>OY754305.1:7670157-9103043 GCA_963573255.1 Chironomus tentans
AGGACGAGAAACCAATTATGATAGCCGAGCCGACATCAGTACCGCCATCAATTCCAAGTAGTAATAGCAATCCGTCATCAGCACCAATCGCTCAAATGGACAAAATGGTTGAAAACTTTGTGGCACATCTGATTATGGACGATGATACGAGTAGTGGAAGTGCAGCTGTAAAACAGCCGCCATCACCACAAATTGAATGGTTCTATCGTGACCCGCAGGGTGATACTCAAGGAGCATTCTCATCGAACGACATGTCCGAATGGTACAAAGCTGGCTACTTCCAGGAATCGCTTATGGTGAGACGGTCAATTGACACTACATTCGTGCCACTCGGACATCTTGTGAAAATTTTCGGTGTTTCGAGACCATTCATATCAGCATCACTCGATGGCGGTCCACCAATTCCACCTGTCATTCATCCAGAAATTATTGATCCGTTTAGGATGCAACGGATGATGACACAACCAACACCGCCATTGCCAACTCCACAACCGACACCTGATGTAAATAATTGGAGTATGATGACGACCGAGCAGCGGATGTTTCTCATGCAATTGGCACATCAGAGACCTCCACAAGCACCACAAGTTGATCCATTTAACGTCATGAAGCCACCACCTCAGGCACAGCCACCACAACAACAGCAGCAGCAACAACAATCGCAACAGCCGCCACAACAGCAGTCAACGCCTTTAGACTTGAGACGTTTGATGAGCGGTAATGATTTCTTTCAGTCAACGGCACCACCTCCTGTAGTGCCACAAACGACACAAATTGAACCCGATCCTATACAGCAACTGATTATGCAATTGCAAATGCAACAAAAGACTGGCGGCGATGCCGCACAACAATGGATTAAATCATCACAACAGCAACAGCAACAACAGCAGCAGCAACAGCCAAATGTTATGATGTCTGGAGTGAATAATGGTAATGGACCGTTAGATTTGAGCTCACTGGCCGCAATGCAGGGCGGACAATCTTCAGTTGGGAATCAGCAGCAGGTGAATAAACAGGGACCGTCGAGTGTTGGGAATTCGGTGAGTATAAGCTTCTATTTTATTTATTTCAATTAGTCTGACAATTTTCTACATTTTCAGATGGTCCAAAACACATCATCGACCCATTGGAATGCAACGCCTCTTCCCATTTGGGACATGACTGGTTCAGCTCAAAAGGAACAAAATCAGCAGTCACTTCAACAACAACAGCAACAACAGCAGCAACAAACGTTGCAGGAAATTCAACAACAAATGCGTCAACATCAACAGCAGCAACATCATCTTCAACAACAGCATCAACTTCAACAACAGCATCAAAATCAATCGGAACCTGATATTTTACAAAATGGTCTCATGGACGATCCATCGAATCAAATGCAAATGCAAAAGGTGGAATCAAAGAAGAAGAAAAAGGAATCACTTACCGGAAAAGAGCATCAGCAGCAGCAACTCTTACAATTGCAAAATGCACAGTTGAAGGAGCAACAGGCAAAAGAGAAGCAAAAGCAGAAGGAAGTGGAAAAGCAGAAAAAGGCAAATGAGAAGCAAAAGAAAGAGGAAAAAACGACCCAGCCAGCAGCACCGGCACCGTGGGTTGGTATGCAAAATATTAGTGGAACAAGTCTCTCAAAAATACAGAAGACCGAAGCTCAACGTCGTCAAATTGAGATTGCAGCGCAAAAGGAACGCGATCATCAGAAACTCGAAATTTTATCAAAAATGGAAATGTCAAATCGCGATGTCAAATGGAACTTGCAGATGCCGCCGGCGGCACAGGTCAAGACCCTCGACGAAATTCAAGCCGAGGAACAAAATGCTGCAGAACGTGAGGCAGCAATGGCAAAGCGCGAAAAGAAGGAAGCCGTTCAGGTTGTTGGGGATATTTGGAATACAGGTGCTCACTCGATGGCATGGCAACAGCCAAAGGCATGGAGCGCAGCACAAAGCAATGCTGGATTCTGGGAAGAACCAACAAAACAAGCTGCAGCGCCTCTTAAGCAGCCACAAATGCTCAGCAAAAGTCAAACAATGGCGACAATAACTACTGCTAAAAAGCAACAACAAATTCAGCAGCAGCAACAGCAGCAACAACAGCAACAGCAGCAAATGCCACAACAACAAATGATGCAACAACAACAACAACAGCAACAAAAGAAAATTGACCGAAGCGATAAGAGAAATATTAAAGTTGAGAAGAAAAAGGATGATAATAATAATGAATTTACTTTGTGGTGTACACGTACGTTGAGTGCTATGAATGGAAATGTTGATGGTAAGCTAACTAGATTTGGGTCTAGAGATTCTTGAGTATATAATCTGAATTGTAACTATTTTTACTAATTTTCCAATTTCCTCCTTCAGTTCCAACATTTGTGAGCTTCCTGCAAGATATTGAATCGCCATTTGAGGTAAAGGATTACATCAAAATGTACTTAGGTGAGTCAAAAACAATCCATTTCCAAAACTCAACCAAAATCTAACTCAAAATCCACAATTTCCAAATTTTTAGGTGAAGCTAAAGAATGTTCAGAATTCGCAAAACAATTTCTTGAGCGTCGCAGCAAGCAACGCATGCAACAGCGTCAACAAAATGCTCATATCGATGACATGTGCAGCCCAGCTCCGGCCATCAATCCTCAGGCCAACAATAACGACTTCCAAGAAGTCAAAGTAAGTAGACGATGGCGTTAGGCAGAAAATAAACAACAACAAAATATCGCTGTTAAAAGTTTGTTGAAGATAGTAGTGAAGTAGTTGGGAATTGGGGGGGGAGAGAAGGCTATGGTGGGTGTGGGTGGGTTAGGAATTTTTTTTATGGATTCACAATGTTTTGGTCTCAATATGTTCTTAAGATCAAGACATTAATTGAAGCCACAGTCGAGATTTCGTAAAGGTGGGGCATGGATAAGGGGGGGGGAATGAAATTAAAGGTTGTACCCTGGGGGGTGAGTGGGGGGGGGGGAAACAAAAAATTGGGAAATTATGTAGAATAAAAAAATAGCTAAAAAAGTATTGATTGAAGTAATTTGAAGGGGTATTGTGCTAAAGATTGCAAAAACACAGCTAAAAGGGGCCTAAAACTACACGAAAAAGGGCCTAAAACTACGAAAACATTGTCTGACCACGGATTGACTCGCTGATATTACAAAACTAAACTAAACTAATTGACTATCCATAGAAAATAAGCTTAGAATTGTAAACTTTCTGTTCAAAAAGTTGTGACTCATAAGATCGAGCATATTTTGGCGGGAAACCGTAATTTCACCAAATTCAGCTAGTTTTATGAGCCACAACCGTTCAAAAGCTTTCTAACTTTTCCGGCAGAACAAAAAAATTCATTTTCATTCATTAAAACTCTCTGCATGAAAAAATAATTGCATTTATCCCAATTTAAGACACATGATTAGCATAAGTCTTAAAGAATGTGCATCTAACAGAGCTAAAACCCCCCAAACACCCTCATTTTTGTCAAAATTGCCTCACTTTTCATCAAAACAAAAACTTCTCTTCTTCTCATTTTAGGGCAAGAACAAGAAAGTAAAGTCGAAGAAAGTTATGAAAGCTGTTGACAATCGTATCTTGGGCTTCACAGCAACAAGTGCACCCGACCGAATCAACGTCGGTGATCGTGATTATGGTGATGTCTAAAAAGCATCTTCTCAAATTTTTTTATTTGCCTAGCAAAATTCTCTTAGAAAAAAAACCTTTTTTTTGTGAGAATTTTTTGTTTCTTTTTTCTGGAAAAAAATAATATTTTAAAAAAATATTCACGATTATTACAAAGAAAACCTTGCAATTCAATTTTGTTATAAAGAGAAATTTTTTTATTAAATCGAGTTGCAAAAGTGCTGCACTTTTTTGTTGTGTTGTTTAATGATAAAAAATTTTCATTTTTCTTTCCTCAATTTTTATTTCATTTAAAATTGAGGAAATTTTTAATTTTTTGTGTTATTTTGAGAATTTTTTTTTTGCAATTGCTGCCCATAATAAAAAAAATGTTGTTGACATCAAAAAGTGAGGAAATCTGAATTTTTTTCAACCCTTATAAGCGACTGTTGTGAAATTAAATTGGAATAATTGAAAATTGATCAAGCAAAAATTGATGAAAATGAAGTAAATTTGGAGGATTTTGAGGTTATGTTGGTAAATTTTTTGGTTAGATTTGAACTTTTGAAGCTTTTTTTGGTTATTTTATAAAATTTTGAGGTTATTTATTAAATTTTTGAGGTTATTATTCAAAATTTATCAAATTTTTGAGGTTATTATTCAAAATTTATTAAATTTTTGAGGTTATCATCCAAAATTTATTAAATTTTTGAGGTTATTATTCAAAATTTATTAAATTTTTGAGGTTATCATCCAAAATTTAAAGCTTAAATTTGAAAATTTCATTAATTTTTTATAATTGCACTTTGAATAATCCTTAAAAGCTGAAATTATAAAAAAAAACTAAAATCAGAAAAGAGAAATTTAATTTTTTTTTATTTTTTGAGGTTAAGTTGCCCAATTTTCATAAAAAAACACGAATCAACAGCTTTCAAATTCTTTTTAAAAAATAATCATATTTGAGGGGTTTGATGATAAAATGAGAAGAAGTGAGGTTATGCTGACAAGCGTCTGAGCTCATAATATAGAAAATAATAAATTATTAAATTTTTAAGATGCATCGAAAGTAAATTTGGTTAAGTTTTGCAACGGTTAGGACACAAAAGTTTGAGGTTATTCATAAAATTTAGACTGAAAAATTAAATATTTGATCCATAACCTCAAAAAATATTTAAAATTTTCTAAAAAGTCTCAATCCTAACCTAAAATTTCATTAAAACTATAAAAAAAACTCTTAAAAATCCTTCAAATTCCAACGTTCAAAATCAAATGAATTACGAAAAAAAAACTTGAGGAAAATTATAAACTATGAGAAACTATTTAAAAAAATCTAAAGGATATTTTTGACGAAATTATGGAGTTAAAACATGAAGTAAAATGAAATAAATGAGATGAAAACTTGTGGTGAATTATAAATCTGAAGAAACTACTGAGAGAAAAAATAAATAAAAAAGAAGAAAACTTGAATATTGAAAAATTTATGAGAACAATAAAGAAATGAAAAAATGAAATGAAAATTGAAAGTGTTTTTAATTTGTTTTGCAAATTTCCAGATTATTTTGAGGTTAAATTACTATATTTTGAGGTTGATTTAACAAATCTTGAAGTTTTTTTTTACCAAGTCCGAATGTTAAGTAATATAAAAACATAATAAAACATTTTAAAATTTGTTTTATTCAAAAATTCCAAAAAAAAATCTATAAAAGTGTACAAAATGTCATAAAAATGCTAAAACATATTGAAAAGTGTAACAAAGATTCATGTCAACATTACTAAGACTTATTTATGTAAAGTTTGCTCTCAACAATGAAGATCCACGATAACAACTAAAATGCTTCAATTTAGTAGCCAACAGCAGCTTCACTATTGTTCCTTAACAGAGAATATATTTCCAGCTGTTGCAATACAAGCACTAAAGGATTCTTCTGCAATATGAAGGTCTTTGTGAGGTGGAAGTGCTCCTTTATGAAAGGCCTCGATTCCAGTTTTCAAACAATAAATTGCTTTTGGTACGTCTTCAGCCTAAAATAGAGAAATTTGTTATATTTTGAATAAGATGAGAATTGTTAAGGCTGAGCGTCAAATGGAAACTCTAAAGCTGAGCGTAAAAATTGAAACTCTAAAGCTGAGCGTCAAAATGGAAACTCTAAAGATGAGCGTCAAAATTGAAACTCTAAAGCTGAGCAACAAAATGGAAACTCTAAAGCTGAGCGTCAAAATATGAACTCTAAAGCTGAGCGTCACAATTGAATCTCTAAAGCTGAGTGTCAAAATTGAAACTCTAAAGCTGAGCGTCAAAATGGAAACTCTAGAGCTGAGCCTCAAAATTGAAACTCTAAAGCTGAGCGTCAAAATGGAAACTCTAAAGCTGAGCGTCAAAATATGAACTCTAAAGCTGAGCGTCACAATTGAAACTCTAAAGCTGAGCGTCAAAATGGAAACTCTAGAGCTGAGCGTCAAAATTGAAAATCTAAAGCTGAGCGTCAAAATTTATACTCTAGAGCTGAATATAATTCTAGTCACTAACCTCCATTGCTTCTGCTGCATCATAAAACTGATTATCAGCTTCATCCATAAGTCCCATTTGGACCTGCAATGAGACAACATTCTTACACTTTGGACACTTGACGTTCTTATTACGATCCTGTGGATAGGCAAAGAATCCATCACATTCTTCAGTTGAGCACTTGATTCTTGACTTGTTGTTCAATTTTTCATAGACTGGCCAGTTTTCCTTGCAAGGCTTGCAGGCGCATTTGAACCAATATCTTGATGTTAAACTTCTTTGTCTTTCTTTTAATGACATTTTCGTGAAAATTGGTCCATAATTTTCAGCAACAACTTCTTTGTCAGCATGTGGTCTAATTGTATTAAGGATCAAAGTGTCTCCACTGAAATATCTCGTGATGCTTGGATAACATTCGTGATTGAACATAGCACCGACTTCATAGATTCCTACACCAATGTAGTTAAGCTTAGATTTAGAGAACAAATGTCCAGTTGTAAGTTTTTCATAAATTTCATGAGCATTAAACTGCAACGATTGTAAATATGCAAAAATTAATGCACCAATTTTCATCTCATTTGGTGTCGGTTCTGCTGATTCTGTCATTCTGCGTCCAAAGAATTCTGACTTTTGTAGAATTCGAAGCAACAAGGTTGACATGAGGCAGCGCTTGAAAAAGTCTTCAAAGTTCCTCATCGAGTCATGAGAACAGAAAATTTTCTTCACATTTTCACCTTCCTCAAGTGCCTTCTCCGGTGTTCCTTGCTTCATAATGATTCTCATAGCTACGTGACACAAAATTGACATTCCAGAGCCAATCATAAGATCCAAGTACTTGCATTCAAACTTATGATAAGTCGACAAAGCAGCATCGCGACATTCTACTGAACAAAATGCAATGGAAGCACAATAAGTACATCCAATTGGAGCAACAAGACGTACAAAACAGTGATAACAATGTGTTCCAAAATTCTTCGGATACAAACAAGCTCCCAGTGCCTTCTCAACTAGAACTGTCTCACCGACTTGAATTTCTCCATTGGCAATAAAATATCGTCCAGCATCTGAAGATTCTGCAAGCTTGATGCATGTTGATGTACAATTTTCTAATTTTGTTGATTTTGTTGGATGTTCTTTGAGGGCTGGTAGCCGTCTTGGTGTTTCTTGGAAGGGCTTGATGTCACCAGATTTAATTTTTGATTTCAGATTGTCAACTTCACTGATTAGGACATCACGACGAAAGTCATCACAGCACAGCTTGTGATAGAGGTTTATGGATATTGCTGCCTTTTTGTCTTCGTTGATCACTGGAAGAAATGTGAGAAATTGTCAATAAATTATCTAGTGTGAAGGCACCTGAATAGACTTAGTGTCAATGCAGCTTAAATTTTCAAAACTCAATGTGAAGGTACCTGAATATTTTAATATTATTGTGAAGTCAGCTAAAAATTTTGACTCTAGTGTGAAGGCACCTGAACATTTTTTGTACTTAATGTGAAGACACCTGAATTTTCAGACTTAGTGTTAAGGCATCTGAATTTTTTGACTCTACTGTGAAGGTACCTTAACATCAAAACTCTAGTGTGAAGACACCTGAATTTTTAACTTAGTGTGAAGGCACCTGAACATTTTTTGTACTTAATGTGAAGGCACCTGAATTTTCAAACTTAGTGTTAAGGCACCTGAATTTTTGGACCCTAGTGTGAAGACACCTTAACTTCAAAACTCTAGTGTGAAGACACCTGAATTTTTAACTTAGTGTGAAGACACCTGAACTCTTTTAATACTTACAAGCATAAACTTTAGATAACTTTGCGTAATATTCTGCATTATTTTTGACTGGTAGTCCATATTTGACAGCCAGTTGAAGATCCTTTAGTGCATGAACTCCATTATGCATTCTATAAAACACTTCAGCTCGTTGAAGTAAAGCTAATGCTAATGTCAGTCCATTATCAATTTCTCTATCGTCATCTAGAAATTAAAGACTAAATAATAAGGATCTTAGACACAAAAATATCAATTCTCACCCTTCATTGGAGCCCTCATAACAGCCTGACTAGCCAAAATCAAGACCTTATCCAATGGAACTTGACCTCTTCCTTCATCATAAGCCTTCACTAATTTCTGTACCTGTTCTCTCTTCTGCCATGAAAACATTGAGTCTTTTTTCCTACAAACTTCCGCAACATGCTCGAGAGTACCGAGAATCTCCCAAGAGACTGTTGGATCGTTGTAGAGAAACTGAATTTTTTCATAGTCGCTCTCACATTTGGCAAAATTATTTTTCAACCAATCTTGAAATTCTTGATCAGATTTGAAGCTGTTGATAACAGTGAGACAGAAACTTGTGAAAAATCCTTGCTCGTGGGCTTGAATTGTCTTTGCGCTGCACTTAGTGCGGAAAATCTTATCAATATCTTCAAAATTACTCATTTTGTGATGGTGAAAATTAGAAAAAAATGTGGATTTGACGAGGTACCAAAATAACGCGTGACCGAATGAAAGTGAAAATTCTAACTGAGACTATTTTTTCACGGTGAAAACTAAAAATAAAACGAGTGAAAAATTTCGGTGTGAGAGGAGAAAAAAAGTTAAAAAAAATTGAGAAGATGCATGAAAGAAAAATGCAGGAAGAAAAACATGAAGAAAGAAAATGTTTTGTTTACTTTAGTTGAAGTGTGTTTTGATTTTGTTTGATGTGGAAGAACACTTTGCAAGGATGGGGTACTGTATTATGAAAATTTTTTAACATAACCTGAAAAATTTTCATCATAACCTCAAAAATTAAATCATAACCTAAAATATTTCATCATAACCTCAAAAATTTTGAATATAACCTCATAAATTAAATCATAACTTCAAAATTTTTGAACTTAACCTCAAAAATTTTGAACCTAACCTCAAAATTTTCATCATAACCTCAAAAATTTTGTACTTAACCTCAAAAATTTCATCATAACCTCAAAAATTTTGTACTTAACCTCAAAAATAAAATCATAACCTAAAATAATTCATCATAACCTCAAAAACTTTGTACTTAACCTCAAAAATTTCATCATAACCTAAAATATTTCATCAAAACCTCAAAAATTTTGTACTTAACCTCAAAAACTCAATCATAACCTAAAAAATTTCATCATAACCTAAAATATTTCATCAAAACCTCAAAAATTTTGTACTTAACCTCAAAAATTAAATCATAACCTAAAATTTTCATCAAAATCTCAAAAATTAAATCATAACCTCAAAAATTTTGAACTTAACCTCAAAAATTAGCAAACAATTTTTAACTTTTATCAATTTATTTAAAATAATTCTTCAACAAAAAATACAATTTTCTTAGAATTTCAACAATTTTCTTGAATATCAAAAAATTCAGCTCACTAAATCACTTCGATCCCCAAGTCTTCATGCCAACCATTTTAATCAACTTTCCAGGATCTTCATGAAACACTTTTTCATCCAGCCAAGGCATCATCTTCGTCTTCATATGACAGAATGCCTTGAATTTCATCCCGTAAAGATCAAATCGACTTCCATAAAAGAAAAGTTCAACAGCATTTTGATCATTTAAGGACTCAATTAATTTTGATGCTGCGATTACTTTCAGCGATTCCATTGGTCGACAGCAACTTTTGATGATGTCAATTAACTCATCAATTTTGAAGTATGGATCGTCAACATCGTACAATGCATTGATGTGCCTGTTTTCGCTGAAATTTACATGCTTTATATTTTTTATTGGATCTAAAATTCTCGGTCCGATTGCATGGATTAAATTGCAGCTAAAGTCGATGTATTCGAGGTTCGGTGTGTATTCAAACAAGTCACTGCCAAGATGAGTCAGTTGATTGTTGACAATTCCAAGATACTTCAAATTTGGATAATTTTTTAGGTCTTCCTTCGTCAATTCCGTCAAATCACATGAAATTATTTCAATCACAGTCAAGTTTGGAAAGAATTTCAATAAATTTCTTGGAAATTTTCTAATTCCACATGACTCAAATCTCAATGAGACGACGTCGTTGTCGGTTCTGTTATCTTCGTGTTCGCCGAGAAATCGTCTGATTAAATTTGGATTTGGAATGTCTGTGCGTTCGACGTAGCATTTGTAAGCTATAAAGTCGTCTGAATATTCACATTCTACTTCCATTTTGGGATGGAAAAATTTTTGGTTAATTTTAACTTTTTTAAAAAAGAAACTTAACTTTTCTAGTCGAAAGTTACGGACTGATTACTGCGATGGTAACAATAATTTGCTGATTTTATTCAGTTTTGTGCAGAATTACCTAGACGCAAAGTTTGTTAATGTTTATTTTTAGAAACTTTATTCAGGTTTGGAACTTCATAACATAACCTCACAAAATATGAAATAAAATATTTGATAGAATGACCCAAATGACCCCTAATTAGAAGGCTAGATCAAACCCATCAGACTTTTTCAGACCCACCGGATCCTCATTTGGCAACGACCATGAGCATTATAACCATGAACCGGTTTCTAGGGCTACCTGGGATTCTTTAAATAAGCCAAGCCTAGAATAGGGTAAGTGAATGTTCTGGGATGCCCAGGGTACCTAAGTTAGTCTTACATTCTAACCCTAGATCAAAAATTTTACTTCAAAAACTATAAAAATTCACCCTAACCTCAAAAATTTTGTGTTTGACCTCAAAATTAACCTCAAAATCTTTATTACAAATTTTAAAAATATTTATTTTACAAGATTTTATCAAAGACTGTAATCAACAGACGGCTTCGTTTTTGCCTCGTGAATTTCCTTCGCAACTTCTTTCAATTTTATGTATTTAACTTTTCCAGATGGTGTCATTGGAAATTTATCAACAAATTGAACCCCGCCGGTGATTCTTTTAGCTTCGATGACTTTTTCGTTTACGTAATTCAACACAAATTCTTCAGTCAGTTCCGTTTTTGACTTATCTATGATGACAAATGCGTAAATTATGTCAAGAAATATTTCCATGTCAAAAACTCCAACGACTGCACTCATCATAACTCCATCAATTTCGTTGATGACATCTTCAATCTCAATTGGTGCTACAATTAATGCCCCATATCCTGGTGCGGGAACTCTCATCATGTGCTTTACACGATACAATACGTACAAAAGTCCATCGTCATCAATATATCCAATATCACCTGATTTGATAAAGCCATCAGAATCAAATGCAAGTTTAGATCCTTCAGGATCACCAAAATATCCAGAAAATGGAACGAGAGATTTGAAATAAATTTCGCCTTTTTGGTTTGGACCTAAAGCGTTTTCAGACTCATCCACAATCTAATTTCAAAAATTATTGTTAATTTATTCTTTATTAGTATGCAAATTTTATCATTCACTGTCCCATGTCACTATGCCCATCTGTTCCCAACTTAACTTACCTTTAATTTCACATTATAAGTCGGATACCCAGAACTAATACCTTTCAAACCATCCTCTCCTGTTTGTGTTATTGGAATTTTCTCTGTACATCCAAAGATACATTGTATGAGTCCATTTGGAAGTATTGATGTCAATCCACTTAATACATTTTCAGTAAATCTTTCACCACCAAAAACAACCGTTCTTATGCTTGGCAATTTTCTCAATTTTGTTGATTTTAGTAAGAATTTTACAAAAACAGGCACAAGAATAACTGTAGTAACTTGATGACGTTCAACAATATCCATCCATACATCGACAGTAATAGGATTAGTTATGATGACAGCTTTAGCATTAAAAAAGACACAATAAATCAATAAGTGAGTAAAAGATACCCAATATGAGGACATTCCAATGAAGGCGACATCTTGTGACTTAAAATTTGGCTTCGAAAATAAAGTTAGATCACATATGAATTGTTTGTGTGATTTGCAGATGCCTTTTGGTGCATTTGTTGTTCCTGATGAGCATGCAATTAGAGCGATTGTGGATGAAATGTTTTGCAGATCTGGAAATCTGGAATTTTGGTTATAACCTCAAAACTGCTCACATCTATTTTTTTAAATATACTCACTCAAAATCCTCAAAATTTTCATTCTCAGCATCCAACACGTCATCAGCATTCAAAAATCCTTCAACTTTTTCAACAACCGTGTAAATTTTTGCATCTAGTTCCATTTTTTTAACCGAAGCATTCACTTTTTCAGCAATTTTTCCATCACAGAAAATAATTTTCGGTTTCGTCTTTGACCACATTAAACAGATGTCATCAACATCCATCACAACTGCCAGTGGATTAACAGCGATACCCAAAGTAAAGCAGGCAAACATGATCGGTGCTAAATGTTCACAATTTGATGCATTCAGTCCAAGAACGTCGCCTTGCTTGAGTCCTGATTTGACGAGAAAATTGACGAACTTTATAGACCGTTTGTAAACTTCTAAATTCGTAAGTTCAATGCCTGTATCATCAGAAACTTGAAAGACATTTTGAGGTGATTGAATGAGTCTTTGTAGGATCAAATATCCAAGATTAGCTTCAGTATTGTAAATTGGTGTAAATTTTCGTCCACTCCAGATTTTCTGGACAGGATCATAGGTGCAGTACTTGCTGTTTACTGGCATAATAAAATCACTTGGTTAACACAGTAAGAGAAACAAAAATTGACTGAAAGCTTAGAAATTTTAGAGCTTGAGATTAAATTAAAAATAGCCATAAACTAGAAAGATTAGATATGAGATGTAATAAATCAACTTTAATAAGGAGATATAATAAAGCAGTCAAGTGCCTTTGTTGAGTAATTGGAAAGAGCGCTTGACTCAAAATTTGGTATTGTTACTCGATAGTCGATGGTTCGAATCCTGTTTCTTTTTTAATGATTTTTTATTTTATTTATTTGATAAAAGAATTACATTAATTGATTTAGACAATTCCCTTATGAATTTGTTTGGCAACTTCCTTTAATTTTCTGTTCAAAACCTTTCCAGATGGTGTCATTGGAAACTTCTCAACAAATTGAACTCCGGTGATTCTTTTAGTTTTGATGACTCTTGTATTTACATAATTCAACACAAATTCTTCAGTCAGTTCCGTTTTTGACTTATCTTTGATAACAAATGCATAGATTACGTCATAAAATATTTCGTCATCAAAAACTCCAACAACACAACTCTGGATGACTCCATCGATCTCATTAATGACACTCTCGATTTCTATTGGAGTTACCTTCATGCCACATTTAATCATATGCTTGATTCGGTCAAGTATGAATAAATGCCCTTCATCATCCATATAGCCCAAATCACCCGATTTAATAAATCCTTTTGTGTCAAATGCATCATTATAAGTTTTGTTATCATCAAAATATCCTTGAAATGGAACAGGTGTTTGGTAACACATCTCTCCTATTTCATTTGGTCCCAAAACGTCTCCGGATTTATTGGTGATCTACAATTAATAAAAAAAAATTTTAAATTCACCTAAAATAATTTCAATTAATTTTTACCTTAATTTTTACATTTTTAAATGGATACCCCGAACTTTCACCTTTTGGACCTTCTGTTTTGGTTTGTGATATCCAGTCACTCTCAGTGCATCCATAACCACACTGTATTAATGCATTTGGAAATATTGGCATTAAACTGTTAATCAATTTTTCAGAAAATGATGAACCACCTACAATTACAACTCGAATGCTATACAATGATCTCAAGTTTTTTGATTTCAATAGAACAATGCCAAATGGAGGAACACAAGCGGCTACGGTCACTTGATGACGCTCAATGATATCCATCCAGAGGTCAGGTGTCACAGTTTTTGTTGTAATGACAATTTTAGAATTGTACAACGCAGATGTTATCAAAAACCAAGAAAAACTGACCCAATATGGAGACATATGGATGATATAGACATCTTGTGACATTAAATTTGGTTCAGTAAATGGAATGAATTGAGTTATGAGTTGTTTGTGGGATTTACAAATTCCTTTTGGTGAGCTGGTTGTGCCTGATGAGCAAAGTATTAAGGCAATTGTGGATGAAATGTTTGGAAGGTCTGGAAATCTGGAATTTTGGTTATAACCTCAAAATTGTTCACATTTAATTTCTAGAAATACTCACTCAAAATCCTCAAAATTATCATCCTTAGCTTCCAATATGTCATCAGCACTCAAAAATCCATCAACTTTTTCAACAACTGTGTAAATTTTTGTATCTAGTTCCATTTTTTGAACCGCATTTTTCACTTTTTCTACAATTTTTCCATCACAGAAAATAATTTTTGGTTTCGTTTTTGACCACATGTAACAAATATCATTGACATCCATCATAACTGCCAGTGGATTAACAGCGATGCCCAAAATAAAGCAGGCAAACATGATTGGCGCTAAATGTTCACAATTTGATGCATTCAGTCCAAGAACGTCACCTTGCTTGAGTCCTGATTTGGTGAGAAAATTGGCAAACTTTATAGACCGTTTGTAAATGTCTAAATTCGTAAGTTCAATGCCTGTGTCATCAGAAACTTGAAATACATTTTGAGGTGACTGAATGAGTTTTTGGAGGATCAAATATCCAAGATTAGCCTCAGTATTGTAAATTGGTGTAAATTTTCGTCCACTCCAGATTTTTTTGACAGGATCGTAAGTGCAGTATTTGCTGTTTACCAGCATAATAAAATAACTTGGTTAACACAATAAGAGAAACAAAAGTTGACTGAAAGTTTAAATTTTTTCACGAATAAGATTAAATAAGAAATTCGATTAGATAAGAAAAGTAATTAATCAATTTTAATAAAGAGATGTAATGAAGAAGTCAAGTGCCTTTGTGGAGTAATTGGAAAGTGTGCTTGGCTTTAATTTGGTACAATATCTTAAGGGTCGACGGATCGAATCTTGCACTCATAAACTTTTTCAAATTAAAACTAGTAATGAAGTGATCACGCTTCATGGGCATATTCACACCGTTTCAAATTTTTTCATTCATAGCTTAGTATTACGTTACTAACACGACTTACTTTGAAAACCCAACCATGCTTCAAAAACCTTAAAAATTCAAAATTAAAGCAAAAATGAATTTGGCATAGCTTCTTACCCCTTGAAATCCAAAATGACATGGTTTTATATTCAGGAATAACTAAGGAACCTAAATACCAAATTTCAGCTTATTTGGTCAAAATATTCATTTTATATGCAAAAAATAAAATGTGTTTTGCAATAATCGGCTATAATTTTAACTCAAAAACGCAGTTTTTTGTTCAGTGTGCCTTACTGGAAGCATTTAGTGACTCCAAAGATTATACAGCTCTTGAGATACTCAATATCTATCAGATGCAAAAAAACCGGAAGTCTTAATATTGAGATTGAATCGAGTTATCGCGGAAATTAACTAACTTGCTAAATTAACTAACTGGAAGCACCAATCGAGATGCGGTTTTCACCATTAAATTGGTAATTTTAGGTACAGTAGTTTCACTGAAATACCAAATACAATATATTCACACACAATTAAAATTGGTGTGAATATGAAATGTTTCTAAATTTTTTTCTTCAACTGATTTTATTGGAATTGTTCAAAAGTTTTTGTCTCGCGATATATCTAAATTATTTTTGCAGAGCTTTGAACACCAATGATTTAGACAGTTCCCTTGTGAATTTCTTTTGCAACCTCTTTCAATTTTCTGTACATAATTTTTCCAGATGGTGTCATTGGAAATTTATCAACAAATTGAACCCCGCCGGTGATCCTTTTAGCTTCGATGACTCTTTCATTTACGTAATTCATCACAAATTCTTCAGTTAGTTCCACTTTTGACTTATCTTTGATGACAAATGCATAAATCTTATCGTACAAAAGTTCTTCGTCAAAAACACCAACAACACAACTCTGCATGACTCCATCGATCTCGTTAATAACTTCCTCAACCTGAATAGGAGTTAATACAAAATCACCAGTGCCTGGACTAACAGTGTGAATCACGTGTTTAATGCGATCTAAAATGAATAAGTGACCTTCATCATCCATATAGCCCAAATCACCGGATTTAACAAATCCGCTTGAATCAAATGCTTCGCAATACATTTTATTATCATGAAAATATCCTTGAAATGGAACAAGTGATTGGTAGCACATTTCTCCTGATTCATTTGGTCCCAAAACGTCTCCAGATTCGTTGATGATCTGGTATTATTAAAAATATAATTTTTTAGGGAGTTTTTTTGATGAAAAATTTGAATATTTACCTTAATTTTTATATTTTCAAATGGATATCCCGAACTTGCACCCTTTGGACCTTCTTTTTTGGTTAGTGATATACAGTCACTCTCAGTGCACCCATAGCCACATCGAAGGACACCGTTTGGAAAAATTGGCTTTAAATTGTTGATTAGTCTTTCAGAAAATGATGAACCAGCTACAAAAGCAGCTCTTATACTAAGTAATGGTCTCAATTTTTTGGATTTTAATAAAACATTGCCAAATGGAGGAGCACAAACAGCCACTGTCACTTGATGACGCTCAACAATATCCATCCAAGAGTCAACAGTAATTGGTTTTGTTGTAATGATAATTTTGCAGTTATATAAAGCAGATGTTATCAAAAACCATGAAAAACTGACCCAATATGAAGACATATGGATGAGGTAGACATCTTGTGATATTAAATTTGGTTCAATAAACGGAATGTATTGGGTTATGATCTGTTTGTGGGATTTACAAATTCCTTTTGGTAAACTTGTTGTACCTGATGAACAAATTATTAGAGCAATTGTGGATGAAATGTTTGGAAGATCTGGAAATCTGGAATGTGTGCTTATAACCTCAAAATTGTTCAAAATGACCTCAATATTTCAAAAGATACTCACTCGAAATCCTCAAAGTTATCATCTTCAGCTTCCAACACGTCATCAGCACTCAAAAATCCATTAACTTTTTCAACAATTGTGTAAATTTTTGTATCTAGTTCCATTTTTTTAACCGAAGCATTCACTTTTTCAGCAATTTTTCTATCACAGAAAATAACTTTTGGCTTCGTCTTTGACCACATTAAACAGATGTCATCAACATCCATCACAACTGCCAGTGGATTAACAGCGATACCCAAAGTAAAACAGGCAAACATGATCGGTGCTAAATGTTCACAATTTGATGCATTCAGTCCAAGAACGTCGCTTTGCTTGAGTCCTGATTTGTTGAGAAAATTGGCAAACTTTATAGATCGCTTGTAAATGTCCAGATTCGTAAGTTCAATGCCAGTGTCGTCAGAAACTTGATAGACATTTTGAGGTGATTGAA
The DNA here is from genome assembly GCA_963573255.1 of Chironomus tentans. Taxonomy (NCBI): domain Eukaryota; kingdom Metazoa; phylum Arthropoda; class Insecta; order Diptera; family Chironomidae; genus Chironomus; species Chironomus tentans. The sequence goes on from OY754305.1 coordinate 7,687,506, forward strand.
TCAGTTTTTGGAGGATCAAATATCCAAGATTAGCTTCAGTATTGTAAATTGGTGTAAATTTTTGTCCACTCCAGATTTTTTGGACAGGATCATAAGTGCAGTACTTGCTGTTTACTGGCATAATAAAATCACTTGGTTAACACAGTAAGAGAAACAAAAATTGACTGAAAGCTTAGAAATTTTGGAGCTTGAGATTAAACTAAAAATAACAATAAACTAGTAATAAAAATAAATAGTAATATACTAGAAAGATTAGATATGAGATGTAATAAATCAATTTTATTAAGAAGATGTGATAAAGCAGTCAAGTGTTTTTGTTTAGCAGTTGGAAATGTGTTTTACTCAAATTAGATAAGGGGTCATTCACTTATGATGTCCATAATTTAGGAGGGAAGGGGGGGGCTGATATTTTGTGACACTTAAATTAAAGAAATTTTTTTGAATTAAAATTTTTTGACAAGGGGGGAGGGGGTTCTAAAAATCCCATTTTTGATGGACGTCATAAGTAAGTGACCCCTAAAGGAATTACATTAATTGATTTAGACAATTCCCTTGTGAATTTGCTTTGCAACTTCCTTTAATTTTCTGTTCAAAACCTTTCCAGATGGTGTCATTGGAAATTTGTCAACAAATTTAACCCCGCCGGTGATTCTTTTAGCTTCAATTACTCTTGCATTTACATAATTTATTACAAATTCTTCAGTCAGTTTCACTTTTGACTTATCTTTGATGACAAATGCATAAATCATGTCGTAAAATACTTTATCATCAAAAACTCCAACAACACAACTTTGGATGACTCCATCAATCTCATTAATGACTTCCTCAAGTTGAATTGGAGTTACGTGCATGCCTGTTTTTGATTTTATCATATGCTTAATTCGGTCAAGTATAAATAAATGACCTTCGTCGTCAACATAACCAACGTCACCTGATTTAGCAAATCCATCAATGTCAAATGCGTCGTCATAATTTTCAGAATCACCAAAATAGTCGGAGAATGGAACTGGAGTTTTGTAGTACATTTCTCCTGTTTCATTTGGTCCCAAAGTGTCTCCTGTCTCATCAACGATCTGAAAAATTATTTTTATAAATTCACAGGACTTCCTGACCAAAACAGTCATAATTATGTTCATACCTTAATTTTTATGTTATTAAATGGATATCCAGAACTTGCACCTTTTGGACCATCTTTTCGTGTTTCAGATATGCAGTCACTTTCAGTACATCCATATCCACACTGTATTAATGCATTTGGGAATATTGGCATCAAGTCGGTGATGAATTTCTCAGAAAACGATGAAGCAGCAACAATAACTACTCGTAAACTTTGAATTATTCTTAAATTCTGCGAGTTAAGTAAAATTTGACCAAATCTTGGTACACAAACTGCAACAGTGACTTGATGACGCTCAACAATATCCATCCAGAGGTCAGGTGTCACAGTTTTTGTTGTTATGACAATTTTAGAATTGTATAAAGCAGAAGATATTAAAAACCAAGAAAAACTGACCCAAAATGAAGACATGCTGATGATGTACACATCTTGTGACATTAAATTTGGTTCAACAAATGGAATGTATTGAGTTATGATTTGTTTATGAGATTTACAGATTCCTTTTGGTGAGCTGGTTGTACCTGATGAACAAAGTATTAAGGCGATTGTGGATGAAATGTTTGGAAGGTCTGGAAATCTGGAATTTTGGTTATAACCTCATAATTGTTCACATATAATTTCTAGAAATACTCACTCGAAATCCTCAAAGTTGTCATCTTCAGCTTCCAACACGTCATCAGCACTCAAAAATCCATCAACTTTTTCAACAACTGTGTAAACTTTTGCATCTAGTTCCATTTTTTCAACCGCAGTTTTCACTTTTTCCGCAATTTTTCCATCACAGAAAATAATTTTCGGTTTAGTTTTTGACCACATGTAACAGATATCATCAACATCCATCACAACTGCCAATGGATTGACAGCAATGCCCAAAACAAAGCAGGCAAACATGATCGGCGCTAAATGTTCACAATTTGATGCATTCAGTCCAAGAACGTCACCTTGCTTGAGTCCTGATTTGACGAGAAAATTGGCAAACTTTATGGACCGTTTGTAAATGTCTAAATTCGTAAGTTCAATGCCTGTATCATCAGAAACTTGAAAGACATTTTGAGGTGACTGAATGAGTTTTTGGAGGACCAAATATCCAAGATTAGCCTCAGTATTGTAAATTGGTGTAAATTTTCGTCCACTCCAGATTTTTTTGACAGGATCGTAAGTGCAGTACTTACTTAAAATCATTTTAAATTTCGTGAATTTAGAGCTGAAGTGATGAACTAAAAATGTATTCCTACCCGTTGACTTTGCTGTCTACTGTTAGACTGTGTTGATTGTAATGACAAATAGTACTGTTGGTTTTTAGATAGCATGATGTTTTGTTATTAGTGTTGTAAATTCTCTTTTGTCTTGACGTAAAATCCACAATGAATCAGCGAAAATTCCAATTCAGTAGAAAATTGATTAATAACAGCTAATTTAAATGGATGGCCTTCTGATGGGGGTTTTCTGAGCATAAAATTGATAGAAAATAAGATTTTATTTTTTAAAAAATATCAGGAAAATTTAAATAATTTAAAAAAGAGGTTTTTGTTTTGATACAAAACACCATTCAGCCTGATTATTCTCCTGTTTAGTTTTAAATGCTTTTTAGATATCTATAAAGATAAAAATTCATCATTTAAATATTTGTCAACGAAATTCTAGTAAAACATAAATTAATTACTATTTTTGTGTACCTGAAAGATATACAACATCTGTGACATTCTAAAAACAAGTCAACATTTGAGATTCTGTACCCAAAATTATCAGCAGGTACAAAATATTCAAAAACAATTTAAATTGTGCAATAAATTTTATGTATATAAAGATTTGCTTATTTTGTACCTGTTATCAGTCGACTATATAAATTCAAAGAGTAAATAAACTAGAGTTGAAAAATAAAAAAAATTAGTTAATCTTCTAAAATGAAAATTAAATATTAAATTTAAAAAAGTAATTTTTCAAAAAAAATTTGTTTAAAAATATTAAAATTTCAAGCCAAAATTAATTTAACATTAAAATTGTCTACTTAATAAAAATTTTATAACTACAATTTTTATAACGGATAAAAATAATTCAAATTCAAACCGCCAAATCTCAAAACACCTCAACAGTCAAGAAACTTTTTTTTCGCATCACCGTCGACTGAGCTACAAAAAAAAACTTACAACAAAATAAGAAAAAAATCACACAAAAAAAGTTAAAAATTCTTCAACAAATCATTAACAATTCAAAATGACTACAAAATGTTCCGTGGCTAATTGTCATTTCCAGTCAAAAGTGTCATTCCATTCGCCACAAAGTCGCCCGCATTTGGAGTTGTGGAAGAAAATTTTGAATATAAATGTTGACAATTTTTTTGTTTGTGATCAACATTTTGAAGAAAAGTTCTTCCGGATCGAGAAGCGATTGACATTCGATGCATTTCCAACACAATATATAAGGAATTTTGAGGAAGGAAGCAGCGACTTTTGTCAGTGCTGTATGAAGTCATTTGTGAGGAGTAAATTTATCACTCAATATGAGCCGAGAGTGACGATTGATGAGAAATTGCAACTGGAATTTTCTGATGTTATCGGATGTGAGGTGAGTTGATGATGAATTTATGATTTTTTTGGGTATCATCTGGGTATGTAACTGGATCAAACTCAATTTCTGAGCTAGATTATGTATTACTAGGATCTGGGTAAAGTGTTTTACTGGATCATTCCAATTTTATTCAATTGATCCAGATTTTTCGAGGTTATTTTGAAATTTTGATCAAAATTCAGCTCTCTTGACCTTAGCTGAATTCAGCACTGCTGACCTTAGCTGAATTCAGCACTGCTGACCTTAGCTGAATTCAGCACTGCTGACCTTAGCTGAATTCAGCACTGCTGACCTTAGCTGAATTCAGCACTGCTGACCTTAGCTGAATTCAGCACTGCTGACCTTAGCTGAATTCAGCACTGCTGACCTTAGCTGAATTCAGCTGATCATCATCATCTACAACAATTAAAATTCAAACCAAATAATTTTCACCACAACTAATTAAACCATCCCTTTAATATTTTAGATCCCACCAGGCGTAATGTGCACAAAGTGCTTCGAAAGCATCAAAAACTTCCTCAAATTCCGATCAGAAATCCGTGAAAAGCAGAAAGTTCGAGATGAAATTTTCGAGCTCAAAGCTCAACAGGAATCTCAAACATCACAAATGGAATTCGACCCAAATATTAAAATCAAGGAAGAACCAAAAGATGCTGATGAAATGGAAACAACAATGGATATTCAAGAAGAAACATTTTCAGACTCGATGATGATGAAAATTAAGGATGAGCCGATGGATGATGAAGAATTTGTGATAAAGGAAGAGAAAATTGATTTGGGAAGTGATGAAAATTTCTTGATCAGTGAAATAAAGGCGGAACCAGAGGAGATGCAGGATTCGATATCAAAACCAGCAGCTACAAAATTTACTCAAGCAGTTCCAAAACAGAAAATTTTAATTAGAAGACCAACTGGTGGAGTTGTCGTCCGACCATCAAATGTCCAAAATTTCAGAGTTGTTCAGCCTCAAAATATTGTCAGAGTTGTGAGAACGGCAGAAAGTCCACAAAGTTCGACAAAAATCACAAATTCTCAAGGAACAATCAAAATTTCACAAGTTCAACTTACTCAAATGGAAAATTCAACAAATATGCTCGGATATAAGTGTCAATACTGTCCAAATAGATTCATTGAGAGACGATTCGTAGTCGATCACATCAAACAGAAGCACACATTCCCATGTCATCAATGTACATCCGTTTTCCCATTCAAAATAACATTAATCAAGCATCAGATGTCAATGCATGGAAATTCAACAGGAACACAATTCTCAAAGACACCGGCTTATAAGTACATTTGCAGAATTTGTGGACTAAAGTTTTTGTCAAGTTATACACTTGATGCTCATATGGCTCAAAAGCATCAGAGGGCTTTGATTGAGGAGAAGATGAACTCTCAGGATGATAGCGAGAATATCATTATTATTGTGAGTATTTTAGCTTTTGTATTCTTAGTTGTATACCCCTCTTATACTTAGTTGCATACCTTTTTTATACTTAGTTGCCTACCCCATTTTATTTAGTTTCATACACCCCTTTGTATTCTTAGTTGCATACCTCTTTTTATACTTAGTTACATACCCCTCTTATACTTAATTGCATACCCTTTGTATTCTTAGTTGTGTACCCCTTTGTATTCTTAATTGTGTACACCCTTGTAGTTTTAGTTTCATACCCCTTTTATACTTAGTTTTATATCCTTTTTGCATTCTTAGTTGCATACCCCCTTTTTGTACTTAGTTGTATACCCCATTTGTATTCTTAGTTGCATACCCCTAAACATAAATTAATTCTAAATTTCTTTTCATCAAATTTCAGCGCCCACTCGTGATTCCATCAAGATCATCAACCTCAGGGTCATCAACATCATCACAAAAACTCCCAACAACTGCAATCCAATCAACATCAAATCTTCCAGTTGCCATCAAAACTGAAGATTATAAACCAATAATTAAAATATTTCCAAAACCAAATCAACCTTTAAAGAGACCAGCCACAACATTAGTGAGAAAGATTTTGACACCAATTGGAACCACAAAGCCAGCAGTGCCAGAGCAAATTGTTGAAGATCCAGATGGTATTCCATGCCTTGATTGTGGATTATTATTGAAACCAGATAAGCTATTGAAGCATCGAATGGATGCTCATGATTTGAATACACACAATATGTATTATTTTTGTGACATGTGCGGAACTGAGATTAAAGGAAAGACACAACTTATCAATCATATGACAACAAAACATTTGAGCTCCAATTACGTCCGATGTGAATTTTGTGATGGACTTTTTGACAATATAACTGACGTGATTTGCCACAAAAATCTTCAACACAATTTTAATGGAACTAGATACACATGTCACTTCTGTTATAAGATTTTCAATAATAAAAGAGAAATGATTTTGCATCGAAAGGCTCACTATTCGGAAAAGGAAAGCAGAAATAAGTTGGCGAGGGTTTTTTGTAAGAAGTTCAAGTCTTATGAGCCAAAAGGTGTCGAATATATTTAAGATTTGGTTCAAGGTCAATATTTTTTTATTTAGAAACTGTTGAAAATACAAGAAAATTGAAACATCGACAGTTAAAATTTTTCAAAAAAATAATAATTTAAACTTATAAGCTATAAAATTGTAGTAATTCTGAATTTATACTTTGTAAACTGACAAAAGTTGCCTCTATAGAAATAAAAAGTAAAAATTATTAAATCCAAAATATTTTTCACTTTTTTCAATTTTTTTTTATTTTTTTTTCAAGATTTAAAATTTTTTATTTTATTTCTTTTTAATTATAAATTATTTTATTTTTTAACATTTTTGTTTCTTATATCTTAAATTTTCAGTTTTCAATTTTTTAACATTTTTCTAAAAAAAACTTCAAATTTCAATTTTTATTAAAGTTTTATTTTTTGTTAAATTTTCAATTTTTTTAAATTTTCAATTTTTATTAAATTTTCAATTTTTGTTAAATTTTCAGTTTTTGTTAAATTTTCAATTTTTTTAAATTTTCAATTTTTATTAAAATTTTCAATTTTTATTAAAATTTTCAATTTTTATTAAAATTTTCAATTTTTATTAAAATTTTCAATTTTTATTAAAATTTTCAATTTTTATTAAAATTTTCAATTTTTATTAAAATTTTCAATTTTTATTAAAATTTTCAATTTTTATTAAAATTTTCAATTTTTATTAAAATTTTCAATTTTTATTAAAATTTTCAATTTTTATTAAAATTTTCAATTTTTATTAAAATTTTCAATTTTTATTAAAATTTTCAATTTTTATTAAAATTTTCAATTTTTATTAAAATTTTCAATTTTTATTAAAATTTTCAATTTTTATTAAAATTTTCAATTTTTATTAAAATTTTCAATTTGTAAAATTAAACAAAAATTTAGTTTTTAGATTTTAGAATTTTTTCTATTTATTTTAGACTTTATAATCTATTGATTTTATAACTTCCACTATATAGGTCACACAAATAATATTATTTTATCATTAAACCTACTTCAAATCCAATTTATTTTTATTGTCAACTTCAAAAACAAAAACATCACAAGAAGTACATACAATTCAAAACTATCCCAAAAACCTTCTCATTAATGACATTTCCTCGACATCATCGTTATTTTTATAACATAATTATGCGTAGGAAGCATCAAACATACAAGAAACATCAATTCCATAAATCTTTCTCATCTATTTTCTTGTTTTGTTGTCCACGTCTCAACATATGTGAAAACGTATCAGAAAAATATCTTCGGAAGAAGAAATTTTCCTTCATCTGTGAAAAGTTTTACTTCTTTTTCATAAAAAAACGTATGCGTGAGAAATGATTACAGTTTTATAATGTTGAGAAAATTTGTAATTTATGACTGTCGCAAGCCTCTTAATTGGATGTTTAATATCTGTTTATGAAAATACCAAGGAAGAGTTAGTTTAAATCTTTTTTAAAAATTTGGAAAATGAAAATTTTGATAATTTGAAAATTTTTAGAAATTAAAAGTTTAAAAAAATTAAAAAAAATTTAAAGATAATTAAAAAAATTAGAAAAATTTAAGAATTAAAAAAAATAAATTTAAAAAATTTAAAAAATTCAAAAAATAGGAATATATTTTTAAAATTAAATAATTTTCTAAATTTTTTCATTTTTTAAATTAATTTATTAATTTAATATTTAATTTTTTAAAAAATAAAAATTAAAACATTTTAAAAATTAAAAATTTTAAAAGTTAAAAATTAAAAATTAAAAAAGTATTAAAAATGAAAACTTAATGAAAGATAAAAATTGTTAATAATTGAATATTATTGAAAATAATTTTAGTTAATAGAAAATTAATTTTTTTCAAGTTTTTTGTTTTGTTTTTTCCATAATAGTTTCATAAGAAAAGAATGTGAATTTCAAAAAGTTATACAATCTTCTAAAAGACTCTTATTACTAAATTAAATAACGCAACACAAATTACTTAATAACCTATTGTTCTTCATCCGCAATTTTCTAATTAATTTTTATCATCTGCTGCCTGTCGCTTCCATGTATGGAACCTCCATCTGTAAATAAAACAATAAAATGGACAGTAAAATAAAAAAAAGTTCATACTAATGATCCATATTTGGCTTGTCTGTTTTAAATATTTAAATTTTTATTTCTAACACATAGCTTTACAATATTCTTATTCGCTACTTAATGTACTTTTGTTGTCCATAGTTTAAGGTTTTATTTTGTTTTTTTTTATTATTTTAAATAGAAAATTACCTCCTATGTTTAACTTAATAGCTCATTCATTGATAAGTTTTAATGGCACACAAATAATCAATAAAATATTAAAAAGTAATAAAACTTATTTATTTCTTCAACTCCCTGTAGATTCTTACGCTGATATAGCAGGTATAAAATTGAAAAATCACTAAAATTGGCGATGGAATAAAGTATGGAATACCATCCGTCGACTTCTCGTCCGCCAAGATGAATATAAACAACACGAGGTACGCAAAACAGAGCACAAATAAAATTACAGACGTTAATATAAAGTAAATTGTCTGATTCGCCTTACGCTGTTGGATAAATAAATTTAAAAGAATTAATGAATTAAGGGGAAGAATTAAAAGAAATTTTGTATTGTGAGAGTTTTTATAGTTATCGTCGTATGTTTGTCATTTGGGTTAGATTTTTTGATTGAATTTATGTTTCAGGCCCCAATTTCTCTGGTACACCCTAGGGTATCCCTACCTTAGGGTATGGAGTATACCAAAGAAACCGGGCTCAGACTAAGTTTGAGACATAATTAAAATTCAGGGGCCTGTTGCTTGCTATAAATTACCCCAGAAGTAACCTTTGACTATTCCAGTGTTGTCCAAACTGTGTGCCGCGGCACACTGGTGTGCCGTAGAAATTTTTTGAAAATACCACGAACCGCACGCTGTGTGCGATTTTGGTCATGGTTTACCAACAAGGTGTGCCGTGGCTCAAAAAAGTTTGGACAACACTGGACTATACCCATAGAATAACCCTAGGCTATATCCCTAGTCTATATCCTAAACAGAGGTCTGGGGATACCACTGGGGTATACCCTAGGGTCATCCCAGTTTTGGGAAACCTTCAGTCATACACAACTTTAGTTTAGGGTTACAAGGCTACAATTTATTAGTAAACAGCTTTAGTTTCATAGAAACCAAGTAAAATTCAGAAGAACGCAACTATAATTAAGACATATGCAATCACAGACATACTCAACCATACTCAACGAGCCAAAAATGCTAATATTGCAATAAAAAAAGATATAAAAGTGCCAAAAAAGAAGAAAAGACAGCAAAAAGGAAGAAAGACTGTTTGTTTTAATTTTGAGTGGTCTCAAATGTTTATAAACATCTTTCTCAGCAATTAATTTATGACCTTATAGTGAAAACATAAATTCATCAAATTCAAAGTGGAACTCGATCACTCTTTTGTGTCTGTAATTCCAACCGATGTGACGTTTTTTTGTGGTCTGCATTGTGTTTTTTGTTTTGGATTTGTTGATTTCCCCAAAGACAGATGATTTGATTTTAAGAGATATAAAATTAATAGCCTGAATTTTTAATTACTCTTTTGATCAGCTTGATGAATGATTTGTAGTCGAATATATCAAGTCTGCGTGAGTACGGACATTAATCATGTTGAGATTTGAGAGGATTAAGGCATGTCAGTCTGATATTTGCAGTAGAATTCTTCCATATGGCTTGATGTGAGGTGAAATTCTTGCTGTTTTAATGTAAATATTGAAATGCATGGGTGGATGGCAACAAATTGAATGCACAAGTGTTTGAAACGAGAAACGAGGTGCAAAATTTTTATAAATAAAATACCAGAGATCAAATAAACGATACTAAGTTAAGGAAAATTTTCAAAAAAGGGGTGTCAAACTATGAAAAATTTCAGAAAAGGGGTGTCAAGCTTTGCAAAATTTCAAAAAGGGGTGTCAAACTATGAAAAATTTCAGAGTCAAACTACGAAAGTTTTCGAAAAAAGGATGTTAAACTATAGAAATTTTTTAAAAAGGGGTACAAAACTATGATCAATTTTAACAAAGGGGTGTCAAGTCATGAAAAATTTCAAAGAAGGGAAGTTAAACTACGAAAATTTTCAAAAAGAAGGTGACAAACTATGCAAAATTTTAAAAAAGGGGTGTCAAACTATGAAACATTTCAGAAAAGGGGAGTAAAACTACAAAAAAAATCAAAAAGGGGTGTCAAACTATGCAAAATTTCAGAGTCAAACTACGAAAGTTTTCAAAAAAGGATGTTAAACTATAGAAATTTTTTTAAAAAGGGGTACAAAACTATGATCAATTTTAACAAAGGGGTGTAAAACCGTGAAAAATTTCAGAAAAGTGGTGTCAAACTATGCAAAATTTCAGAAAAGGGGAGTCAAACTATGATCAGTTCTAAAAACTGGGTGTCAAACCATGAATATTTTCACAAATACACAAAAATGTATTAAAAAATCTCTAAAGATCCACAAAACCCATGAAACAATAAAAAAAGTTCCACAAAACCCCCAGCCAAGATCATAAAGTATTTCCGTTTCACGACCCACTTCTAAGTAGAGAACGCGACCGGAAAAATGACATCAAATTTCGCGACATAAAAGACAAATTCTGATAATGCTAATAAATTAATCACAGAACTTGTCGGATTTGTCACATTATCAAAATTTATTTGCTAATTAAAAAGACTTCTTTAATCTTTGAGCCGGTCGACACACAAAGTAGAGAAAATATAATAAATTACCGTCTTGACTGCATCAATGAAGATCGTTGAGGCGAAGAACCATCCAAAAAATGCTATTATGACTGCAAGAACTGGTTTCGTTTCTGGAATTATATTATTTTTAAATATGATCTGATTCTGCATTTTTCTTAATGCACTAACCGGTCACAAATTGAAAACACCAAGCACCAATCAACACCACTGTCAAGCAAAAACTGATAACTTGATGGATTCTCGCGATAATCACACCAATTACCTCGGATGACAAATTACAACAAACTCTTCCGTCTGTCATTTTTTATTAAACTGAAAAGAATTTTAATAGTCGCACAAGAAGAAAGAAAACTTTTCCAAAGCACGCAGCAGATTGGATGTGAGTGGCTAAAAATATACAACGTGAATAATGTTTTTAACTGACTTTTGAAAATGTTGGACATTTTGTAACGGCTGATTTATATTTGAAGATATTGGTCATGTGTGGAGAAACATTTGTTGGGTTCTGAGCAATTTTGGAGGGATTTTTGCATCTGTTTTGATTTTATTTGAGCTGCGGAGAAAGAAGATTGAGTTAGTGATGTGTGCATATTTGTGATCAAATGTATTAAGAACATGAAGGAAATTAGGAAAATGTTTTGGACAGAATAACAGCCGAAAAATGTTTTTATGCCAGACTTTTGGCCGAAAAACACTTTTGAATCAGAATTTTGACAGAATTTTTTGTTGTTCCAGAATATTAGCCGAAAAATAGTTTTGTGTAAGAATATCAGCCGAAAAACATTTGCCAGACTTTTGGCCGATTTTTTTGTTGTTCTAAAACATTAGTAGAAAATTTTTTAATTAAGTATTTTAGCCGAAAATCAATTTTGTGGTAGAATATCAGCCGAAAAACATTTGCCAGACTGTTGGCCGAATTTTTTTCTGCCAGAATATTAGCCGAAAATCAATTTTCTATCAGACTATCAGCTGAAAAATATTTCTATTGCAGAATCTTATCCAACAAATTAAAACTCAAGTCACAAATTTCTATGGAAGTTTCTATAATTTTTATTACAATTTTTACAATATTTAAATATTAATGTTTTCTGGAAGACATTTGGTATATATTGTACATCTTGGAACTAACCTCCATTACAATACTTCTTCTAAGGTACTAAAGTTATTAATATTCACAATACTAACTTAATAAAGTTTTTTTTTCTGTTATATCAACATAAATAGATAGGTGTAACGGGTCGGTTCAGTGTTTCCTGCTAACACTGAAGGCACTGTGACTATAAGTTTGTGTTTTCAACGGAAACTCCCTCTAAATCTTTAAAACTGTCTGTTGAAACTTGAGCTTGCATATATATTGCAATTCTCTTGGATCTATTAGTTAACATTGTGATGATGATAACGGTGGGTAGTTCTATTACTAAAATAACTACTAATGGAGAATTGATGAGTAGGTCGACTTTGCCACGTAATAAAATTATCAGGATCGATAATATGCTTAGGAAGGTGAACAATATGAAGCATGATAGTAAGTAGAAGACATTTAACGAGAAATCCCACTGAAAAATGAAAGAATAATTAGTAAGTTCCAGAAATCTTTTACAGGCAAGATTTTGAGTGGAAATTTTTAAATTGCCAGAATTTTAGCGGAAAATGTTTCATGTCTGACTTCTAGCGGATATTTTTGATTTTATCCTATTTTGGCTGAAGTTCAACTTGTCTATCCAGAATTTGAGCGGAAATTTTTAAAAAGCTAGAATCTTAGCGGAAAATGTTTCATGTCTGACTTCTAGCGGATAATTTTGTTTTCATCATATTTTGGATAAAGTTTATTTTGATTTTTGCTAAAGTTAAGCTTGTCTATCCAGACTTTTAGCAGAAAATGTTAATTATCCAGAATTTTAGCCGACTTTTCTCATGACAGAATTCTAGCGGATTTTTTTTATTCAAAATTTTGATTTAAGTAATGTAAAATCACCCAAAAATTGAAACTTACTTGTTTATTTATAACTGCCATAGTAAATTTGGTGGAAGATATTAGATACATAAATGCTACAATCATTGCTAGTAAGGGTATACCTAAAATGAAAATTTTTTAATTGCGCTTTATTATTATGCATTAATTGCTGCGTCCTGAATATATCGTGTGGATTTTGACAAAATGTTACAAATAATTATTAAAAACAAAAAGTTGATGTCTTAGACCCCCCAACCTCCTTGTCACTCAGTGTCATAGAATTTCAAACTTCTTTACCCACAAACTAAAGCAAAAAATCTCTATTCTCAACAAAAATCTCATAAATTGCACAAATTCCCAACAAAAATATCCATAAGCTCCTCAAAAATATTTATTTCGTTCTAGAAAAATTCTCAAAAGATTATTTTTTCTTGTCAATTGTTTTCCCCCACCATGAAAAAAAATCTTCACAATTTTCTTTTCACATCTTCGCAGCACATTACCAAAAGAGTCTTTTATCTCGAAGAAAACCACCGAAATCAATAAATTATACCCCCTCAACCCCCTTCAAACCAAAATCTAATCCCGTAATTTTTCTCAACATCCAGAACTTACCACTTATCGTCCTTTCATATATAAACATTCCAACAATAAATACTGCAATATGAAAACTCAATAATGAATGAAATATTCCAACAATAATTCCAGCAAATTTCAAATTGCGGTACGGCTCGTGTCCTGTCATCTTTTTTATTGTCAATTTTATTTTAGTCTTGTTTTGTTTATTAAAATTAAGAGAAAAAAATGCGTGCGTTGTGAAATGAAAAATTCGTGAGAGTCGAAAGGATAACGAAAGGAAACTGAAAAGATTTTTTTTTATCACAAAAAATTTTCTTCTTGTTCTGTGACTTTTTTCGGAACAGGATGTGTTAGGCATGCGTCGGGGGAATGGTATGAGAATGTTTGGATATTATCTGCAGATTGTCACTTTTCGAGTATCTTTTAGGAGATTTTTTGAATTTTAATTTGATTGTTAATTGAGTGATAGGATTGGACTTTTTTGTAACGGCTGTTTGGAATTTGAATTTTGTAATGAAGAATTTTTATAGATTTTTAATAGAAATTTGTTATTTATAATTTGGTGAATGACTAGAATTTGACCAAAAAACTCACCGGTTTGAAAAAAAATCATATCCAGTTTAAAAAACTCATCTCTCAGCTTTAAAACAACATAAAACTTTCAAAAAATTCTCTTTTTCAGGAACAAAAAAATTCTAAAAAAAAATATTTTATTGACCAAATAAAATTGTAAAAAATTAGCAGTTGAGGTACATAGTTGACAACATTTTAATATGTGGACATTAAAAAATTATATAACAGGCACATATAGTATTAATATTATTAATATCCAATTTCGGACAATAAGCATATATTTCGAAAATTTATTTTTACTCATCATAGCTCTTAGGAGCTGTTCACAAATGACGTTTATCAAAAATGGGTTTTTAAGTGTAACCACCACATCCCCCACCCATCATTTAAGGCTCAGACACGCATCTTCAACTTGTTCTCGTTGCAACAATTTTTCTTAAATATTCAATTTTTTTGTGGAGTGTCACATGACCCCAGACCCCCTCCTCCCCATAAATGATAAACGTCATTTGTGAATGACCCCATTTAAGAACAAAAACGCTTCCAGAAATACAATTTTTTGAGTCAAACTCTTTAATTAGCTATAGAAGGTTTTAAATTGACTTTTAGACTAATTATCAATTTTTTTAACTGACACTATATCCAAAAATTGATAATTTGTTGTTTGACCAGCTAGAAATTTTGGAAGGGTTTAAAATTTTTTTTCTTCATTATAAAATTTTGAATAATTTTTCGGTTGGTTCCAATTTTATTCAAGAGGGGGGGGGGGTGCATTTTCACCCATTCACCTCCCCTGTCTACTCCACTGTGTTTGACCCATCAAAAAAATAATTCTGGATACACCTCTGTATCTTATCTATCCCTCACACTAACATTCAATTTTAAAATGATTTTTTTAATCATACTGTTCACTTAGGCATTGAGTTGCAAACTCTCGGTACGTCCAATTATGCTCAGTCTAACTTTAGAGCTGACATAGACAGTAAATAATTGGAACAAGAAGACAATTGGTGATGGAATGAAGACGTATAAATTATCTTCCAAAAAGTGTCCAGTAATAAGGCCTTCGATCAGTAAATAGAAGTAGAATGCACAGATAATCAGCAAAAAGACTGACACGATGATGAAAAAGATTGTCTGACGTGAGTTACTCTGAAAGTTAATTTGATAAAAATAATTAAAATTTTGTTTGAAAAGTGAATTGATTGATTGATTTTTTACCGTTCTTATTGCTCCTACAAATCTTGTTGCTGCAAAATACAGAAGAATTGCAATCACGATGAAAATTGACAAGAAGACTGGAAGTTAAAAAAGGGAAGTTTTTAGAAATTATTAGTTAAAAATTGTAAATTTTAAAAGTTTTAAAATATTAAATAATTAATGGAAAGGTGGTTCAATAGACAGTCCTGCTGGTTAAACCCGTGGGAAAACCCACAAAATTCTGGGTTTCTGGTGAAACCTGTGGGTTTTAGCACGTGGGGACCTATAATCCTAGGATTGGTATTATAATCATGAATAGACATTGACTTTTGACCAAGAACCCTGTACCTGGCTTCTTGGGTATAACCTATTCTCTAGTGGTATACCCTAGCATATACCTCAGTATATACTCTATTATATACCGCTAGGGGTATACCCATGTACCAGAAAGAACGGGCCTTGGTTTTAATAATAAAAAGAACGGAAATTGCTAAAAAATTACAATTTTTTTTAGAATAAGCTATACCCAAGAAGCCAGGTACAGGGTTCTTAGTCAAAAGTCAATGTCTATTCATGATTCTAATACCAATCCTAGATAACCATCTCTTAAAGGAGTCATGAAGCCAGATTTCACTGAATCCGTTTGCACGCAATCCTGTTACAACATTTTTGCGCTTGTTTTTACATTTGCTTAATCACAGAATGTCATGCAATAAAAAAATCAATAATTTCAAAATAAATTCTAAACTTTCTAAAAAAAATTTAAAATCTCTGTTCCACATCCAACCAGTTTCACTCTCAACACAAACTTCAAGAGCATCAAATAACTAAAGTTCTCTCTCGCGATCATGATCATAAAAAAGTTACAACTTCATAAAAATTAAATTCCATCTGTGATCTTATTTGATCTAAAATTATCACAAAATATTTCTAAATAATTAAAAAAAAACATTTCCACATTGAAAAACTAGCCATTATGCGTCACGCTTAGACACACATGACATAAAAAATCCAAATGGCCTTGAAAACATTTTCTCGATATTTTCTGTAATAAAATTTCATTTTGGTTAAGACTTACGCCAGTGAATACCCAAAATGAAGCCGATGATGCATGCTACAATTATTAATACACTTATGACACGATGGATAAGTCCAACAACTTTTCCAGTTTCTTCAACGTCTGCCATTTTTTCTTCGAGTGGCAAAAGATTAACTACTTCTAGTTTTCTAAAATTGCGTATGTTCCGAAAAAAGTAAAAATGTTTAACTGCGATGAGTAAGCAGCAAGAACTGAAGATAACTGAGAATATTATTTATTTTTGGGTGACTTTTCTCTCGATTCTCATTTTTTAATTAAACATTTTCTTTTCTGCTCCGCATGCTAAACGTGCGCAAAAAATGAGAATTTTAACTTTCACTCTCTCGAAAGTTTCTGCAGGCTTTTTGGCGCCAGTATTCGTGACATTCTGGAATGGTAAACTTTAATGGTGTCTTTTGTGGTTTTTTAAGGGAAAATTTAATTTAAAAGTTTGTTAATTTTTTAAGATTTACAATCATTTTAGATGAATCCAAGATGACACATAAATAAGCTGACCATCTGCTTGGTTTTTCAGAGGACTGTCCTCTATTTTTGTTAAAATGTCCTCTATTTCTGAAAATTCGACCTTTTACACTAGATAAGATCTATTTTTTCAAAATATATCTGGTCACCCTACACATAAATGTAAAAATTCAGCAAAATATGATTCAAAATTAAGTTTAAATTTTTAAAATCATTTTTATACAATAAACTCATTCTAATTCTAAACATTTATTCAGAAAAATCTTCAAATAATATTTAAACAGAGCCTGGTTATTTATTATACCTAAAGTACATCCAAATAATCAGCCCTAAATCTCAAAATAGTTATTATTGATCTAAAGATCAAATTGATCATTTATAATGTCACTAAATCCTCTCGTAAGACCTATCAATCCTAAAAAGCTTCACAAGAACGCCAATGTTGATGATGCACGAGAATGTTTGGAAAGTCACGACACTTGTAATTATGATGAAATCAAAAATTGTCAGAGCATTTCCGTCTTCGATTTTGATTGCAATGTAAACCCAGAAGTAAATGATTAGCGCAACTTCTAGGAAGACTGATAAAATAACGAAAAGAATTGTCCATCTGTAGTCTCTCTGGAAGTTAATCAATAGTTTAATTATAGTGCTTGCCGTAGACTTGATTTTTTTATGAAGTTAACTTCGAGCTCTGGGGCTCGTTGTTCGATATACACTAGGGTATACTCTAGTCCTGGTATAGGGTATACCGACCAACCACCCCCTGGTATATTACTAAAAAATAATATTAAGACTTAAAAACTTTACCTTAGCTATCGCCAACACAAAAATAAAAGCTCCAAAAAAGTAAATTATAGTAAGGACCAACAAGTTTGTCGAATATTCTGAAAATTTTAACAATTATTGTATGTATTAAGTATGTACAAAAAAATTCAAAATACATATTCTTGAGGTTGGTTTTTAAGGAACCAGGCTCAACAATTATTGTAATTTTGTTACAATGCCTTTCTACCTTCAAAATAAGGTATGCAGCACTAAGGATCACAACCAGAGTGCAGAACTGATCAAAAGTCAGCTGATCAGTTCAGCATCCTTAAGTCCTAACAATAAGAATCCAAACAAAGAAAATTATCAAAAAATTCTTACTTGCAAGTCCAGAAAATTGTGTAATAAACCATATTGCACTGAGGATCACATGAGAAACTCCAACAAATACTCCAAATTTTTCAAAAGTTGGAACAATATTAACCATTTTTTAATGTTTTATAATAAATTTTTTTTAAAAAAAATGAAAATTGCGTTTTGAGTTTATGACTAATAAATTTTATCAGAAAAAATAATGATAAGGTGCTGAATTACGATAAAAAAAATTATAAATACAAACAAACTGTTAAAATGTAAATAAATATTTATTAACTGTAGCTCAAAAGTTTTCTTTTTGTTAAGCTTGAACTAGGGGCATACCCAGGAGGGTCTGGACCCCCTCCGAAAAAATTTGAACCGCAGCGAGAGCATGGCTCAAAAATTTTTGGAGGGGGTCCAGACCCTCCTGGGTACGCCCATGGCTTGAACTATAATTATTTTCAAAGATTCTCTAAAGCCTCTCGTAACTTCCAGCAATTCTGTAAAATTTGATGAAAACTCCAAAACTGATAAGAAAGGAATATGTGATGTATCCAAGTAATCCCAACGGAATAGCTAAGTTACAAAATCTCTTTTCAGTTTCTCCGTCCAGTTGCATTGAGATTTGAACTGCAAAATATGAAATTATTACAATTTCCATGATTATTGATGTAATGACGAATACTGAAACCCATCGGTGACTTTGCTGGAAATATTATTACCAAAATTAGTTGAAAAATTCTCAAAAAATATTCTGTGACTTACTCTTTTGATTCCAATTACGAATATTGATGAGACTAGAAACCAAATGACTGCAACTGTCATGTAAATTATATGATATGCTGGAAAAAGGGGAAAGGCTCAATGAATCTTAGTGTCTAGTGTCTAGTGTCTAGTGTCTAGTGTCTAGTGTCTAGTGTCTAGTGTCTAGTGTCTAGTGTCTAGTGTCTAGTGTCTAGTGTCTAGTGTCTAGTGTCTAGTGTCTAGTGTCTAGTGTCTAGTGTCTAGTGTCTAGTGTCTAGTGTCTAGTGTCTAGTGTCTAGTGTCTAGTGTCTAGTGTCTAGTGTCTAGTGTCTAGTGTCTAGTGTCTAGTGTCTAGTGTCTAGTGTCTAGTGTCTAGTGTCTAGTGTCTAGTGTCTAGTGTCTAGTGTCTAGTGTCTAGTGTCTAGTGTCTAGTGTCTAGTGTCTAGTGTCTAGTGTCTAGTGTCTAGTGTCTAGTGTCTAGTGTCTAGTGTCTAGTGTCTAGTGTCTAGTGTCTAGTGTCTAGTGTCTAGTGTCTAGTGTCTAGTGTCTAGTGTCTAGTGTCTAGTGTCTAGTGTCTAGTGTCTAGTGTCTAGTGTCTAGTGTCTAGTGTCTAGTGTCTAGTGTCTAGTGTCTAGTGTCTAGTGTCTAGTGTCTAGTGTCTAGTGTCTAGTGTCTAGTGTCTAGTGTCTAGTGTCTAGTGTCTAGTGTCTAGTGTCTAGTGTCTAGTGTCTAGTGTCTAGTGTCTAGTGTCTAGTGTCTAGTGTCTAGTGTCTAGTGTCTAGTGTCTAGTGTCTAGTGTCTAGTGTCTAGTGTCTAGTGTCTAGTGTCTAGTGTCTAGTGTCTAGTGTCTAGTGTCTAGTGTCTAGTGTCTAGTGTCTAGTGTCTAGTGTCTAGTGTCTAGTGTCTAGTGTCTAGTGTCTAGTGTCTAGTGTCTAGTGTCTAGTGTCTAGTGTCTAGTGTCTAGTGTCTCAGTCTTAAACCCAAATATCGCCAGATTTTGACAAAATAAAGCCATAAAAATACTCACTCACAATGGTGTCTCCAAAAAGTCGGATGAGCTCATATGTGAACCATGCAATACTGACTAAAATATGCGACACACCTGTATACAAGCCTAATTTCTCAAATGAGCAATTAACAACTATATCTGCCATAATTTAAATTTAATTGAATTTTATTAAATATTGTCAGTAGTGGACGTGTCCTTTTGTTTTGATGAGCAATCTTCAATATTTTTGTTGAAATAACTTTCCTTTATTTTACTTTTACCACTGAAAACTTAATTATTTACACAATAATTTAATATTTTCTTAGATCCAACAATTTAAATTAAAGACGATTCAGAATTGATGAACTAAATAATTTTTGCTCCACAAAGTGCGTATTTCAAAGCATAACTGTATTAATTTATTATCATTTTATTAATGAATGTTTACATTAGAGATAAGACGCTGAATATTGATGAATAAAAAACAATACAATGATAATTTTGTAATAAGTTATAAAAACCAATATTTTCAGTGCTACCCATACCTGATCATGGTAGGGTAGGGTAGGATATCCCAAGTAGTCCTTCGGATATTAACTAGAAAGCTAGTTGTTTAAAATATCCCCAACAACTCCCCTGCATCCACCCAAAACCGCCAAAAATGTAAAATAAATTGTTTAAAATTCTTTA
Organism: Chironomus tentans; assembly: GCA_963573255.1. Taxonomy (NCBI): domain Eukaryota; kingdom Metazoa; phylum Arthropoda; class Insecta; order Diptera; family Chironomidae; genus Chironomus; species Chironomus tentans. Next base: position 7,707,840 of record OY754305.1, read on the forward strand.
GACATCCTGAAGCTCATTGATATGGATTCGTCATTTTTAACATTACGTCTCAGTTTTATAAACACAACAGTGCTGACAAAAAGTGTGATTAAGTGAAAAGTAAACAGAAATGGTGCTGGTATGAAATAAAGTATCAAATTGAGATTTCCTTGTTTTCGTATAGTAATAATAGACAGCATAAATACAATGACACTTAAAGTCACAAATCCTGTTGTTGCGATGAATTCAGCTGCGTAAACGTATTTTAATTCCTAAAATTGAATTGTTGTAGATTATTAAAATTATGATTTTTAAACATTTTGTACCCTTCTGATAGCTTTGATAAACATCCATGCTGTGATGAGCCAATGAGTGCATGTCAGTATCAAAAATGCACAAGATCCAATGCCTAAAAATGGAAAATTAAATTAATTCAAAAGATTATTTTAATTTACACAAATTTGAGCTTAATTGGTGAACATGTTGACTAGTCACTGATATTTTTAGAAAAAGAAAATAGAATAAATTTATTTAAATATTTCCCAGTGGATAAGATTTAATTTATGTGACATTGACTATCCTAAAAAATAAGGACATAAAATATATAATTTTTTTTTGTTAGGAAGTTTCAGGTTAATTATGAATTTTTAATATTGAATTTTTATGGTATTAAATTTTTAAATTTTTTTTATGTATCTAAAAGAATTGAAATTTAAAAGAATTTTTAAAATTGAAATTTAAAAGAATTTTTAAAATTGAAATTTAAAAGAATTTTTAAAATTGAAATTTAAAAGAATTTTTAAAATTGAAATTTAAAAGAATTTTTAAAATTGAAATTTAAAAGAATTTTTAAAATTGAAATTGAAAAAATTTTTAAAATTGAAATTTAAAAGACTTTTTAAAATTGAAATTTAAAAGAATTTTTAAAATTGAAATTTAAAAATTAAATTTTTTAACTAAATAAATTTTAATTTTAAACTAAAAATCTTACGAATTGATCGATGAATCATTGTGTAAGCTTCAACAGTTGCATTTGTTGATTGTGTAATATTTGCAATTTCAATACTCTTGCATGGTTCTAAAAGAATTCGAATGTCAATATCCAAGCTGAAGATTGAACTGATTATAAGGAACAAAGCCTCAAATTGAGAGATTCTCGCTACAATTATTCCTGATTTTTCAATTCTTGTGTACGATGACCAATTTTCCTCAATCATTTTTGGTTATTTTTGAAAAAGTTCTTTTATTTTTAACTTTTTATTTTTTAACTTTTAATTTTTTTTAATTTTTTAACTCTATATTTTTTAACTTTTTATTTTTTAAACTTTTTATCTTTAGCTTTTTATTTTTTAACTTTTTATTTTTTAACTTTTTATTTTTTAACTTTTTATTTTTTAACTTTTTATTTTTTAACTTTTTATTTTTTAACTTTTTATTTTTTAACTTTTTATTTTTTAGCTTTTTATTTTTTAACTTTTTATTTTTTAACTATTTATTTTTTAACTATTTATTTTTTAACTTTTTATTTTTTTAAACTTTTTATCTTTAACTTTTTATTTTTTAACTTAAAAGATAAAAAGTTAATCTTTCAATTTTTTAATTTTAACATTTTATTTTATAGCTTTATATTTTACAACTTTTTATATTTTTAAAATTATTTTTTTTAAATATTTGAATATTTTTTAAATTTTGAATAATAATAATTTAATTTTTTCAACCTTTAATTTTTCATTTCAACACCTAGAACTTTAGTCAACAACTAAATAAGCTACCTGTTTTACCTTTATAGTTTTGCACAAGAGAAACTTTTAACTTTCATTATTTTGATCTAAATTTTTTAAACGTTCAAAAAAAAATTCAAATAAATAAAATTTTCAAAACACTTCAAATGTTTTTTGAGCAACTATTTAAACACTATTTACATCAATTTTTAAATTTAAAAGCTAAAATAATATAAACAAAGTGTTTAAATTTAAAAAAAATCACTTTAATCAATCAAGAATGGAAATTTGTTCGATTCCAAACTGCAAACTCAAATCAGAAACCAGTTTTCAATCGCCACGGAATCAAATTCAACTAAATTTATGGAGAAAAATCCTAAAAATCAAAGACACTAAATTTTCCATCTGTAATCAGCATCTTTCTGTGATTTGTCAGTGCTGTATGAGATCTTTTAACAGCAATCATGTCAATCAGACGGATGAGCTGTTTGTTATTTCTGAGAAGTTTCAGGAGATTTTTGGGGAGGTCATTGGATATGAGGTGAATAAAGTTCTCAAAAATACAGACTTTCCAGTCCAAATTGTTAATTATGTTCCTACTTTTTAGTTACCAGCAGGTGTTGTCTGCACAAAGTGTCGAAGTTGCATCAGTGATTTTGTAAAGTTCCGCAATTATGTCAGAAAGCAGCAAGAACTCAGATCCGTTATATCCGAAAATGGTCTTGAAACTCACAAAGAAGATGTTCAAGTTGAACCAGAATTTGATCAAAATGAGGAACCAGAATATAGCCAAACCCCTCAATTTGAAATTTTAGAATATCCAGATGAAGAGTATATTGTTGAAGTGAAGGAACCTGAAGCTGATGAAGGAGAAATTAAGATTAAGCAAGAAAATATTGAAGATGAGGATCAAGGAGATGTAGTTGTTAAGTCTGAACCAATGGAACTTGTTGAATGCAAAATTGATGAAGGACCTGACATTAACCTATACCAGAATCCAGATGCCCATCAGTTTGTAAATCCAGAAGTCACAGTCAAAGTCGAACCAACTGAGTATGACTATTCTGATCTTGAACATCAAATGTTATCGAATATAACTGAAATGGATTCACAAGAATATTACTTACCGACGATATTAAATCCAAGAACAGTAGCATCCTCACAGAGTTTAAAACGAAAGATTTCCGATCCACAAACCTCAAACTCATCAAAAGTAGTTAAAGCATCATTAAGATCAGCACTAGAGTCATCAAAACATCATTCATTTCATGCTCCTAAAAAAATGAAATTTCCACAAAAAAGCCTTAAATGTCAATATTGTCCACAAAGATTCGACAACTGTGATTTAATTCTGGAGCATATAGAAGAAAAACACAAATTCCAATGTCCAGTTTGCTACAAATCATTTCCATTCAAAATTAATTTAGTTCGACATCAATTTAGTGATCATAAAGAATCAACATCAAAGGAGCAGAAAAATGGCAGTCAAAAGGGTTACAAACACGCTTGCAATCACTGTATGATGAAGTTCTCGGTGAAAGAAAATTTGGATATTCATATAATGCAGGAGCATAATGTTCATTTGAAAGGCCTAGGGGGTTATGGTGAAAATGATAATCAGGTAAATTGAAAAATTAACTTTTGTGATTTATCCTCAAAATTTGGAAGGTTAACTTCAAAAATTGTTGACTTAACATCAAAATTGTTGATTTAACCTCAAAATTGTTGACTTAACCTCAAAATTTGTTAGCATAACCTAAACATTGCTAACTTAACCCAAAAAATTGTTTACTTAACATCAAAATTGTTGACTTAACCTCAAAATTGTTGATTTAACCTCAAAAATTGTTGACTTAACCTTAAAATTGTTGACTTAACCTCAAAATTGTTGACTTAATCGCAAAATTGTTGACTTAACCTCAAAAATTGTTGACTTAACCTCAAAATTGTTGACTGAACCTCAAAATTATTGACTTAACCTCAAAATTGTTGACTTAACCTCAAAATTGTTGACTTAACCTCAAAATTGTTGATTTAACCTCAAAATTGTTGATTTAACCTCAAAATTGTTGACTTAACCTCAAAAATTGTTGACTTAACCTCAAAATTTTTGACTTAACCTCAAAAATTGTTGACTTGACCTCAATATTGTTGACTTAACCTCAAAAATTGTTATCTTAACCTCAAAAATTGTTGACTTAATCTCAAAATTTGTAGGGTTCGGCAAAATGGTATGGGCAGGTATTTGTGTACTAAAATATGGTGTACTATTCATTACTTACTATAATACAATATTAGGTCAAAAATTCAGAGAAAAAAGTAAAAATGTTGACAAAAATGGATATCAACATATCAGATTATCTGGAAAGCTTTGAACCCATAAAGAAAGTAGGTACATGCATCGCATGTGGAAAAACTGTACAATGGTCAAAAGATAGACTTGCAGCACATAAAAGAAGTTCCTGTACAAATATTTCAGAGGAAGAGAAACGAATTTTTTCCAAGCAAAGTTCTTAGTAGGAAGTGCGAGCTCACAACAGTCTTCAGTTAGTGCTAAACAGCCAGGTGAGAACTTAAATTAATGATAAAATTATCAAAATATTGAAATATTTAAAATCTTCTAACAGCATCAACACAAGTGATCGATGAACTGGAATTTTATTGAATCAGCTACGTTTAAAGACAATTACTTGCCTTTTTTTAAAAAAAATGACTAAAAGAAATTCCTTTCCATACTTGCCGAACCCAAATTTTGTAACCTAACCCCAAAATAATCTAACCTCAAAATTTGATAACCTAACCTCAAAATTTGGTTTATTATTATTGTTTAGAAGCCAACCGTATCACTCTCAAGTAGAATCCTGAACTCATTCAAGAAAGCAAAGCCTGGATCATCTGGAGTTACAAATATCAAGAAAGAAAGCTGATATGGTGATGTCAAGCAGAGTTAATAGAGGAATTGTCGCGTGCTTTGTGGTCTCAGAAACCAGTCGAGGGTCCTAAATGATACAATATTATGCATAAGGAGCTAAGACACCAAAATTCTTTTTAAAAATCAATTTTTAATTGCTAAAATAAATTGAAATAAAAATTTATATTGCATTTGATTTTATTTAACTTTTTTAGTTATCCAACAATTTTTTTACCGTTTAACTTTAGTCAAATTAAGAATACTGTCAATAGTCTTCTTCTCCCTGACATCTCTCATCGCTAATTTAATATCTTTATCATTAGTTTGCACCTTTTTGTAGTAAATTGTCTCAAAGAATCGATAAATTGGATCTGGATATTCGCAAATCTTTAAAACTTTCTTAATGTAATCTTCTTTTTGCTTTCGTTCATTTTGTACTTTCTCTCGTTCGAACCTTTCAAGCTCATGCCATGGTTTTGGCTTGAATTTGTAAATTTTGATAAAGTCACACATTTCCACAGGTTTGGTGTCATTCCAGCTGGTCAATATTCTTGGAATTCTAGAGCACTCAGTCTTACCTCCATAACAATGTTCCTTGATTTCCTTTCTCAGTAGTTTGAAGTCGGCAGCTTTAGCGTTCATGTTGATGCAGACATTCTTCTCAAACCAGATGTATTCTAGATTTTTGAGGGGTTTTAGGAGGCTGAGGCCAATGCGTTTGATGTTGTTTCCAGAGAAATTTATTAATTGGAGCTTTGGGGTGTAGATGAAGCTGGAAGAGGATGTTTGATTTAATTATTACATTATTATTTGGTTAATTTAAGGTTTTTTTTCTATTATCCGTCTAGGTATCTAACTCGATTATCCGACTGGGTGTCTATCTCGATTATCCGACTAGGTGTCTACCTTTATTATCCGACTAGGTGTCTAACTCGATTATTTGACTATGATTCTAACTCTGTTATCCGTCTAGTGTCTTACTCGATTATCCGACTAGGTGTCTAACTCGATTATCCGACTAGGTATCTAACACGATTATCCGACTGGGTGTCTAACTCGATTATTCGACTAGGTGTCTAACTCGATTATTTGACTATGATTCTAACTCAGTTATCCGTCTAGTGTCTTACTCGATTATCCGACTAGGTATCTAACACGATTATCCGACTGGGTGTCTAACTCGATTATCCGACTAGGTGTCTAACACGATTATCCAACTAGGTGTCTAACTCGATTTTTTAACTACCAAAAACCCATGAATATAAAATTTTACTTACGTATCCCCAGGAACATACTCAATAGCATTAAGACTATAGCTGACTTGAAACATATTTGGAAATTCAGCCAAATGATCCTTCGATATTGTCTTAATATTGCAGTTCATGAAACCCAATCCTTTTAAATTTGGAAAGAACTTTCCGATTCCATTTGGAATAAATGTTATGTGCTGCTTGTGCATGAATCTCACAGCTTCAACTTCTGTCATATTCCCACCAATCATGTGCTCGCCTCGTACATCAACAACATATCCAGGTGATTCATCAAGTTCAAGTCCATTTCCTTGACATTCGTAAACTTTTTGCTTAAAATTCCAATCCCATTCGTTGTAACGACATTTGATCACAAATGCATTTGAGATCGATAGTGTGAGAATTGTGAGTGCTAAGATAAGGTTATTGACACGTAGCCTAAAAATATTTTTCAATAATTTATTAAAAATTTACAATTCTAATAAATAAGATTTTTTAAAAATAATTTTAAAGATATTTTTAAATTTTCAAAAAGAAAAACAAAAATTTTATTCAAATTTCTCACATTTTAAGGTTTCAAATTCATTCAACTATCCAGAAATATTATCTCCTTTCCAGCTACTGTTCAATTCACAACTAAAAAAATCCACGGAAAAAAATCTCTTCAGTTTTATTTTTATCACAAAAAATATCAACAAATTTTAATCTACTGAAAATTGATAAGCGCACAAAAACATTGAAATTATTAGTCAGTATCCACGTGGACGACGCTGAATTGTGCAATTCTGATTTGTGTAAATACAGAATGAAATCTTTTATGGTGTTAGATTTTCGTTATCTTATCGTGTTCTTGGATAATTCAATAAAAAAAATTGTTAATAGATTTATTATTATTGGGAAATTCCTTAGCATATACAGTTGGGGATCATTTGGATGTTAGGGATCTTATTTTTCGGAAAATTCTGATTTTTGACTGTTTAATTTTACGTAATATCTGAATGATGCCCATGCTGATATCCCGAGCGCCATTTTGATTGAAGGCAACATGAAACCACATTTCATGTCGTCTTGGCGACAATGACAATCAGAAGGCAGCCATACGGATGGATAAATCAACATATGGGATCAACAACAGACTGCCAACACGTAGTCTTCGACCAAAATACCGTTCGAGTATGAGCATCATCATGACACTCAAAACCTGCTACACAATCATCTTTTTATTTAGTGGTCGTTTACAAATTACGTCACACTTTAGGGGGGAGGGGGGTTGAAGATTTTGTGAAAAAAAATTTTCTTCATATAAATTTTGTGACAAGGGGGAGGGGAGAGGGGAGGGGGGGTTCAAAAAAGTCATTTTTTGTGTGACGTAATTTGCGAACGACCTTTAGTCATTATTAATTTTTAATAAAGTACCACAAATGTGATTGATTTCTCAAATAGATTAACATGATACAACCTTGACTTGATGGTTGCATGGATAGTACCTGTAGCTAGGTAAGACAAACAACTAATATCAATTTTTGTACACATTGCTAGAGCAATTTAACATGTCAACTCCGCTGCCTCAAAAGAGTTTTCGACCTATGAAAAGTTGACAGACAAAAAAATTAGTTAAAAATAGATGAAAGGCAACTCACAGTTACTGACAAGATTTTTGTCAGATTTAATCATAGATTTTTAAAGTTTGTAATAAAATTTGTATTAAAATGGACAAATTTACGGAAAAAGCCAACAAATTTTTAGTCTAAGCTGATTAAACATTTACCTCATCCATGTCAATAAATGCAGTGTCCAATGTTGTTCCATAATTAGCCAACTTTTTTCTCTTCATATTAATTTCAACCTTATGGACAGCATGTTCAATTAGATACGCAAGAAAACCAACGAAATATCCAAATAAGCAGACAAAAAGTAGAAATTTTAAGTCATTGTATGTCAGCAGTACTTCCTTCTCTCCAAAAACGACCAAATCCTTAAATTCACATTGAAACATGCTTTCCAAAATTTTATTGACGAATCCACCATTGATCAGTCGTTTTACCATCACCTGAAAGATTCCATTCCAAAAAGCCGTGTACCGAAATCCAATTGCATAGTGTGTCTGCTCAAGTGGAATTGGAATGAAGAACTCATAAAACGGTTTAACTGTTTTCAAATTGTGTTCAATGTCACAGACATATAATCCATCTGTTGTTGACATGTTGGACATAATTTCATGATATTTGTTAATAAATTTGTCGTTTGTGACTCCGATAATGTTGAGGCTGTAGAAGAGGTAAATTAAATTATTTTCTGGAATTAATCCAGCAGCACAAAGACACTGATTAATTTTATCGCAACTAGTTGAAAATTCAATTTTTGATGGACGGCATTTATGAACAATCGTCAGTTACCTACCCAGTGACACTTTTGATGTAAATCACTTCTGATTCATCAACTCGATGTAAAGATGCAAAGACTGTGTAATTACCATCCCGAAAATCTTCATAACTCATCTCTGGCTTGTTAATTCGCTGTGATCTAAAGCCAAATAACGTTCCATGATAGGCTATCCTTATAAACAAGCACAAGAGGATGAACGTCATGATAGTAAGACTCAACAAGCTTTTTCTAGACAGCTGAAGAATTTTGAATCCAAAAGTTGATTGTAGAATATTGAAAACAGTTGACAATGTCCCTAAACGTTTACTTTTGTCAAAGTAAGCTAGCAAAAGAGCTAATAATATCCAAATTATGACAAAAATAGACAAGACAATCCAAGATTGAAGCTTGAATGACGTCAATATTAGGTATGAATGGTCGTAGGGCAAACTGTTTGCTCGAGTCAAAATTCCTGGACTGAAAAATAAATGCAAATGTCATTACGTAACGCTGAAGGAAGAAGGTGAAACTCTTGCTATGCAATTACAAAATTTTCAATCGGGGGCTGATTTTTAGGGTACTCTACCCTGGGTAGGTATGGTATACCATACCCTAGGCTAGGGTACCGCCTGGGTAGGTTGAGTACAACATAAGTTACCCCCACAAAGGGAGGGTATACCCTAGGGTACCCTAGATGGAGGGTAGGATAGTTTAGGTTTCCTATTAAAAGGACGTCCTAAGCCTTATAATACATGGGGTTATATGCCAGCATAAAACCATTTAATCTACTTACGTGCACTGTGCATACAATATCTGATAGTTCCAAAGTCCATACTCATTCAACCGACGATGATCAAGTGCAACGATCTCAGCAATATTATTAACTGTTTTTAACTTTGGTTTCAAATCAAGACAATCTGGATTGCGACATTGAATTATAATTAAATTCACATTCAACTCTTCACCAAAGATTTGGAGAATGTCTAAAGATAACTCGCTTTCCGAGAAACTATATTGAGTGTTGATATATTTTAGTCCAATTGTTGACATGTCGACTCCAATAAATAATTTACAATCCATAAACATGTAAATGTCTATAAAGATTTCTTTTCTTTTCCATTTTAACGTATCTGGATTGAATGTGTTGACAGTAACAAAGCTTAAGTCACTAAAGCATGGATAGTTTTCTAAAGCATTATTCACGTAAGCATGAATCGAGTATTTGTTGTCATTATTGAGGAACAAATAGTAATGTGATAATGCTCGCATATAACTAAAATCTATAAAATCTATGAATGAAGCGTTCTGAATGTAGAATAAAAACCAAGTTTCTTTAGTGTATACCTTGTTATAGAGAAGGTATGGCCAGTAGTCTAAAACACTTGAAATATTTTTGAAGAGTAAAATTGAAGGATTTTCTACAATCCAATCTTATGGATTATATAATGTCTTCTGCAGCGTCACTGTCATGGAATTATTGAGATTTTCCATAATTTTACCAACCAAGTCACCATGTGATCCACCAATATCGATAATGTCGACATTTCTTGAGTATTTTGTGTAGAAATTTTCAATTATTTCACAAATTGCGATGCCTAAGATTGTAAAGTTCTGCAGATCAGCTGGTTTTGTGAGAAGAAGAAATAGCAAGAAAATTTCCTTTATTTTCATACTTTGATATCCTTCTGACTTGACACGCTGAAAGTGAATGACTCAGGGATAATTTATTGTATTTTGTGGCTTATTTTTGAGACAATCATACTTGATTTTATCACAAAATTGGAACAATTAAACTAATTTTTATTGACATACAATTCAATTATTAATGGATGTAAAGTGTAGCAAAGCACTAGCAGAACTCAGAAAGAAACTTCCAGGTTCCGAGCTAGTAGAAACAGCAACGATCAAAAGGACTAAGTCCTTTTTATTTTATTGAATTTCATCAAATACTCCGGCATAGCGGAGCTACTAACTTCTGCCTATGTTTATTCACAGGGAATGGTACAATAGACTCCGGTTCAATTGGATTCACAGTGCCCTCAGCTGGATTCATCAAGTCACTGACACCCTTTTATATTATTTTATATTATTTTATTTTATTATTATTATTATTATTATTATTATTATTATTATTATTATTAGGGCGTAGCCAGTTGGGGGGGGGGGGGGTTTGGTTTCTAAGGTTTCATTTGAATTCACCTAATTTGTAGCTTAATCATTCACGTAACTTCCAATTTATCAACAAGTAAAGGACGAAAATTTGAGTAAGAGTTCATTCGCAAATTAAGTTATGCTTTAGAGACGGGTTGAAGAATTTGTGACAAGGGGGTCGAAAAAGTTATTTTTTTAAACTTAATTTACAAAGGACGAAAAAAAATCCTGGCTACGTCCCTGAATGGATCGTTCAAAAATGAATCAATGTTTCGTTATGGACGGGAAAATTCAGGAGGTTTTTTATAAAAAACCTAGCAAATTGAAAAAAAATTCCCATAAAAGGCGGGGTTGACTTCAAAACCCTCCCATGAATACGCTCCTGAAACTACTCATCTAGTATAAAATTGCTATGTTACTTAAATTTTGATAAGAATCTGAATAAAGTGATTAAATACACAGCAACAATAAACATTTATTAAAATACAAAAAAAAAAATCCAAAAGATCGTTCACATATGGTTTTTAAGAGGGGGGGGGGGGTTGACATTATGTGACAATTCAAAACAGTGGGATGAGGAGGTCTGAAACTTGTTTGTAAGACTTAATCAGAATCTGAATCGTCATAAGCTCCTAATTTTTCTCCAATATGTCTAGAACAGTTGTCAACATTGCTTGTCGATGATTTTCCAAAAAATCTACACAAATAATTTTTCCACATTTCAAGTTCAATTTCATATTCCAGCATTTTTCTCTTCAATTTATTTCCAATCAAAAAAATAATCCGTTCACCAAGAAACACCAAAAATGCGACATATCCAGCGATGACGTAAATTTGAAAGACAAATGTGAGATGTTCAATGTCTATAAAATTTCTATCCATGCCCAACTCATTTGACATCAAATTCCATTTGGATTTTGTGTATCGATCCAGATGCATGTTGATTATTCCACCAGACACAAGACCTTCAATTATCTCTTGAAGTCTTTCGTTCCATAAATTTGTATAAACAAATCCAAAGGCATATTGAGAGTCTGCAACTGGTACTTGAATTGAATTTTTTGGTGTTAGTGTTTCAGCTGCGTCAATCGACAAGTCGAATTCTGTTTGTGTCTCAAAATATGCTCCAGTAAATGATGGATCTGAAAGTTTGGATAGCATTTTTTTCGTATACGATTTTACGATGAATTGTGAATCGAGTCTGAGAAATTTTTGAGAATTAACAACTAATTTTTATATTTTACCAAAATTAACTTACTCTTTAGAATTTAGAACCTGTGACTTATTTATCGATGTGAAATAAAGTTGAAAGTTACTGTTATTCAGATCCTTAACCGTCCTGATTTCTGGTTTACGAATTGCACTTGCTGCGAACTCAACCAATTTTCCTTGAAATGCGGTTCTTAGTATTAAATACCAGAAAATAAATGAAATAATAATAAGTCGAAAACCATAAATTTTTGACCGTTTTGAAGATCTGAGTCCAAAAAATACTTTTAAAATCAATTTTTGATTGAAATATTGACAAACTCTTTTGGGTAAGATATTTTGCATGATTTCAGCGATGAGTGTTGATGAGAATATAACAAGTATACCAATCCAAACATTAAAGTCAAAAACCATTGCAAACTTTTCAGTTGAAGTGTATAAGTTGTCGATGGGGATGAAGATACGTGGTCTAAAAATGGATAAAAATTCAAATTATTTATTCATTACATTCGGTTAGCTGTAAATATCCCCAAATAACCTCAAATTAAAAAAAATCATTTAATAACTTCAAAACGTCAAAATATCTTCAAATATCCTTAAATATACTTAAATATCCCCAAATAACCTCAAAATATCCTCAAATTAAAAATCACTTAATAAATTCAAAATATCAAAATATCTTCAAATATCCTTAAATCAACATAATATCCTCAAATATCCCGAAATATCCTCAAATATCCTTAAATTAAGAATTCATTTAACAACTCCAAAGAACCTCAAAATATCCCTAAATATCCTCAAATATCCAAATATAATAAATTTCACTAAATAACACCAAATAATTCTAAAATTCTCCAAATATTCCTGAACAACAGCAACCTCTGAAAATCTACTCACAATGCTGGGACATTAATCGTCACAAAACGCCATCCAAACGAATCCATTTTATGAGGAAACATGTCAAAGATTGGAAATGAAATGACATTATATACGAAAATATAATTTTGAGGTTTTTGTACGCAGTTGTAGTCAGGACAAAAATGAATTTTAGCTGTAAAATTTAATTGCTTTTCAAGCAAGTTTACAAGACTGTATCCAAATCCTGAGTCTTTTATTTCAACTTTTGAAGTGTTCAGTATTGGTGGAAAAAATGGAGAAAATTCTTGAACTCCAAAATTCATGCGACAGCCATGAAAATTTTGATACTTTTTCGGAAAGATTGGTTCAGTCAGCCATTTTGTGTTTTCTGCTGAAAATTCATTGATTTTTACAACTTTTTGTTTTTCATGACAAATTTTGACGTCATCTTGATTTTCGAATGTAAAAAGCTTGAAGATTTCATCATTTTCATCAAATGTGATAATATAGTACAAAGGTGCAATATTTGTGTGCGTCTTGAGCTTTATAATATCCAAACTGTTTAAATTCTTACAATAAACAACGAATCTGAATGGATTTGTGTATCGTAATTCTACTAAATCAACACCAGTGAACCATTTAAAATCATCAAAATCATCAAACAGCAAAATTGTCTGGTCATGAAGCCGTTTTCCCCAAAAATAGGAATGTGGCTTCCTAGCCAGCTTCACGGTCATCGAATTATTGAGATTTTGCAGAATTTCACCAATCAAATCCCATTGTGGTCCACCAAAGTTGATAATGTCCACATTTTTTGAGTATTTTGAGTATGAATTTTCAATTATTTCACTAATTGCGATGCCTAGGGTAGTGATGTTTTGAGAATAAGCCACTTTGATGGACACGAATGTGAAAATAATAATTATTAAAATTTTGTATGACATTTTGCGTCATCTTGCTGCGAGTGAATGAAAAAAAATGAAAGAAAATTGTGGAAAATGAAATTTTAATTTATTTCGTACAGAAGGGTATTCAGGGGGGATTTAGGGGTCAAACCCCTCTTTTTGGGAATTTTTTTCTCAATTTTCTAGGATTTTTTAAGAAAAAAAATACCAACCCCCCGGAATTTTCTCGTTCATACCAAAAAAAATCAATTGCTGGATACGCCTGAATTTCGTGCGTCATATTTTAGGGAAAACATTGAATTGTGTTCAACAGAATTTGTTACTACAATTTCTAGTTAACAAAATTATTGACTTTGTGCTAACTTGTAACATGAAACTATAAGAAGAACATGTCATGTTGACCTAGAACCAGGAACGGACCCACAAAGCTTCTCAAAGCAGCATTTTGAGGATTTTGCTACTCTGTGCATGATTATTACTCACCATGGCACTGTGCGTCAGCCTATTTAATGTTAAAATTATCAAAACTCAACCAAAATTAACGGTCAAAATAAATTCAAATCCAGTTGCTCAAAAAAATTCGAAAATGAGCAAAACTAATTCGGTCAACAATTTTTTGTAAACATAAACAAAAAAATATTCAACAAAAAAAAATCAATTTTTAAAATCATTTTTTTTAATTGAATTAAGAAGTTTAAACAATTTTAGTAATTAAAATAATAAACAGTTCCACCAAAAAACAGCACACGAATAAAGAAAATCCTCAAAAGTTCCTGAGAACACCCACAAAAAAGATGGAAACCGAAGACATTAAGGATGTCAAATTAATTTATCACGCAGTCGAGCCAGTCCGTAAGATCAATCAAGCAACTCACAAAACAGTCGTTGTGGTGGGAAAAGAGCACTTCCTCATGTGTAAACAGTTAATGCAAGATAATGCAGCCGACGATGACTTTGCTGTCCTTCTCAACATTCCACCCCATAAAGTTCGATATTTTAAACATAAAATGCAACTTTTTGAGGATAAAATTAGGGCAAGAAGACGAGCAGCGAAACTAAACAAGCGACGACGACGACGGAGAAAGACAAAACCTGAAGCAAACATCAACAGATATGTCAGGAAGAAGGAAATGTCTGCGGAAGAGCGCTTCAAATATGCCAGAGAATTAATTCTCGAAAATTACTCAACCAGTGAAATTTCAAAAGTATTGAGAGTCAGTGAACGTAGTGTAACTCGATTCCGGAAGCGACTGAAGGAGCAAAAGAAGAAATTACAGGAAGAGGGCAAGTTGGAAGTCGATCCAGAAGAGGAGCAAGAAGAATACAAATTCAAGTTCCTCAGTGCTGATGTGAAGGCTGAAAAAATTGCCGAATTATATGCAAAAGGCATGGCAGCAACAGAAATTGCAGAGGAACTGAAAATCAGCGACAGAAGTGTTAGGCGATGGAAAATTCGACTTGACGAGATGAAAAGGAATCCAGAAAAGTATAAAAAGCAAATAAAGAGAGAGAAAAGGGAGGAACAGCCGCGACCGGAACCCAAAAAGCAGTACTTAAAGTCACTGGATCGTGAAATTATTGATCGTGCCAAAGCCTCATTTGAGCGTGGAGACACAAACAAGGACATGTGCGCTCTACTCGACTTACCAATGAACACAATCAAGAAACTCACAAAAATGATCTCAAATGGAACCATTGATACATTAATTGACGACACTTTGGAACTTTTAGCAGCTAAAGGACGAGGAAAGATGGTCAAACCAGAAGATATTCCCAAAAAGAGGATCAAAATTGAGGAGAAACCTGTCAAAAAAGAAATAGAAATTAAAAAGGAAGTCAAAAAAGTGAACAAGAAAGTCGTGGATGACGATGATGACTTCTGGAATGATGATCCATGGAACGATGATGATGACGATGATGACGACGATGATTATAGCAGTGATGATGACAATGTTCCACTCTCGAGACTGAAACGGGATAGCTTTGATGACAGTTTAAGTCCAGAGAAGGTGAAAGAGGAGAGGAATGTTGTTCATGATGGTAAGTAGATTTGTGATTATTTGGGAAAGGGTTTAGGTAGGTCCCTGGGTACAGCCAGGGGCGTATTCAAGGGGGGGGCGTTTGACCTGGGGGGTTTGTCTGAAAAAAATCAAAAAAATCCTGGATATGCCCCTGGGTACATCAATGGGCAGATGCATATTCAGGAATATTGGGGAAGTTTAACCTATCCAAAGGGGAGGGTGGGTCTGGAATTTTTTTTTTCTCATACCTTTTCAATCTTAATGGACCCCAGACCCCTTTTATGTCCTCTACGCAAGAAATACCTCAAAGTCTGAAACTATATCACTAAATCCTAATAATTCCTCTTATTCATCCCACAGTTGACGATGCCGATCCCCTCGACCCCCTCTCGTGTGTCATTATCGAAGAATCACCGACAAAAGCCAAATCAACTTATCGTGAAGTTCCAAGAAAACCAAAAACAACGCTAGGAAAACGTGAAATTTGCATTGCAAAATGTCTTCGTGATAAAGAAATCAGAACGATGGATATTGCAATGTTAATGAACATCAGTGAAAGGTCAGCATCGAGATTGATACAAAAGGGGAAAGACCTCATTGAGGATGATATCGATCAAGAGATTCTAGATCATGTGGATAATTTGATTGAGAATCGAGAAGAATTGATTGGAAAGAGACCAGCAGCTGTAGTTCCAGTAGTGCATGAGCCTAAAGTTCAAGATGATTCAAAGAAAAAGACAGGATTGAGGATGTTGTCGATGAATGTTAGAGTGAGTGTCTGTAAATTTATTAAAATTCAATAATAATTAATTTTTCCAATTAAATCTTCAGCCAAAAGACATCGCCAAAATCCTCAACGTCTCAGAATCGACAGTCAAAAGATGGAAGGAGAAAATGGAAACAGAACAAACTTCAGGAGCACATGAGATATTCAGTAATTTGTTTGCTATCAAACAAGAGCCTCTTTATGGAGAGGAGGACGATGGAATTTATTGAAAAAAAAAATTGTGACTTCTGTAAGATCTTCATGAGCAGATTAACAAATTTACAAGAAATATGACACCGGTTTAAAATTAATTTGTAGATAAATACTTTTGAGATTAAAATTAAATAAAGATTGATACGTAAATAATTTGTAGTTTTTTATAGTTAATGTAATAATTTGGAATTATGTTGTCAAAGGTGATGGGTGGGAGGGTTAATCCTTAACCACGGGTCTATATTTTTGAATACATCTCTAGAGTTTGTTCTTGTTAATGCCTTGGGGTATAATTTAGGGTTTATGACTTGGGATATACTTTATGAGGTCAAGTATGGATTAACCTTAGGGTTTGTTCGCGAAACCGGACTCAGGAGGGGTCACATGAGGTTCAGACCCCGATTAAAAATTAGTACTCCTCCTAAAAATTAAAAATACTTGAGAAAAAATTCCAAACCTGCCTAGGAATGACAGACTCCTTCCCAGGGGCGTATTCAGGGAGGGGTTTTGGGGGTCCCTACCCTTTTTGGGAATTTTTTCAATTTGCTAGGGTTTTTTAAGAAAAAAATCCCAAAACCTCCCTAAATTATCCCTTTCATACAAAAAGAAATTCAAGACCCCTCCCTCAAAAAATTTCTGGATACGCCCCTGCTCCTTCCCAAAAATTATGGTGATGCCTTCTAATAATCTAGACAGGAGCGTATCCAGAAATTTTTTAAGAGAGGGGGTTTAAATTTTTTTTGTATCGATGGGAAAATTTTGGGGGGTTGGCATTTTTCTCTTGAAAAACCCTAGAAAATTGAAAAAAATAATTCTCAAAAAGGGATCAAAAAATTTTCTCAAAGAACAACCCTCCCCCCTCCTGAATATGCCCCTAAATCTAGGACAAATGGCATCAAGTCCCTTTATGAATTTTAATATTAATTTGGTACTTCTTTAAATTGAATGAATGATTTAAACAGTAGTATGGGTAGGCTGACCATCTGCTTGGTTTTTCAGAGGACTGTCCTCTATTTTTCTTGAAAATGTCTGGTAACCCTAAGTATGGGTCAACCTGGCTTGATGTGGCTTCAAGATACTCCATTGATGATCAATTTTGCAACAAAAAAAGACCAAAAACCGACTAGAATTGCATTGAACCAAAAAATTAGATCAAAATAGACTAAAATATTATTTTAAAAAAAATTTAAAAAATTAATTAAAATATTTTGAAATTTTCCCGCCAAAAAATCATTTTCTTCCAAAAGGATATCCGAAACCACGATCATTTGCTCAGTCACACTGTTTGGTTACTAAGCAACAAGGAGGAATGTGCAAAGTGAAAAAAATTCTCAACGAACAGCTGTTTATTTTTTTTAGTAAACAAAAGCATTAAATTAAATTTTTGTCCATCCAAATGTGAAATTAAAAGGCTTAAAAAATGCGAATCTACTCAAAATTAGTGTTAATTGTATTCCTAGTGCTATTTATTTATTTTTTATTTTACATTAACATGAATTTAAATACCAAAAATGAAATTGAACAAAAATCTTCAGAAACACTCGTCAATATTGCGGTTGTTGTTTGCGGAACCGAACGAGTCGATGAATCTCTAGTCATGATGAAATCAGCTCTACTTTTCAGCACCAAAAATACGTCAATAAATTTCGTTATTGTCACAGAACCAAAACTGAGAGAAATTTTTGAAGAAAAAATTGAAAATTTAAAGAATTTTGGAAAATTTTCATTCGAATTATTCAACTTGAGATTTCCGGATGGCGACAAAGAGACGTGGTTGAAGCTTTTTAAGCCATGTGCGTCACAACGACTGTTCCTGCCTTCACTGCTACCTCACCTCGACTCACTAATTTACGTTGATTGTGACGTCATTTTTCTCTCATCAACCGACCTCGCTTATTTACATTTTAAGTCATTTGATGACTCACAAATCTCAGCGATGGCTTCAGAAAGTGAAAATTTTAATACTGGATGGTACACGAGATTTGCTCGACATCCATTTTACCAACCTTTTGGAGTCAATTCTGGTGTGATGCTCATGAACCTTACGAGAATGAGAAATGTCAATTTTGAGGAGAAAATTTTACCAATTTACCAAAAATATAAGAACAAACTTGCATGGGGTGATCAGGATATCCTCAATATTTACTTTCATGAACATCCACATGAGATGCATTTAATGAAATGTGAATACAATTACAGACCTGATCACTGTATGTACACATCACAATGTGATGTATCGAACGGTGTTAAGATCTTGCATGGAAATCGTGGATACTTTCATAAAGAAGGGAAGCAGAGGATCTTTAGAGAGTTTTACAAGGCTATTGATGAGGTAAGGAAGATTTTGAATTTTAGAAATACTGTGTGAAGGCACCTGAACCTTAGAATTCAAGTGTGAATGCAACTGAACTTTAGAAATCTAGTGTGTAGGCACCTGAACCTTAGAACTCTAGTGTGAATGCAACTGAACTTTAGAACTCTAGTGTGAATGCAACTGAACTTTAGAACTCTAGTGTGAATGCAACTGAACTTTAGAACTCTAGTGTGAATGCAACTGAACTTTAGAATTCTAGTGTGAAGACACCTAAATTTTAGAACTCTAGTGTGAATGCAACTGAACTTTAGAAGTCTAGTGTGCAAGCAACTGAACTTTAGAACTCTAGTGTGAATGCAACTGAACTTTAGAACTCTAGTGTGAATGCAACTGAACTTTAGAATTCTAGTGTGAAGACACCTGAATTTTAGAACTCAAGTGTGAAGGCACCTGAACTTTAGAACTCTAGTGTGAATGCAACTGAACTTTAGAACTCTAGTGTGAATGCAACTGAACTTTAGAATTCTAGTGTGAAGACACCTAAATTTTAGAACTCAAGTGTGCCTTAACTTTAGAACTCTAGTGTGAATGCAACTGAACTTTAAAAGTCTAGTGTGCAAGCAACTGAACTTTAGAACTCTAGTGTGAATGCAAATGAACTTTAGAACACTAGTGTGAAGACACCTGAACTTTTAAAATCTAGTGTGAATGCACCTGAACTTCAGAATTCTAGTGTGAAGGCACCTGAACCTTAGAACTCTAGTGTGAAGGCACCTGAACTTTAGAACTCTAGTGTAAATGCAACTGAACTTTAGAACTCTAGTGTGAATGCAACTGAACTTTAGAACTTTAGTGTGAAGACACCTGAATCTTAAAAATCTAATGTGAATACACCTGAACTAAGCTACAAAAATTAAAAAACATTTATTTTCATTTCTTTCTAGTACAAACCACCTGACAATCCATGCAGTCACATTGTAAAAGCAATCGAGGAACAAGTCATTGTTTCAGACACATCGAATTGTAACGAATTAATCGACGAATTTTTATATAATCCAAAGAATATTTTGTGTAAAAATGAAATTGAAAACGAAAATGAAATTTTTTTACGTGAGGCTGAGTAAAATATTTTTAAGGACGAAAATAATTACCGAAATGTAAAATTTTGAAGGCTTTTTTTAGTTATTTAGTAGCAACGAATAGTATTATTGTAAGTTAGGTTAGTTTTTGTATTGTTTATTATTTCTATGATATATATTTGAAGATTTGGGATATTCAAGGACTCAAAATTATTCTGTTTGCTAAAAAGGAACATTGTTTAGTCCTGAATGGTAGGAAAAAGAATGACCGAGCAAAATTAAGAAACAATTTACCAAAAAAAATGTTTTTGGATTCCCTATAAATTTAAATAACCTCAAAAAACAATTTTTTTTAAATAATATATTTCAAGACAACACTTTTAAGACAATAAAGATAAAATTTGAAATTTTGAATAATTTTTTTTATTCCAATTAACATTTACGAATACAAATTTTTAGTGTCCAAGTGCAATTAATTTTTAATATCTTACAATACATTTAGGACCTTTACCTGCTTTTAGCAGGTTAAGTTGGAGTTTTTTCTGGATTAAGAATCTGAATTAAGTTCATATGACAGAGTTGGGTGTCAGCAGGTTTGGATTGATTATTTTTTGCTTTTCACACTTTGCAGCTCATTTATTAACCAATATTGTCAATGCTGATGCTAGTTTCATTAGAATAATATTCAAAATATTGATCTTTTTTGAGGACTGTTGGCGATAAATTAAGTTAAAAAGATATGATGTGCAGTTGTGAAACTATAATTCTCGTCTTTCTTTGGTTGGAGCTGGAATGGAGGGTTCTGAGTAGAAATTTAGAGCCGAATACGAAAGGAGCTGCAAAAAATACAGAAAAATTAGCAAAAAAGTCACAAGTTTATAGTCAAAAAAGGCAAACAAGCTATGGTTTACTGAGATTCTTGACATTTCCAACTCACTTTGTAAAATCCGACGACTTATCAATCACATGTTCAAATTCAGCAAAGCTTAATGATCCATCATCGTCCAAATCAGCTTCTTCGAGAATATTCTGTATGAGTTGCTCCATATCGAGATCCGTAAATTGATTATTAAATCCAATTAGCCTTTGGATGACTTGCTTTAGGTCATTTTTACTTAACATATCGTCTCCGTCAAAATCGAAAATTCTAAAAGCCTAAAAAGGTATGATGGTTAGTTAAAGTTAATCTGAGATGCCTGAAATTTGCATAATTGGTCTAAACTGGTATTAGGTGATTTAAATTTGGTCAAAAGGGACTCAAACACATCTAAGGTAACCTGAACTGGTCTAAATTGATCTAAACTAGTCTAAATGAGCCAAAACTAGTTAAAATAAAATTAACTAGTCTAAAATGACCTTAGCTAGTCGAAAAAGATCTAAAATGACCTAAGCTAGTCTAAATGGACCAAAACTAGTCTAGAGTAAAATTATCTGGTCTAAAATGACCTAAACTGGTCTAAAATGACCTAAACTAGTACAAAGTTACCTAAACTAGTCTAAAATGACCTTAGCTAGTCGAAAAAGATCCAAAATGACCTAAACTAGTCTAAATGTATCTAAACTAGTCTAAATGGACCAGAACTAGTCTAAAGTAAAATTAGATGGTCTAAAATGACCTAAACTAGTCGAAACCGATCTAAAGTGGTCTAAAGTAATCCAAATCAACCTCAAATGTCCCTAATTTAACAATTTATTTATAAATGTTCTCAAAAATTTCCAAAAAAAACACTTACATGTTCAGCTTTAACACTTTTAGGTGCAAGATCCGAGAAAACTGACATCATGTCAAGATAGTCCTCAAATGTACAATCTCCAGATGCATCACCAGAGCTTGAAAATACTTGACAGATTCTATCAGCAAATGGATTACACGACAGCTCTGGGGTGCTCATCATTTTGTTCATGGAAAGTTTTGCATTTTTATTGTGATTGACTTTTTCGGGTGAGATTGCTTTGAATTTTTCGTGAGCTCTAAAAGGTTTGAGAAATTTTGATTTATTTTTATAAAATTTTGATTTTATTAAATTTGTTTTGAGATTTTTAGGAGAAATTTTGCAATTTTTTATAGTTTTTGATCAAAGTTTCAGTTTTTGTCATGTTTTACTTTAAATTTGTATCTAGAAAATTCAGCAACAGCTTCAACAACTTCACAATTACTCAACAAACCATTGCAAAATCTCATCTGAACCACAATTTACTCAAAAATTTACGCAACAAAAATATTTTCTTTCTTTCAACTTACAGCAAAATTTCTTTTCTTGTAAAATATGTCAGATCTTCATAGTCCCGTAGCTCCTCTTCTGTAAATTGACTAGGTGTATTGCCCATTTGTGCCTTTATATCTCGAATAAATTAATTAAAACTATTTAAAAACTACGTAAATTTTGTTTTGTTGTGAAAAAATCAATTTTTCTTATTTTTTAAATAGCCTTCTTCTGAATATGATGCATAATAGTTTTTTATGATTCAGATTTTGAGAAATTTTTATATTAGCGACATCTACAAGTGAAATTCACAAATATGAAAAAATAATTTTTTAAAAACAAAGCTTAATTTTTATTAATATTGCATTGATTCTTCCATAAAAAAGTTATTAAAATTTGAACTTTTTAATTTTCAGTCAATTATTTAATCATATTTTCTCATTTCTTGAACCATTCTGTCATAAACCAAAGATCTAACATTAATAGCCCACACAAAGTCCATGTGATTAAATGATGCTTGTGGAACTTGATGGAATAATGTGACTTGTGCTCCCATAGCTCGGTGGAGGGTGTTGACATCTGCCGGTGTTGCCATCCAGTCATTAAGTCTGTTGGAAAATTAAAAAAATTTAAACATTAAAATTCAAAAATATTAAAAAATTCAATTTTTTTTAAAAATATTTAAAATTCAAACTTTTTTAAAATATTAAAAATTCATTTCTAAAAAAATATTAAAACTTCAAATTGTTTAAAAAATATTTAAAATTCAAATTTTTCTAAAATATTAAAAATTCATTTCTTAAAAAAATATTAAAAGTTCAAATTTTTTCAAAATATTTAAAATTCAAATTTTTTTAAAAATATTAAAAATTCAAATTTTTTCAAAATATTAAAAATTCAAACTTTTTTAAAATATTAAAAGTTTAAATTTTTTAAAATACTAAAAATTCAATTTTTTATAATATTACAAATTCAATTTTTTTTTAAAAAAAACTCAACTTTTTCAAAATGTTAAAAAAAATTAAAAAATAATAAAATATAAGTATATAAAAATAATACTCACGCATAATAAAATGCTACAGGTGCTGTATGTCCACTAAATCTGTACAAAGGTGGTGTCAGCTGTCCATAATGAAGCCAATTGTTAGCACCATGATCATATTGTCTAAATATTCCACTCCTCACAATCTGTGCATAATGCAACATGTTCTTAACACTAGCACCAGCTGGTGAATGAGCATTTATGACTGGCATCATTGTTCTATTTGTCTCAACTGAGTTCCATCCAGCAATCATGAAAACATCCATTGCACACATTTCCTGGTATGGAGCTCCATCTCGGCAGTCATTGTATGCAGCTTGTTTATCCATCTCATCAGTTGGTGCAAAATAGTAAGTTCCCATCATTTGAAACATTAAATCGAATGTATATGCGTAAGTTGCAATCCATCTAACATATGGGGTAAGGATGTATGTCATGTAAGTTGCTGGCGCCAAAAGTTGAACACTTTTTAATTTTGATGCATATTGTGGCTTTTCACTGATCATTACAAAGTAGACAGTTGTTCCCATAGAATGTCCAATGTAATGGAGGTTCCTTTGACCTGTTCTGGCTAGCACGAAGTCAATCATTGTTGGAACATCGATTGCTCCAATTTCATGCCATCCAAATTCCCAGTATGCTTGTGATTCATTGTGTAACGAGGTGTGTGTGTTTGAGTATCGATTTCCACGTGAATTTCCCATCCAAACGTCATATCTGAATAAGAGTTTGATAAGATTTGATTTGAGATATTATTCTTAAAAAGGCAAAACAGCTTGGTGATATTTTTGAGGTTGTTATTCTAAAAATAGCAAATGAACTCACCCCAAATCAGCCAACATGTAAACCAAAGCATTATTTGGTCCCATGATAACATAATCAGCCGATGAACTCAATTGTCCGTGCATTAAGAAGGCAACTGGTTTATTTAAGGCTGGTGGAGACAGCGGTCCACCTGAACATCTATGAAGACCAAGTCTATATCCATCTGATGTTGTGACAGTCAATGCTTCAGCTGTATAGCCATATTTTCTGAGAAGTCCAATCTAAATTGATGAAAATTTTTGATTATTTGATATTTTGTACCAAAATAGCAGAAAAGACTCACCGTATCAAGGTTAGCATCCTCCCAAATTGGATCAGTCTTAACCAAGCCCACAGCCAGCACACAAAGAGCTAAAATTTTAATTAATTTCTCCATTTTATTTTCACACACTGCCTTCTTATTCCACACTTTTCTGCACAAAAAACACTCAGCTTGTGGTCGCACTCGACAAAATGGGTTGACTAGTTATAGCCAGCGATAAGAGTGACTTATCAAGAAAAATGTTTTTCAATTAGTTAAACCATAAATAAAGAAAATAATCTCGGAAGAAGTTTGATAAGATTGGTTGGGTTTAAATTAAGAATTCATGTGATTTACAGGTGGTAGATTACTGTTCTCAGACGTAGTGTAAGAGGTTTGGTACTGTTGGGGGTCAACATGTTAGAATATTGATGACTTTTGGTGGGTGTGGTTGAATTGATTTTTTAGGTTATGTACAAATACAATGACATAGCTAGTGGTAAAAGAGGTGAAATGAGGACCAAAACTCGACCAAGACATGTAAAAGTTTGAAAAATAACAATTTTAAGAGAAACGTGCGCCATTTTTGAGACACACTTTAATATTTTCTACAAATATGACGCATGGAAATTTTTTTCTTGATTTTTATTGTAAAATCTGCAATTTAGAACCCAAGTTTGTCTAAAATTTCAAAAAATCTATCCGAGAGCGTGAAACTGATCAAATACGACCAAAAATAACCTAAAGCCAGTTGATCAGTTCCGAACCCTTGAACCTGTCATAAAAATAATTATTTTTCTTGTTTATTTACAAAATGTCTACCAGTATATCCTTTAAGCACATCAGCACTTAATATTTTCCCTCAAAAATCGCAGTACTTCCACCTCTCAACGGATCAAAGCTAGCCTTAACATCACCATTTTCTACTGAAATTCCAACAACATTTGCAATTCGAGGAGTCGCTCTAACTTTATGTCCAACTGTCTCATTTAGTGATTTTATAATTTCAGCATCAAAATGCGATGAATAAACTAATTCCATTGGTGTTAACTGATGATGAACTCTTGGTGCTGCCATGGCATCTAAGAGTGTTTCGTTGAAGAAAATGTTTCGGTAGAGGGTGTAAAATGTGCTTGTGATGATTCTGCGACCACCTGCAGCTCCGATCAGCAGTCTAGAAATATTAATGTAAGAAATATTTTGATGTTATTTGAAGAAATCTTCAGGTTATGAACCAACTTACCTCACATCACCATTCCTATCAACCACAATAGTCGGAGTCATCGATGAAATTGGATTATTTCCAGGAATTGCAAAATTATTTGGTGATGGCAAAACTCCATCCGCATTCGGACCACCAGGGGTTGAAAAGTCATCCATTTCATCATTTGGAATAATTCCAGTCGACTGTGACCTAAACATTGCACCAAAAATATCATTTACTGTGTTTGTTACAGCAATTGCATCTCCATTTGGTGCTAAAATTGAGAGATGTGCTGTACCACGATCATCAACGTCAGCATGATTTGCACCATAATATTTGACATCTGTTGAAGTTTTCGTGTCATTGATGAGTTTTCTGAGTTGATCTGCATAAGATTTATCAATCATACTTCTGGCAATTCCAAGAACTTCCTCATTTGCTTCAGCTCCAATTCTAGTTCGATGTGCAAATGCAATTTTCATGGCTTCAATCATTCTTTGGTAACCGATTAGATTTGGCTCGATTTTATCATTTCTGAGAATATTCAACATTAGAACAATCATGGAACCGCTGCTGGGTAATGGACTTGTGTAGACGGTGCTGTTGTTGATTATCGTTGCGCTGACTGGATCTGACCATTCAACTCTGAAAAGATGGAGGAGATTTTGGGATAAGAATCTCAATTTTGAGGTTAGAATCTTCATTTTTAGGTTATAACTTAATTTTGAGGTTAGAATTTTAATTTTTAGGTTAGAATCTCAATTTTGAGGTTGAAATCTCAATATTTAGGTTAGAATTTTAATTTTGAGGTTAGAATCTCAATTTTGAGGTTAGAATTCCAATTTTGAGGTTAGAATCTTAATTTTGAGGTTAGAATTCCAATTTTGAGGTTAGAATTTTAATTTTGAGGTTAGAATCTCAATTTTTAGGCTAGAATCTTAATATTTAGGTTAAAATTTTAATTTGACGTTAGAATTCCAATTTTGAGGTTAGAATCCAAAGTTTGAGGTTAAAATCTTAATTTTTAAGTTAGAATATTAATTTTGAGGTTAGAATATCAATTTTGAGGTTAGAGTATTAATTTTTGAATTTTTATATAAAGTTTCATCGAATTTGTGTTCAGAGGGATACATTAAGAAGTTTTGACTTTCTAACCCCTCTAAATATACCCCTTGTATATCCCCTAATACCCACCTATAGTCCCTCAAATCCTTTTCAATCATTATTCCACCAAATTTCTGAACATCTGCAACAAATTTCTTCCCAATCTCTCCACCACCATACATTGCATCAATTCCTTGATTCGCAATAATTTCAAGTGTTTCAGCAAGCTTTGGACGCTTCATTTTGTCATTCAGTTTCCATGTTCGATTTGTTGCTGGATTTATAAAAATTTCCCTCAAACTTGGTTCAGCTAGAAGCTCATCTTCATAAGCAGTCAACATTTCCTCAAGAAATGGACCAACTGTATGTCCATTTTTACACATGTCGATGACTGGTTCAAGGACGTCCTTCCATTTCATAGAACCGTATTTTTGATGAATCTCCCAAATTCCTTTCAAATCACCTGGAACTGCAACTGCTTTACCACCATGAGTAGATTCGCGTGGATTAGCAACGAACATGTCTGCTGTTGAGTTTCTTGGAGCTCTTTCACGGGCATTGATGGTTTGGATGATACCTTGACTTTTTATGTAGATAACGGCTATGAAGCCTCCTCCGACACCTAAAAGGTTTGACAAACAATTTGAAAAACTCTAAAAATTCAAAAAAATATGGAACAAACCACAAGACTGCGGACTAGAAATTCCCTCACACAACATTGTCGTCACAGCAACGTCAGCAACATTTCCACCTTTTTCAAATATTTTCTTTCCCATTTCTGCGCATTCGACGCCATTGCTTGCAATTGCACCAATGCCAATCTTATCATTATTATTATTATTTTTATCATCATCTTTCGAATAAACAGAATAAAGCACACCCCCAGTTATTGCTGCAAGAACAATAAGAACAGCAAAAAGAATAATGAAAGGCTTTAATAATCTGTGTCGAATTTCCATCATTTAATTGTGAGGATCCAGAAGAGACTGAACTTTTTGTACTTAATTACTATTAAGTGTGGTTTAATTATCTTTGAAGAGCTCAATTATAATGTAATCAGGTAATTTATGGTTTGATAATTGAATAACTGAATTATGTACTTGAGATTATTTATTTTTAGGGATAATTAACAATAAAATGATTGACATTAATCTGTCTGTCTGTCCATTGGGTACCGTCACATCCACTTAATCAAAACCCAAATTTTCCAATTTTCTCTGTCATGATAGACGGGCCACTAAGCTATTTTATTGATCATAATTGCTTTAATTGAGATCTTTTATCACAAAATTCACAATAAAAAATTCCTTTAATATTTCATGACAACAAAACTGACGCTAAACCATTAAAATTACAAAACTTTGACATTTTTCACTTCTTTCTTTTACTAATTAATGTGGTAATGATGTAAGTCAGCCCTTTTTCCAGCTGTCAATATTTAATTGAAAATTGATTTTGTAATTTTAGTTGTTGTGGTTTTTAGTGAATAGTATTGATAGTAAAAAGGTGTCAAAAAGTAGTAATTATGACTCAATATTCATTATTTTTTAATTCTATTTATTATTTTTAAATTTTTTAAATCAGAATCATTTGGTTTTATAATTTTTTCTTAAAAAATCCTAGCAAATTGTGGGAAAAAATCCCAAAATAGGGAGGGGGGTTGACCCCTGTACCTGACCACAAAATATTGCCAATAATTTATATCAATTTAACTCAAAAATTACCTAAATTGATTCTCTGATAAGAGTTCTTTTGAAATCGTAAAGGTCAAAAACCGCAAAAAAATATTAAATATATTTAAATAATTGAAGAAAGTGATGTCTGGGGACAAACTGAAGTAATGTCAGCATTAAGACTAGCTTTTTAAATTGTAGTTCTTTTATATTTCTGATTTTTTGAAAATAAATTTTACAATCTTCTTTTTTAATTTTATCTCTTGCATTTCTCTCAATTAACCCTAAACAACCCAAAAAAAATTCCATTCCACATGTAATTTTTCCTCTACTTTTCAATTTGACTTTGAAAATCGTGCCAATAAAAATTTTCTCCTTCAAAAACTTTTTCATTCTATGCTCATTAAAAATAGATCGACTCAACTCGTTCGTTTTAAAAATAAGCGTTCGGCTTAAAGGTCGGGATATCCCATATGATGAGAAAATTTTAAAAAAATTGTGTGAGAAAATATTTTACTTTCAGGATTGAGAGGTTTGAAAATGTTTAGGTAGGATGGGATGGACTTGTGGGTGATGTGACAACTAGAAAAAAAATTATTTAATATTTTCATATTTTACAATTTTTTTAAGATTATACGCAATTATTTTCAGATAGTACTCAAATTCTGTTAGATTATACACATTTTTGAGCTTGTTTTGCATTATGCGCACTTATTTTTAATATTGTAAATAAATTCATTTAGATTATACGCATTTATTTTCAGATAGTACACAAATTCACTTAGATTATACGCATTTATTGTTTTTAGATTATGCGCAATTATTTTAAAAGTAAATTCACTTAGATTATGCGTGCTTGTTTTTGCATTATGCGCACTTATTTTAAAATTTTACACAAATTCATTTAGATTATACGCATTTATTTTCAGATTATACGCAACTAACCTCAAATTAAGTTTTTTTAAAAAAATGTTTACAAATTTTAAAATAATGTACAGTTTTTCAATTTTTAGACAAAACATCTGTTTTTAGTCAAATTTTCTGACCAATTACAGACTAAAAGATGAAACTTGATAAATTTTCATAGAAATCTGAGTATAAAACTTCTATTCAAGTCTTACTACAAAATGTAATATTTCCAGCTATCAATTCCACATTTGTTTTAGCACATTTACCATAGAAAGTTGAAACTAACAGAAAAATAAATTTTTTATACCGCAAAATTGAGCTCAAAAAGTCATAAAACAAGTTTAAATTCAGTCAAAGCCACCGATCAAGTCATCCACACAGACAAGGCCGCATGACATAATTTGTGCACAAGCCCCACTTAGTTGACTATAAATATAAATAACAAAAAGACGCTTCTCACTAGAAATTGAATTTAGTTTGCTTTTATCATATGACGAATTGAGACTTGAGCGCTGTGCAGGAACACGAAAAAAATGAGCTTACCGGATTCTCTGAGTAAATTATTTGCGTAAGTGTAGCTGCATAATTTTTTCTATTATTTAATCTAATAAATTTTATTGCAGTTATATCGATAACAACAAGGTCAACTTTATCGAGACCTTAATTGAGGCTGTTGCTATAAAGTCAGTGAGTGCATGGCCACACACCCGAGATGAGTGTCAAAGGATGATCAACTGGGCACAACAAAAAATGGAAGCACTGAACATATCCTGTCGACAGGTTGATATCGGAAATCAAGATCTTCCCGATGGAACTAAAATTAAATTGCCGAACATTTTGACCGGAACGCTCGGAAATGTGAGTTAAAAAATGTGTAAATTATTTGAATTCGTAAAAGTAATCCGAAGGTTTCTTGACCTGCCTTAATATGACTGAGATTGAGTTCATTTTTGTTTATTGTCAGTTCACGCTATGTGAATGACTCAGTTTTATTGTGTATGGGAGAGAAGAATTTGAAATTAAAGTCTACACATGCTAATTTTGTGTTTGAGGTGAAAAATTGTGCAGAACTGTACAGTGAACGTGACTATTGGTAATTTTTATGCAGTGTGAAGATACCTGAACTTTAGAACTCTAGTGTGAAGACACCTGAACCCAAAAACTCTAGTCTGAAGACACCTGAACTTTAGAACTCTAGTGTGAAGACACCTGAACCCAAAAAACTCTAGTGTAAAAGACACCTGAACTTTAGAACTCTAGTGTGAAGACACCTGAACTTTAGAACTCTAGTGTGAAGACACCTGAACCCAAAAACTCTTATGTAAAGACACCTGAACTTTAGAACTCTAGTGTGAAGACACCTGAACCCAAAAACTCTTGTGTCAAGACACCTGAACCTTTAAAATATCGGAATTACCCAATATCATTTCACAAAATTCCAATTTATTTCCAAGAAAAAGACCTCTTAAATAAAACAAATAAATAAAATTAAATACATAAGCAGATAATGATTACAACTGACCAGTTTATTTTGTATTCAAAAGATTAAAGTCATAAATCAATGCGGAAGTGATAATGAATCTTCTTCATCAAAAAGAGTTCATAAAATACGTTTTCATCCCAATTATCATTAATATTTTTTTTTATTATCAACCGCGGAAGAAATAATTGATTATCTTATCAAAAATTAAATTTTATCTCCAACCGCAGCACATTGCATAGATACACAACGCCATACAAGCCATATTAAATTACGTCATTTTATTTTACTTCTGTATTTTTCCATTATCATTACGGCGAGTGTAGCAATTAAAAAATGATCGTTTACTTAACAACATGTGCTGCTTATTCAGCTAGTTTTGGATGGTATTTTACTTATGTATTGGGGTTTGGAAATAGAAAATGTATCTTTTTAGCTGATTCAGCTATTATAATAGAGTAATTTTAAGAAAATACGAATTTATGTAAAGTTGGCAGTAAATTTCAGTTTAAATAGCTAATTTTGTACAAATTATTCATTTCAGGACCCAGTAAAGAAGACAGTCCTTGTTTATGGTCACCTGGATGTACAACCAGCTGCAGTAGAAGACGGATGGGATACAGATCCATTTGTACTAACACCAAAGGACGGAAAACTATATGGAAGAGGTTCATCTGATGACAAAGGTTAGTAAATACTGTAATGTGAAGGCACCTGAACCTCAAAATTCTAATGTGAAGGCACCTGAACTTCAAAATCCTAGTGTGAATGCGCCTGAACCTCAAAATCCTAGTGTGAATGCGCCTGAACCTCAAAATCCTAGTGTGAATGCGCCTGAACCTCAAAATCCTAGTGTGAAGGCACCTGAATCTAAAAACTATAGTGTGAATGCGCCTGAACATTAAGTCAACTCATTTAATATCCTCTTATCTCATTTTAGGTCCAATTCTCTGCTGGTTCAATGCAATCGAAGCCTACCAACGTCAAAACATCAACATCCCAGTCAACATAAAGTTTGTATTTGAAGGAATGGAAGAGAGTGGAAGTATTGGCTTACACAAGTGCCTTATGTCGATGAGAAGATGGTTTGATGATGTAGATTATGCCTGTATTACTGACAGTCGTTGGCTTGGAAACTATCCATGTGTCACGTATGGTTTAAGGGGACTTGCTCACTTTAATTTAGACATTGAATGTGCGAAAATGGATTTACATTCAGGAGTTTTTGGTGGAACTGTTTATGAGGCTATGACTGATTTATTTAATTTGATGGGTCAACTTGTGGATGTAAATGGAAAAATTTTGGTGCCTGGAGTTTATGATGATGTCGATCCAGTCAAGCCAGACGAAGATAAAATTTATGAGAAAATTGTATTTGATGTTGATGAATATAAAAGGTCTATTGGCACACCTGGAAGGTTACTGTATGGAAATAAGAAGGATTTGCTGCAACATCGTTGGAGATTTCCAGCACTTTCAATCCACGGAATCAGCGGTGCTCACTGTAAACCAGGACAGAAGACTGTAATACCTGGAAAAGTCACTGGCAAGTTCAGCATCCGTCTTGTCCCAAACCAAGATCCAAATAAAATTGAAAAACTTGTTGTCGATTACATAACTAAAAAGTTCAAAGAATCAGGCTCACCAAATCTCATGAAATGTCAAATGTCACATGGTGTTCGTGCATTTACCGAAAACCCAAACAATCACAATTTCCAAGCTGCCGTGCGAGCAACCGAACATGTTTATGGTGTCGAACCAAATCTCATACGAGAAGGAAGTACAATTCCAGTGACATTAACTTTCCAGGAAGTTACAGGCAAAAATGTTCTTTTACTGCCAATTGGATGTGGTGATGATGGAGCTCATTCACAAAATGAGAAAATTAATGAGAGGAATTTTATTGAAGGATCTAAAGTACTTGGTGCTTATTTGTATGAAGTATCGAAAGTTTTGTGATTTAAAAGACTGTAATTAATGTAATGTGCTGTATATCTTTGGTGATTAAGACTTTTATTGTTACAAATGTTGTAAATTTTTTAATAAAAACTTTTATAATGCATTGAAATGAAACATGTTGAGGGATTTTGAGATTGAGTTTCCAGGTAATAAGCATCGTGTGATATCCTACTTGATATGAATCTTCTTCAGTAATTCTTGTTAATTAATTATTAATTGACTGTATTAAATCTTGTATAATCTGAAACTGACTGTCGTTTTTAACCTAATCTAATTTCAAATACCACTTGACTGTAATTTGGCAGTCAAGTGTTTGAATTATTGATCGTCTTCTTAATTTTATTAGAAAGTGAAGCCAGGGGATGGTTTCTAATGCTACCTGGGATACCCTACCCTACTCTACTCCCAGGTAGGGTGGGTGTAGGGTAGGTGGGGTACCTTATATCTGAAAAATAACCATCCCCAGGAAGAAGCCAAAGGGGGCAACGGTGACAAATATTTTTAAGTCCATTTTGGTCTACAACTAAGTCAAGCACACGATCATTTGAAAAAAAGAGAATTAGATAAACTTCTAGCTTTGATTTAAACATTAATAGCTATAATCAACAATTAAGGTAGATTATCATACCATTCACATTTTTTTCTAAAAAAAATCAATTATTTACTAAGCTAGTCCAACACTGTGGCTTCAGAATATTTACATTATCATCACACACCTCTTTTTGTTATCTAAATCTTCTGATCACAAAAACAAACATTGTGTATGGAATGTCGCAGAACATTTTTCGTCGTTGTTATCACTCAGTAGTTTCTCTTATCAAACTGAAAACACGTCTTATCATTTAATGAGCGTATCACACCACCTGTTAAGTCCACTCCACGTAACAACAAAAAATGTTTACATCACAATTGACAACAAAACAGCTAAAAAAATTAATTAAGATAAAAAATGCATTTTTATTGTTTAGCACTTGAGGAAAACAAAAATATATAAAAAAATTCTTATCAAGCTCATTAAACCTCCTTTAAAGTCTTTCTGATAATCTCGAGAGATTCGTTAATTTGTGCCTCGGTGATAATGAGTGGTGGTGCAAGTCTCAAAACATTATCGTGTGTAGGCTTAGACAATAATCCATTTTCCTTTAATTTTAGACACAAGTCAAAGGCATCGACGCGGTTGTTATTTATTTCGATAGCATTAAGAAGTCCTTTACCTCTGTGGGACATGACGATGTCCTTGTCCAGTTCACTGAGTCCTTTGCGTAAAATTTGTCCCATTTTTTCAGCATTTTCTGCAAGCTTTTCCTCCTCGAGTACTTCAAGGGCAGCAATTGCAACTTTTGCAGCTAATGGATTTCCACCGTATGTTGATCCATGAGTTCCAGGTTCAATTACATCCATGATATGTCTGTCAGCTAATACAGCTGAAATTGGATATACTCCACCGCTCAGTGCCTTTCCAAGGACCACAATGTCAGGTCTGACATTCTCATGATCAACACAAAGTCTTCGTCCAGTTCTTCCAAGTCCAGTTTGAATCTCATCAGCAACATACAGCACATTATACTTCGTACACAATTCTCTGACCTTCTTTAAATATCCAGCACTAGGAACTACAACACCAGCTTCACCTTGAATAGGCTCAGCCATAAATGCACAAACATTTGGATCCTTTAATTCAGCTTCAAGTCTTTCAATGTTGTCGTATGGAATGTTGATGAAGCCAGGCACAAATGGTCCATAATTGTCATAAGCTGTTGGATCTGTGGATGCTGATACGGCTGCAATTGAACGTCCCCAAAAGTTGTTCTCACAAAAAACTATTTTTGCTTGATTTGTTGGAATTTTCTTGACTTTGTAGCCCCATTTGCGAGCTATTTTGACAGATGACTCGGCAGCTTCAACACCGGTGTTCATTGGGAGCATTGCTTCCTGGATAATAAGGTAAAATAATATTTTTATCTAGATTGATCAGAATCAACTTACATATCCAAAAAGTTTCGTCAAATGTTCAGCATATTCAACAAGTAAATCACTATGAAAAGCACGCGACGTATGATGAAGTACTGTGACTTGTTTGATTAAAGCTTCCACAATTTTCGGATGACAATGACCTTGATTTACACTTGAATATCCACTCAAATAATCAAAATATTTCTTTCCATCCACATCGTACAGATACACGCCCTCACCTTTACACAAAACAGCCGGCAATGCTGAATAATTATTACAAGTGACGAGTCTTTCTCTTTTGATTATTTCACGTGATTTTGGCGGTAATGTTTCAAGGTCAATTGCATGTCCAAAAACCTTTGGTGTTGTTGTGATTCCACGGCTTTGAATTCTTAATAAAGTCGAGAGAACTTTTGCTTGCGACATGATTGATTTTTTTTATGAACGCCGAATTTTTTTTATAATTCTATTTTTAGACACAGCTTGTAAACTGTTTCTCATACGAGACTTGTTTCTGCAACCAAAACAGACAAAGTAAGATTCAATACTGAGCAGCAGAAAAAATGTATTCAACTTTATTGTCTTTTTTTTGCGAGAGAATTTTTCCTTTTCTTGTTGACTTATTTTGAGAGCGTCACTTCCAGGAGCTTAAAATTGAGAGAATTTATAAAGTTTTTGTTTAGTTTTCTCTCAGTAAAGATATGTAAAAATGAGCAATTTTTAAGTATGATAAGCTGATACGTAGATATGAATAATTCAAATTCATAAAAAACAATCAACAAAATATTATCTGACAAAAATCTTCTTAGTCATTCTGACATGATCTCAAGTATGAACATTACAAAGAAGCATACGATGATAACAAATAGAAGAGATAACAATAGTGACGAAAACTAGTTTTTATTTTGTAAATATGTAGCTCATCATTCTAGTTATGACAAGGAGTCATAAGTCTTATCTAAAATTGCATTACTAACACTTCTCATTACAATTTAGCTACTGATAAGATAAATTTTTAAATTTTTTGCAGTTAGATTGGTATTTTGACTGTCATCAGGGGTCGGTTGCTCTGGTATACCCTTAGTAATATACCCTGGGGTACCCTACGCCATTCCCGTGGGGTATACATTTTTTACTTTTCATTAATTTATTTTATTTCTGTATTTTAAGTGTGCACAATTTTTTTTGCATTTTATTGAGTTTGGATTTTAAGGAACCAGACTTGCTGTCTTTTCGTCACTTAATTTAAGCTTCTAATTGTTTTTGCTTTTATTCAGAATTTTGAGCTACAAGACGAATGTTAAAATTCACTTGGCATGGAGTATACCCCTAAGGTTATCATAGGGGTATTGTATACCCTATGATATATCGATCAACCAACCCCTGGGGCACACCCTCTTCGAAAATTCTATCTTAACTACTAAGATCTAAAAAACATTAATATTTTTTGGTCTAGTTGGCTATGCCATACTATCCAGTTAAGATATGTCAACATAATTGAATTTTTTGAACAATATTTGAACTCAAAATTAAAAAAAGCTAAACAAGAATTAATGAATTATTTATTTAATCATAAACAAACTAAATAAATAATAATAATAATAAACACAGTAAACTATTAAATGACAAACAAC
Organism: Chironomus tentans; assembly: GCA_963573255.1. NCBI lineage: Eukaryota > Metazoa > Arthropoda > Insecta > Diptera > Chironomidae > Chironomus > Chironomus tentans. The sequence goes on from OY754305.1 coordinate 7,743,809, forward strand.
ATTGAACTTGAAACCTAGCAATGTTCATCGCTTCTCATTTATTTTATTTACAATGTAGTTTTGATAACAATAATAATAATGTAAAAGGGTGTCAGCGACTTGATGAATTCAGCTGAGGGTACTGCGAATCCAATTGAGCCGGAGTCTATTGTACCACTCCCTGTGAATAAACTTAAGCAGAAGTTAGTAGCTCCGCTATGCCGGAGTATTTGATGAAATTCAATAAAATTAAATACTTAGTCCTTTTGATCGTTGCTGTTTCTACTAGCTCGAAACCTGGAAGTTTCTTTCTGTGTTCTGCTAGTGCTTTGCATTCGCAAACAGTAGTAGTTTTGATAATAACAATTGATCTTGATTTTATTGAATAATTATGATTGTGTTACTAAAGAAGATGTTTGTTATTCTGGACGGTGAATATTCTCAAACTCATGTTTTCTTATTTGATGCTAATTTGAATGAAATAATTAATTAATAAAGTGAAACTTCAAAGAAATGAAGAACTTTTTTTAATTTGATTTAATTTTATTATTTTCTTTTTTACAAAGGAAAAAGCATTCCTAACCAGTACTTAAACTGTTTAGGAATGCATAAATAACCTTCATATTTAAAATATTTACAATATAAACTTATTTAGAAGAGTTTCAATGTATAAATTGTATAAACATTAAATAAGTCTCTTCTTAGTTAAATTAGTTTTTTAAAAAATATTTAATATATATATAAAATTTTTCGGAGGGGGGGGGGGGGGGGTTCTGGACCCTATGGGTAACCAAATATTTTCGAAGATTGGTCAAAAATGATCCAAAGTCCTTTCATCAGTCAAGCTGTGAGCACAAATTTCACATATCAACGACAGTCTTTTGAAAACTCAAGCAGATGGTCATGCTTATGCATTAATAAATTAAACTAGAATCTTCTAATTTGAATGCCAATTTCTAGCGAATTTTGATCAAAAAATCTTTTAATATACAAAATATGTGATAAAAAGTAAACAAACTAATTTGCATATCAAAAACCGACAATCATATCCTAATAAAACTACATCTAAGCTCATTTACTATCCACTCATTTGCAGTCATAAAATTTATAACTCTTTCAAGCATCAAAAAATATTCATTTTAACACCTCAATTAAGCAACTTATTATCACATTATTAGCATTTATTGTTTCTCCAAAAATATGAATCAGGTTCAAGCCTGAAGATACTGGTCATTTTTACGTAATTCATTAGTAATCCGTGAATAAAAAAGATGAAATTTCATCAAAAAAAATCTGCAGATTCGTCAGTTGTTTGATGAGTTTTGAGGACTGCACGTCGAGATTTTTCGTGGAAAAATTTAATTTTTGTGGAAAAAATGTCTCATTTTAATATTAAAACAAATTTAGTGATTTTTGAGGGTTCTGAATCTAAATTAGAAGATGAAGATTCTAAAAAATTGAATTCAAATTCTGCAGATAAATCCAAAATTAATGACAATTCGTCATCAAAGTCTTCTGAGATCATCAAACGAGAAAAGCTCGTCACTTGCAATAATTACGCATCCATGCCGTTTGTCATATGCAGGGGTGAGGGCGTGTATCTGTACGATGTTGATGGAAATAAGTACTACGACTTTCTCAGTGGATTAACAAGTGTAAATCAAGGACATTGTCATCCAAAAATTGTTGAAGCTTTGTCTCAACAGGCATCTGTGCTTCATCAAACGTCGCGTGCTTTTCATAGTGACTTATTAGTTGAATATGCTGAATATTTGACGAAACTTTTTGGATATGTGAGTTAAATCTAATAAATCTTGATAAAAAATAATTTTACTTTATTTTCCAGGAAGCAATGCTCCCAATGAACACCGGTGTCGAGGCTGCTGAGTCATCTGTCAAAATAGCTCGCAAATGGGGCTACAAAGTCAAGAAAATCCCAGCAAATCAAGCAAAAATAGTTTTTTGTGAGAACAACTTTTGGGGACGTTCAATTGCAGCTGTATCAGCATCCACAGATCCAACAGCTTATGATAATTATGGACCATTTGTGCCTGGCTTCATCAACATTCCGTACGATAACATTGAAAGACTTGAAGCTGAATTAAAGGATCCGAATGTTTGTGCATTTATGGCTGAGCCTATTCAAGGGGATGCAGGAGCAATTGTGCCTAGTGATGGATATTTGAGGAAGGTTCGAGAATTGTGTACGAAGTATAATGTGTTGTACATTGATGATGAGATTCAAGCTGGACTTGGAAGGACTGGAAGGAGACTTTGTGTTGATCATGAGAATGTCAGACCTGACATTGTAGTCCTTGGAAAGTCCTTAGGAGGTGGAGTCTATCCAATTTCAGCAGTTCTGGCTGATAGACACATCATGGATGTAATTGAACCTGGAACACATGGATCAACATTCAGTGGCAATCCTTTAGCTGCAAAAGTCGCAATGGCTGCCTTAGAAGTTATTGAAGATGAAAAGCTTTCAGAAAATGCCGAAAAGATGGGACAAATTTTCCGAAAAGGACTCAGCGAACTTGACAAAGGAATCGTAGATTTATACCGTGGAAAGGGACTTATGAATGCAATTGTCCTTAACAGACATGTTGATGCATTTGATTTTTGCATGAGATTAAAGAAATATGGATTATTAACAAGACCATCACATGGAAATGTTGCACAGTGGGAAATTTTGGGAAATTTTTTCCGGAAATTATTTTATTGCTGATTCTGATAGAACATAGTCCTAAATATATGGAAAAAATAAAGAAAAAATTTTTTGAATCGAGGAAGTTGGTGATATAGACCTTCAAATGTCATAGTCTACCCTTCGACCTATGATTTTCAAAGTGTCATAACTTTTGATGGTATTAACGAATCTTTTTCAAACTTTTTTTATATGGTAGATACATATAAGTAGTTTATTATAAAAGTATAATTTTTGAACTTTTGGTCTTTTGTGGTGACCCTAGGGGTCGATTTTCATGAAAAACCTATGTTTTTCGCCATTTTTTTAAGTTATAAGTTCACCAACATTACCAAATGAGTTCAAACTTTTTTTATTTTATAGATATTATCAAGAGCTACAACTCTTATAAAGACATCAAATTTTTTTACTTTGATTCCGAGTCAGGAGAATCGGTTTTTTGTGAAAAATTGACCTTTTTTGCGATTTTCAGGCTCTGGTGCTTACCACAAGTGGAAGAAGTGACTTCTTAAGATGTATTTTTATAGATCCTATATTGGACTATTGAATTCATAAAAAATCTGAAAAATTTTTCCGCCACATAAGAAAACTAGGGGGTGTCATAGGTGGTCATCTACAACTACCAGGTAGAGGAAAACTGATACAGTCGTCACACATCTTACCAAAAAATTTCTTTATTCAATTAAATCGATAGATCTTGTCAAGACGCATATTTTGAGTATAAATATGTCATAGTTTGTTTAGATTTCATGAGCAAAATTTTACTATTTCACCGTTGCTATAGCAGCGTAAACTAAACCTCACTTAAACTGCTATAACTTTTTATTATCAAAATATTTTTCAATTCTGTTTTCTGCTCATTATAGCCTTAGACAATACCTTTCTAACGATGTATAATACTTGATAGTTTGGTATAGCCTTGGCCCTGATATCGACACTCATTTGCAATCAACTTTGACCGACCCCGTTTTGGAAAAATCGCAAAATCACAATTTTTTGAAATATCATTTAAAAACAAAACTAAATGTTGTATTTGAGTTTTTTATGCTTAACTATGATAATCATGACTATTAAAACTCAAATTTTTTGTTTTAGAACCTTTCTGCTACTTGTGGGTAGTCACTGGCAAGCCATTTGGTAGTCTCTTAGGAAGTACCCTAAATAGTCCCTATTTGAATTTTAATCGATTAATTTATTATATCTATGCATATTTAAGTCAGAATACATCTTTTTTAGGTACATTACACTGAAAAATTGGGATTTTTGGCAATTTTGTTCAAGTTTGGTCAGGGTCGGTCACATTCAATGTACTCTCATGGCAGCAAGGACTAAGATATATACAAGTATTATACACTTTTGGAAAGGTATTAACATCAAAAAACAAGATCAGAAAACAGAATCAAAAAATATTGCTTTCGAAAAAAGTTATGACCGTTTAAGTAGTCTCAAAAAGCACCAAGTCGACAAATATTATAGGAAAAATACAAAAATAGACTTTTTGATAGGTTTTTAAAGGAATTTTTGGCAAAAAGTAATTATTAATCATAATTTTAGTCGATTAAAGGTCAAAAACGTTACAAAACATCAAAAAAGGTATAGACATTATCATTTTTGTATTTTTCCTATGTTATTTTTCGACTTGGTGCTTTTTGAGACTACTTAAACGGTCATAACTTTTTTCAAAAGCAATATTTTTTGATTCTGTTTTCTGATCTTGTTTGCTGATGTTAATACCTTTCAAAAAGTGTATAATACTTGTATATATCTTAGTCCTTGCTGCCATGAGAGTACATTGAATGTGACCGACCCTGACCAAACTTGAACAAAATTGCCAAAAATCCCAATTTTTCAGTGTAATGTACCTAAAAAAGATGTATTTTGACTTAAAAGTGCATAAATATTATAAATTATTTGATTAAAATTCAAACAGAGACTAAATAGGGTACTTCCTAAGAGACTACTAAAAGGTTTGCCAGTGACTACCCACAAGTAGCAGAAAGTTTCTAAAACACAAAATTTGAGTTTTAATAGTCATAATTATCATAGTTAGGCACAAAAAACTCAAAAACAATGAATAATTTTGTTCTTAAATGCTATTTCGAAAAATTATGTTTTTGCGATTTTTTCAAAACGGGGTCGGTCAAAGTTGATTGCAAATGAGTGTCAATATCAGGGCCAAGGCTATACCAAACTATCAAGTATTATACATCGTTAGAAAGGTATTGTCTAAGGCTATAATGAGCAGAAAACAAAATTGAAAAATATTTTGATAATAAAAAGTTATAGCAGTTTAAGTGAGGTTTAGTTTACGCTGTTATAGCAACGGTGAAATAGTAAAATTTTGCTCATGAAATCTAAACAAACTATGACATATTTATACTCAAAATATGCGTCTTGACAAGATCTATCGATTTAATTGAATAAAGAAATTTTTTGGTAAGATGTGTGACGACTGTATCAGTTTTCCTCTACCTGGTAGTTGTAGATGACCACCTATGACACCCCCTAGTTTTCTTATGTGGCGGAAAAATTTTTCAGATTTTTTATGAATTCAATAGTCCAATATAGGATCTATAAAAATACATCTTAAGAAGTCACTTCTTCCACTTGTGGTAAGCACCAGAGCCTGAAAATCGCAAAAAAGGTCAATTTTTCACAAAAAATCGATTCTCCTGACTCGGAATCAAAGTAAAAAAATTTGATGTCTTTATAAGAGTTGTAGCTCTTGATAATATCTATAAAATAAAAAAAGTTTGAACTCATTTGGTAATGTTGGTGAACTTATAACTTAAAAAAATGGCGAAAAACATAGGTTTTTCATGAAAATCGACCCCTAGGGTCACCACAAAAGACCAAAAGTTCAAAAATTATACTTTTATAATAAACTACTTATATGTATCTACCATATAAAAAAAGTTTGAAAAAGATTCGTTAATACCATCAAAAGTTATGACACTTTGAAAATCATAGGTCGAAGGGTAGACTATGACATTTGAAGGTCTATATCACCAACTTCCTCGATTCAAAAAATTTTTTCTTTATTTTTTCCATATATTTAGGACTATGTTCTATCAGAATCAGCAATAAAATAATTTCCGGAAAAAATTTCCCAAAATTTCCCACTGTGTGTTGTGAGACTTGCACCACCTTTAGTGATTAATGAGGAACAAATTAAGGAGTCAATTGAGATTTTTAAGAAAACTGTTAATGAAGTGAAAATGGAAATGGACGAAATTGTGGTTAAATCTGTGTTGTGAATCTTGAAATAATTTTTTTTTGTTTAAAAATTCAAAAAATATTCAAATTTAAAAAATGCAAAAATATATTCCAGTTTTTTAAAATTTTTAAAAAAGCAAAAAAAATCAAGTTTATTTTAGTTTTAGAAAATGCAAAAAAAATCAATTTTTTTAAAATTTAGAATAAAATTCAATTTTTTTAAAATTTAGAATAAAATTCAAATTTTTTAAAATTTAGAATAAAATTCAAATTTTTTAAAATTTAGAATAAAATTCAAATTTTTTAAAATTTAGAATAAAATTCAAATTTTTAAAAATTTAGAATAAAATTCAAATTTTTTAAAATTTAGAATAAAATTCAAATTTTTTAAAATTTAGAATAAAATTCAAATTTTTTAAAATTTAGAATAAAATTCAAATTTTTTAAAATTTAGAATAAAATTCAAATTTTTTAAAATTTAGAATAAAATTCAAATTTTTTAAAATTTAGAATAAAATTCAAATTTTTTAAAATTTAGAATAAAATTCAAATTTTTTAAAATTTAGAATAAAATTCAAATTTTTTAAAATTTAGAATAAAATTCAAATTTTTTAAAATTTAGAATAAAATTCAAATTTTTTAAAATTTAAAATTATGTTTAAAAATAAACAAAAATTTGTTACAAAAAAATTAAAACCAATTTTATCTAAAAGGTATTCCAGTTTGTTCATTAATAAACCTCAAAAAGCTCGAAATCCTAACAGAACTCACAGCAAGTCCATTCGGCAAATTAATAACAACAGAAGTGACTCCAATCAGTGTCATTTGACCGTCATTTTCTAAAATCACTGATGCACCACCAGTGTCTCGTTCTGTGTCTACCATCGACACTAAAGTTTGATGTTGACTACAAAAGTCAAATGGTGAGAAATTTCTATTCCAGAAGCACAAATGGACGCCAAGGATGCGGAAGCTGGCGAATTGAAGGAGCCGTGGGAATAAATTGTTTGCAAGTCTACCCCATCCAACTGAAAATAAATCAATTTATGTCAAAATGTACAATATAAATCATGCAACTTACTTGTGGTGGTATTAAAGTCATCAAATCCAAAATTCTCATCCACCAATCTTGGTAATCTTACAGTCCTAATAAAACTAGTTGTTGGCATTTCAATGGAAAGTCGAAATAAAGCAATATTTGGATTAATTCCATCATCATTGTTAAAATAAGCTGCTCGATTTGCAAATGAATTGACCAAAGATGCACTTTGCATGTCATTTGAGCCGAGAAATGCTAACAGACTGTCAGCTGGAAAGTTTGGGTTTATGCTGAAAATTAGAATAAATTCAGCAAATTCTTATGATTTTTCTTGATTTTCTAAATAAAAATTCTACAAAAAAATTATCCACATAACCTCAAATTAGTCACAAATTGGGCTCAACCGGGATTTGAACCCGGGGCCTCTCACACCCAAAGCGAGAATCATACCACTAGACCATTGAGCCGTTTGTACAAATCGAGACATGTTTTAATGCTCGCGATCGCTCAAATTTCAAACACAAAACTAGCTTTTATTGCTTTTTAAAGTGAACGGCAAGCAACAAAAAATAAAGAAGAAGGAAAAAATGTTTGAAGCTTGTAAAACACTTGTTTAAATGTGAAGATAGATATGGTTTGGAAGAAACTGAGAGTTTGAAATTATTTCATACAAAATTTCAGATTTTAGTCAAATTAGGTTGTGTTTCATGTGACATTTAGAATTTTAAATTAAATTGCATTAAATTTTTGAACAATCTTTTCACTTTTTGATTTTTTCAAGAACCTAAAGACCCCAGTCAATTAATTTGCTTCTTATTTAATCAATCATCAACCTAAAACTCAAGAAATTCTTCGAAAAATATTTATTTTTTTAGATTACTCACACAAAACAAGACCTAGCCGTGATAATCCAGTTGCTAGAAATCAAAGAACCCGTACAATAATTTATTGAGCTTCCTCGTTGTATATGCAGGAAAGCAGCAAACGGGAATTGTCCATTAGATGCTGAACTTCCATGTAAAATTTTTGAATCTTTTGGATGTTTTGTGATTGGATAAGTTGTGGTAAAATTTTCTGGAACTTTTAGGTCAATCGTGACGGTTTTTGAGGATGAACGATTTGAATCAAGTTCAGCATTGGATAATTTAAGGACGAATATTAAGGAAATGACAAAAATTAATAATATTTTCAGAAACATTTTTATAAAATTTTTGAATTAATTGTTTGTAAGTTTTTCCTCTGTTTTGAATTATTTTGTCTTGAAATCTTAAAATTTGAACGAAACTAAAAACTACAGCAAGCAAAATGTTAAATAAAAAAAATATTTTTCAAATTTATATTTATATTTTCTTTTTGAAATTTCCAAACAAAACTGTTTCTGGTTTGAACAATCGCAATTACTGTTTACGACTAAATCAAATATAAATTGATTAATTTTTTCTTGTGTTCGAAAGTAATAAATTGATTGATAACAATAATTCGCATGTGTTTTGTAAATTACTTGATAAAAATAAGTATTTGTCGTGAATATGCCTCTTTTATTCTTTTTGTTTACAAATAGAGTTGAATATTTACACTTCTTTTACTTTTACCCCTTTTTGGTTCAACATATTTTTAATTTGAATTTTTTTATACACACCAAATATTTCTTTTTACAATCGTCAAATCCTTTTTTACTAAAATGCTTTTATTTCATCTTAAGCAGTCACATAACGATCAAAGAAGCCGCAAAATCGTCCTTGTATTGTAATTAGTATCAAGTCCACAAACAACTCCAAAATACAGCCGAAAGCAACTTTAATCTCATTTAATTAGAATAATTTAAAGTTGTAAGCACAGTTTAACCCACAGAAGTTGATAAGATTGTGATACAGAGTCAAATATTTTGGTACTATAAAAGTTGTTACTTCATATTCGCGTGATTTCATTCAAATTATTTAGCTAGGTTGAAAAGGTGCAGTTTTGATAAAATGTTTAAGTTTTTGACACTTGCTGTTTTATTAGTTGCTGCAGGTATTGATTGTTTTAAGAATTGTCTAGATTGAGGTGTCATGGATGGTCAAATGTTATTTAATTGACAATTATTTAGCAGATTGATCAGAAAAATGAATGAAAAAGTTGACAAAATAACTAAAATGATGGCGAATAAAAGAAAAAAGACTCAATCATTCCTGAGTACCACGTCATGTGGTCATCAGTTTATCGTGCTTATTGTTTTGCATTACAGCTGGTACTCAGATGGAGTTATAATTGTCATTAAGAACCACATTCAAATTTTAAATTTAAACCTGATTATCAAAAATTCTATGCCTTATTTTCCAGTATCAGCAACACCAAATGTCCGACACAGATGGCAAATAAATGCAAATAAATTGAGCACCGAGGTTCAACGTGGTCAAGGAAGAATTGTTGGAGGTGTAGACACTGATATTAATAAAATCCCTTACCAAATTGCCCTCTACTACCGTCGTAGCTTCATATGCGGAGGATCAATCTTGAACACCAACACGATCTTATCTTCATCATCATGTACATTGTGAGTTAAAACTTTCAATATAATTTTCTGAATTCTTTAATAATTTTTCGTTTCTAGTGGCCGAGATCACACAGACTTCCAAATCCTTGCCGGATGGACTATCCGTCTTGATGGAGCTGCAAATATTCAACCAGTCAGTGAAGTTCGTCAGCATGAATATTATGATGATTGGGAAATGTGGAACGATGTTAGTATCCTCAAATTAGTAGCTCACTTGACTAAAGGAACTAACATTAGACATGTCAACTTGCCACCACCCGGACATTTTATCCCATCTGGAAATAATGTAAGTGTTAAGAGATCGTGCATGACTTTCACCAGAATTTTTTTAAATTTTTTTTTTCAACATTTCTCCAGCTCACAGTTTCTGGCTGGGGAACCATGGAATGGGGTTCAAGATTATACCCAACAGCTTTACAATCCACACTAGTTCCAACTATGACAAATGCTGAATGCCAAGCTATCTATTCTGATGAAGTAATTTTACCTCAACATATTTGTGCTGGTCGTGTTGGTCATGACACATGCATTGGAGTAAGTTTGTCAAATTTTTATGAATTTAGTGATTTAATATTATTTTTGTAGGATGGTGGCGGTCCATTGACTGATAATGTTGGAGATGCTGGTGCCATGATTATCGGAGTTGTTTCATGGGGATACTATTGTGCACGTGAATATCCAACAGTCTACGCTAGAACTTCATACTTTTTGAACTGGATTAGATTAAACTTGCATGATACATGTATCGCCGTTTAAAAATGTCAAAAAATTTAAAATGTAAAATAAAAGCAACTGATCAAAATTAAATTGAAAATAATCAAACTAATTCATAAGTTTGAGATTATGTGAATAATTTTTTTGCAGAATTTTTGTTGCAAAAATCAAGTAGTTCTTTAAATTCAAAGGAATTTGCAAAAAAAAGTTATCCACATAACCTCAAATTAGTCACAAATTGGGCTCAACCGGGATTTGAACCCGGGGCCTCTCACACCCAAAGCGAGAATCATACCACTAGACCATTGAGCCGTTTGTACAAATTGAGACATGTTTTTATGCTCGCGATCGCTCAAATTTCAAACACAAAACTAGCTTTTATTGCTTTTTAAAGTGAACGGCAAGCAAAAAAAAAGAAAAAAATGTATTACTTGGGTAATTGTTCAAAGATCATGAACAGTTGTGTAAATGGAATTGAAATTAAATTCAAATAGTTGCTTTAAAACTTTGCTATGATCATGTTGAGGTGTACAATGGTTAGTTTCTGAATTTTTTGAAAGGTGGTCAAATGAAGAATAGTTGCATGACATTCAGAATGAGTGAAAAAATCTGATTCTTTTTAGTTTGAAAGTTGATTATTTTTCATAATTTTATGAATTTTTGAGAATTCTATTTTGCGAAATTTATTTCAAAATTTTTGAAATTTTGATCTCTGAAAAAAATCATTAAATCAGTTTGTTCTGTGTGAAGAAACTAATCTCTATTTACAAACTTAATACCCTGGTAGCAAAAGAATTTTTAACTTAACTTATTATTGCAAAACATTCAAAATCATTTCAAAAATTTAAAAACCGTTAAAATTATTCAACTCATTTTTAGATTTTTTGAGAATTTTTAATGCAAAAACCAGATGACAGCTTACAATTTTCACACAATCTTATCCATTTCACAATTCTACAAACTATAATACCAATAACAACTCATGAACCTTCCACTAAACCCAAAAATTTCACCCCTCAAAATTCTAAAAAAAATCTCAAACTTTCCCAACGTCCACAAAAAATTCAAAAACATTTTTTTTCTCCTTTTCATTGTTGTTGCGATTCCTCAAAGTAGGTACGACAGCAAGCAAATCTCAAGTAAAAAAATAGTTTTTTATTATAAAATCTGTGTTAAGTTCCTTTTCAATCATCAATTGTCACAAAAATGTCAAGTCAAGCAGTCGATAAAAACAAACAATGGCGAATGGAGTCGCTGATGGAAAGTTTGAGGTCAAAACCATCACAAAAAACATTTTTGGATCTTGCAAAGGCGACGAGGATGAGTTTGCTTGAGAAAAAGTGAGTTTTTTGGTTCAAATTTGAGAAATTTTTGATAATTTGTGAATTATTCAACATTTCAAAATAAAATTTCACAATTTTTCACCTCAAAACCATCAAAAAATGAAAATTTTCCAATTTTTTCAGATACAACATCGACGCCATTGAAAAACAGACACTGCAGACAGCTTTGGATAATTTACAAAATAACATCACAATAAAAAATCGAACACAATTAGTCGAAAGACTAGAAATGATCACAAGACGACAATTGAGTCTAAAATTTACAGAAAATAGTAACACAAGTAGCTTATTCATCTCATCAGACATGTTTTATTTGGAGATTCTGCTGGATCCTCAAAGTGGAATTGTCAATGATGTCAAGGTGAGAGATTTACTTTAATAAACTTAAATTAATAAATAAAATTAAATTGATATTGAATTAAAAGCAGCCTGGTTAGTTAGATAGTTCGGTTCTACTTGGGTTTATGGAATGTTTGTCAGATTACGACTAGACATCAAAGTCGACTCTAACTTTCAATTTTATTTACAAAATCCGAGTCAACTTTGATATTTTTTTTTCAAATAAGCGTCCGAAGGCTTTATTTATTACTTATTTATTACTTACTTATTTGATCTGATCATGGGTAGGCTGACCATCTGCTTGGTTTTTCAGAGGACAGTCCTCTATTTTTTTCATTTTTCAAAAATAAATAAGATTTGTAATGTTCTAATTCGTTCAGAAAATGAAAATGAATAAAACTAGTCGACATGGGGGATTATTCATTTTGGGGTATGGGGGATGCCAGCATGGGGGATGTCCTCTGTTTTTTCTTGAAAATGTCTGGTAACCCATGACTCATGGGTATTCCCTAAGTTAAGGTTTCTTGAAAATTTCAAGAAAAAGAGGATAGAATTAAATTTCAATGATAAATGATCCCTTTTGGTCTACTTTGATCTCCTCAAATAAAAATTATAAAAATGTTCTTGATGCCATGTTATTTTGAGTAAAAAATACAGTCCACTGTCCAAATTTCAGTCAATTCTTGTCTGTATAGCCTTTGGTGCCACACTTATTTCAAAAATAATATGATTTTCAAGCATATAGACATGATGAAAGGGTTACAAGGGCATTGACCTCTCTAATTTGTGTAATTGCGCACTGAGGATATCTCATTAAAATGAACATAAATTCATATAGTCTCAAGGAGCTTCACACCAGAAAAGGGTACGGAATTGATCAGCTAACATTCAATCTCTTTTGACAATTTGGTCAATTCCACATCCTCCACAACTAAATATTCATCATCATAACTAACCAATCCCTATTTTCAATCTATAATCTAAAAACACAATTTCAATCTTCAACTTCCAGGTCCATCACGAATGCCTCAACGAATCCGAATCCGAACCACATCTCGTCGAAGTCCTTCGTAAAGGTGACTTTATGGACTTCACCCAGCAACTCGAAGGCTTCCAATCAATCTATCAACTTAACTGTGAATCGAAAATAAAATCTAAAGCACTGATTGCACTTCAGGCACTTGAGAATGATCTCATGAATATTTTCAACATGGAAAGTATGCAAAATATTCCACCAGAATTGATAATTTTGAGCTCATCTGTTGGATTGTTGACGAAAAGGAGGGGAGGACATCCAATGAAATTGACATTTTTCGTGCGAGCTAGTGAGTTGCTGAATTTAGAGCAGAAAAAGATGGATACGTTACTTGATGCTCTACAAAATGCAGCAACAACAAAGAAAAACATTGGAAATTCAGTGACGATAAATTTGGAAGCAGCAGCGCCATCAAATAAATTACAAATCATGCCATTGCTGTTGAAAAATGGAAAATGTGATGGAAATTATAATTTTCAGCAAATCACAAGCGTAAACTCGACGATGTTGCCAGCAACTTTTGTCCTTAAACTCAACAAATCTTTCCCAATTTCGAATAAAATCATCGAAGACATCAAAAGAATCACAAATTTGAATGTTTTTGAGGATGTTGGAGGTAAAAATGTTGTGAAACTTGAGAATCAAAATGGAATGGACATCCAAAAGGATTCAAATTCATTGCTTAATCAAATCATCAACTTAGAGTCCGAAGGTTCTTATTTAAATTCACAAAAGGGATTATTTGTATCCTTAACCGACCAATCTCACTGCTACTTCATCTCAGACAATCCAGACTTGACTGGATTTAGCGTAAAGTCAATTCAGTTCACTGAACCATCACATGTGACGAAGATCATTAAGCTACTAAGAGAGCAAGCATTATTTAATGCATTAATAGCCAGTTGTGTTAGACAGAATAGCAGACAAGACCTCGAGTCATGCTACATGTTTGAAGTCAACATCGTTTCCCTTCATTTCATTCAAATTTTCATCGAACATCCAACAAAAGAGACGATGATAACTGTGGAACTAGATTTAACGAATGTCAAGCAAGTTTGCTGTAAAATTAACGGAAGTGACTTCCAATATGACGCAAAATTAGAGAATTACATCAATCGAGTGCTACAAAAGACAAACTCAATTCCGATGGTCACTAGATCACTCCTTAAATATTGGGATAATGAAGCTAATGAAGTTAGAATGCAAAAAAGAATTTTTAATAATGGGATTTATGGAGTAACTGATCCAAAAAGTAATGGAACTAGTAATACAGACAAGAAGGATGACATTGAGAAGGATGATGGATCAAATGACAATGAGGATTCATTCAGTGGAAATGGACAAGACTCAAATGCATTTGACATTTGTGGAATCAATAAAAATGAAATTTTCTTCAAGACCAATGACAGTAAAGGTGAGAAAAGGATGCGGACGGAAGAGAATGACGTGGATATTTTTGATAGAAAAGTTGGTAGAATTATGGGCTACGATCTAGACGATGAAAATGAAGAAATGATGATTCCAGAAAGGAACCTCCTCAGTGATGAACTCATGCACAATGAAAATTCATCAATATCACCATGTTCATCCAGAAGTTCTGAAAGTTCAGCACCAAATAAGAAAAATATCATGATGCACCAAAAATCCAGCTCAACACCAACACCAAAATCAATGATTGATGTGTTTGAGTTCAACGATCCATCACCACCACATCAACTTCCAATCCAGTCACCAAAAAGGATTCCAACCCCTAAACAGTCACCATCGGGTGGAGCATTCAATCCAGAAAAGAGGATTCATGACATTGAGATTATTCCACTAAAGAATCAAAGGAATGTTGCATCACCAAGTCTCGATGCCTCGTCAGCTCCATCACCCTCAATGATCGGTCAAACATCAATCACAATTACACCAATCAATAATTCAAATTTTTTCTATAAAGGAAGTGAGAAAAAGTCATCGACGGACGACAAGTCCAAGTCTGAGAAGAAAAAGAAACGGAAACGTGAAGAAGGTGAAATGGGAAGTCCAGCAATGGTTAAGAAAAAGTCAAGTGACTCACTAAGCTCATCGCCACCCAAAAAGTCACCAAGTCAAATGATGGGAAAGCCACAGGCGAGTTTCAAGCCTTTAAAGTCACCACTTTCCGAGGCAATGATCGATCCAAGTTCTAGTCCAAAAGTTAAGCACACAATGAGCAAAAAAATTGACGACTTTCCCGATGCAATTGATGAATTGGCATTCCTGACTAATTTTGATCAGGCACAGCAGGTAAGAAGTCAATTCATTTAATTTGGGAAAGTGGATGCAAAATTATTAACCAAAAATAGTAAAAAAAAATTAGTAGTGAAAAAAAACATTACATTTGATGTAATAAATGGAACTGGAATTAATTGTACATACACACAAATAATAACTTAATAAATACAGTCAATGAGTCTCAATCATGAAAAAAAAATGTTCACTCTTTTTAATTCAACTTATTATTTCCGTCTTACAGACAATGTCACCGCAGGCCGGGCTGAAGCACGCACTTTTGCAGTCACAGGCTCAGGCAAATCGTAAAAGTTCATTAAATGCTGTCATCGATAAGCTTAAGTCGGAGATTGCTGACACAATTATGACACCTCCCAGTGAGAAGAAGGGGGAATATCAGATTAAGTCCAGTGGAACTAGTAGTGATGGAATTAAGATTACATTTAATAAGACGAAGAAGAGTTCAGAGTCGAAGTCACCGAAGCATACTGGATTAAAGCCAGGTAAGACTTGTTTTGTGGCTGATAAGGTACTAGAATTTTTGGAAAGGTACTAGATTTATCAACGAAAGGTACTGGATTTTCTACTAAATGCACTAGATTGTCTACTTAAAGTAGTAGATTTAAGTACAAAAGTACCAGATTTTTTATAAAAGTACTAGATTTTTAAAATAAAAGTACTAGATTTTTAAAACAAAGTACTAGATTATTACAAAAAAGTACTGGATTTTTAGAAACAAAGTAATAGATCTATTTTTAAAAAGTATTAATTTCTCTACTAAAAGTAGTAGATTTAATTACAAAAGTACTAGATTTTTTAAAATGAACGTACAAGACTTTTTTTTAATAAAAGTAAGATTTTTTAAATAAAAGTACTAGATTATTACAAAAAGTGGTATATTTTAGTACAAAAGTACCAGATTTTTTAAAAATAAAAGTACTAGATTTTTTAAAAATGAAATCACTAGATTTGTTTAAAAGTAAAAGTACTAGAAAAGTAAATAGAAGTACTAGATTATTACAAAAGTAATAGATTTATTTCCAAAAAGTATTAGTTTTTCTACTAAAAGTGGTATATTTTAGTACAAGTACCAGATTTTTAATAAAAGTACTAGATTATTACAAAAAGTAATAGATTTTTAAAACAAAGTAGTAGATTTATTTTCAAAAAGTATAAGTTTCTTTATAAAAAAAGTTCCAGATTCTTACAAAAGGTACTAGATTTGGTACTAAATTCTTACAAAAAGTACTAGATTTCCATAACATTTACAAATTATTCTTAAATTTCTTATACATCCAGGAGTTCAATCCGGTCCAGCATCAAAAAAATCCAGCAAAAATTCATCCCAAAAGCTTCTCTATCAAAAATCAAGCTCATCGTCATCGCTTCCATCCACACACTCATCGCATCCATCACCAAAATCAACATCGCAATCAAGCAAAGCAACCAAAAAGGAATCATCAATGAGTCCATTTTACAGTGGAAATAGCTCGTCATCAAATGACATGCTGAAAAATATGCTAAATCTTCCGTCACCAACACCACGAGTAGACTTGATGAAATCCTTCCAAATTCCGAAGCTTTCAGCTCGTGCAAAATCTGATGATAAGCCATTGACTGATGATCAGATTCATCCACGATCAGCACCGACAACACCAAGTCATCCAATGGCTCCATCACCGACTATGGATATGGGACAATTTGGACAGCTTGGACAGCAGCAACAGAAGTTCTTCACAAGCATCCAACATCAACAACAACATAAATTTATGGAGCAACAACGACAAAAGAAACTCTTCAAAAGTGCAAGTTCCGAGTATCTTTATGACAATCAAACAGGACATTCCGATGGACTTGCTGGAATGCGTGGCGATGCAGAATTTCAAGCATTCTTAAGAGCACAAAGTGGAAATGACATGAACATGGGAATGAATATGGACACGGGTAATGGGAGTCAGCAAATGAATACAAATTTATTTAATGACGGCGACGATGGACTGAATTTAGATTTTATAGGGAGTGACATTTGACGATCTGAGGGAGTTAGTTGTTGAGATGGGTAAGGGGAATGTTTAGATAGGAATTGGGACTGGGCAGCCTAGTGATAAAAGAAGATGGAATAGAAGACATTTACACTTGAATAATTATTTAAAATTTCTATAAAAAATTTTTTTTTGGGGTGGATTCATTAATGACGTCAATGAGAAATTGTGGTTTGTTGCTCGGTATACCTTATTGGTATGTCCTAGGGGTAATAAAGCGTAGGTTACCACAGGGGTGTAGCTTAGGTTAGTCCTTGGTGTACCCCTTAGAGCATTACCCTGGAGTAGCCTCAAATCAGGATAAAAATTAAGGCTAAACTCATAAAAACTCAAGATTAAGCAGGAATCTGAACTAAATTTTGGGATAAACATCCATTGACATCAGTCTTATGAACAACCCCAAAAACACAAAATATCTATAAAATTGCTTCAAAACAAACCAATAGTGTAACATGCCTTACAGAACTGCCTTGCCGAAAATTAATCACTTTGTAACTGGGCTGTCAACAATGATGACTGAAGAATTTGAGAATTTTTGAGGTTATGACACTCGGATAATTGTATTTTTGCATTTTGAATTTTTTATGACATTTAAGTTAAAGTATTAAGTTTTTCATGAAGAAAATCTTCTAAAATTAAGAGCAAAAATATAAAAATTTATTTAAAAATTATGTAAAAAGTAAGATGAGATTGAAAAGTTGAGAAATTTTGTTAAATTTGAATTTTTTGGAGCAAATTTTGAGGTTATAAAATTTGAAAATTTCTTCCATAACCTCAAAATTTATGAAACTTGAATAATTGTGATCCAAAATTTCATAATTTCTACAAAATTCTTATGATTTACTGTCGATATGAAGTAAACCAATCATTAAAAATAAACCAAACCTCAATCAACAGTAAATCATTTAAATTAAGACTAGATATAGATAAGCAAAATGAGATGAAAATTTACTTAATTTAAAAAAAGGTGATGGAACCAAAAGTATTGAACATTGACAAGAAAAAAGATTATTTTTTGTAAAATTGAAGAAAGAAATGTTAAAATGTCAAATATTTTTTAAATATTTTTTAAATGCGCTAACAAAGAAAAATAAATTAATTTGATTAAAAACTTAAAAATATGTTTTTTAAATTGAAAAAATTTCAGTTTTTTTAAGAATTTTTTTAGAGGGGGTTCGATCTCTCAAAGGGGATCTGAATTTTGTCCTAAACTAATTTCAATATCTAGGGGTAGAGGGGTCCGGACCCCTTTGGACCCCAAAAACAAATTTTTTATTGTGATTTTTTTGCATTTTTTCTTTTTATAAATGTTATTGACTTTTTCATTACAAAGAGTACAAATATTTTTATTATCTACAAAATCTTTTTTAACAACAAATGCATTAAAATGTGTTTACTAAAAATACTATCGGTAAAATGAGCAAATCTTAAAAGCTTTAGACATTTTTACACGTGCATGTCTAACACCTTTTTACTATCATTTACAGGAACTTTTGATAAAATATACCAAAACCTTTACAGATATGTGTAAAGATTAATTTTTTAGTAATTTTTCTATTTATTAGCTATGTTCATTTGAAAAAGTGTTCAGCTATAGACGGCAGGTGATCAGTTGTGCCATAAATTTCAGGAATTTTTGTTTTGATTAAACATGAAAAAGTATGAATTAATTAATTAATTTATTAAAAATTTGAACAGTTATGAAAAAAAATTAAAAAACCGTTTTTAAAATGTTTTTAGAAGCCACTTTAAAAAAATATTTAGTTTAAAAAAATTCAAAAAGTTTACAAATATTTTATTTATTTTTTATAATTATTTAATAATTTTTATTTTAAAAATATTTAAAAATATTTTTTTAATACTTAAAAATAATTTTTTTAATATTTAAAAATATTTTTTTAAATTTCAATTTTTTCAATAATTATTGTTAAAATCCTAATCCTCAGAAAAGCCAATCTTCGTCTTTTGACACCAGAGCAAACATTCAAGCCCACAAAATACAAAAGAAACATTCCAATAATTTTACTAGGACTTTTGTTATTCATTTACATGACGCTAGTTACTATTTCATCATCGGATCGGATTCTATCATTTGAATTTAAAAGCTTGAAGTATTATCGTGATGCCACTACAGAACCTGATTTGTTGGATTCAGCAGAGTTCTTGGAATCATCAGAAACAGTAGAAACATCAAATCTTAAAGAAGCTGAAGTAAAATTCCAAAAATTATTCGAAAATATCAAAGAAACTACACCCAAGTCCAGTACTGAACCACAATCTACCACTTCTAGTGCAGCCCCAAAAAAATGCAACAAAATTGACAAAGCAACTGACTTAAACATCACAGATATTTACTGGCAAGTCACAAAAACCTCAAATGGAACTTTTTACCTTTATAATGCCTACTATGATGACAGAATATCCTTAATGGGCCCACCAGTTGTCAGAATTCTCGGATTTATTGACGTCCTCTTTCCAAGAGTCAAAACTTTTTGTCAATTTTGGTACGAGAACATGACGCAACCATTAATCACTGATGTTTTTGAGTACAGATACATTTGGTACTTGGCATGGGGTGAAAATAAAAAAGGTGCAACTCCGTACTTAATTTCGTGCCTATCTCCACTTCCAGAAGCTCCAAAATATGTGTCGATAGTTGAACATAAATGTGATAAGGCAAATAATCTGCTGGAAATCAAGAACAAGCGTCCAAAAAATAAAGAAAAATTTATCGTGAGTGTCAAGAAGCTAGACTATGATGAGGATATATCAATGCAGATCATCGAATGGTGTGAAATTATCAAAATATTAGGAGCAAATAAACTCGAAGTTTTTGTTTTCAATGTCCATAAAAATGTCCTGGATGTCCTTCGATTTTATGAGTCTGAAGGATTTGCGAAGGTCAAGCTCATCAAATATCCGAGTAGCTTGCCAGATAAAGACAATTGGCACCAAAGGATGCAGAATGAATTGATCGCGTATCATGATACATTTTATGAGAATCTACACAGCTATGACTTCCTACTTCCAATGGATACTGATGAGTTTATCCTCCCATTAAGGCCAGAAGACAAAAACTGGGCAGACCTGCTGAATCGAACAGCAAAAAGTGCTATGGAAAAAAATAAAAATCCAGACAGTTTTCAAGTCGACAATCATTACTTCCTGCTCAAAACACCACTCAAAAATTTCACTTATGTTGCTGGAATTCCAAAAAATCTTTATTTCTTATCAAATATTTTCAGAGCTGCAAATTTCACCCCACACAGTGGAAATGCAAAAACTTTTATGAGAATGGATCGAGTGCTGACTATCCACAATCATTTTCCATTCACATGCATTGATAACAGGAACAAGAATTGGTGTGAAAATTATAAAGTTGACAGGGAGGATGGACAGCTATCACATTATAGACATGAATGTTCAACCGACGAATGTAAGCAATCTTTACTACATCCAGTTGGAGACACAACTTTGTACAAATTTAAAGATAAAATTATACATGGAGTGAGGGAGACTTTGGAGAAAGTGAAAAGTTTTACAGGTGGTAAAATTAGTTTAAATTTAGAATAAGTTTTTAATAATTAAAAAATTAATAAAAATTCTGTTTTTATAATAACTAATATAAAAATATTTCATTAAAGGAAATAAATATTTTAAAAATTTAAATATTCAAATCGGCTTAATCCATTGCAGCATTCAGATCCTCCACAGCATCCAGCACCGCATCTTTAAATTGAAATAACTTTTTAAATAAATTTTTAAGTCACTTCTGGGGTCGGTTGTTCGGTAATACCCAGGGGGTTACCCCAGGAGTACCCCCAGAGGTATATCCTTGGATGTACACTAGGGTTACCTTAGGTCACTAAGCTATACCCCTAGGGGTACCCTAGACCATACCCCTGGAGTATACCGCTAAGGGTAATGTATACTCTAGGGTATACCCAGCAATCGGCCCCTGGAGCTAGCTGCTCGGTATAATTTCAAATAAAAAAATACCTTGGTGGACATATCCAAATTAATGGCATAAAACATTGCAAACATGTGCATTCGCTACAGCATGATCCACCATTACAAATATTTTGTGACTCATCATCTGTAAATCTTAAAATTATTAATTAATTAAATAAAAAAACTAAAATAAAAAAATAAAATAAGGGGTCATTCACTTATGATGTCCACGGGATTTTTAGACATTCCCCTCTCCCACTTGTCACAAATTTTAAATTCGAAAAAATTTCTTTAATATAAAGTGTCACAAAATCTCAGAAATCATGGACGTCATAAGTGAATGACCCCTAAAAATATTCAAATTAAATATTTACAGTGAAGAGCACACAAGATGTACTAAAACTAAAATTGTTGAACCTGCAAAAAGAAAAGAATAATTTCAGTAAAGTCTCTTCAAATATGAATTTATAATCTAACATTTAATTGTACTCATCATGTTGAAAGTCAGTGGTTGTCTATGAACACTTTTTTAGAAACTTAAAGTTTTATAATTTAAAAAGGTTATTTTGTAAAATTGATAAAAGAATTTGAATTGAATTGAATATATTTATTAGCCCTCACGGGTAGTTAAACTTCAAAATTAACATAGATAAATAGGTGGTGCCGGTTGCTTGGTATAACACAGGGGGTTACCCTTTGGATACCCCCAGAGGTATACCCTAGGATGTACACTAGGGTTACCTTAGGTCTCTAGGGTATTCAAAGTAAGCGGCCCCTTGAGCTGGCTACTCGTTATAATTTCAGATAAAACAAATACCTTGGTGGACATATCCAAATTAATGGCATAAAGGGGTGGATTCATTAATGATGTCAATGAGAAAGTTGGGGTTTGTTGCTCGGTATACCTTATTGGTATGTCCTAGGGGTAATAAAGCGTAGGTTACCACAGGGGTGTAGCTTAGGTTAGTCCTTGGTGTACCCCTTAGAGCATTACCCTGGAGTAGCCTCAAATCAGGATGAAAATTAAGGCTAAACTCATAAAAACTCAAGATTAAGCAGGAATCTGAACTAAATTTTGGGACAAACGTCCATTGACATCAGTCTTATGAACAACCCCAAAAACACAAAATATCTATAAAATTGCTTCAAAACAAACCAATAGTGTAACATGCCTTACAGAACTGCCTTGCCGAAAATTAATCACTTTGTAACTGGGCTGTCAACAATGATGACTGAAGAATTTGAGAATTTTTGAGGTTATGACACTCGGATAATTGTATTTTTGCATTTTAAATTTTTTATGACATTTAAGTTAAAGTATTAAGTTTTTCATGAAGAAAAATCTTCTAAAATTAAGAGCAAAAATATAAAAATTTATTTAAAATTATGTAAAAAGTAAGATGAGATTGAAAAGTTGAGAAATTTTGTTGAACTTGAATTTTTTGGAGCAAATTTTGAGGTTATAAAATTTGAAAATTTCTTCCATAACCTCAAAATTTATGAACCTTGAATAATTGTGATCCAAAATTTCATAATTTCTACAAAATTCTTATGATTTACTGTCGATATGAAGTAAACCAATCAATAAAAATAAACCAAACCTCAATCAACAGTAAATCATTTAAATTAAGACTAGATATAGATAAGCAAAATGAGATGAAAATTTACTTAATTTAAAAAAAGGTGATGGAACCAAAAGTATTGAACATTGACAAGAAAAAAGATTATTTTTTGTAAAATTGAAGAAAGAAATGTTGACAAATATTTTTTAAATGCGCTAACAAAGAAAAATAAATTAATTTGATTAAAAACTTAAAAATATGTTTTTTAAATTGAAAAAATTTCAGTTTTTTTAAGAATTTTTTTTAGAGGGGGTTCGATCTCTCAAAGGGGGTCCGGAGTTTTTTCTCATCCATTCTCATTAGAAGGGGTCTGAATTTTGTCCTAAACTAATTTCAATATCTAGGGGTAGAGGGGTCCGGACCCCTTTGGACCCCAAAAACAAATTTTTTATTGTGATTTTTTCACATTTTTTTCTTTCCACTGATAAAAATGTTTTTGACTTTTTCATTACAAAGAAAACAAATATAGTAATTTTTCTATTTATGAACTATGTTCATTTGAAATAGTGTTCAGCTATAGACGGCAGGTGATCAGTTGTACCATAAATTTCAGGAATTTTTGTTTTGATTAAACATGAAAAAGTATGAATTAATTAATTAATTAATTAAAAATTTGAACAGTTATGAAAAAAAATTAAAAAACCGTTTTTAAAATGTTTTAGAAGCCACTTTAAAAAATATTTAGTTTAAAAAAAATCAAAAAGTTTACAAATATTTTATTTATTTTTTATAATTATTTAATAATTTTTATTTTAAAAATATTTAAAAATATTTTTTTAGTATTTAAGATTTAATATTTTTTTAAAATATTTAAAAATAATTTTTTTAATATTTAAAAATTATTTTTTTTAATATTTAAAATTTTTTTTTTTTTTTAATATTTAAAAATATTTTTTTTAATATTTAAAAATAATTTTTTTAATATTTAAAAATATTTTTTTAAATTTCAATTTTTTCAATAATTATTGTTAAAATTCTAATCCTCAGAAAAGCCAATCTTCGTCTTTTGACACCAGCGCAAACATTCAAGTCCACAAAATACAAAAGAAACATTCCAATAATTTTACTAGGACTTTTGTTATTCATTTACATGACGCTAGTTACTATTTCATCATCGGATCGGATTCTATCATTTGAATTTAAAAGCTTGAAGTATTATCGTGATGCCACTACAGAACCTGATTTGTTGGATTCAGCAGAGTTCTTGGAATCATCAGAAACAGTAGAAACATCAAATCTTAAAGAAGCTGAAGTAAAATTCCAAAAATTATTCGAAAATATCAAAGAAACTACACCCAAGTCCAGTACTGAACCACAATCTACCACTTCTAGTGCAGCCCCAAAAAAATGCAACAAAATTGACAAAGCAACTGACTTAAACATCACAGATATTTACTGGCAAGTCACAAAAACCTCAAATGGAACTTTTTACCTTTATAATGCCTACTATGATGACAGAATATCCTTAATGGGCCCACCAGTTGTCAGAATTCTCGGATTTATTGACGTCCTCTTTCCAAGAGTCAAAACTTTTTGTCAATTTTGGTACGAGAACATGACGCAACCATTAATCACTGATGTTTTTGAGTACAGATACATTTGGTACTTGGCATGGGGTGAAAATAAAAAAGGTGCAACTCCGTACTTAATTTCGTGCCTATCTCCACTTCCAGAAGCTCCAAAATATGTGTCGATAGTTGAACATAAATGTGATAAGGCAAACAATCTGCTGGAAATCAGAAACAAGCGTCCAAAAAATAAAGAAAAATTTATCGTGAGTGTCAAGAAGCTAGACTATGATGAGGATATATCAATGCAGATCATTGAATGGTGTGAAATTATCAAAATATTAGGAGCACATAAACTCGAAGTTTTTGTTTTCAATGTCCATAAAAATGTCCTGGATGTCCTTCGATTTTATGAGTCTGAAGGATTTGCGAAGGTCAAGCTCATCAAATATCCGAGTAGCTTGCCAGATAAAGACAATTGGCACCAAAGGATGCAGAATGAATTAATCGCGTATCATGATACATTTTATGAGAATCTACACAGCTATGACTTCCTACTTCCAATAGATACTGATGAGTTTATCCTCCCATTAAGGCCAGAAGACAAAAACTGGGCAGACCTGCTGAATCGATCAGCAAAAAGTGCTATGGAAAAAAATAAAAATCCAGACAGTTTCCCAGTCGACAATCATTACTTCCTGCTCAAAACTCCACTCAAAAATTTCACTTATGTTGCTGGAATTCCAAAAAATCTTTATTTCTTATCAAATATTTTCAGAGCTGCAAATTTCACGCCACACGGTGGAAATGCAAAAACTTTTATGAGAATGGATCGAGTGCTGACTATCCACAATCATTTTCCATTCACATGCATTGATAACAGGAACAAAAATTGGTGTGAAAATTATAATGTTGACAGAGAGGATGGACAGCTATCACATTATAGGCATGAGTGTTCAACCGACGAATGTAAGCAATCTTTACTACATCCAGTTGGAGACACGACTTTGTACAAATATAAAGATAAAATTATACATGGAGTGAGGGAGACTTTGGAGAAATTGAAAAGTTTTACAGGTGGTAAAATTAGTTTAAATTTAGAATAAGTTTTTGAAAATTAAAAAATTAATAAAAATTCTGTTTTTAACATTAAATTAATTTAACATTAATAAATAAAATATTTTTTTAAAAAAAAACTTCAAAAAACTTTTAAAAAACCAACATTTTTAAATTTTTTTAACCTTTTTTAAACAAAAATTTAATAACTAATATAAAAATATTTCATTAAAGGAAATAAATATTTTAAAAATTTAAATATTCAAATCGGCTTAATCCATTGCAGCATTCAGATCCTCCACAGCATCCAGCACCGCATCTTTAAATTGAAATAACTTTTTAAATAAATTCTTAAGTCACTTCTGGGGTTGGTTGCTCGGTAATTCCCAGGGGGTTACCCTAGGGGTACCCCAAAGGGTATATAGGGGTACTCCCAGAGGTATACCCTTGGATGTATACTAGGATTAGCTTAGGTCACTAAGCTATACCCCTAGGGGTACCCTAGACCATACCCCTGGAGTATACCACTAAGAGTAATGTATACTCCAGGGTATACCCAGCAAACAACCCCTGGAGCTGGCCACTCGCTATAATTTCAGATAAAAATGAATACCTTGGTGGACATATCCAAATTAATGGCATAAAACATTGCAAACATGTGCATTCGCTACAGCATGATCCACCATTACAAATATTTTGTGACTCATCATCTGTAAATCTTAAAGTAATTAATTAAAAAAATAAAAAAAAATAAAATAAAAAAATAAAATAAGGGACCATTCACTTATGACGTCCATCAAAAACGGGAATTTTAGAGCCCCCTCCCCCCTTGTCACAAATTTTAAATTCGAAAAAATTTCTTTAATATAAAGTGTCACAAAATCTCAGAAATCATCGACGTCATAAGTGAATGACCCCTAAAAATATTCAAATTAAATATTTACAGTGAAGAGCACACAAGATGTACTAAAAATAAAATTGTTGAACCTGCAAAAAGAAAAGAATAATTTCAGTAAAGTCTCTTCAAATATGAATTTATAATCTAACATTTAATTGTACTCATCATGTTGAATGTCAGTGGTTGTCTGTGAACACTTTTGTAGAAACTTAAAGTTTTATAATTTAAAAAGGTTATTTTGTAAAATTGATAAAAGAATTTGAATTGAAAAAGGTTATTTTGTAAAATTGATAAAATAATTTGAATTGAATTGAATATATTTATTAGCCCTCACGGGTAGTTAAACTTCAAAATTAACATAGATAAATAGAATATAAAATAAAAACTCATTGAAAGAGAGAGAAAAAAAAATTAATTAGTACATTGCAAAGTAATACATTCGAAGTTGATAAAATGATAGGTTAATTTAATTTTATTTCTGTAAGGCTGACCATCATTCATTTTTTTGAACGACAAAAAAGGTCAAATTTTATTAAATTAAATAATTCAATTAAAAAGGATCAAAGTTTCTAGGAATTACAACACATAAATTAGATTTAAGGATGATTTGAATATTAAACTGCCCACTTTTGGACCCCACATCCAACTAATAAAGTTTACAGCATAAATTTATTACAGCCTTAGTTATGTCTCCAATACTTTACACATGTCAAAACAAATTTACTTGCGTGTTATTTTACACCAACATTTGATTGCTTTCATTGATAAAAGCAAATAAAAAAGCATTAAATGATAAATGTAAGCTTCAAAAACTGATAATGTAATAAAATTTTAATGTAAAATTAGATAAACAAAAAAAGATGGAATTTCTGTCTTTGGTTGGAGCAATAATGCTGCCATATTAGGGATGGATGATGGGTGTTTGTCTGGGGAGGGACATTACTAGGACGAGAATAATGCAGGACAAGCAAGATGGAAAAAATTGTCAGCCAAATATTAAAAACTGATCAAAAATCCTATGTAACATATCATTTCTAAAAGGACTCCAGACAACCCCCCCCCCCAAAAAAAAGAAAATATTATATAAAAACAGTCAAATGCGCTTTAAATTTTATTCAAAAATTTATGAAAACTTTGATTTTTTTCTCTTATCAAAAACTGAAATACATAAAAAAAATTTTCCTGAAAATGAAAAACTATTTTTAGTTGTAGAAAATTTTTTGTCGGAACATGTTTGTGTCAATAAAATGTGCGATTTGGCAATATTTTGTGATTTTTATATTTTGCATAATTATTTTGGGATATTCTTTGTTATTGATCTCAAATTCCTACAATAATGAAAGCAGCTCAACTCAACGATCTAACCTCCAAACTAACGATGAACATAGAAAAGTTCGATTATTTTTAAGTCCTAAAATATTGAAATTACAAAATATTTTGGATGATGATGAATTTTTAAGGAATGACAAATTTAAAAAAATATTTTTTGTTGAAACTCACATGGAAGAATTGAGGACTATTGAGAAGCCACGACAAGCATGTTCAGTTGAATCTGCTGGTATTTATGATTTAAAAAATAATAATTATTAAATTTCTTTTTTTACTTTAATTTTTAAATTTCTTTATTTTTTTAATAAGTTTTAAATTTCTTTATTTTTTTAATAATATTTAAATTTCTTTATTTTTTAATAAGTTTTAAATTTCTTTATTATTTAGTAATTTTTAAATTTCTTTATTTTTTAATAATTTTTAAAATTTCTTTATTTTTTAAATAATTTTTAAATTTCTTAATTTTTTAATAATTTTTAAATTTCTTTATTTTTTAAATAATTTTTAAATTTCTTTATTTTTTAAATAATTTTTAAATTTCTTTATTTTTTAAATAATTTTTAAATTTCTTTATTTTTTCAAAATTTAATTTTAGCTCTTACAAATCCCGATGCTCAAATTTACTTCATTTTAATCACAAATTCCACATCCGTGTCACTAAAATATTCAGAATTGTCCAAAGTTCTTCTGTCTTACAAGAACATCAATTTTCGATTTTTAAATCCTTATGAGTTTTCAAAAGGATCAGCTATTGAGCACTTAATAGAGAGCAACATCATCTTAGGTTCAAAATATCACATTGAACACATGTCAGATGCCATGCGGACCTTGATATTAAGCAAATATCCTGGATTGTACCTGGATATTGATGTCCTGTCTCTAATTAATTCATCAAAGGTTGAATTTTCGAATTTTGCATGTGCACAAGAAAAGAATTTACTTGGAAATGCTGTATTTCATATTGATAGTAAAGGATTGAAGATATTTGATGTGAATTTGAAGTATGTTTTGACTTTTTTGAGGTCCTGGACTTTTTAATTGTTTTTTTGTGATTTTAGGAAATTTAATGCTTCTTACAATCCAAATGTGTGGGCAGGTAAGCTACAGATATGATATATTTATTATTATTGATGGCTACTGGATAAATTTGAAACCAAGCTACCTGGGGGTTGGGGGTACCTGGCTACTTGGGGTCGGTTAAATATTGTAAACTATTATTTATCCTAATCTAGTGGTAAAGCTTAACCTTGACCTGAAAATCAATTTATTTATGGGAATTTTCAAGAGTTAGTAAGGAAGTGAAAAGGATTTATGAAATGATCGTGTCCTTTTGAACTAGTCGTATCCTTTAAAACTAATCGTGTCCTTGAGAACTGATTATGCCCCTTTGAACTGATCGTATCCCTCTGAACTGATCGTGTCCCTATGAACTAATCATGTCTTCATCAGATTATCATCTTTTTCCAGTTTTAAGGTTATTTTGGGAAACATTGCTAGCATACTGCTCAAAATAACCCATTCATAAATCATATTTATTATTCCATAATTCCAGTGAATGGACCAATAATGTTCTCAAATTCAGTCAGAACCTTTTGCCCCAACAAGGACATAGAAGTCGACAAATACACAAAATGTGATGAATTTACAATAATGCCGACTAAAAAGTGCTACCCAATTGGATATCCTGAGTTCAGCATGTTCTATACAGAAGATGGAGTCATAAAAGCTCTGAAAAGAATTCAACAATCAGAATCTTCTTTTATTCACATTTGGAACAAAATGCAGGAATTCGGAAACAAAAACTATAAAATGACTTTTAATTCGAGTGTTGCTTATGTTGAGCTGGCTAAGGCTTTGTGTCCACTGGTGCTGAAAACTGTCGAGAAATATTTTTAATAAAAAATGTTAAATGCTAAATGTTTTTACAATGAAATACGTTTTATTAGTTTAATTATAAAAATATTGCTACATATGAAGTTGTAATAAAAATATAGATAATTAATATGAAAAAGTTAAGATGATCAATTTTTACTTATCGCGATCTAAGCAGCATTAGTCCAACAAATACGACTTTACTGTACACTGCCGAGTGCTTTGACAATCGCACTGTGTTAACGACGTAGTTGCCCAACATTACACCGAATCTTGAACCGCGAAGACTTCGATAGACAATGACTGGAGTAACGCTTGCACCGGTTATGCTTAAGCCTCCAACTTCTCTGACAAGCCCGACATTAATGTTTAGAGTACTGTTAAGTGAGCTTCCAGCTATTACTTCACATGGTGTCAACATATTCACAGTTAAATGACCGAGCTTCAAAATAACCAGACTAATTGTCCCTCCAATCAAGAACTTTTTAAATAAATCACATTTAGACATTGTTTTATCTCTTTTATAATATGCAACAGCTAGAAAAGCGCCACCAAAAGTAGCAGCAGCAGCAAATAAATAGTCGTAGTGAAACATTTCCGTGTAATGAGCTAAAAGATCGTTTGCTGTTGATTCCATTTTTCTTGTATTTAGATTTTACCTGCAACAAAAATATTTTAATTTGTTAGTTTTTAGTTTTATGTGCACCATATTTTAAGTTCAAATATCATTTTATTTTACAAAATTTATTTTATCAATTTTTTCGTCGATCTATGATTTTTGAACGATTACCAACAGCACGAATACATAAACTATTGGTTAGTTATTAACAATTTGACATTTCTACTCACAATTAAACTTTATTTCCTTTTAAATATCTGAAAATATGCAGATTCTGTGATTCACTATTGTTGTTGATCAAGTTTCAAGTAGTTTGATTCCCTTTTTGATTTTTTTAAAATTTCTACGAGCGTTATTAGTTTTAAATTTTTTTAAACATTTTGTTTTGTTTTACTCTCCTTTATTTACATTAAGCTTAAAGCTTAATTAGAATCATGATAAATTTAATAAAAAGTAATTTCATATGCGATTATTAATAAGTAAAATCCTTTAATTAGAGGAGGCTTTGCACAACCGTCAAAAAGAATTCAAAAAGTCGACCATATCCGTTCGACATTCGACACGAAAAAAATCTGACAGACGTCAAATAGAATTTTTGTTATTTCTCATTCAACACCGAAAAAAGTAGACGAAAAAATGGAAAAAGTTAGTTTTTAAGCCTCAAAAGGCAAAGAATTGCGTGAAAAGTTGTGAAAATCGCAAGACTTCCATTAGTTTCACAACAATTAGTTAAAATTAAATTGAAATTCCGTGAAATTTAATCGAAAAATTGCCGAAAACAAATTGTGTGAAAAATATTTTTTGTGATTCAATTGAAAAAAAAATTAGATAAAAAAAACTAGATAAGAAAAAAGTCTGTGTTGATAAAAATTGATAAATTAAGGAAGCCGATTTTGTGGATTGTGAATTACAAATAAAAAAAATAATTGTGAGAAAAAGTTGATGCAGTTCCAGTATGAAGATTTTTGGTGTGAGTAAAATTTATTAATTGGCAAAAATTACTCATCATGTGATTTTATTGTTAATTGACACTTTTTATTAGCAGAATCTGCATTTGAAGATTTTTAAGATTTTTTATTTATTTTGGGGAATTTTGATCAAATTCCGATAGTCTCGAATTATATTCTTATTATTTTTCTTGCAAACTTTATTTCATTTTTTAACTTTTCCAATCTTTTACACTTTTTGTGTTTTGAATTTTTGAAGTAATTTTTAGTTTATATATATTTTCTTTAATTTTTGTATTATTTTTTTAATGTTTTACATTATTTTAAATATTTTTTAACCTTTATATATTTTTTTAAAAAAATTAATTTTTGTATTCTTTAAATAAAATTAATTTTTATATTTTTTTAAAAAAAAATAATTTTTATATTTTTTAAAAAACATCATTTTTTATATTTTTTAACAAAAAAACATCAATTTTTATATTTTTTGAAATATTTTTTTATATTTTTTGAAATATTTTTTATATTTTTTGAAATATTTTTGAAATATTTTTTGAAATATTTTTTTATATTTTTTGAAATATTTTTTGAAATATTTTTTTATATTTTTTGAAATATTTTTTTATATTTTTTGAAATGTTTTTTAATATTTTTTGAAATTTAACAAACTATAAAAATTCATAAAATTTAAAAGCCTTTCCCCTTGGAATAGTTTTTGTTCAAATGACAATTACTCAATAACTTAATAACTTAATAACTCAATCCTGACATTTTTACACAAATCAATAAAGTTATGCTTTTAAAAACAAAACTAACAAAATAAACATCCTGAAAAGGTAGAAAAATGTATAACAAAAAAAACTTTTTGTTTTTGACATTTGAAATGAAGAAAAAGTCAACAAAAAAGGGAGAAAAATTGCACAAAAATGAAAACAAGAAAAACAAAAAAGTTACCACTTGTGAAAAGTTTGTCAACAATTAACAAAAGTTGTTAATTGAACGTCAACAGCAGCAATAAATTTTTAAATTAAAACTCAAAATCTCTTATCAGCTTCCATGAAAAGCACTCAAGTTTCAGTCAAAAATAAAGAAGCAAAAATTGAGCAGAAAATTCTTTGATCCCACAAAAATCAATTTACCAAAAATAAAAAATAAAAACCTACACATTAGTAACTGACGTTGATACCTTTTATAAAAAGAAAATTTTCTTTAGAGAAAAATCTTAACTTGACATTAATTGACAGGATTGAATGCGAAAGGTCAGTGATGGTCAACCTGTTCTTTTAAACTTACTTTTAACACCATAAAGTTCCAATATCTTTAAAAAAATTGAAATTTATTACCAAAAACTGAAAAAAAGTCATCTAGTTTGTAATTTTACCAATCAAATAATGTCAATGATATCTGAACAATTAAGAAGAGTTTGAAGAACATCAAATTCAGATCAATCACAGTAGCATTGAAAAAAAAAATGAAAATGTCAAAGTAAAGAAATTTGAGACGACAAATCAGACAATAGACGAAAAGGTAAAAAGAGGACAATAGATATCAAAAATAGAATAACAAATAAAAGCAAATAAATAAATAAATTCTATTGTGACAACCAAAGCTCATAAAAATATATATTTTTCATACTTTTGGGATTTTTGTTTCATTTGTGAAACATTTGATAAAAATTTAACGGCTTTTATAATGTTTGAATTTTTAACGGCTTTTAAAATTTCAAATTTTTAACGGCTTTTAAAATTTTGAATTTTTAACGGATTTTAAAACTTTGAAATTTTAACGGTTTTTAAAATTTTGAATTTTTAACGGCTTTTAAAATTTCAAATTTTTAACAGCTTTTAAAATTTCAAATTTTTAACGGCTTTTAAAATTTCAAATTTTTAACGGCTTTTAAAATTTCAAATTTTTAACGGCTTTTAAAATTTCAAATTTTTAACGGCTTTTAAAATTTTGAATTTTTAACAGCTTTTAAAATTTCAAATTTTTAACAGCTTTTAAAATTTTGAAATTCAAATATTTAAATTAATTTAGTTCTTAAAAATTAATTCTGAAAACTTAGTAACCATTTTTTTTAAACAAAATTTCCTCTGTTTTCAATTTTAGATTTTTCATTTGGAAATTCAACAACAAGCCACCAACTAATAGAAAATAGCATCAAATACGTAAAATAATCAAAAAAATAGAAGAAAAACTTTCTAAAGCATCGAAACCAATCAAGAATCTATCAAATACAGGCATTAGGTCATCATCGAATCCACAACAGCCTCATTAACCTCATTCACAACGTGTAGCATAAGTAGTCTAGACATTAAAGATTAAGTAAATTTATCTGGAACCAATCAAACCAAAGAACCAATTCCAAAAAAATGTATCAAAATACATGTGCAGCTGCTGGTGTGTGCGCAGAATTAGATCGACCAGATCCACTTATTTCACAAGAACCTTCATCACTTCCAATTGAGCATGATTATTCAGGATTTGACATAGTGAAAGCAACACAGTATGGAGCGATTGCCAGAGTGCGGGAGCTTGTTGAGGTTGGATGTGATGTTAATCAGCCTGATAGTGAGACGGTGACGTTACTGCATTGGGCTGCTATTAATAATAGGAGGGATATCATTGGTTACTTGCTGGAAAGGGGAGCTATTGGTGAGTTTTTTTTTCTAGAAAGTCAAGTTGATAATTCTGACTTGAAAGTCAAGTTGATAATACAGACTTGAAAGACAAGTTGATAATTCTGACTTGAAAGTCAAGTTGAAAATTCTGACTTGAAAGTCAAGTTGACAATTCTGACTTGAAAGTCAAGTTGTAAATTCTGACTTGAAAGTCAAGTTGTAAATTCTGACTTGAAAGTCAAGTTGTAAATTCTGACTTGAAAGTCAAGTTTACAATTCTGACTTGAAAGTCAAGTTTACAATTCTGACTTGAAAGTCAAGTTTACAATTCTGACTTGAAAGTCAAGTTTACAATTCTGACTTGAAAGTCAAGTTTACAATTCTGACTTGAAAGTCAAGTTTACAATTCTGACTTGAAAGTCAAGTTTACAGTTCTGACTTGAAAGTCAAGTTGTAAATTCTGACTTGAAAGTCAAGTTGTAAATTCTGACTTGAAAGTCAAGTTGTAAATTCTGACTTGAAAGTCAAGTTGTAAATTCTGACTTGAAAGTCAAGTTGTAAATTCTGACTTGAAAGTCAAGTTGAAAATTCTGACTTGAAAGTCAAGTTGAAAATTCTGACTTGAAAGTCAAGTTGAAAATTCTGACTTGAAAGTCAAGTTGAAAATTCTGACTTGAAAGTCAAGATGAAAATTCTAAAAATGTTAAAATTAAACAAGTAGTCATAAACCAACACAAAGAATCATTTTAAAATCAACTCAGTTAATAGACTCTGCATCATTAATCTCAAAACGTGATTAATTGCACAACTTTTCCGCATCAATTACCAAAATTAATCATGCATACTAATTCCATCTCATTATTCTGTTTTAGTCGATGCCGTAGGAGGTGAACTGAATGCGACTCCTCTACACTGGGCAACAAGACAAGGTCATCTGTCTGCGTGTGTACAGCTGATGCAAGCTGGTGCGGATCCAAGTTTAAGAGACACAGAAGGATGTTCGTGCATTCATTTGGCAGCTCAATTTGGACACACAGCTCTTGTTGCATACTTTATAGCTAGAGGTGTAAATGCAGATTTAAGGGATAGAGGTGGAATGACTGCATTGATGTGGGTGAGTTTTAAGTGCTTGAAATTCGAAAAAATTCTTACTTGCATGCAAGTGGTCCTTACTTGCATGCTAGTAGATTTTATGCAAGTAGCTTTTACTTGTATGCAAGTGATCCTTACTTGCATGCTAGTAACTTTTATCTTTAGTAGCTCTTTCTTGTATGCTTGTGGTTCTTACTTGCATGCAAGTAACTCTCACTTGTATGCAAGTAGATCTTACTTGCATTTAAGTAGCTCAAACTTGATTTTGAATGCAATTTAACTAATTTAAAAATAACCTTTAATATTTTAGGCTGCCTGGAAAGTTCAAGCTCTCGATCCAGTTAGACTCCTTCTTACACTTGGTGCGAATCCAAATCTAATGGACTCAACGCACGGCAACACAGCTCTCCATTGGGCCATTCTTGCACGCAATACAATAGCCATAAATACTCTCGTACTGAAAGAAAAATCTTCAATGGACATTCCAAATATGCGCGGTGACACGCCACTTAAGATGCTTCAAGCACATATCGGTTCCGTATGGATAAGTGATAAAGTATTGGATAAGGTGAAGGAATTAACGCAGCAACAGAGCAACCTTAAGCGCGGTCGTCGCTGCCTTGTGAGATTATCGATGGACAAAAGACTCAGATGGTGGACAATGGTGTCACTTCCATTCATCTTCTTCTACATTACCGGCATGATTATTTCCGTTGACACATATTTCATTATTAAGTTCTTCTTATGTGGATGTCTCTATGCTATTGCATCGACTGTTGGACGCATCATGTTTGATGATCATCTACTTACATTGTTACCGCTTAGTATTTATCTTGCAACAAAACTTTGGTTCTATATCACGTGGCTTGTCTATTTTACACCTATTGTGCCCTCATTAACCACCTTCATCTTCCTCCTGTCCTCGGGTGGCTTGTGGTACTTTTTCCTTAAATCATGGCGCGGTGATCCTGGAGTTATTCGACCGACAATGGAACAGAGATTTAGAACAATTATTGAGCTGTCAGAGAGAGGTGGAAGTGGATTTGAACCGTCGGCATTTTGCAGTGCTTGTTTAGTGCGGCGACCAGTGAGATCGAAGCATTGTAGTGTCTGTGACCGGTGTGTGGCTAGGTTGGATCATCACTGGTGAGTTAATAAGGATTAGATCCTAAAAATTTGAATTTGAAAAAACCGTTAAAAATTTGAATTTGAAAAAGCCGTTAAAAATTTGAATTTGAAAAAATCGTTAATTTTGAAATTCTAGCCCATGGGTTGGTAACTGCATTGGCGCCAAAAATCACATACATTTCATTGGATTTCTCTTCATGTTAATCATAATGTGCTCATGGATGCTTTACGGAGGTTATATGTTCTATTCATCAAACTGTGGAATCAACTATGAGGACGGACTATGGGCAGCTCTTCAGATTGTGAACTCTTGCACACCATGGGTTGGATGGGTTATGCTCAATGCTAGTTTGCACTTTATTTGGGTTACGATTTTGTTGATTTGTCAGAAATATCAGATTGTGTGCTTAGGAATGACAACGAATGAGAGGATGAATAGGGACAGGTAAGGATTTAACATTGAATAAATCTAGTTTGAGTAAAAAATATTTTTCTTATTTTTAGATATCGTCACTTCATAGCCAAAGGAGGAAAATCACCATTTGACCGAGGTCCATGGAAGAACTTGATTGAATTTTTCGAGTGCAATCTCTTTGGACTTGTGAAGCCACATAATAAAAATTGGTTGACGTTCTTCTGGTCTGATTTTGACAACGATAATAAGGATTCGGTTGAGGTTGAGCCACTGTTGAGGGCAACAGATAATTATCAATATGTGTGAATGAAAAGAAGAGGAAGAGGAGTTGGGGAGAGGAAATAAGCAGAATAAATTTAAACTTTAGTTGCATTTTTAGGAATTAAGAAAATTATTTTTGCTTTCAAAAAGGAATAGAACAAATTTGGAGATTTTTTGGGATTTGTTTGGATTATTAAATTTGATAAAAACATTTTCAATTATTTTTAAGTTTTTCAATTTTTTTTAAAAAATCAATTTTTTTTAAAAAAAATCAATTTTTTTTAAAAAATCAACTTTTTTTAAAAAAATCAATTTTTTTAAAAAATCAATTTTTTTAAAAAATCAATTTTTTTAAAAAATCAATTTTTTTAAAAAAAAATCAATTTTTTTTAAAAAAAATTCAGTTATTTTAATTTTTTTTTACATTTTTAAAATTTGATTTTTCAGTTTTATAATTTTTCAAATTTTTTATTTATTTTCAGTTTTTTAAAACAGATTTTCAAACTGTTTTTTTTAAATTAATTTTTTGAAGTTTTTTAACTTTTTCATTTTCAACTTTTTCATGATTTAAATTTTAATTCATTTTTACAAAAAAGGTAAATTTTAAAAAATCCTACAAGAAATCTCCAAAACAAAACCTTCAAAACATGTGAAAAATTGCTTCAATTCAATAAATAACTTTTGTTGAAATAATTGCAAATAAAATCGAAAAAGACAAAATTATTAAGTTTAAGGTTATAAAGTTTTAATTATTTTTATCTAGTCGCAAAATGAGCTTTTTTATTGACATTATATCCAATTTTATCAGAAAATGTAAATTTTCAACAAAAAAATCTAATGTTAGTGAGTTAAATTTGTTTATTTTAAATATTTTAAAGGTTTTTGAGCAACAAAAAATCTTTTTGGAGGAAATTTTTATAAAAATTGCTTCTGTTATTTGTAAATTTTTTTCCTTCAATTATTATATGATTAAAATACAGATTTATTTCAAATAAAAGTAAGAATCAATATATAAAAGTAAAATTTTTAAATTTTTTAAATTTTTATTTTTCATTCTTTAATTTTTTTAAATTTCTAATTTTTTTTATTTTTCAAAAAATTGTTTTAATTTTTGTCTTTAATTTTTGCAATAAATGTTAAATTATTTTTTGTAATACTTTTGCAGTCTAATTTTTTATATGGTTCAAATATTACGTCAAGATTTTACAAATTCTCAGCTTTATCAGCATCGAGGAAATCCCAGTGAATGAACTTACTTATGACTAAGAATGACAAGGTTCAGCACATATCGAGGTCTGGAGATTATCAGCCAACTGGCGAAATAGAACAAAACTACAGAACTATTTCATAAAAACAGATCATTAAAAACTATATGATGTAATTGTGGCTAGAATTAATCAATGAAATAGTATATAAACTAGGAGATTTTTTTCTTATTTTTAATTAGTTTCTGCTCTCTTACAAAAATAGTATAATTTGAAAAATACTCAATTAATTATTTAATTTTACTAAAGGATTTAATTTTTTAAAAAAAAGTTTACAAAATGTACAAATTTGCAATCATGTAAGGTTTTAAATATTTTCTGTTTTTTAAAAATAATTACGTTTTTAAATGTAAATAAAATTTAGTTTGAAAAATAATTTTTTAATTTTTAAAAATATTATTTTTAATTTTTAAAAATATTATTTTTTAATTTTTAAAAATATTATTTTTTAATTTTTAAAAATATTATTTTTTAATTTTTAAAAATATTATTTTTTAATTTTTAAAAATATTACTTTTTATTTTTTAAAAATATTTTTTTTTAGTTTTTAAAAATATTATTTTTTTAATTTTCAAAAACATTTTTTATAAATTTTAAAAACATTTTTTTTAATTCTCGAAAAAAATTAAAAAATTCTAAAATTATCATTTTCTATGTTTAATTAAAAAAACTTCAATTTACAAATATTATTTTTAGCTCAGTTTTCTGGATCCTATTTTTGTCTCTATTCAATTTATCTTCATCAACCGTAGTTAACTGTAAATACTACTATCCATCAGATCACATCACAGTTCCAATTTATCGATGTTACGTGCTTAATGATCTCAATCTTGACGATGGTTTTTCAGCAACTATCACAAATGTCACTGGACATCACAACGAATCAATGACCAACAACAATGTGACAAGTTTTTATGCTGCTAATCAAAATATTCGAATTTTTCCATTTGGACTTGAGAAAATGTTCAAAAACCTTTTGGAATTGACGATTAGAAACAGTTCACTAAGAAAAATATCTCAAATAAATTTGATGCCTTTCGACAATTTAACTCATTTAGACCTATCAGAAAATCTAATCGAGGAAATTCTGGGAGGCTCATTCTTCTACAACAAAGACTTGAAATCAATTAGTTTGTCCAACAATCGTATTTTTTACATCAACTCAAATGTTTTCGATCATTTACCGAAATTGACAACATTAAATTTAACCAGCAACTTTTGCATTGACGAAATTGCCGATAACAACAAATCAGAAGTCCAAGAAATAATTAAATCAGTAAAAATGCAATGTCCAAATAGAGACTTAAAGGAAATGCATGAAGCAATTCCCAGAAGCATGAAAAATATCAAACAAACATCAAAAATGATTTTTACGATTGCCAAACGCTACACAAAAAAGAATGACAGGAACTCTTTATTTCGAAGTATGGTTGAAAAAACTGAGGACATTGAGGAGCGGGTTTCATCTCTTCGGTTGCTGTTGACAAATTTAAGTTCTCGCAATAAGAGTTAAACTTAAATAATAATCAAAAGTATAAAATTAAGGTCAATTCACTCAAACATCCCCCAACTATGCGCTTGACACCCATATTTTTAAGATTTGTAGCTAGTCATATAAAAGTATTGAAATTAAGTTCATCGTGCAAATAAAATATTTCTTGTTAATTTTTCAGTGACGTAGCAAAGGTTTGTGATGCTTGGGGTGAAACATAAAATCTTAGTCCACCTTATCTGTACCGTGACATTAGGCATTATTTTTCCAAAAAATATGTTGAAAATTTTCAATGGAGGGAGGACCCCCCTCCCACTTGGGGGGGGGGGGGGGTTTAGGTTTTTTTTAAAAAAACCCTAGAAAATTGAAAAAATTTCCTAAAAAGGTTAGGGGTTTTGACCCCCAAAACCCCTGCCTGAATACGCCCCTGCCTAGACTGAAATACCCTTTTGCTATGTCACTGAAATATTATTCTGCAAAAACTTCTATTTAAAGAAATAAAATAAAAAAATTTAACTATGGAAGTCATTTTGATCAAATTTTCTTAAAATATACCAAATATGGTATCAAAAATGCTTTTTTACGACACAGAAATTCTCATCAAAATTATTATCTTTAGCCACACAAAAGAAAAGCCAAACATCGTTCCATTCTCATTTTCTCAGAGAAAATGCACCAAGCTCTCTGTTTTTATCACACTACAATAACTTTTTGACTCAATAAAAGATTTATCGCAATTTGTGTGTTTATGCTTCACATATGTCAATTATTTCAACACAAACAAAAGCATTTTCTGAATTGTCAATGTCAAGAATATAAAGCGTTTAAAAGAGATTTTTGTGCTGTTCAGTTCACGTTGATCGTTTTAGCTCGTTACATTTATTTTGTGATATTTTTCTCAGCTTCATTTGAAATAAAATCGAAGAAATTTTAAAAAAAGTTGAAAGAATAAATTCGTGTATCTACATTTTCATTCAAACGTCCAAAAAGTCATCACCTCCCCAATAATTATGGATGCTTTCAACTTCGCCAAAGAAACCCCATCATGGCTCAACCAAGAACTCTTTGACAAGGTAATCCAAAGCTATGAATCCGATCCAAAAGCAAAAGTCAACAGTTTTGAGATCAAAGCAGCAACGGCACCCGGTGAAAATTTTGCAAGTGCTGTCTTTCGTGCGACAATAAAATTCACATCAAAATATTCAAAGAATGTGAAAGAAATGTCAGTAATTATTAAGACACAGCCTGTCAATGTGGATATACCTGGAATGGAGCATATGAAGGACACTAGATTGTTTGATACGGAAATGGCAGTTTATGAAAATATTTTGGACAAGATTCAAGAATTGATCAGCTCTGTTGGATATAAGGATGTCATGTGCCCAAAGTGAGTCAATAAAAGATTTTTTGACCAAAATTCTAACATTTATGGTTAAAAAGTGTCTTATCTGAAATTTCTTATCACCTTGAAATGATTAAAGATATAACCAAACTACGATAATTCTGGTTTAGACATAAACTTGAAGTTATGAAGTATCAATCTGATTAAAAACTTATTATTTCAATTTTTACGTGATTTTTTGCTTCTAAATTATAAAAATCTCTTAAATATTGAGAGTTGTACAAAAATTGAAGTATTTAGAAACTAAATTCTCAGACACTCCAATTTTCAACTTTGTAAAGGGTCGTTCGTTAGTGATGTCACGCAAAAAAACGACTTATTCTACTCTTCTCCCTCTTGTCACAACTTTTCCATAGAAAAAGATTTTTTGTGCTTTGAATGTCATAATTTCTTCAACCCCCTCTTCCCTAAAGCATGACGTAATTTGCGAACGGCCCCTAACATATTTTAGAACCTTCCATACAGAGCTTTTGATCAACATTTTTCAAGTGGATCTAGTTTCTTTCAACCTTAACTCACTGTTCAAAAATATTAATTGCAGAAATTTAGCCAATAATTAATCGAAGGGAGTCCAATTTCTCGAGAGAATGGGTACAAGAATTTTTCAAATAAAATTTCAATCTCGAAAATGGACCCAGGATCCCCTGGAAACCCCTGACTATTTATTTTTTATTTAGACTAATTTACCAGACAATGATCCCCAAACCAATCATAATTCTTGAAGATGTCAAAGTTATTGGCTTCGACACAATGATTCATACAATGCATGAGGATTTTGAGGTTTCTAAGATGATTGTGAAAAGATTGGCTAAATTTCATGCAGCTGGATTTTATTTGGAAGATGAAAAGGTTTGTGTAGAAAAATTGTGAGTTTTCAAGACATTTGAAAACTCTTTTACAAATTTTCAAATTTTAACAAACATTTTTTTTGATATTTTAGAAAATCGAATCAGCAACCTTTGACAATTGCATCTTTAAATTCGAAAACATTGTCGATATGATGTTTGGTGAAAGTTTTGAAGTTTTAACTGAAGAAATGTCCAAATGGGAAGGTTTTGAGCGTTATGTTGAAGCTATCAAGCATTTTAAGACCTGCTTTAAGGAAAAGGCACTCAAATCTTACTCACCAAATACAGGAACAGGTGCGTTTAATGTCCTCAATCATGGTGACTTTCATTTTAAGAATATGATGTACAAGATGGATAAAGAAGGTGGAAAGGTTGAGGATATTTTGATGGTTTGTGGCATTTTTTTATTTACCTGTATTTTATTTTAATTTTTTCGAAATTTTAAACTTTATTTCTGAAAACATCAAATTTTTGAGAATTTTTAAAAAATTGAAATTTTTTAATAATTTTCGAAAATTGAAATTTTTAAGAATTTTCGAAAATTGAAATTTTTAAGAATTTTTAGCAAATTTTTAAAAATTTCATAAAAATATTTAAGATTTTAAAAATTAAAAAAAACAGTTTTTTAACTTTTTTAATTTTCTAAAAATTGAAATATTTAAATTTTTTAAAAAATTTAATTTTATAATTTTGAATTAAAAATACTGAATTTTTAGAAATGTGAATTTTCATGAAATTTTTACAAATTCAAATTTTAAGCATTTTTTGAAAGGAGAAATTTATACGAATTTTTTTTTAAAAAATTACATTTTTAAGAGTTTTTTAAAATTTTAAATTTTTAAGAATTTTCGAAAATTGAAATTTTTAAGAATTTTCAGCAAATTTTTAAAAATTTCATAAGAATATTTAAGATTTTAAGAATTAAAAAAAACAGTTTTTTAACTTTTTTAATTTTCTTAATTAATTTTATAAATTTGAATTTAAAAAATTGAATTTTTAAAAACTTTTCTAAAAATTTATATTTTTATGAACTTCACAAAAATATTTAAAATTTTGAAAATTGAAAAAATATATTTGAATTTTTTTAAAATTTAAATTTGTTCTTTTTTGTAGCTTGACTTCCAAATCTGTGTCTATGCATCACCAGCAATTGACCTCAACTACACCCTGCATAATTTCGTATCAGACGAGAATCGTTTCACTCGTTACGATGAACTTCTTGCAACTTATCACGAACAATTTGTTGAAGCACTTAAAAAGTTTGGTTACCTCAAACAGCCACCAACATTGCTTGATCTTCAAGTTGAGATGCTCAAAAATGGAAATTTGCTAGCACAAAATGGACTTTTTATGTTTCCATTCCTGATAGTTGATATGAGTAAATTAACAGCTGAGGATTTAGCTGGAGGTCCAAAAGTGTTTAAAGTTAAGGCTTATCAGAATGAACGGTATAGAAAGGTGCTGACTGAGGACTTGCCAATGTTTTTGAATAAAGGATTTTTGGGGAATTGAAAATTTTTTGGTTATGAATTTTTGTTGAATTTTTTATATTAGTTTTTGGTTTTTATGAATAAAACTTTGAATTTTTGCCCAAAATTAAGAGAAAAAAATTACACGAATCATCGAAAAATGACACAAAAAATATTTAATTACAAATTTATTATAATTTTCAGATCATAAGTCAAATATTTTTCGCAAATCATCACATAAAAATTTTTCTCATCACGCAATCCCCCAAAAAATTAACAAAAACATCATTCACTGACCTTCATAAAAAATTATCTATTTTTAACAATTTTTGTATACAAAACCAGTCATCAACATTATTTAGTCGCCGAATATCATCATCATCATTTTATGTCT
Organism: Chironomus tentans; assembly: GCA_963573255.1. Classification (NCBI taxonomy): domain Eukaryota; kingdom Metazoa; phylum Arthropoda; class Insecta; order Diptera; family Chironomidae; genus Chironomus; species Chironomus tentans. Next base: position 7,787,202 of record OY754305.1, read on the forward strand.
CACGCATGCCGGTTCTCTCAATTGACTGAATGAATTTTCTCTCAAAAAATGAGAAATTAAAAGTGAATTTCAGTATTTTTTTCATTTTAGTGTGTTTTGAGCTTTTTTGCCGGTTGCATCTGTGACTTTGAGTTCGTAAAATTTTCAATATGGATGCTGTTGATTTCACTAAAGAAGTTCCATCCTGGCTCGACCAAAACCTATTCGACAAAGCAATCCAAAGCTATGCATCCGATCCTCAAGCTAAAGTCATCAGTTTTGATCTTCAACCAGCATTGCAGCCCGGTCAGAATATGGCAAGTGCTGTCTTTCGTGCAAAAGTCAAATTTACATCCAAATATTCGAAAGATGAGAAGGAGGTGTCAATGATTGTAAAGACACAACCGTTGACTGTTGAGTTGCCTATTATGGCACACTTAAAGGATACGACACTATTTGAGACTGAAATTGGAGTTTACACGAATATTTTGGGGCGTGTCCAAGAGTTGATTACTTCTGCTGGATATAATGACATTATGTGTCCAAAGTAAGTGCATTTTACCATCATTTCCATGCCTTGTAGTCATTTAAAACTGTTATCAGAATTTTTTATCAATTCCGCATGGAAATTAATGACGTTCACTGCTTTAATGGCTTATCATTTCTCTGATTGTAGATTAATTTATCAAACAATGACTCCAAAGCCAGTCATAATACTTGAAGATGTTTCTGTTAATGGATTCGACACCGTGATAACGACTATTCATGACGATTTTGAGCTTTCAAAGCTGATTGTTAAGTATTTGGGTAAATTTCATGCTGCATCTTTTTATCTGCAAGACGAACAGGTTTGCTTACTAAATTAAATTCGAACTTAACATTACTGAAATTTTAATCCTTTTTTTTTGTAGAAAATCGATGCATCAAACTTTAATTCGACAATTTTCCAGTTCAGCGACATGGCAAAAATGATCAGCATGCAATCGTATGAATATCTCACAAAGATAATGCCTGAATGGGATGGATTTGAGAAATTTGTGGAACCAGTTAAGCATTTTAAGGAAATCTTCCTCGAAAAGAATTTGAAGACTTATTCACCGAATACAGGACCAGGTGCTTGGAATGTTTTGAATCACGGGGATTTCCTAATGAAGAATTTGATGTACAAGATGAAGAAGGAAGGTGAGGGAGTTGAGGATTTTATGATGGTGAGTATTATGGTTTAATTTACCTGTTGTGACATATTTGGTCTTTGATATTGAGCCAAAGGTGCGGAGTTGATCAAAATGATCAAAAAATTGATGAAAATAGCTCATTTGATTAATTCTGCATCCACGATTCTGAGGATCACAAATTTCGAAGCACAAAAGCAGTTACGTACAAACCGAGCTACAGTTTAAAGATGTGATTGCTATTTAAGGTAGAATGGGCCCTCCTTAATCCCCTTTTTGACTAGAAACCTGAGACTAAAATAAAAATCAATTTCTTCTTCAGCTTGACTTCCAAATCTGTGTCTATGCATCACCAGCTATTGACCTCATCTACACACTCTACAATTTCGTATCAGATGAAGACCGAATCACTCGCTATGATGAACTTCTCTTCACTTACCATGAACAATTTGTTGAAGCTCTCAAAAAGTTTGGTTACCTCAAACAGCCTCCATCCTTGCTTGATCTTCAAGTGGAAATGATGAAAAATGGAAATTTCTTAGCGCACTATGTATTGTGGGGATATCCATTCTTAATTTTTGATTTGACAACTTTAACTGCGGAAGATATGACCGATGGCATGCAAGGACTGAGAATCAAAACGTATGGAAATGAAAGATTTCAGAGAACTGCTAAAAAGGAACTGGAAGTTTATTTACTAAAGGGTTATTTAGGAAATTAAGAAAATGAGAGTCTCTCAATGTTCTCTCAAAAAAAAATGAAAAATAAAAAGTGATTTTTTGAGAATTTTTACGTTTCAGTTTGTTTTGATCTTTTTTGTCTGTTGCACACGTGCTGTTGAGCTGCTGACTTTTTTTGTAATATGGATGTTGTTGATTTTACAAAAGAAATTCCCTCTTGGTTGGATCAAGAGCTCTTCGATAAAGCAATCCAAAGCCACGAATCTGATCCACAAGCTAAAGTCATCAGTTTTGAGATCAAAGCAGCAACAGATCCTGGTAAAAATTTCGCAAGTGCTGTCTTTCGTGCTAAAGTCAAATTCACATCAAAATATTCGAAAGATGAAAAGGAAAAGTCGATGATTATCAAGACACAGCCAGTGACTGTTGATCTGCCAATGATGGCTTATTTGAAGGATACAACATTGTTTGAAAATGAGATTGGAGTTTACATCAATGTTTTAGGAAAGATTCAGGAATTGATCAGTTCAGCTGGATATAATGATGTTGTGTGTCCAAAGTAAGTGAATTCTGCCTTCAATTCCATACCTTTTAGTCATGGAAAATTGTTTATCAAATTTTTTATCAGTTCCACATGGAAATTAATGACGCACATTGCTTTAATAGCTTATCATTTATTTGATTGTAGATTAATTTATCAAACAATGACTCCAAAACCAGTCATAATACTTGAAGATGTATCTGTTAATGGATTCGACACAATGATAACTTCAGCACAAGAGGATTTTGAGTTTTCGAAGCGAATTGTAAAGTATTTGGCTAAATTTCATGCTGCATCTTTTTATCTGCATGATGAGCAGGTTTGCATAATCAATTCAATTTTATTTGAACCAAAGCTCGGGTCCCGAGTTGAATTCTCCTTTACTTGACTTGAGCTTAATTCTATTTTGTTTAACCTGAGCTTTGTATTGTCATAAAGATCAAACCAAAGGTGACCTGATCGAAAGGATCAAAAAATGATCAAAAATTATCAAAAAGATCAAAAGTTATTTTTTTGGAACTGAACAGCTGATTTTTGATCATTTTTATCAACTACGCACCCTTAGAAAAAAATCATTTATGGTTACTTAATACTTCAATATATTCTTAGAAAATTGATGCTTCAAAATTCAATTCAAGAATCTTCCAATCCGGTGAAATGGCAAAAATGCTCGGTACAAAATCATATGAATCCCTTGAAAAGTTGATGCTTGAATGGGATGGATTTGAGAAATTTGTGGAGCCAGTTAAGCATTTTAAGGAAATTTTCCTGGAAAAGAATTTGAAGACTTACTCACCAAATTCAGGACCTGGTTCTTGGAATGTTTTGAATCACGGAGATTTTCTGATGAAGAATTTTATGTTTAAGATGAAGAAGGAAGGTGAGGGAGTTGAGGATTTTGTGATGGTGAGTATTATGGTTTAATTTACCTATTGTGACATATTGGGTATTTGATACTGAGCCAAAGGTGTGGAGCTGATCGAAGTGATCCAAAAATTGATCGAAATAGCTCATTTGATTAGTTCTGTACCCACGATTCTGAGGATCAAAAATTTCGAAGCACAATGCAGTTACGTACGAACCGAGCTACAGTTTTGTGATGCAGAAGCAGTTTAGCTACCCTACTAGTCTACCACCTCAGTGACCATCTCTTATGGCTACATCCATTAGTTCAAAATAAAAATCAATTATTTCTTCCTCAGCTTGACTTTCAAATCTGTGTCTATGCATCACCAGCAATTGACCTCATCTACATTCTCTACAGCTTTGTATCAGACGATGATCGAATCAATCGCTATGATGAACTTCTCTTCACTTACCATGAACAATTTGTTGAAGCTCTCAAAAAGTTTGGTTACCTCAAACAGCCACCATCGTTGCTTGATCTTCAAGTTGAAATGATGAAAAATGGAAACTTTTCTGCTCATTTCCTCATGACAATGTATCCGTTTTTTATTTTTGATATGAGTACTGCAACTGCGGAAGATATGGCTGATGGAATGGAAGGACTAAGGATTAAAATGTACAACAATGAAAGATTTCAGAGGGTGGCAAAAAAGGAATTGGAGGGTTTTATGTTGAAGGGTTATTTAGGGGATTAATGTGTTCAGATTTGGGATAAAAGAGTAGAATTAATTAAAATATTATTTTTCAGTATTTTTGGAATAGGTTGGTTGTTTGATAGGGTCAATGTTAAATTTTTCAATTATTATGAATCGTTATTGACTTTTTGTCATTTAGGACATGTCAGGGTATGGATTTTTATATGTACAATCTAGAATAAATCAATGTATAAGCCAAAGTGAACCCTAAATACCAAAATATTAAAAACATTATTCAGATTCCAGGAACTGATCGAATTTCATTACTTTTCGTTCAACTATACTCTCACCATTGGTATAGCAAATTTTAAAATGACCTCAGACAGGGGCGTATCCAGGAATTTTTTGAGGGGGGTTTTAAATTTCAAATTTTGAAAATGTAAATAATTTTTCAGAGGTGGATTTCGCAAATTTTTTTAGAGAGGGGTTTGACCCCCAAAACACCTCCCATGCCCCAGTTTTATACACCCCCAGAATACGCACCTGACTCCAGATTTAATTTGCGTCACATACCGTATTTTTGATTTGACCCCAGACGATACGCAACTGCGTATAATACGTGATTCTCTCAAAACAAAATAATAAACTTAATATTTACTAAAACTATAAATAAATTATTTTGATTTTCAGTCATGACATTTTATCTAGTCAACTGAAAAAAATACACAAAAAGTCATCATCATCATTAACATTCTGAGACAATATTGAATATCTCACCAACACATGTTCACAATTTTTCGAGAAAATCAGACAATAATAAAACAAAATCTGCTATCTTTACTACGTTAAGTTTGTGTTGGTTGTTGCTTTTGATCACTGTGGACAATATTTTTAATTTCTCAATTTTTCTAATTAAAATATCAGCTTAAAAATGGAGGCTTATCATTGGGGTAAAATAATATCACCTTGTCTCAACCAAGAACTTTTTGACAAAGCAATCCAAAGTTACGAATCTGATCCAAAAGCAAAAGTCAACAGTTTTGACATCAAAGCAGCAACGGCACCAGGTGAAAATTTTGCAAGTGCCGTGTATCGTGCAGTAATAAAATTCACATCAAAATATCAAAAAGATGAGAAGGAAATATCAGTGATAATTAAGACACAGCCAGTAAGTGTGGATATGCCAGACATGGAGATTCTTCAGGAAACGACTATATATGACACAGAAATTGCTGCTTATACTGAGGTGTTAATAAAGATACAGGAGTTGATTGATGTAGCAGGATTTGAGGATGTAATGTCTCCAAAGTAAGTCAATATAAGTGAAAAAGTTAGTTTTGAAAAAATAATCCAAAAAATTGACTAAATTACTTGAATGTGGTTCCAGCTTAGGGATAAATCCATCACACTGGTTGCATGCTAGTATATTATTTGATGGCTTTTGTGTTAATTTAAATGAATTATCCATAAATTCTAATCTCATCCATAATCATTGCAGATTAATCTACTACACAATGGACCCAAAACCAGTTATAATACTTGAAGATGTTAAAGTCAATGGCTTCGACACGATGATTCATTCAATGCATGAGGACTTTGAACTTTCAAAGATGATTGTAAAACGATTGGCTAAATTTCATGCAGCTGGATTTTATTTACAGGATGAAAAGGTATTTGTTGATGTTTATTGATATATGCTAGTATATCAAGGGTATATCCTAAAGCAGGGGCGTATCCAGCGTTTGACCCCCAAAACCCCTCCCTGAATACGCTCCTGGCCTAAAGTATTTAACCTGCATATTTAATATCAAACAAAATTATTTTCCAGAAAATCGACGCCACTTCCTTTGACACGTGCTTTTTTAAGTTTGGAAATAATTCCAAAAAAATGTTCAATGAAGGTTATGATGCTCTTCTTGGCAACATGTCCAACTGGGAAGGATTTGAGCAGTTTTTAGAACCAATCAAGCAGTTTAAGGATAAAATTTTCGAGAAAATATTAAAAACCTACTCACCTAGTTCTGGTCCAGGTGCATTTAATGTCTTGAATCATGGTGACTTCCATTTCAAGAATATGCTGTATAAAATGGACAATGAAGGTGGAAAGATTGAGGATTTTATGGCGGTAAGTGGAAAGTAACTTGGATTCAATAAAAGATGACTAAGCTAAGAAATATTTCCAGCTTGACTTCCAAATCTGTGTCTATGCATCACCAGCCATCGATCTAATTTACACACTCTACAATTTTGTATCAGATGAGAATCGCATCACTCGCTATGATGAACTTCTCTTCACTTACCATGAACAATTTGTTGAAGCTCTTACAAAATTTGGCTACCTCAAAAAACCACCAACGTTGCTCGATCTTCATGTTGAGATGCTCAAAAATGGTCACTTTCAAGCCTACTTTGGAATGCTAATGTATCCATTTTTGATCTTCGATTTGAGTACATTAGTTCCTGAAGATTTTGCAGGTGGCATATTTGAGTTAAGAAATAAAATGTTTAAAAATGAAAGATACAAGAAGGTCATCAAAAAGGAGCTGGAAATGTTTTTGCATAAGGGTTTTTTGACAGATTAGGTTGGATGGGGTCAGAAGTCAGTTGGTTGGAATACTCTGGAGGTACTCCCCTAGGATACACCCTAGGGTACTCCGAACAACTGACCCCAGGAGTGTAGCAAGGAAGTTTTGGAATTGGGGGGGGGGGGGTAATATTTCCGTCTAGTGGGGTCTTTAACCTCCTAGATGCTCCTGCTAAATTTTTTTAAAATAAATATTATAAATTTATTTATTTCATAATTATTCAATTAAAAATATTGTCAAAAAATAAATAAAAATTTAATCGTCATCATTTCTACGCACACTTATAAAATATTTTAACACAAATAAAAATTTTGCACTGAAAAATACAGAAACAAAACTCTTTTGCGAGAGAATAAAGCTCCTCAGTCTGTGTTGTCATTCGCGTTTGACATTTTGCTTTTCGGCTTTATTTAAAATTTTTTTATTTAAATTCTTCAGCGACAAGTTTTGTGATCAAAAATGGATGTTATTGATTTTACCAAGCAACTCCCAGAATGGCTCAACCAAGAACTCTTTGACAAGGCAATCCAAAGCTATGAATCTGATCCACAAGCAAAAGTCAGCAGTTTTGACATCAAAGCAGCAACGGCACCAGGTGAAAATTTCGCAAGTGCTGTGTTTCGTGCTGTAATAAAATTCACATCAAAATATTCGAAGAATGTGAAGGAAATGTCGGTGATCATTAAGACACAGCCAGTCAATGTGGATCTACCTGGAATGGAGCATATGAAGGACACGACTCTATTCAAAAATGAGATTGAAGTTTATACAAATGTTTTAGGGAAGATTCAAGATTTGGTCAGTTCTGCTGGTTATAAGGATGTGATGTGTCCTAGGTAAGAAAATAATTTGATGGAATTCAGGCAGATAATTCATAAATTTTCAAATTTCGTGTGAAAAACAATCTCCCAAAAAATTTCACTTGAGATAATCAAAAATCAATACATAAATGAGTAATCGATGAATAAGCCATGCATTTTTTTTATCAATTTCATAACAGTTATCACAAGTTTTGTTTTTGTAATCCATGATAAAGATTCAGGGTTCAACAGGAAAGTTCTTTATTGTCAAAGCTTCTTGAGAAGTTCAGAACTCAATCTTAAAATTTTTCAGACATTTCTAACACAAACTTGACTATTACAGATTAATTTACCAAACAATGACCCCCAAACCAGTCATAATGCTTGAAGATGTAACAGTAAGTGGATTTGACACCCCAATCAAGTCAGTTAATGAGGATTTTGAACTCTCAAAAATGGTAATAAAGAGATTGGCTAAATTCCATGCAGCTAGCTTTTTTCTTCAAGATGAACAGGTTTGAGTTGTTGATTTATAGCACTTGAAATTACTAAATAATATTTTTTCTCTTCAGAAAATCGATGCATCGCAATTCGACGCCTGCATTTTTAAAGTTGAGATGTATGCAAATATGATTTATGGAAGCAGCTATGACACATTGATAAATTTAATGTCAAATTGGGAAGGATTTGAGGAATATGTCGAGCCGATTAAAAAAATGAAGGAAACTTATGTCGAAAAGTCAATAAAATCGTACACACCTAATACAGGTTCTGGTGCTTTTAATGTCCTTAATCATGGAGACTTTCATTTTAAGAACATGCTGTATAAAAAGGATAAAGAAGGTGGAAAAGTTGAGGATTTTGTGATGGTTTGTGCTTTCTTTTACTTAACCTTGATTTAGCTTTCATTTAAAATTTATCTGAAAAATTTAGATTTTTAAATTTGAATTTAAATGAATTATAACAATTCAAATTATTGAAAAAAATTTAAAATTCAAATTTTTAAAAAAGTTCTTAAAAATTCAAATTTTAAAAAAAGTTCTTAAAGGTTCAAATTTTTAAAAATTTCTTAAAATTCTGAAAATTTGAATTCAAATTTTTAAAAATTTCTTGAAAATTCACATTTCTAAAAATTTCTTAAAGATTCAAATTTTTAAAAATATTTTAAAAAATCTAAGTTTTAAAAATTACTTAAAAATCCACATTTTTAAAACTTTTTAATTCAAATTTTTGAATTATTTTAAAGATTCAAATTTTTTAAAATTCAAATTCTTAAAAATTTCTTGAAAACTTACATTTTTAAAAATTTCTTAAAGAATCAAATTTTTATACTTTTTTAAAGATTCAAATTTTTAAAGTTCTCTTAAAAATTCAAATTTTTATTTTTTTGAAATTCAAATTTTTAAATTTTTTTAAATTCAAATTTTTAATTTTTTTTAAAAAATTCAAATTTTTAATTATTTTAAAAGCTCAAATTTTTAATTTTTTTAAAAATTCAAATTTTTATTTTGTAAAAAATTCAACTTTTTTTAAAAATTGAAATTTTTAATTTTTTTTTAAAAATTGAAATTTTTAAATTCAAATTTTTAATTATTTTAAAAATTCAAATTTTTAAAATTTTTAATTATTTTAAAAATTCAAATTTTTAAAATTTTTCAAATTTTTAATTTTTTCTAAAAATTAAAATTTTTGAGAATTTTAAAAAAATTTGAAAAATTTGATCTTTTTAAAAATATAATTAATTTTTTAGTACGACTTCCAAATCTGCATCTACGCCACCCCAGCTATCGACTTGTGCTACTTCCTCTACAATTTCATCTCTGACGATGATCGCATCAACCGCTTTAATGAAATTCTTGCAACTTATCACGAACAATTTGTTGAAGCCCTCAAAAAGTTTGGTTACCTCAAACAGCCACCATCGTTGCTTGACCTTCAAGTTGAGATGCTCAAGAATGGAAATTTACAGGCACAATGTGCAATGTTGCTGTATCCATTTATGATTTTGGACTTGAGCACTTTTACACCAGAAGACTTTGCTGCTGGAATGAACTTTTTCAACCAAAAAACTTTTGAAAATGAAAGATTTAAGAAAGTTATTAAGGAGGAATTGAAAATATTTTTGCATAAAGGATTTTTGGGGAATTAAGTTTGCAGTTGTGGATGGTTAGAATAATTGGTTAAGCACTGTAACTAACATATACATGTTCATCAACTAATCTATTCAAACACAAATAAAAATTCTCATTGAAAAAAAAATTGAGAAAATGTTGTTTAATAATTTTTTTTCACTCAGTTTGCTGTGATCACTTCACTCAATCGGTTTTACTTTTTTCTCTTCAGTTTGTAAATTTTTACAGCACTTTCTCATGGCTTCTCTCAATTTCGCTTCAACAATACCTTCCTGGCTCGACTTGGACCTCTTTGACAAAGCAGTCCAAACCTACGAATCTGATCCACAAGCAAAAGTCAGCACCTTTGACATCAAAGCAGCAACGGCACCAGGTGAAAATTTCGCAAGTGCTGTGTTTCGTGCGATTGTGAAATTCACATCAAAATATCAACAAGATGAGAAAGAAATGTCAGTGATCATTAAGACACAGCCAGTCAATGTGGACCTACCTGGAATGGAGCACATGAAGGACACGACCTTATTTGAGACAGAAATTGCAGCTTATACAAATGTTTTAGGAAAGATTCAAGATTTGATCAGTTCAGTTGGATATAAGGATGTCATGTGTCCAAGGTATGTGCCAATGGGTAATTTTTAAATGACGTCCATTAAGGATTGACATCAAAAATTGCTTAATCTTCATTTCGTTTGAAAATTCAAAATTCAAAAATATATTTTTACTCCCACAAAAATCAAAATTTACAGAAAAAGTTCGTAAAAAAATTTGTCAAATCACTCAAGTGTTAGTTTTTGTCTTATCAGAATCACCTCGAACATTACTGATAAATTTGACATAATTTCGATAATAAATTGTGATTTTTTCCACGTGTAGATTAGTTTATCAGACAATGACACCAAAGCCAGTCATAATGTTAGAAGATGTCAAGGCCAATGGATATGACACTTTGATTACAACAGCTCACGATGATTTTGAGGTTTCCAAAATGATTTTTGAGAGATTGGCAAAATTTCATGCTGCTGGTTTTTATTTGGAGGATGAGAAGGTTTGTGATGAGTTTTAATGGGTTTGCGCTTACTTAACAGACGAATTGACTAATTAACAGTCAGAATGTTGGATGGAAAGGCAGACAAACTGACAATGACACAAAAAAATTCAGTAAATTTAAAAAAATCTCAATTTAATTTCAGAAAATTGACGCAGCAACCTTTGACATCTCAATATTTAAAATGGACAGTGTCGTTTCAATATTTGATGCAAATTTTGACATTTTTCTGAATTACATCCAAGAATGGGAAGGATATGAGAAGTTTATTGAGCCAATTAAGAATTTCAGAACAGTTTTTGCTGAAAAATGTCGAAAATCTTATCAGCCGAACACAGGAATTGGAGCCTTTAATGTCTTGAATCATGGAGATTTTCATCTGAAGAATGTTTTGTATAAAATGAACAAAGAGGATGGAAATGTTGAGGATTTTGTTGCGGTGAGTTTGAAGATGGATTTTTATGTGACTTGAGGCTGTTTTGAGGTTAACTTTAAACCAAGGGTACGGAACTGATCAAAAATGATCAAAAGTCAGTTGATCAGTTCCGTGCCTTTACTTTAGATCATGTTTCCAAAAGGAATATCCGAAAAGGATGTTTTTAATCTATATTGGAACAAATCATGTGATGTTTCATAGATTGCTACTCCTAAGGATGAGAAAATAAGGTTAATATGATGCTTCAGGACCTAATGCACCAATATTTCACACCATACCCTTACAAATCATTTAATAAACCCAAAAGGATTCTAAAGTTTCAATCTAATTTTAGCTCGATTACCAAATCTGCGTCTATGGCTCACCAGCAATCGACTTTGCTTACGTCTTCTTTAATTTCACATCTGACGAAAACCGCTTTAATCGATACGACGAAATTTTATCAATTTACCATGAACAATTTGTTGAAGCTCTGAAAAAGTTTGGCTACCTCAAGCAGCCACCATCTTTATTGGACCTTCAAGTTGAGATACTTAAGAATGGTCATTTGCAGGCAACAAACTTCATGCACATGTTTCCACTTTCAATAATGGATTTGAATGACTTTAAGGGTGATGGGATGGACACAGGATTCCATGGAATGATGTTGAAGGCTTACAAAAATGAAAATTATAAGAAAATTTTGAAAAGAAATTTGAAAAGATTTTTGGATAAGGGATTTTTTGGTTAGGATTCCAGTGGTATCCAGGACATTATGACTCCGGAATTTAGTCATGTAAGGATCTAAAATTCCATCAATTATTTGAATTTAATTGAAAATTTATGTTTTGACACTTTTTAATGCTTATTTAAGGTATGTAAACCAAATATTTTATTTTTCTTAATTTAATATGCATTTACATCGTATTATATAAGTTGTAAACATTAAATATACAGTACAAATAATTTTTATATTTATTTTTGTACAATTTTGAATAATTAAATTAAATTTAATCAATTTATAATTTTACCAAAAACCCCTGGAAAAATAATTATAATTCCATCAATAAAAAGAAGGATGGGTTGACCCAGGCATGTAGAAGGGTGACAGACCCCTCCCCTTGGTGGGTCAGATCTCCTTGATGATTTTTTTTCCAAATTTTCCAGCATTTTTAGTAAAATATTCTTTTTTTCTCTTCTTGTCTGCGCCCCGGGGTAAACCACCAATACCCCACCGCCCTCGTCCCCACCTTATTCAATTCTGCACAATTCCCTCACCTTCTTCTGAAACTCACCAATCTTCCTGGTCCTCTCATTCGAGTCTTTTGAGTAAAATACTTCCCTAATTTTGCACTTTGTCTTCACTGAACCCAACTCGATGCGCTTCAACTTGCCAAATTTCGTAAAATCAACCTTGACATTCTTCAAATTATCAAAATGCATTTCAATCTCCTTCAAATTTATATTAAATCGTAAAACTCCAGCTTCAATGACCTCAATTGGATTATAATTGAGCAATAAAATCTCCAGTTTTGGCATCGTCACAAGCACGTCAGAATGAAGTTGATGAATCTTGTTCCATTGAATGTCGAGGGACTTTAAGTTTAATAAATCGTAGAATGTGTCAGACGGAATGTCCTCAATTTGTGTATTGCGTAGCACAAGTCGCTCCAAATACGTCATATTTGCGAAATTTTCACGTTTAATGATTTTCAAAAAATGTTGACGCATGATGCTTAGTGACTTGAGTCGTTGTCCTGAATTTTTCTGAATTTGTCGACCAATTCCGAGCGGCATGAGTTGCGGAAATGCAAATTCATTATAAACAAATGCTAAATTTATTGATAAATTTTGATAATTTCCAATTCCGATGATCGTTGTCACGACCGTTTTGTCACTTTCACCAATTTCCTCAACAAATTCACACTGCATATTCTGCGTATATTTCGTCATGTTAAAATGAGTACGACGCTCCCCTGACATTGAAATGCATTTCATTGAAATGTTCTTGAATTCTCCATATGCGCTGCACGATGAGATAATATAAATGATAACAATCACAATTGACTTCATTTTGTGATGATTTGTGATAAACAACTGAGATTTGTTCGTGCTATTTTGAGAGAATTGTAGCAAAAATATTTTTTTTCATGATTTTAAATTAATCAAATTGCTTTTAATAGAAGCATTGTGAGGTTTTAGATTAAAATAACGTGAGATGGAGTTACTGATGTCTTTTTGTACGTAGATCAGTGGGTGGGTATTCAAGTGTAAATAATAAAAAGTATCATTTCGACGCACAGCTTTTGTTCAACCTGAATTGACGCTCAGCTTTAGTATGATTGAAAAGCGCTCAGCTTCAGTTACTTTTAATCAATGTTCAGCTTTAGTCATTCTAAAATGACGCTCAGATTCAGTTAGTCTGAATTTAACGTTCAGCTTCAGTTAGTCTGAATTTAACGTTCAGCTTCAGTTAGTCTGAATTTAACGTTCAACTTCAGTTAGTCTGAATTTAACGTTCAGCTTCAGTTAGTCTGAATTTAACGTTCAGCTTCAGACATTCTAAATTAAATATCAGCTTTTGTAGGTTGAAATTGACGCTCAGCTTTAGTCAGTCTAAATTTAATGCTCAGCTTTAGTCAGTCTAAATTTAACGCTCAGCTTCAGTTACTCTGAATTTAACGCTCAGCTTCAGACATTCTAAATTGATGCTCAGCTTCAGTCAATCGCAATTGACATTCATTTTTTGTAATTTTGAGCATACATTTGAATATTTTTGAAGCTGAATTGTTTTTGTGTCTTACGTTGTGATAATAAAAATAAAAAAAAATAAATACTAAAAGGTATGCGTAAATAAAATGTATCTGTTTCAGTTTTCATTAAACTTTAATAATTTTTGTCTTAAATTTCATCTCAGTTCAGTATCGTCTGTGAAGGAAAATGATTCAATTCTTAGTTCACATTTTATCATCTTTATATTATATTTTAACAAATTTGTACTCATTTTATTTATGTTGGGCACATAACGTTAAATATTCATTCTGGGATCCAACAACTTCATTTACAATCTGGAATTTTGTAAGTTGAAATTTTTTTAAGTTTTTTTTCAAAATTAATTTACTAAAAATTTTCAGAATTTATTGGGAATTTACTCAGCTGCGTCCATAGTCAATGACATTTATGACATTTCCAGTCTTCGTTTTCTTTTGGACAACTTATTTCTCGGATGTGTCTTTCCTGCAGCATTCACAGTAGCCATCATGTACTGGCCAGTATATTTTACTGGTATTAAGTTCGTTGTAGGAAAAGGAAAGGAGCCATTTTACGAGCCTTTATACAACAACTTAGTTCACAGTCTGATCCTTGTTCCTGTTATTCTTGAAATTAGTCTGACATCAATGCAAAATATCAACAAAAACCTGTGCTTTGTATCAGCTACTGTAATTCTAAGCACATATTTAATATTGTTCTTCACTCAGCGATATGTTACAGGAGAATTTTGCTATCCGTTCCTTAACTTGTTTAATTTTTGGCAAGTTGCATTAGTAATTCTGACTTTTGTGACGGTTTTCTTTTCTGTGCAAAATTTAGGTTTCATTCTACTTCCAAATATTTGGGATATTGTAAGCAGCGCTCAGAAACACGAGCTATAATTTAATAAATATTCAAAATTTTGAATAAATGATTCCTATTTTATGAACGTTAGTTGATGAAATTATATTAATATTTTAGATTGAAATAACGTAAGATATAGGCACTTGCCTTATGCAGACTAGTTGGTCAAGTAAAAATGATTAAAAATATCATTTCAATTCTCAGCTTAAGTCTGTTTGAATTGACGCTCAGCTTTGGAATTGCATGAATTGATGCTCAGCTTCAGTTAGTCAAAATGTGACGTTCAGCTTCAGTTGGTCACAATTTGACGCTCAGCTTCAGTTGATAAAAACATTGACGTTCAGTTTCAGTTAGCCACAATTTGACGTTCAACTTCAGTTAGGCACAATTTGACGCTCAGCTTTAGTTAGTCAAAATTTGACGCTCAGTTTCAGTTGGTCACAATTCGACGTTCAGCTTCAGTTAGTCACTTTTTGACGTTCAGCTTCAGTTAGGCACAATTTTACGCTCAGCTTCAGTTAGTCAAAACAATGAAGCTTAGTTTCAGTTAGTCAAAAAATTGAAGCTCAGCTTCAGTTGGTCACAATTTGATGTTCAGCTTTAGTTATTCAATCAAATTTATGCTCAGCTTCAGTCATATTAAATTGACGATTATTTTCAATAAATTACAAATAAATTTAACAATCTCTAATCATTTCATATCAATTTTACTAGCCCATAACCATAAAATATCCTTAAAACATTACACAAAAATAAACCCCCAATTCATTAACCGCACAACATACATGACTGATTTGATCTAATCAATTTGCCGTCACATAATAACAACTATCGTCAGTATGTCATAATAGACATCGTACATGACACACATTTAATGACTGAATGGAAATGACATGACATGATATGTTACAAAGATAATCCTAGACTGAGTTTTTTATGAGCTACTACTTTATTACTGATGAGTATTTTACGTGTAATTATTAATAATGTCTTTGTTGATGACAAAATTGCTCGTGTCGTGCAGAAAACAAAATTAAAATTATATTAAAGTGGACATGTTCGGAATTATAAATGGGTGGAGTTAATAATTTTAATTTGTTGAATGGAATTAAATTGTGGTGCATAAGTGGCGTGGAAAAATTATTTTTTGAATGAGGGGCTGGGAGGGATTGGCAAATTAAATTATTGAAAATATTGTTTTGTGTTGAAAATTGAATTAATTGGAAAAAATACTTTTTGACGCTCAGCTTTAGTTAGTCTTAATTGACGCTCAGCTTTAGTTAGTCAAGATTGACGCTCAGCTTTGGTTAATATTGATTGACGCTCAGCTTTATTTAATCTTGATTGACGCTCAGTTTTGGTTAATATTGATTGACGCTCAGCTTTAACAACCAAAATTTGAAGATTTACTTCAATCATTTCTAATTTCAGTCATTTTTGGTCTGTCACAAAAGTGCATTTAGTTAAAAAATTAGCTCAAAGAGCCACAAATATCGAGTCCATCCAGCCTTACAACACAAAAATTCCTACAATTCCAATTAAAATCCCCCTTCCCCCAACTCCCACTCAACCCTCAAATAAATAATAAAATTTCTAATTTTCTAAAGTGCCACAAACTCAAATCCATTCCATAGCCAGCATTTCATGTCTAATTTCCATTTCATTTTATTTCATTGGACGATGGAAAAAAGTCATAATGTTTTGGGTAATTATGAATGACGAGGATATCAACAAGCGAATATTGTCATTATTAATGAGTTGGCAATTAATAACCATGTGATTTTGATGAGCTCTTGTTGATTAGATGTGGTTTGGATGGTTGTTGGAGATTGAAGAGAGAAGGGTTGATGGGAAATTGGATTTGTTTTTGGACAAGAGAAATTCAGTTAGAAATTTAAATTAATATTTTTTTATTTGATGAATTTGAGCAATAACTGAGCAAAAATTGAACAAAAATGAACAAAATTTGAACAAAACTGAGCAAAAATGAGCAAAAATGAACAAAATTTGAGCAAAACTGAGCAAAAATGAGCAAAAATGAGCAAAAATTGAACAAAAATGAACAAAAGTTGAGCAAAATGAGAAAAAATTGAACAAAAATGAAACAAAACTGAGCAACAAATTTAAACCAGACAATTTCATCCAAAGATTGATCAATAAACCTCTCAATCAGCTTCAATTCAACACAACGCAGCTCCAACCCCACCCCAAAAAATCATCATCACTGCCAACAATTCACAATCACCAAAAAACCATCAAAATTTATTACACAACGAGAATTAATTTGAACATATTTTCATTATGAATTCAATTGTGATGCAATAGACATGCAAATCGGACCACGAGTCGAAGACCAAAATCCCAAATGTTGCATGCTTGTGATAAATCGGGAATTTCTGAAGGGGTTGATGAGGATTTCGTTGTGTAAGGGTTGGAATTTTTGATTGTGTGATTGTTAATTTGTATGAGTTGGTGAGAATTTTGGTTGTAATTGTGGATTTTTGATTGTATTTGTGAGGATTTTTGAGTTTATGTGGGAAATTTGAGGATTGTTGTTGTCGATAATGCAGGAAGGCAATTTTGTCGGTTTGTTAAGGAAATCTTCGATTTATTTGATTGTGTAAGTGAATTTACTAATACATTTAAATTTCTGACCAACTTTTCAACTCACACAATCAAAAATTTCAACACAAATAAGGAAAAATTTCACAAACAAATAAAACTTCACCAATCGCATTGCAAATTAAAAATGTTAAAAACATCCCTCGAAAATATTTATTTTTCTGTTTTGTCATAAAAATTTGCAAATATTTTCAAAAATAGAGCAGGATTTTTTTGATAAAAATTATTAAATTTGTATATTTTTAAAAACACAGAGATTTAGTAAATATGCGAAAGTGAAAAATAAAATTCCCACAAAGATTAATTGTGATTTAAAAGAACCTGTTGAGTTTTAGCACTTTTGTTTAAAATTTCAATTTTATAATTCAAAAATGTTGAAATTTTGTATATATTTTTGTTATGTTCTATTAGAATTGTAAAAAAAATCTTGTTTAGTTTTATTTTGTATTTCTACGAATATAAAATTAAGATTTTAAATTTAAAAAATAAAAACTGGAAATGTTAAAATTTTAAAATCTTAAAAGAATTAATTTTTTTTCAAATAAGCGCCTAAAGGCTTTATTTATTACTTAAAAACTTAATATAATTTACAATAATATTATTATTTTCTAATTTGTTTCTTTTAATAAATTCATTTGCATCAATTAATGTAAAATTTGTTCAACTTTTATATTTTTTTTGTGAAAACAGTTTTTAAATTAGTTGAAATTCCAAATTGTTTTTTATTATATTTTATTCAAGATTTATTAGTTTTATTTTCAAATATTTTTGTTTTTCATAATTTTTTTTTAAAAACATGAAATTTTAAATAAATTCAAATGTTTTTGCAAAAAATTCTTTTTAATATTTTATGAATTTTTCTAAATTTCTTATTTTTTGCATCCACAAAAATCAATTTTCCTCATTTTTTCCTTCCAACTTTTTTTTCCTTCTTTCCTCATCATCACGATGTTATCACTGACCAATCAGGATCATTTTATAAAAAGCGCACACTCGCTTCGCAGAAAATTCTTTAATTTTTGTATATTTTCTTCTTCTTATTTTGTGCAAAAAAGGAAAACTTTTTTATTCATCCAATGACCAGGCTGTTGATAAGAGACCTGAATCAGTCTGCAGTGAAGAAATTGATTGGAGAATTTTTAAAGAAAAAGGATTTTGGATACAAAAAGAAGAAATTGAAGTGAATTGGATTAAAAAATTGAAAAAAATTGTCTAAAAAAATAAAATTTGAAACAAAAATGTTAAAAAAAATAAAAAAAATTAAGATTTTTTTCAATTTTTACAAATTTTATTAGTTTTGGATTTAAAAAATATTAAAATACCAAAAAATTGACTCTAAAATTGCTAAAAAATTTCAAATTTAAAAATGCCGACGCAAATAAATTTGAAATTTTTAAGCAATTTTAGAGTCAACTTTTTGGTATTTCAATATTTTTTAAATCAATTTAAATAAAAATCAAGTCTAAAAATTACAAAAAAAAATTAAAATCAAATACTTTATATCATCCATGACGCCAGTACTTTCCCCAAACCCTCCACCATCTTCCACAAAAAAGACATTTTTTAAATTCCCATCAAACGCACTTAAAATATCCAAAAAGCAGCCCCACGAGACAAATAAATTCATCAATTCAACTTTTTGTTATCGTTTCAACTACTCGGTCATCGGACATGGACTGCAGTCGACCAATTTATCATGACATGACATGCATTTAAGGCTTTTTTCCTCTCCCAACATTAATCGATTCTTTAATCCACACACATCGAAAAATAAAATAAAAAAAAGTTGGAAATTGATTTTTCTCAGCTATCGAAAATCCAATCGCGTTATCATTTCAACTTGGATTTCCACTTTTTTATTTTTCAATTTTCATGTTTTTTGAGTTAATCGACGAGGGAAATTCGCCGAATGAAAATTGACATGGAATTCAATTGAAAGGCAATCAACTGTAAATTGCTCGATGACATGCAATGAATGTCCTGCATGCTGATTTTTTATATGTTGTTTATGTGGTGGACTGAGGGGAAGGGGGGTGAAGGAGGGGGTTGAGGGGATTTTTAAGAGATTTCTTCGGTTGGAATTGTTGCTTTTTAATGAACAAAGCTTTGAGTGAATTTAACAATTTTTAATTTAAAAAATTTAAATTCAAGAAAATTTGAAATAAAAAAAGTTCTAGTTTTTAAACTTCTAAATTCTTATAAAGTCAAATTTTCAAGAATTTTGAAAAAATTTAAAGAAAGTCCTCGTGTTATAGATCGAGGGACTTCAGCGCATTTTTGTGTTAGCGATCAGTATTTGATTAGCAAAGTACTGCGTATCAAATAAGTCAATCATGAATATTTTGTGACTTAAATAAATTCAACGGCTCGATAACGGTTTTTTGACATTCAAATTTTCTAACGGTCAAAATATATTTGAAAATTTCCCGTGTAAATACACTTGAAAATCATTAATTATAGTATAATTAACAATTTTGTTGTGAATTTTCATATTTTAAAATGGTTTGTCATTTAACGGTTTTTTGGAATTCAAACTTATTTTACGCACATAATACGCGCGTATTATGCGTATGTAATGTAATTTTTGTTCATAGAAACAAAAAATCATTAATTATAGTATTTAGCGATGGTTTTGAGATTTTTAAATGTCCGGGGGCCAATAACTCGATGGCACGGAGCTAATGCAAAAAACTAGAGCTCTCTACGATGTCTAGTTAAAAAAGTTTTTCTTCGCAGCCGAACAGCCGAACAGCCGAACAGATAAAGTGCATTATTAAGCTACCTTTTTAAAACAAGTTTCAAAAATGCGCTAAAAATCGAAAAAATTTAATTTTCAAAAATTTTGAAAAAATCTATTAAATTCAATAAATTTATGTAACGTGAATTTTTGAGAATTTTCTCCAGACACTAACAAATTTAATGTCCACACAAGCATGCCTGACTCCTTCCACCCTTCCAATATTCAAAATTTTAAAATTCACCAACAAAATTTCACACCCCAAAAAAAAAATTTTCTTTTCCCACAAAAGTAACTTCATTAAAATAATCTAAATGTCACCTCATTTTTCAATCTCAATTTTAGACTTTCCCAACCTTATTCAGTTCTTATCTCATTAAAATCTGTGGCTTTTCTGACCTTTTTCTCTGGATTTACTCATTTATATCCATTTCATTTCATTATCTTTACATCTTAGTTGACCCCTATCACATTTCATTCCATATTCATGTCACATTTAAATGTGCAAATTTTCTTTACTGAATGCCTGAGATTATCACTGAATAACTTTGGTTGGATGTGGTTAAGAGGTTGGGTGGGTAATTTTTGGGGTTTCACAGGAATTTTAAAAGTTGACTGCATTTGAAAAGAAATGAACAGAGTTGCACTATTTTGAGGATAACTTTGGTAATCGTCAAATTGAAAATATAAAAATTTCCACTGCTTGATCCACAAATTTCATTTTAAAAATATTTTCCATCAATAAATAAACTTATTTTTACTAAAAAAACATTCCAAGAAACAACAAAAAATAATTTCCCATTAAAACTTTCCCAATTCATTTAATTTTAGGCAATTCATCCGTATAAAAGTGAGAGAAACCAGTCGACCGGCTTTAGTGCGGTAAATTAGTCCCAACAGGATTATTGACCGAAGCCAGTTTATTTTATTTTATTTTTTATTATTATTTATATAAATTCATGTATGCAGCATAAGCAGGAGCACATTGTGATGATATTTAATGCATGTATGCGATTATAATGAAATGAATTGAATGAAGTTTAAATAACACCAAAATGAATAATGGAGCACTAAAATTGACAATGAAAGTTGATGCAATAATGGAAGATTAATTTATGGGAAATAAAGGTTGAAATTTTTTGGGGGTTTGTGGATTTTTTGGGATATTAAAGAGGTATGGAATGTATGCAAGGGAGTTAGATTCAAAGTCGTTTGAATTTTAGTTTTTTCGAACAGTAGACCAGAAATTTGGCAAAACTGGCCGAAATTTGACAAAACTGGTCGAAATTTGGGAAAACTGGCCGAAATTTGGCAAAACTGGCCGAAATTTAACAAAATTGGCCGAAATTCATCAAAACTGAGCTAAATTCATCAAAACTGGCCAAAATTTGTCGAACTGACCAAAAACCTAAAAATTGAAACATGAAAAAGTAAGAAAAATTCCCAAAAACAGCAAAAAACCCAAAAATTTAACCAAAAATCAGAAAAATTCACAACAATTCGAAGAACCAATCCAAAACTCCTCCATCTTCCATCCAAACAGCAAACGAGAATAAAAACTCAGTGATAATAAAAAATTAACATATTTTCCCATTTAATTCAAAATAAAAATTCATTGTGCCGTAAAATTGGTGTCGCAAAGCACATCCCGACAATGTTTTACGATTTCCACTTCATAAAATGCTTCATAAATTCCTTATTCTCCTGCTGCTGGGTGCATGGGAATGGGACAGAGAGGAATGAAGATGTTGGAATAAATAAAAAATGAAAATTATAATTTTCCGCTATCTCAATTTAATTCTATTTTTTTGTGACTTGTTTGGGGGTTTCAGGAGAGATTTGAGGTTAAATTTGTTGACTTTTTGGTTAGATTTTTTGAATTTTTTGTCAAATTTGTTAAATTTTTGGTCAATTTTGTAGAATTTTTGGTCAATTTTTGTTAAATTTTGGTCTCTTTTGTTGAATTTTTGATCAAATTTGTTAAATTTTTGTTAAATTTTGGTCAATTTTGTTGAATTTTGTTGAATTTTTGACAATTTTGATGCATTTTCGACCAAACTTGTTAAATTTTCGATCAAATTTGTTAAATTTTTGTTAAATTTTGGTCAATTTTGTTGAATTTTGTTGAAATTTTGGTCAATTTTGTAGAATTTTTGACAATTTTGATGCATTTTCGACCAAACTTGTTAAATTTTTGTTAAATTTTGATGAATTTTTGTTAAATTTTGGTCAATTTTATTGAATTTTTGTCAAATTTGCTTAATTTTGGTCAATTTTATTGAATTTTTGTCAAATTTGCTTAATTTTGGTCAATTTTGTTGAATTTTGTTGAATTTTTGGTCAATTTTGATGAATTTTTGTTAAATTTTGGTCAATTTTATTGAATTTTGTTGAAATTTTGGTCAATTTTGTTGAATTTTTGACAATTTTGATGCATTTTTGATCAAATTTGTTGAATTTTTAGTCAATTTTGATAAATTTTTGGTCAGTTTTGTTGAATTTTTGGTCAATTTTATCACAAGGGAGTCAAATTCTCATTTCCAGCTCTTCCAAAAGACAAAAATTTAATTCCAACTTTAATTTTTTCCTTCCTATCCTCTTTAAAAAATGACGTATGTGAACACGAGGACTGCTTGACTAAATGAAGTGGGGTGAGTCATCAAATTTCAACTCTAGCCCGAGGGCCTCATGGGAGCAATAACCCAAAAAAATATCCTTCGACTTTTTTTTCCTCCTCAAAAAATTTTTTCTTTTCCTTTTTCTGTCAAAAAAAAATTTTTGTGAGTTTAATTTTGGTTATTTGATGAAGGCAAAGTCATGTGATAGGAAAAGATATGGAAAGTGAATTTATATTGAGGCAAATTATTCACATGTAGATGATTTTTATGTGGAATTTGAGAGTTGATGTCATTTAAACTTTTTCTTATTTTTTATCGGGAATTTTTTATGGAATTTTCTTGAAGCAGAAAAAATATGAAACTTAACCTCAAAGTTTTCAAATTACAAACTGCAATTGAAGTTGGAAAGTTTTTATCGAATTTATTTTAAATTCTTTTTTTGTTGTTGTCTTTCTAGCTTAAAAAATAATAAGAATTAAAAAAGAAGGAAAATTCATTTTAAAAAAAATTGTAAAACACGTCGAATAAAAAATGAATATCCGAGTTTTAAAAAAATGTTAAACAACAGAAAAGCGGATTGTTATGCTTAATTTATTATGATTTTATGTACCTCACAACATCCATACAAGCATTATTCACATGGAAATGAGAAGCAGCGTATGTGCTTGTGTGGAGGGAAGGAGCAAGCAAGCAACAATAGCGGCAGTATAAAGTTTATTAGATTACAGCCCATTATATGAAAAAACGAGAGAACGACTGTAATATGAGAAAGGAAAAAAAAATTTAAAGTGCGTGAATTATTTATAAGGAAAATTTCCCGACGGCACAGGATAAAAAAAAAAATTCGCGATACACTGAATGAGGAGAGAGAGGAACACAAAAAAATCTTGATGCTGGAGTGAATCTATAAAAAAATTGGAGCTTTGAAGATATTTTTGGGAATAAAGCGCATTTTTCTGAATTCAGGTGTCTTCACACTAGATTTTTGAGGTTCAGGCGTCTTCACACTAGATTTTTGAGGTTAAGGTGCTTTCACACTAGAATATTGAGGTTAAGGTGTCTTCACACTAGAGTATTTTGAAGTTCAGGTGTCTTCACACTTGAGTTTTGTGGTTCAGGTGTCTTCACACTTGAGTTTTGTAGATTCAGGTGCCTTCACGCTAGAATATTGAGGTTCAGGTGCCTTCACACTAGGATTTTGAAGTTCAGGTGCCTTCACACTAGGATTTTGAAGTTCAGGTGCCTTCACACTAGGATTTTGAAGTTCAGGTGTCTTCACACTAGAATATTGAGGTTCAGTTGCCTTCACACTAGATTTTCAATTCGTCACCCAAACTGTCATCCCATAACCTCAATTTTCCCTCCAAAATCCACAACTCTCACAAAAAAAGCAAAATTCTTCCGAGAGATAGAGATGTAACAATAAACAACGATATAAAAAGCGGCAGCAGGTAACAAGCATGAATATCTAATGGAAATGTATCATTCGTTACATAAAAATGAGAATATATGTATGTAAATATTCAGAACAGATGGATGAATTGAGATACATACATTAACATTTATGCCGAAACGGCGAATAAAAAATGTGTGTTTTTTTTCGTGGAGGTGCGGCTGGCATTTTCATGCTCACATGAATGTGAATTGAAATTGTCGGTAGTTATTAAATAATAGTTGACAACACATTCGTGGAAATTGCATGACTGAATGACATGAATTGTAGAAAGTAAGTGACAATTAGTTGGAATTGTCGCAGTTTATGTGTTGACTTTTTTGGCTTTTTAGGATGAAAAATTGTGTATTTTTTGTAGTTGACAATTGTTTAATGCTTGTTGATGGAACTGAAAATTGAATCTGGGGAAAATAGTTGGGAATGGTTTGAAATGTTTGAAGAATTTAAGAATTTTTTCTAGTGTGAAGACACCTGAACTTTAAAAATCTAGTGTAAAGGCACCTTAACTTCAGAGCTCTAGTGTGAAGACACCTTAACCTCAGTACTCTTATCTGAAGACACCTGAACATGTGCCTCTCTAGTGTGAAGCCACCTGAAGCTGACTTTAACCGAATCTTAAGTTTGAGAAGCAACAAACTTAGGACTGCCAACTCTCTATCAAAATTCAAAACATTCAATGCCTCAAGCCTCAACAAAATCATCGATATCAATATCCAAAATTATCATCAATACCTCCAACTACCTCACATCCTTATCAACTCAATTTATGTCTTCATCTAATGTTTATGGAAAATTATGCGAATAAACAATGAAGTTAAATTTTACCGAATCCAAAAGCATGTAACATAAATATATTAGGCATGCATCAGCTTCCTCTTATTCTTTAAACCTCGCGGGGCAAAATAAAGAAAATTCAAAAAAAAATATCTATGTTGGGTGGGGGGAGAGATAAATGATAAACATAAGTAAATAATATGTATGAACATATTTTATTGTTAGGATGAATTGATAGAGAGAATAAGGAGGCGCGGGTAAATTGAGTTAGTTGAAAATGATATGAAGTTTATTTTATGGGCTTGATGTAAGTGAAGAGGTTGGGGTTGGGGTGGGAGTAATGTAACCTTTTAAAAGATTAAGAACAAAATTAAATGAAATGAAAATGTCAAGGAGATTAATTTCATTATTTGTGCTTAAAAGCGGATGAATTGAGGGACTTTGATCTTTAATTTTTGCTATTTTGGATCAAATTTAGATTTTTTTTTACTATTTTTGATCAAATTTGGATTTTTTTACTATTTTTGATCAAATTTGGATTTTTTTTTACTATTTTTGATCAAATTTGGGTTTTTTTACTATTTTTGATCAAAATTTAGATTTTTTTACTATTTTTGATCAAATTTAGATTTTTTTACTATTTTTGATCCTTTTCAGCTAAATTTTGTTCTTTTCGATTATATTTGTATCTTTTTGGTTTAACTTGGTAATATTTAGCTAAACTCGATCATTCTTGGCTACTTTTGGTCGTTTTTTGGTTAAATTTGGCTATTTTTGATTACGATTGGGAATATTGAATCATATTTTGCTACTTTGATCTCTATTTTAGCATCTTTGGAAGACATTTCATCCAAAACCCCCAAATCTCCAACAACAACAGACAAAATACCATCAAGCAACCCAAGTTATCACCCTACTCATAAAATCATAAATACCACCTCTCAAAAAAAAGAAAACGAAGTGAAAAAGTGAAAAGATAAAACAGCGATAACTTGTACGACATCTCATCCAGCTTCTTCCATTTTTTATGGCAAAACAATTTACATCTCATAACATTTTGTCGCATAAAAAAACTGCACCGAGGGTGGAAAAAAATGAAGACATAAAATTTTTTTCCCTTTTTTAAAGTAAAAAAAATTCTTTTAAATAAAAAATGAACGAGGACGAAAAAAGGTGCTTGCCTTGCAGTCAGTCGGCTCTTTTGCTGTCGCATTGGCGATGGCATTATCATAAACATAAATATTAATGGTTATGTTGATTCTGTCGACGTCGTTACAGCATTTTTCGATTTTTCTTATTTTTGCAATGTTTTTGAGAGTGAATTTTTTAGTTTTGGGAAGGAGACTGGATGTGACTGGATCTTGTAAAGTTTTCAAAAATTCATACGAAATTAAAATTGGATGAATAAAAATTGTAAAATTATTGACTAGAGTTCAAATTGAATTGTTGAACTTGGTGTTGACTGAAAAATTCCAAGTTAATTTTCAAAATACCAGTTTTAGGATCAATGACTGGTCTCTACAGCGGCGTAGCCAGGAATTTTTCGAGGGGGGGGGGGGATTTTCAAATTTGTTGTATGGAAAAAAATTTGGGGGGGAGGATTTTCAGGGTTTTTTTTCTCAAATTGAAGAATTTTTGGGTGAAAGGGGGGAACAAATCCCCCAAACCCCCCTCTGGCTACGCGCCTGGGTCTCTAGTATTACCCAAGGTACTTTAACATACTACTGGTAGGTGGGATATATTCTATAATCCCCACCTATATTGTTTCCCTAGTTTATGGCTAGGGTCAGGGGTATATTCAGTGGGGAGGGTGGTTTGGGGGTCAAAATCCTCCTCGGAAAAAAATTAACTCTAATGACCAAAAAACAAAAAAAAAGCCTTTAAAAGTCAATTTCGAGCACATTTTCCAATTTTGAGAACCTACCCACACCGCACCCCCCCCCCCCCCAACCCCTTGAAAAAATTTCTGTATACGCCCCTGGCTAGGGTACTTTTTGTAGTGTAGGTAGGGAACCCAATTGTAGAGTAGATGGTCCCTACTTATGGTATACCACCTTAATACCTTAGAATTCCTCTTTAATTATCCAACACACCAAGCTACACATCATCACCCCCACCTCCATCCCTTTCATCTTCTGAAATACCAGAAAAGCAAATATATTTATAGCAATACTTACACAAAAACATTCAAAGACTTCTTTAAGTCAGCTATAAACAAAAGTTGTCACAATATATCAAGATGTGCTGTCGTGCGTTTTGAAAACAATTTTCATGTTTCTTTTATTCAAGATAACAGCTTCTTCCCCCTTTTATCATCATCTCACAGGCAAGTGTGAAATAATTTAAATGCATATGTGGTGTATGTAAATTTTGTTCAAGTCATGTGCTTTATGTTGTCATGGATTACATGTTTGATCTTCTTATTTGTGATTTAATAAAAGAGTTTTTTCTTGAGGATTTGGAAATTTTCTTTTGAGGTTGAATTTATTTGTGAAATTTGAATTTTGATGACATTTTTTTTTGGATTTCAGGAAGCAGACTAACAAGTTAGAAAATAAGTTACAAAAATTACAAAAAAATGTGGCAAAAGTTACAAAAACGTGACAAAAATTACATGATATTTTTAATCAATTTTTCCATTTCCCATATAAATGACAACATTCTTGTTTGACCGAAATTTTTCTTCTGATTCATCTTGAATTCTTTTGCGACGTCCACAAAATATGCTTGTGATAATATTGTAAAATATTTCAACAATTGAGAGAATGGAACATCCCATGAACAGACCCAGCAAACCTCCACAGTCACTCTGTAAAATGAAACAATAATTAAATAATTAATCTATTACACTATAATATTGATTAAAGAGGTATAACCAAACATTCCTTGAGGGAAAGGTTTGACTCAAGGTTGAAAACCTGGACGAGTTGATCAAAAGTAAGTTCCAAAACTGTAGTTAGACCATCGAAATGCGAAGTCAGAGACTTTCAGAGGTAAATTCATATCACTGTAAACTCAGTGTCTTCCGAAAAATTGAGTCCTATGACTTTTTTGGCATCATGCAAGCAAAAATCAGTCATTTTATACCTTTTGTAGAAAAAAATCTCGCGACACACCATTTGGAATACACTGCTGTAGAAAAATGGTAGGGCAACCCACTCCACTTTTAATGAAAATACTAAATATCAACAAATTACTCACTATAAACTGCTGAGCTCCATAAACTGAAAAATTTTCTTCAGTCTTGATAATATGATCCAAAAATTCAATAGTAAGACGTGAAATTGTTCCACTGAAAATTGAAAAAGTTAAAGTTTTTACATCAAAAGCAATCAAATTTAAAATCTACTTAGGAAAATCCAGGTAAAATTGTTCTGTATCTGCAAATAGGTCCAATGTCTTTTGTGTTTTAAAATCCATATCTTTTACACTTTTTACTTCATAATTAATTTGCGTACATAACGGCAAACAGTTGCATTTATGAAAATCCCTAAAATAATTTTTTTCGATATAGGACTCTTCAGATTTTAAAGAACATTCCAACTTTGAAATATCACAAACTGCTGTTGTTGAATTTCGTGGCATGCACTATGGGGCAAAATGAAAAAAAATCGGACATTCACTTCGATTTTGGCAATGTTTCAAATATCCATTCCAAAGTGATTTATTCTTGTAGAGGACATAAAAGTAGACTTGTATGCCAAATTTCAGGTCATTTGGTGGTGTTTCCGCGATTCTAGGGCTGTTTGTAGTTGAAAAGGGGGTAAAAATCTGATTTTTTCATGCCATATTCAAACTGGGAAATCTCTGCGATGGTAAAAGATATTGAAAAACGGGTTTCGGTTCCTAATAGTGGTATATAAGAGCTTAATTTTGACATAAGGTAAAGTTTATAACTTTTAACTTTTGGTACCGATATGCTAGAAAATGTATGGAAATCCTAGGAAAAATGACTTCAAACATGCCGCAATCATCTTAGATGATCAATTTCCAATCAAGTAAATACACAAAAATGTAGCCCTTGACTTCTAGTTTACATAATTGTATAAACATTTGCCATAGCTAGCCGCGAACAAAAGTTATGGCCATTTTAGTGAGTCGATCTATATTTGGCCAAAAACTAATTTTTCTGACAAAAAAATGAGAATCATAAAAATAAATATGATTTTTGATGTTGTTTAGTGACTTAGGCTGTTTCAGGACAAACTGCGAAGAAATTTTTTCAAAAAGTTCAAAACTTACCGAGATATGGGGTACATGTGCTCCCTGACGACTTGACCTTTTTTTACCACACTCAAACAGCTGTAACTCATACAGGATATAATATTTTTTATTTCTGTTTTCTTTTTATTGTAGTCTATATTAGTACCTTTCTAATGATATATAATACTTGATGGTTGATAATGGTCTTGGTCATGAATGCTGCCCTTGTTTGTGACCGACCCAAACTAGTGAAAATTTCAAAAACATCATTTCTTGATATAGCATTAAGGAACATAATTAAATATTATATTTAGATTTTTTATGTTTATTTATGATAATTAAAACCATTTAAACTCAAATTTTGTAATTTGGAATTTCTTTGCTACCTGTGAACAGTTACTTGGTAGCCTCCTAAAAAGTACCCTTATAGCCTCTATGTGGTCAACAAATCTTGAAAAGTAAGTTATTTTGCAGACTTTTATCGATTGTTATTTGATATTTATATATGTTTAAAACATAATTTATCTGTTTAAGGTAAAAAACACTGAAAAATTGGGATTTTTGGTAATTTTGTTTGAGATTGGCTTGCGTCGGTTACATTCAATGCACTACCATGGCAGCAAGGACCACCATATATCCAAGTATTATATATTTTTATAAAGCTAATAACATCAGCTAGCAAATACAGAAAACAGAATCAAGAAATATTGTTCCAATAAAAAGTTATGATTGTTTAAATAGTCTCAAAAAGTACCAGGTCGGCAGCCAGCATAGGTAAAAACGCGATTTTGGTAATTTCATGCCTATTTTGATTTCTTATACATTTTTTTAAGTTCCTGTATGTATTTTAATTTCATTTTGCCCCAAATACTTCTGAAATATAATAAAGATTTTCAAAATCATGTTTTTTCCTATGCTGGTTGCCGACTTTGTACCTTTTGAGACTACTTAAACAGTCATAACTTTTTATTGGAACAATATTTCTTGATTCTGTTTTCTGTATTTGCTAGCTGATGTTATTAGCTTTATAAAAATATATAATACTTGGATATATGGTGGTCCTTGCTGCCATGGTAGTGCATTGAATGTAACCGACGCAAGCCAATCTCAAACAAAATTACCAAAAATCCCAATTTTTCAGTGTTTTTTACCTTAAACAGATAAATTATGTTTTAAACATATATAAATATCAAATAACAATCGATAAAAGTCTGCAAAATAACTTACTTTTCAAGATTTGTTGACCACATAGAGGCTATAAGGGTACTTTTTAGGAGGCTACCAAGTAACTGTTCACGGGTAGCAAAGAAATTCCAAATTACAAAATTTGAGTTTAAATGGTTTTAATTATCATAAATAAACATAAAAAATCTAAATATAATATTTAATTATGTTCCTTAATGCTATATCAAGAAATGATGTTTTTGAAATTTTCACTAGTTTGGGTCGGTCACAAACAAGGGCAGCATTCATGACCAAGACCATTATCAACCATCAAGTATTATATATCATTAGAAAGGTACTAATATAGACTACAATAAAAAGAAAACAGAAATAAAAAATATTATATCCTGTATGAGTTACAGCTGTTTGAGTGTGGTAAAAAAAGGTCAAGTCGTCAGGGAGCACATGTACCCCATATCTCGGTAAGTTTTGAACTTTTTGAAAAAATTTCTTCGCAGTTTGTCCTGAAACAGCCTAAATCACTAAACAACATCAAAAATCATATTTATTTTTATGATTCTCATTTTTTTGTCAGAAAAATTAGTTTTTGGCCAAATATAGATCGACTCACTAAAATGGCCATAACTTTTGTTCGCGGCTAGCTATGGCAAATGTTTATACAATTATGTAAACTAGAAGTCAAGGGCTACATTTTTGTGTATTTACTTGATTGGAAATTGATCATCTAAGATGATTGCGGCATGTTTGAAGTTATTTTTCCTAGGATTTCCATACATTTTCTAGCATATCGGTACCAAAAGTTAAAAGTTATAAACTTTACCTTATGTCAAAATTAAGCTCTTATATACCACTATTAGGAACCGAAACCCGTTTTTCAATATCTTTTACCATCGCAGAGATTTCCCAGTTTGAATATGGCATGAAAAAATCAGATTTTTACCCCCTTTTCAACTACAAACAGCCCTAGAATCGCGGAAACACCACCAAATGACCTGAAATTTGGCATACAAGTCTACTTTTATGTCCTCTACAAGAATAAATCACTTTGGAATGGATATTTGAAACATTGCCAAAATCGAAGTGAATGTCCGATTTTTTTTCATTTTGCCCCATAGTGGCATGTAGAAACCAACACATCCGCATTCTTTTAACATGTAATTTGCTTTACATTCTAACTCACAATGCGATTGAGTGTAAGACTTGAAGAATTTGAGTTTATTTTCATCGCTAAAGTAACAATTTCTTTTTTCTGGCCTGAATTTCCTCATATTTTCAGGTGTTCGATATTGTGTGGCTTTCATTGCAATTGATTTTGACGCTTCAACACCAAGAATAAATGAAACATTTGTAAATGTAGGAATCTCATTCGGCATGTGCCAATAAATTTTAAATCCCTGCTCAGGACCAAGACAAGCTTCATCAATGTCATTTCCACTTTGTGCAAGCAAAAATACAATTTTACCTTTACTTCCGCTAAAAAGCCTTTTTGGATACTGATCAACCTCATTATTTAAATAACCAACATCAGTATTCCAAGTTGAATTTCTGTTATTCTTGTAACTGTTAAAGTCTGAACTTAGATCTGAATTTTGTCTGAACAACAACGGATATTCCTGAAGGTTATAAGTCGCACAAAATCCTTCACTTGTCATCACACGATCAACTACAGTTTCAAAGTTACTCAAAACAAATCCCTTATCAGTCTTCATGCCCACAATTGTCTGATTTAGAGGAAATTGCACTCCAGACATGGTTTTGACGATGTCGGTTCCTTTAAGTGCCACACTTTCTGTGTAATTTGGATTAATGAATTTTATAAGATTGATGTAATTTGCTGTGCAGAGCGGAAGTGCAAGCTCAAAATATTTTCTTGATTCATCTCCCATTTCACCTGAAGTAAATGCATCATTTAAAGCTTTATCGTAGTCCAAGTATTCTTTTTTGATCTGTTCAAATGGAAAAATTAAAAAATCTAAAATGTTATTAACTTTTACTTTAAATTTAAGAAACCTTGCTCTGATGACAAATGGTAATAGCAGGATGAGGAATCGTAACTGAATTTTCATATAAAGTTCTCACTCCAATATCAGGTGTAATGTTCCATTTGTCATAAATTTGAACACCGTGAATAATGCATCCAAAAATTGATAAAATAAAAACTCCGATCCAAAAGATTCGAGCCTTCTCAGAGACTTTAGTATCACCAATGAATTTAGCACCAGTAATCGATGATTCCGCTGTTATTTGGCTAAAACATGATGAATACTCACGAACTTCAAAACTTTCATTTAAATTGGTTGTACTCATGTTGAAGGTTTAAGACTTACTAAAGTTTTAGGCACAACAAACAGCTTATATAATGGGTACTCGGAGGCCAAATTCAGGCATAATGGTAAAATTATTCAAATTAGCAAATATATTTTAATTTAATTAAGAATTGGGTTGCTTTTTAGAAACCTTTTGTTTAAATACTAGCTGAATGTATGAAATAAGGATATATAAATTCTAGGTATGATTAATCAGGTGCTGAAATCATCCAAAAACTCAATTAATCAGAAATTTTTCCAAAATTGTAATTAATATTTTTGAAATCATTTTATTCAGGATTTTCTCAATTCTTACATTAATCAAAATGCAAATTAAAAATTTATTCATTTTTTTCATTTTCCTTGCCTTCGTCATCTTCCATTATAACAACAGTTCGAGTGTCTTTTTTTGGTGTTGGCTTCTTCTCTTCTTTGCTAACTTCAGTTTGATTTGGATTTTTCATAAATAATGTCGCAAAAAGTTGGTAGAAGAGTTCAACTAGAGAGAGGATGGAACATCCCATGAACAGCCCAAGCAAACCTCCGCAGTCACTCTGAAAATATGAAATTTATTAAACATGTTCAGCCATGACCAAGTAACAGAACTTACAATAAAATGCTGTATTTTATATCCCAAGAAGTTTTCTTGCGCCTCGATTAGAAAATCTTCAAATTCAATTACAAATCGTGAGATTGTTCCACTGAAAAGATATTGCAATTTTTTAATCCCGAGCAGCACAACACAGCCACCAGCCCACCACTATGTAGCCATATTAATGGCAAAACTCAAAATTATTATGGAGTGTCATGACAGCTGTTTTATGGCTGCTTCAGTATCATTTATAGTTTGTAATAGTCCAAACGACACAAAGCACCATTTAGAAGCCTACTTTGTGTCACTCGGGTTGTTGATCAGCACTTACTTGGGAAAATCGATAAAAAATTGTTTTGAATCTTCGAAAATATCCAATGTCTTTAGTGTTTTAAAGTCCATATCGATGCTTGACAAGACATCATATTTGATGGTTGAACATGATGGATAGCAGTTGCAAGGCATTGAATTTTCTCGATAATTTTGATCATTTTCCAACCAATTGTCGTTTGCTTCTTCAGCACATTGCAACTTTGTTATATCACAAACTGGAGTCGATGAGTTCCTTGGCATGAAATATTTTACACATCCACATTTAGTTAGCGTATAATTAGTCAGACATTCCATATCACAGTGTGATTTTGTGTAGGATTTGAAGAACTGCAGTGGCTTTTCATCCTCAAAGAAGCATCGACGTTGTTTTGCATCATAACGCTGCAAGTCATCAGATGTTCGAATTTGTGTTGCTTTCATGACCAAAGTTTTTGCCTTTTCAACTCCAACAACCACAGATCTGTGCATGTACGATGGAATCTCATTCGGCATATGCCAATAAATTTTAAATCCTTGCTCAGGACCAAGACATGCTTCATCAATGTCATTTCCACTTTGTCCTAGCAAAAATACAATTTTACCTTTACTTCCACTAAAGATTCTTTTTGGATATTGATCAGTTTTTTCATCTTTGTAGCCATCAAGTGGATTCCAAGTTGAACTTCTTCCATTTTTGTAACTATCGAAGTCTGAACTTAGATCTGAATTTTGTCTGAACAACAACGGATAGTCTTGAAGATTATAAGTCGCACAAAATCCTTCACTTGTCATCACTCGATCAACTGCAGTTTCAAAGTTATCCAAAACAAATCCTTTTTCGGTTTTAATTCCAACAAATGTCTGATTTAAAGGAAATTGTACTTCTGACATGAGTTTGACAAAGTCCGTTCCATTTAGTTCCACACTTTCTGTGTAATTTGGATTTACGAGTTTTATAATATTGATGTGATTTGCTGTGCAGAGAGGAAGTGCAAGTTCAAAATATTTTCTTGATTCATCTCCCATTTCACCTGGAGTAAATGCAGCATTTAAAGCTTTATCGTAGTCCAAGAATTCTCTTTTGATCTGTGAAAATTCAGAAATTCAAAAGATTTTTTTTTGTAAATTCACTCACTTTATTTACGTACCTTAGATTGCGGGCATATAGTTACAGCTGGAAATGGCACAGTCCTGGATGAATTGAATCTCACTTTTAATCCAATATCAGGTGTAACATACCATTTCTCATAAACCTGCGTTGCATAGTAAGCACATCCAAGAATCGACAGACAGAATGCAATAATCCAAAATGTTCTCGTTGTTTTTGCACTGTGCAAGTCCCCGATATATTTTACTCCATGAATCGACGACGTGTTAACCAATAATCCAAAAACTGATGTTTTCACTTTGACCGGATCTGGTCTCTTATTTTTAATCGATCTTATAGTATTCCTTAAACTCATGATGGTGGCACTAATAATGTTAAAATTTATTGCAAGAGCTTTAGTTTTATAGCAAAAAATACACCCAATTAATATGCACGCAAGTGCTTTTTTGCTGATACAATATGATGACAAGCGGTTGTGGTTTAGTGGGAATTTTTATTTTGTGTTGAATTTCGGATATGATAAAGCTAAGATGAAGTAGTGCTAAGATGTAACTTGACTAAGAAGTAATAAGACCAAGAAGAAGTAAGGCTAAGATGTAACCAGACCAAGAAGTTGTAGAACTAAGATGTAACCAGACTAAGAAGTAGTAAGACTAAGAAGAAGTAAGGCTAAGATGTAACCAGACCAAGATGAAGTAAGACTAAGATGTAACCAGACTAAGAAGTAGTAAGGCTAAGAAGAAGTAAGGCTAAGATGTAAAAAGATTAATAAGAAGTAGGGTTAAGATGTAATCAGACTAAGAAGTAGTAAGACTTAGAAGAAGTAAGGCTAAGATGCAATCAGACTAAGATGAAGTAAGGCCAATATTTAACCAGACTAAGATGTAACCAGACTAAGATGTAACTAGAGTAAGAAGAAGTAGGACTAAGATGTAATCAGACTAAGAAGAAGTAAGGCTAAGAAGAAGTAGGACTAATATAAAACCAGACTAAGGAGAAGTAGAGCTAACATGTAATCAATCTAGCAAGAAGTTAGAACTAAGCTGTGATTATAACTAAACGACATTAGAACTGAACCAAATCTACCCCAAATCTCCTCAATCCCTCTACAACAACCAGTAAACAAACAAATTCGCCGCTTTAATTGCCTATTTTACTTTTCATATCCAATTCCATCACATTCCGTGCAGTAAATGAAAAGCAACCCCAACAAATTCCACAAAGGTGGGAAAATTTACGACATCAGTTTGAATTTTAAAGTGTTTCTAGCTCGTCCGTTGACCGTAAAAATGTCGACATTAATTAGTAATTATTTTGAATGTAACCGATCCTTTAATTAACTCCATCCATCAAATTGCTCGTAGCCCCTTCTTTAATTAAACACGACACCGCCGTGGGATATGAGAAAAATATGCAAATTCGAAGAAAAGAAGCTTCGACTTTTTAATCAATTATGGGAATTTGTGTTGTTGGTTATCTGAAGTTTGTGAAAATTTATGGAAATTTTGCCTTTTTGTGAACAAATAAATTAAATTAACTGATGTTGGTGACTAATTGATATATTACTACAAAATTGTGGTATTAAAAAGTTCTTTTGGGTGTTAAAAAATGCAAAAGGGACTAGAAGGTGTTGAAATGGAATATTTTAGGTGACTTTTTTATGTAAATTTGAAATTTTTACTCACAAATATTAAAATAATGATCTCAAACCTCCTATCGGCTCAAAAATCAATAATATACTATCGATTTTTTGTGAAAAAATCATCAATTTTCTTACACAGCTTAATGTCTTTTTTCAAAAAGAAAATACAAAATTTTAAGTGAAACAATCATCAGTGAATAAATCAAAGAAAATTTCAATTTTTTATTGTTTTATTTTCGATACAAATATTTTTAAATATACGCAGAATTTATCAAACGTGAATTCGTTTTATCTTCTGGCTTGGGTCTATTTTCATCATCACTTTGATGTTTTTTCGTGAAAAGTACAGCGAATATGTTGTAGAAGATCTCAAAGATGGAAATAACTGAGCATCCAAGGAACAAGGCAAGCAAGCCTCCAAAATCGCTCTGGAAAAAATAAATAATAATTAGTATAAAACTAGGGTTGAAAATCAGTTAGTTTTGCCGGTTATTATCAAAATTGGGGTTTAGGATTTCGATGGTAGAAGCCCTTTTAGCATATCAAGTCGCGCTTTGTCACTGTGCATGAATGATTCCATAGACTTCTGTAGATCCTTTTACATATTAACATACAGAGGTCAGTTGCTTGATATAACCTAGGGTATACCCTTTACACTACCCTAGGAGTCACCATAGGGGAATAGCATAGGACCTGAAGAATAGTCAAGGATATACCAGGGATAGCACTAGGCAATAATCTAGGAGTATACCGTAGGAAATAAAGAGCAATCGGCTCCAGGTCAATAAAATCATCAATTATACTCACAATAAGATGTTGAAGCTTATATCCTAAGTAACTTTCCCTTGACTCTACGAGAAAATCTTCAAATTCAATGGTTAATCGTGAAATTGTCCCACTAAAATGCAAGAGAATAACATTAGCTTGAGAACAAACCTCAAGATCGTATTCTAAGTCATAATATCAATTTATAATCTAACTCACTTAGGAAAATCCTCATAAAATTGTGTATCATCTCCAAAAGCTTCCAATGTCTTTTGTGTCTTAAAGTCCATATCTATGCTTGACAAGACATCATATTTGATGGTTGAACATGATGGATAGCAGTTGCAAGGCATTGAATTTTCTCGATAATTTTGATCATTTTCCAACCAATTGTCGTTTGCATCTTCAGCACATTGCAACTTTGTTATATCACAAACTGGAGTCGTCGAGTTCCTTGGCATGAAATATTTTACACATCCACATTTAGTCAGCGTGTAGTTAGTCAGACATTCCATATCACAGTGTGATTTTGTGTAGGATTTGAAGAACTGCAGTGGCTTTTCATCCTCAAAGAAGCATCGACGTTGTTTTGCATCATAACGCTGCAAGTCATCAGATGTTCGAATTTGTGTTGCTTTCATGACCAAAGTTTTTGCCTTTTCAACTCCAACAACCACAGATCTGTGCATGTACGATGGAATCTCATTCGGCATATGCCAATAAATTTTAAATCCTTGCTCAGGACCAAGACATGCTTCATCAATGTCATTTCCACTTTGTCCTAGCAAAAATACAATTTTACCTTTACTTCCACTAAAGATTCTTTTTGGATATTGATCAGTTTTTTCATCTTTGTAGCCATCAAGTGGATTCCAAGTTGAACTTCTGTTATTCTTGTATCTGTCAAAATCTGAACTTAGATCTGAATTTTGTCTGAACAACAATGGATAGTCCTGAAGGTTATAAGTCGCACAAAATCCTTCACTTGTCATCACTCGATCAACTGCTTCCTCAAAATTATGAACTATAAATCCCTTATCAGTCTTCATGCCCACAAATGTCTGATTAAGTGCAAACTGAACATCCGACATTGTTGAAACAAAATCCTCACCATCTAGTTCGGCTGTGTCTGTGAAGTTTTTGTTCATTGAGTTGATTAAGTTGATGTGGCTGACTGTGCAGAGTGGAAGAGCTAGTTCGAAGTATTTCTTTTGTTCCTTGTCAACATCGTCTTGGCTAAATGCTGCTAATAAGACTTTGCTGTAGTTTACGAATCTACTTCTGATCTGGAGATTGAGAAATGAATTTTTGGTTAAAAATTGGATTTTAAAAAGGACAGATTGAGGCAGGAAGACATGATGGGAAATTCGTTGTGCCAATTATACACCAATGACCTTCAAGTCTACACTACAGTGTCTTTTAGGACCAATAAAGTATAATTTAAGAATCGTAACCCTCATAGTAAGCATAACAGCAATATCAACTCACCTTAGACTGCGGACAGATAGTGATAGCTGGAAATGGAACATTTCTCGATGCAACATGCTGAGTTTTCAGTCCAATGTTGGGAGATTTACGGAATTCATTGTAAATTTGACACGAAAGATATGTACATCCGATAACAGAGAGTAGAATCAATAAAGTCCACAAAAATCTTCCAAATTTTAAGGCTCTTGAATCTCCAATGTATTTAACACCGTGAATTGATGATTTACTTAAAACTGATCCACAAATTGAGTTGCTTGACATATTGAATTATCAAGGAACAATTTATGATTTTTAGAATTCAGCAAAAAAATATCCAATCCAGATAAATTCCAGCAAAATTATTCCACACGAACTGAACAATCCAAAATGAAGCACTTGACTGAGAATACAATATTTCTGTATTAGATTAGGCAGACGCTGGGGTGACTATCTTTTTTTGAACGATAATTTTGTCAATTTTTAGGATTTTTTTTGTTATTATTTTGAAAACTTTAATTTAAAGTAAAGTTAAATGCTAATTTTATTAAATAATAAAAATTCAATTTAATTTAAAGTAAAATTAAATGCTAATTTTATTAAATAATAAAAATTAAATTAAATACTTTAATTTAAAGTATAATTAAAGCTGTCCTAGCAGATGGTCATGCTACATATTTTTTTGAGAGAAGAATTGATAAAAGTCTTGATAAAAAAGAACATTTTGTTTGCTTAGATCAAACACAAAAATAAAAGTGATAATTGTTAACAAGACTGACTGATATTTTGTATTTAGTAGTACTAAAAAATCTATTTTAAAAATTTATTTGCACTAAAAACCAACAAATTCTGACAGATGGGCACCCTAGCTTTACAATCTCTGGCGGTTACGTCCGAAAAATTTGAATTTAATTAAAAAAATTCATTGACATTGAAATTCGGGTCATTACTCATTGTTTATATTGATAAGCGAATTTAAGAACAAAAAACTTGGAGTGTGAATTTTTTAATGAAATAATTTATTAATTTTTTTATTTGACTGGACAGATTATGATTGAATTTGTTGTGTTTAGTGTGTGTGAAGTTGATGAAAATGAGTATTTTTGTAACTGATAGTAAATTGGGGCTTGTTGATGGAAATAATAAAAGACTGATTGGATGATTTTAGAAAAAAATCAATTTTAGTCAATTTTGAGAAAGTTTTGAGGAAAATGTTCTCAATTTTAAACAGTTTTAAGCTTAAAAGTTGAGAAAATTTGCTAAAATTGGAACAAAATATCAAAAAAACACAGACAAAATAAATTAGGAATGGCAATGAGGTCCAAATCAACTTGATAGTACCATGGTGTTGCTTGGGACCTCGTTGCTGCTCGTGTCTATGGATCATGGGCGTACCCAGAGGTGGTCTGGATTTTAAAACTCAGTATAA
This sequence comes from Chironomus tentans, assembly GCA_963573255.1. NCBI lineage: Eukaryota > Metazoa > Arthropoda > Insecta > Diptera > Chironomidae > Chironomus > Chironomus tentans. The sequence goes on from OY754305.1 coordinate 7,826,917, forward strand.
ATGAAACCCATTTGAAGAACTACTGATTCCTTTAAATTTAGTGCACCTAACTAATAATCAAACCAAAATATTGAAAAAGTTCTTGAAAATTCTTGAAAAATGAGTTTGAAAACTCCAGACTCCCGTTCCTCTGGCCCATGCTATGAATTCATTATGGAATTATAGAAAAATCTAAATTAATTTTAATGCAAATTAGTTATAAAGCAAAGTGCAAAGTCTGCAAAAATTCAAAAACATCAAATTTATTTTGTGAAAAACAATGCTCAAAAAATCAAAAATGCCCTCCCCTTGCATAAAAAATTCCAAACTCACTATCCGTTCAGTCAAATGCTCCCATAAATCGCAGCTCATTGTACGAATAAAATGATGCAGAGCGGAAAGAACAAGAAGAACTTCTAGAGAAAAATAAAAAGAATTCCACAAAAAAAAATTATAGCCATGTCTGTGGCCTTGCAATTATCATCGACATTAAAAATTATTTCACATATGTCTTCAAAGAGTTTTTTTTAATCGGTTTATTGCTACTTTGTTGTTTTGAATGACATGCCAAAAAATATTCCAGGATGGGACCGGTATAGAGCTAGTTTTGAGCCAGATTTACACTAGAATCCAGCGTCTAGCTGACATCACATTGACCAAGCTGGAATATTTTTTTGTTATTATAAAAATTTCACTTTCAATTTCTTCAAAAGTGATTGGAGACATTCATAAATGATGTAACGCGCAAGGTCTAGACCCCCTACCTCCCCCTACGTCATAAAATTTTCAAATAAAAATTTTTATTTCGTACGAAAGTGTCACACATAGCGTCAGATCCCCTCCCCCCTTAAAAATAAGATGACATTTATGAACGACCCCATTATTGACCGCATATAATTTTTTTAATAAAAATAAATTTTGTATCCAATTAGAAAATAGTTAAAAATAAAAAATAGCTCTTAAAATTCTCAAATATTTTTTTAGTTCTGGAAAATATCAAAATTAAAATAAAAATTCTTTTTCGAATTTTCAACTTTAAAGAATTTTATTTCCTTTGTTCGAATATTTTTCTACCTTTTTCCTTGTCTTTTTATCTCCTCTTCCTTAATTTGAATACATTATCCATCAAAAAATCGCATTATCTCACCCTTATGAATACATATTCGATCCTAATGTCTAACAAGATGTTTAGATGAATGGCCCATTAATGATTCCGACTCCCAAGAAGAAAAGAGAAAAAAACTCGTTATCGATTTTTATTGGAAATTTATTCAAATTTTTAATGCCATTTTCATGCTCTGCCTTTTATTTTCATTCACAATAACATCAAATTGTTGATATTTTGTTTATTTTTTGAGTGGATGGAAAGGAAAAAAATGTTTAGTTGATGTGGAAAATTTGAATGAATATTGATCCACCCAAGCACTAGAGTACGATGAAGGCAAACAATGCGAGTCATTTTGGTGTGACATTAAACAAATTTATGGCATTTAATGATATGGCATTGTTATTATGTGAGCGGTGAGTGAGTTGGATAAGTTTGAAAGTCACAACTTTTCTATTTTTAATGATTTTTTGACATTTCCCATTTTTTTTTAAATTTTTTTAATTTTTTGGCATTTCCCAATTTTTTTTAAATTTTTTTAATTTTTTCAAATTTTTTTCAAATTTTTTTATTTTTTTTTATTTTTACAATTTTTAAAAAATTTAAATTTAAAAAAAAATTCCTAAAAAATTCAAATTTAACAAATTTTTATAATTTTTTAAAATTTTCAACTTTTTTTGTTAATACTTATTAATAAGTATCCAAAAATTTGAATTTTTAAAGAATTAGTATAATAATTTAAGTTTAAATATTTTAAGAAATTGAATTTTTTTTAAAAAAATCATTTCTTTAAAAAAGTTTTGATTTTTTAAAAAGTTTCAATTTTTTAAATTTTTCAAAAAAATTCCAAATTTTCAATTTTTTAAATTTTTTAAAAAATTCCAAATTTTGAGTTTTTTAAGTTTTTCAAAAAAATTCCAAATTTTTAGTTTTCTAAATTTTTCAAAAAAATTCCAAATTTTCAATTTTTTAAGTTTTTCAAAAAATATTCTAAATTTTCAATTTTTTAATCTTTTTCAAAATGTTTAATTTTCAAATTTATTCTTTTTAAATTCAATAAATTTTTATATCTTTTTTTTCTTATTTTTTTTGAAACAAATTTTTTGAAACTGGAAAAGTTGTATTTTAAAATAAACCATCAAAAACTCCCAAACTGACCACCAATTTTAATCATTATTCATTAATTCCTGCACTCATAATAACACAGTTTCATAGACTAGGACACAACAGCAGATCATTACACGGTGCGATGTTCAATGTTATGTAAATATGTTTATTTAAAGGACATGAAGCATGGTGCTTATTCTTTTGCACCCATATGTACATAAAATTTTACATGAATGAAACAATTACATGAATTATGTTAAATTATTTCTGATGTGTTTTTGTGTGTGGACATAAATTCGATTAATATTTTATGGGTGAATGAAGGAATTTTTTTCCTGTTCTATTTTCACATTTGGAATTTTTTTAAGAAAATATTTATTTATTTTTTTTAATTGTTTTAAATTTAATAGAATTAATTTTTTAAGTTTTGGACAAAATTTAAGAATTTGGACTAAATTTAAATTTTTTGAATTTTTTGTAATTCTTAAACTTTGTTTCAACTTTCAAAATTTTGCTTAAATTTTTTAATTTTGTTTAAATTTTTTAATTTTGCTTAATTTTTTTAATTTTGTTTAAATTTTTGATTTTTTTTTGAATTTTTGAACTTTTTTAAAATTTTTGATTTTTTTAAAAAAAATTTGAATTTTTTTACATAAAAATTGAATTTTTTTAAAATTTTTGAATTTTTTTTTATAATTTTTGAATTTTTTTTAAAATTTTTGAATTTTTTTACAAATTTTTGAATTTTTTTTTTAAAAATTTTTGAATTTTTTTTTAAATTTTTAAATTTTGTTTAAAGTTAGAAAAACAAAAAATGTTTGAAAAGTAATAATAATAATATGTAGAAATTTTAGAAACTAATTTTCCTGAAGAACTAATTTAAAATTACATTAATTACCATTTTTTAAGTAAAATTTAAACATTTCAAAAGCTAATCTTAACAATAAATCCTCGAAAGCAATTTACAAACACCAAAAAAGTGAGACTCAACCAGCATTAATTATTAAATAATTACCATATTTCACGAACAACTTTTACAAACTTTTTTACGTTCTTTTAATGAATACAAGTGTCATCTTATCTTTTACCTTAAATAATTAAAAACATTTTCTTTCTCTTCTTTATTTTCCACCTTCAGCCGCTAATTTTCCTGCGGTTCTTATTCGAATTCTCATGGGAAAAATTCTACTCGTCACCCTTTCTGCATCTTAAGGCTTTAAATTAAGTGTCAGCAAATTAGATTTTTACACTTTTTGAAGTGGAGTTTTTTTTGGGAGAGGTGAGAAAATTTAACTTGAGGAAGTTGAGATTGTGGTTTTTAAAAAATTATGTACATATTTATTTGAATTATTGGACAACTGAGGTAACTAAATTGATGGATTCTTGAATATTTTGGCCGCAAATTTTGATCAGCTTCCCCAAAAACCCATTTTTAAACTTTTTGTGCATTCAAAACAGTGGCGTAGCCAGAAGTTTTTGAGAGGGGGGGGGGGGTGTTTGGAAAATATTTTTTTCAGTTCAAAAACCCTAGCAATTTTAAATAATTTTTTTCTTTGGACCAATTTTTCCCACGAATTATTAATTTTCAAATTTTATTAATTTTCAAATTTTATTAATTTTCAAATTTTATTAATTTTCAAATTTTATTAATTTTCAAATTTTGTTAACTTTCAAATTTTATTAATTTTCAAATTTTATTAATTTTCAAATTTTCTTAATTTTCAAATTTTCTTAATTTTCAAATTTTATTAATTTTCAAATTTTATTAATTTTCAAATTTTATTAATTTTCAAATTTTTTTCCTAAGTTTCTATCTTTTTTAAGTTTTAAATTGTCAAACTTTTTAAATTTATTTAAACTTTAAATTTTTAGTTTTATTTTTTTTAATTTATAATTTTTTTCAAATTCTTATGTATTTTTTTAAATTCTTAAATTACTTTAATTATCTTTATAGTTTAAATTTTTTACAAAAAAAAACTTTTTAACTGTTGTTTGAAATTTTAATGACATCACATTTCTCATTTTCTTAATTATAATTTGAATAAATTAAATCGCATTTAATTGAGTTCATGAAGTGAATTTTTAATGCAAATCTCCAATTTTTCTTAAATTTTCTAAAGAATTTGTATTTAAGAGCTCTAATAATTAACTATATCAATTCCAATTGCCCCATCCACCAACTCTCAATCCATCCTAATCAAGTGCTCAAAAAGAGTTTCATCCACACCAGCAAAAATTATTCATACAAAACTAACTATTCATATCAAATAAATTATGCACCCTCGTTTTAATTCCAAAAAAAAAACATTTTCATTATTTTTATTACATTCGAATCTTCTTCATATTCTCTCTCATATGAATACATGCACATGCCTAACTCCTTCTAATGTGAAATAATTTTTTTTCACCCCTTTTTTAACCCATAAAAATGAATTCGAGTACTCTTGCTTGTTGTGTGAATGAAAAATCTTCTTAATTATTTAAAATAAACTTATACTTTTGAGTTGGATTAGTCTTGAGTTGTATTTTTGTAGCAACATGATTATAATTTTGAGCATATTGGCATTTTTTCTGGTTGGTTGGGTGAAAATCTTTATTTAATTGGTCATAACCAAGCATGTGTAGACTGAACAATGACTTAAAGTGCATGAAATCATACTTTATCTAAAAAAATGTCAAATTCTAAAGGTTGAACCACTTTTGCTACCCCACTAATCCCATTAATTACGAAGAATGATATATTCAATTAGTTTAATAGGATAAAAAAGTAAAAATGTAAGAACCAAGAAGAAATTGGATCAAGAGAAGACAAACCACAAGATTCTGAGGGTTCAACTTGATCCTTGAAAGATGCGCCGTACCCAACTACACCCACATCTCCAACCATACTCAATTCACATTATTACAAAAACAGATTAATGTAATTAAAGGCATATGTGAAAATTTTCCTCTTTTTTAACTCCCGAAGCTGAAAATATTTTGACTCTTAAAAAAGGGGTTTCAAGTTGAGAATAAATCAATGAATTTGTTTAATGATGAGGGAATGTTAATTAAGTGCAAGTGAGAAGGTGGAATTGACTCGTTAATATGTGGATGATTTATTAAAGTCTTGTTAATCAGATTTGAATATTATATGACGTGATATGTGAGGAGATGGATGAGATGAAGTTGGAGTAAAATTGGTGAGTTTAGCTCTGGGGTGTAGGGATTATTTTTTCGAGGGGGTCTGACTCTTCATGGGGGGTACACAATTATTTCCTAATTTATTTCCAATTTTTAAGATGATTTTTAATTTTTTTGCATATTAAGTAAATTTAAAAAATTTTAATTTAAAAAGTATTAAAATTTAGTAGGTTTCAGAAGTAAAACATTTAAAATTTGAAAAATCATTAAAAAAGTTAAAAATAAAGTATTTAAAATGGTTTAGAAAATTAAGTCAATTTTAATAAAATTTAAGGAATTAAGGATCTTTGCAAAACTCAACTTATTATTATCTATAAGAACCTTCATACTCAACCGACTCCTTTGATCTACCTTCTTTTTCTTGTCAAATAATATAAAAAAGTAAAAAACTTGTCTCATAAAATATTAATTTAATTTATGAAACAACAAAAAAATTAAAAAAACAGCATCGAAAAAAGAAAACAAAAAAAATAATGTCAACATTGTCAAGAAGAAAAATTATGACTTCAGCATCAACATCGTCTCGGGCAGCAGCAGTGAAGGAGAGAAAAAATTGTGCAAATAAAAATACAAATTGCTGATTAATTTTTTATCGCTCTTTCGAGAGAGGGACAGAGTGGCAGTGCCATTTATTTTCTTGTGAATATCGCATGACTGAAAAATATAATTTTTTATGCCACAATTTAATTTTCTTTTTTTTACTTGCGAGTTGTGGAGGATTCTTGATATGGATGTGGAATTTTTTTTAAAAAAATTGTTTAAAAAGAAGGAAAATTTTTGTAAGAAGGGGATGGTCAGGCTACCTCCGCAGTTTTATTTACTTCACGGATATTCCCTTGTGGCATATTTTTTATTTTCTTACGTCATCTCGTGATATGATCATTGTTATACTGAATTTTTGAGGGTAAATGTGAGAAATTAATTTAAAATTGGACATAAAATGCTAGGAAAATTTGAGATTTCTAGAAAATTGAGTTCATGCGTCATATTTTGGGAAAACATTAAAGTTTCAACCTAAAAATGCTGCACGGCTCTCAAAAAATAAGTTCGTGCGTCATATTTTGGGGGAAACAGTAAAGTTTCAACCTAAAAATGCTGCACGGCTCTCAAAAAACCAATTCGTGCGTCAGATTTTTGGGCAAATTATAAAGTTTGACCCCAAAAATGCTGCACAGATCTAAATAATCAATCCAAGCTCCATATTCAGGAAAAGTTTTAAAGTTTGACCCCAAAAATGCTCCACTCTTCCCAAAAATTCGTTTTCCACCTCAAACACTAAATCATACCTAACCTCAATCTAAAATTTAACCTCAATTCTCGACAATTCCAAACACCAAAGACTCAATTTCATTACCTTAAAAGCCTTCATTCTCCTTTTCATCCACAATAATCTCATTCAATATTTTTTGCATCAATCAATTTTCCTTAGTGCCTTTTCATATTCAAATCCCACAGTTGACACACAAAAGAGATCGGAAATGTAAACAGAAATGCAGAAAATATTCTTTGTAGTTGTCGCATTTTCATTTTTCCAATTTCCATAAGAATGAGCAATTCTGTTGGATTGTGCATGGATTTCTGTTCCTTTTGAAATGCAAATCTATTGAAAATCAATGAAATGCAAACGAGAAAATTCACTTATGGAGATTGAATGGGTTGTGGAAGGATTTTTTGAGGAGATGTGCAGCATATTTTGGGAGAGACATTACAGTTTGCCCAAAATATGTCGCATGAATCAAGTTTTGAGAACTATGCTCCAGTTTCAGGGGGAAACTTTACAATTTGACTAAAATATGGCACACAAATCAGTTTTTGAGAATCGTGCTCCAGTTTCAGAGAGAAACTTTACTGTCTTCCCAAAATATGACGCACAGATGAATTTTTAAACAATTTTCAGAAGAATTTCAACTGTTATCCACCTTTATTGAGTACCCAACCCTCCAATCTCAAATCTAAGATTCAATCATCCTCATACCCCATCAAAAATCTCAATTATCAAATTATTCCACTCATTTACTATCGAATTTACTTCCTCATCTCCAACTAAAGACTCCTCCACTAAATATTCGACACACAAAACAATAAAATTTATGAAATAATCGAGAATTGTGCCAATATAGACAAAAAAATTTTACATTCTCCATCCAGATTATCAATTTTCTGCTCGAGTTAAAAAGCCACATAAACAAAACAGTGAGCAGAGAGAGAAAATTGCAGGAAAATTGAATTATTTATTTGGTGGAAGGAAATGAATGTCAATTAAGGAATTGAGATGGAAATTTATATAAAATTTATTGAGAATGAATGAATGAGTGTTTGTTGGGGTGGGTCGAAGGTTAAGCAGGTGGAATGATTTTTGGCGGGAAAAATTGATTTTTGAGTATTTACTTTTGTTTTAGGAGATTCTGAGGTTATGATTGGATTTTTTGAGCTAATGTTGCAAATTTTGAGGTTAAAATGCAGACTTTGAGGTTATGATTGGAAATTTTGAGGTTAAAATGCAGACTTTGAGGTTATGATTGGAAATTTTGAGGTTAAAATGCAAACTTTGAGGTTATGATTGGAAATTTTGACGTTAAAATGCAGACTTTGAGGTTATGATTAGAAGTTTTGAGGTTAAAATGCAAACTTTGAAGTTATGATTAAATTTTTGAGGTTAACTTGCAAATTTTGAGGTTAAAATGAAAATTTTGAGGTTAAAATGCAAAATTTGAGGTTATAGTTTGAAATTTTGAGGTTATGCTATAAAATTGTGAGGTTTTGTGTCACAAAATTTTAAAATTCAAACACAATTCACCTAAATTTGACTCAAAAGTCTAAAATTCTAATTCATAACTCCCCAACCCCACCAAATTATCATCATAACCTCGAAAAAAAATCACTTTAACCCTCCCAAATCGCAAATTATAATAATTCCATTAATATAACATTCTCACTAATAGAAAATCACACACAAGCGACCATTTGACATCAAAATTTCCTATAATAAAATTTAAAATATTAAAATAATTTTCCAAAAACTAAAATTTGAAATTATTAGAGCCGCGACTGCAATTATTGTCATTATCATTATTTAATTACACCAAAAAATTTCATTTCTTTCGCTAAAACCTTCGGTAATAAATATCGTGAATTAGCGTCAGATTTAGAAATCGCATGAAATATTCACGTGGTGAATAAAATATTTTGTTGTTGTTTAATAGAGAAAAGTGGAAACGCAGCAGCGACAATTCATAAATATTGGAAAATGAAATTTTTTTACGTGGTGTTCTCAGGAAAAAATTCAATTTCGATTTCAATGAGTCGAAAGAGAGTGCAAGGGATGGTAACTTACTAATCTAATTTGAAGCTTTGTACCCCTCAAATTTGAAGCTGTGTACCCCTCTAGTTCATTAACTTTGTCCTACTAATTAAGATGCTGTACCTCATTCAACCTAGGAGCTGTGGTTTCCTCAACCTTATAGCTGTGTACCCCCAACTAAGAAGTTGTATATCCCTAGACCTTGAAGCTTCGTACCCCCAATTTAGATACTTCATACCTCTCAACTTAGTAGCTGTGGTTTCCTCAATTTTATATCTGTGTACCCCCCAACTAAGAAACTGTGTATCCCTAGACTTAAAGACTTCATACCCCTCAACTTTGAATCTGTAAAAAATTCTCAAACAAAATCCATTCAGTTCCCATACCTTCCCCATAAAACTAGTTTACCAACTTCAATTTTATCCAATGCAAAGTGCAATTAAAAATTCATTTAAAATTGCACATAGACACAATATCCCATCCACTATCAGAGTCAATAAAATTGCATTAGAACAAATTGCAAGTGCTTTGAATTTCTAAACACTTCCGGTTAAACATTTTAGTCCTCATACCCGAGATGAATAAAGTTTGATACGTAAAATTGCATAAATGTTCTTGCATAATTAAATTAGATTTTCGGAATGGATGCGTGTGGAACTATTTTATTAAAAAAACAATGTGAATGACTTTCTGTGCATGACTAAATTCAAGACTTCATAAATCTTTATCCAAATTGATCTCCATGTCCATTTGTTCCTCATCATCTTCCATCAATATCCAATAAAAATCATCCATAAGCCAATAAACATAAAAATACATATTTTCGTAAAAACAACATCCATCAAATTAAATAAAAAGCCATTTACCGTAATTTTCAATACCATAGAAGTTTATGATTTATGAGGCGAGATCATTTCTGGTCGGAAAAGTGTATTTACATGTTTCCATGTGCTCATTTTTCGAATGCCTTTTTTTGACATGAAAAACCATAAAAAGCAAAAACTTTTCCATTTGTCGACCTTTTTTATGGGTGTCGTTTGGTAGCTGGATATGCGTAGAGGATATTGGAATTTTGTTGTGAGATGCTTTTGAAAATTTGTTTGTTTGGTGCTGGTTTTGGTAAAGGGTGACCTGTAGAGAAGATGTTTTTGTGGTAAAAGGGGTGATGTGGAAAGGTTGACTGAGTTTAAAAAGTAATATAGTTTAGTGAATATAGCGCATTTTAACACTTTTTATAAGAAAATATGAAAATTCTTTCAAATTTCATCCTGTGCGCCAGATTTTGGGATGGACATTAAAGTTTTCCTCAAATATGATGCACGAATAAGATTTTGGTAGGACATCAAAATTAACCTCAATAATTGGTGGATGTTAAGAAAATTCTACTAAAATCTTGTTCGTGCGTCATTTTTGGGAAAAACTTTAATGTCTTCCCCTGAAAATTCCATAATTTTGTCTCAATTTCCATGCTTTTCAGCAAAACATTCCAAGCTGAACGATATATTTTCAATTTTTGTCATCCTTGCGCCATATTTGGAGTAGACAGTAATGTGTTCCCCTAAATATACCAACTTAACCTCAAAACTTTTCCAAAAATCTGTAGAAACTGCTTCATTTCTTAACTCTAAAAATGAATACCCCCTCTACTCCACTCCAACCCCCCAACCCACCGCAACAAGTCACTCACCCACGTAATAAAAATCCTCATCCATATCCATTCACTCATCTCATTCTCTATATTTTCTTATTCGATAAAATGTAAGTAGCACAAAATAAGGAGATGATGGTAGAATGAAAGGAACATAAATTGAGATATGCCATCAATGGTAATTTTATTTTCCTTAAAGTAAACTTATCCGTAATGTCGCTTGGGAGCGTGAGAGAGATGAAAGTGGATGGAGATGACGTTGAAAAGATGTGACATGGGGATTTCAAATGGATGTTGATGTAAAAGGGGTAAGAATAGACTCATTCCAAATAGCTTACCTGTATGGGATGCTTAAGATAATGTAAAACCTTTTCCATTTTGTCTCAATCTATTATTCATTCGCAATTTTCGAGTTGATGGCTGTTTAAACTTTTTTCTTCTTGTTGTTGGAGAACTTTAGGCTTGGGATGATGAGATGGTTTGGTGATGAGGATATGTCGACGGTAAATTGAATTAAGGTTTGCAATTTTAGGAAATTTTGAAAGTCTTGCGCCATATTTGGTGAGAAACATTACTGTTTTCCCCAAATATAGCGCACAGACTAAAAAATTCAACTTTTAAATACAAATTTGCATTTTTTTTACATAAAATTGCTTCAAATATATTTTTCTATAATTTCTATCTCAAATTTCCACCCTTTCAGCTTTTCATCCACACCTTCATCAGCCAATAATCTCAACAGGTTTCAACATTCTTTAACATTCATATCAATTCCATCTTCAATCTCTTTATTATGACAATAGCTTTTATGCCTTCAAATACAACAAAAAAGCGGATTTGCTGAATGTTCATGCAATTGTGTTGATTGCGAAAATTTCAACGAGAATTGAAAGACGGAAGGAAAAGGAGTTGAGTTTTTTTTCTCTCACGAGGATTAAACGAGGCTTCATTTAATCAATTGATTGCTGATGAAAATTGTGAGCTGTGGGAATGGGGAGGAATGGATGTGTTGGGGGAATTTGATGGAACTGGGAAGAAGGTTTCAGTTTTTTTAGATTAAGTGCATATAATGCATAATGTTAAGGACAGAATCATCCATTTTCCGGTTATTTTGGAATACTGAATATGTTCAGACATTTAGATATGATAGAGTATGATTGTTTGTATCAAAAACCAGACAATTTTGAGTATAAAGCTGGTTTATTACATGATTATGCTGAATTTCCTAAATTTACAATCTGTGCGTCATATTTTGAGTAAACAGTAAACTTTCTCTCTAAATATACTGCACGTCCATCGAAAAATCTCAAAAAATTCACAAATTTAAAAAAATCCATCAATTTAATTCTAAATTGAGCATCTCATCCAATTTTCATCCATCAGTTTTCCAATTCCTAATTCCACCTTTCAATTCCCTTCACTATTCAAATTTTTAATCTCATTCTCAATTTCTCATCATTTCCATCAACTCATTTTCCCTTCAAACAAATCAAAATTGTCATTTTCTTCCACCTTATTTCCATAAAATCCAATCCAATTGACTGAGGAATGAGGCACAAACAGAAAAATCACAAAATTTACGTAATCAGAATACTAATTTGATGGATCATCCATGAATGAGCATTGAAACGAAGACTGTTTTTTATGACAAATCAATTTTATTGTTCTTGTCGTTTTGTTGGGTGTTTTGCTGAGTGTCTCATGATTTAGAAGGTGAAAGGGATGAGGATAAGCTACTTTATGATCGAATAATCGTAAAAAAACAATAATATTGAGGAAAATTTGCCTCATTTTTTACGAGTCCGTTGAGTTTTGAGAGAAAAATTTTAGATTCAAGACAGAAATTTTGTTGTTTCTCGGGTGTCCATTGGGAGGCTCTGATTGATGATGATAAGTGCAGTAGGATGACTTGATGGATATTGGGATGGAAATGTAATGATTGGGGATATTTGGAAGCAAATTTGATGAAATAAAACAGAAATTTGAGTTGTTTTGAGGAACGTGCAGCATATTCAGGGAGAAAGTTTACAGTCTACACAAAATATGATGCACAACTATCAAATTATTTATTGGGTGTCCATTGGGAGACTCTGATTGAGGATATTTAGAAGCAAATATCATGAAATGAGTTTGAAATTTGAATGTTTTAGAATATTTTGAGAAACGTGCAGCATATTCACGGAGAAAGTGTACTGTCTACCCAAAATATGATACACAACTATGAAATTATTTCTTGGGTGTCCATTGGGAGGCTCTGATTGATGATGATAAGTGAAAATGTATTGATTTGGAAGCGAACTAGAATATTTTGAGAAACGTACAGCATATTCAGGGAAAAAGTTTACTGTCTACCCAAAATATGACGAACAACTATCCAAATACCAAAAATTCTTCATCCACCAAGAAAATTCCTCATCACATCCATTTACATCATCAAAAATTCTGATCAGAATAACAAAAGAATCACAAGACTGGAAATAAAATCTGCAAATGGAATTGCATACATTCCTAATAAGGCACACCGTCATGAATATAATGAGGAACTTCCACCTAGCATCAAATCACTCAAATCAAGTGCAAGTTAATGGATTACATTTCAGGCACAAATACACACGCAAGAAATGTTTATTTATGTATAAAGTCAGACACTCTTTTTTTGCCTATTCTGTGACGGTGAAAAATGATTTCTTTTTGTTCTGATATTTTTTTTGGTTCCCTTCCACATACAGAAAAAAGTTTTGTTGCTGCTCAATTTCCCATGAGAAATTTGCGGTAATTTTTTTTCCTCTGCTTCTCTTTAATTCTTTTTTTTCCTTTTCTTTTTCTCATCTCAGGCATGAAATGAATGTCTGATGCCTTTATTTACACTTGCATGTGTCGAGTCATGTATGATTATTAGGGATTCTGAGAAGAGGTTTAGGTTGTTTGATGCAGAAATAGTTGGATCATGGAATTGGATTGCAAGACTTTGAACTAATTTCTAAGGGAATGGCCTAGGGTAACCCCTGGTGTATATAAAGCAACCGTTTCCAGGTTGAGACTAGGACAAGATTGAAATGAGACTAGGATGACACCACATTCCTTATACCATGAAAATAGCAGCTATATCGACAAACTCCGGTTAAAATGACTTCAAATCAAACCAAACACAAGCAGAAGCAGCCAGAATGAAAATGAATGATTTTTTCTTTTGATATACGAAATGATATATCCATACGAGGTGTGCAGCTAACACATTAATTACAATCATGATGATGATGATGCAAGGACTGTGAATGAATGAGTAAACACGAAATTATGTGAAAATCAGTTTCTCATTTGTAATTTTCAGTAAAATAAGCTCCTTTCTCTAAGACCCGTCTTAAAATCTTAAAACTACTATCTGAAACTTTGACCAAACCATAACCAGGGACCGGTTTCTAGGTACAATAGGGTAGGGTAAGTGGGAGTATCCTTGGGTAGGATAGGTGAGGGTATCCTAGGGGTAGGATAGGTGAGGGTATCCTAGAGGTGCCACACCTATCCTTCACTAGGATACTTAAGGTAGCCCCAGAAACCGACCCCTGCTCTCCACATACTTAAAAATCAATTAACTTCCCTTTCATCCCAAATTAATTCATCCTTTTCATCACCATCAACTCAATTAACAAAAGCCACTCAAAAAATGTCCAATTGCCTAGAAAATTTCACAAATAAAAAGGAAATTACAGCTGTCATCATTTCACAAATCTAATTTGTCAATTTTTTCCACCTTTTTTCTCACCAAGAAAACTTTTCTTCAACTTTAACCCTTTCTTACAAAGAAAATTCCCAAAACACCAGCAAAATCATCACCGAGTCGATCCCTAAGACTTTCTTGTGAAGAAAATGAGTGAAAATAATTTTATATGTATGCACAGAAAAAAAGAGTCAAAATTCCCAATTGGATTGTTAGTTCTTGCCTTCATCATTGTTGTAATCACATTTTTTGCTGTGGTTAGATAAGGAATTTTTGAAGAGACAATTTTCTTTCTGAATTTGTATAGGAATTGGTTGCAGAAACACTCTGAATATGGAAAAGAAAATTTGGAAAATTTTTGAAGTACTCTACCCTACCCTACTCAATGCCATCTTAGAATACCCTAGGTATATGGGTATAGAGGGATACCCCATAGTATAAGTAGGAATATCTGGGGTAGGGTAGAATAGGACACCACGGGTAGCCCTAGAAACCGTCTTCTGATCCTCTTGGTCATTTCTAATTGAGTTACAGTTGCGAAACCAGTATTATTGTATAATTGGAAGAGAGTTATTTAAAAAATAGCATTGATTTGTGTCTATTTTTACTAAAAAGGTGATGCTTTTTAACTCAATCATCCCCTTAGCTAAGCCACTGTCGAATTAGAAACCTAAATTGACAACTTAAGCTCAACCCCTCCAGACCCCTCTCAAGATATACTTAATAAAATTATTTCATCAATTTATTCTTAATTTGCTCACTTCTTTTCATAATTTTCCCCTAAAATCTTCAACTTTTTGTCTCTTTTTATATCATTTTAACTTCTATTCACAACTTAACTACAAAACTTTCCTCACAATAACAATAAAAATCCACCAAATCTGCTTCACCATAAAAAAATTCTTTTTTAAAAGAAAACTTTTTTACGACTTTTTAATTTGCAAGTTTATAAAAGACAAAATTTTCATTTTTATGACATCAAATTTTCCTTAATGCGACACAAATAAGAAACTTTTTTCACACGACAAATTAGAGATACTAAAAAATTATAGCGAGCAGCACGAGCAATTTAATTTTCACTGTCAAAATGGAATTCATTGCATCGCGGGAAGCATAAAAATATTTTTTCTACTAAATTATGCAGCGACTGTTTGAAATTTTATGACGCGCATTGTGCATTAAATTTTATTTTTATTAAGTGCTTTATGAGGTTCACGAGGTGGAATGGAAATGGTAATAAATGAATGTTTATTGGGTGGATGGGTGTTGATAAGGAGGATAGTTAAGGAAGGTTTGAGATAGTTTGGAGGTTAGAGGTGGAATCAGGGAAGACCACACTGGTCTAAAATCGAAAAAAAGTGCAATTGAACTCTTAGGGGGATATTTTGCAAAAGTTTCACCAATATTATTCAAGTTAGTTTCGTTTGAAAGTTGTTATATGTGGGGACAAATTTATAAAGTTTCAGACTTCTTGGTCCATCTGGTGCCGCATGGCAGGTTCCTAAAGTTGAAAAGGGTGAATTTTCTCAAAAACAGCTCAATCAATTGAAAAACGGTTTTCAGTTTCTAAAAGGACAATTTAAATATATTTAATTTACATTTTTTTACACTTATCACTTGGGGTTGTGATCCTAGTTATCCTACCCTTTCCATGTAACTTACTGGATTTCCTTGGTCATGCGTGTTGTCTTGGAAGGGGTTCATGGGGTCCGATGAATTTTTTAAGATTGATTCTAACCCCTAGAAATTAAGAATGTAAGCAATAAATTTGGGTCCACAAGCCTCGAGAGGTCAGACTCCCATCTCATCCTGAAATTTTTTGAGGGAGAGGTTTTAAAATTTTTTTGTATGAACCGAAAAATTTTAGGGGGGTGGGTTGGCATTTTTTATTAAAAAACCCTAGCAAATTGATTTTTTTTCTCGAAATGGGGGGTTTTGGGGGTCAAAAATATGCCCCTGCATCTCATCTAGTTTAAGCATTTTTGATGCAGTTTTGTATGTTCTGTCAAATCCGTAAAAGTAAGTTGTCTTTAAATTTGAATCTAAAATAATATTTTTAGACAAAAAATTTCTACTTGAGAATTTTCCATCGCAAGAATGTACATTTTCTTACCAAAGCGAGGAAGGATACGAAGGAACAGATTTTTCCCAATTCAACGAAGAAGTTTAAAACTCCATAAAAAGAAAATGCAGTTATAAAATCCAGCGGAGCGACAAATTTTCGAGTGAATTATTAAATAAATCGCTTCAGTGATTATTTAATATTTTATGAGCAAAAATATCAAAAAATTTAGAATTTTCTTCAGAATAAAATACTGAAAAATAATTTTGAGGTTAGAATGTTTTAAAATGACAAAAATCCTCAACAATACACACAAAAATCCACATTAGAATGATGATGAACTTGTTAAGTAACTTTTTAATTAGAAATTATTTCCTTTTCTCATTTAAATGCTGTGTTTCTGCCTCAAATCCCATTCCTAGCTGCTCAACAATATGAATTTTTGTGTGAACATTAAGATAAACAGAAAATTTTATGTTAGTTGTTTTTTTAAAAGACAGAGCTCATCCCTTATCATTGTAACTTAAAAATTCACTTTATTTTCCTCCTCCTTACATCTAATGTCCCTTTTTTACTTAAATAACATCATCACCATATCTACATATCAGCCCAGCTCATATCTGCATGTACAAGATACATAAAATATATTTTTACAGAGTAAGTAAAACTTCATACATGATTCAAATATATTCACGATGTACACATTGTAAAAAATGCTGGAAACATAAAGTGAATGTGAGTAAAGAGATTCCTCATGGGTGCAATATATGACGTCAAACATGATTTTCAAATTTTCTCGCTCTGTTTTTTTTTGTGTGTGCTGATTTTTTTTTGGTAATTTTGTTGAGGATAAGATAAAGTTTTTTTTGAGGTTAAATTGAAAAAAAAATGGAAAATAATATTTTTTTCGAGGATTTTAGGAATTTTCAATGAAAAATTGACTAAATTTGAAAGAATCTTGAAGAATAACCCCGAATGGCACAAAACGAATAATCGAAAGGAACTCCGTCCCTGGGCTGGCGTGACTCTGGCATAAGGCTAGACTGAAATCAAATCCAGCCCTATGCCAGAGTCACGTCAGCCTAAGGACGGAATTCCTCTCGATTATCCGTTTTGTGCCATTCGGAAAGGAACAGTTTAATAGACAGATGGACTGAAGGACTGACGGACAGACCAACTTTCAGACTGAAAAGTATCCAATCACAAAAACTGTGTCTCAATATCCATTTCTCCACTTTAATTATAATCAAACACATATCCAGTCATCATCAATCAATATCAGTTCAATATTCATATCCCCAATCATGCAAACTCATCCAATGAGTAAATTAAAATTCATCCAAGCACGAAATGAAGTCATTTTTCTTAAGCAAATATGAATGAGAAGAAAAAAAATTTCATTTCAGTTTTCTTATTAATTCTTTATTACTGTTGGATATTGACTTCATATCCCTCTCATATATCCTGCCCACATCTTCATAACTCTCCCATCCAACATGTAAGACGAGGATTTTTTTGGCTTCTAATAAGCAAATAATCTAACAAGACTTTATGATTATTTGACTTTGACTTTCCGAGCTCGGATTACAAACAGAAATCTTTGCAGCAATTCCAATTTGTTTTTTTTTCTCCAGCACTGATTTTTCCTTCTTATTTGCTTTATTTTTGTACGCACCGTGGAAATTTATGTGCAAACACATGTGTGAGTAAATGTGAGAATTTATTGACTTAACGAGGACTTTATTGGTAAGGCGGAATTGTTTATTACACGAGGCAATTTTCGACAATTGGAGAATCTTTGGAATGTTAAGCAATTATGTGGAAGGTAGGGTATTACATAGGGTTTTATGGGGGGGGGGGGTCTCGAGTTTTTATGCTTCATATTATATATTTCCAAAATTTACAGGAAGGGGGAGGCGTCAGGAATGACAATTTCTAACGAAATATTCGAAATATCCCAAAAATGTTCCGTGACGGATATCTACTTAATCCGGTCATGAAGGTTGATTTAAATTAGAAAAAGTATAACTTTTCAAAATTCTCATTAAAATTTCTTACCAAAAGCACCTTTAACTGACTGTAAACACCTCCTAGAAGAGACAATAAAACGCACAGACACACATCGTACATGAAGCAATAAAAATAAATGTAACAACAATAATAATAACAATAAGATTAAAGAAAAAAGTTAATTTAACATTTATAGCGTTCAATAAAAAAAGAGAAAATTTCTCGTTACTGTGAGAAGAAAAATTACTTTATGGCACCGTTGAGGGATATCGGAATGAGAAAGATGTGAAGAAATTCTCATTTGATGTACTAAATTGGATATGGAATGTTGAGGTAGGGAAGATTAAACGAAGAAAGAATAAATAAATAACAATTGATGGAGTTGTGTGTAGGACTGGATTAATTGGTAAAAATACAATTAAAAGTGTCAGTGGCATAGCTAGCGCTTGAAATTATTTATTATCAATTTTTTAGTATTTATTTAAAAATTTAGAAAACCACCCAACCCACCAAAATTTTGACTTTCTTCTTGGTTCTTGAAGTCTCTTCTCAGCAACTCCTGAATTCATTAATTCAACCATTGGCAGGTAAACCTCCTTTTTGGCTCGTCGACTTCCTTCAAAGTCATAATGATTGAAGTTCTTTATCAGCCTGAAATTCCTCATATTTGGAAGGTTGTCTCGTAGTTTTTCGACATCCTAAAAATATTGAATAAGATTTTAAAATTAATGACTGATTTTTTTTATTTTATATTGATAATTTTCTGTTTTGAAACGCACTTTTTGCTGTCTTAAAGTTTGATTTTTTCACTTTTGAGTGAATCGTCGATTGTCCATTAATTTCGAGAGTATTGACTCCCATCTTTAGGATCTAGAACGATACCTAAGTAACGATTCACTCAAAAGTGAAAAAATCAAACGTTAAGACAGCAAAAAGTGCGTTTCAAAACAGAAACTTATCAATAAAAAAATAATAAATGTCTTAAACCGAAGAATCAAATAAACTAATGATTGATTTTTTGGCTATAATTTGGGAACCTTTTCTAGGGCTACCCATGATACCCTAGCCCAGGTAGTTATTGTATACTCTAGGGTAGCTGGGTGTACCTTATAGTATTCTAGGAATATCCTAGGTGATCCTGGGTGGAGTACCACATCTTCCCTACCCTAGGATGCCTTAGATGCTGGGCCGAAGTAGGGTATTTACAAATGACACTGATCTGAGGTATTTTACTATAATTTACAGTTTAATAGACATGAAACATACCCACTGGTACTACATATCCCTTGCTTAACACTTTTTGGTACCATTGAGCATACGCATTGCTTGATATACTCAAAATCAATCCCAAAACTGAACAATGGCATAAATTCTACACCCATTATTCAAAAAATTAACAACTTACCCTCCGTTCAGCAAATCCATCCTGTCCAGCGCAATAAATATAAACCGAAGCATCAACTGATTTCAAATGATAATCCGGTGGACTGATTGTTCCATATTTACTGACATTTTCCACTCCATAATCAAACATTTGAAACCTTCCTGAGTGTATTAACTGTAGAAAGTGCAGCAACTGCTTCCTACTAGTATAAGCAGTAAAAACATTCAAGAAATTCCGAAGAGCTTCAAGATCAGCTTCAAATTTGTAAATATTTCCACCGGCAATCATAAATTCAATGATGATGCAAGGCAGGAGCTTAAAAGGCTTAGATTTGTGACAATATTCTTGCATAAATGGTTGAAATGTAGCTACAACTGATGTGAGATTGACCATATTATGTTCCGTAAATAATTCTACAATCCGACGACCATGAAATCTAAAAACTGGATTTGGAAAGTGACCCATGAAGACAGCTGGACCTGCTAGATGAATTTGTTTAATTTTCTGATTATATTCTGGCATCATTGACAGCAAAACCATCCCAACAGTCGCTCCTTGTGAGAATCCAATGAAAAATAATTTTTCAGATCCAGTAAAATTCAAGACATAATCAATCATAGGAGGCAAGTCGTAAGTTCCAATTTCATGCCATCCAAAATCCCAAAAATCACTTGAATTTTTATCAAATTTTCTATGCGATGTGTACTGATTCCCTCGTGCGTTCCCTAAATAAACATCAAATCCATTGTCAGACAGCACAAATGGCAGTGAATCTTCCTGCAACTGCAAATATTCAAGTGATGACTCGATGACTCCATGGATCAAAAAGCATGGTGGTTTTTTCACTTTTTGAATTAAATTCGGAACAATTCTGTGGATTGTCAGCAAATATCCATCAGATGTCTCGACACTGTGACTTTCACCTTTATAACCAAACTTTCTTATCACTTCCAAACTATCAAATTTCTGAGAATTCACGAATGAGAGCACAAATATCACGAGTAGATAGAAATTCATTGCAATTTTACGATCTGCACGGGTAGAAATTTGGATTGCAATTGAATGTGCGAGAAAGAAGATATTGGAAATAATAATCGAGTAAGAAATGCTGAGTAACTGAAGCAGCTTGAGATTCCATTCAATGATTGGGTTTCTTCCGTAAAAGAGTGATTTGAATCATGGAAAGTGCAATTAATAATTGATTTATAGGAATTTAAAAATTAACTTAACTTCTGAGATTCTATGTGGGGGGTCAAGGAAGAAGGGGGGCTGTAATTGTAAAGCAATCAACAAATTTATATGGACGGCATTTTTAAACGAATCTTCAAGGTAGAAAAGGCAGCAATATTAACGATTTATGTGTAAAAACTTCGCACGCTTTGAGATTAGAATCTAAAGATTCTTATCAAAAAGCAATATATTAAAAAATCATTAATACTTTCGATGAGTTAGCACTAGCAGGAGCGTAGCTAGGTAGGGATTCAAGGGTGTTTGGACCACCTCAAGATTGACCTCTAACTGCGCCACTGCCAGTATTTTTAGCTTTAAGCTACAGTACTGCATTGAACAACTTTATGTTGTGACAAATGCACCTTCAACATAGCTCAAGTGCATCAGAAAACGAGTCAAAAGCAGAGTTGGTGCTTTGAGATGTTCTATGTCCGGATTAAGGCAACATTTAGGTACATACTATGAATAATTTTGTAGCAAGGGGAGAATGACGCTCGAGTGTCTTGTGTAAAACAGACACAAACTCTAAAAATGCTTGTTAAGTCATTGATTATGAAGGAATATTGTTGGATATTGAGGAACACTTTGAACACTTTACTTCAAATAAATCAAAATATTTTCCGAAATCCACTGCCAACCCTGAGTTCAACTTCCTTCACTGCCCTTCAATTAAACTAGTTCTGAAGAGCAAAGGTTTAATAACTTCATAGCTCTTCTTAAGACTTTCAGTCCATTGTGATCAGCAGGAAAGAGAAAAGAAACATAAAAGAAAGAAGAAATAAATTCCCGCTGATTTATTAACGCAATTTTATGACTCAGAATGTCTTTGTTTGCGCCTTCATGTTCAATTATTTGTAACTTCTTGGACATTAAAGTGCATCAAACAATGACGGTCATTTCTTTGTTTATAAAATGTGAATATAAATGTCGATTTATTTATTTTTAATTGAATAAATTATGTCATTGGCTTCTTGGGTTCCGTGTGAGGGGTTGGTCGCTATGTGTTGACAAGGGACGTAGCCAGAAATTTTTTAAGAAAGGAATTTTCAAAATGTTTGTAAATCAATTCCAATCCTCCACTTCAGAGGGTTACGTGCCTGGTGCTGACCATGTCTACTTATTTTATAATGTTCAAGTTCATGAAAAAATAATTTTTCTCTTCTTGAACTTCAAAACATACAAATTACATGACATTAGTGATTCATTGAGAGATTCGACCTTGACATCCGCTACTTTACTGACTTAGTTCAGCTCACTTAAGTGAGAGAATTTATTTTACTAAAACAGACGCAAAAATGTATTTAAAAAATGGAAACAACTGATCATCTGTTCACAACACATCCACAAAAACCGCTCAGAAGCTTGCCGGTTAAAAATGTTTTTCTCATTTCTTCATAATTTTTGTGTTTGTATGGAACTGACAAGAGCTCTACATATATATTCCAAAAAATCAAATCAAATATTTTCGTACGAATTGTTATCAATTTAAAAAGAATAAATTCACAATTGAGACTGGCTTCATTGCGAGAGTGGCTTAACAATCATTTTATCTAATTTCATATCAGAAACTGCGTTTAAATACAAAGTAATCAGCGATTGTTTTGCTCATTTCAAGTTGTGGCATTTTAGGGAACTGATCAACAAATATTAAAAGTGAATAAAAAATGGAAGTTTCGTTCAAAATTAATGGAAAATGCTACAAAGGTAGGAACATTGAATTAATTTAGTGATTTTTTCCAAGTTTATGTCAAAATATGTAATTTAAGATAATTTTGTTGTCATAATATTTTAAGTTTATTGAAAAATGATGCAAAAATTCTTATTTTGTTAAAAAAATCTACTACAAAAGCTATATTTAAAAAATATACATCATAATATAGTTTTAAAGATTTATTGTTAAGTTAAAAAAGTTGTAGCGCTTTAAGGTTTTATGAACGTTGTCGCACAGTTTTTAAGAGAGGAAAATGAATAAATATAATAATAATAATAAAATATAACACCTAGTTTTAGACCTCTTGTCTTGGTACACAAATAACATTTATGAACGATCAAATAATCAATCTTAAAACTGACTAAACTATTTTGATAATCACACTAAACACATGTCAATAATCCTCTTTTTTTATCAAATCACAAAACCACTTAGTCAACTTGATAAGCAGTAACAGTTTTCTTATCACAAATGCCAAGAAAATACGAAATAAGGAAATTGTTGTGATGACAATTAGAGATTTGATATCACACTGTAAGCCAAACTGATAAGAATAAAAAATATAAATTTTATTTCATGTTTTGTTCTTGTCATGCTCAATTGGCAACTATTTTAGCCAGCGTCAAGTAAATTACCATCAAATGAATCAAAACTTTTTTCAATTTTCTGGAGTTTCGGAAGATGTTTTCAAATCTTTTGAGAATATTAAGCCTTGAGTCTCTAAGGGGTCATTTAAAAATTACGTCTCGACTTTTTCGACCCCCCTCCCCCCTTCTGACACATTTACTAAAGAAAGAAAAAATTTTGTGTTTGGACTGTCACCAATTCTTCTACCACCTCCCTCTAAAACGTGACGTAATTTTCAAACGACCCCTAAATTACTCAATACAACTTTATTAATTTATATTTATTTTTCCAGTTAACCCATCAACTGTTCCATTGAACACTTCATTGAACTCTTTCATTAGAAATTATGCAAATTTATCAGGAACGAAGTTCATGTGCTTGGAAGGATTCTGTGGAGTTTGCACTGTGTCAATGAAGTATATCCATCCTGTGACTAATGTTGAGACAATTGTTGCTGTCAATTCTGTAAGTTTTGATCATTCTTAGTGTAGCTGGGCTGTTTCTGTACCTAAATCAGCAGATCCAGTCTCGGATAGAGATTTAATTCACAAACCTTCCTAATATGCATCCTTATAGCATATGACAGACTCAACAAGAAGTTTAGTCTAATAATTTGGGTTAGCAACTGTTTATTTACTCATTTTATTCCTTTACAGTGCATGCAAAACATCTACTCATGCCACAACACCGAAATCACAACAGTCGAAGGAGTTGGAAGCACCAAGAAAGGCTTACACAAAGTCCAAAAGCAAATCATCAAGAATCATGGAATTCAATGTGGCTACTGCACCCCAGGCATGGTCATGAACATGTATTCACTTCTTGAGTCCAAAAATAATCAAGTAACAAAGTCAGAAGTTGAAAATTCATTTGGTGGAAATTTCTGTCGTTGTACTGGATATCGTCCTATTATGGATGCATTTAAGAGTTTGGCTGTTGATGGCGGATGCAGTGAGGATATTGAGGATGCTGATAAAGTTAAAATTTGCAGCAAAACAGGTGCAGCTTGTCAAGGAAAGTGTAAAAAGAAAGAAAAGTTGAGTTTTGAGTTTGAAGATTCAACAAAATGGCGTCGAGTGACGGAAGTTAAAGAGATTTTTGAGATATTGGATGGATTGAAGAATGATGAAGATTACATGCTGGTTGCTGGAAATATTGGACATGCAACCTGTAAAATGTTGAAGAATATTAAGTCATACATCGACATTTCAACTGTTAAGGCTCTCAAGTCATACAATTTGTCAGAAAACTTCTTAGAAATTGGCGCGAATTTAACAATCACAGAAGCCATGGAAATATTTACAAAAATTTTTCAAGAAAATTCCAAATTTTCATACCTTTCAAAAGTTTGTGATCACTTTGACTTGATTGCTAGCATTGCAATCAGGAACGTCGCAACCATAGCTGGAAATTTAGCTATCAAGAACTTCCATGACTTCCAGTCAGACATATTTGTAGTTTTTCAAGCAATCGATGCAAAATTGGAAATTTCAACATCCAGTGATGAAGCAAAAGTCGTCTCAATGGCTGAATTTTTGGTGCTAGACATGAATAAGAAGTTGATCACTAAACTATTGCTGCCAAGCCTTGATCCAGCAACATCCAAATTCGGATCATATAAAATCATGCCGAGATCCCAAAACACAATAGCTTATGTCAATGCTGCATTTTTACTTCAATTTGAGGATCAAAAGGTATCTAAGGCTAACATTTGTTATGGTGGAATTAGCTCAACATTCAGAAGAGCTGAGAATTTAGAAAAATTCTTGATCGGCAAGGATATTGAAGACAATCAATTCTTAACAGCAGCTATTGAACTTCTTACAACTGAAATCATCCCAACAGCAACTCCATTGCATTCTACAGAATTTCGTAAAAATTTAGCAGTTTCACTTTTCTACAAGTTCATCCTCAGCATCATCCCAGATGATAAAATCGATCAAAAATTCAAAAGTGGTGCAAAAATTCTCAATTCTGAAATTTCAACATCTTCAAGGAATTTTGATAAATTTGATGAAAAGTCAGCTTTAGGTAATCCTGTACCAAATGTCAAAGGTGATATTCTGTCAACTGGAGAAGCTAAATTTTCGAATGATATGCCGAAGATGGCGAATGAGCTGTATGCAGCTTTTGTGACTGGAAAGAAAGTTCATGGTGTTATTAAGGAGATTGATGCTAGTGAGGCTTTGGTGAGTTGTGATGTTTAATTTTAATAAATGTGCTAAAAATTGACAGATTTTTGAAAATTTGGCAGATTTTTTGACCGAATTTTTCAAAATTTGACGGAAAAACACCAATTTTAACCATTTCAGAATTTGGTGTTTTTTTGTAAAAAATTCGGTCAAAAATCTGCTAAATTTTCAAAATTCGGTTAAAAATCTGCCAAACTTTAGCAAATTCATTCAAATTTTAATTCCAATTCCGTCAAATTTTAGAAAATTCCAGGAGTCACTGCATTTTATTCAGCCAAGGACATTCCAGGAAACAACACATTTATGCTTGAAAATTTCATGTTTGTAGTTGAGTCAGAGGAAATTTTCTGCAGCTCCAAAATTTTATTCCATAACCAACCAGTTGGAATCATCTTAGCTGACACCTTTGAACTGGCAAATGAAGCAGCAAAGCTGGTTGTTGTTAAGTATGAGGAGGATTTGGCTGACAGTGGTGAGTAATTTTGTAGAATTGTCAATAAAATCCTAAACTTTCAAGTCCTTGTAGATCAAAAAATCATCTTAACTTTCGAAGACGTCAAGACATCTCCAGCCAACTTTGTACCCGACACAGATTTCAGCAAAATCCTTGAAAATCCACCAAATCCAACAGAATTCACATCAGTTTCTGGAAAATTCTCTATCGGTGCTCAATACCATTACTACATGGAAACCCAAACCTGCATCTGTATACCGAGTGAAAAAGGCATGGAAGTCTATGCATCAACCCAATGGATGGATACTGTCCAAGCTGTCATTTCTGAGACAATTAACATGCCAAGGAATCAAATTAACGTGTACGTGTCAAGACTTGGTGGAGGCTTTGGAGGGAAAACTTCAAGAGCCGCACAAATTGCTGGTGCATGTGCTATTGGTGCTTATCATACAAATCGACCGGTGAGGTTAATTGGAACCATGCAGAACAACATGAGCTTCAGTGGATTAAGAAATCCAAACGTGAATGATTATGAAGTAAAATTCAACGAAAATGGGAAAATTTTGCACTTAAATCATGAATTTATTGAGGATTATGGCAGCAGCTTAAATGAGCCAGTCTCAATGCTTACAACACCATTTACATGCCATCTTTATGACAGTGAAAATTACAATATTGTTGCTTATAAAGGCAGAACTAACAAGGCATCATTCACTTGGTGTCGTGCTCCTGGAGTCCTTGAGGGTGTTGCTATGATTGAGAATACGATGGAACATATAGCTTGGAAGCTGAAGAAGGATCCTCTTGAGGTTAGGATTGCTAATTTGCCGGAGGGAAGTGAGATGAAGAATCAGTTGGAATTGTTTGTTAAGGAATGTGGTAAGTTCTGGTTAATTTTTGGTTTATAGTCAAATTTGAACGTTCTGGTCAAATTTAAATATTTTGTCAAATTATTGGTCAATTTTTGATTTTTTCTAGATTACTACAACCGTCTATCTCAAATCCAATCCTTCAACTCCTCAAACCGCTGGACCAAACGTGGCATCTCCATAGTTCCAGTCAAATACCCTACAGAATACTTTGGAACCCTTCACGCTCTAATCTCAATCTTCTACCGAGATGGCTCAGTTTCAGTTAGTGTCGGTGGAATCGAGATGGGACAGGGATTGGTCACTAAAGTCACACAAACAGCTTCACATGCTCTTAATATTCCGATTGATAAGATCAATGTTAAATGGGTTAACTCATTGACAGCACCAAATGCGACAGTTTCTGGTGGAAACATTACAAGTGAAATTTCATGCGAGGCTGTACGAAGAGCTTGTGAGATTTTGCATGAACGACTTGAACCAGTCAAAATTGAGCATAAAATAACAGAATGGGAAAAATTGATCGACAAAGCTCATGAACTTCAAGTTGACTTGTCATCCCTTTACATGTTCAAGCCATCAGACCTTCCAAATTACGACATTTGGGGAACAACATGCACAGAAGTTGAAGTCGACATTCTAACTGGAAACATTCAAATTCCACGAGTTGACATCACAGTCGATTGTGAAAGTGTCAATCCAGCTATAGAAATTGGACAAATGGAAGGCGGATTTGTTATGGGACTTGGATTGTGGCTGATGGAAAAAATTGTCCATGATCCAAAAACTGGTAAACTTTTGACTAATGGAACGTGGAATTACATCAATCCAGGAGTCAAGGATATACCGAAGGACTTAAGAGTCAACATTAGAAGACGCGAAGGAAATGGGGAAAGAATTGTGAGCTCAAAAGGTGAGGAATTGAATTTTTTGAGGTTATGAAAAAAATTCTTATTTATTCAATTTTTAATTTTTAGCTGCCGGAGAACCTCCATTAGTTATGTCTGTGTCAATATTATTTGCCTTACGGCAAGCTTTAAATTCTGCTAGAATGGATTCTGGACTTGATGATGAATATTTTACCCTTGGTGGACCCACAACAGGAGAAGATCGTTTTTTGATTGCAAACACACAGCCAGAAATGTTGAAATTATATTAATAATTTCGATTCTATTTAGCAAGAATTTTAAGATGGTTATTGATTAATAATGTTTAGCATTTAGAGGTAGGGACGCAGATAAGTAGTCAAGGGGGTCCAATGGGATCCAGATTGAAATTTTAATGGGAAAAAATTATTTAAATTTTTTAAAAATAAATTTCAATTTTATTTTAATTTTTTAAAAATTAATTTCAATTTTATTTTAATTTTTTAAAAATTAATTTCAATTTAATTTTAATTTTTTAAAAATTAATTTCAATTTTATTTTAATTTTTTAAAAATTAATTTCAATTTTATTTTAATTTTTTAAAAATTAATTTCAATTTTATTTTATTTTTTTTTAAATTAATTTTAATTTTTTAAAAATTAATTTCAATTTTTTAAAAATTAGTTTTAATTTTTTAAAAATTAATTTCAATTTTTTAAAAATTAATTTTAATTTTTTGAAAATTAGTTTTAATTTTTTGAAAATTAGTTTTAGATTTTTAAAAATTAGTTTCAATTTTATTTTAATTTTTTAAAAATTAATTTCAATTTTATTTTAGTTTTTTAAAATTAATTTCAATTTTTTAAAAATTAGTTTTAATTTTTTAAAAATTAATTTCAATTTTATTTTAGTTTTTTAAAAATTTATTTCAATTTTTTAAAAATTAGTTTTAATTTTTTGAAAATTAGTTTTAATTTTTTAAAAATTAGTTTTAATTTTTTAAAAATTAATTTAATTTTTTTGAACTAATTTTAATTTAATTTAATTTTAACTTTTTAAAAACTAATTTCAATTTAGTTTCAATTTTTTAATAATTAATTTTAATTTTTTTAATTCATCATTTGTGAATTAATCCTTTGAAAATTGTTATAAAATTTAATAATAATTGTCTACTCAACTTTGTCATCCGATGAATCATTTTGTTCAATCATAGCTACCTCAAATTATTTTAATTGCAAAAGTTTAAAAAATATCAAACAATAATTTTTTTGATTAATAAATAATTATTTAATTTTAACAGAATTTATTATAATTTTTGATTATTTTGCTATTTTATATTTGAATTTTTATCATTTCTGGATACAGTTTAACATGAACCACGGTATAAAAATTACTAAAGGTAGAAAATCAACCTCAATGTCTCTCAATTTCATAACAACTTTTATTTTTTTAACAATTCACACAACAAGTGCTAAACTATTGATCATTCCGGATACAAGTAAGAAATTTTTTACATAATTTTACATTTTTGTACGAAAGTTTTTGTTATAGAACCAGCTTCATGTGAGGAATTTCTCAAAGGACAGGAAATAGACTTGATAGACACCTCAAGCCTCGAAATCATCCGCATCAATGAAACTCACTCGTTCTATAAAGGAACGATAAAGTTTCTGAAAGATTTCAGTACCTTTCCTGGTAGATTTTTGTACGAAAAGTACAACCATGGCGAGTGGTCAATGTTTGGATTTGATGGAAAATATGGTGACTTTTGTAGATCATATCATGACCAAACTCAACCATTTTACTACACAATGAATCATTTCCCAAAGTGTCCGATTCAAGCTGGGGTAATTTTCGAAAATATTGAAACAAAATTTGCCAGGAGTCAACTGAATTCTTATCATTTTTGATCAGTTGTGCATCCTTGAATTTTGCAAAAAAAATAACAATAATATTTCTAATTTTCCAGACTGAATGGTCTCTTGACATGGTTCCATTCACATTGATGGGATTGAACCTCGACACAGTTCCACCACAATACATTGGACGCTGGCGCATGATAACAATTTATGAACTAAAAGTAGATAAAGTCAGAAAATATGATTGCAAAAGAATTTATTTCGAAATTGTTGACACTGACAAGTCAAAGAAGTCATCAGGAGCTAAGGCACAGCGCGGAGGATAAGTTTACTTGGATTTTAAGTAGTGGGGGATGACTGGGGCCTGGGATCTATGTGTAATTTAAAAAAAATCAGTAAAACAAATTTAATTAATAGGTGGGGCAAATTTTCAATTTAACTTCATTCGATGCTATCAACAGGAAGTGCAAAATTGAAACTAAGATTCAAAATTATAAGACTTAATTATTTTATACCTAATTTTGAAACTATTATTATTTTAAAAAAATTATATAATTGTTCTTTGATTTGAATAAAATATAAAATAACTTTATTCTAAAATTTCAGAACCTAATTTGACTTTTACAATGAAGCATATATGTTTAATAAAAACTCTGATTTTACTTTCAATAAATTTGACAATATTATCCATTATAAATGCTAAAATTCTTTTAGTTCCTGAAAAAAGTAAGTTTACCAAATTTTCTAAATTATTATTAAATTTTATCTACATTTTGCAATTTTAGACATGATTTCATGCGAAGATTTGGTTGATGGACAAGAAATTAATGCAGTTGATACTTCGAACCTCAAAATAATCCGTACTAATGACACTCATGCATTCTACAATGGTTCAATTAAATTTCTGATCGGATTTCAGAAACTGCCAGGAAGATTCTTTTATGAAAAATTCCATAATGGTGAATGGCTGATGTTTGGATTTAGTGGACGATATGGCAATTTTTGTTTTACTTATCATGATCGAACTCAGCCGTTTTATTATTACATGGATCATTTTCCGAAGTGTCCTGTTGAAGATGGGGTGAGTTTAACATTAAGATCGACCATTAATTTTGATTCTGATCAGGAGCGTATCCAGAAATTTTCTTGCATGGATGGGAAAATTTAGTTGGGGTTTTGGGATTTTTTTCTTAAAAATTCTAGTAAATTGAAAAAATTTCTTAGAAGGGGGGGGAGGGGTTATTATTGACCTTCAAACCATGACCCCCTTGAATATGCTCCTGGTTCTGACAGAATTTAATTTTCAGACCGAATGGACATTCGACATGGTTCCGTTTACACTCGTGGGAATAAACATCGAATCAGCTAATCAAAATTCTTTCGGAAAATGGAGATTAATAATTAATTATGAATATAATATCAATGGAATTAGAAAAATAGATTGCAAAAAAATTAATTTTGAATTGATTGAGACTGAAAAGTCTAAAAAGTCGATTGGAAATAATTTTAAACTTTGGGGAAATTAGAAAACTTAATTTTAAGTGAAAACTTTAATTTTTTTGATAATTTGAATTTTTTTTGAAAGATTCAGTTTTTTAATATTTAGCTTTTACTTGATTTGCTAAATTTATCTTTTTTAGGTTAATAAAAAAGTATTCAATACAAAATTGATAAAAAAATTAATTAAATAAATAATAAATGAAGAAAATATATTAAACTAAAAAAATTAACTTTTAGAATGCAATTTTTTTATTTTCTATTATTTTCTAAAAATACTTTTTGATAGATTTTTAAAAATTAGTTCTCTTAATCTTTAAAAAATAGTTTTTTTAATTTTTAAAAAATAGTTTTTTAATTTAAAAAACTATTTTTAAATTAAAAAAAACTTTTTAAAAATAGTTTTTTAAATTAAAAAATTATTTTTTAAAAGTTTAAAAAAACTATTTTCTTACTTTTTTAATTTAAAAATAGTTTTATAATTTTTGAAAAAATATTTTTTTAAAAAAAAATTAAATTCTTTTATTTAAAAATATTATTTTAAATTTATAAAAACTCGTTTTAAAAAATAAATTTGAAAATCTAGAATTTAAAATGGAAAAAAAATTTAAATTTTACCACAAGACTTAAATTATTTTCCCATTTCACTTCCAGCCATCAACAATAACGACATCAACCATCAACAAACCATAAAATTGTTTAAATTTTCCATAACACTGACTCCTCTAAGCACTCACTTCCGCACCTCCAAAAGCTCAAAAAGTCGTGACGATGAAAATTCAACAAGCAAACAAATTTGACTAAATTTTCACAAATAATTTACATTTCGCGCAATTTTTTTCTCCCTCTTTAGTGCTCATCCGTCTATGAATTTAAACAAAAGGCAGTAAAAAAATCGCGTCTGTGATTTATTTACCACATTTGATATGGATGAGAAAGGAAGTGGATGATTTTTTTTGTATATTTTGTGGCTTTATTTATTTTTTTGCATGTTTATTTGTGTATGTTAATGTAATCACTGGAGATTTATTACTTTTAAATTAGATTATCCGTTCCTTTGCTTCCTTTTTTTATTTGATATGTTGTGCTGTGTTGGGATTATTTGATGGAATTGAGTGACTCTTTGGGTGAGGTTGGCTGACTGCTTAATTGTTTTATTTAAAAACTAAAATTGAAAAAATGATTTTTTTTTATAGAAATTGAATTTTTTTTAAAAAAAGTACAAAACTTAAAAAAATTTAAAAAAATTTAAAAATTTAAAAAAATATAAAATTTAAAAGAATATAAAATTTAAAAAAATTAAAAAATAAAAACAATTTACAAATTTAACAAAATTGAAATATTTAAAAAGAATTTAAAAAATTAATAAGATTTAAAATGATTTAAAAATTTAAAAAGATTTAAAAATTTAAAAATTTAAAAATATTTAAAAATTTAAAAAGCTTTAAAAATTTAAAAAGATTTAACAATTTAAAAAGATTTAAAAATTTAAAAAGATTTAAAAATTTAAAAAGATTTAAAAATTTAAAAAGATTTAAAAATTTAAAAAGATTTAAAAATTTAAAAAGATTTAAAAATTTAAAAAGATTTAAAAATTTAAAAAGATTTAAAAATTTAAAAAGATTTAAAAATTTAAAAAGATTTAAAAATTTAAAAAGTTTTAAAAATTTAAAAATATTTAAAAATTTAAAAATATTTAAAAACTTAAAAATTTAAAAAAAACTCAAAAAGTTAAAATAAATTAAAAACTTTAAATTTTTTAAAAATTTACAAAGTTAAAAGCTAAAATGAAAGTAGAATCAATTAATGCGCTTTAAAACCTTCACCTCAAGTTAAGATTCATTTTTTTAGTCCTCCAATTTTTCATTCTTCCAACAGATATAAAAAAGATGTAGAAAGTCCTCGTGTTATACATCGAGGGAATTAAGCGCATTTTCCCGCACAGATCAGTAAATAAATCCATAATTCAGAATGTAAAAATAAGTACCCATTTAATTTATTTCCCCAAATGAATTGAAAACATAGCATAAATGCTTGAAATATATAGTTGTAGCTGAAAAAAATTCCGGAAGCTATTTCAAAACATTTGTATGGTTTTAGTACAAATTAAATCTGTCACTTATACTTCACAAGTAATGACAGCAACATTTGTATGGTTCTACATACATTTACATTTCGAGAAAATAAAATTTATGAAAAAATGTACTTTTTTGCTGTTTTATGACTTAAAAAAATTTAATTATGCATTAATAAATCATAAAATATCATAAAACATCAAAAAAGTGTAAAAAAGAATCAAAAAAGTGTAAAAAAAAGTTGCCCGCGGAGAGGATCGAACCCACGACTTGAAGGGTTTTTTAATATAAGTATTCTTTTTAAGCGTCACGTTAAACTTTGACTAATCCAACGTCAGTGATTTTTTACACCAAAAACAGAAAAGTTAATTTAATTAAGTTTAGGTGAGGATTTTCAAAAAACTAAATACGTTGCGCACCCCTACGAAATAGCAGCTATTTAATGCAAAAAACCCGAAGTCTCTACGTGCTTCCCCTGCCGAGTTTTTGAGGCAGCAGGCCAGCCAGCGGGCCAGCCAGCGGGCCAGCGGGCCAGCCAAAGTGGACCTTTAAGCGCATTACTTTCTAAGGAAAATGCGCTAAAAATTCCAAATTATTTTTTCCCACTTCTGTTGCTGCTCTTCTCATTCCCCAGCGAGCATTTTGATGACTCTCGTTTGCTTGATGTTATAACTCATTCTCATTTCCATTTCCATCCTTCATTCCGTCTTGTTCCTCGATCTCATTTGTTCTGTTGCGTATGTGTGATTCTCATTTCATTTAGTATTATTCGAGCCTTGCTGCTGGTTTTATAAATAAAATATAAAAAAATCAAGAGTGGATAATAAAAATGAAAATAATAAAAATGAGGGATTTGAATTAAGGAATGTGGAGGTTGAGGAACAAAGGTTGATGGAAATAGATACTGATTATGTGAAATGTTAACCTTTTTATTCGGTGAGTGAATTATTTTTGGGTGAAAATCTGACTTTATATTAGAATTAAAGAGATTTTAGGTTAAAATATTGAAAAAAAAGTAAAATTAAAATATGAAAAATATTAGTTTTTTTAAATTACAAAATTAAATTTAATGTCGACAAAACTAAAAACAAAAATTGAATTTTATTTTAAAGAAATTGAAAAAATTATATTTGTTTAAATTTTAAAAAATTAGAATGCAAGGATCAATATTTTTTAATTTTTTAAAAAAAATTAAAATATTGTTCATAAAAATAAAAAAAAACTATTTCAATAAAATGGAAAAAAAAATTTATTCAAAATTTAAATATCTAACTGAAAAAACTACTTTTAAAAATTTTTAAAAATATAATTAATTAAATTTTTATGGAAAAATCATTCTTTAAAAAAGTTCTAAAAATTATAAAAACAATTATAAAATTCAAAAACATTAAAAATTTCAAAAAAACTAAAAACACTATTTTTTTTAAAAAAAATTAAAAACATAATTTTTTTTAAAAAAATTAAAAACATAATTTTTTTTTAAAAAAATTTAGAAAACATAAATTTTTTTAAAAAAATTTAAAAACATAAATTTTTTTTAAAAAAATTTAAAAACATTAATTTTTGTAATTATAAATTATAATTAATTAATTATAGTATATAACTAATTAAATATTTATTTAAAAAATATATTTTTTAAAAAAAGATTTATAAATTCCAAAACAAATTAAAATAACAATTTCTAGTCACAAATTTCCATCCACATCTCCCTCCTCCCTTCTTCCTACCATTCATGACCTCTGTCCGCATTTCATTTTTTTGTTCTCACCCTCAACTGCCACACAATTTCCCAAAGGACCAATGGATCATTTTTTTGAGATGAGCAAAGAAGAAGAAAAAGTAAAACTTTCTGACAAATGTGAATGTGGGGAGTTTTTATTATTTAATAAAAAAATATTTTGTTATTTTGTTGTATGCTGCCTAGTGCATAGAAGCTGAATAATTTGGAATGAGAATGTGGCTTGGATGAGAAATGAGTTTTTGTGTGGATTAAGGAGATGATTTGTGGGGGGTTTTAGGGGGTCAAGTCGGTCAAAAGTGCACGAAATGTGAATTTCAATTTTTTTGCAATTTTTCTGTAATTTTAAATCGAATTTGCTCTATAAAATGGTTTTGGGTTACAAAATGGTCTACATTCAGCTGATATCCAGTAAATAAAAAAAAGTTACAAATTATTGTCGGTTTTAACACCCACAACCTCACAGAACCCCTAAAAACACCCGTCCATAAAAGATGATTCCAAATGTGATGTGATAAGTATGAGGAAATTTATTCCTCAACGTCCGAAAGATGAAAAATTTTTATTATATTTTTATTTTCATTTTCAAATGTGAAAATATTTGTCATATCTAACTTTTAAGTGTGAGGAGGTAAAAAAAAGGGACAGGAAGCAAGTCAGACATGAATTTACATTTTTATTTTGCTTCCTTTTTCTTCTTTTCACTTTTATTAGAATGCATTGTGACACATTCTGGTCAATCGAACATTCGGACAAGTTTTTTATTGGATTTATTCAAATTTAGTCAATTTTTGTGTTTGTTTTGAATTTTAAGTTTTTTTTTGGGTTGCTATCTGATTTTATATTTTAAAGCAATTTTTGTGGAAGTAAAATGAAAATTTTAGATTAAGGTGCCTTCACATTAGAGTTTTAAAGTTCAGGTGCCTTCACACTATAAGCAAATTTCATCTTTATGTAGAAAATGTACCAAAATCAACTCGACATTCCCTTCCTAGTCACCCCAAGAACACTCTTCAACATCAAATCTAATTTTAATAAAAACTCAAAAATCAAAACAAAACAAATGAAAAATAAATTTTCATATGCAAAACAAAAATTGGATTTTTGAAATTTTGATGGAAATTTTGTCTGACTTTTTTTCTCTTTTTTATTTCCATTTTCTATTATTTTCTATGTTTTTTAGACAAATCACATTGAATGAACTGAGTTATGAATTTTCAATATTTTTGTGCTGGCTGAAAATATTTATTTGATTTGAATTATTGAGGGAAAAATGTTTGAATTTGATGGAATTTTTTCGGGGTTTTAATGATTTTTTGTGTTTGGTTGTTGAATTTTATTTAAAATGAATTTTGTAGAACTTTTAAGCTACTTATTTTAAGAGAATTAGAAATAAAAAAACTAAAATCAATAAATAAAAAGTAAAATATAAAACTTTTAAAAAAATATTTTTTTCCTCAAATTTTTTTAAATTTTTTCTAAAATTATTATTTCTTTCTATTTTTTAGCATTCACACTTAAAAAAATATTTTTTAAAAAAAATCTTTTATTTATTAAATTTTTCTAAATTTTTAAAAACTTTCTAAATTTTTTAAATTTTTCTAAATTTTTAAAAACTTTCTAAATTTTTTAAAACTTTCTAAATTTTTTAAATTTGTTTTAAATTTTTTAAAATTTTCTAATTTTTTTAACATTTTCTAAATTTTTTAAAATTTTCTAAACTTTTTAAAATTTTCTATATTTTTTAAAATTTTCTAAATTTTTTAAAATTCTCTAACTTTTTTAAAATTTTCTAATTTTTTTAAAATTTTCTAATTTTTTTAAAATTTTCTATATTTTTTAAAATTTTCTAATTTTTTTAAAATTTTCTAGTTTTTTTAAAATTTTCTAATTTTTTTAAATTTTCTAAATTTTTTAAAAAAATTTAAATTTTTTTTTAAAAATTTTTTAATGTTTTTTTAAATTATTTAAATTTTTTAATATTTGAACTAAAAAAATTAAAGTCTCTTTCAAATTCTAAATTAAATTCTTTACTTCCTTTTCAAAAAAGTTTAAATTTTTTAAAATTTCAATTCATTTTTTTTAAGAAAACGAACATTTCTTAATATTTCTTGACCAATTCCTTGTCTAAATTTAAGAAGACAAGAAATCATTTGAGAATTGATACAAAATTTAATTTATTTGTGAAAATTATAATTTATTTTTAAATATTGAAACTGTTGAAAAAATAAAGATTATTTTAGAAACGGGTTAACGTAAAAATAATTCTCCATTTATCGTAACCATCTGCGGATTGCTGAGTAAACTCTCCTCCTGACTTCTGCGAAAATTGGATCATCAATGTCCATACTTAGTTCTGTGTGAATGCTTCTTACTATAATAAATTAATTAAAAAATTTAAAGATCTAATAGACAAAAGTTACACTTACATGGAATTGATTCATAATAAGATGAGTTGTGAACTGAGCTTTTGTCGATTCCTTGATGAATCCATGGATTTAATTCACCATAAGTGAAGTAAGCATTCCTCACAACTGGTTGACGTCCTCCATGCATTATGTTGAATCTTTGGTAATTTGCTTCCATTTGCTCGCCAGTTATTCTATTATAAGAAACAGTAAACATGTTATTGAAATATTTTTACAAATTTTTATCTTATCAAGTATGTGGCTAAGAAAGTGATGCTTAATATTTTATTTAAGGACAATGTGATTCATTTGTAGTGAATTAGATTTTATTGAAGAAAATATTAAGAACTTGTTTGTGTTTTTCGTGAAATTTGAAGAAAACTTTAAAAAATTGAAAAAAATTCAAAAGGATTGCAAAAAAATCGAGAAACTCACCCAAAAACATCCTCACACGCATATGCATTATATTTAGAAGGAAATTTAGATCCAAAAATGCTCGTTCCATCACCAGAATTATAAGAGTATCCATATTCAACACATTCCAAATAAACAAAATTCCTTGCATACGCCATTTCCCAGTCTGCATGTAGATTTTCTTTCAAAATGTCCAACTGATATGAAAAGCTATTCGGATAGCAAATTGGAAACGGAAGGTTCATAAGTCCAATGACATATCCGAGTGCTTCCCAGTCATGCTCAACTGGAGCGTTCATAAAAACTCCACAAGAGAAGTTTTCAATAAAATTTTTATCGAAAACCAACGAATATGAATAAAAATTTATAGAAAGCAGTTGATAAAGGTGACTTATGTCCAAGTCCCCATTTTGGTATGGAATTGGGAAGCAAAGGTTGAATCGTCTGCGGATGATATTTGATTGATTATTTGCAATCATTTCCTCAATTTGATTGAATGCATTTTCAATCTTGTCAGCACATCCTGGTGACCCAAAGTCTCTCAGCTGCTGCTCAACAATTCTAATAACTTCAGGTTGATCGAAACTTGGATTAAATTTTCCATTTGATGCCCAAATTCCAGTCACTAAGTAAGGATATTTCTGTGCAAACCAGGTTGCCATACTTGCACCGTAATCCCATCCAATTAAAATGACATCAGAATCTGCTCGGCTTACGTCTGACTTTAAATGTGAGATCAAATGTGCCAAGTCCTCAATTGCTTGATTTATGGACAAAAATTTCAAATTTTCAACTGTAGTTTCCTCAAAAACAACCGACTTGTCAAAGAATCTGTGATGTGGATAGACAATTGTCGCATTAAAGTCATCAGCGATGTCATAAACTGGTCCAGTTGACAAGTACACCTCACCAAGGAAAGAAAAATATGGGGCCAAAAACATGAATATGAAAATTGGACTTCCAGGTGTGAAAAATTCATCATTCATGCTGAAATATTGTTGGAATGTTCTTCGATCTTGTGGATTGAATTGGTCGATTCGCTGTTCGATCCAGTTTTCGGTAATGTGTGGGCTTATTTTATAGTTTTCTGGAGGTTTTGGGAAGTTTAGGAATTTGCTGTTGATGTGGTTGAAAATTGGGAATTTAAGGTTATTTGTTGTTGGTACTTGGGGTGTTGTGAAGCGAAATATTGAGAAAATCAGGAGGATTGTGATCTGAAGCTTCATGTTTAGGAAGTTGCAGGTGATGATTTTGTGTTGATAATGATATTCTTTTTACTTAGATTGAATTTTCTAATTATTTTATTATTAATTTTTTGGATTTTAAATA
The DNA here is from genome assembly GCA_963573255.1 of Chironomus tentans. Classification (NCBI taxonomy): domain Eukaryota; kingdom Metazoa; phylum Arthropoda; class Insecta; order Diptera; family Chironomidae; genus Chironomus; species Chironomus tentans. The sequence continues at coordinate 7,865,683 of OY754305.1, forward strand.
GCGTTAATTACATTAAATTTTATTTTAATTAAATTTCAATTTTAATTATTTTAAAACTTTTTAATTTTTTTAAACTAATTTAAAGAAAAATTTAAATTTTTTTGAATTTTTAGAAAAGTTTTAAATGTTTTTGAATCTAAATAGATAATTTTTATTTGAAACGTCTTTAATAAACAAATATTATTTTTAACTTACAATCTTAATATTTTAAATAATACAAATTTTTCGTTAAATTTTTAATTTAAATGTCACAATTTATGTTTTGCAGTTATAATTTACACTTGAATCTCAAAAGGACACCAAAATACTAATGAAATATCAGCAAATTTTACCTTATTTTATACCTACAAACTTATCTTTCTAATCATTTAACAAACAACTCATGATAATCCTCATTAATACCCAATTAGCAAGATATTACAAATCACAATATTATTCTCATTTAATATGACAAACAACAACCCGAAAAATGATTTAATCAGCTGATAAAATTATACGCGTGGATCGGTTTTTGTCGTCAATAAATCAATCTGCAAATGAGCAAAGTGACTTGTTTGTTCAACGTTCAATTTGTAATGTACGTCAAATACTGCACAGATTTGAAATGAGGGATTCTCAAAAACCGCGTTTCTTGAAACCAAAGGCTATTAAACTAATATATTTTAAATGTTTACTATTCATTTAGCTTTGTCAGTTATATTAGTGCAACTCTTAACCATTTAAATTAATACTTTTCAATGGATCTATTTTTAATGTTCCATAAGAAAAATACCAAATCCAAAAGCAATTTTTTTACCAAATTAATTAATTTAAATGGTTAAGAATTGCACCAATATAATTGACAATGCTAAATGAATAGCAAACATTCCAAAAATCTAATCAACTAAAGAGAAAAATTGTAAACAAAAGTTTTTTCCCTGCGTGACGAAACTCTACGTAACAATGTACGTATGATGAAAAAAATCATGTTTTTACTAATGAAAAAGTGATGATTTTTTTTATCAAAGATGATTTTGATTCATTTTTGTCTCTGTTTTTTAAAAATTTTAAGATTTTTTTTAAAAACTTTTAAATTTTTTTAAAAGTTTCTTAATCTTTTTTTAAATTTCTTATTTTTTTAAAAATTTCTTATATTTTTTTAAAATTTCTTAAATTTTTTTTAAAATTCTTAAATTTTGTTTAAAATTCTTAATTTTTTTAAAATTTCTTAATTTTTTTTAAAATTTCTTCATTTTTTTAAAATTTCTTCATTTTTTTAAAATTTCTTCATTTTTTTAAAATTTGTTAAATTCTTTTTAAAATTTCTTAAATTTCTCTAAAATTTCTTATTTATTTTAAAAATTTCTTAATTATTTTTTTATTAGATTTGATTTATTTATTTTATATTTATTGTAAAATATTTATTTTTCAATTTTTCAAATTCTAGAAGTTTTTGAAATTTTCTAGAAAAATTATATCTAATTTTCCAAAACATTTTATCGTCAAAATCTTTAATCCAGAACAATCCTTATGTCCACATCTCACATAAATCATCAAACGAACAATACAGTCTTTTCTTGCTACACAAAATAAATTACTTTTTTTTCTTCCTCTTCCTTCAATTTTTCCACATTTTTCATCTTCACTTGTCCACATGAAGAAAATTCTGAAACTATTTTATATTCACAACACAGCCAAAATTCATTTTTTTAAGAAGACGAACATTTTTTTTATTATTTCTTGACCAATTGTCTTGTAGCTGGTCCAAAATTAAGAAGACAAGAATTCATTTGAGAATTGAGAAACAAAATTTAATTTTTTAGAGATGATTTAGTGTTTTTTTTGGAACATTTGTTGAATTTGTGATGAAAAATTGATGATTTAACATTTTTTTGATTTGCAAAAAATTTAAAATTTAATTTTTAATATTGAAATTTTTGACTTATTTTATTAAAGTCAAAATAAAAATAATTCTTTATTTATCGTAACCATCTACGGATTGCTGAGTAAATTCTCCTTTTGACCTCTGCAAAATGTGGATCTTTAAATTCCAGACTAAGTTCTGTATGGAGACTTCTAACTAAAATTGCACAAAAAATTAATGTTTCATTTTAAAATTGAATAGAAATTAATTAAAATATTTACATGGAACTAGTTCATAATATGATGAGTTTTGAACTGAGCTTTTGTCGATTCCTTCGTGAATCCATGGATTTAATTCACCATAAGTAAAGTAAGCATTCCTCACAACTGGTTGACGTCCTCCATGCATTATTGTGAATCTTTGATAATTTGCTTCCATTTGCTCGCCAGTTATTCTATTATTATTAAAAGTAAATAAGTTATTTGTTGATATATTTTTTTAGTATTTTTATCTAATCAGATGTGTGAAGTGGTTAAGGAAGTGCTACATAATATTTTTTTGATGATAATGTGATGTTATTGAATTGGATTTGAGGTTTTTAAGAAATTTGAGAACAAATTAGAGAAAATTTGATGAAAATTGACATAAAACGTTAGCAAATTCAAAAAACTCACCCAAAAACATCCTCACACACATGTGCATAAAATTCAGATGGAAACTTAGATCCAAAAATGCTGGTTCCATCACCAGAATTATAGAAGAATCCATATTCAACACATTGCAAATACAAGAACGTCCTTCCATACGCCATTTCCCAATCAGCATGCAGATTTTCCTTTATTACGTCCAACTGATATGAAAAACTATTCGGATAGCAAATTGGGAACGGAAGGCTCATAAGTCCAATGACATATCCAAGTGCTTCCCAGTCATGCTCAACTGGAGCGTCCATAAAAATCCCACAGGAATAATCCTCAATGTAATTTTTATCAAAAACCAGTGAATATGAATAAAAATAAACAGTCAACAGCTCGTAAAGGTAGCTTATGTCCAAGTCCCCATTTTGGTATGGAATTGGGAAGCAAAGGTTGAATCGTCTGCGGATTATATTTGATTGATTATTTGCAATCATTTCCTCAATTTGGTTGAATGCATTTTCAATTTTGTCGGCACATCCAGGTGATCCAAAGTCTCTCAGCTGCTGCTCAACAATTCTCACAACTTTAGGTTGATCAAAACTTGGATTGAATTTTCCATTTGATGCCCAAATTCCAGTCACTAAGTGAGGATATTTCTGTGCAAACCAGGTTGCCATACTTGCACCGTAATCCCATCCAATTAATATGACATCAGAATCTGCTCGACTTTCGTCTGACTTTAAGTGAGAGATCAGATGTGCCAAGTCCTCAATTGCTTGATTAATTGACAAAAATCGTAAATTTTCTGTTGTCGTTTCCTCAAAAACTATCGACCTGTCAAAGTATCTGTGATGTGGATAGACAATTGTCGCATTAAAGTCATCAGCTATGTCATAAACTGGTCCAGTTGACAAGTACATTTCTCCTAGATCTGAATAGAATGGTACCAGAAACATGAAAATGAAAATTGGACTTCCAGGTGTGAAAAATTCATCATTCATGCTGTAATATTGTTGGAATGTCCTTCGACCTTGTGGATTGAATTGATCAATTCGCTGTTCGACCCAATTTTCGGTGATGTGTGGGCTGACTTTGTAGTTTTCTGGAGGTTTTAGGAAGTTTAGGAATTTGCTGTTGATGTGGTTGAAAATTGGGAATTTGAGGTTATTTGTTGTGGGTATTTGGGGGGTTGTAAAGTGAAGGATCGAGAAAACTACGAGGATTGTTAATTTTATCTTCATGTTTAAGCTGTTTTTGGTGTTGCTACTTTGTTGTTAACTTTTTAAATTTTTATAATTATTTTAAATTTTTGCTAAATTTTCAACCAAAATGTCACAATTTTTATTTTACAATAAAATTTCACAGCTGAATCTCAAAAATACACTAAATTACTAAAGAAACATCAGCAAACTTTATAACATTTTATACTAAAAATTTAGTAATCTAATCAATTAACAAGCCACTCAAGATAATCCACATTACTACCTTATTTTCGAGATATTACAAAACACACTCAAATTCTAACATGCTTCGGTAATCAACAACCCAGAATATGAATGCATCAGCTGATAAAAATATCCACGTGAGTCGGCTTTTAATGTCAACAAACTAATAAAAACATTTGAATAGATTTGAAATCTTACAAAGACTTGCTGATTTAAAAATGGTGAATAATTTAGAAAATAATATTCCTAAGATTTATTTTTTAAAATTTTCTTTTTAACAAAAAATGAATTTCTATTTTCACATTAGCCATCGACGAATTGCTGAGTAAATCCTCCTTCTGACTTCTGCAAAATGCGGATCATTAAAGTACATAGTTAGTTCTGTGTGGACGCTTCTAACTAAAATTGCACAAAAAATTAATGTTTCATTTTAAAATTGAATAGAAATTAATTAAAATATTTACATGGAACTAGTTCATAATATGATGAGTTGTGAACTGATCTTTTGTCGATTCCTTCATGAATCCATGGATTTAATTCACCATAAGTGAAGTAAGCATTCCTCACAACTGGTTGACGTCCTCCATGCATTATGTTGAATCTTTGGTAATTTGCTTCCATTTGCTCGCCAGTTATTCTATTATTATTAAAAGTAAATAAGTTATTTGTTGATATATTTTTTTAGTATTTTAATCTAATCAAGTATGTGAAGTGGTTAAGGAAGTGGTGAATAATATTTTTTGATGATAATGTGATGTTATTGGCTTGTATATGAAGTTTTTAAGAGAAATTGAGGAAAACTGATGAAAATTGAAGAAAATTCAAAAAAAAATCAACAAAATTTGTCGAAAATTTAGAAGAATTTGAAGGAAATTTAAATAAAATTCAGCCAAAACTGAGAAAAACTCACCCAAAAACATCCTCACAAATACTTGAAAAATATGCATATGACATTCTGTTTCCAAAGATGCTCGTTCCATCACCAGAATTATAAAAGAATCCAAATTCAATGCACTCCAAATACAAGAACGTCCTTGCATACCCCATTTCCCAATCAGCATGAAGATTTTCCTTCAACAGTTCCAATTGATATGAAAAACTATTTGGATAACAAACTGGGAATGGAAGGTTCATAAGTCCAAGGATATATCCAAGTGCTTCCCAGTCATGCTCAACTGGAGCGTCCATAAAAAGACCACAGGAATAATTCTCAATGTAATTTTTATCAAAAACCAGTGAAAACGTATAAAAATGTGTACTCAGCAGCTCGTAAAGGTAGCTTATGTCCAAGTCCCCATTTTGGTATGGAATTGGGAAGCAAAGGTTGAATCGTCTGCGGATTATATTTGACTGATTATTTGCAATCATTTCCTCAATTTGATTAAATGCATTTTCAATCTTGTCAGCACATCCTGGTGATCCAAAGTCTCTCAGCTGCTGCTCAACAATTCTCACAACTTCCGGTTGATCGAAACTTGGATTGAATTTTCCATTTGAGGCCCAAATTCCAGTCACTAAGTGTGGATATTTCTGTGCAAACCAGGTTGCCATACTTGCACCGTAATCCCATCCAATTAAAATGACATCAGAATCTGCTCGGCTTTCGTCTGACTTTAAATGTGAGATCAAATGAGCCAAGTCTTCAAGTGATTGATTTATGGACAAAAATCTCAAATTTTCTGTTGTCGTTTCCTCAAAAACAATCGACCTGTCAAAATATCTGTGATGTGGATAGACAATTGTCGCATTAAAGTCATCAGCAATGTCATAAACTGGTCCAGTTGACAAGTACACCTCACCAAGTTTTGCAAAAAATGGCGCTAAATACATGAAGATGAAAATTGGACCTCCAGGTGTGAAAAATTCATCATTCATGCTGAAATATTGTTGAAATGTCCTTCGATCTTGTGGATTAAATTGGTCGATTCGCTGTTCGACCCAATTTTCAGTGATGTTGAGGCTGACTTTGTAGTTTTCTGGAAGTTTTGGGAAGTTTAGGAATTTGCTGTTAATGTGGTTGAAGATTGGGAATTTGAGGTTGTTTGTTGTGGGTATTTGGGGGGTTGTGAAGTGAAGGATTGAGAAAACTACGAGGATTGTTAATTGGATCTTCATTTTCAAGCAGTAGTTCAAAATCTTCTATTTTTTCAATAGTTTTTAAGTTTTTAGAAAAATTGATTTCTGATTTAAATTTTAATTTATTTAACAAAAAATTCACACTTTTTTACTGTTGATTAGTTTTTCTATATTATCTTTTAATGAACAATCTTTTTATTGTAAATAATAACAAATTTTTAATTTTAGAATGTCACAATTTTTTATTTTACAATTAAAGTTTGAACTTGATTCTCGGATACACTCCAAGATACTAATGAAATATGAGCAAATTTTACTTTATTTTATACTAAAAACCAAATAATCTAATCAACTTGCAAGCCACTCAAGACAATCCTCATCAATACCTTATTATCAAGATATTATAAAATACACTTGAACTCTCACATGCTTCGGCAATCAATAACCCAAAATATGAATGCATCAGCTGATAAAATTGTCCATGTGAGTCGGCTTTTGTTGTCAGAAAATCATATGAGTTTGAATCATGAGACTTGATTGCTTTACGTTCAATGATTATGCGTCAAACGTTGAACATCATGGTACGAGATTAGTAAACGTTTTTAAAAAATATGTTTCGATTGAGAGTATTGTACATGATTGATATTAAAAATTTGTTAGATATTTAAAAATAATAAAAAGTTCTACTAATCGTTTTGTATTAGTTCTCCATTGCCAAGCTTTTTAAGTTCCACAATTTGATTGCTTAAATCAACATCACTGAAACTGTTTAACTCTTCCAAATAAGTAAATAAGTTTAGCTCAGTTCCCTCAATATTTTCGTTAAAAATAGTTTTTAAGTTAGAAATTTCGTCATCAGTCGTGTCATCAAAATTAAACATTTCAGTGATAAAGTCAACAATACTTGAAATAAGATTGACAGATCCACTTCTAACAAGCTCAATAAAAACATCTTTTGATTCTGTAATCATTTCACGAATTTCAGAATGTCTAAAATGACTTTTATAAATTTCACTTCCAAAATTAACGCAAGATTCAAAATTACCAGTGTAATGGTCAAAAAATATTCTGTCAAAAATTTTTGTGTAAATTGAATCTCGAATGTTGTACTTTGTATAATAATCTTTTGGAGAGGATTTGCATGAGTCATAAATTAAAATTGCTCTTCGATCATTAACCGATGTATAATTTTTAGTAAAATTCCAAATTGCTTCGAATGCAGCACAGTCACTTGCAGCTAAGAAAATTATGTTTGTATTCATCAACATTGTTTTAATTTCAGGTTCATTTAAAACTAATTTAGTTAAATTTAAAAGATTATGAATATCATAATCGGCTTTTGTTTCTGATCTAAAATACAGTCGTAATAATTTTTGAATAAAAACTCTTTTACTTTTTTGGGAAAAAAATTTTTCAACTTCAGAATTAAATTTCTCGTAATCTTCAACATCAATGACGTAGTTTTCATAAATGTAATAAATGGCAGGAGAATAAAAAAAATCATAACTTTGAAAATCATCAAATTTTGCATCATAAAATGACCAAAACATGTCATTTAATCTTATTTCCGATTCATTTAGATGATATTTAATAAAAGAACTTGGATTTTGAACGAAATCGGATAGAAACCTAATGCCATTTTCCGTGTTATCAGTAACAAACATTTCTATTTCATTTCGATTTAAAAATTCTTTAAACTTATTAACTATAATATGATAATTTTGTGGGTCGAATCCATAAAAGGGGTTTATGATACCAGTGTAAAATGTTTCCTTGTCATTGACCCTGAAAACATCAACAAGCAGTTCGTAATCCTTTTTGAGAAAATTTAAAAGAAATGTCAGTGCGTCTACATTAACATCTAATTTGTCTTCATCTTCATCCTTGTTTTCAAAAATACTTAAGAGCTTATATTTGTATGTTTCATTTAATTCCTTTCTCACAACTTCATTAAATCTTTGATGTTTTTTATAATTTTTAATAAAACCTTCCATTAAAATAAAAATATTTTTATAATAGTCATAATATTCGAGTATTTCAAAGAACAGTGTTAGCCTAAGTCTAGCTTCGCTGATATTCAGTATTTCAAAGTTAATTTTATAAATATTATCAATTATATATTGCGCTACGAAAAAGTCAATGTACGTTTCATGAACAAACTCAAATTTACTCTCGTCTTCGACTTTTAATATTCCAAATTCAGATATGCTATCATATGAATAATCATTTATCAAATCTGGTAAAATTTTAAAGATTTGTAATTTTCTGAGAAAAGGATTTTCAAAGATAAAAAGTCCAAGTTTTGAAGAACGCAATGCAAAATGCTGATAAATTTTCTTTACCGTTTCAAAATCAATATTGAATTTTGATGTTTGCATATGAATAAAATTTGAATAAACATCGTAAACATTGACAGACTCCGATGAGTCTTTCGAATTAGTTTTCTTAAATATAATTTCAGCAATCATAGTTAATACGAGTGGGGCGTCTAAATTTCCGTAAAAATTTTGTTCGTCATATGATAAATCAATGACACTCATCACTTTATCAGTAAGTTCATTAATTTTATCGTCCGTCAGATCTTTAAAAGTGAAAAATGAAGTCACAAATAATCTGGTATCTTCTATGCTAAACGGAACAAACATGTCTGGCTGAACATCGAACATTTGAGATAATTTAATTGAGATTGAAGGTTTTGTGCTGATAAATTGGAAATTATTCGTATATAAGTGAATGAATGAAAATATTTTTAACAAAAATTCACTGTTTGCTGACTTTATGTCATCAAAATCATTCCAAATAAATACAATATTACCAGAGTTGAACAATTCTTCAAATAAATTTTTCTCAAAATCACTTTTATTTTGTAAATTTAAAATCTCTTGTAGAAGGTCCACAATGTATTTTAATCTCTCGTGATTAACATGAACCTTTTTAAGATCTTTAACATCTATAAATGATATCCAAAAAGTTGGCATTTGTTCTTTAATTTTTAATGCTATTTCCTCTAAAGCTTCCCTTTTTCCCATTCCTACTTCCGCTGAAAGAATCATCATTTGAATATCTGTGATATTTTCTATAATCATTTCTACATTTTTATGAAGAGATGTAGCACTAATTGTTAAGTTTACAATTTCTGCGTTTTCATTTAATTTTTTGATAATTTTTATGTCGCTCTTTACCGGTTTAGACAGTTCCTCTGCCCTTGAACAAATAATTTCTTTATGATAATTTATATAATATTCACCAAATTCACTATCTTGCTGACTTCTCAAGTAATTTGATGCAATTGTTAGGGAATCTTCAGGAATAAAGCTCCTTTCGATAAAAAATTTTGTGGTTTTTTTAATAATTTCTCCAATTTCTAATGTTTTTCCATTTAATACTCTAGAAATTTCCTGAGATTTGAGACTTTCAAATATATTTGAAGAGATTTTATGTAAATCATTAAATATTATCGTCTGATTTTGAAATACAAACGTTTTATTTAAAAACATTATTTTTAAACTGTCTGTTAAATTACCCCAACTAAAATAAATATATTTATCAAGACGTGGATCGTCAACATCTATCATTTCCTTATTTAACAATTGAGAAATCTGTTCAGATGTAAGTTTATTATATGCTTCAGAATTGTGAGCAAATAAGTCTTTCAATCTAACTCTCGACCCCTTATAGTTTACAAACGCACTTCTTACTTTATTCTGATTTGATTCTGACATTTCCCCAAAAACATAAGTCGGTTTATAAACTATTATACCAACAAAAACTGCAACCACTATCGATAAAGCAATTAAAATGTAAATTATTTTCCTTTGTTGAATATTTTGAACAATTCTTTCCTTAATTTCCTTATCTTTTTCTAAAATTACCTGTTCCTTCTTCCGAATGATTTCCTTCTTTTCCTCAATGATCCTTTCCTTCTCCATGTCAACACGATCCTCGATTTCTTTTAGAGAATTTTCCATATCACATACAATTCTGGACTTGTAAACCTCAAACAACATGCTGTACAATCTCTCAATGGCAACTAAATTTCTTGTCTGATTCCTATACAAGATCATTAATTGCGGTGCACGAACAATCAGCTCAGCATGACAAACATCTTCTGGATAATCTCGATAAGCTGACGTTACAACTTCATCCTCAATCGCTACATTCTTACAAGCTTCTAAAATTTTATCGAACTTCTCTTTATTCTCATTATCATCTTCCTTGTAAGGTTTTGCCATGTTATCGTATGTCAAATACAAAGCATAGTGACAAAACTCGTGAATCATTACTGCATATGTGTCATTCTCTTTCGATGTGTCAAGCAACTGCTTTGCGGCAATTACGATTCTTCCTGATGTGTTGAAAACTCCTTGAGCTCTGATTTGAATATTGGGATCAATTCGACTGACTGACTCACGATCAAAATCATAAATAATGCGGAATTTTTTGGATGATGCGACTGCTTTAAGGATGACTTTTGTGTATTTATTGTCGAAAAGAACTTTATATGCTTTAAGAATCCTATCGAATCTGTCTTTTTCGTCTATTTCATCGTGATTAAGGAATGAGTTGGCCATAAGGATATTGATATGTTTTTCAGAACACTGCTTGGAATTATGAATGTGGATGTCCCGAAGTTCATTTCTCTTATCTTCATCATCGATACAATTGAAGATCTCTTCAGTGTCTTCGTGTGGACCAAATGCGCAACCATTTTCTACGAGGACTTTGTAGATATCTAACGATTCGTTAAATAATGCAATTTTTATTGCTGAATCATTAACTGTGTTGTAAAAATAACGCTGATGTTTATTTTTTGATACAATATCAATAACCTTGTCCTTGTCATCTTCAGACACAGCTTCATGTAGACTCAAACCGATTTCAATGAATTTTTGTAACTCACGTGAGCACAGCTCAAGTTTTAAAGGCTGTGGATATGCAAAATTTGCCTTAGCCAACTCTAAGACAACATCATAATGTCCAGCTTGCCATGCTAATGCCTGTGCATTTATACTGCTGTTTTGCATCTCAACATTAATGTGGTACTTAAGGAGAATTTGAACTATTGCCATATTCCCGGTTTTACATGCAAAAAACATGAGATTGTAGTTATTGCGATCAGCAAGGAGATGAAGTTCGATATTCGTTCCATCTTTGTCGATTGAGAAGTCACGATGAAGACCTGTTAGAATAATAATACAGATCAGATGCTAGATCTTTAGCTATGGTATAGGAGATAAAAGTCTTGATACTACGACTTATTTCACTCATTGTATAAAAAGGAGACGAAAGGCATATTTGAGCCTAAATTGAGCATTTAGTGTTCAGGCCAATCAGTTAAATTAGTCTCTGGGCCCAGTTTCTCGAGTATAGGGTATATGTTAGGTATAAACTAGGAAAAAATACCCTTGGGTATACCTAAAAAATATTTTTGCTTAACTTTTAATTCTAAGTATGATACAACAATTTATGTACCCTAGGGTATACCCTATTATATACCATATCATATACTTTATGATATACCCGAGAAAATGGGCCCTGGGATGTCAGTACTCGAAGTGCAAATATAAAACCAAAGCTATAAAAATCTCACTTACCCGAATGTTCTTTTTTCAATGATTTCTTTAAAAACTCAACTGTATATTCGCATAACAGCTTATCGTCTTTAAAAAATGCATCTCTGTATGGTTTGAGAGTTAAGAACTGCTGAATGCTATTCGACTTCCAATGAATTATAAATTTTTCCTCATTTGCTGTTGTCAAGAAGATGACGATTGATCTTTTAGAAAATTTTCTGTTCAAATCTTTGAACTGTTCTTCGTTGAAGCTGGTAAAGTATTCATTTATGCTGAATTTAATCAATAAAATTCCTTTATTCCTGGACATGTGCTCTTTGAGGTTTTTAGACATTAGAAAATCATAAGCGACTGTTAAGTTCTCACAATTTTCAACCGTAAATTTTATGATTTCTGTCTCTTGTTGTCTTTCTACTGTGAATTTAAGGTTTGATGAATATTCCGGTATTTCGATAAATGGAACATTTTCATGTCCAGCATTGCTTGTTGTTGGCAGCAGCTCTTGCTCCATATCTAAGGAAAATTAATTCATTATTCATTAATTCTGGTTAAAGTGATTCATAAAATTTTGTGGGACAAGTATTTCAGCATAAAAAATGATGAATTTGAAAATGATTCAGTCTGAGTTTTATGGATATGGACATGAGTGTAAATAATATTATCTACATTATATTATACAGACATATGATGAAAAAAAAACATATGATTAGGTTGTCCATCTCTCCACTTTTTCACGGGAAGGTCTAGATTTTTTTAAACAAAAATCTAACTTTTTAGTTTGTTTAACCCAATGTACAGCTTATTTATTGTAAATATTAGTTTGTCTCACTTTTTATCAGTTAAAATTTCACCATGTACTACTTTTGGGTTATTTGGATATTACGTCACGCAAATTTGTTACAGTTTTTCCGTAGAAAAAAAATTATTGTGTTTAGACTGCTGTTCTTTAACTCCCTCCCCCTAAAGCATGACGTAATTTGCGAACGACTCTTTACCACTCAAGAGACGATAGTCAGCCTATGCATAAATTCATTTAGCTTTATAATTTTTTTAAATTTCACGAACATTATAATATAATGAATTATAAATGAAATCGAACTTAATTGTAGCTTCAATTCTAATATTTATCATTTTCATTTGAAACAATAGGATACGACTCAACTGTATTGCATTTTATAGCTTAGAATTAGATCGACCAATACGTTAAAACTCAAAATTGTCCATTTTCTAAAACTTATTAAATCTTTAAAAATTTGACCCAATGAACCGAGTGGAAATCAACTCTCGGTGCCGGTTGAGCACTTAACCGTCTACCATTTCTAGATTCCCAAATGATTGAGATATCGGTACGAAAATATTTAGTGCACCGTCAGCTTTTCAACTCACCTTGATCATCTCGTCCACCATTAATTTTAGTAAACATTTCTCTTATACCCAACATATTGTTTCACGTAAATCACAATTTTTCACTTATTCTGGTTTAATTATTTTTTAACACAAGTACTTTATACACGAAAAATCATCACTGTATTTTTAAAACTCTTTTCAATTATTTCAGCTATTAATGTCTTTTTCGCTACTAAGTCACAATTAAAACTAAATTTTAATATGAATATCACATAAATTTATAATATTTTTCAACTAAACAAATGAATAATTATGAGTGACTCAAATCTGATGAATTCATTTATTTCAGTGCTTCTCAAACTTTTTTGGTTTATGGCACACTAACCATTTTTTGTAGATTTAAGGAAGTACATAAGAGTCTTAAAAATATTATTGAAAAACCTTTTCTTTCTCCAGTGAATCTTGAACGCTAGTGTGGCATACAGTTTGAGAAACACTGATCTAATCATTTTGCGGTTTTGAAACTTGGACTAAAATCCCTGCTCAAATTTATTTTATTATAATGAGAGTCAGAAGTGTATTCAGGGGGGATGGTGGTTTGGGGGTCAAAACCCCCCCCCCCCTCTTTTTTGAGAAAATTTTTTCAATTTGCTAGGGGTTTTCAAGAAAAAAATGCCAAAACCCCCCCTAAATTTTCCCGTCCATACAAAAAAAATTTAAAACCTCTCTCTCAAAAAATTTCTGGATACGCCCCTGATGAGAGTTGTAAATTTCGGTCCGTTTGCATCGTTTCAACAAGACTTGAATCAACACTTTAGACAAATTATTCAAAAAAAACCAGCAAATAAATAACACTAAATTAATAATTTCTGACCACATTCTTAATTCTTTACTCTGAAATTCCCAAGAGATAACTATGATATGTCACAAAATATCCTCACAAACAAGTTCTTCCATTTAATTTAAAATCTGAAAATTACTTTAAAATATTTAATAGACAAAAGAGATAGATGACTTAATGACCAAACAAGAGCAAAAGTTCATGAACACATTAAAATTTACATGCGGAGAAAATGGATAATGTCATGTATGAAAATTGAAGAGGGTCTGCTTTTTTGTTTATTATATCATATATAATTCCATATAGGATAATAATTTTAAGTTTTTTAATAATATGAATTAATTTTTTAGTAGATCAGAAAAAACATGGTTTAAATTTCTCTTTTTGAGTAGGAGTTACCAAAAAATTATCAAATATTGATATTATGTTCAAAAAATATCGGCAAAATCAATCGATTGCGATCAAATAGAAAATTCACATACATTCTTAAAATCTATATTTCTTAAATTCCTTACAAAATCTCATCTCAACTCTCCGCAAGGCCTTCCATAAAACCACAATTTCATTAGCATGACTACCACTTGCTCCCTTCATCCTCAACATTAAATTTTACCGACGTCTGATTTTCTCATTCATATTAAATTCATGACTATATAACCGAAAAAATCTTCATATTCTGTTATTTTATGCTCAGCACAGTCCATGAAAGACAGAAAATTATGAAAATTCCACTCATTAATTATTAATTCGCAGTCAGAATGAGCAAATTGTGCGGCTTGTGGTTGAATGAACGGGAATTTTTTGTGTTTTTGAGATTATTCTATTTTAGGATGGATGTTGAAGGAAGTTTTGATGCTGTTCTTGTCAATTTTCATGTTTTTAATTTGATTTTTAGATAAATTAAATTAAGAAGATTTTTTTGGGGAGGGTTTCGGGGGTCAACACCACCTCCCACCTTTTTGTGAATTATTTTTTCAATTTGCTAGGGTTTTGTCAAAAAATCTCAAAACCCCCTAAATTTTTCCATTCATAAAAAAAATTTCAACTCCACCTCCTCGAAAAATTTCTGGATACGTGCCATTGACACTTAATCAAAATTTATATTTAAATTTTGTTAAGTCAGTAATCCTTATTATTTTGCTACTGTACATTATGTTCGACAATCTTTTTTATTTACTTCAATTCTCATTGCTTGTCGATCGGGATTTTTATTTCTTTTTATTTCATACGGCAATTGAGATAAAGACTTTCTATAATTTAAAAATTATTGTGCTCTTTTGCATTATTTGCGAGTAGAACTTTCATCGGTTGGACGTGTTTTTTTATATATTTTTAATTCTTTTTCTTAATAACTTGATGTAATTTTTTTTAAATTAATTTAAAATTAATTTTATTCAAACAAATTATTATTTACTTCTTGTAAAGTTTTATAGTAATTCCTACGGAAAATAACTGATTTGTCAATCGTTTGTGAATTTTATAGTGAATTATCAGTGAATTTGACCTATGACTTGTTCAATCCTGCATTCGAATGTATTTTCATCGAGAATTTTGTTTAATCTTTATATTTGTCTTGATTAACTTTGTCATTAGTGACAAATGTGAATTTTATATTGGCGGTAATCATCCAGGCTATAATTGTAATCTGAAGCACAGTTCTGAAAATGTTTATGAAACACATTCTCCTGATAAGAACGACAATGACGTAGAAAGAGTTTTGGTTAGCGAAAATCTTTCTTTCAATCAATCTGAATATTCGTTTTGTCAAAGATTTAAAAATTTACAGTACCTTGATGTCAAGAGAATAAAATCTGTTGGCGATAATTTGCTTAAGCATTGCAAATATTTGAAAGAAGCTACAATTTCTTACACGAATATTCAAAAACTATACGAAAACTTATTTTATAAAAACATAAATTTGATAAAATTAGACTTATCGAGCAACAAACTAGCAACATTACCTGAAAATCTATTTTTTTATCAAAAAAACCTTGAAAAGCTCACTTTAAATGAGAATCAAATAAGCTTTTTACCCTCAAATATTTTTCAATCACTCATAAAACTTTTGGAATTAGAAAATCACGACGTACAGATCACGCCAGAAACTTCCACGCTCTCTTGTGTTAGTTTTGAGTATAAACAAATATTACAATCCACACTGTCTTGTTTTAGATTAAATATGATATTTGTATTTAGTTAGAAAAAAGAATTTGAAAAACCACAGTTTTTGGAAAATTATTCGTAAAATATTTTAAAACTTCAATAATTCTTTAATTAAAGCTTCATTTTAACTAAATTAAGTACAGAATGATAGCTACTGACTTATTTTATACATCAAATAACAAAACGAATATAAATATCAAATAGTTTTGAAGAATTTTATGAAAAAGTAAATCTACTAGAAAAAATCTTTCGTGGATTTTAGTTTTAACAATATCTAATATTATACCATAAAGTTTTTTTTGTACAACCACATTCTTCACTCCTATTCACTCCATTCAGGATGTAAAAATTTGCTCAACCTAATCCGGTTTTCGTCCAAACTAATTAATATTAATAAGTAGTAAAAGTATGCGGCCGAGGTAACGAGGCCGCGAAAAATTTTTGGACCACAAAATACTCGTTTTTTGAAGTTTTGAACCCGTAGATGATACTTAATCCAAAAAATTTATAAACAGAAAAATGCAGACTTGCGATACACAAGTTTGGCATCATTAGATTTTTCTAAAACACAAGCATTAATACCGCATTAAAGTAAATTCAACTATTTATATCTTACGTATATCTATAGGCCGTAAGTTTTGTTTGTGCGACTTATACTCATAGAAATAATTTTACAAAACTTTAACTATTTGTATGCAAATTTTAGCCAAAAAATCGATAAAATAGCGTTTATAACATATTTGGTTAAAATTAACATTTCTGGTTAACTTAATTAATTTTTAGGATAATAGTTATGATCCGAAAAATATTAATTTAACTTTTGTTAAAAAATAACTAAATAATTGTTAAAATTAACAAATTTTATGGTAATGATTTTAACCAAAAATTAATATTGATGCACAGTGGATCAATATTTTTTATGCCCTAATTTGCACTCAAAAAATATTAATAGTTCAAAATGTTCAATAAAAATGAGATCCAGTAATCATGCAGAGCCTCTATGTCTAATAAATAAGATCCAGTAATCATCCAAAGCCTCTATTTCCGTTTATGTAAGATCCAGTAAACATCCATATCCATAAAAATAAGATCCAGTAATCATCCTCTTTGTCCAATAAAACAAGATCCAGTAAACATCTAGAACCTCTATGTCCGTTTATATAAGATCCAGTAACATCCAGAACACCTCTTTCCAATTATATATGATCCAGTAAACATCCAGAGCATCTATGTTCAATAAAAATGAGATCCAGTAATCATCCAGAGCCTTTATGTCCAATAAAATAAGATTCAGTTATCACCCAGAGCCTCTTTATCCAATAAAAATAAGATCCAGTTACCATCCAGAGCCCCTATGTCCATAAAAATAAGATCCAGTTACCATCCAGAGCCCCTATGTCCATAAAAATAAGATCCAGTTATCACCCAGAGCCTCTTTATCCAATAAAAATAAGATCCAGTTACCATCCAGAGCCTCTATGTCCATAAAAATAAGATCCAGTTACCATCCAGAGCCTCTATGTCCATAAAAATAAGATCCAGTTATCACCCAGAGCCTCATTATCCAATAAAAATAAGATCCAGTTACCATCCAGAGCCCCTATGTCCATAAAAATAAGATCCAGTTATCACCTAGAGCTTCTATATCCAATAAAAATAAGATCCAGTTACCATCCAGAGCTTCTATGTCCATAAAAATAAGATCCAGTTACCATCCAGAGCCCCTATGTCCATAAAAATAAGATCCAGTTATCACACAGAGCCTCTTTATCCAATAAAAATAAGATCCAGTTACCATCCAGAGCTTCTATATCCAATAAAAATAAGATCCAGTAATCATCTAGAGCCTTTATGATAATTCAATTTTTTTTTTAAAAAAATCCATTTTTTTCGATTTTCAAAGTGCTGTAGAATCTCAGGATTAAGTCCAAACATAGTCATGTGGGGTATTTTTGTAAACGTCATGGAAAGGACTATAAGACTAGATACAAAGTTATATCCAGTTTGAAAAAAACCCTGGGTCGTCAGGCGTTTGAAGAAAAGTGTAATTTTTCCTAGGTTTGTCAACTTTGACAGCCTTAAAATCACTGAAAATTTCAAAATTTCCTAAAATGACTTTCCATTCCCCTGGTCGCTTGATATGTGTGACCAAATGGCAAAAAAACCAAATTTCCATATACACATGGCTCGGCTGTGACCCTGATCACCAAATTTGTGGACCCTAAAAAACACGTTTTTCGAGGTTTTGGACCCTTAGATGATGCTTAGTGAAAAAAATTTATATACAGAAAAATGCAGCCTCGCGATACACAACATTTGGCATCATTAGAATTTTTTTAATAATAAGTCTTAATACCGTAATAAAAAAAGTGTGTTTTTGACGAAACTAATAACTTACACGCTTTTGCGTGGAAGTTAATTAGCAAGCAACAGACTCAATACCTTACCTGAGTCTTTGTTTGAGAATTTATACAATCTGGAGTTATTAGATCTATGCAATAATAGATTATCGGAATTACCAAGAAATGTTTTTAGCTCATTGGAAAATTTGATGTGGCTTTATCTCTGTGACAACCGGCTAACAGTTATTCACTCTGACTTGTTCGAAGTTCATATGAAATTGGTTAAAATTGACTTAAGCTTCAACAGAATAAACGGAATTGATGGACTGATCATAGATAATACCGCAGTTACATGGCTTTATTTGGAATATAATGTTTGCAGTCAAGAAAAAATTACCGAAAGAGACATGATGAAGCAAACCCTAAAAAGATGTTTGGAAAATTACGTATCTCGTCCCGCAGAAAGTAAGAAGTTAATATATAAATTTTTTCCAGTGAATCATCAATTAATTATTTGCATTCCTTTGCAGCAACTACAGTAGAGTCAGGTGCTTGGAGTTGGATAGAGGTAGAATTATTCTTTCACCCATAGAAAAGATTTAAAAAACATTTTTAAATTTGTATGGAAACATTTAAATACTTTTTTTAAATTTTTAAATTTTTGAATTTTTAAACCGTTAAAAATACATTTTTTTAAATTTATTTCTAAATTTGTATGGAAACATTTAAAAACAATTTTTAAACTGGACTATTAAAAACTTTTTTTTTTAAATTTTTAAAAATATTTGAATTTTTTGAAAAAAGTTTTTCAGAATCCAGTTTAAAATTTGTTTCTAAATGTTTTCATACAAATATAAAAATGTTTTTAACTTAGAGAGTTTGAGTTTAGAATAGACTGCAACAAAATTCTTCAACCTTAAATGGTGACATAATTTACAAACAACCCCAAATAAAAACATAATGTGCTTATTTTTTGATTCAATTATAGAGTGACAACTTTCATTGCGGGAAGCCAAAAAAAATATCTGGAAATGTATTTTATGGATCACAAATAAAACATGGTTCTTATCCTTGGTAAGATTAATTCATATGAATTTATTGAATAAAAATTCCTTAGAAAGCAATGCGCTTAAAGGTCCACTTTGGCAGACCCGCTGGTCGCCTGGTCACCTGGTACCTGCAATGGCTCGACGGAGGAAGCACGTAGAGAATTCGGGTGTTTTTGCATTTAATAGAATCGCATTGCATATTTTATTTTTTGATATTCATTATCATTACTTAATTAAATTAACTTTTTTTAAAAAAAAGCTTACGTGTTACGTACGTAATTTTTATGTAACACTTAAAAAGAAGACTTTTCTTACAATCCTCAGGTCACGGGTTCGAGGTTTTTTTGAACTTTTTTAAATTTTTTTACACTTTTTTGATTTACTCATGCACAATTATATTTTTTTGGGTCATAAAACAGCCAAAAAGTACGGTTTTCATAAATTTTAGAAATGTTTTACAAAATTTCTTCGTGCTTGCTTTTTTAACTATCAACTTAATACATTTCACAAAATTAAGCTAGAATTAGGCATGAAGATTTTGAATCATGGATTTATTTACTGATCTGTGCGGGAACAATGTGCTTAACTCCCTCGATGGATTTTCAGCACCTTTTAAAAATTATTTCCTACAGGAATGCTGCATTGATTCATTCAAATGGACAATTTTTTTGTGGAGGAACACTTGTGTCAAATAAATTGATCATAACTGGTGAACGAATAAAAAACTAAAATTTTATTGTTAGTACTTTTAATTAATTATTTTTAGCTGCTCATTGTATCGAAGGAAAGCGTGGAAGATATAATTTTGTATCTAAAGATATATCAGTTATACTTGGTGCACACAACATATCAACATCACATGAAAGAGGAAAAATTACTGTTGGTGTTAAAGCTATTCACGTTCATCACGAATGGAATCCAAATATTGACAATTATGATGCTGACATTGCTATTTTAGAACTTGAAGATGAAATCATATTCAATCGATTTATTCAACCAATTTGTTTAGCTGAATCAAATACTGAAGCTGCATCAAAACTATTCGGATTTGTTACTGGTTTTGGTAAAAGTGAGCATGACTCTACTGAGGATATAGCTAGATTGGTCATCACACCTATTCAAAATTATATGTCGTGTTCAAACTCGAAATCAATTCAGTCGCTTATAAGTAATCGTGCTTTTTGTGGTGGCTTTGCAAATGGAACTGGCGTATGCACAGGTGACAGTGGAAGTGGATTGGTTGTATTACATGATAATACATATTATCTCCGAGGAATCGTTTCTGCGTCACTTTATGGAGGCATTACTGGATGCAATCTTTATGAATATTCTATATTCACAGATATTTTAGGATTTTATGGATGGATTAAGTCTGGAAAGGATGATAAAATTTTGCTCAAAGAATCTCTGGGAAGAATTCGTAAACTAGAAGCCCAAATTAGAAGAAATAGAAAAGGGTAAGATAAAATTCTATGAAGCTTACTAATTTAACTAAAAGTCTCATTGACACTTGAATCCAGGGGCGTCCCCAGAATTTTTTTAAAGGGGGGTCCAAAAAAATTTTTTTTGTTCTTATATTCAAGTTATCGTACTTTTTGTTAATTCTAATGGTACTTGAATGATTAACTAACAAAGAAGAGCGTCTGAGAAATATCGGAAAATTAAAAAAAAATATTTTGACCCCATCGGACCCCCCTGGTTACGCCCATGTTTGAACCAATTGTATGTATCATGAAAAAAATTAAAATTTTTTTCTACGTCTCGCATTTCAGTATACAAAATAATTCCTTTAATAAATAAATCATTAACTTAATTCATTATATTAAATAAAACACGAAAAGCATCTTACCCCGAAATATTATTTTCTAACCTTACATACATGTCATGCATTAAATACACACATAAATTTATGAAGAAGTTTTTCTTCCAAACTTTTTTCATAGGGAGGATATGAATAAGATAAACAAGAGAAATATGTAGAAGAAGTACAAGGAGCAAGTAAAGTTATGATTTAATTTAATTAAGTTTAATTATTCATGATATATTCTTGCTTCATTTCGGTCTTGTTAGTGATGCTGATGCTTGTTGTGGTTTTAGTGGAATTTTGTTTATGAGAATTTGGATAGTTTTGTACAAGAATGAACCGAAAAAAATATTTTTTCAAAATCAACAATAATAGTAGATATTGGTACACTCATATAAATAATCTAAAATCGCTTTGTCGTTTAGTATGAGAAAATCTAAAAACATTTTCTTAATAATAACTTTTGGATTCTAAAAACATTTTTTTAAAAATAAATATTTAGGTTAAAATAAATATCTGGTTTTATAGTCCAGTGCTCTAACAACTACGCGTTCGAAGCATGTAAAAACACATGGCAATTTTTCAACATATATGAAAAAAATTTAAAAAATCAGTTTTTTAAATTTCAGAAACAAAGTTTTAGATTTTTAAAAATAGTTTTTAGAATGGTTTTTAAATTTTTGGAATTATTTTTGTGAGTGTAGGGTGGCCATTTGCTTGTTTTTTTCGGGAATGTAAAAAATTTAAAAACAATTCAAATCCAGTAACAAATTTGAGTATTTTTAAGGTTTTCCTTTTGAAGGCACGGATTCGAATCCTGAGCAGCAAATTTTTTTTTCAATTTTTTAATTATTTTTCTATACTTTTTTGCAACTTTATTATAAAATATAACTTTAAACATAAGATTAGGTTTAGTGGTTCAAAAGTGACTTTAAAATAAGAAAATTAAAAATGTAGCGGATTTTCACCAAAAAAAATTAGTTATTACGAAAAACAATATTAAAAAAAACTTTTATATTTTTATAGTTTTGATCTTATCAAATCAACAAATCATCTGCCGTGCAAATTCAACAAAGATTCTTGGTATTGGTTTATGGGCTTTCTTTATCAATGCAAAGTTGAGCAAACTTTCTCCATCAAGTCTAGAAAAATGACATTTGTGAACGTTGTTGAAGGCAATCACTGGAACTCTTACAGCAATAATGAAGTAAATGCTTTTACTGCACACAGCAATATCATAAAAAGTTTTCCTCAAGGTCTAGACATTCACTTTCCAAATCTTAAAGGTATTTTTATGTGGCATAATAGTTTACAGGAACTTAAGCAATCCGACATAAAATCGTTAGTAAATTTGAATTTTCTTGACTTATGGAATAACGAAATTGAGATTATTCCGAGAGATCTATTTAAATTTAATACAAAATTGAGGCACATTTCCTTCACTGACAATAGAATCAGTTTTATTGATCCGAATGTGTTTAACAATTTAATTGAACTGCATAATTTGTTGCTAAATAGAGCAGATTATTTAGATAAAAGTTCTTGCATAAACATGAGAATCCAGGATGATCGTGATGCCATTCTAGATCTTCTTCATCAATTGGATGGAAAGTGTGGAAGAAAAATCAATTAATTTTATTAAATGTTATTTAAAAAAATCAAATTTTTTTATAAGTACAAATCATGAACATTTTAAAATATAGGAGGGGAAAAACAGCTCCATGGAAAAAGTTTTGTAAAATCTCCACGTTTTACAATTTTACAATTTTTGCACTTTTTTACGATTTTTCCAAATTTTTTCCTCTTTTTTACATTTTCTCACTTTTTCCACATTTTTCACAAAATGCTGTTTTCCCCCTGAAATAAAGATTTTTTATGAACTCCTAAACTTACAGCTTAGTTAATTTTATTTGAAAAATACTGATCAAGAACCCTAAAAGTCATTCACTTTTAAAAAATTTAATTAAATTTTTTTTTGTTTAAACTTTAAAGTGTTACAAAATCTTAGAACACTCTCCAAATAATGAACGCCCTCACAGTGGCATATTTAGAAATTTTTCGAGGTGGGGTTTTGAAATGTTTTTATATGAACGGGAAAATTTTTTTCCTAAAAAACACTAGCAATTTGAAAAAAAAAATCCCAAAAAGTTAGGGGTTTAACCTCCAAAACCCCTCCCTGAATACGCCCCTGAGCCCTTAGTTACGTCACTAAAAAGGTTCTCTTACTCTCAAAAATTTAATTAACAACATCATCAAACACATTAATAAAGTTTTTTATAAAATAAACAAAATTTAACTCAATTATCATCAATCTTCATTTGCTCACTGAAAAGAAAACATTGAAAAATTTAAAAAAAAAATTAAATTTTTTAAAAAATATTTTTATAAACACTAAAATATTATTAATTAAAAAATATTTTTCAATACATTTATCATAAAAAATAAAATTTAATTAATTCTTAATTTCAAAAAATAAAACTCTTTATATAGTTTTTCATATCAAAACAATGGGCATATCAATTAAGTATCCAAGCAGTTTGACCCCCCCCCCCCATTTAACCCTTAGAAACTTCTAACATCCTGATCTTAAAGGCCTATGCAATTAATATTTAAACTCCTAATTTGCTCTGTTTTTCGAGGGCTTCAATTCTTGCTGCCAAACCATACAGCTCCTTTTTGAAATTTTCATTTTCAAGCATCAGACTAGCTGATTGAGCCTCTAGTTCACAAATTCTCTGGTATTCGTTGCCAATTGGACAGTAATCTGGTGGTTCTGGAAGATTAACAAAATTAATTTGATTTGTTTTTAATCCTAAGTTATTATTGTTATTAAATTAATTCTAAATAAAATTGAATTCTCGAGGGATGGTCGGTTTTTAGAACTATAGAGTGCACCCTACCATATCCTTGATATATTCCCTTTTTGGTAGATAACAGGGGCGTATCCAGAAATTTTTTTAGGGGGGGGGGTTAATTTTTTTTTATATGAACGGGAAAATTTAGGGGGGACTGACATTTTTTTCTTTAAAATCCCTAGTAAATTGAAAATTTTTCTCAAAAAAGGGGGGTTGGTTTGACCACCAAACAACCCCCCCCCCCTGAATACGCCCCTGGTAGATACCCAACATTTCATCTGGTTGATTGATTTAGCCAAAGGGTATTATTGATCTATCTCATTAAAATGAACATAAGAATCCCCAGAGGGAGGGTAACATATCTGGGTGGGATGGTACCCAAAGAGTGTCGTGGAAAAAAGAGATGAGTAGGGTAGGAAAATGGTTGATTTAACACCATTTGGTAACCTCACTAGTCCTTGAAGTCGACATCAGCCAACATTCTGATACAAATGACAAAAACAGACAGGCTTACCTTCATAATTTTCAAAACAAACTTGCAATTCCCTCCTCAGTAAATCCTTTGACTCACTCCACTCTGTCCAAAATCCATCAGCACATATATTTTGAAGCATATTCAACTGCGAAACATTAACATTGACTATGAACTTCTCATCAACTGCATTGATTTGATTCCAACCGAGTCTGACTTCCCTCAATTCTGGATGAACACCGAATGCATTAGAACTGATGACTTGCAGCTGATTGTTGTCCACATTTAATTCTCGGAGATATTTAAGATTTCCAAAAACACCACTTGGAAGTTCATAAATCTGATTGTTGGCTAGATTTAATGTCCACAGATTTTGAGTGCCTAAAAATAAACTTGGATCGAGGTAGACTAGTTGACAGTTGTGTAAATTCAAGGAAGTAAGTTCACCAAGTGACCCAAAAATTTTCGGTGGTAACTTTTGTATTGGATTTGAATTCAGCATCAATTCCCGAAGTTTTGTAAAATTTACAAAAGATTCTTCAGGAAAATAGGAAATTTCATTGTTGGATATATGAAGTGCACGTAGAGATTTGGAGTTTTGCAGCCAATATGGATTAAATTTCACTAGCTGATTATTTTGTAGATAAATGTCCAAAAGATTGTAAAGTGATGCAAATGCTTTGTCTGAAATTGATGAAATTGAGTTGTTGGATAGACCAAGTATTAACATTTTTGATAAACTAGCGAATGTGTTTTCATTAATATGACTGATTTGATTTTGAGATAGATTAAGAAGCTCCAGTTCCGATAATCCATTGAAGATCCTCTTTGGAAGGCCAATCAATCTGTTAGCACTCAAATTAATTCCAATCAACTTTTTGTTATTTTTAAATAAATTTTCAGTTAAAATCGTCAAATTATTTCCATTCAGTTCCACGTTCGTTAGCTCTGAATTCGCAGTAAATGAATTTTTATCAATATCCGCAATTTGATTGAAGCTTGCACTAAAAACTTCAAGTGACTTGCAATTTTTCAGAGAATCTTCATCAATCCTTATTATTCCGATCCAAAAGAAATTTATGAGCCTTAAATTTTTGAAGGTATCACAAATAATCGATGGAATATTTCCTGATGTTGAGAATGATGTTGTACGAACAGCAACGACGTCATCATTAGTTCTATTAGCTAAATGAGTCATCTCAATGGAAGTGAAATTGTTGAATCCATTTGGGTTGGTTAAGGTAAGAACACAGGTGTATTGAAGAACGTTTTCAAACTGACATGATGCTCGTTGTTCTTGTGATGCTCCTTGGTGGATCAAAAAGATAATGATAAGAGCTGCTAGCTTCATTGTTTACCAGACACAACAAAATTAAAAATACTTCTGAATACATAAAAATTATTTAATTAATTTTTTTTATATCAATTTTCGATAAACTTATCATTTTTATCTATAATCTTTGCAACAAATATATCTTAATCTAGTCTAAAAATTGTAAGAAATTTTTCCATGGATGGAAAATAATTTTGGGGTTGGATGATGTTTTTAATTTGATATAACAGTGAAAATGGAAAAGAAGCTTCCAAAATTAGACCAGGAGTACGGTTTCTAGGGATACCCTAGGGTAGTGGTACCCTTAGGCAAGGGTACCCTTGGGTAGGTAAGGATAGCACTAGGGAAGGCAAGGATAGCACTAGGTTAGTGAAGGGTATCTCCAGGGTATTCAAGGGTAGCCCTTAAGGTAGCTAAGGGTAATGGATACCCTAGCATACCCTAGTGGTACCCTTGACTATGCTAGGGGTACCATAACCTATCCTAGGGTTTAAACATTGTTTAGGGTATCCCAGGTAGTCCTAGAAACCAACCCCAGACCAGGAAGTGAATTCTGTACCATTTAACCGCCTAATATAATCCCTAAGACAGACAATGATGTCAATGACATTTAGTTCATTGGTACTGTGGGGGAAAAAGTTTGATTTTTGGTAATCATCAAAACCGGAAAATTACTAACTCTGTTATTCGCTAGGTTATTTTTTAAATGAAATTCTCCGCCTTCTTTAAAAAAAGCTCTTTTAACGCCTTATCTCTAGCGTTTGAGAATTTAACACGTATATTATCAATACGTGCTTTTGAAATTTAAAATTAATAATTCGTTAACTCAGTAACGGTTAATTTTCATATTAAATTTTTAATGAAATCAGTGAACGTTGATGTATTGCGTAGTGTGTCAGCTTAAGGATGGATAACATTGATATCCGATCAGAATATATATAAAGGAATAATCAAAATTTATCAATTATTAAATTCACTTTTGAACAATTAACAATGAAGTTAAGTAAGTTAAAAATAATTTTGGTTTAAATAATTTTTTATTGATTAATTATTTTCAACTTAAAGCCACGTCAATTTTAATTATCGTGCTTACATTGATAAATTTTGAAGTTCAGTTTTGTGATGCACAAATCAAAAATGCTGTACAGGAAGTTAAAAATATGGGAAATAAAATTATAGACAAAATTGATTTAATTTCATGCTATCAAAGGATGGTAAAAAATCTGATTGTTGAAGACAGACTCAAATCTGATCCCACATCAAATATTTCATTACAAATGTTCCTTTAAGAATCAACAGGCAACAGTATGAATTATTGCTTGAGATGAAGATCAATCTACTAAACGTAAATGAGATAAATGAATTAGTTCGAAAGATCATAAGACAGTCAAGTGATGACGACTGGTTGAAAACAAGAATTAAGTATGAAGCAATGGACTCAAAAACATCATTTTCAGTAATGTCTTATCTAAACTCTCCGATTACGTGGATTGTGATATTTATAGCTGTATATTTCATAACTGTTAGAAAATTTCACTTTTCGTTTAAATCATTTTTTCTTATAATCATCATAATAAGCACAGGACTAAGCTACGCTATTGTCCACTATGACTGTATTGCTGATCTAGAAGCAGAAAAGATAATGATGACATCAGTAGTAAATCCATGCACGAAGTATTATTATGAAAATCAGTTTACAAAATGGTTAGTTGGCAGCTATAAGGAACAGTGTCAAGAATTTACAAAAAAGACACAACCATCACACAGAAATTATTGCTCGCCATTTGAAGTTTTTAGTAAAATGTTGGCTAAAACACATATCTCCTACTTTAAAGAAATATTTAAAGGAACTAATGAAATTTTTTCAGGGGAAAATTTTCTAAGCCGCATTATTATGAACATTTTGATCGTTGCATTTTTAATTGCTATATTTATTGTGAGTGTTATATATGGTCTACCATATATCCCGGTTCTGTTATCTATAATACGAAACAGAAATGCTGAACAACCACCACCAGTTTTACCAAAACCACGTCAAGAACAGATCCAACAGAATTCAACCCGCCAAAAACAAAAAAATCATTCAAAAGTTTCACAAATGAAATCATTTTTTGAAAATATTAAATAAAATCATGTACAAAATTATGAAATTAGTTTTATTTGTTATACAAAGTTATAAAATAGATAAGAAATTCTATCAAGACGCAAGCTGGTTAGCTCCAGATTAATCCAATAAATATTTTTTTATTAATTTCCACAATTTGACGTAAGGGATCATTCACTTATTACGCTCGCTTTTTAAGGGGGGAGGGGTATGAGATTTCTTGGAAAATTTGTAACAAGGGGGGAGGGGGGTCTAAAATTTCGTTTTTTGCGTAACGTAATAAGTGAACGACCCTTAGCACAATACTTCGTAACACAAAAAACTGACTTTTTGGACCCCCCTCCCCCTTTGTCATGAATTTTCCATGAAGAAAAATTTCGTTTGTTTGGACTGCAACGAAACCTCAGAACCCCCACCCCTCCACGTTGGGCGAAAAAGTGAAAAGTTTGGCAAAAATTCAGCTTATGGGCTTATGTTGTAGACATTAGGCCATAGTCTATGGGAAAAATAAAATTTTGCCCTAAAAGTGCACAGTGCGCGTGGTGGGGGGAAAAGTGTTTTTTTTCGTAGTTGACATTTTCAAAATAATCTTGTGCTTCACCAGCTCAATTGATTTTTCTCAAATCTTTTTTATTTGATAGATAATAGTAAGGGCTTTCATAAAAATATACATATGATATACTTTTGTTGCACTGTGGTTACGTTAAGTGAGAAAAAGTTCGAAAAAACTAGGTTTTTTGACATTATTTCATCCTCATGTCCATGTAATGCACTATGAATTTTTTTCAGCTACTGTATGTTATAGGTCTCATTTATGCCTACAAATATTATATACATTATGTACTGATATTATGTAGTTCTGATGATGAAAAGTGACCTAGAAGGCGAAAATTTTCAATTTTTAGCGAATTTTTTCCATTAATTGATGGATTCGACCCACTATAGAAAGACGGACAATTTTCAAAGTATCCTTCGTTTGTATACTTTGGTATGATCTATCGATTAATGCAAAAAAGAAAGAAAAAATCCGCCAAGAAAATATCGAAAAATGGTCCTGGAGGGGGTCTAGTAGGGGTACCTCAAAATTCAAAAAATTGTCGCGCTTTACAATCTTAATGAAAAAAGATGAAATTTTCAGGGAATATTTAAATACTAATGTACTTTACATCTACAATAATAAAATTTGATGCACAGTGCAACATTGTCGAAAATTTGAAAAAATTGAAATTTTGATGTTATGGAAAGGTTGATTGCTTACTAGACATACTGTAACTAGCTTAAATTATAATTTTGCATTAATTAGTGCATAGTCTATTAAAAAACCTTTCTAATGATATATAATGAGCTATACTTGGGTAAAATATCTCTTAAATAGAGCGAAAAAACTAAAAAAGTTTTCAAAATTTTGAGATTCTGACGATCAATACTTCACAAATTTGTTCATAACTATTGCAAATCTCAAGTATATGTAACAAATTTAGTCTTGTTGGAAAGATTAGAGTAGAAGTAACTTACTAATATAAAAGTTTGAGTTCGAGAGTTCCATAGTGCACACTTAGGCTAAGTCCGAAATGTCATTTTTTGACTGCCCCTATAAGCAGCAACAAACATCCAATTTCTATTTTTTGAAGTATTTTCCATAGATCTTTGCTAGAATTAAAAGATAAAAGTCATAAAGGTTCTTTCTAGTCATTTATTGCAGTAAATTAGTAGATGACAAAATCTTGAAAATAGCAATTTTTCGAGAAATTTAAGAAAATGTCACCTACGGATTTACTGCAATAAATGACTAAAAAGAACCTTTATGACTTTTATCTTTTAATTCTAGCAAAGATCTATGGAAAATACTTCAAAAAATAGAAATTGGATGTTTGTTGCTGCTTATAGGGGCAGTCAAAAAGTGACATTTTGGACTTAGCCTAAGTGTGCACTATGGAACTCTCGAACTCAAACTTTTATATTAGTAAGTTACTTCTACTCTAATCTTTCCAACAAGACTAAATTTGTTACATATACTTGAGATTTGCAATAGTTATGAACAAATTTGTGAAGTATAGATCGACAGAATCTCAAAATTTTGAAAACTTTTTTAGTTTTTTCGCTCTATTTAAGAGATATTTTACCCAAGTATAGCTCATTATATATCATTAGAAAGGTTTTTTAATAGACTATGCACTAATTAATGCAAAATTATAATTTAAGCTAGTTACAGTATGTCTAGTAAGCAATCAACCTTTCCATAACATCAAAATTTCAATTTTTTCAAATTTTCGACAATGTTGCACTGTGCATCAAATTTTATTATTGTAGATGTAAAGTACATTAGTATTTAAATATTCCCTGAAAATTTCATCTTTTTTCATTAAGATTGTAAAGCGCGACAATTTTTTGAATTTTGAGGTACCCCTACTAGACCCCCTCCAGGACCATTTTTCGATATTTTCTTGGCGGATTTTTTCTTTCTTTTTTGCATTAATCGATAGATCATACCAAAGTATACAAACGAAGGATACTTTGAAAATTGTCCGTCTTTCTATAGTGGGTCGAATCCATCAATTAATGGAAAAAATTCGCTAAAAATTGAAAATTTTCGCCTTCCAGGTCACTTTTCATCATCAGAACTACATAATATCAGTACATAATGCATATAATATTTGTAGGCATAAATGAGACCTATAACATACAGTAGCTGAAAAAAATTCATAGTGCATTACATGGACATGAGGATGAAATAATGTCAAAAAACCTAGTTTTTTCGAACTTTTTCTCACTTAACGTAACCATAGTGCACCAAAAGTATATAATATGTATATTTTTAGCGCATTTTCCTTAAAAAGGATGCGCTTAAAGGTCCACTTTGGCTGGCCCGCTGGCCCGCTGGCCCGCTGGACCGCTGGCCCGCTGGCCCGCTGGGCCGCTGGGTCATCAAGTGCTCGGTAGGGGAAGCACGTGGAGACTTCGGGTTTTTTGCATTTAATAGCTGCTATTTCGTAGGTTTGCAGGCACAAAATAGTTTTTTGATATTCACTACCATTACTTAATTAAATTAACTTTTCTGTTTTTGGTGTAAAAAATCACTGACATTGGATTAGTCAAAGTTTAACGTGACGCTTAAAAAGAATACTTATATTAAAAAACCCTTCAAGTCGTGGGTTCGATCCTCTCCGCGGGCAACTTTTTTTTACACTTTTTTGATTCTTTTTTACACTTTTTTGATGTTTTATGATATTTTATGATTTATTAATGCATAATTAAATTTTTTTAAGTCATAAAACAGCAAAAAAGTACATTTTTTCATAAATTTTATTTTCTCGAAATGTAAATGTATGTAGAACCATACAAATGTTGCTGTCATTACTTGTGAAGTATAAGTGACAGATTTAATTTGTACTAAAACCATACAAATGTTTTGAAATAGCTTCCGGAATTTTTTTTCAGCTACAACTATATATTTCAAGCATTTATGCTATGTTTTCAATTCATTTGGGGAAATAAATTAAGTGGGTACTTATTTTTACATTCTGAATTATGGATTTATTTACTGATCTGTGCGGGAAAATGCGCTTAATTCCCTCGATGTATAACACGAGGACTTTCTACATCTTTATGAAAGCCCTTACTATTATCTATCAAATAAAAAAGATTTGAGAAAAATCAATTGAGCTGGTGAAGCACAAGATTATTTTGAAAATGTCAACTACGAAAAAAAACACTTTTCCCCCCACCACGCGCACTGTGCACTTTTAGGGCAAAATTTTATTTTTCCCATAGACTATGGCCTAATGTCTACAACATAAGCCCATAAGCTGAATTTTTGCCAAACTTTTCACTTTTTCGCCCAACGTGCCCTCTTTCTCTCTAAAAGCGTTACATAATAAGTGAACAGCCCCCAGGGTAAACCATATGACAGACGAGTCTTGGACTGTTTATAAATGTGACGTCATTAAAATATATAAATTTTTCAATTTTTTTTTAATTTTCTAATTTTCTCTTTTTTTAGTTTTTCTTAATTTCTCTTAATTATTCTAATTTTTTTTAAATAATTTTTCTAATTTTAATTAGTTTTTTAAAAAAAATTAAATTTTCAAAATTTATTAATTTTTCAAAATTTACTAAATTTTCAAACAAAAAAATAAATTTTAATTCCTTTTAATTTCTTTTAATTTTTCTAATTTTTAATTAATTTAAAAAAATTAATTTTTCAAAATTTATTACCTTTTCAAAATTTACTAATTTTTCAAAATTTACTAAATTTTCAAACAAAAAAATAAGTTTTAATTTTTTTTAGTTTTTCAAATTTTACTATAATAATTACAATCCTGTTTATTACAATCCTCATAGATTGTTTATAAATAACGTCATATAAATAGATTTTTAGAGCTCTTCTATAACAATAAAAACGAACGATTTGTTTTGAAATGGTTTGGTTATTTTTACCAATCCAGTCACAAATCTGGTTTCAAGAGGATTAGGAACACTTAAAAGATAAAAAAGATAAAAAAGAAGAATGATGAACAAATATACGATAATGGCAGTATAAAAGACGGACAGGCAGACAAACAAGATTCAGCCAACTGTATTTCCGTTTTATGGTTTTATCAAATCTTTAGAACTTACAATATTTGTTATAAAATTTAAAAAATAATAAACATTTCTAGATTGGCATGGTGCCCAAATCAATGAAAATTTTCTTCAATTTTCCATAAAAAAAACCAAAACACCCACCTCGGATAACATTATCATTTCATTTTGTATAACATTAGCCAATGTTATAATTTAAAAGATAGTACTAATCACATGTTATCACTATGAAAGCTCATCAGAATTTCACAAAATTTGATAATTATGTGGATTTTAGACTACTTTATTTAAGACAGTTGTGAAAATCGAGTCAGTCGTGGAGAAGACAATCAAGTAGCCAGTCTTTAAATAACTGTGCAATTACGTGTTCTTTTGACGAGATAACTAAAATCTGGTTAATATAATTTTAAATTAAAAATGATTATAATCAGAGTAAGGCATGTGACATCAAGTCTTAAATCAGACAACAGGGAATCTGAAATTAATTATTGTAAGTGGAAAATATTATTTAAATAATTTTTTAAAATTTTTTGTGATTTTTTAATTTACAGTTAAGATATTTTGCTTCGTCATATTTGCGGCGCTATTTTGTGTGACTTTATTTAGTAATCCAAGAAGTCCAGTGTTATGGATTGCAATTGGCACAGCTCTCTACTTAGTATTTAGGGGACTTTTCAACGGATTGAGTTATGGTTCGATTTTTTATTTTCTATTGCTATCAAGCTTGGTTTTTGAATATTTTGATTGTTTGAATGATAAGTTGTCATTATCAACATCGTCCACACAAGTTTGTTCACCTTTTAACATCGCTATTAAAATGATCATGAATGTACCAATTACAATCTTTGGCTCAATCCTTAAAGGAACAAATGAAATAGCTCCCGATGAAGATATTACAGTTCGTGTTTTTCTGTGGTTTGCCATTCCAATTTCCATATTCTTAATGATAAAAAAATTAATACAAGTTTTACCAAATCAATCATCGAATATAACTGGACAGGAAATAGCTCAAGGTTGAGAACATTACACTTTTCTAAACGTTTTAAATTTTTCTAAAATGTTTTAATTTTCTTCAATTCAAAATTTTCAATCAAAAAAATAAGTTTTTTAATTTTTCTTAATTTTTTAATTTTTCTTAATTTACTAAATTTTCAATCAAAAAACCTAGTTTTTTAATTTTTCTTAATTTTTTAAATTTTATTAAATTTAAAAAAAAATTATAAAAACTTAATTTTTCAAATTTGAGCCTAAATTTTTTAAATTTCTCTATTTTTTTTTAAATTTAAGTTTAATTGTAATAAAATTTATTAATTCTGAATTTTAATAAATAAAGTCTTCTGTGAAGTTTTTATAATTGACAATTTCAGCGTTACTTAATATCCAACTGACCCTTAAATAAAATTGATAAAAGGATTTCCTTATCGCAAAGTAAGTTTTGTTTCAAACAAAAATACTGAAAAATATTATCAGAAGTTGGTTAACATCTGCAACGGTAAGCTTCGTTGCAAAGTTTCTAATAAACATAATAATATTTTAAAACAGTGTCGAAAAATGAGAAGTTTCCTCATAATTTGGATATTTGTGATCAACAAAGTCACGTGTCAGCAGTCGACTATATCCTGTCAGTACTTCGTTGATTCTATGAACCAATATTCCTGTGATTTAACATTAATCAACCAGAATGGCATCAACAACTTTACTCAAATTGCTGGAATTCATATGCCAGGCAGAACCAACCAAGATGTTGTGGTTATTCATGGCAATACCATTTCTAGATCCCCAATCATTCCATCAATAATCTGTCAGACATTCAACAACCTTCTTGCAATTTCAATGCATAGAATTCACATCCAAAGAATTAAGGATAACCACTTAAGTTCCTGCAATAATTTGACAATTTTGAACCTTCAATCCAATTATATTGCTGATATTGACGAAAATTCTTTTGCTAGAATGCCAAACCTTCAAGAAATAAACCTGCAAAGCAACAGATTGACGATTCTGCATGAAAATTTATTTCAATCCAACAGAAATCTTAAAATTTTGAATTTTGCTGTCAATTTTTTGGTACTTTTGCCGTCGAGAATCTTCTCTGGACTTTCCAGCCTTGAAAGTCTTTTGATCAGCTCAAATCAGCTAAGTCAAATTTTTGATGAAAACTTTGTTGGACTTTCAAGCCTACAAATCCTTGATTTGGACAGAAATTTACTAGCTTACATCCCTGATCGAGCATTTGCTGATTTGTTAAATTTAAGACAATTTATGCTCAGTGAAAATTTGCTCAAATTTTTAAATCCAAAATGGTTTGAGAACATGAAGTCAATTGACCAAATTTATTTAAGTCGAAATTATATTTCTGATTTCCCTGAAAATTCATTTTCAAACTTGACCACCTTACGTAGAATTATCTTCAACAGAAATCCAATTTATAAACTACCACCAAAAATCTTCCATCCACTAATCAACCTTGAAGTGCTATCGTTAGAGTTCTGTGAGCTTTATGGACTTAATCAGGAACAGTTTTCAACACTAACAAAGCTAGTTGCTTTAGACTTGACTGGAAATTATATTTATGAGCTGCCAGCTGGAATTTTTAGTAATTTGGAAAATTTACAACTTTTTGCAATGGCTTTGAATCCAATAAGCATCATCAGTTCAAGATCCTTTGGAATTCATCCATACTTAACAGCTGTTATATTCAATTTCTGCTCAATATCAGCAATTGATGAGAATTTTATTGATAATACAAGTATTACAACGCTGGCAATGAATGGAAATGTTTGTGCTGATGGATCATTTATTGACTGGAGTGAGTCAAAGGAGCTGTTGAGGAGGGAGTTGAGGATATGTTTTGAGAATTATGAGAGTAAGCTCTTTTTGCTTCTTGACATTTTTAAGTTTACTGTCCATTTGCTTAGTTTTTTGTCTTTTGAACGAAAGCGTCTCAGGGGAAGGGTTGGTTTTGGGGGTCAATCCTCCCTTTTGAGATTTTTTTTCAATTTGCTAGGGTTTTTCAAGAAAAAAATGCAAAAACCCTCTAAATTTTCACGTCTATACAAAAAAATTTAAAACCCCGCCCTCGAAAAATTTCTGGATACGCCCCTGCCTAGGGTATACCCCAGCCAAAAGAAATATGACCCTAAAAATATTTTTTGTTTAAAATTGAATAATGTTGCAACAATTTATATAAACTAGAGTATAACCTTGGGTATATATCCCATGGGACTCCATAGTATGTACCCTATGGTGTACCCAAGAAACCGGGCCCAGGGAGTTTTTTAAGGATTTTTGGGATTAATCCTTGATTTTTTTACTATTTTTGTTTTCATAATTTTAGACCCAAACATTTGTCCAGATGGTAACACATATGAAAGGATCTGTGAATTAGAAGCACAAGTTAGCAACCTGAGGAATGAAAATGAAGCATTAAGAAAAGAATTGACTGGATTGACTGACAGAGTTGAAGTCTTAGAGCAAGCAATTCTTGGAAAGTAAATTTGAAATTTTTAAATTTATTTATTGGCATGTTAAAGATGCAGATTAAATTGTCTTAGTAAAACTTATGGTTAAGTTTTTATGTTTTTTATTTAATTTCTATTGCAAATGAACATTAAGCCTTATAAATCATACAAAAATAATCCAAAATTACATTCATTAATTTAATCGAACCAGCAAAATATGACGAAGAAAATATGAAAAGTTTATCTTCAGCACACAAAGTTCATGATCCATAATTCATTTAGCTTCGTTTCCACTTGAACATCTTTATTGAATTTATTATTGGAAAAACTTTCTCATTCTCCTTAATTCAATGAATATTCAGGATAAAAACAATTGAGATGAAGGCTGAAAATTTTGTTGTTAAGATGTGAAGCATTGCCAACCAGCTCTATACCGTGCTAGGTTCAATAACCGTTAGTTCAAGAGAAAACTTGTGTATTTCTTTTGGGTCATTCATATATGACGTCCACAATTTAGGGGGGAGGGGGAGGTCTGAAATTTTGTGACACTTTAAATTAAAGAAATTTTTTGTATGAAAATTTTGTGACAAGGGTGGGGACAAGGGGGTCTAAAAATCTCTTTTTTTGATGGAAGTCATTTATTAACGACCCCTAGGGTAAAGGTTTAGTCAAGGGGTTTTTTTGGAGGGGGGGGGGGTTGGAGGTGTTGGGGGAATTTATTCCCCTTGCTGAAAAATTCTTCTTGCTAGGGTTTTTCGAGAAGAAATCTAGAACTTGTTAGCTGCATGTTAAAAATCATCATGTTTTTTATCACGACGCCATCTTCATGTGACATTTGTAAGCACTCAAAGTCGACAGTAAGGACAAA
Source organism: Chironomus tentans (assembly GCA_963573255.1). NCBI lineage: Eukaryota > Metazoa > Arthropoda > Insecta > Diptera > Chironomidae > Chironomus > Chironomus tentans. Next base: position 7,902,478 of record OY754305.1, read on the forward strand.
TTATTGCAGTTTATGTGTCCTAGATGAAGAAGTGATTTTTTGAACAACTGCTTATGAGCTCCTTTAAAAGGACCTAGACTAAATTTTGTAGAATTATTTCGAAGGATTAGATTGTGTCTTGGCTTACTTAAGACACAAACATACAAGGAAAGTATCATGTCTCATCCGAGATACATAAAATTAACCTTATTTAATGAATTAGTAAGGATTCATATTTTTTATTGTTAAATGAAGTCAACTTATCTGATGCATGCCTACTTTTAAACTAAATTGACCTGAAATTGCATTATTTTAGTGTTTAAAAACCTCAAAATTGCAACATTGACCCAAGACCTCATTTTTTCAAGCAAACCATTAAATAAAAATATTTTTATAAAATACTCAAACTTCAGTTTTTCTTATCAATAACTCAAAATTCATCATCAAAAAATACTCTGACCGCAAACCAAAAAAAAAATCAAAACGAATAAACAAGAAACAAAAAATTCCAATCAAGTGTCACGCTCCGTCTCAAATCCAAAAACCAAGTCTCAGTCTCAGTATCAATAAGCTCATCTTAGCATTCAAATGCGACGGAATTTTGTCGCACTAATATTTCTCATCATTTTACTCTCAATTCCCGATGACGAAACACTAAACCGCAACATGCTGGAGATTCGACTAAATTATCATTTATTTGAGCGGAATAAGGTCATGAAGAGATTGGCGATTGAGGAAGAAAGTTGTGGTGAGATTGAGGCTGAGACATATATAAATGAGACTGTTGTGTGCGGGAAGCTGTATACGGTCGTTGAGGAGGAATTTGAGGGGCTGTTTGTGAAAGATGAGAAGCAAATTATCAAGTATGTTTATGTTACGATTATCATTAATTTCTAAGTCAATTAGAATGTAAATAATGACTGAAATGAGCTGCCTAGCGTTATCAATAAAATTTTCTTTAAAGTAAATAAATAAATAAATTGTACAGAATTATAAAGGTCAATGTCAATGTGACATTGAAATGTATTTAAAGAAATATGGAACACGATTTCTTTGTTTAATATTTTTTTGCGGTCAGCTGCTGCAAATGTGAGCATTTGGATGATTTTGATGGGATTTAGCACGTTTCAGGTGTCTTCACATAAAGGTTTTGTTGTCAAGGTGTCTTCACATTAGAATTTTCAGGTTCAGGTGTCTTTACACTAAGGTTTTGAAGTTCAGGTGCCTTCACACTAATATTTTGAGATTCAGGTGCATTCACACTAGAGTTTTTGAGGTTCAGGTACCTTCACACTAGAGTTTTCAGTTTCAGGCGTCTTCACACTAAGGTTTTGAAGTTCAGGTGTCTTCACACTAGTATTTTGAGATTCAGGTGCATTCACGCTAGTGTTTTGAGGTTAAGATATCTTCACACTCGAGTTTTTGAGGTTCAGGTGCCTTCACACTAGAGTTTTCAGGTTCACATTATAAAATCTTAACAAATTGATCATATACGCGAATGTATTTGACCTAAAAAAATACTTTTACTTTCAATATGCAAATTAATTTTATCTTTTTTCATTTTATATTCTCTAAAAACATTTTATCTGCTTGAATAAAAATTTACACATGTAAATTAAACTTTTTGAGTGTTAGTCTATGACGCAGTTGACATAGGTCATGGAAGATGTGGTGAACGCTAGGCCATAAAATTTATTTGAGGAAGAAGAAAAGACAAAGAAATTGTGACCAAAATGACGCATTTTCTGTTCCACTTCACAATTATTTATTTATTAATTAAAAATTAAAAATAAAATTAAAAATGTCATTTTGATAATCATTTACTGCTCATTTTTATTATTCTGTCCTCACGTCCTCAATTTTCTGATGTTTCCCACAAGGCTAATGAATGATCTTCGCGTGACATTTTCATTCAAAAGTGCACAACTTACTGCAATCAAAAAAATAACCGATCTTGATTAAAAAATAATTTTTAAGTTTTTTTTTTTTTGTGTGAAGACACCTGAATATCAGAACTCCAATGTGAATGCACTTGAACCTTAGAATTGTATTCTTAATGCACCTTAACCTCAGAACTCTTATGTGAAGGCACCTGAACCCTCAAAATATCTAGTGTGAAGACACCTGAACCTATAAATTCTAGTGTGAAGACACCTGACCCTTAGAATTGTATTTTTAATGCGCCTTAACCTCAAAACTCTAGTGTGAAGACACCTGAACCTCAAAACTCTTATGTGAAGGCACCTGAACCCTCAAAATATCTAGTGTGAATGCGCCTTAACCTCAAAACTCTAGTGTGAAGACACCTGAACCTCAAAACTCTAGTGTGAAGACACCTGATCCTATAAATTCTAGTGTAAAGACACCTGAACATGTGACTATATTGTGAATGTACCTGAACCTCAGAACTCTTATGTGAATGCACCTGAACCCCCAAAAACTCTAGTGTGAAGGCACCTTAATATTAAAAAAACAATTTTAATCTATAAATAACAGTCTTTATTCACATTTTTCCTTCAATATAAGTCTATTAATATTTTGATACATATCTAGAACATCACTAAACACTTTTTATCACAAATTAATCTTCCAATATGGAAAATATCCAACATCTTTTTTACTATAATAATTAAAATAATCTCCAAAAATTTTCCACTCAGCAGCTTGATCCGTGAGGAAATCGCACCACACACCGTTTAATAACTGTCAAAAATGTATCGTCGTTCTCATCTTTTGAGTTTGTACAGAAAAATTTTGATGACTCAGACACTTTGTTGATGTGATTTATTAAAATTTCCTCAAGAAATTTCCGCTCTGATTTTTGTGAAATTTCTTTTGTTGAATTTTTAATTCGAAACAGTTGATTTTTTTCATCAAAACCAGTAAATTTTTTGTCTAGATTTAAAATTTGTAATTTTAATTCTCCATCAAAATTCCGCAATTCAACTAAATTTGCGATAAAAATCACACAAAAAACTGCACTCAAAATTATTTTTTGCATTTTTTTCTTTTATTTTTAACATTCGCAGTCCGAACGCTGAATATAAACTGACTTGAAAAGTATGAATTCCGATGTATAATTGACGAAATAAGAAAATGTTTGTGATTACTTTTTCACACGATCTTTGTGTGATGCAAAATGTAAATTTCTATTTAATAGAAATCAAAATTGTGAAATTTATTATAAATGATTCAGAACGTGTGCTCATCTGTCTGGAGATTTAATTAGCGGATGATGTATGGTTGGGGTCATTATAGAATTTATGAAATTTTTAAAATTCATTTATTTAATTTTAAAATTTATTTAATTAGTTTTATTTTTTTGTTTTTAATTTGATTTTTTTTATTATTATTATGCAGAAAACAAAAATTCGAACTATATAAAATTTATTTCCATGTTATAGTCATTCCTATATTTGATAATTCTTGCATAACAATGTGGTTTGTTAAAACAAATAGTAATTCACTTAAAAACAGCTTAAGGAATCCCCCAAAGTTATCGATACACTAATATTATTAACACAAGCATTGTGGTTATTAAAATTTCATATAAAAGAGGTAAACTTATATTGAATTTTATCAGTTATAATTAACCAGTCGTTAGAATTTTTAAAGAGTTTTCTAATTTACATTCAAGCCTACAAAAAAATGTCCCACGAACATCCATATGGAAAGCCAGTAAATGTTCTCAGATTTACGGAAACAAAGCAAGTTCAAGTTGACAAAGCAGAACTAGAAAAAATGTTCGATCATCAAGAAGTCAAGAACCGCAAAGTTGTGGTTTTTTCAATTATTGGAGCTTTTAGACGTGGAAAGAGCTTCTTTTTGGATTACTGCTTGAGGTTCTTGTATGCTAATGTGAGTATGATGACAGCTTGCCTGACAAAATCACTAAACATGTCTTCCTTCCTTAGTATCCATCCATCAACAACCCAGACAACCCCCTCGACAACCAACAAGATTGGATGGGAAATGGTGAAGAACCTCTCAAAGGATTCACATGGAAGTCAGGCACCAAACGTGACACAACTGGAATTATCATGTGGAGTGATGTCTTCCTGCACACTTCGGAGATGACTGGTGAAAAAATAGCAATCGTCATCATGGACACTCAAGGATTATTCGACAATGAAACATCGCCTGCTGATAATTCGAGGATTTTTGCACTTGGAACTTTAATTTCTTCGATTCAGGTCTTGAATCTTTCAGCCATCATCCAAGAAGATCAGTTGCAATATTTACAGTTTGCTACTGAATTTGCAAGGTTTGCTGCTGCTGACAGCCAAGGTCAAGGAGGAAAACCATTCCAAAATCTACTTTTCCTCATTCGAGACTGGAGCAATCCTGACGAATTTGAGTTTGGAACTGAAGGAGGTGATCATTACCTTAAAGAAGTCCTGAAAGTCAAATCTGAACAAAAACCAGAACTTCGATCAGTTCGTCAATTTATATCCAGTTCATTTGAGCAAATCAACTGCTGTCTGTTACCATATCCAGGTAAAACAGTTGCAAGAGTTAAAAACTACGACGGTCGATGGTCGAAGATGGATGAAGAGTTCAAGGAAGAGCTGCAGAAGATCATCGAACATTTGTTACTTCCAAATAATGTAATCCTCAAGAAGATCAACTCGAAGGACCTGAAAGGAACTGAAGTGAAGGAATACATCGATTCTTACTTCCAATTATTCCAGTCAGACACATTGCCACAAGCTCAAAGCATTTATGAGTCAACAATCGAGAAGCAGATGAGCATCTTGTTAGAAAAGTGCATCGATCACTATAAACAGACAATCTATCTAAGCAATGACTTGTTGACTGAAGAGAATCTCCACATTGTCCATGAAATGAGCAGGAACAAGACACTGATCATGTTCAAGGAGGAAAAAAAGATGGGAAATATCGAGCATGAAAGGAAGTTCAAAGTAAAGTTGGATGAGCAAATGGACAAACTTTACAATGAATGGAAAGACCAAAAGAAAATCACATTCGAGCAGATTAAGGAACAAAAGGCTAAACAACAAGCTTTATATGAAGAACAACTCAGACTTGAGGAAGAAGCCAAAGAAGCCAGGCACAAGGCTGAAATTCAACTCATCGAACTCAACAAAGCAAAAGAATTGAAGAAAATTGAAGACGAACAATTCCAAACACAAAAGGCACTGCTTGAAGCTAGATTGGAGGCTGAATCTCAGAGAGCAAGAGCGATTGAAGCTGAACGAGATGCACAGAAGGCACATAGAGAGGCATTGGAGACGAGGTTAGCTGCAGAAAGAGCTGCAAATGCATCGAAACCAAAGAAGAAGTGGTGCTCGATCATGTAAGGAGCTGTTCAATAGTTAGGGGGATAAAGGCAACCAGCAGTAGTCAAATTTTAACCAAAAATCTATTTTAAAAATATGTGAAAATAAAATATTAAATCATAAAAAAATCACAATTTTTACGACAGTATCTGAACCTTGAACATTATTTTTTATTGCAAAAAAATGTTTAATTTGCTAAAATATTATTAAAATTGTTTACTTTCATTCTTTTTTCAAATGAATATACAATTTTAATTTTCATCAGCAAATTAAAAGTCTCCATGATCCGAAGGAGCATTGTCTGATGTCTGGATTGTGGATGAATCTACGGAACTTGGTGGTGTTACAGTATAAGATGAAAACATGTCAAGATAATAATCGATGTGCAATGAATCCCCATCAGTGACATAATAAAGGACATATTGTGATGGAATGGAACCAGAAACATCAAAGAAATTCGTACAGAATCCAGAAATTAAGCTGTTTGTGTTATAAAGCTTGTATGTGACGGAAATTTTTGGCTTTCCTTGTGGATTGCAGTTCATTAGTGATAATTGATGACCATTTCTGAAGGCATCATTGCAAGTAACACATGGTCGACCATTGTCCGGGTATGGTTGGGAGCTGCTTGAGCTTGGATAAAATACTAGAAAATTTAAATAATTTTTAATTAAAATTAACTGAATAAAGAATAAAACTAGCAAAGGCACCTGTGTTGCTTGGTGAACCAGCGAAGGCTTGAAAAATCAAGCAACAGATAATTGAAATATTTATAAAACAACTCATTATATGACAAAACTTTGACACCAACTAATAAACTATTTAGCTATTTTCTCAGAGTTGCTGCTTTTAAACTTCCTGAGTAATAAAAATATTTTTCAATGATGACAAAATCACGATTTTAGTTTAGTTTTTTAATTATTATTTTGTTAGATTAAACTGTCTAAGTTTAATAAGCCACCTCAAGTGGCGTAACCGGGGGGGGGGGGGATTTAAAAATTTTAAAACATCCCATAAGAAGGGGGCGTTATTCCACAATCAGTTATTTCACAATTTTTATAATTAACACATGTTATACGACACATGTTATACATAACACATGTTATACGACATTTTATAACATTTACAAAAATGATTAACAAGTTATCTTTCGAAATTGACTACGTGTATTTTATTCGTCTGAAAACAACCAGAAAAAAAGGTTCCTAATTAATTTTTGAAAATGTCTCAAGATCATCCATTTGGAAAGCCAATTGATATTCTGTCATTCTCAGCAGATAGAGAAGTTAATGTTCAAAATCTCAATGAGATATTTAAACATCCAGAAATTCAAGATAGAAAAGTTGTGGTTCTTTCGTTGATCGGAGCATTTAGAGGTGGAAAAAGTTTCTTTTTGGATTATTGCTTGAGATTCTTGTACGCAAATGTGAGTATTATTGATATCTTTATATTAATTTAGTATTAAGAATCAAATTTTTGTAGTTTCCGTCCATAAACAATCCTTGGGAATCTAATCAATTAATCTTTGAGAAAAATGACAACTGGATGGGCGAGCCTGACGAACCGCTGACTGGGTTTTCATGGCAATCTGGCGCAAGACGTGATACAACTGGCATCATCATGTGGAGTGACGTCTTTCTTCACACAATCGACATAACTGGAGAAAAAATCGCAATATTTGTGATGGACACACAAGGATTATTTGACAATGACTCAACTCCAGCTGATAATTCCAGAATTTTTGCATTAGGAACTTTAGTTTCATCGATTCCGATTCTTAATCTCATGAATCGTATCCAGGAAGATCATTTGGAGTATTTACAATTTGCTACCGAATTCGCTCAACACACAGTGATGAATAAAGAAGCTAGTCATGGAAAACCCTTTCAAAACTTAATGTTTCTTGTGCGAGATTGGATTAATGCTAGAGATTTTGAGTACGGTGTAATTGGTGGTGAACAATACCTTCAGGAAGTCCTCAGACCAAGACCAGGTGGAAGAGAAGTAGTTCATGCAGTCAGAGAAACAATAAATAACTCATTCGACCAAATTCGATGCTGTTTGCTTCCACATCCTGGATTAAATGTTACAATCGATGAAAGCGATGATGATATATATGATGGAAATTGGTCAGCAATGAATCCAAATTTTAGACAAGAGCTGAAAAATGTTATTGAATGCATCCTACTTCCTGATAATTTGATTATGAAGAAAATTAATGGAATGGATGTGACCGTCAGAGAAATTAAGTTGTACATTCAAGCCTACTTCATTTTGTTCCAATCAAATGATGTTCCTGTAACTTTGTCAATTTATCAACTAACAGTTGAGAGATTTATGAGCGGTGTGATCGAGAAATGCAAAGATGATTACAAGTTGTCAATGTTTCGTAATGCCGACTTGAGAACCCAAAATATTCATGGAAATTGCAAAGCGAGAGCAATTATATTGTTTGACAAGGAAAAGAAAATGGGAAGTGAGGAGTATATAATCAGATGTAAAACTGATTTGTCAACAGATATTAATAAGATATACAAAGAATTTGAGAAGCTAACCAAACAAGAAAGAGAACAACTTCAAGCGGCTTTAGATAGGGAAGAGCACCAAAGACAAGAAACAGAAGAAGCTAGAAATCAATTAGAAGAGGTTATAGCTACGCTTGATGTTAATTCTAGGGAATACAACATCCTTAAAGAACGCCTGAAAGCCGAAGAATTAAAGCTTAAGGAAATTGAACAAAAACTGAGAGACGAAGAGGAATTTAGAAGAAGTTTGTTGCCTCTTGCAGCAGCTGGCGTGATAACAGCAGCAGCAGGTGTGCTTATATACACAAGTGTACCGGAACAAGTCGAGCAAGTTATGGCAGCTGCAAGTGTGGATGTACCATCAATCGTTCCTGATTCACTGACAACCGCTATAGGAGCGGTAGCAGCTACTGGGATCGTTTTGTACAAAATTTACAAAATGCTAAACTAGTTTAGTTATTTTTATTTTAGAAAATGTGTTAAAATGATTGAGCTTTTCACTTTCAAGTACCAATGTATAATTATCCTAGATTATACATTTTAGCAAGTACCTAAAAAAGTACTTCACTGTCTATGACTAACATCAAATTTTCAAAAAAAAAAAAATAATAATATTTACTTCAGACTTTTAATCTACATCCTTTTCAAAATTGACAAACTCTTAACAGTTAGCTTTCAAAAGTTCGCGCATAATATGAACCAAAATGTAAAATGAAACAAATAAAACTTTGCTAAACACAATTCATATTTTTGTCTTCAAATAGCCGGTGTTTTTCAAGTAAAAAAATTTATTTTCTATATTTCATGTATCGTGATAGTAATCATATATTTTGAGCGTTGTAACGAGTGCCTTAAAAATTTTACATTAAAAATACAGAAATATAAAATGACATCAGATCATAGTTTTGGGAAGCCAATCAGCATTTTAAATTTTACAAATTCTAAAGAAATCATCGTCGATGACTCAGAGTTTGATAAAATATTTAATCATCCAGAAGTTCAAGATAGAAAAGTTGTGGTTCTTTCAATAATTGGAGCATTTAGAGGTGGTAAAAGCTTCTTTTTGGACTATTGCTTGAGGTTCTTGTATGATCATGTAAGTTTTAATGAAAACCTTTCCTTAATTGCTAGTTAAGGCTTCAATTCTTCCAGTTTCCATCCATAAACAATCCTTGGGAGGAAGAACAATTTATATTTGAGAAAAATGACAGTTGGATGGGCAAATCTGATGAACCTTTGGTTGGATTCTCATGGCGTTCAGGTACCAAACGTGACACAACCGGCATCATCATGTGGAGTGACGTCTTTCTTCACACAATCGACAGAACTGGAGAAAAAATTGCAATTTTCGTGATGGACACGCAAGGATTATTCGACAGTGACTCAACTCCAACTGATAATTCAAGGATTTTTGCACTCGGAACCTTAGTTTCGTCAATTCAATTATTAAACCTCATGAATCGAGCACAAGAAGATCATTTACAATATTTACAATTTGCGACGGAATTTGCTAAATTCGCCAACAACAACACTCGAGAAAATGACCGAAAGCCTTTCCAAAACCTGACATTTCTCATTCGTGATTGGAATAATGACGATGAATACAGCTACGGAACAGCAGGTGGAAGTAAATATATTAAGGAAATTCTATCAACAAGCATGTGCAATAATCAGGAACTGCAGTCAGTCAGAGAGACAATTTTCAATTGCTTCGAACAGATTGACTGCTGCTTGCTGCCATATCCTGGAAAAGCAGTTGCAGGTCGAAAAAATTATGACGGTCGTTGGTCTGAAATGGACGAAGAATTCAGATTGGAGCTTAAAGCTTTCATCGAGTGCCTTTTAATGCCTGACAATTTAATAATAAAGCAAATAAATTCAATTGAGGTAAATGTCAGGGAAATGGGTCAATACATCAAGAACTTCTTCAAGATCTTCCAGTCAACTCAAATTCCAAAGACATCCAGCATTTATGAGTTTACTGTTGAGAATCACATGAACAGTTTGGTCAAAAAATGTGTCGATGATTATAAATTGACAGTTTATCGTAATGCAGACTTGATTAATAAGCACAGCATACCAATGATCCATGAAAAATGCAAGGAAAAAGCACTGGAATTGTACACAAAGGAAAAGAAAATGGGAAATTCTGAACATGATGAAAAATTCAGAGCTGAGCTTTCAGAAGAAATTGAGAAATATTTCCAGTATTTTAATGAGCACAGTGAGGAAAAATCAAAAGAAATCGAAGCTGAATTAATGGCTCAACAAGCTGCAATGGCAAAGGAACAGCAACAGCGACAAGAAGCTGAAGAATCCTTAAGACAAGCAGAAATAAGATTAAGTAGACTTGAGGAACGTCAAAATCAAATTGAAGCTTTTGAGTACGAAAGGCAAAGGATGATGTTTGAAGCACGCATCAATGCTGAGCAATTAAGGTTGCAAGACCTAGAAATGAGATTTAGAGAACGAGATTCATTCAGAAAGATGTTGATATCAATAATTGGAGTTGCTGCTTTAGTTGGTGCTTCAGTCCTTACTGGAAATGCACAAGCTGGGATGGCTGCTGTACTTGAAGGATCTGCAGCTATTACAAGAGCAGCTGGGGCAGTGGAAAGTGCTGTAATAGCTGTTGAAACTGTATTTTCATCTATTAATAGATGTTTGATGCAGTAAATTTGATTGTGCATTGGTTTATTTTTGAAGTTGGGGTTGGCTCAGGTTTATTTGTCGGTTGTTCGCTTTACCGTGGGCTTTAACCTGTAGGTAGGGTTGTTTTCTTCTGAGGCTGGTTTCAAGGGCTACCTAAGGTAGGGTATGGTACCCCGGATAGTCCTAGATACAAGCCTCTGGTTAAAGCTAGGGTGGCCATCAAAAATTTGTTTAAAAATTCCAGAAATGAAGGAAAATTCGAACATTAACGGAAATTTTCTTGAGCAAAAATCCGAGACGAAAAACAAAATTTTAAAATTTTTCCGGTACATAATTCTGGAAAATAAAGAGTATTTGCCTCGTTAAAGCATAAATTTATTAAAATTTCTAAAACAACAATGTCAATCACAATAAAATGTACAAAATAAATTTTTATTGGTCTGCACCAAGTTGTGATAATGCGAATATTCCCACTCCAACTGCTATGCAGCCAATACCTAAAACCATCCCAACAGCTTGTGCTAATTTCCATCCGAATGACGTATTTTCCTCTTCTTTAGCTTTAATGTCATTCAATTTCTTCCTTTCAGCTTCCATACGATCTATAAGTATTTTTTTCTGCTTTGCGTATTCAACGTCGCTGATCTGTTTATTATTTAGTTTCTCTTCAAGTTCTTTTAGCTTCAGTTCTGCTTGCTGATTGTTATTCTTGGCTTCTTCTTTTTGCTTTTTTTCATTCTCCAGTGCAACTTTTAATTTTTCTTTTATTTCCTCAATTCCTTTAAATTTGTTGACCATGTTGTCATGTGAGTCTATAAATATATTTTCAATTTCATCGCTTAATATCGCTTTAAACTTCTCTTCATGCTCAATTGTGCCCATTTTCTTTTCACTATCAAAAAGCTCTAAAGCTTTAGCTTTGCATGTTTGATGAACCACGGTGATGCTCTTCTCAGTCAGCAAGTAATCGTTGCGAAATATTGTCAAATAATAGTCATGGACGCATTTCTTGACTAAATTGTTCATGTGACTCTCGACTGTCATCTCGTAGATGGTCATTGTCTGTGGGATGTCATCTGATCGAAATAATGTGAAATATTGATCGATGTACGTTCTTAGTTCCTTTCCAGTCAGCTCTTGTGAATTGATCTTCTTCAAAATCATATTTTCAGGCAGCAACAGATGCTCGATGACCTTTTTCAACTCACTTTCGAAATCTTTTTCCATTTCTGACCATTTTCCGTCATAATGTTTACGTCTTGCAACAGTTGTTCCTGGATGAGGCAACAAACAGCATCCAATATGCTCAAATGAATTTTTGATTGATTCACGGACTGATCGAAGTTCGGGCATTTGAGTTGGTGTGATTTTGAGGACTTCCTCTTCGAAGTATTTGTTGCCACCTTCAATTCCAAATTCATATTCTTCATCATTGTTCCAATCACGAATTAGAAATGTCAGATTTTGGAATGGTTTTTGATTCAATTCATTTTCTTCTATTGCTGCAAACTTGGTGAATTCTGTGGCAAATTGCAAATACTGAAGTTGATCTTCCTGAACTCGATTCATGAGGTTTAACACTTGTATTGATGAAATTACGGTTCCAAGTGCAAAGATCCTCGAATTATCTGCTGGAGTTGAGTCATTGTCGAATAATCCTTGCGTGTCCATTACAAAAATTGCAATTTTTTCACCAGTTCTGTCGATTGTGTGAAGGAAGACGTCACTCCACATGATGATGCCGGTTGTATCACGTTTGGTGCCTGAACGCCATGAGAACCCAACCAAAGGTTCATCAGATTTACCCATCCAGTTGTCATTTTTCTCGAATATAAATTGAGTCCAATCCCATGGATTGTTTATGGATGGAAACTACAAAAATTTTATTTCTAAATTATTAATCTGAAATACTAACAAGTTATCATACTCACATGAGCATACAAGAACCTCAAGCAATAATCCAAAAAGAAGCTTTTGCCGCCTCTGAATGCTCCAATTAATGATAGAATCACAACTTTTCTATCTTGGATTTCTGGATGACTAAAAATTTTATCAAGTTCTTCGTTATCTATGATAATTTCTTTTGTTTCTGAGAACTTCAGTACCGTTATCGGCTTTCCATGGGAATGATCTTGTGACATTTTGATTTAATTTGTTAAGTAATACGGATGACACTCTGCAAAGCCTTAATGATGTATATTTTAATTTTAAAAGATTATAAATTTTACTTTTTCAGTTAAAATTAATTTTATTGCACTATAAAATAGCAATAAATTCAGAATGCGTTTAGCAAAACATTAATTCGCGTTTCATATTTCATCAATTCACTTCGTACAAAATATTGGCGCAAGTTTTTTCGAAATTGATATTTTAAAATGATCAAAAATTGAAGTCGAAACTGAGTCAATACTTGTTAGAGTCAATAGCCAGCTTATGAAAATCATATTTTTTGCCATAGCTTTTACTGTCTTACAGAATTGAATATGCAAAACAAAATGGAAGAATTCACAGATCTTAGAATAAATAAAAATATATTTAATTTTACATACACAAATCTTTTTGTTGTAATTTTACTGGGCCCAGCAACCACCCCCACCTGAAACCAGTTTAGTGTAGAGCAAGAAACCCAAAGAAACCTAACCTATTTATATCACGAGGGATTAACGATTGTACGCAACTGTCTTTAAGATTTGAATTTATTTCATCATATTGTGAAATTAAATGTTATATGCCTTATATAAATAGCAAGTTATATTTTGATAGTTGCTATGTGTTCATTATTCTTTGATAACATTAAGTTAGCTACATAAAAAAAGATGAACGGAAATATTCGACATAATTTTGGTGAACTAAAAACAGTTTTAAAGTTCAGTGATTTACATGACATAGTCATAAATAATGACAATATAGATATCATCTTCAGTCATCCAGAAGTTCAAAATCGTAAAGTTGTAATTTTGGTAATTTCAAACAAGGTCAGCAACTTTATATATTCGTGAAAAATGACAGTTGGATGGGCAAATCTGATGAATCTTTGGCTGGATTTTTATGGCGTTCAGGCACCAAAGGTGACACAACCGGCATCATCATGTGGAGTGACGTTTTTCTTCACACAATCGATAAAACTGGAGAAAAAATTGCCATTTTTGTAATGGACACGCAAGGATTATTCGACAATGACTCAAGAACTGAATCAAATTCTAAAATATAAGCACTCGGAACCCTCATCCCATCCATTCAAATTCATAATATTAAGGGGATTATTCAGGAAAATCAACTAGAATATTTACAGTTTGCAAACCATTTCAAAACTTGATGTTTCTGATGAGAGATTGGGATAACAAAGATGAGTATGTAATTGATGGTGGACAAAGATATCTACGAGAACTACTCAGACCCAGACAAAATGAAAATTTAAATTTGCAATCAGTTCGAAAGTCAATTTCAAAATGCTCTGAGCAAAACAAAAAATTAATTATATGTAAATTAGCTTTAAAATTCTATTTTAAAATGAATTTTATAATAATAATAATAAAAAGAATGCGTTTAGCAAAACAAAAACTAAGTATCATATTTTATTTCGCGATTATGAATAAATGCAATATTTTAGAAAGTAATATTTAAATAAAATAAAATATTTTGAAATTAATAAAAATTATAATTCTGACTTGCTACATGATTGAGCAGTTGTTAATAGTTTTTTTGACATTAGTGCAAACTTCGTCAACTGCTTTTACGGCCATTGAAAATTTAGTTGTCACTTTTAACATATTGCTGATTATAGCAACGAAAGAATTTGGTGCTAAAATAGAAGCGGCTACAAGACTTATTCCAGCAGCAAGTGATAAAGCTTTACGGAAGTCAAACTCTTCCTTCTGAATGTTATCATAATTTTCAATCTTTAACTGTTCAGCATACTCATTTGCTTCGAGCATTAACTTATGCTTTTTGTATATTTCTGGCTCCATTTGATTCCTGTTCTCACCCAGCTCTTTCATTCTCATTTTTATTGATCTAAGAGCAATCTCAGCGTCTAGTCTTTGGTGTTGTTCTCTTTCTAATAAAGCATACAACCTTTGTGATTCTTTTTCAAATTCTTCAATTTTCTTATCGTTTAAATCCTTAAAATATTCAAAGATGTTATCAATTTCCTCACTTAATTTTGCTTTAAATCTTTCAACAGTTTCTACATTACCCATTTTAATTTCCTTTTTATACAATTTCAATGATCTTTCTTTGCATTTTTCATGAAGTATTGGCATATTCTCCTTTGTTATCAAGTCCGCATTACGATAAACTGTAAGCTTGTATTTAGTGATAGATTTATCAATCAAATTATTCATGTAACTTTCAACAGTTAATTCATGGATGCTTGAAGGTTCTGGAACTCGATTCGATGAAAATAATTGAAAATAATCTTTAGTAAGTTGATGTATTTGATTGACCGTAACATCAACGTTATTAATTTTCTTGATTATCAAGTTTTCAGGCATTAAAAGATGTTCAACGAAAGCTTTCAATTCTGATTTGAATTCGTCATCTATTCTTGACCATCGACCATCATAATTCTTGGTACCAGCGACGTCTTTACCTGGATATGGCAATAAACAGCACTGGATGTTCTCAAATGAATCCCGAACAGTTTCACGAACCGATCGCAGCTCTGGCTTTTGATTGGATTTAATTTTAAGCACATCATTGATATACTCTTCACCGCCTTTTACTCCATACTTGTACTCATCATCGTTATTCCAATCCCGAACCAGAAAAATCAAATTTTGAAATGACTTTCCTTTTACATTCTTTAATTTCCTTGCAGAAAATTGTGTTAATTCCGTTGCAAATTGTAGATATTGAAGCTCATCTTCCTGAATACGATTCATGGTGTTTATGACTTGAATTGATGACATCAAAGTACCAAGCGAAAAGATCCTCGAATTATCAGCTGGAGTTGATTCACTGTCAAATAAGCCTTGCGTGTCCATCACAAAAATTGCAATCTTTTCACCAGAACTTGTTACTGTATGCAGGAATACATCATTCCAAACCAAGATTCCAGTTGTGTCACGTTTCGATCCAGAACGCCATGAAAATCCAGCCAAAGGATCGTCAGCTTTACCCATCCAATTGTCATCGTTTTGAAATAAGAATTGTGTTTCTTTGTCAGGGTTTTTAATCGAAGCATACTAAGAAAATAATTATGAGTAATTTGTTTAAGGCCTAAATAAAGTCATACAAATTACTTACGTGGACATACAAAAATCTCAAACAGTAATCCAAAAGATAACTTTTTCCACCACGAAATGCTCCAATTACAGAAAAAATCACAATTTTGCGGTCTTGGATGGACGGATGAGTGAAGATTTCACCAAGCTCAGTGCCATTTACGATGATTTCTTTCGAATCCAGAACATTTAAAATATTCACTGGTTTTCCAAATGGATGATGCAATAATTTTGACATTTTTTGTGATCTATTAATTGCTGACTTGTGAACAGTTTAAATTAAACTAACGAAATATGAGTGATAACACGTTGCTTATGACGAAAACTTTTCTAAATATAACATTAAGAGCAGAGGCGTATCAGGAGTGTTATTTGGATTTTTAAGAAAAAAGCAATTAAATCATCACGTATGAAAAAACATGTAAATTCATGATCTATGTTTTTGCTACAAATTATGACTTTTTTGAGTAATTTTGTGAGCAACTGTCAACCATTGTCTTTCGATTTAATTCAAACAAACTTGTTATCTTGTGAAAAAAGCGACGTTTTTTGGTACTATTTTATAACATTATGTCAAAAGCATTATTAGCTAAAGATGATCGAAAATATTTGTCATTAATTTGGAGAACCAGGAACAGTTTAAAGGCAAAGGTTACCAGTTTTTTTTTTGCAAAAATTCGGGACATTTTTGATTTTCTAATGTTTGGGTCCTTATGAACCATCTAAGTCACTTGTCATTGCCCATTTTTTATGAACACAAAAATTAATTAAAATATTTCCTAAAAACATTGTTGATATTTTTAACTGAATCGTGTTGCGAACAATTTTTAGAAAAATATAATATAAGATTTAATAAGCCACTCCAGCTTACTTCTAAAAATAGAATTGTAAAGAAAATGTTATTTATAAAACATATAACCCAGGGGATACGAATAGTTCTTATTTTTCGAAAAGTAATTTAAAAATGGAAAGTTCAAATTTTGAATTCGAAAAATTCGAAGAACATTTTGTATGAAAATTTATAAATTCTAAATTATTCAATAATTAAGCCTAATTCAATGACAAAACAACCATAAATCAATAGAGAAATTGATAACAAATCCTTTGATCAATGTTAATGATGATAAATTAGTGAAAATTTAGAATTTTTGAATTTGAAATTTTTTTGTATTTTTACATTTTACGTTTTTTCCTAAGAGTCTCTTAAAAGGTTTATTTAAACCACTGAGACACTTAATTGCAAATACTTTTAATGTAATTCAGAAAGAGGATCAAATAAAATAATAATAATAATGTATACAAAAATGTAAAAGAAGAACTGTGTTTTTCATTTGAATATTAAATTTAATCATTTCAAAACGTTTGATTATGATTAAGTAATGTTATTGCTGTAATAATATAATAGAATTAGTTACAGAAAAACAATAATTGATAGATTTTCAAACGTACATTTTTGATTCAAAATTTTCCCACAAAAAAATCGTTCGCATCAGTTTTCATTCAAATTAAAAAATTAATCGACAAAAACGTAAAAATTTTACTTCGCATCCCCTGGTATATAACACAATCATTTGTTTATAACAATTTGTGTATAACATGATATAAGTTAGCGGCCGGGTTATTTGTAAATGATCGTCGTGCAAAAAATGAGATTTTCTGTTACAAAATTTTCATACAAAAAATTAATTTTCTATGCAAGTGTGAGACAGCATCATACCACCTCTCCTCTAAACATTGGACGTCATTTATGATCAACCCCTTATATAAAGTAGTGTCGTTTTTTTCTCATTTCTAAAATAGACGTTAGTTTAGATAAAATAATTAAAAATGACTCGTAAGCATCCAGATGGAAAGCCATTAAGTATTTTAAAATTCTCTGAATCAAAAGAAGTCATCATAGATGGTGAAAGTCTCAACAAAATTTTTGATCATCCGGTAATACAAGATCGAAAAGTTGTAATAGTTTCTTTGATTGGAGTGTTCAGAGGTGGAAAAAGTTTCCTTTTGGATTATTGCTTGCGATTCTTGTACGGAAATGTAAGTATAAATGCTTAATGTTTCTCAGTATGTGAATATTCACAATGAATACTATTTATCGTAGTTTCCGTCAATAAAAAATAAATGGACGCAAAAACCATCAAGTTTTGAGATAAGTAAAAGTTGGATTGGAAAAGCTGATGAACCTTTGGCTGGATTTTCATGGCAATCTGGCGCAAGACGCGATACAATTGGTATTATCATGTGGAGTGACGTCTTCCTACACAAAATCGACAGAACAGGTGAAAAAATTGCAATATTTGTGATGGATACGCAAGGATTATTCGACAATGACTCAACTCCAACTGATAATTCGAGGATCTTTTCACTTGGAACTCTCATTTCATCAATACAAGTGCTGAACGTTTTGAACAGAATTCAGGAAGATCAGCTTCAATATCTACAATTTGCCACAGAATTCACCAAGTTCACTGCATTAAAATCAAGTAAATCAAGTGAAAAACCATTTCAGAATTTAACATTTCTTATTCGAGACTGGAATAATCCTCATGATTATAAATATGGCATGTCTGGAGGAAAAGATTACATCAAAGAAATTCTTCAACCAAAATCAAGTCAAAAAATTGTTTTGAAATCTGTTCGAGAATCAATAAACAATTGCTTTGAGAAAATTGAATGTTGCTTGTTTCCACATCCTGGAAAAATAGTTGCAAATAATAAAGATTATAACGGAAATTGGTTGGACATGGATGAAGAATTCAGGCATGAAATGTTTACTGCTATCGAACACATTCTACATCCTGCTAATCTGATTCCCAAGAGAGTCGACTTAAGCGATATTAAAGTGAGTGAAATGAAGAACTTGATCATGTCATACTTAGAATCATTTAAATCGAATGAAGACGTCAATGTTTTGACTATTTATGAGCTAACAGTTGAAAATCGAACAATCAGTTTGATTAAAAAATGCAACAATGAATACAAGCGAGTATTCACTGAGGTCAAAGAGTTTTTTTACGACGTTAACAAAGTTCACGAAATAAGTGTGGAAAGAATGATGGAGTTTTTTGATAAACAAAAGAAAATGGGAACCGCAGGTGAAGTCGAAAATATAAGAGGAAAGCTAAAGGAAGAAATTGAAATAACCTTTGGATACTTGAAGAACGATGCACCATCTGTTTTTCGTATTTTCTATTCCAGAATTTTTTTTCAAGATCGTTTGAGGAAATATCTTCCAAAAAGAGTTTTTCCTCGTGGAATGTTTCGAAGGTAGATATTTCATTATAATACAAAACTCGTACATAAAAGACGTCACTGATTTAATTTTAGGTTACTCTGGTGGAGAACAGTTGAAGAGCCCCCAAAGGAAGAAATTGTTTTGACAGAAACAGTCCCAGAAGTCGATCCTTCCGAAGAGCCTAGCATAAAACCAACAACTGAGGAAATAATTAAACCAATTATGAGCTGGACTTTGCTCTTAGTTTTTATTGCGCTTTTTACAATTTTGATTATTGGAATCACAGTAATAATTAAATTTATTGGAGTTACTGGTGTGGTTACGATTCTAGCAATAATCATCGGACCCATTATTTTTAAATTATACAAAAATGGTGTTGAAATTCCTGATGCAATCATGACAGCAAGTGCGATTGTGACGGAGACTTCAAAAAGTATTGATAATGCTGCGACATCTTTATCTTCAGCTGCATCTGCTAGCGCTTCTGCAATGTCAGCTGTCAAACGTGTTAAGGATGTTTTCTCAAAGTAATTTTAATAAATGTGAGGAAGGCTTGTTATATTCTTTGGTTACACTCGAAGTATGGCCTAAGGATATCGTAGGATTAAGTGATGTAAACATAAAATAAAAATCATTTTTGAACAAACTTTCAAGATTAAGATTGGAAAAATGATAAGGATGTTCCTTATAAATTTATTATAATTAATAAATAATAACATATTTTGAATTAATCTCTAATAATTAAAATTGTGCTTTATTTTTGTTAATACAAATTTCAGAAATTATTTATGATACATTTTTTTTGAACAATAGTTAAGCCAAAATAGAAAATTTAAATAAATTAAAAAAATTAATTCAAATCATAGTAGTCTTTAATTCGTCTTGCAGCTCAAAATGCTGAATAAAACAAAAACAGTTCAAATTTAAAACCAAAACTAAGTGACGAAAAGACTTCAAGCCTGGTTCCTTAAAAGCCAATCTCAAGAACATGTATTTTAGATTTTTTTGTACATACTAAAAAAACGTAGTAGTCTTTAGAATTTTTTTATTTAAAAAAAATTTAAAATTTTTCTTTCTATTAAATTTTTAATCAAGACACAAAGTTCAAGAAAACAATTCCCGCCTAAATAGAATTCAAAATTGGAAACTGAAACAGCAAAAAATTCCACACTGAACGAACAACAGACAGAGGGGACAGACCAACGCATCGAATTCAATTCAACACATAAAAAACATAAACAATCGTCGTACTTTCCATCCCCTCAACAACACATCACGAAAAGAATTTTTTTCCTCTCAAATAAATACACACATTCAATTCAGATTAAATGAGATCGAAAGACAGAAGTGAAAAAGAACTTTTTTTATTATTTTCAAATCAAAAGCAAACTTTTTAAGTTTTTAACAAGTTCACAAGACAGCCGTGTACGATGTCATTTTCCCGTCAAATTCTCATCTTCATCTGCATCTGGGGTCTGCTCATTTATTTTTTCCTTATTAAATTAAATCCAACGTCGCGTAGCAAAGAGACGGACGAGATTGAGCGACTCAATCAGGCATTGTTGTATCTCGAGAAGTCAAAGGCAATAGACAATGAGCTGAGGAGATTGCTGGACGAATATGTCAATGAAAATGCAAGTCCAGACCAGAAAAGTGAACTTCTTAAAAGAATCAGTTCAAAATTTCAAGACGTGACGTCGTCAAATGCTGGATTTGGTGGAATGTCATCAAATGGAGTTCCATCACATGAATATGAGCAGTTAAGGCGACGTGTTACGACCAATGTTGGTGAATTATGGAATTACATGGGCGCGGAGCTGTCAAAAATTGAAAAATCAATGAGGAATGAATTCGAGATGCAACAATCGATAAAACAAATGAAGAACTTTATGGAGCTCGCGAGGGAGCATATACGGTGAGTTAATGAGATTCGCATATTGGTGCCAGCCACGACATTGTTTAGACAAGTGATAGAAAATAAGTTTAGAAACAATGACGAAGTATATTTTAGTGCGGATACATGACAAAGTGTCTGGATCACTCGACATATGTCAGTGTGAATGACTTGGGATGCTTTCAAGTGGTCTTAAAATAGTAAAAATCTACTCTCTTGATGGTTTTTTGAGATGGGAAATGTTTTACGGACGATTTGTTGAACTGCGGGGGGAAAAATTGTAAAAAAAATATTGTTTATTTTGGTGTGCGAGACTAATTTTCTGTGGTTGAGTTGTGATGAATTTTTGTGAATAATTGACTGGAAAATGTGATGATCATAGTCAAGTGTTGTTGGGGTTTTCAGTCCAGTGCTCTTGCTTGTTGTCTGCACTTTTTTTTGACAATTTCTAATGGATAATAGCGTCTTTTGTGAGGGATTTTCCTTAAATCCTATACATGCTACTCTATGTTTTTCAAATAATCTTGCTGTGGTGTTCCTGGGTTATAAGGGGTTGGTTTCTGTGGTCTTCAGGCTACCTCCAGATATTTTCTCTAGGATGGAATGATTTTTTAGCAGTGACAGTAAAATATGGGTTTTGGGGTCTACCCATAGGGTATCATAGGGTACCATAGGTCTTGGGGGTCAAAACACCTACCCCTTTGGGGAAAGTTTTTCAATTTGCTACGTTTTTTAAGAAAAAAATACCAACACCCCTCTTAAATTTTCCCTTTCATACAAAAATAT
Organism: Chironomus tentans; assembly: GCA_963573255.1. Classification (NCBI taxonomy): domain Eukaryota; kingdom Metazoa; phylum Arthropoda; class Insecta; order Diptera; family Chironomidae; genus Chironomus; species Chironomus tentans. Next base: position 7,924,074 of record OY754305.1, read on the forward strand.
TTCAAAACCCCTCCCTCGAAAAATTTCTGGATACGCCCCTGGTGTAGCACCATGGAGTATCCCCCCTATTACTCCCACTATTAGACACCTCAATCATTATCTCTCCAACAATAAGAATTTAAAAAAAAATTTTAAAAAAAGTACCCATTGGGTATACCCAAGAAACCAGCTCATTTCCTTTAGTAAAACTTGAGGATATTTACAATCTAAATATTCATTTAGATCATACTTTTCCCTTAATCTAAACATTTCCATCAAATCATAGCCAACACAAGTAAAATTCACAAAATTCCAATGTCAACCAAGATAAGATTAGTCTAAAACTTTTTTTTATTATTCCCCTTCCCCAAAAAACTTATCAGCTTGTAAATTGTGAATCGATTTTATTTTTATGATTTACTCTATTTTTACACTAATCGGCAGAAACGAACGTGTTCTTGTTTGAATAAATTGCCAGTTAATGTCTTTCGTGATTGTGACTATTGACTTTGATGAGTAGATTTGATTGTTTATTTGAGGAGGTGTTTGAGAGCGGAGTTAGTTGGATTCTTATTGGAGAGGTTCATGGATGAATTGTGATTTATGGGGAAGTGAGTAGAAGTTTAGGTTTGTTTCGATAAAGTTCTGGTTTACTTCGACTACCTGGGGTCCTATCCTACAATGGATAGTTAGAGTACCCCTAATATGACCCTAGATTACCCTAGGGATAACCAGTATACCCTATGGTAACCTACAACACCCTACCTATCCTACCTTATGGCACTCTAGGTGGAGGAAAAAGGTAGAGTAGGTAGAAGTACTCTAGGGCATGCCCTACCTTCTTTTTGTAGATTTCTTTCGGTAAAATTCTGAATTTATTCAGTAAATTTCATTTGTTAGTCAAAATTCTGGTTTATTTTGTTAAATTTAGGTTTTTTGAGTAAAATCCTAGTCCATTTCAATATAATGTAAGTAATCTTTATAAAAATTCAATAATTTCATCAAAAAACTAAAGCTCCGTCCGAAAAGAGCAAAAGTCACAAAATTCATAATTCCATCCATTCCACGAATTCATCCATAGAAAAATATATTAAACAAAAAATACATCCTCATTAGAATTGCAAATTTAATATCATCATTTTTTTAAAGACAAGTTCAAACTCTCTAGTATGAAAAAATTCACTTTTTTTGTTTCAATTCACTGAGTTTTGTTGACCTCATCAGCATCTATTGTTGCCAATAAAAACAAATCTTTCATTGTTTTGCTTCTCACATTAATTCAGCCAATTCAACATGAATTATTATCATTATCGTCAATTCTCTCTCACTTTTCGAGCACATGTGTAAAATTACTCCCCTCATGGACACCTCGCTCACTCTCTCACCGACACTAACCATGTCAAATTATTTTTAAAAAAGTTAATTTGTTGCCGGTTTGCTGATAATTCTCATTCATTGGGAAGACTAAAATACTATTTTTGTATTTGTGTCGATGCTTGATGAGTGTATTTTGGGTGATAATTTACATATGTTTTGTCATGCTGTGATTGTTCTATGTGACTTGATGGAGATTGTAATTTTTTATAGTTTTCTTTTTTGGTAGATTTTTGTGTGGAGAAATTGAAGGCAAGGTCAAGTTTTTGTGAAACAAAAATATTTTTTATAAAAAGTAAATTTTTTGAATTTAAAAATAAGTTGAGCTGAATTTGATCATCTTGGGTCGAGCTAAATTTGATCATCTTGGGTCGAGCTGAATTTGATCATCTTGGGTCGAGCTGAATTTGATCATCTTGGGTCGAGCTGAATTTGATCATCTTGGGTCGAGATGAATTTGATCATCTTGGGTCGAGCTAGATTTGATTATCTTGGGTCGAGCTAAACTTGATCATCTTGGGTCGAGCTGAATTTGATCATCTTGGGTCGAGCTGAATTTGATCATCTTGGGTCGAGCTGAATTTGATCATCTTGGGTCGAGCTAAATTTGATCATCTTGGGTCTAAATGAATTTCATCCGCTCAGGTTGAGCTGAACTAGATCCTCTTGTTTTGTGAACTCTTAGTTACACTGTCAAGAATCAACTGTTAATTCCATTCAAAAAACCCTGCAAAAATCTACGCTAGACTCCAATAAACAATAAATAACCATCCAATATCCTCGAACAAAATATCAATCCTTCATCAAATAATTCTATTTATTTTCCAATCACATAAAACTTTCAACAGATTGACTGATTGCCGTCTACATGTAAATAAATTTATTTATCCACAATTTACGGAGCAGAAATTGTTGAATCATGTGAAATCCAAGCATATCATGCGATAAGACTTTATAAATAATTCAATAGTCACTAATTCATATTTATCAATGCATCAGACATTTTATGTTCATTCATCAATGTTCGGTGGAATGAGTTCACATGTGTTTTTTGAGATTTACAGACGAGTTCATAATTCACATGTGCTTAATGAAGTTTGAAGTGAATAAAGTAAATCAATTTGATTCAATTATTTATGAATTAACTGTCTGTGATGGTAAATTTGATTGGTTTGGATTATTATTAGAAATGTTTGCTCAAACCCAGGAGAATCTAGAATCTGAATTTAATTTTATCCGAGATGATGTAACTGAGATTAAACCGAGAGGATATAATTTTGTTCAACCCGAGAGGAACTAATTTACCTTATTCTGAGAGGATCTAATTTACCTTATTCTGAGAGGATCTAATTTACCTTATTTTGAGAGGATCTAATTTACCTTATTCTGAAAGGATCTAATTTACCTTATTCTGAGAGGATCTAATTTACCTTATTTTGAGAGGATCTAATTTACCTTATACTGAGAGGATCTAATTTACCTTATTCTGAGAGGATCAAGTTTACCTTATTCTGAGAGGATCTAATTAACCTTATTCTGAGAGGATCTAATTAACCTTATTCTGAGAGGATCTAATTTACCTTATTCTGAGAGGATCTAATTCAACTTGAACCGAGATGATCTAATTAACCTTATTCTGAGAGGATCTAATTAACCTTATTCTGGGATGATCTAATTTAGCTCAACTTGACCTAATAACTCCTAAATCTAATCTCAAATCTCTCCAAATCAATCCAAATCCATCTAATCATCAAAAGCATATCATCAAAACAAAACGTTGCAAAATTATTCAACCTTTGATAATCTCGCTAATTAAAATTATTCTCACATTTTTAATATGCAGCACAATGTAAGCATCCAACCCACATATTACGTCAAATTCCCAACACATTGCGAAAAATGAAAGTTAATTGAATAATTTGCGTATGCGATAATGCAGTCACGTCATGCAAGCATTCAATTATGATTTGAATCTTCATTTAACCTGTGTTAATTTGGTGTCAACTGCTTTTGCAGCCTTTGTCATTGTTTTGGAACTAAAATTATAGGAATTAAATATCATCAAATTTTAACTAATTCCTCTCAAAAATCTCTTTTAGATCCCTCACGACTGACCTCGACACAATGAAAGGAACCGACGGCTACGAAGCCTACCGTCACAAAGAGTCAAAAGCCCTCAGTGATCTCGTACAAAAGCGACTTCACTACCTTCAAAATCCATCCGATTGCTCGTCAGCAAGAAAATTAGTTTGTAAGATAAATAAAGGCTGTGGCTTTGGTTGCCAATTACATCATATTGTGTACTGTTTTATCATGGCATACGCGACAGAGCGCACATTAATTCTTAAGTCGAAAGGATGGCGATATCATAAAGGTGGTTGGGAAGAGATTTATTTGCCGGTTAGTGAGACATGTCTTGACTCTGATAAAGGATCACAAGGAACGTGGCCACAGCAGGATGTTCAGGTCATGTCAGTGCCAATTATTGATTCATTAAATCCACGTCCATCATACCTTCCACTTGCCATCCCAGCCGATTTAGCACCACGACTGACAAAACTTCATGGTGATCCAATAGCTTGGTGGATTGGGCAATTGTTAATGTACATCCTTAAGCCACAGCCAGAGACAGTCGAGATGCTCGAGAATGGCAAAAATAAATTAGGATTTAAGAAACCAATCGTTGGTGTTCATGTCCGACGTACTGATAAAGTCGGAACGGAAGCATCATTCCATAGTCTAGAAGAATACATGAAGTCTGTCGATGACTACTACGACCAGCTGGAAATGGTCGAGCGTGTTGATAAAAGACGTGTTTATATAGCTAGTGATGATCCAAAAGTGATTGATGAGGCAAGACGGAATTATCCGAAATATGAAGTGATTGGTGATCCTGAAATAGCAAAGGTTGCTGCTGTGTCGACGAGATATACAGACTCGTCACTAAATGGAATCATGTTGGATATTGATTTACTGTCCAAGTGTGACTTTCTTGTGTGCACCTTTAGCTCGCAAGTTTGTCGTGTAGCCTATGAGGTGAGTTTTTTCTGGAGTGGGTTATGAGGGGATATAACTTCAAAATTTAGAGGGTACAAGATAGGATACAGCGTAGGGTAGAGGGTAGGGTAGAGAGTAGGGTAGAGGGTAGGGTAGAGGGTAGGGTAGAGGGTAGGGTAGAGGGTAGGGTAGAGGGTAGGGTAGAGGGTAGGGTAGAGGGTAGGGTAGAGGGTAGGGTAGAGGGTAGGGTAGAGGGTAGGGTAGAGGGTAGGGTAGAGGGTAGGGTAGAGGGTAGGGTAGAGGGTAGGGTAGAGGGTATGTGACTTAGACCCAAAAAGCCTTAAAAACACCAAAATTTCTAATCAAAACTCCAATTTAATTCCAGATAATGCAAACAATGTATCCAGATGCATCGAGTAGATTTAAGTCATTAGATGATATTTATTATTATGGAGGTCAAAATGCCCATAACGTGATAAGTGTTATGGATCATCAACCAAAGAGCGCCGAGCAAATCCAAGTCAAAACTGGAGATCTTATAGGAATCGCTGGAAATCATTGGAATGGATTTTCGAAAGGCAAAAATGTTAGAACAAATGTGAGTATTTTTGAATGTTAAATTAGTAGAAAAATCACATTGTCTAAAAGTTATTAGAATTTATACTAATTTTGTTAACTTTTTTTTAATTTTAGCAAAATGGACTTTTCCCATCATTTAAAGTGAACAACAAAGTTGAGGTAGCTGATTTTCCAACTTATAGTCACGTCGAGTGAGACAAGTATAAGGATTCAAAATTGAATCAACAAGTCAAATTTAAAGTAAATTTTTTGAACAGAATGTGGAAGAAAATTAAAAATAACGATGAAAAAATATCAATAGATTTAAAACGAAGATAAGAAACAATTTTTGACTAAACTTACTAAAATTTGGAATTTAACAAAAATTAATTTTAAAGATATTAAATTTTAAATTTTTTAAAAATTGAAGCTTTTAAAATATTAAATCTTAAATTTTTTAAAAGATTGCATTTTAAATTTTTTAAAATATTAAATTTTAAAATTTTTAAAATATTAAATCTTATAATTTTTAGAATATTAAATCTTATAATTTTCAAAATAATAAATCTTATAATTCTTAAAATATTATATTTTGAAATTTTTAAAATATTAAATTTTAAAATTTTTAGGATATTAAATTTTAAAATGATATATTTTAAAATTTATAGAATATTAAATTTTAAAATTTTTAATTTTTAAAATTTTAAAAATTGTAAGTTTAAAATCTTTAAAAATTTTAAGTTTAAAATTTTTAAAAATTTTAAGTTCAAAAATTTTTAAAAATTTTAAGTTTTTGAAGTTTTAAAAAAAATTCGATAAAATTGTAGATTTGATATTTTTAGAATTTAAAATTTTTAAAACTTGATATCTTTAAAAATTCTGCCATCTTTTATAATTCAAAACTTGTTTTCGAAAACTAATTTGTAAAATTTCCATACCTTCAATCTTTACTAAACCCACATCCAAAAAAAGCCACAAAAAATAATTTTTACCTCTAAAAATTCAAAAACTTAGCTTTGAATTTTTAAAAAATTTAGAAAAATATTTTTTTTGTTATTCTTAAGTTTATCCACATAATTTGTTTTATGTGTTGTCTATTTTTTTACTATGAAACTTATGTGTCGATATAAAATTAGTAAGCGAACCTGGATAGTAAAATTCTTTTTGCATTTATTAAGAAAAAAATATTCTTATGTTGTACATAAAATAATAATAATAAAAAAACATTTTTATGAAATATATCAAAATTGTGCGGATATGTTTTGGATGATTTTTTGTTGTTCTAAGTTTGAGAAGTAAAAATATTTTTATTTTATTTTTCAAAAATTAAAACCAATTTCTAACAACCTTCCACAAATCCTTGATAAAATCAAGTTTTTCACCCTCATTCTTAATTTCCTTCATAAAGTTGTTCCAGTCTTTGTAAAGATGATTTGGATTATGCTTTCGTAATTCTTGAATTTTAAGTGGAATTGACTTGTACCAAGCCTGTCTAAACTCATCACTAATAGAACATAGTCTACTTCTAGCTTGTTGATCCAACTCACCCAAATCCGACCAATTCTTAACAACTTTTTCCTCACTTCCTCTGAATTTTTTGACCTTTGTTGACTTTCCAAACAAGCGCCTGTCAATATTTTCAAATAAATCAGTCATTTTTAAGCAGTCTTTATCCAACTGTTTCCATCCTGTTGACAAAGATTCCAAACTTAGTTTTTCACTTGTGCATGAAAGTAAAGCCAATGCCAAGGCTTTAACCTCAGGAATGTGAAGGTAACCAAACAGCAGTTCCAATCCTTGAAGTCTTGCCCAAGCTTCTTCAGTTTGACTGTCTTTTGGTTTTTCAAGCATTATACATGCTTTACCGAAAATAACTTCAACAGGTTTAACTGGCATCCATCTTTCAATCTTGTTACTGCCGTACTTGACTTTTACAAATTTATTCGAGCAGAACTCTATGTCCTCCATTCTACTTATTATATGAGATTCTTCATTTAGTTCCAAACCCTTCCGAGGCAATCCAATTTCATTCAGAAATATGTGAGCATATTTAGAGTACTTCACAGCTTGTTCAGCTCCAAAAATCAACACAGAATCATCACCAGAAATTTTCCCGCCAAAATCATCTGTATGTCCATTGAACAAACAATTAAGCATCCATTCCTCAAAATCATAATCACTAATCCCATAAGAGTATGCAGCTGCACACATTGACACTATTGTATTCGTTATCGTGTTCATCACGTAAGTGGTTCTTCTTCCAGACGCAACTTGACCTCTAAGCTTGTAAATTGCTGTTTCATCACTCAATCCTCCGTTTCTGGCAATCATGACATGTGCATTTGCATATAATCTATACAGATTTGTTATGTCTGTCTTCATGGATTCATCTTTTGTTAGGCTTCGGAGGAAGTTTGCTTCTAGGCAGAGGAGGCCATAAGAGACTCGAGTATCCCAACCGGATACTCAGTTTCTAGGGTATCCTCCCACCAGGAAGTCCTAGGATACTCCATCTACCCTACCTAGGATACCTCACCCATCCTAGGTTAAGCGAAAGGATACGATAGGTAAGGGCACATGAGGGTTAACCCTTTATTCTCTGGGAATATCCTGAGTAACCCTAAAAACTGACCTCTAAGCAAAATTTTGTGAAATTGGTTTAAAATTGACAAAATAAACTCACCTGAAACTGAATAAGGCAACTTTCTCAAAATGTCTTCAAGTCCACCAAACACCTGAGCCTCAAATATTCTAGCAGTAGCTGGTAAGTACCAAATTAGTCGATTTGCTCTGTCAAAGTTTTTATTCTTCTTTTCAGCTTTTGCAACTGTATTGAAAATTCCAAGCATTGGCTTTTCATCTTCAAGTGACCTTCGGAACATTTCAACACGTTCCTGCCATAAACATTGTCCGTTTAGATCCTTGTGCTCGATATATTCCTTGACTGACTCGAATTTAAGGCTTGAATTTCCAATTTTAATTGTTTCTTCCTGCATGCCCATGGAACTTGATAGATTTATTGATTTAATGACTTCATCATTTGACAATCTTTTTAGGTCACATTTTATTAATGTCATCCATTTAGCAAATGTGCTGTAAGCCATTCGAAGCCGATCCCAATGTTGATGCTGTTCCTTTGGTGCTCTGTCAATTTTGGTTTGAATCATTCGAGCAATACTTTTAGCTGTTGTTGGTGTTGCTTTCCATTCAGTAATCTCTGGAACATCATCTCTTAATGTTTTGGTCATTGACAAAACTGTGGAATTGTGGAATGTTTTGTCACTTCCTCTGGATGCTGATTTGAAATTTCCAATTTCTTTTAGGAATTTTGTTTTATTTTTTGGAGGTCGAATTTTATTTTTGTCGGATATTTCATCGATTGATGCTGTCATGTCATATGGATGGAGTAAAGGGACACCATAGTCTCCAAGTTCGGACCAGTTTGACTCATCTTTAATATCATATTCAACTTCGCTTTGAAATAATTCCGATAATTTTGTGGATATCCTGGAGATCAAATACATCAGTCCATTAAATAAATGTATCGTGCATATCCATGTATATTTTTGAGCTTTCTTTGTAAAAAAGTACATAAATTGATCAATGTTGAAGTTATCGTGAGAATTCTTATTTCTGGATGTATCAGATGATCATTCGAGGCATTTCTGTTGTAAAATATTTAGCCAAATTTCCGAATATATTTGTCTGTGTTTTTTCACGATTCTTATCTTTTGAATTTCCCTTTTCATGAGAATTATGAACCTGATTATTTTTATTATTTCCAAACCAACTGGTTGATGCTTTCTTGTGATTATTGTTTTTAGAATTTTCACTTTTTTTATCTTTTGAGTTTCTCTTGTCATGAGCATTATTATTTTTATTATTTGAAGACCATGTTGCTGATGATTTGCTATGATTGTTATTTTTTGAGCTCCATTTTCCATTGTTATAATAGTTCTTCTTCTTATTAGATTTTTTTGCTGATCCGATAAAAAAATCTTTGATGCTAAGGAAACATTGATAAATAAATAAAAAGCCGACAATGATAAAAGATGACTTTTCAGCCAACTTTTTTAAAGAAAGCTGTTCGTATTCCATTTTTTTGAGAATGTAGAAATTACACTGAAAATAATGAAATTTTATTTAATTTATTATAATTGTTAAACCTCGATAAATTAAAATAATTTAATAAATTAATTTAGAGATAATAATCAACTTACTTTAGCTGTTCCAACTATAGTTTCGATTATTTAAACTATAAAAATGAGAATAATATTCAATAACTGCATCAAGCGCAAGAAAACAATCTCTACTGATAAAAATAATTGGAACCGAAAATGCAAATTGTTTGCATTTATGTTTGTATGTTTGCATACCGGTTAGTGTAGGGTGACCTTATATGGAAAATATTTATAGATTCTTAATTTGGTATCAAATTTTAGATTTTTTTTAAAATTTGTTATTGAGTTAATTGCTAAGTCAGTTAATGTACTTATGTCAATTTTTATGCTTCTTTCTGCTTCAAATTTTATTTCTTAAATTTTTTAATTTCTAGATGCAAACTCAAACGATAATAACGTGACATGGCTCAGGCACATAATCTAGTATATTCGATAACTGAAAATGCTGCTGTGAACCAGTGATCCTGTTTTAAGTTTAAGAAGATTATGATTAATTTAAGCATAACCAAATGCTACATCCTATTGGTTGATGGTCACCCTTAATGATTCAGATATTCCAATTAAATTAAAATACAGTATTCAGACTTCAGCACATTTATTATTTTCTCAAGCAATATTTTGCATCAATTGTTTATATTTTTCTCACAAACACAATCTTAAATGCAAATGTTTGCCGGTTTGAATGTAAATCAAATATTTATTAATCAATTTCATATATTGAGCATTTATTTATTGTTGATTTTTTAAAAGTGTTTTGGTTTTGTTCTGCATCTGGTTGGATTGATTCTGGTTGAAATTCATATTAACCCCCCCCCCCCCCTCTCTAAAAAAAATCCTTGATTCGCCCCTGCTTCAAGAGCCGTTTATAAATCATATCCAACTTTTGGGAGCAGAATAGGTGGTCTGAAGATCCCCAAACCTTCAAATAAAATAATTCATATTTGATCAAAATTTTGCAAAAATCCCATGTTTTGATGGACGTTTTAGGTGAACAATCCCAAAAACCACAAGAAAAGTTTTCATCAATCCATTAAAGATTTTATTTATGATCCAAAGTATATTGTATAGTAAAAATATAAATAAGAATTTAGAGTTATATTTGGATTTTTATTAAAAAATTTAAATTCTACAAAAAAAATTCATTAAATTTAATTTTTTCAAATGCTACAATTTTAATCATATCTTAGCTCTGCTACAAAAAATTTCTAAAATTTGATTTTTGCACAATAAACTCCATTGTTTTTAAAACATCTGCATTTACTCATAATTCATACTGCAATTTGGCGAGACAAGAATTTAAAAGAGGCATAAACTACATTTTTAATAACAATTTTACTTGCGAAAATTATTATTTTAAAGACCATTTCTAAGGTTTTGATGAATAATTTTAAAAATATTCTCCAGATGATTTTAGCGACAACTTTAGAAATTCTAGTTAAAACATGATCAACTTTACCTTGAAAGTTTTCATTCACCATGTAAAATGAGAAGAAAAGAGCTGAAAATATTTCAATGTTTTTTGAAAAAATGCTGAAAAAAAGTGCAATAGGATGGAATGGTCGAAGTTCTGCTGCTTGATGCAAGATTGCAATTACAATTAATGCAAGAAGAAAGATTTCCATCTTGTGTGCTTAAATGATGGCTTGTTGGATCTAAGTGGAAATTTTTTAGAAGTATTATGAAATAATTTAAAAGTATTTTTACTTACTTTTTGAATTTAAATTTTATGAGCACAGAAATAAGTTTTAAGAATCCGCTGAAAAAATGTTGAAATCTTCAATAAATTTAATTTGAAATTTTAATTTTAATAATTTTGAAGCCTTTACTTACTAATCAATGCGTCAAGTTAGACCGAAAAGTGTTGACTGCAAGATTTGTACAAATTTGTTTGAGTAATCGACACGAAGGGTGACTGTGGATTAAAAAGTTTTAAAACTACCAACTTTATGACTTTTATTTAAAAAATCTGAAATAAAAATTCAAAAATAAAGCAAATTTTATTAATTTTAATTACAGTTATAGGAAGTTTTATTCAATACTATTGTTAATATTATAAAATATGATTATATAAATTTAAAAAATTAAAAAGATTATTTAAATTAATTTAATTAAATAATTTTTTTAAAAAAAATAATAAATTATTCATAAAATTTATGCAAATTTCACTTTAAAAAGTCGAATTATATGCAAATTTTTGATCAATAGCCACCCATGCTGTAATAATCTTCAAGATGCTTTCTTTCTTCAACCAATAAGGATCCGACAAATATGATCTTCATATAGCAACAATTTTAAACTTCAGCACTGTATTCAGTTCCATAAGGAACATAATTTTCCATTTGTATGCGTAAATCTCACAAATACAATCAAAAAATCTCACTCAACAGCACTTGTTGGTTTGAAAACATTATTTGTAAACATTCATAATCCCACTTACATTTAAATTGAGACATTTTTATTTATTTTACTATCAGTTGAGATTGTTTCGTTGACATTATCGCAGCTATTGTGAGTTTAAGTTGTAATAAAGCTATTAAAATTCAAGTAAGTCGATGTAATTTAGAAAATATTGTAAAAATTGTGAATTTTTATTTGATTTGAAAGAAATTTTGTTTTAATGCCGGTTTTGGGTTTGTTTTGATTTGAGAAATTTAGGTTTTATAATAACATCTAGCATGATGAGTCTAACTTAGGAGACATTGTAATTTAGAAAAATTCATTTTTTAAAGATTAAATAGATAAAGTTTAGTAAATAAAATAATAAAATCATTCAACTTTCTATAAAATTTTACATTTGAGAAGTCTGAAATTTTCAAATATTTTGAACATCAAAATTTAAAATTTTACATTAAAAATCATTAAATCATTAATTTTAATTTAATTTTATTAAATTTAATTATATTATTATAATTTAATTTAATAATAATTTTATAATAATTATAATATAATAATAATAATATAAAAATTTAATAATAATTTTATTATTATTTAATTTTATTAGATTCAGTTTTTTTAAATCATTAATCATTAATTTTAAAAACTTGAAAGTTTCAAATTTTAAAAACTTGAAAATTCTAATTTTAGAAAACTTGAAAATTTTCAATTTTCTTTTTTGAAAATTTAAATTTTAAAAAAATCAAAAATTTCGAATTTAAAAATTTTTAAAAATTTAGTTATTTAAATAAATTATTTTCTTATTTTTTAGAACAAAAATTTAAAAAAAAAATCAATTAAAAATGTCTGTCCCGTCAATTAAAATGTCAAGCGGATTCAGCATTCCAATTATTGGTCTTGGTACTTGGAAGGTAAGAAATTATGTTGAACATTCCATTTGCTTCCTTATCAACAGCCATGATTATCAGACAATTATGAGTCAGTCCTCCAATTAATCTCACATAAATCCAACAATGCGTGAAATTGCTCAATTGATAAATATATATTGATAGAACATTAAGCAACTTAATTGCTGATTAAAAATTAGTTGACTGATAATCGTGAGTTGATTCTTGGTGACGTATGAAGCATGTAGGCATGACTTTTTGTATTGTCTAGTAGAAAATTAAACAAAAATTTCAAAAAATACTTTCAGTCCCCACAAGGTCAAGTAGAACAAGCAGTAAAAGGCGCCATCGATGCCGGTTACCGTCACATCGACTGTGCCTTTGTTTATGGAAATGAAAATGAAGTTGGTGATGGAATCTCAGCCAAAATATCCGAAGGTGTCGTAACACGTGAGGATCTGTTCATCACATCTAAATTATGGAACATTTTTCATGATCCAAAAGATGTCAAAGATGCTGTTGAGAAGTCATTGAAGATGCTGAAGTTGGATTATTTGGATTTGTATTTGATTCATTGGCCAATGGGATATGCTAATTTGGATAATGGTGAGAATTTGTTTCCCAAGAATGAGAAGGAGGAGTGGATCTTCTCCGATGTTGATTTTGTGGACACTTGGAAGGGATTGGAGGAGCTTGTTGATGCTGGATTGGTTAAGTCAATCGGATTGTCGAATTTTAATTCAAAGTGAGCTTTGATTTTAAACTTTTCTAATTTTAAAAAAAATTCTGTCTCAAAATTCTAATTTTCAAATATTTATTTTTTAATTTTTTTCAAATTTTAATTTTTTTAAATTTTAATTTTTTTTTCGTCAATTTTTAACCTTTTTAATGTTTTTCAATTTTTAATTTTATTCCATTTAAAATTTTATATAATTTTTTTAAATTTTTATTTCTTATTTTAATTTTTAACTTTTTCAATGTCTATTTTTTCAATTTTTAATTTTTTTCAAATTTTAAATTTTTAATTTTTTTTAATTTCTATCTTTTTTAACTTTTTTAACCTTTTTAATGTTTTTCAATTTTTCATTTTTAACTTTTTTAACCTTTTTAAGCTTTTTAATGTTTTTCAATTTTTAAATTTTATTCCATTTTTAATTTTATACAATTTTCTTCAATTTTTTTAAATTTTTATTTCTTTTTCAATTTTTAATTTTTTTCAAATTTTAAATTTTTCACTTTTTTAATTTTTAATTTTCTTTTTTAATTTCTAACTTTTTTCAATTTCTAATTTCTTTCTCTGTTTATTTTTCAGGCAAATCGAACGAGTTATTGAATCAGCTAGGATTCAACCAGCAATGTTGCAAGTTGAATGTCATCCATACCTAAATCAAAAGAGACTGATTGAATTTTGCCGCAGTAAAAATATTGCTGTGACTGCTTATTCTCCACTAGGTAAATTTTGAATTCATTTAAAAATAATCAGCTTTAATTAAAAATTCCGATCAATTTCATTTTAGGATCAAATGACCGTCCATGGGGTAAGAATAATTAAAATATTTTTTTTTAAATTTTTTAAAATTCAAAAAAAGCATAAATTAACTAAAAATTTGATAATTCCAGCAAAACCCGAAGACCCACAACTTATGGACGAGCCAAAGATTGTCAAAATAGCTGAAAAACATGGAAAAACTCCAGCTCAGATTCTCATTCGTTATCAAGCCCAACGTGGTGTTGCAGTCATTCCAAAATCAGTCACAAAGTCAAGAATCATCAGCAACTTTGATGTCTTTAATTTTGAGTTGAGTGATGAAGATATTGAAGAAATTGACAGCATTGATTGTAATGGAAGATTATGTGTATTAGGATGGTGAGTCTAATGATTGAGCTTGTTAATTTGTGGGATTTCACACTTGAATGTTGAGAATTGCAATAATCTTATTTAAAATAGATCATAAATGTGTGAAATATTTTATGTGAAAATTGCACATTTTTTTAGGAATTTTGCTAATTTTTAAAAATAATATAATGCTAATTCTCATTTTATTTTATATTTTTTAGGGTCAATCATCATCCATTCTATCCATTTGCAGAGGAATTTTAAATCATCATCCATGATAGCTTGATTGTATTTTGCACCAGAAATAATAAATTAAAAATCTAAATATTGGATTTCACTTGAACAAAATAAAAATCAAAATTCGAAATAAAAATAAATTAAAAATTTATAATTTAAAAAACTATTCTATCTACTTTTCAGATATTAAAAAATAAAAAAAAATTAAAAATAGAAACTTAAAAGGGGTCATTCACTTATGACGTCCATCAAAAAATGGGATTTTTAGACCCCCCTCCCCCCTTCAAAATTTTAATTCAAAAGTGTCACAAAATCTCAGACCCCCCCTTCCCCCCTAAATCATGGACGTCATAAGTGAATGACCCCAAATAAAAATCAATTTTTTAACTTTTCGTATTTTTTCATTTTTTAAGAATTTCATTGAAAATTTGTCATTTTGTTCAAAAATTTAGCTCTAAAAGCTCTTTTATTTGGCAATTAAATATGTTCATTAAACTTATCACTTTATTTACTTCACAATATAGTTTTGTCATGGATTGCACAGTTAAATTCTTCAAATAATACAAAAGGTTCTCTATTTTTTTCAATTTTTCTTAACGCTTACTTAAATTTACTTCAAAAAAAATCAAATTTTTCCTTACAAAAGTTCCTAAATATCATAATCTCACTTTTGATTGTACAAAATAATAAAACTCGCAGGATATGGCAAGAACCCAGTTTTCTTAAACACATAATAATCGTACGAGACTTTTGTGAACAGCGCTATAAGCAGCAGAACTTCAATCACGATCAAATATTCAATGTAATTTGCCCAATCATCAATTCCTGATTTGCATAATTCAGTTTCTTTTAATTCTATAATTTTTGCTTGCATATTGTTGCATAAAATTTTATCCATGTCATTGACTAGGCGCCAGTGATCAATGTTTTTGACGATGTGGCATTCACAGGTGAGACGGTTGCCGCCAAGGTAAAGGATCTGAAAATATTAAGAGGGTTTGGTGAGGAAAATTGATCATTTTTAATTTTTCAACTTTTTTCATAATTTTCATTGAATTTTGTTGACTTTTTCTTAAAATTTTCATGATTTTTGCAAAAAAAAATCCTCAATTTATGTTTAATTCTAACAAAGTTGTGAGCTGAAGTGGCTCGGTGGCGTAGTGGTTTAGTTCTTCGGGACCTAATTACTGCCCACCGACACAGCGATTATGGGTTCGAGACTCGGCCAGGGAAATTTTTCTCTTGTCCTTTTTCTAATCATATGTACTGGAAATGAAGCTCACAGCCTTCCTTTGTAGGCTACAGGCAGAAATGTCATCAAAGGAGTGGTTCGGATCCCACTATAATCTGTAGGTCTAACTTGAGTGCAGTGGCTTGGCGACCCCTCACTCGTTAAACAATCATAAGCCGCGAATCGCCCTAGCGCAGCTATGGATCTTCTAGATCTGAACAGCTAAAGGTTTTTTTTGTTTTGTTTCTAACAAAGTTCTCATAAAATTTCAACATCCAGTAAACTTCCAACTCACCTTTCCTTGGTAATTCTTCCCCAAATTCGACAATATATAGTACGGAATATCTTTTATCTTGTTATTCTTCAACGACAGAACAGTAAAATTCTCCAAAAATTTCGAACCCTCCAAGTCAACAATGGATGTGATAAGATTATCATCAGCAAATAAGCTCTTAATATTCAAATAATAATCATTTGTAACCAGTGCTGAGAGTGATGAGATGCTGTTGTTTGTGATGTTCAAATAGTAAGTGTTCTCGGGCAACTTAGTCGGCAGCTTTGTGAGTCCAGAGTTGGAACAATCGACATCTGAGATGAAAATTAAATGATCTTTCTTATTCTCTTCGATATTTGAGTATTGCATGTGTCCAGGCTTGCATCTGCACTTTTCTGGACAGTCATATTCGAGTTTCTTGCGTTTTTCAACGTCTGAGATTGTTATGGATGCTGTGTCATTGAACCAGTAGACAACTTCACTTTCACAAAGAGATTTTTCTTTATTGAGGAATTTTACATCTTTTTCCAGAGCTGCTGAGATGTTTATGCATGAAATTTTTGAATTTCCGAGGATGTCAACTGTCGTGTTTTGAAGACTTGGAAGTTTCGTGAGATTATTTGCTGACAAATCGACGAGTTTTAATTGATTTAAATTCATAAAAGCTCTCTCGTTGATTTCTGTGATGTTATTATTCGAAAAATTCAAGCATTTTATGGATGAGAACCTGGCAAATTGTCCAACAATTCTGCTCACATTTCCATCCGTAATCACCAATGAGTCAACTTGCTTTAACGAGTTCAACTGCGTGACATTAATTTCAGCTTGTGTTGCATTAATAATATGAATATTTTTATACGTCGAGGCATTCATGTTTAAACAACCAATAGATTTTAGTATATCCGTCACATTACAGCATATTATGGCATCCCTAAACTGTTCACATTCACAACCTTTTGTCGTTTCCTTCTCGAAACAAAATTGATTGATGTCAGCATGAAAACATGGAGAATCGTCGACTTTTCGCTCTTCTAATGTTGCTTCTAGCACTTCTGTGTCCTTTTTGCCTTCCTTTGTGTCTGCTGTATTGGTTGATGATCCAATCTCACCTATCACATTCTGTTGTATCTGATTATCGTCCTGGATTTTTGCATAAACCCCAAAAATCAAGAGAAATATTAAAATTTGTCTTTTCAGCTTCATCGCAAGTGGAAAACTGAAATAGAAAAAACATTCTGATAAGGAAATATTGTTATTAATACACGAGTAAAGGGAATTATCTTAGGATTGGATACTCAGATATGATCCTGACTTGAAGACTAGAGACTAGAGACTAGAGACTAGAGACTAGAGACTAGAGACTAGAGACTAGAGACTAGAGACTAGAGACTAGAGACTAGAGACTAGAGACTAGAGACTAGAGACTAGAGACTAGAGACTAGAGACTAGAGACTAGAGACTAGAGACTAGAGACTAGAGACTAGAGACTAGAGACTAGAGACTAGAGACTAGAGACTAGAGACTAGAGACTAGAGACTAGAGACTAGAGACTAGAGACTAGAGACTAGAGACTAGAGACTAGAGACTAGAGACTAGAGACTAGAGACTAGAGACTAGAGACTAGAGACTAGAGACTAGAGACTAGAGACTAGAGACTAGAGACTAGAGACTAGAGACTAGAGACTAGAGACTAGAGACTAGAGACTAGAGACTGAAGATGAATCAAATAACACACAACTAAAGGTTCTGGATCACAACTGGAACAACCCAAAGACAATTCCAATTCCATCAATTCC
This sequence comes from Chironomus tentans, assembly GCA_963573255.1. Taxonomy (NCBI): domain Eukaryota; kingdom Metazoa; phylum Arthropoda; class Insecta; order Diptera; family Chironomidae; genus Chironomus; species Chironomus tentans. The sequence goes on from OY754305.1 coordinate 7,941,819, forward strand.
TATAGCTTCCAATCCTAGAACAACTCTTACAATCTAATAGTCTCAATTGTTGCGCAAATAAGGGTAAAGTAATGTCAATAAACAAGACTCACCTAAAAATGTCTTAACAATCGATTGCATTGACGATGAAATTGTTGATTTTGTGATCATAAAAATTCTTATTTAATTGACATCAGTCTTGTTGGTGGTTTTAAGGCACTCTTAAGGGTAGAAAATTTAAATTGATTAAAATTGCGATGGAATTAGGAATATATAAATAATAATATTTGGTTAAACCTCGATAAAGTGGATTGACGGGGTTTTGTCGAAGGGAATTTGGAAGATGGAACTTGTGAAAAATGAAACAAAATAATGTAATACAATTTTTATGAAAGTTTTAAAATAAACAAAAATAAGAAATAAAAAAAATATTAAAATTTGTAGTAAAAAGATTGAGAACATTCGTTCAGTTTAGAATAAAGTGATCCAGAAACAATCAAGAAGATGGAAAAATCCAAAAACATTTTGTCAATAAAAAATAAAAGCTTAAAAAGACAAAATAAAAGAACTTCTAATAATATGAAGAAAAGAACCAATAAAAAAAGACTTCAAGAATCAAACAAACCTGATAACTTTTGTGAAATCGTGAAATATTTCCCATCTGGATCTACTGATCTTCATGACAACAGTACAAATTCAGAAGATTATGAAAACAGTGAAGTTGATGATGAAGAAAGCAATGATCATGATGTGTTTGCAGATTTGGAAGAAAATGTTAAGAAAGAATGTTGTTCCGACACTGAAGATTACGACACACAAGCAATTAAACAAGAATTCATCGATTTACATTCGACGGTTAAGTTTCATAATGAGGAGCAACTGAATAACAGCAATGACACAATAATAAAGGTAAAAATCTTCATTTTTGACTATCTAGAATTGATTGACTAGTTGACTAGTTTGTTGCTCACAAGCTGGATAGCAAATCCTTCAATCAATATCACAAATATTTAATTATTTTCAGACCGTACCTGAATTAATTCCACATTCGAGTGATCATAACATCTTTAGAACCATAATGGCAAAATTAGACAAAATATCAGCAAAAAATGACCAAAACTATAAATTATTATCAGCTCAAAATAATGAAATTATGAAGCAACAAGTCTCAATTAATGCCAATTTAAAGATGCTAGAAAGACGAATTCAAAGAATAGAAACCAAACTTCAATGTGATGTCAAAATTGATGATTTCGTTATTGAAACTTTAAATAATGTTGAGGAATTAAAACAATTTTTATTAAGCGTCCAGGATGATAAAGAATACAGCAGCAAATGTGTATGTATAAATTAATTTAAATCATCAATAATTTATTCTTTATATTTTCATTTTCCAAAAAGATCGTATATCTCCACAAGCACTGCCCGAAAGGATCATCAAAACACACTCATTTTGGAGTGATCAAAGGAATTATTGATAAATTATTTACTCCGTCTTTTAAGAATGCTTGTGGATGGTCATCAGAAAAAAACAAGACAAAGTAAGGGGTCGTTCACTTATTACGTTACGCAAAAAAACGAAATTTTAGACCCCCCCTCCCCCCTTGTTACAAATTTTGCAAGAAAAAAATTTTTCTTTGTTTGACCTGTTACAAAATCTCAGACCCCCCCTCCCCCCTAAAAAGCGAACGTAATAAGTGAACGACCCCTAAGCAAAAGTTATTATTTTATTTGAAAATTATTAAAAAAATTAATTCTTCAGGTCTGAAAATGTGAAAACAAACCGAGTCTTACTCTCTGAGCATTACGCATTCCAAAAGCTCATTTTGGATGTTCTTAATTTCAACTCAAATGAAACGTTTACGATGGGACATGTGGCTGATGGAATTAAAGAGTATTACAAACGGTTTACAAGAAAAGCTATCGATAGTGAAACTGAAGGAGTTCTAGCTTAAAAAATAATAAAAGTTGAAAAAACTTCATTTGGCATTTTATTTAATTTATATAATGTAATAGTTTTTGGAAAACAATTTCAGGCATCTAGGGTATACTCTAGGAATATCCAAGGTATTTTATTTTGTAAGGCAAGGGAATACCAAGAAACAAGCCCCAGCTTTAAAATCTCTCGTCTTCTATTATGATCCAATAAATCTATTGTTGATCACATCACGCATAAATTTTGCTGACTTCTTAGCTGTTCTTTGTTTTGTCGGACTTGTAACATTAACATAGTAAATACCAAACCGTTCACTGAAGCCTCGTCGCCACTCAAAGTTATCTGAAATGTTGATAAAGATTAGAAAGACATAAGGGGCTGGTAGCTACCCTAGGTTGGTAACTTCCCTTCAATCAAGGGCTCTAGGGGTATCCCATGTCCATATTCTAGGATTACCCTAGGGTCTTCCAAATATCCCTAGGGTATACGCTTGAAGTAGTGTTTACCTTATTATAGAAAATTTAAATCAACTGACAATTTAACTTACCAATAACAGACCACGCAGTATATCCAATAACATTGCACTTTTCAACACTTATTGCCTTAGCCACAGCAATCAAGTGATCCCTAAAGTATTCAATCCTTCCATCATCATTTAACTGTCCATCATCACTCCATCCATTCTCAGTAATCAACACCGGAATATTGTTGTATTGATTTTTAATCCACACGAGAGCATCGTGAAGACCTTGTGGGACACTATAAAGCCATGTTGACTTGGCTCTCTTCCAGGATGGATCGATTGATGTTAAAATTCGAGAATCTTGATAGATTGTTGGATTTGAGGCTGGATTGTAGTCGGATGTGTCAAGTTCTGCATATCTAGATGAATAATAATTGAATCCAAGGAAGTCAGCACTACCTCTGACAAAGTTTTTGATGTCTTCTGACATTTCTGGAAGTCTTGACCAAGCTCGTCCTTCTTTCTTACTTCTTTCACCAATTTCATCGATCATAACTTGAGGATATCCACCAGTCTTGCTGTAAATTGCATGAGCGAACCATCCAAGCTCAAAATTCATAAATCTATCAATAATTTCTGGTGAATCATGTGGATTTTTACGGAAATAGAAGCGGCTGTCGAGGGTGATTCCAACCATTCCACGTTGATCTTGTTTAAAATGAGTTTTGTAAGTTTCATAAGCAGCTGCATGAGCTAAAATGACATGATGTGCACACATATATTCACCAACACCTCTGAGAGTAATTAGTGGTGGACTTGAACCTGTCGAATATCCTTCAACACAACTCTCAAATGGTTCATTAAATGTAATCCAAATTTTAACTCTAGAACCAAAATGTTTGTACAATGTGTAAGCATAAAGTTTGAAATATTTAATAAAATATGGATTGAGGAATCCACCAGTGTCTTGAATCCATTGTGGAAGGTCATAATGGAGCATTGTAACGACTGGTTCGATGTTATTTACTATCAATGCGTCGATTAGTTTGTTGTAATAGTCAAATGCCTTCTCATTGACAATTGTACTTGTTGGAAATATTCGTGACCATGATATTGAGAAACGGTAATGTTCAAACTGTGGGAAGAGAGATATTGGGAAAATAATGTGGTTTTGAATAATCAGTAATGAGATTCAAATGAACAAAGTGATGCCATCAAGTGTGTGGAAAAGAAGGAAAGAACTTACACCGACTTCCTTTAATGCTTTGATGTCATCCTTATAGTGGTGATATGAATCATCTCCAACATCTGTAAGAAAGGGAAAATTAAATAAAATTTCACATCTTTTATTTTTTTGAGGTTAGACTGGAAATTTTTGAGGTTAGATTGAAACTTTTGAGGTTAGAATCAAAATTTTTGAGGTTAGATTGAAATTTTTGAGGTTACAATCAAAATTTTTGAGGTTTGATTGAAATTTTTGAGGTTAGACTGAAAATTTTTGAGGTTAGATTGAAATTTTTTGGGTTTAGATTGAAATTTTTGAGGTTATAATCAAAATTTTTGAGGTTAGACTGGAAATTTTTTAGGTTAGAATCAAAATTTTGAGGTTTGATTGAAATTTTTGAGGTTAGACTGAAAATTTTTGAGGTTAGATTGAAATTTTTGAGGTTAGACTGGAAATTTTTGAGGTTAGATTGAAATTTTTTAGGTTAGAATCAAAATTTTTGAGGTTAGATTGAAATTTTTGAGGCTAAACTGGAAATTTTGAGATTAGACTGAAATTTTTGTTTTGTCAAAATTACTCAGTAGTTTTAACGACCACTTTGGTACGACAATTTTACAAAGAATAATGCATCAAATTTCAACCAAACTGAGAGAATTATGAACATATTCTCAAAGAAGATCGTCACAAAATAAACAAAACATACTTGATAAAAAATACTAAATTTTATCAAACCACTTCCATGTTTTCAGAGGCGTAGCCAGATATTTTTTGAGAAAAGGGGTCCACAGATTCACACTACCCTTGATTAACCCACTTCTATGTCCTCAACTCACCTCCATTGCTTCCATCTGAAATCATATCTGGATGATTGTGTACAAATGTGTCCCAAATTGACGGTCCCTTCCCGTCTTCCTTCCATCCACCTTCAACTTGATAAGCAGCTGTCGATGCACCGAATGAGAAGTTTTTTGGAAACTCGTAAATATTTTCGACATCAATTGCTTGACTTTCAATTAAAATTGGAGTCAACGACAGTGCGATAGAGTTTTGGATGCAAATTAATGAGAATGTGATAAGAAGTTTGAGCATCGTGACTGATTGTTGATGCCTTGGGTTCTGAATCTTAACTGAGGAAATAATTTTTGAGTTTGTAGAATGAAAAAAATGGAAATGAGAATTTTGTGGGGTAAAAAATTCTCTGAGAATTTAAATGAGAACTTTTTATGTAATTTTTTTTTAAAAATTAGCCAAAAAAACAAAACCAAGCCGGCTTTGTTGAAAAATGTTTTGAATTTTTTATTCTCTCAATTTTTACATGAAAATTTTACTTTTATATTTATGACATTTAAAATTGTTTCAAATATTTCTGGAAGTTAGTAGACTGAACACATTGTTGTAATTTAAAATTCATTAATTCACTCTTGACATTTTGAATGAAAACTTTTTAGAATTATCTACTAAAAAATTAAAAATTTAAGGAATTGTTTTAAAAAATTTAAAATAAAAATATTTAAAAAAATTTGAAATAAAAATATTTAAAAAAATTTGAAATAAAAATATTTAAAAATTTTAAAATAAAAATATTTAAAAATTTTAAAATAAAAATATTGACTATTTAAATAATTTAAATAAAAATATTTTAAAATTTTTATTAAAAATATAAAAAAAAGAATAAAAACATTTCAATTCTAAAAAAATCTGTAATTTTCAATATTTAATTAAAATATTTAATAATTTTTTAAAATTCAAAAGCGTCATCAAGTGAGAGTTTTGTACACTCGTGATTTTTAATCCTTGACAGAATATCACTAGATTTACACATGAAAACTTATAAATGCATTCTTAAATTGTTTGTTTAATGAGGAAGTTTTAGTTTTGAGCCCTTAAATATTTTTAAAATTTATATTAAATCGTCGAGTTCTTTGTATAAATTTGTAAATTTGAGGTACGATTGTTAATATATTCTTGGTCAAAAGTTCCAAAAAAATGTTTTGATTGTTCCTTTGTTAACTTCCACGCATTGCGTGCAGATTATTGTATTTTAACCTCAATTTCTTCTTCCTCTTTCAATAATTCATCCCTTAATCCCAAAATCATCCCACTTTAAATTTGTCGCATTGGCTTCAAGTCCTCAGCAATACTGAATTCAGCGTCCGTTGCTGCTGTCAATTGTTCGACTGTAATGTCTTCTGCTATCTCGATAAGTGTCAATCCTTTCTCTTTGTCTACATTAAATACTCCCTTTTCTGTCACGATCATGTCAACGACATTCTTGCCGGTCAGTGGAAGTGAGCATGCTTTAAGGAGTTTTGGTGAGCCGTCTTTATTGTTGTGTTCCTGGAAAATTGAACAAAAAAATTATTATTTGAGGTTAGAATGGACATTTTTGAGGTTAGATTAGAATTTTTTGAGGTTAGACTAGAATTTTTGAGGCTGGATTGCAATTTTTGAGGTTAGATTAGAATTTTTTAAGGTTAGAATGGAATTTTTGAGGTTAGAATTGAAATTTTAGGTTAGAATGTTCCATTTTGAGGTTAAGTCAACTCACCATAGTAATAATAGTTTTAGTTCCTGGAGCAGCGACCAAATCCATGGCGCCGCCCATTCCTTTCACAAGTTTACCTTAAAAAATAATCAAATTAGCATTTTTGAAGCATTCAAACACAAAATTTCTAACCAGGAATCATCCAGTTAGCCAAATCTCCATACTGTGACACTTCCATAGCTCCTAAAACTGTAATATCCATATGTCCACCTCTAATCATAGCAAATGAATCATCAGATGAGAATATTGAAGCTCCTGTAATCATTGTGACTGTCTCTTTTCCAGCATTGATCATATCAGCATCAACCATGTGAGCTTCTGGGAAGGGTCCAAGTCCAAGGACTCCATTTTCTGATTGTAAATGAACTGTGATGTCATTTGGGATGTAATTGCTTGACAATACTGGAATTCCAATACCCAAATTGACATTCATTCCATCACTAAACTCACAAACTACACGTTTGGCGATTCTCTCGCGAGATTTTGCTGTTTTTGATGGTGCACCATCTGGTCGACTGACTTGAAGTCTTTCAATTCTTTTCTCAAATTTAGTTCTGACAATTCTGTGGACGAAGATGCTGGGGATGTGAATCTCGTCAGGCTGGAGTTCACCAACAGGCACAATTTCCTCAACTTCTGCAATTGTGATTTTAGCTGCTTTACACATTGTTGGATTAAAATTTCTCGCAGATTTTCTAAAAATTAAATTGCCCATCTCATCAGCTTTATAGGCACGAACAAGTGCATAATCTCCAGTAATTGCTTCCTCCATAATGTATGGGATTCCATTAAATTCTCTCATTTCTCTTGGCTGACTTGGGATGACAATTTTTCCACCTTCACCGTATTTAATTGGTGATCCTCCTTGTTCGATTAAGGTTCCAAAACCTGTTGGTGTGAAAAAGGCAGGAATGCCAGCACCACCAGCTCTGATTCTTTCAGCTAATGTTCCTTGTGGTGTTAATTCGAGTTCAAGTTCACCAGTCAGATATTGTCTTTCGAATTCAGCATTTTCACCGACATAGGATGCAATCATACGCTTGATACGACGATCTTTGAGGAGGAGACCAAGACCGAAGTTGTCAACGCCTAAAAATGGATTAGAATTTTTGAAAATTATTGAGTTATTCTTACTAATTTGTAGATTTTTTGGCGGAAAAAGTCTTCTTACCAGCATTATTACTGACAATTGTAAGTCCAGTCTTTCCGGTGTCCAAAAGTGCTTGAATCAAATTTTCAGGAATACCACAAAGACCTGGAAGTAAAAATTATTGAAAATTCAAACTAATTAAGTATTTGACCTATGGTACCACCAGGAGGGGGGGGGGGGGGGGGGTTGATGGTCCACCCCCATTTAAATGTTTTTAAGAATTGAAATGAATCCTTACCAAATCCACCAACAAGCAATTTAGATCCATTTGGAATATCTTCAACTGCATCTGTTGTTGTGCTGTAAATCTTTCCTTTATACGCTTTGCAATTTGTGTTTGAAGTTGAGAATGAGCATGATAAGATCTAAAAGAGAATAAAATATTATAAAATATCAATATCTATTCGAAAATACAAATTTAATGTCATTTTTAACATCCAATAAACATTTTGTTCTGTGAAAAAATTCGACATATACAAAAACCTCATGGAGGTGTGTCTCAATATGTCAATACACAGAAAAATATGAGTTTGAGAATTTCATTATCTAAACGATTTTTTTCTTCGTTCGCATAATATTTTGTCTCTAGTAAAAGTTCAACGACATTCGTAGAAATTTGCGTCACATTTTTTTCCTATTTCCTTGAGCACGATCGACCATTAAAATCTGGTTTTGTAGCCTTGGTGATTCGTTTTGTAATTTGTAGATTTTTATTTTATTTTTGAAATGAAATATTATTGTGTTTTGGTTGTTAGAATGATTTAGTTTGAAATTAATGTGGGTTTGTTGGCATGATTTTAAAAAAAATGCACACGTTTTAGTATTGGTCTTGAAATTTCTGGTCTTATTTCAAGCTTGTATTGTATATTAGATATTAAGTTAGAGGCATGTCTGTTTTAGGATGTGACATATTATTTTGATCAAAAATTGGGTCTGAACGATGACAATTTATAAAATAAAGCTCATATTCTCTAGTTAAAAAATGATAAAAGATAACAGAAGTTATCAACACAAAACAAACCCCTTTCCAACTATTCCAGTTAAAACCAGAAATTATTTCATTTCAACTAGCAACTGCAGCACCAAAATCACAGTCTCTTATTTCTCTCTAATCTCCAAAAAAAAAATGATGAAATCTCCCCAATCAATGTCATAATCCCTTTCTTATCGCTCTCATGAAAAAAAAATCCGCACGATTTCATTTAGTCAGACAAACTTAGGGTTACCAGACATTTTCAAGAAAAATAGAGGACATCCCCCATGTCGACTAGTTTTATTCGTTTTCTGGACAAATTAGAACATTACAAATCTTTTTTATTTTTTGAAAAATGAAAAAATAGAGGACAGTCCTCTGAAAAACCAAGAAGACGGTCAGCCTAGACAAACATCACCTGACTTGCTTGTTTTTAATTCAAAAACTTGATAAAAAATATCAAAACAGCTGTTTTTGAATGATTTTTTTTTCTTTCCCATTATCAACGGCCGCACGCGTGAGTTGCTAAAATGTTTTTCGCCGACGTAATGGAATTGAGTTATTTTTTGTGGGTTATAAAAATAGATAAAATATTAAGAAATTTATTAAAGGGGAAATTTAAAAAAAAATAGAAAAATTTAGGTGAGTTGATTGAACAGTTTTGAGAAATTTTTCTTCCATAATTTTGTTAACTTAGTCTTTGTAGTTATTGGAGACTGGCACCAGGTGTCAGTTTCTGTAGCTCTACCCTACGCTAGTCCAGATAGGTATGGTATACCCTAGGATACACCCACCTAACCTAAAATTTTCCCAAAAAGGATGGGGTTGACCCCTAACCCCCTCCTCTGAATACGCTCCTAATGCTACTACAGGGGCGTATTCAGGAGTTTTTGGGGAAGTACCCCCCCCCCCCCCTTTTTGAGAAAATTTTTCAATTTGCTAGGGGTTTTCAATAAAATTTTAAAACCCCTCCCTCAAATAATTTCTGGATACGCCCCTGATGCTACTGATTCTTAAAGTATGGGGGCAAGTAGGATCATCCATTATTTTCATACAAGAACATTTTACCAAAAATCACTGATAAAAATTCTAGCCACCAACACTTCAACATAAATTTGCACATTTTTCTAACTAAAAATCCAGATTTACTTTATATCATCACTCATTATGCCACTATCACGAGTTTTTAGCAATTCATATCCACATTAACTAGGCGTATGGTCTGTAATTATCACTTTTGAGTGGATAGAATACTTTTTTATCAGGTACACTCTAATAACTTCATTTATCACCACTTTTGGAGTCCTATCACTCAAGTTGTACACAAATCATTTTCATTATTGCATATTAATTAAATTCACACCCAAAATGTGGATGTGATGTCAATAAAGTGTTGTAAGTTCTCACAAAAATTTGTAAATTTTTCACTCTTTGATTTTCTTCTTTTTCTGAACAACAAAATTTACGATATTCATTGACGGCTGATTGATAATGAGACGTAAAAGTATGCTGACCTTGAGACACAATGAATTTTTCCACCAAAATAATTTATTCTAAAATTTTATCAACTTACTCTTAAGTGATTCACAGAAACTCTTAAATTATTGACTTTCAAGATTGATTTTGTAAAATTTCCCAGCATTTTTGACAAAAATTCTTTCCTATTTGACAGTGAAAATGAGAAAAAAATGCTTCGCGATAAATCCAGCACTCGACTGAAGCAAATTGTCGTAAAATTATCTCGAATTCTTATTTACATGACGGTTTGTTAAGGTTGTACGGTTTAGTGCGACTTGTCTGCAGCCGCAATTCAATTTATAAACAAAAAGAGGTGAAATTTTTTTAATTTTTATTTTTATTAAATAAAAGGCTGGAGAAATGAAGCCTATAATTGTGGTTAGGAGATATGAGGATAAAGACTTGCGGCAGATGCAGGAAGTGATTAGGAATTATGTGCTGTCGATGTTCTCGAATGCTTTTTGGTTCTGTTTGTTTCGTGAGGTGAGAATTTTTTGATAATTTTTGAGGATTATTTTTGAAAATTGATTAGATTTGATCAAAATTCACAATTTTTACTATTAAAATTCCAGATCACCCTACAGCTAATCGTCTTGTCAACTGCAATTTTCTTCATTTTTATTGGAGTGCCATTACTTTACTGTCTGTCTTCCGTTCCAGTTGTGGTCGTCCTCATTGCAGGTAAGAGCCTATCCTCGACACCCTTATTAGTAGCATCAAAACACCCTCAACCCCTTCCATACCCCCGATACCCACTTGACCCCCAAACTAAACCAACAATCTAATCTAAATCCACAGTTTGCGTCTATTGCTCGCACTACAACAAAGCCATCGAAATGTCAAACATGCACGCCCCCGTATGCTTTGTCGTTGATCTCTATGAACCACTAACATTCCGTCTTGACAAAAAGGAACTCGAATACATTCAAATCACCGAGGATGAACTGAAAAATCATCAAGAAGAAATCAAGAAGATGCGACAAAAGCGAATTGTTGGAACAATTGCGACTAGAAATCATCAAGCACTTCATGAGTCCGCCTGGATTTATCGACTTGCTGTTGATCCGAATTATTCATTTGTTCAGATTGCAAAGCCTTTGATTTTTGGTGTTATGGAGCATGCTTATGTTAATGGAATGTTTACTGCTGAGACTGCCTGTGCTGAATGTCATGAGGAATCTAGGGAGTTGTTTTTGAAAATTGGGTGAGTTTTGGGAATTTTGAAAATTTAAAAATACTAAATTTAAAATTATTAATTTATTATTATTAGTTAAAATTAGATAAAACTATTATTAGTAAAAAATTAAATTTTTTAAATTTTTTTAATTCAAAATTTTTAATTTTAAATAATTTGAAAAATTGAATCTTTTTTAATATAAAATTTTGAATTTTAAGTAATTAGAAAAATTGAATTTTTCTTTACTTTTAAAATTTTGAATTTTAAGTAATTAAAAAAATTGAATTTTTCTTTAAATTTAAAATTTTTAACTTTAAGAAATTAGAAAAATTGAATTTTTCTTTAAATTTAAATTTTTAATAAGTTTAAAAAAATATTTAAACCTTTTTGTCAATTTTTAGATTCAACATTCGTCAAATTTACCACAAAAGTATTATCGGAAGCAGCTTGCGTGTCATGAAAGCACAAATTGGAATTGATTTGCAAAAATTCTTCAAAAATCATCGAAATAAGGAAATTTTGAATCAACAACGTGATTTCAACAAATCCGAATATTGAAAAAGTAAAATTTGAATTTTATTTTTACAAAATTTAATTTCTCATTTATTTTGATATTATCAAATATTGTTACAATCTAGAAAACTAAATTTTAATTATTCTATAATCTCATTCCATTTACATTTGAATTTATGAATCTTTAAATATTAAATCTCATAGAAAGTTTAGAATTTTTGAATATTGAAAAATTATTAGGAATTGAATAAAATTTTAGAATTAAAAAAATAAGCTAAATTGTTGGCTACTGAATTGGAATGAATCCACATTGTGAAGTTGAATTTATGTTTAGAATTTTATTTTTATACTCAAGGACTTGACTTAGGGGCATATACAGGGGGTCCATTGAGGATCAGACCCCCAAAATTGATATTTATATGGGAAAAAATTCGAGATGTTTGACCCTCCTTTCAGAATATTACAGCACTCAGGCCAGTTTATAGGGTATACTCCATACCTTTAGAAATACCCCTACGACACCTACGATATGAGAAACCGACCCATGACTTTACCTCCTCATTTGAAATGAAAAACTAAAAGGAATTTTTTTCAAATTTTTATTTCATTAGAATTCTTTAGAATGAACCGTTTATAGTACAGGATTTTATTAAAAAATAAAACTAAAATTCTCAAAATAATTCTTTTTATCAATTTTCTTTTGGTCCATCATCTAATTTTGCATCTGATTCAACTTCATCAGTCTTCTTTCCATCAATTTTTTCTTCTGTTCCTTCAGTTTTCTCTTCATTCTTAGCAGATTCATCAATTTTTACACCATTATCTCCTTCAACCTTAGTTTCTTCCACACCATCGACTTCCTCAACCTTCTTCCTCTCAAACAGCACAACAAGTTCACAATGATTTGTGTTCGGAAACATGTCGACTGCTCGTGCTATCTTCGGTTCAAATGGCACACCTTTCATTGATTTTGTTGAATTTTTACATAAATCTACAAAATTTTTGATGACTTGTCTTGGTGAGCAGCTGACATAGACAAGTCTATCAATCTTCTTTGAATTTCTCAGTTGTTGAATTGATTTTGTATTCAGACCAGCTCTTGGTGGATCAACAATTGCCACAATACTCTCGTTGTCCTTAACATTAGCATTTTTAACCATTATTGTAATCAGATCGTCAGCACTTCCGACAGCAAAATGTGAATTTTTAATTTCATTGACTTGTGCATTATGCTTTGCATCTTCGATTGCTTGTGGAATGATTTCCATGCCGTGGACTTCCTTACTGTATTTTGAGCAACATAAACCGATTGTTCCAGTACCACAGCATACATCCAAGACAGTTGTGGTCGGTGTGATCGCAGCTAAGTCAATAATTTCTTGATAAAGCTTCTCAGCTGCTTTTGTGTTGCCTTGAAAGAATGACGATGGTGAAATTCTGAATTTTAAGCCATGAATAAAGTCGTGGACATGAGTTGCACCATGAAGATGCTTAATAAAATTGCCTTGCTGTCCAGATCGACGTTTTTCAATCTCTTCATAATAAAGTGACGTCACATCCAAGCACTTTCCATCCTCTTCTGTGAAAAACTTGACAACATCATTTTGGAATTTTTCTTTCTCACTTTCTGTCATTTTTTGTGGATGAATACCAACAATCAGCATCATTGCCTTGTCATCGTCATGAAGACGAATTGTCAATTGCCTAAAATATCCCTCACAAGTCACTGGACTGTAAACATCAAGTCCAGACTTGATGATGAATTTTTTAAAAAGAGTTGCTGCTTCTTTCATCTTTTGCGGTGGCATTTTGAGGTTGTCAGTAGATTCAACATGAATGGAACCAGATTGGTAACTTCCAACACGATTTCCAACTTGAATTTCACCACTTTCATCTCGTCCGATTGAGAATTCACATTTGTTTCTATATCCAGTTGATTGTGGACTTGGAACGATTGGAAGAACCTTTAATGCTGGATCTACATATTCAGACATTTTAGATTTTCCCTGAAAGTAGTCAGCCTTCCTCAAATCAATCTTAAATTGGGCCAAAACTTCATCAATTATTTGCTGCTTGGTCACTAACTGCTCCTCATACGGAACATTCCCAAGTGGCTCACTACGTTCTGCTGCTGTCTTTTTAGAACGATTTTCATTTACTTGACCTTCAACTTCTTCATGTTTGCGCTTTTTGACAAGTGGGTCCTTGATTGGATTTGCTGGAACTGCTTTGAGGACTTTTCCTTTCCATTTGTAGCCGTTGAGGACTTCCAAGGCTTGATTTCTGTCTAGAATATTTAATGAAATTAATTTTGGTTAGTTTTTGAAAATTTAAGGATTTTTTGAAGTTCAGGTGTCTTCACACTAGAATCTTGAGGTTCAGGTGCCTTTACACTAGAGTTTTGAAGTTCAAGTGTCTTCACATTAGAGTTTTGAAGTTCAGATGCCTTCACATTAGAGTTTTGAAGTTCAGGTGCCTTCACACTAGAGTTTTGAAGTTCAGGTGCATTCACACTAGAACCCAACATCCTTCAAACCCAAAAAAATCAACTCACCTTCTTCACTCCTCAAGCAAACAAATGCAAAGCTTGAATTCTTCCTCGGAATCTTGATCTTACTAGCACTTAATGTCAGCGTGCTTGTGATCAACTTCTTCATCTCAGCATATCCATAAAACTTTGGCAAACCTTTTACTTCAATCTTAAAAGCCTCACTGGAGAATCCATCATGTTTCAAGTACCCAAATTCATCATTTTCCAGCTTATCAGACTTTTGTTGATTATCAATAACTGGTTTTGGGGGTTCAGCTTCCATTTCAACGTCTTTGCTAAAGTCTTCAGTGTCCATCTTGGGTTTGGATATGGAAATTATTTATTTTGAATATGAAAATGCCGAAATGATGTTTTTGTGTCTGATGTAAACAAAAACAACGTGATTTGAGAAAGTATTGCTAAACTTCTCTTGATCGGATAAATAAATTTGAATTTTAAAAGTCCGTTGGTGACTTTTTCAAAAATCTTTATGAAATTATTTTAATTATTGTAAATAATCAAAAGTTTTGAACGATAATATTCAAATAAATAGATCAAAGTTTTCAATCTAATCAGTCATATTCAAAATGTTTACGATATCAAAAATTTTAAGACTTTTCAAAAAATTATTCAGATCAATTTCAAAAAGAAAACCAAAAAGGTTAAATTCAATGGATATCGACGAATATGAATACATTGAAAATAAGTCAGTGTTCAGCTGCCAGATTTGCTATTTGGAAGTTCAACCTGGAGATGGAATCATTCTCAAAAACTGCAGCCATAAATTCTGTAAGGAATGTATCACAAATATCATCAAATTTGCATTAGGACCTGAGATCAACTGTCCTTATATATCAGATGATCATGAAAGTTGTAAAGAAATCATGCAAGATTGTGAGGTTCGGTGCTTTATATCAAGTGAGAACTACAACAGGCACCTGGAAAGATCATTGAACTTAGCTGAACTTTTAAATAAATTTTCTTATCACTGCAAGACACCAAACTGCATTGGATGGGTGGAAATCCACAGCAAGAATGTCAAAAGATTCAGATGTTCAGCATGCAAAAAGATAAATTGTGTTCCATGTGAGGCTGTTCATGAACATTACACATGCTTTCAATATAAAGCACTGAGAAATTCTCAAAATCAAAGTTCTACACTTTTTATAAATAGAATGATGAAGGAAAAGAGAATCATGAAGTGTCCAAGATGTGGAATTTTGGTGGAAAAGAACCAAGGATGTAATCACATGACATGCACCAAATGCAACCGTGAGTTTCAATGGATTGGAATTAATAGAGCTTAACTAGAGTGACCAAGGGCGTATCCAGAAATTTTTCGAGGGGGGGAGGTTATGATTTTTTTGGGGGTTCAAACTCCCTCCCCTGAATACGTCTATGAAGGTGACCAGACAAAACAAACAATACAAGACAGTATTGAAAAATACAGGAATATCCGTTAAAAAGCCTCGCAGATTAGGGGAGTATTCAGGTTTTTTGTTTTGGGTTGGGGGGTTCGAATCATGAGCTTTTCTTTTTTAATACTAGTAGGCTTTTCAAGGGTTAACCTCGAAACATTAAATTGTCTTGAAAATTTGTTTAAACCTAATCACAAATAAATTAAATCATATATTTTCAAAAATTACTTTTTATTTTTATATGTTAACATAAAACAAAGACAGCTTCAGAGGTTCTCACTCAACAGAGCAAGATCAAAGTCAGCGTCATAATAACGCAGAACATACTGCCTGTTGTACAGAATACACGCGCTTAATAGATCCATTTCCAAAATTACATGAGAACCGTCAGTACCAACTCTTCGCCATCGAGATGTATCTAAGTCTTTATTACTTTTTGGAATCACATGAGTGTGTAAATTATCACAAGCAGGAGCTGGTAGCATAGCATAGAAAAAGAAGCGAGTATTATCACTAATGATGGACAGCTTCAATTCTTTGGAAATTGCGTCAATACTGCTTGTTATGCGTTCAAACCATAAAAATGATTCCAAATCCTGACAAATATAAACGCCGTCCAAGAATCCGTCCATGTTAACGTCAATTCCCAGATGGTGAGCATCTCGTGCGTTGAGCAAAGCGATTGCATCTCTCAAACGAGTGTGATCTTGCTTAGTTAATGTTGTGTATTCGTGCTTTGACAATAATATAGCAATCACAATACCACGGTTGTATTGTCCATTTCTCATACTTTGTAGTGATGTTAATGGAGTTGGAGCTAAAAATTGAATAGACAATAAGATATATTTAAAAAAACAGCAAATAAAGCATTAAAACTACAAACCTGGGACTGGATTTATGATTTCATGAGGAAAATTTGAATCTGAAAATTCAATTTAAATAAAAAAATGATTAGAAACTAAATTTAGTAAAATTAATTAATGCATACTTGCAAAATTTTGATAAATTTGCTCTACATTAAATCCTGAAAAATTAAAGGCCATAATTTCTGAAATAAAAATGAGTGACATGACCGTTATAATAAAATAATTCAAATCAATAAAGTGTATTGAGTGTAGCGGTAAGAAGAAGAATCATGTAAGAAGCTTAGGACACAACAAATATTCAATTTTGCTGCATATTTTAAATTTGTAAAAGAATGTTTGTGATGAAATATTATAAAATAGAATACTAAGATGCATGCATACTTTAATTAATGAACTAATAGTAAAACTTTTTTAACAATTTATTTTTTTGAAAATTTTCCTCACAAATTCAACACATTGGTGCTACACTCAATGTTTTATCAAATGTTAGAATGCTGAACTGCATTACTTACTGTTTTGTTAACTTTTTTAATTGAAATATTCCAACTTTTTCGAAAAAAAATTATAATTTCAATTTCCTTTATAAATTTATTTACACAATAAAAAACCTTACAATTCCCAAACAATTGTAGTGTTTTAAATTTTAAAAAAAGCCGTTATTTTTATTGAATCTGTGTTCATAAAAGATGAATAACATTTTGTTTATAAATTATAAAAAAATATTGTATTTTTAAAATTTATCTGAAAATCTTCAAAATCATTAGATTTGTAATTAATTAAAAACATGTTCAATTACTTATACCAATAATCATGTTCATCCCAATTAAAAGATCTTTATTTCATTTTTTTAAAAATCTTAAAAAAAAAATCTAACTCGACAACCGCTGAATGCTCCATTCCTGCTGACACAAAGGACATCTGTTACTCTGTTTAACCCAAAGACTAATACAGCAATGATGGAAACTGTGATTACATTCCCCCCAGCAAACAACACAAGTCACGTCCTTATTTGTAGCATCTTTCTTAGACTCAGCTTGACATCTGAGACACGCGTCCATAACTTGAACTCTGCAGATAGCACAAGTGTCTGTTGAACAGTCCCAGCTCCACATAGCAACACTAGAATTGACATTTAAACGTTGTTAGCATTGAATGAGAATTAAAATGATAATAAAGCTGCATTTTGGGTTTGGTACTGGTTAGGGACAGTAAGATGGATCAATATGCCTTTCAAGTCACTTGATGTTCTAACTAAGTAGTAATTTTGAAGTTTTGATCATTTTTCAGTCAATTTTATTCAACTAGACATCCTAAAGTATTAAATTGAGATCCTTACCTATTCCATCTCTTTAAAGTAAACATTTTGTCTGGTTTTGATTGTTCGTTATCTGATGATTTGTCTTCGTCATCCATTTCTGTAATTTAATTGGAAAATCATTGAATTATTTATTTAATCAGATAAAAATTTGTTGAATTTTCATGATTTTAAGTAAGTTTTGCATTTAAATCCATCAAATTTATTTATTTTTAGGTCAACATATTCACTGCCGGAAAAAAATTCATTTTCAAAATTTAAGAAATTTCAAACAAAATTGTTCAATATTTTTTTAAACCTGCATCTTTTATTTTTTAAAAGAGCACATAATGTTTTCTACCTTTTTATAGCTTTTGTGAGATCCTTAAGTTCCTTTAAACTTCACGCTTTAATCGAATTATATTTTTTTAAAAAAAAATAAATTAGAAATTTGTTTTGAATCAAAACATGAAAAATGGTTGACGCACTGTTGCAAAAACAGAGCGAGAGAAGCAATTTAATTTTTGAAAATTCGTTAAAATTATTTAATTAAACTTTTTTCTATCGTTAATTTTATTTATTATTTTTTAAAAAATTGGTTCGTTTTTGTCTTTTAAAGAAATATTAATTAAATTATAAAATTTTTGAATTCCGTAAAGAATTGACTTTAAACATCGTAAGCATAAATTTAGTATTTTTAAAAATACAATTTTTATAATAATTCAAACATTTTTTCAAATTTCAAATCCAACAGTATACTTTCCTCATTCTATCTAAATGTAAACACCGACAAACTTTTCATCACTCAAATTACAGTCTCGCATTTCAATTTTAAAATTTACTCTGTAATCATCATCAAGAGGCTTCAGATTCATCAATTTCTGCTCATTTATTTGCAATATTTTATTAAAAATATCAAATTAAAATGGATCATTCCGGCTACCGTTCACCATTATCGACAAGATATGCATCCAAGGAAATGCAATTTTTGTTTTCTGATCAATTCAAGTTTTCCACATGGAGACGGCTGTGGATCATGCTAGCCAAGGCTGAAATGGTAAGTTGAATTTAGGATGTGGACATGATGTAAGTTGGTTGATGAATTATGTGATAATGTGGAGGTTAGAGAGGATATTTTGGTATTTTTTGGGTAACTATGAGATTGAAATTAGGGCAAAAGAGTCTTAGAGTCTGTTCTGAACCTTCGTTGGTTGTGGCTCTTAATTATATGGATGCATCTTGTAAGATATTGTTTTTAGCTGAATTATCATCAGATCTGGTCAGCCTAATGACCCAAAATCACCTCAACCAAAAAGCAGTCACTAAATCCATCAATCACCTCAACATCAACCTAAATAAACACTTATTAACCACAACTCTACCCTTTCTCAATTCTAGGACCTCGGCCTCCCCATCACCCAGTCCCAAATCACAGAAATGGAGTCCAACATCGAGAACATTGACTTCCCAGCAGCTGCAGCTGAGGAAAAAGCAACTCGTCATGACGTCATGGCACACGTTCATGTTTTTGCAAAGCAATGTCCTTCAGCTGCTCCGATAATCCACTTGGGTGCCACTTCCTGTTATGTCGGCGATAATACAGATCTGATAATACTACGTGATGCCCTCGACTTGTTATTGACGCGAGTTGTGAGCTGTGTGAAGTCATTGATGGATTTTGCTATGGAATATCGTGACCTGCCGACCCTTGGATTTACGCATTTACAACCAGCACAGCTGACAACTGTTGGGAAGAGATGTACGTTGTGGATTCAGGATTTGTTGATGGATGAGAGGAATTTGAGATTTTTGAGGGATGATTTAAGATTTAGAGGAGTTAAAGGAACAACTGGAACTCAAGCAAGTTTCTTGGAACTCTTCAATGGCGACGGATCAAAAGTCAAGGAACTTGACAAAAAGGTCACAAAACTGGCTGGTTTTGAAAAGTCATATCCAGTCACAGGACAAACTTATTCCAGAAAAGTCGACGTCGATATTGTCAATGCAATTTCCAGTCTTGGATCAACAATCCATAAAATGTGTAGTGATTTGAGACTTTTGGCATCGATGAAGGAAGTCGAGGAGCCATTCGAGTCGACACAAATTGGATCATCAGCAATGCCTTATAAGCGTAATCCAATGAGATCTGAGAGATGTTGTGCACTTGCCAGGCACATGATTACACTTCAATCGAATGCTGCAAATACCCACGCGACTCAGTGGATGGAGAGGACACTTGATGACTCAGCAAATCGACGATTGACACTTTCTGAAAGCTTCTTGTCGGCTGATGCCTGTCTATTGACTTTGTTGAACATTTCTCAAGGTATTGTGGTCTATCCAAAAGTTATTGAACGTCATATTCAACAGGAACTTCCATTTATGGCTGCTGAGAATGTAATTATGGCTATGGTTAAAGCTGGAGGTGATCGACAGATTTGTCATGAGAAAATCAGAGTTTTGTCACACGAGGCTGGAGCACAAGTTAAGCAACATGGAAAGGACAACGACTTGGTCGAAAGAATCAAAGCTGACAAATATTTTGAACCAATTTTGGGACAGCTTGAGCATATTTTGGATGCTAAGACATTCACAGGACGTGCTGGAGAACAGGTTGCTGACTTTTATGAAGAAGAAGTTAAGTCAGTGCTGGAAAAGTATGCTGGAAAGATTCAAACTTCGAGTGTTAAGTTGGTGATTTAATTTTGAAACTTAAGGCGAAATTGAATTTTTTATTTTACAAAAATTAATAATTTTAATAGTAAATCAAATAGAAAGACTTTTAAAAAATCAAAAAATTCTAAAAATCTGTAAGTGCCTAAGGCGCATTTTATAAAATGAGACTAAATAAATAAAAATATTTTGAAAATTTAAAAACACATTTTTATTAAAAAAATATATATTTTATTCTTATTTTTTTAACGTATTTGTTTTTTATTCTTTAACTCCCGAGCGGCACAAGTCGGTTAATCGAGAGGAAAACCCACGCCAGGGTGACACCAGGGCGACCTGGGGGCAAATTTCTCGTCACGACGGAAAATTTGCCCTAAAGTCGTCTCAGCGTCGCCCTGGCGTGGGTTTTCCTCTCGATTAACCGACTTGTGCCGCTCGGGACTTACTTTATTCTTTCTAGTTAAATTTTAAAATTATAAAAATTTTCATTTTTTTAAACTTGAAATTTTAAAAGTTTTCATTTTTTTAAACTTGAAATTTTAAAAAAATTTATTTTTTAAACTTGAAATTTTAAAAAAATTTATTTTTTTAAACTTGAAATTTTAAAAAAATTTATTTTTTAATTTAAAAAAATCTACTTTTTAAATTTTAAAAAATTTATTTTTTTAATTGCAAAAAATTTTAAATTCTTAAGTTTTTTTAAATTTGAATTTTTTTTAAAGGTCATTAATTTTTGAATTAAAAAACTATTTTTATAATTTTTAAAAATTATAAAAAAATAGTTTCAATCACAATTTTTAAATTTATATCTGAATTTATCAAATTTTTAAACAACTTACAGTGTCATCAATCATCGCCTCACATGTCAACACCTCATAAGCTTTCGTAATTTTCTCATTCCCATACCTATCAGCATAAACTAGTCCAATTGATGGTAAAACTTTTCCAATTACCATCACTCCATTATTCTTAGTTCTTCCAATATAGTAAGGCCAATTTCCTGATTGATTTATTGAAATTGCATTTTTCGCAGCAAGTCCTTTCGATGAAATTTTCCAAGAAAAACTTTGAAGTTGTGCTTTCGACAAGTAATTAATTGAGTCTGATGTTGATACTTGGTTTGAATTGTTGTAGTAAAATGAAAAAGTTGGAAGATTGTGTTGCTTTAAATCAATTTTACCAAGGATATGTGTGCTGTTGATGTTGATATGGCCGATATATGAGAGAATGTTTGAGTTTTGTGAAGTGATTTCGATACCATCGAATAGGAATGATGATTTAGGTGGAAGTTGCTTCCAGTGGGGAACTGTGAGGATAAAAATAGAGATTTTTTATAACTAGGAATGCATCCTAAAAAGCTTATGGTGTAATAAAGGCGAAAATTAGTGCCACTTCCTACCTTATCCCTTCCTTTTACCTAAAATACTCTAGGGTAAGGTAAACGAGGTACTTAAGAATATCCTTGGATGCCTAGGTCGTTCTAAGGTATCCAACCTATCCTACCCAGGGTTGCTTTAGTGGAGGGAAGTAAGGGCACCCTAGGGGAGCCTTAGAAACCAGCCCCAGTTTCTATGAACCTAATTGTCTATTTTACCATATTACTTACCACATTCAAACATTTCCTTAACTTCAGTCACTTCAACTTCTTCTGTATCCATCCCCAAATACTCTTGATCAACACTAGTTGGATCTTTAATAACACTTTCAGTAGTTCCTGACGTAGTAAACAACCATCCTGAGGAGAAGTTACTCTCATTTTGTTGTCTAACTGTTGAAGTTCTCCTCGTAGTAGTTCGTCTAGTTCTAGGTGTCGTTGATCTTGGTGTATATTTTGAAGCTGTTGTGAATCTTGAAGTTGTTCCTGTTATTTCTTCAAACTTGGTGGATGACTCTTTTGTAAAATCTTCAGGCGTTGCTTCTTTAGGATCTTTTGTAGTGTTGATTGTGGAAAAAAGGGTGGATGATGATGTTTCTTGAAGATTACTTGATGTTCCTAATGATGAAGGTTCAGTCATTGAAGCTAGAGGAGAACTTTGAAGCTCTTGATCAAGTTCTGAAGCTTCTGTTGTTGTTTTAGAAGCTACATTAGTGGAAATTGTGTACTCTAGGGATGGTTTAGAAGTTACTTTTGTTGTTTCAGTAACCATAGTAGCTATTGTGGTTGCTTTTTGAGTTGTTACTGGTTTCTCAGTATTTTGTGTACTGAAATCTTGAGCATGACTTTCAAGTTGATCCTTTTTAGTACTAGTTTCAATGTTACTGCTTGATACTGATTGATTAACATCACTTGATACCAAAAATATTAAGTTTTGAGTTACAGATTCATTTGACTCAGTAGAAATCGATTGAATATGTCCAGAAGATGACATATTATTAGTTTCAGTTGATGTAGTTAAAATATTTGCTGAATTTGATGAATCTTCAGATATCAAAGGAGGAATTGATGGTCTTGTTGTTGAAGTTGTTCTTGTTGTCTGTGAAATTGTAGGTTCTGTGACTAAGATTGACTCCTTGAAAGGTGCTTCACTTAGATTACTAGTTTCTTGGTGATTTTGATCTCCTGGATGTAGAATATTCTGTGAAACCAGGTTTATTCCCAAATGTTCCGTTGTCTGAGGATTAAATTGTCCAAATTTATCTTCAACTCCTTCAGTTGATGCAGTTTGGTTGTGACTTGTTCCATTACCTAGTCCTTCAATATCTTCTTCATTCTCAAACACAAATTGTCCTAAATTTCCACCACTTTGAAGTGAATTTTCCTCATTTTCACTTCCGTTTGAACTTGAATTACCTCCAATTGGCTTCATCTCTATATCAGTTCCAATTCCATTCACATTTGACTCTAAGTTACCACCAAAGCTTCCTCCTAAACTATCTTCACTTCCCACGCTCTGTGTTAATTGCTGCAATGCAACTTGTCCATCCACATGGACATTATGAACTTCAATATTAGTATCCGTTGATGAACTCATTTGAGACATTATGGTGCTTGACGAAATTTCATTAAATGATAATGGAGGTATTTGAGTCCATGAATGTATCGCAGATGTTGATGATTGAGCATTTAATGGTTTGGAATTGTCCATTTGAGATGAATGTGGTGAAGATGTTGATGATGAGTCTATTGGTAGAGAGAATGGCATTACAGTTGGTTTGGAAGGATATTCAGCTGTTGCTGCTTCAATTAATGAGTCTGAACTTTCTGTGCTGATTATTAAAGCTGAATTGTACTCAATAGTACTGGAATTATCTTGGGGTAGCTTTATGGGTGTTAATGATGAAAATGGCAAAGATGGAGGGATATAGCTGTATCCACTGCTGTTATTAATGTGTACAGTAATGTTTTCACCCACAATCAATGGGATTTGTGATGCATTTTCAAAATTACTTGATGATTCAGGAGAAAAATTTCCAGATGAATCTGTTTGTGTGTCTGGATGGTCTGTAGAAGATGTCAGCAGCTGATCGACAGAATTTTGAGGAGAAATCTCTGTAGTTGCTTCCTTTGATGATATTGTAGATTCAAAATCAACCATTGTTGTAGTCTTAATCACCAAACCTTCTTCATCACCAGCTGAGTCACCTTGACATGTCAGAACTTCATAGCAATCAGTCGTCCTTTCAATCCCATTCTCATCACTATAGTACATCAGTCCAAGAACCCTCACAACTGTTCCTACATAACTAAATCCATTAACTTGAATTCTTCCAATATAAAATGGCAAATTTTTTGATGCTGTTACTGTCACTGCATCCTTAACTAATGCTCCATGTGATGAGTTTTTCCAGATGAAATTTGAATTTTCTAAATATTCAATTGATGTGTTTGTGAACCTAACAGATCCATCAAAAGTGTAGAAAAGTCCAGTTGGATGGGAAATTTGAATTCTTCCAATTTGAAGTTCACCGTTGACTTTAGTTCGTCCAATAAATGAGCTGATACCTGGAGAGAATGAGCCAGCTCGAACACCATTATTCAAAATGCTGTTGTTAAGCTCGAATGACTTCCATTTTGGTGCTGAAATTGAAGATTAATTGTTAATATTTAGATTCAAACTAGGTCAAAGTAACTTAATTATAACTTAACTTACAGCATCCAGATCCACAACTTGTTCTCATCGGAAGCGAGGAATTTTCCATCAAAACTTGAATGTTTGAGTGATGTTTGCACCAAAATTGCTCATTGCACTTGTTAACTGCTGTTATGTAATATGAGATAATTTTATTAAATATAAATGAGTAAAATTAATAAAATCAGATTAATTGTCAGTAATGAGCAGCTATATCCATAATAATTAAAGAATCACTTAAAAAAAGTTGAATTAATTATAATAAAAAGTCAGCAAAAAAAAAGTTGAGGCATGCAAAGTGTTTGTCAATAATAAAAATTATGTCATGCAGTCAGAAAATAAAACTCAGTTTTCTATTTGAATAAAATATGTGAAGTCAGTCAAAATAATGGACTGAATGGAATTGAATAAAAAATTAAAATAGAATAAATAATAGTCAATGTAAATAAAATGCTTGGATATGGTCAGGGTTTTTATTTTTTGGATGGTTTTAATTTTTTTCATCGACAATCTATTTGGGCAAATAAAATAATCTATTTTCTATTTTTATTTTTTTAAAAATTATTAATTTTTTGTATTTTTTAAATTTTTGTATTTTTTAATTTTTGTGTTTTTTAATTTTTTAAAAATTATTAATTTTTTGTATTTTTTTAATTTTTAAAATTTTTGTATTTCGGAAATTTTTTATTTTCTAAATTTTTGTATTTTTTTAATTTTTTAAAAATTATTAATTTTTAGTATTTTTTTAATTTTTTAAAATTTTTGTATTTTGGAAATTTTTTATTTTCTAAATTTTTGTTTTTTAAATTTTTGTTTTTTAAATTTTTGTGTTTTTAAATTATTATTTTTTTAAAAAAAATTTTACTTAGTTAAAAAGGTTTATTTTATGAAAAATTTGAAAATTTAATTTTTTAGTATTTTAAATTTTTCATTAAAAATTTAAAAAAAATTTAAAAAATCAAATTTCATTCAAATATTCTAAAATTCAAAGCTTTCAACTTACGACGACAGCAAATTGTCTTTTTTCTTATCCCATCGATGAATCTTGTCTTTATAATTGCAATAAAATCATCATCGCAAATAAATCCTGGCTTCCAAGTTGATATGTCTGGACATGATGGAGCATATGCACAATTCTCACAATTTGTGATCACTTGAAAATTTAATTTAAAATTAATTTTTAATAACATTAAAAATTATATTTTGCTCATTTCTCAATTCACAATTTTATTTTTTTTAAAAGCTTTACAAATTTTTAATCATTTATAATTAAATTTTTGTGTTTTTTAAATTTTTGTGTTTTTTAATTTTTTAAAATTTTCAATTTTTTTATATAACATTAAAAATTATAAATTTTTTAACTTTTTAAATTAAATTTTGAATTTTTTAATTTTTAAATTTTTTTACAATTTTTAATTTTTATTATTTTTGAGCTTTAAAAACTATTTTTACCCATCAAAAATCCACAAAAAATCACAAAAATTCCCTCAACTCCTAACCTTTCGACCATTTCACTCAAATCTTTATCACAAAACTAAGAAAAATTCTTCAAAAATCATAGTTTTTATAAATTTCTTCTTTCGCCGCTCCTTCATTCTTTTGTTCATTTACATCTAACAATCATTAGTTATTTTGAATTGATTTTTGTATCAGTTTGTGCGATCATCAAAAATCAATAAAGCTAACTGTTGTGTGGTAAATTATTAGCAAATTTTGTGGTATTTGTTGCTGATTCTGCTTGGCGGCCTGAAGAGGTTAAGACTATGGCTTGTGAGTATTACAAGAGACAAATTGGATTAAATCTAATTTTTTAATGTATTTGAATTACTAAAAAAACAAAAAAATTGCTATTTAATTTAAAATAAAGCACATTTTTAAGATGATTAATTATTCCTTTTTTCTTGAATTATTTATTGTTATTACCACGTCTTTTGACTATTTAAAATCTTTTTTTGGCACACACACCTTTGTTAATTCTTAAATTCCCTACGAGTTAATATTCCCATTATAATAAAATACAAGATAATGACCAATAAAATGAAATTTAATATCTAAGTCTAAGAATAAAGAGCCCGAATATTGAATTTGACATGAGCATCAAATATTATTTTAGCATTATCGAACATAGGCTAGTCAGAATTCATTCAAGAAAGTAGATAAAAAAACGACTTTTTCAAATCCCCCTCCCCCCTTGTCACAAATTCACTTACCCAACCCCCTCCCCCCTAAAGTGTGACGTAATTTGCGAACGACCTTAAAGGTATTCCCAAGAGTAGCCATAGGGGATCTCAGATTATTTCCATTAGTGCTTTCCGGGTATTTATCTTATATTTAAAAATGTGAGAAACAAAAATTAGTGATGCTTGGTTATTTAATTAGCAAATGTTAAGGTTGGTCAAGAAAAAAAAATCTACAAAAAAGCAGCTTAAGAATTTTGACACTCATTTAATAGAAAAATATAGAAACAACAATAAGATTTTTGCAAATACTGAGATAATCAGCGTTAAATTGTACACGAGCAACAAAAATTAAATTTGGATATGTCGATGCAACAGAGTTGACATCAATGATATTGAAAGCATTTACAAAAGATTTTTAATAACAAGTTTAAAATGATCATTGAATCGACACAACAAAAATTATTGTGGATGGTCAAGAGGCTGATTAATCAGGGCAGTGGTAAGAGTGTATTCAAAAAATTAGAGCAAAATCATGCAAAATAAACAAGCGAAGATGCAGACGATGCCAAACACACGTGTTTTTATCTTGTTTTCAAAAATAAGTAGCTTGCTAATTTTTGGTTTTATGTAATTCAGTAAAGCGATTATACTCAGTAAATGAGTGTTCTGTAAGAAATACTTTTAAATATTGCTATATATGTTAATAGCTAATACAAAAATTGATAATCTACTTTAAGACTTTTGAGTAATTAATTTTAATTTTAGAAAAAATTGAAAAATAAATAAATAAATTAAGAATTAGAAATTAAAAAAATAAATAAATTAAGAATTAAAAATTAAAAAAAATTGAAAAAATTAAAAAAATAAATAAATTAAGAATTAGAAATTAAAAAAAGAAATAAATTAAGAATTAAAAATTAAAAAAAATGAAAAAATTAAAAAAAATAAATAAATTAAGAATTAATATTTGGAAAAAATGAAAAAACTTAAAAACTAAATAAATTAAGAATTAGAAATTAAAAAAAGAAATAAGTTAAGAATTAGAAATTAAAAAAAATGAAAAAATTAAAAAAAATAAATAAATTAAGAATTAAAAATTAAAAAAAATTTGAAAAAATTAAAATGTTTAAAAAATGTTTAAAAAATTATAATTTTAAAAGATTTAAAAAAATTAACATTTTAAAAGATATAAAAATTTTTTAAATTTTAAAACAATTTAGAATTTTATAAAAAAATATAATTTTTTATTTTTTTAAGGTAAAGTAATGTTTTTTCCTAAAAAAATAAATCCCACAAAATTAAAATTCGCGAATTAAACCGTGACCGATTGATGATTATAATTAATTCTGAAATCTCACTCAAATTATTTTTGCGACTCATCAAGCTTGCCGGAAGTATACGTCAGATTCAATTATTCTGAATAAATTAAAACACAATTTCATATAACAGATAATTATAATCTGTTTGTTAAGTTTTCACAAATTGTCGTGAAAAAGTAAAAAAGAATTGTAAAAATAGACAATTTGTCATAAAATGAAGCTGCAGTTATTATGGGAATAAAAAATAAAATGATTATTTGCGAGGTCGATTGGTTTTTAAAATTGTAAAGTATCCGCGGGTGCAATAGCATTTTAATCAGATAATTAAAGGAAGAGTTAATTGAAAAAGCACGTTTTAACATTTTTTCCACAGCTAATATATCAAGAGATGTCATTTCGACTGTAATTTTTAAATCTAATGCAAATATTGAAATAAAATTTGTAATTTATATATTTTAAAAATTTAAAAACTAAAAATTTTATTAATTTTTTAATTTTAAAATTTTGAATTAATTTTTTAATTTTAAAAATTTTGAAAATTTTGAATTAATTTTTTAATTTTAAAATTTTTGAAAATTTTGAATTAATTTTTTAATTTTAAAATTTCTGAAAATTTTGAATTAATTTTTTAATTTTAAAAATTTTTGAAAATTTTGAATTAATTTTAAAAATTTTGAATTAAATTTAAAAATTTTGAAAATTTTGAATTAATTTTTTAATTTTAAAATTTTTGAAAATTTTATTAATTTTTTAATTTTAAAATTTTTGAAAATTTTGAATTAATTTTTTAATTTTAAAAATTTTGAATTAATTTTTAAAATTTTTAAACTTTAAAATTTATCGAAACTATTAGTGTTTTTAAATTTTATAAATTTAAAAGGTTAACGAAATTGCTAAAAAGTTAAATTTTCCAAATCAAAAACTAATTATTTATAATAAATCATTAATAATATAAAAAATTTCAATAACAAAATGCGCCTAATGCACACAATTGTTTTACAAAAGTCTCCAACTTTTGTTAACTTTTTAATTACATAGTCTGCATGAAAAAAAAACTGAAAATTACTTTAGTTGCAAACCTCTCGTGTTCCTGCTATGAAGTGTGCTTTTTATTCCAAGAGACCTTGAAAATTTTTATTTAAATGTTAATAAAAGTTAAATAAGCACTTCTTGTGGTTAAAAAAATAAAACAAGCAGAAAATTCTGAAAACGCTCGCAAAATTGCTCGTAAATTTGATTTCGTTTTCAAAAATAAGTCTTCAGTCTGATTTCATCTTCGCAGCCAGCATACGGAATGTTTTTAACTGTGTCAAAGATTTTTCTCACATTGAGTTTTCTAAATGTTTATGATGCGAATCAGGATGTGGAATTTGTTAAGAAATTATCCACAATTAATGATATTGTGATGGAAAATGATGGTCAGTGCTATAAAGACCTGAAACTGATTCTTAATTTTGTAATGTTAGAGGACTTTGCTGCAATTCAGAGTGAGTTTTTATTCTCTATGAAAATATTGACAAATCCAATTTGTGAAATGATTTAAAAGTCGGATAAGTGGATGTGCAAATATTTACTAGTAAATAATAAAATCAATATTTAATAATAATCTTTATCATCCATTAGTGTTCAATTCATGGTCAAGATTTTCATTGAATTATACGCATGGAAACTCGTATGACTTTGGGAACTACGATGAGTGCTTGGAGCTTAAAGTGGATGACCTCATCGGTACTCAATACTGTTTAGTGCAATTTTACTACAATTCATCACAAAATATTGTTAAAGTTAAACCAAAACAGTCGTATTTAAATCGTGGATGGAAAACCCTTGACGAAAGATTTGGCGGAGCTGTTTGCTTGCCAGAAAGTTGTGAAAGTGATGATGTGAAAAAAATAATGAAGAAATTGTTTAGTGGAAGTAATTTGGTATTGGCTGAAGATTATAGTCAAGATGGATATTGTAAAAAATCAACACAGTTGAGGGGATTCTCAAGTTCTGAAATATTTAATAAGTAAAGTGGTGAACATTGTTTATTTTTTTATGGATTTCATTTTTCAGTTTTTTATGTTTTTTTTAATTTTTTTTTTAAATTTCTATTTTTTAAAAAAATTAATTTTTTTAATAATAATATTTTATTTCTTTATATTAAGTATGTACAAAAAAATTTAAAATACATTTTCTTGAGGTTGGTTTTTAAGGAACCAGACTTGAAGTCTTTTCGTCAATTAGAAAAAAAATTTAAATTTTTTGAAATTTTTATTATTTATAAATTTATAAATTTTCACTTTTTTTAATTTTTCAATTCTTGATTTTTTAAATTTTTCTACATTTCTCATTTTTTAAATTATTAAATTTTTTTGTTTTTAAATCTTTTTGTTTTTAAATTTTTAAATTTTTTGTTTTTAAATTTTTAAATTTTTAAATTTTTAAATTTTTAAATTTTTAAATTTTTAAATTTTTAAATTTTTAAATTTTTAAATTTTTAAATTTTTAAATTTTTTTTTACATTTTTAAATTTCGTTGTTCTTAAACTAATTTGTTTTTAAAATTTTAAATTTTTGGGTTTTTATATTTTAAAATTTTTTTGTCTAAATTTTTAAATTTTTTTGTTTTTAAATTTTTAAATTTTTGGGTTTTTATATTTTTACATTTTTTGTCTTTAGATTGAAAATTTAATTTTAATTTTTTTATTTTTAAATTTTTAAATTTTTTTGTTTTTAAATTTTTTTGCTTTTGAATTTTTTTTAAATTTTTTTGTTTTTAAATTTTTTAAATTTTTTAAATTTCTTTTTGTTTTTGTTTTTCGAATTTTACTTTTTAAATTTTTAATTTCTTCTGGATTTAAATTTTTAAGTTTTTTGTTTTCAATTTCTTCTGTATTTAGATTTTTAAATTTTTTTGTCTAATTTTTTTTGTTTTTAAAAGCAGGGTTCGTGAAGAGTAAAAAAAATCTTTGATTTCTGAAATCATTTTTTTCTGTGATCTCAGAAAATCATGATTTTTGAAATCCTACGTAAATCTTTACGTAGGATTTTGACTACGTAACGAAAATCATTACGTAGAGATTTTCGTTACGTAAAATCTTTTTTGTTTATGATTTTCATTATGAATGATTTTGAA
Source organism: Chironomus tentans (assembly GCA_963573255.1). Taxonomy (NCBI): domain Eukaryota; kingdom Metazoa; phylum Arthropoda; class Insecta; order Diptera; family Chironomidae; genus Chironomus; species Chironomus tentans. The sequence goes on from OY754305.1 coordinate 7,972,768, forward strand.
CATTTTAATCTCAATTTCTTATGCAGATTAATTGAACATAATGTTTTCACGATAATTAAGCTGTTCAGAATAAGCACATTACACTTTAGGTGCTTAAATTAACTAAATTTCGATAAAAGTAATGAGCATTTTCGTCTGGATGTTTTTTGCTGATCCAGACGAAAATGAAAGTATTGAAATTTACATAAATTAAGCACCTAAAGTGTAATGTGCTTATTCTGAACAGCTTAATTATCGTGAAAACATTATGTTCAATTAATCTGCATAAGAAATTGAGATTAAAATGTTCAAAATCATTCATAATGAAAATCATAAACAAAAAAGATTTTACGTAACGAAAATCTCTACGTAATGATTTTCGTTACGTAGTCAAAATCCTACGTAAAGATTTACGTAGGATTTCAAAAATCATGATTTTCTGAGATCACAGAAAAAAATGATTTTAGAAATCAAAGATTTTTTTTACTCTTCACGAACCCTGTTTAAAAGTCTTAAATTTTTTTGCTTTTAAATTTTTAAAATTTTCAATGTTTTAAATTTCTTGTTAAATTTATCTTAATTTTAATTTTTTTTTTAATTTCTAATATTTTTAATTCTTTTTATATATTTAAACCTTTTTCTAATTACCTTTTTTTTAATTTCAGCATAACAACAATATTCTTCATATCATTAGCAGTAATTTCATCATTTTTATTCAATTCAACATATAAACAGGAATCAGTATTCACTAAAATAATTTCAGCATTTTCATTTAAACAAAATTTTAAAGAATTTTTGAACTTCACTCCTGAGAAAGGTTCAGTAACATGTCTTAATGGCATCAGATCGATTTCAATTTTCTTTATTATGTTTTATCATTTTGTGTCTCTTCGAATAAATTTTGCTTTTCGGGATGGAAAAAATCTGGCTGAGCTAAGTGATAAGTTCCTTGTGAGATCAACAGGATCATTGTCATTACCTGTTGATGCTTTCTTTGTTATGAGTGGAGCTTTAGTGACACGATCAGTGTTAAAGCAGCTTGACTGGTAAGAAATATTTTTTTTTATTTTTCTTTTAAATTCTGAACATTTTTATTTTTTTAAAGTTTTTCTTTGCATTTCTTAAAATAAATTTTTACTATTTTTAAATTGAAATTTTACCAATTTTTATTTTTTTAAAATTATTTTTTTAAATATTTTTTAATTTTTTAAAATTAAATTTTTACTATTTTTAAATTCAAATTTTACCAATTTTTATTTTTTTTAAATTATTTTTTAAACATTTTTTAAAATTACATTTTTATTATTTTTAAATTAAAATTTTACCAATTTTTAATTTTTTAAAATAATTTTTCTTTCAAATTATTTTTTAAACATTTTTGAATTTTCTAAAATTATCATTTAAACATTTTTTAATTTTTTTAAAACATTATTCTAGTGGAAAGTTTAGCATTTGGAAGCTATATATCCAAAGATACTTCCGAATAACGCCCACAGTTGCAATAGCGGTCATGTTTAATGTTGCAATTTCAAACTTTTTCTACAGAATGGTTCCTTATACTTTTGAGAACAACCTTGGAACTTCATGTGAAAAACATTGGTGGGAAGTTCTGCTGCATACTCAGGTTTACTCAAATCCAAGGGATATTGTAAGTTTTGGATAGCTTTACTATTGGAATTATTAATTTTAAATATTTTTGGATATTTCTTAATTTTAGTGTGTGATACATTCATGGTATGTCCTTTATCTTACTTTATAGTATAATTAAATAATTATTTTATTTATTTTGATAAAGGTACTTATCAGCAGACTTCCAACTGTTCCTTATTGCACCATTATTGGTCATCTTGGCTTACAAATTTCCATACAAAGAGTTGATAATTGGAAACTTTTTGATCCTCATGTCAGCATTCATTGTCTACAGATTCTATCTAGTTGTTGACGAGAATATCACTGTTGAGGACTTGACTGTGTTAGTGAGTTTTTATTATGTTTGACATTTTTTAACCTCAAAAATATTTTTTTAGATTTCGTGATTTATACGGCGAGACTGAAGCGGCATTTTACTATCCAACACACGTGCGAGGACTTCCTTTTCTAGTTGGAATGCTTCTAGGTTATTTACTGAGAGACAAAGAGTTTACAATTGTGAACAAAAAGGTAAATTTTGGTCAAGGGTGGTTCATAAATGACGTCAAACAAAAAAGGAGATATTAAGACCCCCTCCAGACTCCCTCTGTATCAGAATTTTCGTAAAAAAATCTTTCTTTTGGATGGAAGTGTCACAGTATCAGGCCCTCTCCCATTTAGGGGGGTGGGGGTTGGTCGTCAAACCCCCCTTTTTGGGAATGTTTTTTCAATTTGTTAAGGTTTTTTAAGCAAAAAATCCCAAAACCCCCCTAAATTATCCCAACCAGGGGCGTATTCAGAGAGGGGTTTTAGGGGTCAAAACCCCTACCTTTTTTAGGATTTTTTTCAATTTGCTAGGGCTTTTTAAGAAAAAAAAACCAAAAACCCTCCCTAAATTTTCCCTTCCATATTTCAAAACCCCTCCCTTGAAAGCTTTCTGGATACGCTGGACATCATTTATGAACGAACCCCTAAATATTTACATAAATAATCATAAAAATTTCATTCAATTTTAGATCACAAAATTGGTCATCAGGTCATTCCTAACATTCTCCATTCTACTCTTCTTCATCTACCCAATCCCAATGGAACCACTCAGTCCACTAATATCACACAAATTTGAAACATTTCTGCTGATTTTCGGTCACTTCTTTTGGTCACTTGCAATATCAATCCTCATTTTTTCATGTCATCATGGCCATTGTAGATTTATTAATAAATTTTTGTCGAGTCGAGTTTGGACACCGATTGGTAAAATGGGATTGAGCTTTTATTTGGTGTCTGCTGGGATTCAATTTATGATTGCGTCATTTAGACAGGAACCGCAGAGTATAAAAAATGAATTTAATTTGGTAAGTTGAGTTTTGGAATTTTGGAATGAATTTTTTGTAATTTATAATTTATTTTTAGATTCTTCAATTTCTGATTGAACTGCCTTTCATTGTGCCTATTGTTATGATTGCATACTTTGTTGTTGAGGTTCCATTTATTAAGATCGGAAAAATAATAACAGATAAAATTTGTCGATGAAAAAGATTGAATATTGATATTAAAAATGATCTGTAAAAAATTAGTTTTAAGAAATAAATTTAACTGTCAACAAAGTTGATCGAATTCTTAGTTTAATGTTATATCAAGATCCACGCGTCATGTGAAATTGTCAAGCAATTGTTTGATAAGATTTCAATCTAAAACAAAGAATCTTGCTTGTATAAAATGTTTACGGCGAATATTTTTGGCTTTATTTTCAATTCTTTATTACATCTGTGAAGACTTTTTGCTTTAAAAAAAGTAAGGAAATATGAGAAACTCATTGAGTAAGTTATGAAATCAATATTTTAAAATTAATCATTTTTGAATAATAAAAATTAATAAGAGTTTTTATTTAAATATTAAAAAAATTAGTAAAATTTTTTGACAATTTTCAAAAATATTTGTAGGTCCAAATGCTCTTTTTTGTGTATTTATTGTAACATTTTCCTACACTAATGGTATCTCAGGACCTCCTAGCACGTGGGATCGCTCCTGTTTAATTCCTTCACTTAACACCTGTCTTCAGCATCCAGGAGCAAAGTTTCCATCTACAGATATTAAGTAGGTTGTGTAATAATTTCTGTGTAACATTTTGAATCACTTTTAACTAGATTTAAATGTGACATCATTAAATTTTGAATAATTTTTTCAGTTATTATTACATTTGCGGTGAAAACGGTCAAGTTGCAAGAGTTCGCTGCTTTTGTGATAGAATTTTTGACATGAGAATGCAAAAATGTGTTCCTGGTGATCAGCTTACTACAATTAGTTGTGATTCTTATGAAAATACAGACATAAGATTATGTGGCGATGATGAATGCATCCAGTACTTTTATGAAAATTTTGATAAACTATTTGGAACAAATGCTAAAATTAGTGTTCAAAATCTCACGAAATTTCTCACGAGCAAAATTTTTCGTGAGCAATTTTTTTTGAAAATCTCACGAGCCACATTTTCGTGAGCCGCTCACGGTTTTGAAATCTCACGAGCTTTCGGGCTCGTGAGCCAAATTTTGCTCACAAATGAGCTCGTGAGCAATTTTTTTTTGCAAAAATTTGGTTTGGAACATTTTGTATGGAAATTTTTTTTGTAGTGACTGAAAATTTTACCGTTGGCTTTTCTTGACTTTCCTGGATGTTGAAAAGAGTACTGGACATGCTTCTTCCTGATTCCTGACTTTGTGCTTGCTTTATTCCTTAACTTTTCTTCAAGTAATCATCGAAAATCATAGTAACCAATGATGCAAAAGAATGTCAAAACATTGGTACAAAATTACATGAGACAGCTCATATGGAACTGGTCATGTCCAACTGGTTGGAACTACCAAAAAAAATTTTTTCTCAAAATTTGATTTATTTTTGTTTTTCAGGCAGTTTTAGACATAGGTCGGAATCAAGCACTTCCGCTACTTCCAGACCAGATTTTAGGTGCTAATTATGTTAAGGAGGTACTAAAACATCAAAAAAGCACAAAAGTTTCAGAATATCCATCAGTTCCTCCAAGAAATCTCGCATTTAAGTGATTTGTTTAGTAAAATGTATGAAAATGTCAATTAAATGCGAGATTTCTTGGAGGAACTGATGGATATTCTAAAACTTTTGTGCTTTTTTGATGTTTTAGTACCTCCTTAACATAATTAGCACCTAAAATCTGGTCTGGAAGTAGCGGAAGTGCTTGATTCCGACCTATGTCTAAAACTGCCTGAAAAACAAAAATAAATCAAATTTTGAGAAAAAATTTTTTTTGGTAGTTCCAACCAGTTGGACATGACCAGTTCCATATGAGCTGTCTCATGTAATTTTGTACCAATGTTTTGACATTCTTTTGCATCATTGGTTACTATGATTTTCGATGATTACTTGAAGAAAAGTTAAGGAATAAAGCAAGCACAAAGTCAGGAATCAGGAAGAAGCATGTCCAGTACTCTTTTCAACATCCAGGAAAGTCAAGAAAAGCCAACGGTAAAATTTTCAGTCACTACAAAAAAAATTTCCATACAAAATGTTCCAAACCAAATTTTTGCAAAAAAAAATTGCTCACGAGCTCATTTGTGAGCAAAATTTGGCTCACGAGCCCGAAAGCTCGTGAGATTTCAAAACCGTGAGCGGCTCACGAAAATGTGGCTCGTGAGATTTTCAAAAAAAATTGCTCACGAAAAATTTTGCTCGTGAGAAATTTCGTGAGATTTTGAACACTAGCTAAAATTACAAAAGAAGATGTTGGAAGTTATTTAAAAATGATGAATTGAATAAATGTGAAAATTAATTTTGTTTAACATTTGTCTTTAAATTTTTTGACTTTGAAGCCGTTTACAAATAGTGGACAGAAAACTGAGTCTTTTTTACAACATTCCTCATTTTTAGACAATTTTATGAAAATATCCTAAGAGGTCGTTTACAAATTACGTCAAGCTTTAGGGGAGGACGGGGGGTAGAAGAATTTGTGACAGTCCAAATAAAAAATTTTTCTTTCTTTGGAAAATTTGTGACAAGGGGGGAGGGGGGTTCGAAAAAGTTGTTTTTTGCGTGACGTAATTTGCGAAAGAGATAAGATATTATCAAGGGTATGGAACAGATCAAATGACCTTTGAGCACTTCTTTAGGTGAGTCTGTTGACTCTGCACTGAATGTTCTTTAACCAGGGGGGCGAGGGTCAGAAATGATGGGTCCCGTATCAAAAATCCCCAACTCAACAGAAAATCTTCTTCAATATGCCAAAGGAACCAACAAAAGATAATAAAAAGTATTCATTATGAAGGTGATTTGTAAGTTCAAATAGACAAAAATAAATCAATTTTAAGACTTGTGTAGATTGCTTTTTTCAGATTTCACTTTGATTTTTTCAATGTTTGTTTTGAGAGCTTTATGTCGTGAGCATTTTCCGGACCCATGGGATAAAAGCTGCCCAATGCCATCACAATCACTCTGTAGTCAATATCCTGGAGCAAAATTCCCATCAGATGACATTGCGTAAGTACATGTAATAAAAATATGTTTAAATTTCTCCAAAAAAGTATATTTTCGTAGCTTCTACTGGATATGTGCAGATGGCGGAATAATTTTGCGTGTTCCATGTTTTTGTGATCTGGTTTTTGACATGAGACAGCAAAGATGCGTTTTTGCAGATATGATAACTTCATTATCATGCTCTTCTTATGTTAATTATGAACTTTATCAATGTTATTAAATATATTGTCAACACAACGATTTTTAACTTGACTAAGTTAAATTAAAAGTTAGACTAAAATAGGATGGTCAGATGTGACTATCTTCAACGAACAGTCCCTTTTTTCACCAATTTCACCTTACAAATTAACATTGATTCGTAGTCTTGTTTTCCAATTTTTCTATAGATTTGTAGTTGTTTTGGGTTTTATTATTGAATAATTAAGAGTTTATTTAATATGGGATTTAAAGAACTGTTTTAATTATATCATATTAGTGCTATTTAATTATATAGCTAGTGAATTCTTTCTCAGTGTTTTGGACATGAAAATATACGTTTTTTCTCAAAATTCCCCTGGTCAACCTACAAAAAAAAAACAATTCTTTTTAAAAAATGTTTGATTTTCTCAAGCAACAGTTTTCAAAAATTATAAGGTATTTGCACCTATTTTCAATTTGTATTTCAATTTCTATTTCATAAGAATTTAACTTCTACAAATGTGCCGCGCCACACAGTATGATGACCACTGTAATAATCTACTACTATGCTTAGAAAACATGTGTACTTCCAACTGATAAGAATACGTGCTGCTATTTTCAGCTCATTTTTCATTGAGGAAGTTTGATATGTTTAAAAAAATCCGCAAAAACAATGAAGATGTCAATTAATGGAGATGGTTTGATTAGATATAATGTCCGAAATACTTGTACTATAAAAGCTTTGAGGAAGAAATTGCGAAACTCAGTGAAGGACTGCGGTCGATTTTCAGCAGTAATTAAGAAGAAAAATAATTGTAAAAAAATTAATAGAGTTATGAAAAATTATCTTTGTAAGTTTTGTTTTGAGGTCATGTTTCAAAAAAGTGAACGAAAAATGTGAAAAAAAAAATCTCTTTTGTGTTAAAAAAATATATTTTAGAATTTTATACTTAAAAAATAATTAAATATTTTAGTGAAAATTAATTTTAAAAAAATTCTTACAGTCACAGCCCTAATCTTGGGTTCGTTTTTTGCGTTCATTTCATCACAAAGTGAATCATTTGATTTCATCGATTCTCAAGGTCGATGCTGGCGTTGTGAGTCAGGATCATGTAACGCATGTCCTGCATCAATACTTCCAAGACCAGAACCAATTCCACAGCCAAGACTTTGGCCTAATTTCCCCAATGATTGGGATAGAAATTGTACACCACCAACACCACAAGATTGTCTTGAGGCTCCAACTGGCAAATTTCCATCAAATGATATCAAGTAAAAGAAACTAAATTAAAACTAAAATTTAGATTAAAATAAATATTTTTTACTCAGTTGGTATTGGGATTGTGCTCATCAAGGTGGAAGGTTCCCTGTTAGATGCGAATGTGATAAAGGCTTTTTCACGCCTCGACAAGAATGTGTATATTCTGATGAAATGTTGGGAATTGTATGCCTTCCATATACAGATGACCAAATAACTCCTTGCGGTAAGAAAATTCCTGAAATTTTTAAAAAAGAGGTAAAAAAATAAAATTTTATTCTAGACGTAACAACAACAACCGTTCCGACAACGACTACAGTTTCAACAAATACAACATCACCACCATGCGTTTGCATTCCATTCTGGCCGTGTAGATGTAATCCATGCTGGCATATGCCATGTCACAATTGCCATGGTTGTGGATGGGGAAAATAATTCAGCAAAATGAAACTCCATTCACAAAAAAAAAGATTTAACAAATGAAATTGAAAAATTACAGATAATTTGATTTTCATTTTAACAAAAAAATTATCTGTTTAATTTAATAAAATAATAGTTTAAGAGAATAAAGTAATATAAAGTTCAGCAACTAAAAGAGTACAAATAAGAAATAGTAATAATATTAGTTTTAATAATAAATAAAATAAAATAAATTTCATCACAAATTATTCAAATGTTTTTTATTCAAAAATTTAAATAATCTGAATTTTTTTCGTACCAAATTTAGGCTGCCCATCTGCTTGGTTTTTCAGAGGACAGTCCTCTATTTTTTTCATTTTTCAAAAATAAGAAAGATTTGTAATGTTCTATTTCGTCCAAAGAACGAGACATGGAGGATGTCCTCTATTTTTCTTGAAAATGTCTGGTAACTCTAACCAAATTTCATAATTTGGTGATCAAATTTGCTTCACAAGTACTTAGTTTCATGCTTTTTTCTATCGTTCGTAAATTACGTCACGCTAAAAAACTACTTTTTCGATCACCATCCCCCCATGTCTCAAATTTTCTATACAAAAAAAAATCTTTTGTATAGATTTGTATAAATCTTACAAATTCTTTGACCCCCCTCCCCCCTAAAAGCGTGACGTAATTTGCGAACGACCCTTAATATTTTTTTCTATTTTTCTCTTTCTTGTTCTAACTAGAGCTCAAACCCTGTGAACTATGTACTACTTAACAATTGAATTGCCAATAAATAATAATAATAATAGTTATGACTATATTTTTATAAAGAAAACTAAGGGGTCATTCAGATATTAAGTGATGCTAAAAATGGTCATTTTAGTTTGTCTTTAAATTCACCCCGTTCCTTTCCTGGTTTGATTCATGCAAATAATTCAAAAGCGTAAATAAAAAAGGTAAATTTTGAAAACATTAAAGACTTTTTTGATTTATTAATAAAATTTGCGACAAAAAATGTTCTGGGGTCAGTTTCAAAGTGCTGTGTTCACTTCTCTTTCATTTGTAGTTTCCATTATATTTTTGGAATCAGAACATTGGGCGACCCAGGGTACTCTACCCTACTCTACTCGGTTTCTATCTAGAAACCTTAAAATCAGGTATATTCCAGGTAGGATAAGGTAGAGCAGAGACTTAGAAAGTGGGTGGGGTCATTACTCAGGCAGTACCTATTAAAATAGTTCGTAATTTCTGAACGACCTCAAACAGAAAATCTTGCATACATCAAATAACATCTTCCGACTTCCTCATCTTCCGTCATTATTTCTACGACATAAAGATCAATAAACCTATTACTGTTCTTTTTCTGTAAGGGGTCGTTCACTTATGACGTTCATGATTTAGGGGGGAGGAGGTCTGACACTTTGTATTAAAATTTTTTTTGAATTTAAAATTTGTGACAAAAGGGGGAGGGGGGTTCTAAAAATCCCATTTTTGATGGACGTCATAAGTGAATGACCCCTAAGACAATTTCCTTAAAAATTTCTGATAATATAGCAAAAACATCAAAAACTTCCGCCTTTGTTGTTCATTTTTGCAATTACAACAAAAATGTTTTTAACAAAATATTTCGCAAATTATGTGCTCTGATAAGAAAAAACTAGTGTCTCGTCCCAAAATTTAGTATATAAACAGCAAAAATATCATTTTTTAGTTTAGTGAAGGATAACCGTCACTTTTGTGTGATGTCAAGTGACGAGTAAAAATAGAAGAACTGAATTTGTGGCTTATAAAAGAATAATGAGAGAGATTTTGAGTGAGTTTAATTAAGATTTGTGATGAAAAATCACTTTTTTTATTTTTTTACATTCAGAATTATTTAAATTACCACAATAATCTGAGCATTGATCCTCAAATTACTAATAATTCTTTACCTTTTTTACAGTCGCAACCCTCCTTCTGGGTTGTTTATTCACATTCGCAACAGCTGAACGTGGATTTTTTGAATTTCATGATTCATATGGACGCTGTTGGCGATGCCTTCCTGGATCAGCATGTGTGAGATGTTCTACAATATTTGTACCATTTGTGAGTGGTCCACCTAAAGAATGGGACAGGACATGTGCACAACCAACAGCAGATATATGTAACGAATATCCTGGTGTCAAGTTTCCACATCAGGATATTGGGTGAGTTTTTAAACATTTTAGGTTAAATGCTTCGAATTTTCAATATTTTTTCCTAGATTTTACTGGATATGTGCAGATGATGGTATAATTGTAGAAGCTGAATGCTTCTGTGATCATGTTTTTGATATGCGAGAGCAAGAATGCGTATTAACAAATGATCTTACAACTATTGCATGTAATGAATATGCAAATCCTGACCCTCATGACTGTGGTGAGTAAAATTAACTTAACTTTTTCAGTTAGACTTGTAGCTTGATCTCCATCCCTTTAAAATACGATATAATTAACCGATCATGTAGAAAATATCACGAAAAATAATTTTTGAACTTTCAGCATCCGTTGATCCTCGACCTCCTCCATCGACTCTCGATCCAGGTGTAACAACGCCATCAACTCCTCCAACAGACACAACACCTGGATCTGGAACAACACCATCAGTACCTACAGCACCAAATGAATCAACCGAATCGACAACGGTTGCTAAAACAACACCATTAGTTCCAACAGCACCAAACGAATCGACAGAATCGACGACTACAACAATCACAGATACAACAACAACTACTATTTGGGTCCCAACAGCACCAAATGAAACTCCAACAATATCGACGACAACAGAAACAACAACAACGACTTCAAATGGAATTACAGATCCGATTACGATACCAACGAGAACAACTGAAATTGGTGGACCAGATGGAATTCCTCCAGTTAATACGGATTCTACAACAGTTTCATCAGATGCAGGCACAACACCAGCACCATGCGTATGCATCGTTTGGTGGCCATGCTGGTGTAATCCATGTTGGAATATGCCATGTCATAGCTGTAATGGCTGTGTTGGAATGATGGGTTAAATTAATAGCTGCAATAGAGTCCTTCACCGAAATAACATCAATCATCACAAATGGAAACAGGTTTCTTGGGTATCTTGTTATATTGAGGCATACCTTGGGATATACAATAGAGCTTCAGAGAACGGGTGTACCCTAGCCAGAAAAAGAGAAACCAGGTCAAAGAGAGCACTTGACTTGAATGCTTCTAAAGTTTAGAAACTTTGAATCAAAATCCAGATCAACCTTCAAGTCATGTTCTCAACTGGCATCCAAAAAGCATGACATTATTGCGTAGTCAGACATATGTGGTCACAAAATAAAAAGATTCCTATAATCTTGTGCTTTTTGGTGCAGAAATCAGAGTTGAGGTATAAATTTTTACTCTGATTTTATCTCATAACGATAAGCTTAACTTGCGATGGTGTTTAAAAAATATTTCAAAAAGGTAAATTTTTGGTCAGAACTAAATCCCATCACGACTTAAGCTTGTTAACCAAAAAGTAAAGTAGTAGATAAGAAAAAGTTCAGCGACAAAAAGTACAATCGTCAAAAAAATTAGTAATAATTTTTCAATGACTAGTTTTAAGTTTATATCTAACTTTAAGAACAAGGTGATGGGAAATTTTTCAGAAAATAATTTTTGGTGACGGGAATGAATAAAAAATTGGTAAAAAAGAAAGTAAAAAATAAAGTTGAAGATTGATTTTCACCTTTGAAATTTTTGTGTTTTACTTATTTTTAAAGCATTTATTGAATGTTTTGTTCAACAAATTAAGTGTTATTTGTAACATTTTGAAAAGGTCAAATAATACTTTTATTAATTTTTTCCAATATTCTTAACAGAGCATTATCAAGAGGCATTCAGAAGCCCCCCACTTTTTGGGAATTTTTTCTAATTTACTAGGGGTTTTTAAGAACCATCCCTTAACTTTTGGATACACCCCTCGCACTATTCTAGTATTTAATAAATATTGTTTTTTAAAAATTCAAATTTTCTTCAAATAAATTAAGTAATCATGTGTGAACTATTGTCAATAAAAGTCTAAGTGCTTTTAAAGGGGTCACTTATTATGTTCGCTTTTTAGGGGGGAGGGGGGGTCTGAGATTTTGTAACAGGCCAAACAAAATAAAATTTTTTCTTGGAAAATTTGTAACAAGGGGGGGAGGGGGGTCTTAAATTTTGTTTTTTTGCGTAACGTAATAAGTAAACGACCCCTAATGTTAAAACTAAATAAATTGCACCAAAACACTTTGTAACATGAAGCACTGCTACATACAAATGACACAAAAGTATTAAAAAACAATTTATTTATATAAGTTTCAGAAAGCTCTAATTACCTAGTTAAAAATAGTAACAACAAAAATATGGTTTCCTGAAGTTAAAATTGTGTTGTGTCTTGTTAAGAAAAGGTTGTTAAATTTTATCATTCATCCTCAAAAATCCAAAAAAAAAATATTTTACAAGAGAAGGTAATCAATTTGTTTTAATTAATTTTTTAGTTTTCAAGATTTATTATTTTATAAATTATAATTTTTTATTTACTATTTGAATTAAATAAAATAATTTAATAATAATTTTTTTAATCATTAAATTTGGAGAAAATTCAATTTGGTTGGGTTTTTAAATAATTTTTTGCGCCACATTGTTAAAATTTGGTGGGTCTTTGTAATTTTGGTGTCAGACTCAAAGGTATATTTTAGGTTACACTAGATTAAGTGAATTAAAAAAAAAAGAATTTTCACAATCGATCCCTTGAACAACTCCAAAAGTCTCTCTTTGTCGGCAAAATTTGGAGTTGCAAAGTTTAAAATTTATTCTTGTCAATTGGTGAAAAGACTGTGCAAGTTGACGATAGGAATCAAGAATAACATTGCAATTTACAAAGTACTAAAATTTTCGCAATAATTTGTGCGGATGTCAGAATTTTTGTACAACGAATTACTTTGCACGTAAAATTACTAATTTAATTAAAAATTTTTGGCCTATAAAAGCCAATTGGCACAGCTTTTGAAGTTTAGTGAAGGATAGCCGTCACTTTTGTGTGATGTTAAGTGACGAGTAAAAGGAAACAATTTGATTTTGTGGCTCAATTAAAATAAAATGAGAGAAACTTTAAGTAGGCATTGTAAAAATTATTTGGATTTTTGTGAATAACCTTTTTTTAATCCTCGCAGTTACAATCCTGATTCTGGGTTGCTTCTCGACATTTGCATATGCTGACCGTGAATTGTTTGAATTTCATGATTCATATGGACGCTGTTGGCGATGCCTCCCTGGATTAGCATGTGTGAGATGTTCTACAATATTTTTACCTTTTGTGAGTGGTCCACCTGGCACTTGGAACAGGACATGTGCACAACCAACAGCAGATATATGTAACGCAAATCCTGGTGTCAAGTTTCCACATCAGGATATTGGGTAAGTTCTTTTAACTTTTGAGGTTGAAATTTTGGATCTTCAACATATTTTTCCTAGATTTTACTGGATATGTGCAGATGATGGTATAATTGTAGAAGCTGAATGCTTCTGTGATCATGTTTTTGATATGCGAGAGCAAGAATGCGTATTAACAAATGATCTTACAACTATTGCATGTGATGAATATGCAAATCCTGACCCTCATGACTGTGGTGAGCAAAAATAAACTTGTTTATTTCAGTTAGACTTGTAGATTGATCTCCATTCCTCTAAAAGACGCTTTAGTTAGAAAACATCACAAAACAATAATTTTATACTTTCAGCATCCGATTTTCCTCGACCTCCTCCATCGACACTCAGTCCAGGTGTAACAACTCCATCGACCATCGATCCAGGTGTAACAACTCCATCAGTACCTACAGCTCCAAATGAACCAACAACAAAACCACCTATTTGGATCCCGACAGCACCAAATGAACCAACAACAACAACAACTGGATCAACGACGACAACAAAAGCTATTTGGGTCCCGACAGCACCAAATGAAACTCCAACAATTCAACCTCCAACAACTCCACCTATTTGGGTTCCTACAGCACCAAATGAAACTCCAACAATTCAACCTCCAACAACAACTCCACCTATTTGGGTTCCTACAGCACCAAATGAATCGACGACAACAACGACTTCAAATGGAATTACAGATCCAATCACAATACCGACGAGAACAACAGAAATTGGAGGACCGGGAGTGACAAATCCTGAAACTACTACAACAGTTTCATCGGATTCAGACACAACACCAGCACCATGTGTTTGTGTTGTTTGGTGGCCATGCTGGTGTAATCCATGCTGGAATATGCCATGTCATAGCTGTAATGGCTGTGTTGGAATGATGGGATAGATAATAATCCTTAATAGCCACAAAATACAACAATAACAACTTCCTTCACCAAAACAACATCAATCATCACAAATGGAAACAGGTTTCTTGGGTATCTTGTTATACCGAGGCATACCTTAGGATATACAATAGAGCTTCGGAGAACGGGTGTACCCTAGCAAAAAAAAGAGAAACCAGGTCAAAGAGAGCACTTGACTTGAATGCTTCTAAAGTTTAGAAACTTTGAATCAAAATCCAGATCAACCTTCAAGTCATGTTCTCAACTGGCATCCAAAAAGCATGACATTATTGCGTATTCAGACATATGTGGTCACAAAAAAAGATTCCTATAATCTTGTGTTTTTTGGTACAAAAATCAGAGTTGAGGTATAAATTTTGACTCTGATTTTTTCTCATAATGATAAGCTTAACTTGCGATGGTGTTTAAAAAATATTTCAGAAAGGTAAATTTTTGTTCAAACTTAAATGCCATCACGACTTAAGCTTGTTAAAAAAAAGAAAAGTAGTAGATAAGAAAAAGTTCAGTAAAAAGTACAACAAATGAAAAATCGTTGAAAATAACATTTAATTTCTAGATTTAATTTTAGTATTAATTTTAAGAATTTGGTGATGGAGAATTTTTTAAAAAATAATTTTTGGTGATGGGAATGAAATGGAAATTAAAAAAAGAATTAAGAAATAAAGTTGAAGATTGATTTTCACCTTTCAATAGTTTGTATTTTTTAAAAGAACTTCAAAAACTTGACATGGTTTGGGATTGAATCCAGGACCTTTGCTAAGTAAGATGAATGCTCTACCATTTAGGCTACTGGTGCTTTTTCACCGCTAATATGGATATCACTTCTAGATAGAAACTCAGTAGCGACACTAAACTAGTTGAATTTGAAGCTGTTTGGCATATTCGTACATAATATTCTTTTGACGAAAATTTTGGGACTGAGATGGAGAGGGGGATAATAAAATTCAATTTTTTGATTGACGTCGTTTGTTAATGACCTCAAAAATTTTAAAAATGAGCTATTAACTTTGAATTTTTTGAATCATTTTTAATTTTAATTTAATAATTAATGTAAATTTCTAATTTAAGGCATTAAATATTTGTCTTGTTAGAATGTTATTCTTACTACATCTTTAACATTCTTTAACATAATCGTTATAAAATTTTAAGTTTATATTTTAAATCTAACACCTAATTGTCGTCAAATTAATTTTTTTCAAATAACTCACCATATTTTTACAAAAAAATATAATAAAAAAATTTAAAAAAAATTAAATAATTTCAAAAACTCAATATTTAATCACTTTTGATCGCACTGCACCTCAAAATGCGAATGTCACCAGCGAATTCAAATCAATTTATTTTATGTGGGAACCAATTGCTCAGCTAACCTAGTTAAAATGTCAACAACTCAACTTAGTCTTCCTCAAACCAAAATTGAGTTTCCTTGTTATGAAAAAAATTATATTTTTTATCGTTTTGCTTTCACAATTTTATTTTTTCAAGAGTTGGTAAACGACGATTTTTAAGGAGATTTGACTTTCAGAAAGGTCATATCCTTTAAGAGTTCTGATCTTTTTTAATACTTTATATATTACTGCTTTTAGTATGCAAATGCTTAAATTAAATTATCAGATTTAAGACCTGGTTGCTTGGGATACCCTAGAGTATACCCCTAGAATAACCCCTGGAGAAGTATATACCCTAGGGTATGCCCCTGAGTCAGAAAAACAGGTTATCAATGAAGGACGAGGTATCCTCAAAAAACTATGCAACCATAGTCAAAAAGCTCAAAAAATAAAATAAATACCCAATACTGAACCCACTGAACAACTCTAAAAGTAATTTCTTTCGGCAGAATTTGGAGTTGCAAAGTAAAAAATTTATTCTTGTCAATTGCGAAAAAACAGTGCAAATTGTTATAAAAATTGGCGATAAGAATCAAAAATAACATTGCAATCACATAGTACAAGAAATTTCGCATTAGAATGTGCATTTGTAAGAAATTTTGTACAACGAAGTACTTTGCACGTAAAATTACTAATTTAATTAAAATTTTTGGCCTATAAAAGCCAATTGGCACAGTCTTTAAAGTTTAGTGAAGGATAGCCGTCACTTTTGTGTGATGTTAAGTGACGAGTAAAAGGAAACAATTTGATTTTGTGGCTCAATTAAAATAAAATGAGAGAAATTTTAAGTAAGTTTTAAAAAAAATTAAGAATTCTTTGTGAATAACTTTTTTTAATCTTCGCAGTAACAATCCTGATTCTGGGTTGTTTCTCGACATTTGCATCAGCTGAACGTGGATTATTTGAATTTTATGATTCATATGGACGTTGTTGGCGTTGCTTGCCTGGAAGATCTTGTGTCAGATGTGCCGGTATAATAAACTTAGTTGCTAGTGGTCCACCTGATGGATGGAGCAGAGAATGCCTTCTACCAGACGAAGCTACATGCCAAAATTATCCAGGAGCAAAATTTCCATCAACAGATATAAGGTTTGGAAAAAAATAGATTTGCAATTAATTAAATATTAATAATTGCACTTACAGATTCTATTATATCTGTTCAGATGATGGTCTTGTCATAGCTCCGTGCTTATGTGATAAGGTTTTTCAATTTTCTTCACAAAGTTGCGTTTATGCAGATGAATTAAGAAATGTATCGTGTCATCTGCAATCATATCAATGTACAGAGTTATGGACATGTGGTAAGTACTTAAGCATTACTATCTGAGAACTGAAGTAACTTTGTTGTTAAGTATTACTAAGGTACTGTAGACCTACAACGAGCCTTAGTAGAGTAACTTATTGTTTTTCAAATCATCTATCATCATATAATTTAAGTCTCATATAATTTCGAATGAATATATAGGCACTCCAACTCCAGCACCATACGACTGTCCAGGAGCAACACCCCCAATTGTGGATAGCACAACAACTCCATTAATTCCTACGGCTCCAACAGATTCACCAACAACCCCATCAGTGCCTACATCACCAACAGATCCAAATGATCCAACAGTTCCTACGGCTCCAACAGAATCAACAACAAAACCACCAATTTGGATCCCGACAGCACCAAATGAACCAACAACAATTCAACCTCCAACAACAACTCCACCTATTTGGGTTCCTACAGCACCAAATGAAACTCCAACAATTCAACCTCCAACAACAACTCCACCTATTTGGGTTCCTACAGCACCAAATGAAACTCCAACAATTCAACCTCCAACAACAACTCCACCTATTTGGGTTCCAACAGCACCAAATGAATCGACGACAACAACGACTTCAAATGGAATTACAGATCCAATTACAATACCAACGAGAACAACAGAAATGGGTTTACCTGAGGGATGGCCTCCATATTTTACTAAACCGACTACTGGATCAATGACAACAGGTTCAGTCCCTACAGCTCCAAATGATACACCACCTACTGGACCAACAAGAACAACTGAAATTGGAGGTCCAGGAGTAACAGGTCCTGGAACTACTACAACAGTAACATCAGATACAGGCACAACACCAGCACCATGTGTTTGTGTTGTTTGGTGGCCATGCTGGTGTAATCCATGTTGGAATATGCCATGTCATAGCTGTAATGGCTGTTATGGAATGATGGGATAATAATATATTGCTCAAAAGCCACAAAAAAATCAACAACTTCCTTCACCAAAAGAACATCAATCATCACAAATGGAAAGTCCCGGGAAGCACGTGGGCTGATTTTATGCTCAATATTTGATAGAATTTTCCTGATTTTATCGACCAACCCTCCACTGAAAAGCTAAAATCAGGTAATGTGCTTCTCTGGCATCCAAAAAACATGACATTATGACGAGTCTGTAGTCAACATTTTGCAGATCTTATAATCTTGTGTTCTTTGGAGACAAAATCAAAGTTAGAATTTCTAGTTTTGATTTAAAAACGTTTATAAGCTCTACTTGTGAAGGTGTTTTTGGAAAAGTCTTTAATTTTGATGACATTTAAAAAATTATTTTAGAAAAGTCGTTAAAAATTTTCTCACATTAACACAGTCATGACTTGAGCTTGTAGACAAAAGAATAAAGTAATTAAAAAGTTCAGTAAAAAATAGAATTCACGAGACAAAAATTGTAAAAGATCATAAATTTTTGTATTTATTTCTACAAGGTTGTAAATTTATACTTTAGTATTTAAGGTTAATTTAATTTTATGGTGACGGGTCATCTTATAACCAAGGTGGTGGGACAAATTTTTACTAAATAAAAATGAAAATACAAAAAAAAAAACATTTTTTGATTTAGAGGTAAATTTTTGTGTGAATGATTTTTTTATTGAATTTAGAAATTTTATCATGTAAGATCTTCTGATGATTAAATTAGGGGAAGTTCTAATTTGCATGGACCAAGGGTGTAGGGCAGTGTTTCTCAAACTTTTTTGAGCCACGGCACACTTTAATAACCAAATAAGGAAATATGCTCGAAATTATATTGAATTAGAATAAAATCCTAGCACTAGTCCAAAATACTAAAAATGAAGCTCTAGTTTTTGAGTTTCGAATGTTTCAATTGAGGTTTTACAGTAATAATCTATAATTTTCTGGAAAAAACACAAATTTGTAGAATTTTTAAAATATTTTCGTGGCACACCTGAGCATGTACTACGGCACACTAGTGTGCCGCGGCACACAGAATGAGAACCACTGGTGTAGTGTGTGGTCCTTAGGTACCCAAGCACCCCTTCAAGATTAAAATTTAATAGTTCAATAGAAAAATGTTGAAGACTACTCGCAAAATCAATCTTTTTTTATAAATTCATTTATTTGTAGATAACCGTGGGGTTGTGTTATCTACTTATTCTTAAATATAGTTAGCATCATAGTGCTGTACTAAACATTGATTATTTAATTATTTACCTCACAATAACTTTCATAATCTTAATGTCTACAGAAGTATGTCAATTTAATACAAAGGTTAGGTTGCAGTGATTTTTTAAAAATAAAAATTAGGCACCACCCTTCAAAAATCCTGTCTACGCCCCTGGTACCCCCATAGTCATCAAATTTTTATAAAAAAAAATTATTTGTTTTTATTTTTAAAACAAAAAAATTATTTTTTTTACGAAATATGTTCAAGATTACTTGAAAAATTAAAAAAAAAATTGTTTTCCTCTTCAAAAATTTTGGCTATGAATCTGGGTAGTCGAGCATCTGATTAATGTACACTAATAAATAAACTTTGACTGAGGCTCCTCAAGAATGATCTTTTTGCCAAAAAATAACTTAAATTCACTATCTTATCATTGCATATACAGCTGTATAAACATAAAAGAAATGCCGTCTTCATAATTTGTAAACAAAATTCTGCAAATTCTAGAAAAAGAAGAAAAATCATGTAGAACAACAAAGTTGACATTTTTCGAAGCTTCTCTGATAAGATTTTAATATATTTCCTATATAAATGATATAAAAGACTGTTTTAAAATTCAGTGAAGGATTGCTGTCCGTTTTGTTAGATTTTAGCAGCAAATCAGAGAAAACTTGTGCATCATGAACATTTTGTTGTGTAAGCGCGATTGATGAAATTTTCAAAAAATTAAAATCTAATCACAAATGTCTTTATCAATTACAGCATTAGCAATCATTTTTGGTCTATTTGGTACAATATTCGCAGGACATTATGATGGATATGAATTTTTTGATTCACATGGACGTTGCTGGCGTTGCTTTACTGGATCAAATTGTGTTAGATGCAATGATGTTATGCCAATGCAAGCAAATTTCCCATCAGACTGGAGCAGGGAATGTCCAATTCCAACAACTAATGATTGCACTCAATTTCCAGGAGCTAAATTTCCACACTTAGATATTAAGTAAGGATTTTTTTCTGGTGGATTTAAATTTAAACAATTAAATTAATTTTATTTATTTTTAAGCCGCTACTATCTGTGTGCAGTTGGACAAATTGTGACTGTTACATGTTTCTGTGATACTTTGTTCGATATCGCAGCACAAAGGTGTATATATACTGATCAAGTAACTAGATTTTCGTGCACCAATTATACAAACCGAGAAGTCACATCATGTAATGATAATCTTTCTTATTTTAAATCAATTTAATTTTAAAATGATATTTTCTAGGTTCTCTACGAAGAATACAACCATACTAGGTGGTCTGATAAGTTAAATTTAAAATGTCAATCAGTAAAACCTTAAATATTTTTTTCAATAAAATTTAAAATCTACTCTGAATGTTGTTCACTTGACAAATTGATCTTTTCAATTTACTTTTATTATATTTCAAATTTTACATCCCATTTAGTGAAGCTTTCTTATTTTTTTCTATTAAAAATCAAGGGTGCGGAACTGATAAAATGAATTTTGATCAGTTTCACACCATAAGTCCTGTTCATTATATTCAAATATTAAAACTCAATGCCTGGTTTATTGATAGACATCAATGTTAATCCTAACTGAGTCTGTATTAATTCGGTAGGTTAGCAAACATAAAAGCTACATCATAGACCCTATATTCTTGAATTATTGGGTGAAAAAATAAAAAAAAACTGCTTCTACTGACCATTTTAATGTACAATTTGACTTAATTCTTACCTTATAATCTTAAGCACCGTAGTCAGAGGCGTATTCAGAGAGGGGTTTTGGGGGTCACCCCCCTAACCTTCTTGGGAATTTTTATCAATTTTCTAGGGTTTTTTAAGAAAAAAATCCCAAAACTCCCCTAAATTTTCCCTTTTGTACAAAAATATTTCAAAACCCCTCCTTTGAAAAATTTCTGGATACACCCCTGACCGTAGTCGAGTAAATTAATACTAGATAATTGTAACACAGATCCTAGCTTCCAGTAATTCTGGTTTTGAAACGTATGACTTTTAAATTGTGTAAAAATTTGACATTATTTGATGTCTGAATTATAAAAAACACATCTAACAATTCGATAAAAATGCAATAGCACCGCACAACTTACGGTTGTTTTTGATCATTTAGGTAATTGCAAGACAATTTCATGTATAAATTGTCATTTTTAAGATAAGATTGTGCATCAAATATTTTCTATATAAGATGAAAAAGACACTTTGTGAGCTCAGTTGTCATATTTGAGTGATGTTGACTAGCTAAAAGGTGAAAATCATCAAAATTTGGTAACTTTAAGGATAATATGATTATAATTTTATGTAAGTATTAATTTCTAATTGTTGTCTTAATTTAATAAACATTTTTCTAAAATTGCAGATGCAACCCTGTTCCTGGGTTGTCTAACAGCATCACTAGCTTCACCACAAGATCACTTATTTGAATTTCATGATACACAAGGCCAATGTTGGCGTTGTTTGCCTGGATCAAGTTGCATAACATGTCCAGCTAACATCATGCCCCTTCAAAATTTCCCAACTAATTGGGATAGATCATGTCCAGTTCCAGATTATGGTGTCGAGTGTGCACAGTTTCCTGGTGCAAAATTTCCATCTGTAAATATTAAGTATGTGTAATATACTTGAACAGGACGCACCTTTGTGTTTTTTTGCAGGTTCTTCTGGAAACGCTCTTGTATATGTTCTCAAAATTGCAAAACTTTAGAGTCTGAATAGTCTAGAAATAAGCATTTTTGACTTATTCATTTTCAATTTAATTCTAGCTTTTACTGGATATGCGCAGATGGACAGGTTGCCTTAGCTCAATGCTTTTGTGATATGGGCTTTGACATGTTGCTTCAAGAATGTGTGAAATCAGAAAATATTTCTTCAATTGGATGCCTTCCTTATGATCATACTGATATTATGACTTGCGGTAAGATTTAAACTTTTTTTTAAATTATTCAAGGAAAATTTCAATTTTTAAAAACTATTAGACTTAGGAGGAAATCCAGGAGTGATTCCGACAGCACCACCTTCTACCACACCTTCGGTACCTACTGCACCAACTGACAATCCTACAACTTTGCCTCCATCAGACATACCAACTGCTCCAACCGAGTTACCTCCTACTGATATACCCACGGCTCCAACAGAGGTTCCAACAGAGGTTCCAACAACAATCCCTCCAACAACTCTACCCCCAACAGAGCCTCCTATAACACAGCCACCATTAACAACAGAAGCTGGTGGACCAGATGGAATTCCTCCAGTTAATACAGATTCTACAACAGTTTCATCAGATGCAGACACAACACCAGCTCCTTGCGTATGCATAATTTGGTGGCCATGTTGGTGTAATCCATGTTGGAACATGCCATGTCATAGCTGCAATGGTTGTGTTTGAATGAATTTTTAGCAACGACCCTTCACAGAAAGACATTCGTTCACATATGGAAAGATCAAAAGAGCACAAACTTTAGTTGATTTGGTGGAATTTGGATGGCTGTAAATTTTGTAGCAAGCATTTGACGAGCAAAACAAGTTTCTTGGATGACTGCTTCAAAATTTTGTAGCCACACCCACTAAACATTTTAATGATGTGCATCCGAAAACTATGACATTATGCCGATCCTGCTTGAATTGAGGACACTATTCAGCAGATCTTATAATCTTGTGTTGTTCGGAGATAAAATCAGTATTAATCTGGATTTTAGTGAAAATTTATAAGCTCAATTGATGATGATGTTTGTGGTATCTGAGCCACGGTTCCAATCAAACGACCTCATGAATTAAGCTTTTAATAGAATATAGTAATAAGAAAAAAAAGTTCAGTAACTAAAAGTACAATTTTACATAAAACGTTCGTTAATATTTTACAAGGTTTATAATTAAACTAGTTTTATAAGGAATAAATTAAACTGTAAGACCAGGTGATGGGGATATATTACATTTTTGGTGATGGAAATAAATATATGAAATAAAGATCAATAAGATTCTATTTATTTCTAGTCTAAACCTAGGGACTGGTTTCTAGGGCTACCTCGGGTACCTTAACGTGCCTTGCCTGGGTAAATAGAGTAAACTCTAAGGATACACCTACCCTCTACTTAGTGTATCCCAGGGTAGGGTATGTGGAGTGTCATAGGTTACCCTAGGGTACCCCCATCTACTTTATCTAGAGTAGGTTTGTCCTATCCATAACAATGAAATAACTTTTCACAAAAATGCTATAAATTATATCAAATCAATGAATTAAAGACCATACGGGTAAATAAATAAATAAATATCCTACCCTACCACGTGTAGCCCTAGAAACCGGTATCAGATTGACACAAAATCACTCACCAACTTATCACGCGAACCATTTTAAGGCTAATCAAAATCAAAAATTATTTTTAGCTTCCGTTGTTGATATTTGCTAAGGTCAAAGATAAAGATTAAGTATTGAAGTAAATTCCAGGTTTAATTAAGAAGCTATGAAAGTATTAATTGATAAGATAAGGATACAAAATTAGCAAGTCAGTGAAATACGTAAAATATCTCACGAGCAAAATGTTCTTCTTGTTCCACTGCTGTTATCAGCTACAACAATAAATTGCGGTGTCTTTATTTAAGACTTTGGAATTTCTATTGTGTGATCACAGCAAAAATATTGTTTGCTGTTTCTAGCTTATCAGATCTAATGCCTTAAAGTAAACAAATGTCTGATAACAATTAAAAAATTGGCAACAAACATTATATTAATGGATATTTCACAACATCACAACAGGAAATTAATTGTTTCCGCAAACTTTGATTCAGGTTGTTTGATTGGACTTTGAAGGAATGGTGGGCTGACTGATGGACGAACAGGGTGGGGGGGGGGGGTGGTAGATGGACTGACACCTCTGCAGACTACTGTGCTGAACTTTGTCTTTTCATGAACTCGTTCCTGTTGCTATTGCTATTAAACTTAAATCATCAACCTTGAGTACCTAAAACGTACATTATGGCAACAAAATTCTAGCCCATAAATCTCTTATCTACCAAAACTGTATCAAAAACCAATCAAAGAACCTTCAAAACTACTTACATGCTTCTTATCAATTTATTTGACTCTGAACTTGCGTGATTGGTATAAAAACAGCCTTGATGATAAGATAAGATGCCAAAACTACTTGAAAATAGTTTAAAATGTTTGATGATAAGACAAGTTCAGGCATTGGACTCGATGACAATTGGTTAATGTTGTTTAAATAGTTTGATGAAGTCTTCATTTTAGATAAGGTAAAAAGGGTTTGGAAGGGCTTTATTGGCTGTGAGTCTTTACAATGAAGTGACATGACTGATTTAAAATGGATGATAAGGTTGGTTAAAATAAGAAAATGACGTGCTGGTTAATTATTTGAAATTTGGGATTATATTGTATATTTTGATAGTTCAGTGGCCGGTTTCTAAGGCTACCCTACCCTACCTTGAGTAGGTAGGCTTCCCTAGGTACCCAGGTAAGGTACCACGGGTATCCCTAGAAACCGCCACCTGTTTATGCTTAATTTTTAATTTATTTATAAAGAAAAAACTGCTTTTAGTGAGTAAAATTGCGATAAAAATGTGTTCATTGACATTTTTTGTTTTCTTATCAATTAATATCATTTTGCTGTAAAAGCTTTTGTATTCTTGGAAAAATGACTTTAAAATCAGACACACGAAATACTTCAAAGTCAAATACAAGGACTTAGTGCTAATGATAATATTAAGTCAGATTATATCACAAAATTAAAGAATGTGTGATATGAGGAATAAAATGTGACGTTTTTGGATTTTTTCAAGTGGCATTTTATTGGAAATTTCATTGATATAACGCTGAATTTGAAGTAGTTGACACGTGACTTTAGTCAATGTGTGCAAAATATTGCGTCAGGTTTAATAATAAGTATTATGTATCTTAAATATTTCATAACATTGGAATGAAATTTCATCAATTGTAGTAATCAGTGGCGTAGCCATGGGATGGGTAGATTTTCACCCCCCCCCCCTTTCGAAAAAGAATTAAATCTTTTTAGTATTTTAGACAATAAAATTGATTTTTCGAGTAGTTTTCAACATTTTTCTGTAAAAATAATAATTTCTCCTTTTAAAATAATTGTTGTGAATTTTGATCTCGAAGGGGGGTACCTGGTACCCGGGCACCTGGCAATAACAATCACATTTTATACGAGTCACTTATATTATGATTGTTTAAATTATTTCCTTAATCTCAAATATTTGTCATTGAGAAATTCCTAATTTTTCGCAGCTAATCTTCAGAAAGTTTCAAGAAATTTTAGTTCTACGAACCTTGAGATAACTAAAATTATTTTCACAATTCACCTTAACTCCAACCTTGATTAAATCTAATCGCAACTTTTTGTCACTTTGATTTAAAAAAATTGATAACAAATCTTCCTAAAAACGAAGATAATCGCATGATGAAATTGAGTCACGAGAAGTTTCGATAAAATTCTTGATAAATTTTTTTAAATCTCTTATAAAGCAGCTCAGTTGCTGTAGAATTTTAAGCGGAGAAAGTCATAAAATAATAAATAAAAAAGATAAATTAGAAAATAAAGTCAAAAAACGAAAAAAGATAAAATTTGAGGTTAGATTATTTAAAAAAGAAATGTTTTGTGATTTGAGAAAATCTTATTAAAATGTTAAACAAATTTTTCTTCAATAATTTTTTTATAAAATTTTAAATTCTAATGAAAAACTTAGGAACACAATATTAAAAAATTAACAATTCAAATTTTTTGTTTATTTTGAAATCAATTTTAGAATTTTAAAAATTCAAGTTTAATTTTAAAATTTTAAAAATTTAAATTTAATTTTAAAATTTTAAAAATTAAAAATTAATTTTTAAATTTTAAAAATTTAAATTTAATTTTAAAAATTTAAATTTAATTTTAAAATTTTAAAAATTTAAATTTAATTTTAAAATTTTAAAAATTTATATTTAATTTTAAAACTTTAAAAATTTAAATTTAATTTTCAAATTTTTCAAAAGTGGATTTAAATTTTAAAAGTTGTTAAATCTTTCAAAAATAGACCAAAATTTAAAAAAAATGATTCTGAATTCTTAAAATTTTAGGATAATGAATAAATGATTTTATAATAATAAAAGTTCAAATTTTATCAGGCATGCGAACGCTGATCGTTCTATCACTTTTGTTATGTGCAGTCAATGCATTTAGACTTAATGAAGTAAGTGTAAATAAAAAATTTTAGTTTAAAAATTTCCAGTTTTTTGTCAAAATTGATAAAAGTTAACATTTGATTTTTCACTAATTATTTTAAAAAATACATTTTTTCAGTTGAGACCAATTGGAAGGCTAAATGCATCACCTAGAAGTGAATGTGTGGTGAGTAAGCTAATATAATTAAATTATATTTTTAAAATACCAAAACATACAAAATATTAATTTTCAGGGAATTCCGAACGGAACACAGATTCCACATCCAATTAACTGCGGTCAATTCATACTTTGTGATAATGGTATCGGATTAACACTGACTTGTAGATCAAGTAGTCCACATTTTGATAGATGCAACAGACGATGTGTTGATGACATGGGTGTTTGCATGATTACCGACTGCAATGGCGTAAGTTGTCTAAAGTTATTTGAAATGTACAAAAATTATAACTTGGAAATATTTTATTTAGGGTACTCCTACAGCCCCTCCAACCATCCCAACAGCTCCACCAGAAACAACTCCAAATATCCCGACAGCTCCACCAGAAACAACTCCAAATATCCCAACAGCTCCACCAGAAACAACAACAACGACGCGATTTGTTGTTCCAACTGCACCTGCACCATAATAAATAATGAAATTATTTCTAACTTTATATCGTGAATTAAAATAACACAAGGCAATGTCGTGGATGGGATGGAAAAAATTGAGAAATAAAGATAAATAATTAAAAAATTGTTATTTAATTTGTCTAAAAGTCAATCAACATTCATATAATTTGTATCGAAATCTGCAAAATTTAAATACTCAAAGTTAAAAATGGTGAATAATTCAGTTTACAATATGAAGGGGTTGTTCATAATACATGACGCCATTTATTTAATTTAAGTTTATTCAATAAATATCATCACTGATACAAGAAAAGGTCATATCCAGGGGGAGCGCTAGTGGTCCAAAAAAATCATCATAGCATTTTTCAGGGGCGTAGCCAGGAGGTGGTCCTTAGGTGCCTGGGCACCCCCTCCACTCGAAATTAAAATTCAATACAAATTTTTAATATTTTTTTTAAATCGAAAAACTAAATTTTTTACAGAAAAATGTTGAAGAGGGGGGGGGGGGTTTGTAATGGTCAAACCCATCGTGGTTATGATGAAAAACTTTTATTCTAATTTAAATAATTTCTTAAGTTATAAAAGATCTGCGTAAAAAAATCTTGTCAACAACTCTTTTGAGATTAATTTTGTTTTGACTGTAAACTTTATCAGGAACTTATTATTAGTCATTGCATGTGCACTTGGATTTAACACAAATCCATTTATGATTACAAATTTCCTGGTAAATATGATAAAAACCTGTTTTTTTGTTTTTGTGGCGTAAAAAGCGAGTTTCAACCTTCAACATCCAGGTCAAAATTGGGAATCAGTTCAAAAGTGAAATGAAAGTCTAACTTGATGAAATGGCTGCAAGTCTGGTTATCTTAAAAATAAAAGCGTTTAATATGGATTAAATAATGATCATAAAAATGCAACGACGACTTTTCACTTACTTTTTCAATTTTCTAACTCAAACTGATTTTCTAATATTTATTTACAACCAAAAGTTACTAAGCTGAACTATTACCTTGATTTGTCATTAGTCTTTCTTATCAATATTTAAAGAAAGAAGTAAAACTGAAATGATCCCTTTGACATGGTTTTATCGAACACGTGTGAACATATTTTGACGACTGAAATAAACAAAAAGATTAAGCTAAAGTTCATATTATAAAAAATAACAACGTAAAATCAGATCAACAACTAATTTTTTATGATAAAAATTTCATATATAAATTGCAGCTATTGTGTACAGGAAGACAAGTATTTTATAGATTTTTAAAAAGTGAAGATCAAAAACTCTAAGAGTTAAAAAAGGTTGGAAAACTTTGTTGAAATATGCAAAAATTTGAAGAGTTAAAAAATATATTTTTGTTTTGTGATTGCATTTTTAAAATTATATTGTTTTATATTAAATATTCCTTTTGTGATTTAAAATAATATAATAACTAGCTTATAGATTCTTGGTGCAAAAAATTTAAAATTGCAAATTGAAATTGTTCAAAAAATCTTTTCAAATTTTTCCTAAATTTTACAATTTTTAACCACAATTTAAACTTTTTTAGGAACTATTAATTTTAGAAAAATTTACCCAAAGAACTCAAAATGAAAATCTTACTAGCACTATCGTTAGTTTTTTACACTGTGAATGGATTCCGCTTTTCAAATGTAAGTGTTACTTTTTAAATTTTATAAAAAAGCTAAAAATTAATTTTAAAAATTTAAAAAAGAATAAAAATCAAATTTATTTTTTTCTCTCAAAGATTTTCTCACAAAATGAAGAAATTAAACCATTATCAATTTGCACGGTAAGTTCAAAATCCTCTAAACTATTTTACAATAGTAAATATTTCGGGTAATTTTAAATAGGGTGTAGCCGATGGCACTCGATTACCTGACGAAACCAATTGCCAAAGATTCACTCTATGTGATGGAGGAAATGGTCTTTTACTGTCATGTAGAACTGCTGAACCACACTTTTACCGATGCAATTCAACATGTGTCAATAATACTTCTGTTTGCCAAATTAAGGAGTGTCCGGGGGTCAGTGTGATTTTTAGCATCTAATTCGAAAAAAATACTAATTTTTTTTTTCATATAGGATACAACTACGACCAGCACAACAACTTCAACAACGACAACCCCAACAACGACAACCCCAACAACGACCACTACACCGAAAACGACAACTCGATTTAGCCCTCCAACAGTTCCAATTAGTCTTTGCAATCCAACATGTAGTACAACTTTCCCCACTTCAAATTGTGGTTGTTTAGAACGATGGGTATGCAAAGGTACAACATGTGCATGTGATACATTAATAAGATGTCCATCAACACTTGCTGTATGTAAAGATACTTTGGAAAATGGAGGTTGTGGATGCGAAGAAAGATGTGCTTGCACTGGAACAGTTGGAGCAGAAATATGTACATGCAAAGAAGATGTCACATGTCCATTTGATGATCCAGAACTATGCGTTGAAAAATGTGGTTGTGCCCGAAATTGTGATTGTCAAACAGTTGATACCGTTACAACCTGTACTTGTGTTAATGATGGACGACAATGTCCATTTAATGCAGCAGAATGCATGTTAAGGTGCGGATGTTTGACTAATTGCGACAGAATATCATTTAGTCCTCTAGCTGTCTGTTTAGAGCCATGCAGATGTCAAGATGCCTACTTGTGTCCATTTGACCAAAGTCAATGCATTACTAATTGTAAATGTAAGGAACGATGTGTAACTACTGGGACTCTGACTCGATGTGATCCTGATATTGTGTGCACAAGAAATGCTCATGATTTCTTCAGAAATTTTTGGAATGAGAATTAAGAATTTTTTTAATACCCATAATTTATTAAATAGAATAAGATCCACTTAAATTGGTGCTGGTGATAATATTTAAGATCAAATTAAATCTGAGTCAAATTATTATTGTTTGTTAGAATTATATTAAGTTATGGTAATGGAAGTTTTAATTTATATTAAAATAATGTAAAAATATTTTTAAAATAAAGAAGAAAAATTTCATTTAAAATTTACAATTAACAAAGTTTTTAGCGCATTTTTGAAACTTGTTTTAAAAAGGTAGCTTAATAATGCACTTTGTTCGGTCGGTCGGTCGGTCGGTCGGTCGGTCGGCTGTTCGGCTGGAACACTCGAAAAACTTTTTAACCAGACATCGTAGAGAGCTCTAGTTTTTTGCATTAGTTCCGTGCCATCGAGTTATTGGCCCCCCGGACATTTAAAAATCTCAAAACCAATGCTAAATACTATAATTAATGATTTTTTGTTTTCAATACAATAGAGCCAACTTCAAGTGGGATAATTTCAAATATATTTTGACCGTTAGAAAATTTGAATTTAAAAAAACCGTTAAATGACAAACCATTTTATTATATGAAAATTCACCGTGCAAATTGTTAATTATACTATAATTAATGATTTTCAAGTGTATTTACGCGGGAAATTTTCAAATATATTTTGACCGTTAGAAAATTTGAATTTCAAAAAACCGTTAAATGACAAACCATTTTAAAATATGAAAATTCACCGCAAAATTGCTAATTATACTATAATTAATGATTTTCAAGTGTATTTACGCGGGAAATTTTCAAATATATTTTGACCGTTAGAAAATTTGAATTTCAAAAAACCGTTAAATGACAAACCATTTTAAAATATGAAAATTCACCGTGCAAATTGTTAATTATACTATAATTAATGATTTTCAAGTGCATTTACGCGGGAAATTTTCAAATATATTTTGACCGTTAGAAAATTTGAATGCCAAAAAACCGTTATCGAGCCGTCGAATTTATTTAAGTCACAAAATATTCATGATAAACTTATTTAATACGCAGTACTTTGCTAATCGAATACTGATCGCTAACACAAAAATGCGCTGAAGTCCCTCGATCTATAACACGAGGACTTTCTTTAAATTTTTTAAAAAAAAAATAATCAATTTTTGATATTTTTTCCGCGATTTATGAAAGAAACTAAAAGCGAGTTCAAAAAATTTATTCCAACACAGCAATTATTACTTATCATGTAATTCAATTCAATTTTACTGAATTTCATCAAAAACTCCGGCATACTGGAACTACTAACTTTTGTTCAAAAGTGCGGAAGTGATCAAATGATTAAGTTGATCATTTTTGCTCATTTGATCAGTTCCGCACTCTTACTTTTCCCCAGTAACCAAAACCATTAAAAGTTAGTTAAAAACTATCTTAAAGTTAGTCGCAGCTAACGGAAGCAGCACTATTCGGACATTGTTGGATTTATCAAGGACATAGGAATTCTATCGTAAAGACTTGGGATGGTACAACAGATCATCGATCGCAGTGCCTTTTTGCCTTTAGCAGACCCAATTTTGTATTCTATTCTAGTCGCAGCTAGTTATTAACTAACTTTTTAACGGTTTTTGTTACTGGGGTTTGTTAAGTTATATTTGCAGAAGGTTGTAAAATAGATTCCGGTTCAATTGGATTCGTAGTGCCCTCAGCTGAATGC
This sequence comes from Chironomus tentans, assembly GCA_963573255.1. Taxonomy (NCBI): domain Eukaryota; kingdom Metazoa; phylum Arthropoda; class Insecta; order Diptera; family Chironomidae; genus Chironomus; species Chironomus tentans. The sequence goes on from OY754305.1 coordinate 8,004,236, forward strand.
ACCGAGTCACTGATATCCTTTTACATTATTTTTATTATTATTATTTATACACGCATGTGTATTTGCACGTATTTTTTATGTTACTCATTTTATGTATCATTTTTAATCAAAATATTATCGAACATGCGCGAAATTTTTTATAAACAAAAGATTAAAAATGCATCAGTTAGGTCAAAAACATTTTTTTAAGATAAAAAATTTCATATAAAAATAAACTTTTTCAGGAATGGATGACGAGTTTCATTTTATTGTACACAACAAGCAGATCGAAGCTAGTAAAAGTAAATTTTAATTGTGTAATTTAATTTTTTTTTTAATTTTCTGTAAAAGTTTTAATTTATTTAAATTTTTTATTTTTAAATGAAAATTTATTTTAAATTTTTTTGCAGAATTTTTAAAAACCATATGATGAGGATGATTTTAGCATTATTGCTGTTTCTTTTAATTGTAAGTAAATTTACCCTAATCCACAAAGATCTAGATCAGAGCTTGATAATTGGTCAAGTTTCTAGCACAGATCTAGCTCTTTGTTAGTTAGGGTTAAATATTATTTTTCTAAATTATTATTCTTTTATGTTATTTTAGAGAACATTCATAAATGACGTCACGCAAAATATCAAATTTTTAGACCCCCTCCCCCTTGGTCCCACAATTTTCTTTTCTTATGGAATTGTCACGCAGCATTTGGTCCCCACTTATCTAAAAATTGGACGTCATTTATGAACGACTCCCACTTTGAATCTTTATAATTCGAACATGATGTAACACATAATTGCTAACATAATTTAAAATCATAATTAGGATTTGATAGCTGCCGCTGAGATAACAACAACTTATAGGCCTCCAACAGTTCCAGTTAGCCTTTGCAATCCAGCATGTAATTCAGCAAATTTTCCCACTGATACAAGTTGTGATTGTTTAGAACGATGGGTATGTCAAGCCAATAGAACATGTGGATGTGATGAAACAATAACATGTCCAATGGATAAAGAAAGTTGTGTATTGGAACCACCAGATGGTTGTGGATGCGAAGAAGCATGTGATTGCATTGGACCAGTTGGAGCAGAAAAATGTACATGCAATCCTGACGTCACATGCCCATTTACTGATCCAGCAGAATGCGTCGAAAATTGTGGTTGCATCCGAAATTGTGACTGTACATCTGGAACTTGTTTTTGCATCAATGATGGCCGACAATGTCCATTTGATCCAGCAGAATGTTACTTAAGGTGTGGATGTTTGACTAATTGCGACAGAATATCATTTACTCCAGATGCTGTGTGTTTAGAGCCTTGCAGATGTCAAGATGCCTACTTGTGTCCATTTGACCATAGTCAATGCATTGCTAAATGTGGCTGTGAAGAACGATGTGTAACTACAGGCACCTTGACTCGATGTGATCCTGATATTGTGTGCACAAGAAATGCTCATTATTTCTTCAGAAATTTTTGGCATGAGAATTAAGAAAAACAATAAATGGTGACTTTTTAACTTACAATTGATATTTATTAAGATATTTTTATCAGCAATATGTATTAATGCACTTTTAAGTCAAACGGAAATCTTCCTTATCTTCGGTGAAATTAAACAACAGTGAAAATATTAATTAAATCAATGGATTGACGAAAATTTTTTGTGATAAAGCTAATTTTTTTCTTCTTGTGTGACAAAAAGTCTATAAAAGTCGATGTTTATTTGGACAAAGTTTCAAATTTACAATTTTATGTCTTTGAATCACAAACAATTAATAAAAAAATAATTGAATATTGTGAAATATCGAAAGACATAAATTAAATTTTGTGATAATTTTTGAAATTAAACTAAATTTTAATTAAAATAAAAAAAATTGACCATGCAGATTAAAATTGTTATTTTGTCTAGTTTATTAATATGCACAACTTATGGATTTGACTTATTTAACGTAAGTTGTCGCACAGTTTTTAAGAGAGGAAAGATGAATAAATATAATAAAAATAATAATAATAATAATAAGTTTGAGTCTAAATATGGGAAAAATTGCAATTTTTACAATTTTTGGAACTGAAATAATTTTGAAAAATTAATATTTAAAAAAAAAATATTTGCGGTGTGCCTGGAATCAGACTTTTTTTTAGATCACCACCATACACCTCGATTAAAAATATCAAAAAATAGTGAAAAAATGTGAATATGAAATTAAAAAAATTAATTAAAAACTATAATATTGTTCAATGAACCCTGCTGAAGGCACTGCAACATCAATCGATCCGAAATCTATGAAAAATATAAAATAATCAGAATTTTTTATTATTTTCATTCAGATTTTTAATGATCCCAAGCAAATATCACCGCAAGTAGATTGCACGGTAAGTAATATTCTAGAAATGAGACACAGTGGTATTAATTTAGCCAATATTAAGGTTGCCTTCCTCTACTAAGGCGGATGCTGTGTACATTTCAATTTATTTTCAATTAAAAAAATAATTCACAATTTTTTTTTATTTAAAATATAATTAGAACTCAATTAATTCGCTTCTAAAATTAATAATATTTTTTTTTTAAATTTTAAAAATCCCACAGGGCGTAGCTGATGGTACAAAATTACCAGACGATACTGACTGTGGTCACTTCTACCTTTGTGACACTGGTTCATCGTTGAGACTTTCATGTCGATCAACTGACCCACATTTTGATAGATGCAAAGGGATTTGTGTCAATGATATGACTGTGTGTTTGATAACTGACTGTACTGGTGTAAGTTGAGCTTGAGAACTGAATTATGACAATTAAAAGCAAGGCTCAGACACTCATCATTTGACTGAAAAAGTTGTGATAATTTTACAATTTTCTGATGAGTGTCCAAGCTTTACTTAAAAATAAAAATATATATTACGAATTTTGTGTTTAGAGCACTGAAGCTCCCACTCCAGCTCCCACTCCAGCACCAACTCCAGCTCCTACTCCAGCCCCAACTCCAGCTCCTACTCCAGCCCCAACTCCCGCTCCAACAGAATCAACAACAGCTTACACTCCACCAACTGTTCCTACAGCCTGCCCAATGGTTTGTAACGCTACAGATGCTGGAGCACTTCTTTGTGGATGCATCGAACAGTGGACATGCATCAATAAAGTGTGTGCTTGTGACACAAACATTGAATGTCAAATGAATTCAACTATGTGTGTAGAAACCTGTGGATGTGCAGAAAGATGTGACTGTGATGGTGATCTTTGTTCCTGCAAAAGTGATTCTGACGCTATTCAATGTCCATTTGATGATGTTGATGGAGCTTGTGTGGAGAACTGTGGATGTCAAGGAAATTGCGAGTGCACAGTAGACACAACTGATTGTATTTGCTTAGACGAATGTGTATGTATAGAACCACCGAAAGTTTGTCCATTCAAACCTACTGAATGCTCTACTATTTGTGGATGTGAAGACAGATGCATATGTAATGGATTGTTTTGCAAATGCGATCTTTACCATGCATGCCCTTAGTTATTTTGAATGAATCATTATAATAATTAAAAAGTCAATTTATTCGTCGGTGTTGGTGTAATTATTGTTCCTTAAAAATATTATTTTTGATGAATAATGAGTTGAAATGAATGTTGAGAAATTTTATTTATTTTTTTGAAGAAAATTTAATAAAATATAATCGATGAAAAAATTATAATTTTTTTTATTATTTATTGTTAAAATATACCACAGCGCAGGAGCTGAAGGGGGGCTCAAAGTTTTTATGCCCACAGGTTTGAAGTTTTGTTGAGCTTTAAATTGAAGGATTTTTAAACAATTTTTTAAATTTTTATCATTTTTTAAGTAAATTTTGACATAACTTAAGGTTTCGATGAGTTTTTTGCTACATTAAATTTGTACTATTTGTTAATTCTTACGTTATGTGAATGATTAAACTATAAACTGAAGCTTTGGAGATATTTGTAGAAGAAAAATAATTTTTCAAAAAAAAAAAATTTCAAGGGAGGACCCCCTTGGTACCCCTTGGCTATGTCTCTGACATAGGGTATATAAAACTTTATTGAATGAAAAGAAATTTGACATTCATTTGAACATTTAATTATTTTTTAGAAAAGATACTTCCTTGTTTTACTTTAGGGTGCTTTAAAAATTCCAATTTTGCGTTATAAAAATATCAGAATGATTATTTTGTTTTATAAGCGAAATTTATTTCTGATTCATCACACTTTATTTTTGGCTTATAATTCGAAGATTTTCTAAGCGGGAGGTACAAAGACATTACGCACCTTAGTCTTTGTGAGCTTTATCAGAATTTTTTTTGATGATAAAAAAATTGTATAAAAGGTCTATATTAATAAGTTGTAGATGTCAAAGAGAGGTTCACTCAATCAAATAAAGGAAGTGTCTGAAGATAATTTTTTTAATTTTATAAAACTCTAATATGAAGTTTTTGATTATTTTATCGTTGATTGTCTACACCCTTTATGGATTTAGTTTATCGGAGGTAAGATTGTTTATGTGATATTATCATATTTATTCTCATTGATTTATTTTTATTCACTATTTTATTTAAAGGTGATTTTTTCAGATGACTTTGAAATTTCACCTCAAAATGAGTGCACGGTGAGTTTAATTTAATTAAATAGGATTAGAGGATTTTTGATAAGAAAAAATGACATCAGATAGCAAAAATTTACTTTCTTCATTACCTGACAAAAATAAAGTAATGACGATTGGGGTCGTTTGCAAATTACGTCAAGCTTAAAAACTACTTTTCGAACCCTACTCCCTTATCCTTTTCAAGCTTTCCATAAATAATTATTTTGTTTTTAATGTCACAAATTCTTCGACCACCTTCATATCTAAAGCGTGACGTAATTTGCGCAGGACCCTATAAATTGAAAAATTTGTTTGTTTGTTTTTTGCATGACGTAATTTAGGAGCGATTCCTTAGAGTTCCTTAGAATATCCCTTAGGAATACCTTAGTAATATCCCTTGAAGATGTCAAAGCACTGACTTAATCAATACCAATTTTCAAAATATTTCAGGGCATACCAGATGGAACTAGACTACCGCAAACCAATTGCAGTACATTTATACTTTGTGATATGGAAATATCTTTAATACTTCCATGTCGATCAAGTGATCCATATTTTGATAGATGTGCTCAAAAATGCAGTAATGACTCATCCGTTTGCAACACTGTCAATTGTAATGGGGTAAATTGTATTAAATACACAAAATGGTCACCTTACTTACTTTTTATGTAATACAGGATGATGGAACAACTACCTCAACAACAATTGTCACCACCCAACCTTCAGTTACAACAACAACATTAAAATCTTCAATTCCAACTGTCCCAGTAGACAGCACAACAACGTCCGTAAGTACAACAACAACAACTGCTCCAGTCACCTGCCCAACACCATGTGAAAATGTTCCCAATACTTGTCTATGCGATGCTCAATGGACGTGTATTAGTGGCACATGTCAATGTGATGAGACTGTCTCATGTCCAATGACTAAGGCAGAATGTATGGCAAAGGCAGGTTGTGGTGGTTCAAATGGATGTGCTGAACGATGTGAATGTGTCGATGACAACAATTGTGTCTGTAATTTAGACACTCAGTGCAAATTTAATAGACTTCTGTGTGTTACAAAATGTGGATGTCAGAACAACTGTAACTGTGTGTTTTTACAATGTACTTGCTTTGAAGACTGTTTATGTGTTGAACCCCCACCAGTATGTCCTAAAACTAGACAAGAGTGTCCAGGATATTGTGGATGTCAGGAGAGATGTCTCTGTAATGGAAATAAGTGTGTTTGTGATGTGGAAAATGCTTGTCCATGAAAATGAGAAATAAAATTTTGGTTTTTAAAAATTTAATTTGATTTCTAATTTGACAATTATAATATTGATTATTTTTCAATAAAAATTTAATTAAAAATTTAAAAAAGTTGGAATGTCAAACGCATATAACTACATTAAGGGGTTGAGAACTACGTTAGGAGGTTTAAAACTACGTTAAGGGGCTCAAAACTACATTAAAGGAATTGAAACTATGTTAAGGAGATTGAAACTACATTAAGGGGCTTGAAACTACGTTAAGGGGCATGAAACTACGTTAAGGGGCTTTAAACTACGTTAAGGGGATTGAAACTACGTTAAGGGGCTTGAAACTACCTTAAGGGGGCTTGAAACTACATTAAGGGGCTTAAAACTACATTAAGGGGCTTGAAACTACGTAAAGGAGCTTGAAACTACGTTAAGGGCTTGAAGCTAAGTCAAGGGTACGAAACTATAGAGCAAAATAATTGGAAAAATTTAAGCATTTCCTCGAGTAGAGTTTTATTTTTAGAATGCAGTAAGCAATAAATTCACTAAGTTAAAATGATATTCTTCATTTCACTTTCGTCGAATAATATTTGGGAAAGGGGGTTTTTTCTGCAAGGATTAAAAATATCGTTCGATTTCTCCGTAATATAATTATCTTTTAATTATTTTATTGAACTCTATTTTTGTGCCCTTGTTTTTTTCTGTTAATCCTTTTATAGATTAGCTTTTGTGTAACATAAAAACACAAATTTAATTAAGGTTTGAAGGTTTTATCAATTATTATTGTAAGATAAAGAAAACTGTATAAAATACGATCCAAATAGCCCAGAGAATTTAAAATACAATCTATTCTTTAAAATAAAGGAGGTGTTTGAAATATTTCAAAAAGTTTTAAATAATAAAATTAGAGAATTTTGTCAAAATTTAGTGACTTTCATTTCCAAATAAATAAAAGACTTAAATATAAAAAAATCTTAATCAAAATGAAGTTTTTGTATATTTTGCCAATGATTTGTTGCGCAACTTATGGATTCAGATTCAAAAATGTAAGTGACAACGAATAGAAAGCTAGTAACTAAGCTCTGTGCTATTGAACCCTTTACGGAACATCCAAGTTTGGTGCCTCAACCATTTTATAATGATACAACGTGTCCTATCTAATCCAGTCATCATAACCACAAAATTAGAATCTGTTCGACTTAAAGTTTCAATATCATCAAAATAAACTGACATTCCATTCTTTAATAATTTGTTTTCAATTTTTTTTTATTTTAGTTACTCTCGAACCACATCGATATATCACCTCATAATGTGTGCGCGGTAAGTAAAAGTTAAGTCTTAAGGATTTAGATTTTTTTAGTGATAAACAAAAAATGACATCACTTAGTCTACAAATTTAAGCCTTTCATTCATTAATTGCAAATTTAAATTTGTTAATTTTCTAACCTCAAATTTAAAAAATATATATTCAGGGTCAACCGGATGGAATGAGACTTCCACATCCAACAAATTGCCAACAATTTATACTTTGCGATGGACAAGTAGGACTAACTCTTTCATGTAGAGCATCTGAGCCTCATTTTAATCGATGTGATCAGAGATGCGTCATTGATAAAGATGCATGCACAGCTGACTGTGGTGGAGGCGGGGTGAGTGGATTTTGATTTAAAATATTAAACTATTTAATTTATTAATGTTCGATGTAGGAAGTAACACCACCACCAGTCACACCACCCCCAGTCACACAACCACCAACACAAACAACAACTAGGTTCGTTCCCCCAACCGCTCCTGTTAGATGTCCAACACCATGTGAAGATGTACCCAATACTTGTCTATGTGATGCTCAATGGACGTGCATTAGTGGCACATGCCAATGTGATATCAACATCCAATGTCCGATGACAAGAGAAGAATGTTTGGCAAAGGCAGGTTGTGGTGGGCCCAACGGATGTGCTGACCGATGTGATTGTACCGATGACGATAATTGCTTATGCAATATGGAAGTCGAATGTGGATTTGCACAGGCTGAATGTGCTAAAAGGTGTGGCTGTGCTGGAAATTGTAATTGCAACGGTGATCCTATAACTTGTGTCTGCAATGAATTTTGTTCGTGCATCCAACCACCTCTTGTCTGTCCTTTTGCTCCAATTGACTGTATTGCACGTTGCGAATGTCAACAAAGATGTCTTTGTAATGGAAATGTTTGCACATGTGACCTTGTGAATGGCTGTCCAGCTCTTGAAATTTTTAAGACAAGATATTAAATAAAGTATTGTAATAAATTTTAATATTTTTAATTGGTTCAGGAATTGTTGGTTAAGATGAATAAACTGTAATTAAAATATTTTTTTAAAATAAAAATAAATGTTAAAAAACTATTTTACCTAAAAATATTTCTAAAATTTTAAAATTTGATTTTTAAATATTTATTTTTTTATTATTTAAAAATTTATTTTTTCAACATATTTATTTCTTAAAAAATATTTATTTTTTAAAAATATTTTTTTCTATTAAAAAATTAAATGAAGTATTATTATAAATTTGAATATTTTTAATTGGTTCAGGTATTGTTGCTTAATTAGGCTTACTATGAATAAATTGTAATTAAAATATTTTTTAAATAAAAAATAAATGTTAAATAACTATTTTACATAAAATTACTTATAAAATTTTAAAAATTTTTTTAAATATTTATTTTTTATTATTTAAAAAATTTATGTTTTAAAAAAATATTTGTTTTTTCAAAATATTTATTTCTTAAAAATGCTTATTTTTAAAAAATATTTATTCTTTATTAGAAAATTAAATAAAGTATTATTATAAATTTGAATATTTTTAATTAGTTCAGGAATTAGGATAAATTGTAACTAAAATATTTTTTAAATAAAAATAAACGTAAAAAAAACTATTTTACCTAAAAATATTTATATAATTTTAAAACTTGTTTTTAAAATATTTATTTTTATCATTTTAAAAAATTTATTTTCTAAATATTTATTTTTTAAAAAAATTATTTTTTAAAAATATTTATTTTTTAAAAGTATTTATTTTTAAAAATGATTTATTTTTTAAATCAGGACAATGAGATAAAAAAGTTATTAATAGATACCTCATGACAAGTTATAAAAAAACCAAGAAATTATTTTTTTATAAGCTTTAAGTCTTTTAATTCTTGTTAAACGCACAAAAATTAGTTTTACGCACATTTTTGCAATGAATCAACACAAACAAAGTAAATTTTCTCTGAAAAGATTGATAAAAAATATGTTCGTTACTTTTAAAAGCTTGAAATCGGTAAAAGACAAAGAATCGTGCTGGATAAATTTTCCTAACAAAGAAAAGATCACAAAATTATAAGATAACAATTTCAATCTTTTTAGGATCATTGTTGGAATGTGATAAGAATTTTGTGTATAAAAGTCAACTGCTTTTAAAATAAGTTTAGTTTTTTTAACAATCTAAAAGACTTACTATTGCGTTGCTGTTCAGTTGTAATTAATTTTTTGTGACTTGAAAATCATAATTTTTAAAAAAATTAATTAAAATTTAAAAAAATAGCTTTTTGTGAAGTGAACTAAGTTTTTTTTAATAAAAGTTTCTAAAATGAAGATTTTATTTATTTTCCCAATTTTGTTGTCTGTTTGCTATAGCTTCAATATATTCCCTGTAAGTTTGTTTAAATAATTTTGAATTGAATTGTTAAAACAAAAGTAATAAGTATCAATAAATAAAAATATTTAAAAATACCTTTTAATTGTATGAAAAAGATTTAAAAATAATAAAATTTTAAAAACTTTTTTAAATTTTAAAAATATTTTTAAAAAACATTCTGAAAATGGTTTTTTAAAAATATGTGAATTTAAATATTAAAAAATAATTAATTTCTATTAATTTAGAACAACTTAGAGGATATTGTGAAATCAACAATAATTTACGATTGCTCTGTAAGTCAATAAAAAAAATGAAATTTTAGAAATTAAATAATTCAAAAAAATTGATTCTAAACAGCAAGCTAGTGATGGCGCAAAACTTCCAGTTGCTGATGACTGCTCTCGTTTTGTTCTATGTGATGGAGGTTACAACATGACTCTTACATGCAGATCATCAGATCCACATTTTGACAGATGTAAACTATTATGTGTCAATGATTTGACCGTTTGCAATCAAGCTACCTGTGATTCGGTAAAATTTCCATAAAATTAAGGTTAAGGTTTTTTAAAATTCAATTTCTCTCTAATATAGGACACAACAACAACCGCAACTACAACAACAACTGGAACAACCACAACAACCACAACGACTGTCACAGATCCAACAACAACTTCAGAATCAACAACAACAACTCTCGCGCAAAACACAACAACGAAATTTGTTATTCCAACTGTTCCGATTGTTACAACAACAGCATCTGGAGCGACAACAACCACAACAACCGTAGATCCAAATGCGACTACATCAGAAACAACAACGGAAACTACAACAACACCATTACCAAAACATTGTGGAGTTGATACTGATTGTTTTCAAGCTAATTGTGCTGGGGCAACATGTGATAATCAATGCGTTTGCGATTTAGCCAGTACAACCACGTGCATTCTGGATGATACCCAAACATGCCCTATAATATAACTGCCAAAACTCTATGATAATCAATTATTTGTTGATTTTATTTTTCAAATATAACTTCTTCCATTCCTGATAATATCTTTGTATCCTTTTTTTGTATAAAATTGTATAATAAATGACAAAAAGTGATCAATCATCAAGATTTAGTCGTTTTTGGATATGTCTTTATTATTTAGATTTTATGCAGCATGTATTAGAACTTAGAGTTAGAGTAGCAAATGATGGATGCCAAGAGATCACGAGGATGACCGAATAATTCCTTGATATACTGAAAAGGACAAAAAGGTCCTTAGTATTCCAAACTGACAGAAGATCATACATTAGACCCCAATAGCAATATGCCAACGTGTACCTTAGCCAAGGAAGCTGAAGCAGGATGCATTTCTATTTTACAAATCAGAAGCACTGGGGACAAATTAATCCTAATATTATATACAATCATATATATACAATCCAATCAAACCATAAAAACACAAAATAAATTCAGCTCGTAGTTGTTATCGTAAGATTTGTTGATATGGAAAACTTTTATAAAATAAAATATTTGGTTAATATGCAATTCAGTTGACATTAAAACGTTTAGAAGTGTACAGCAAAGGCAAAATATTTCCTTTTTAAAAAATATAATTTGAAAATGGGCAACTTTAGAAGCTGGATTGTTATCTCGCTGATAATCTGTAATTTTTGGGGTTCGGTAAGATTTTGTGATTTTTTTTGACAAAATTAATTTAACATTGAACTATAACAATGACAAAATTCATAATTTTTTGAAAAAAGTTTGCTAAAATTCTTAAAAATTAAATATAGTTTCATAAATATTATTCAGTCAGCTTTTTTGTAAAAATTAATTTGAAATTCAATAATTTCAAACTTGAAGTGTCTTGAATTTTACTTCGTTAAAATACAAATATGGATTTAAAATATATAAGTAATTGAAATTAATTTTTTAAGGATTCTTCTTTACAATGTAGTGAAATTGATTGTACGGTAAGCTAAATTTACAATTTTAATTAATTTTTTTAAATTAATTTTATAATTAAAAACTATTATTTTTGAATACATTAAACAATTTAGGGTGTCATAAATGCAACGTTTTTTCCTAATAACTGTGATTGTAATAAATTTGTCCTGTGTGAAAATGGATATAAATTGAACCTTTATTGTCGATCAGCTGTTCCTTATTTTGATCGCTGTACCAACAAATGTGTTGAAGACGAAGGAGTTTGTAGCAAAACTGAATGCTATCCAGTGAGTAACTTTTTATTTATATTTTCATGGTATTTATTTAATTTATTGAAATAGATTTACACAACAACTCCCACACCAGTGTGGTCAACCTTACCACCACAAAAGTAACATTTATTGGATTAATATGTTCAAAGAGAAAAAAAATTAAAAAAAATAAATAAATTTTAATTTTGAAAAATTTTAGTTCTAAAAAAATTAAATTTTAAAATGTTCTAATTTTAAAAAAATCAAATTTTAAAAATTTTAGTTTTCAAGAAAAAATTAAATTTTAATAAATTTAAATTTAAAAACTCTTAATCTTTAAAAGTTTTAGTTTTCAAAATGTTTATACTAAAAAATTTTTAATTTTGAAAAATTTAAATTATTTCTGTTTTGAATGTTTTTTTTGTAGAATTCACAAATTTAATTTTAAAAAACTAAACAAAAATAAAGAAGAATATAAATTACATTTTTTTCTAGAATTTAAAGCCAACCTTTTTTATAAAGTTCAGCAAACTTGACTTATTCGTGCAAAATCTAGCTAATTCAAGTAGACTTCAATCTCTGGTTTTTCCACCTAGAAATTATTGACAGATTTTTATCAAAATCCATGATAAAGAAAAAATTGTAAATAAACTCAGCGCAGCTGCACAAAAATTTAAAAGTTAATCGTTTATTGCTCGAATTGAGTTGTAAGCAAATAAACGCAAGTGAGCAAAAAATAAAAGAAATTAAAAGTTTAGAAACTTTAGTGTCTTAATTTAAATAATTATGTTTCAAAATATGAAGTCTTTAGTGATTATAAGTTCGATCCTTTTTACTGTTTACTGCTTTAATTTCGCTCCGGTAAGTTTATTTTTTGTTAAATTTTAATAAAAGTTTTTTAAAATAAATATTTTAATTTTTCTATAGCTTATTTCCAAAAATATTGATGATCCTGATTCGTTATGTGCGGTAAGAATATGAAAAACTATTAAATTTTAAGATTTTGTTAAGTTTTTATATCCTTCAGGGCAACATAGGCGTCAATAGATTCCCAATTGTCGGAAATTGCACATTATTTGTACTATGCGAAGACCAACGTGGACTGATCCTCAAATGCAGGTCAGCTGAACCTTTTTATGACCCATGCAGTATAAATTGTGTCGCAAATGAAGAAGTCTGCTTCAATATTTGCTAGATTTAGGGATCAGGAAGTCGTAAAATGAACAAAGTTATTATTGAGGCTTATCTTTGGAATTTTGCGGCAGTCAAGAAAACAAAACATTTTTTAAGACTGTAAATCTTTTTATTGCCATTAATATCTTATCAAATAAATATTTAATTTCGTTTCCTTTGCGGCGGGTTTCTTTTGGTTCTTTACAGATTATAACAAAAAAAAGTCACTGTGATGACGTTTCTTTAATGAATTAAGGAGTAAAATAATTTGAAATAAAATATAATTTGAAAATAATATTTTGACCTAATTTACAAACCTAGTTTTACCTACTTACCTAGGCAATACTACCTTGGTTATTAAGTTACCTACAAGTTTTGGAACCAAAAAACACAAGATTTTATATTGTGTCCCCAACACCCATGCTGTGTAATAATTTTTTTACCATTTTCATAAAGGGGTCGTCCACAAATGACGTCCAATTTTTAACAGAGCGGCGAAGAGTGTCTTAAACTCTAGTTTTTTGTGTGACGTTATTTATGAATAGACTCAAATAATATCAATTTATTCAATTTATTCAATTTTTGTGTCATATAAAAAAATTTATAATTTTAATGCAAATTAAGCCCCTCAATTGTAATGTTTATGTCCTTTTTCTGCTTACGGCTTACTCCGTTCTTGACTTTTGGAGGAATGAACTCAAAAGATGCTCTTATGCATTCACCAGCTGTATCTTCAATACAGTCTTCTTCTGTTGCATCAAATTTCCATCCAGTTGGACAATCAAACTCGTCACCATGTTGATTTCCTTCATGGCAGAAAATGAATGACCAGCAAAATCGTCCCGGGAAATTTCCACTTCCAGTTGGTGGGCATGTTGGAGTAGTGATAACATCACTGCATGGTGCATTAGTTGCATGATCACAAGCTCCTGTGTTGCGGTTGAAAACAAGTGGTGAGCGACATGTCATCCATGGCAAACCTGGTAATCGGCATGGACGATATTGACGACATTCTGTGTCTAATGGATTTGCAGCCTAAATGAGAATATTAATGTCTAAACAATTCAAATTTTGAAAAGTGAAATTTAAAATTTACCATAATATCGGTTGTTTGACAGAAAAACATAAATGTTTCTTCACAACCTACACGAGTTTCTACACACATTCCAGTCTGTGGATCAGTAGCATCAGGTTCATAATGATTAGAATTTTGGTTTCGGCAGTCAAGTTGATGGACAGCAATCAACTGTGTTAAATTATCTGGATTCCATTGGCAGTATAAATAGTTATGACAACTTGCAGGGTCTTGTGTAAAAATGTTTTTGTCTGCTACTCCATGTGCTCCACATAAAGGATGAGAAAGTTCAGGTGGTTCAGGAGCTGTCTGACCCGAAACGTATACGGTAAATGTCAATAAAACAAGGATTGGAATAACTGCAAATGATCGAAAATTAGATTTTGTTAATTAAATAATTTATTTTTTTAAATATTATAAATTTTTAATTAAATAATTTATTTTTAATATTATAAAATTTTAATTAAATAATTTATTTTTAATATTATAAATTTTTAATTAAAAAAATTATTTTTTAAATATTATAAATTTTAAAATAAAAAAATTGAAATCTTGGTTTTTTTCTAAATATTTGAAATTTTTTAATTTTTTGAATGTTTTGAAATTAAAAAAATAAATTTTCTTTTTATAACTTATATCAAAATAAATAAATTTAATAACTTTTTAAAAACTAAATTTTAAACTACTATCTAAAAAAATAAATTAAAAAATTTAGCTATTGTCGATTGAAATAAAAACTCAAAAAATTGAAGACAAAAAGTTAAAAATTTTGCAAATATTTAAATTAAATCATCAATTATTTTCTAAAAAATTTAAATTTTTTAAAAATTCTTTTTAACTAAATTTTAAAATGCTAATAAGTCTTTTTGAAATAAATAAAATAAAATTAAAACTTTTATATTTAAAACTGAATTGAAACCAAAAACATAAAAAAAATTGAAGCCAAGAAGTTAAAAATTTGCAAATATTTAAATTTGTTGTTTTGAGTTTTTTTTCAATTATTTTCTAGAAATTTGAAATTTTATAAAAATCATAATTAAAGTCAAATTATTTCCACATACACTTGAACATCCTGTTAATTTTTATTCTACTTTTTAAACCAAAATATATTCGTCAAATTAAATTTTTTCCAACTTTTCCTCTTAAATACTCGCTAAAAACTAAAATAATTTCAACTGAAACGCAAAAAATTGCTACACATGCCATTTATATCAGTAAATTCCTTATCATTTGCCACTTGTAAATAATAAACACAATAATAAATCTTTTGATATCAAACATGAATTTCTCATTTTTGATAGCGGTCCTGTGGCTTGCGATTCGTTAGCTTATTTGAGGAAGTTTTTACTGCTTTATGCGTAAAACTTTTGCGTTTTCTTATTTTTGTAGGAAGTTTAACTTCCGAAACACTTGTTTTGATAAGAAACATTGATTTGTGGGTTTTTTGGCATCATTTTTAACAAGTGTTGATAACAATTTTGCTGTGTTTTTACAAATTCATTCAATGATTGAACTTTTCTCAAAATTTAATAAAACTTTTTTAAATTTTATTATTTTAAAATATAAATTTTTTGGATTATAATTTTTGTAATTATAATTTCTTTAAATTTTAATTATTTTGTTATATTTTTTTAAAGAATAACTTTAATTTTTTCAATATGTTTTTAATAAAAAGTTAAAAATATTTTGTTTTAAAATTTTTAATTTTGAATAAAAATTAAATAATTAGAAAAATTATTATCAACTTTGAGAGTTAAGTGTTTTGAGTTCCAATTATTAATTTCATACTCGTGTCTTTATCTTTTTTTAATTATTCACTATCAAATGCCTCAAATTAATCTAAATTTTACTTTATGGAATGTATCAATGACTATTTTTAAATAATTGAAAGCTTATTTGATAAAAAATATTCATATTCTTTAAGAAATTTGCAAATTGAACTTCAAAACTTGAGTATTTTGATAGAAATTTCTAGAATATATAAAAGTTATTAATAATGCACTTAAAATGGTCTTTATGAAGAATTTTTAAAATTTTGCAAAAAAAAATATTTAAAGTTTAGTTTGAAAAGATTGTTCGTTCAATTTCAAAAAATTGTTCCATATAATTTTAAAAATATTTATTAAATCTTTTAATAAGTGCAGACAAAAACAAGAAATTTTAAAGATTTAGAAACATTTGATTGACTTTAGGATGCTAAACACGTGCAATTCTTCATTCAAGAATTAAAAAAGCATTAAATAAGATCAATTTAGGATAAATGAGATTTAAAAAAATACTCTACTAAAAGGGCATTTTAAAGTTCAAAAGAGTAGTCTGGGATTTAAAGTAGCTCTCCAATGACAAGGTTTTCATGTTTTTTGAAAATAATAAAAAATATAAATTTTTTTGTTTAAGTTTTATTGATAAATTAAATATACATTTTAGATACCTACACCCAATATATAATAAAGTCCAAAACCAAAACCCAAAAAATCAAATGCTTAATTTTATATTTACTAAAATCCACATTAAAAATGCTCACACTATTAGTAATTAAAAAAATAATTCTTTGCGCGAGAACAGGATACGTTAGGATTACAAGTGCACACATTACCATTGCACAAACATCGTTGCTGACATCCACACACACTTGTGCATTGGCTGGGAGAGAATGGACAATTTCCTTGATTATGGCATCTGCATGGTTCGCTATGACAAGTACACTGATTATTAGGAAGGTTGCAGTTGCAATTTTCTACACAACCACAACTTGATGTACATAATGATCGATCAAATGGACAGTGAATAGTATTGTCACAAGTGCACAGACGATTTACACATCTGTAGCGTTCTGGACATCCACAAAGGCCAGGATAATTAGCGGCATTGCAAGGAGGATTGCATGTTAAACCAACTGTTGGAATAAATGAAGTTGTCGTTGTTGGCGTTGTTGTGGTTGTTGTTGGAGTTGTTGTGGTCGGAAGTGGCTGGGTTGGTGGCTGGGTTGGTGGATTGGTTGGTGGATTGGTTGGTGGCTGGGTTGTCGTCGTGGTGGGACCTTCAGTTGGTGCAGGAGGTGCGGTTACCCTTGGGGTTGTTGTAGTCAATGGACCTTCAGTTGGTGCAGGAGGTGCGGTTACCCTTGGGGTTGTTGTAGTCAATGGAGTGGTAGTAGGTGCAGGAGGACCGGGAGTTGTTGTTGTTGGTGAACCGCTGCAATCTCTGATTTGGCATACAGATGGATCGTTAACACATGATGAGGTGCATCGATTAAAGTGTGGCTCTGTAGATCTACATCTTAATGGCAAACCACGTCCATCATCGCACAGAGTGAAAAGGTTGCAATCGCTATCGTCAGGTAGTCTGATTCCATCTGCTACACCCTGGAATTATTAAATTCTTTAATGCCATATTTTTATGGTCAGTCAATAATTCTTACAGCACAGATGTTCCTCTTTTCTGCAAATTCCTGTGTCTCATGCTGAAAGTATTGAAAATAGTCAATTCTTCCATATTATATTTTAATATATTAAAATCTAAAAAATACTTACATTTAAAATGTCTAATCCATAGACAGTGGAAATTATTAGAATAGAAATTAAGAAAAGTTTCATTTTCTAAATTCGTTTTTGAGTTTGGAGTAACCTGAATTTTTTCAAAAAATTAATAATAATTAGGCTAATTAAAATTAATAATTAATTAATAAATATCTTCACTAAAAAAGTTTATCCTAAAGCTGTGAAAATCTTTAACATTTTTGGTGAAAATAATTAAAATTTATAGGTTAGGAATTGTTTTAAAAGTAGAAGAATTCTTCAAACCTCTCTCTTAGCCACGTCGATGCAAACTTTCCTTGTTAGCTCCATTTACATCGGCTCTTAAATAACATTCTTATCGCAATTTAACATTGATCGATTTTTTAAGTCATGCATATTATGGTTAAGCTTTAAAATTAGTCAAAATTATTTTGTTCAAAGCTCGTGATAAGGAGTCATCCTTATATTGTGTGATATTTAATGAAAAAATGGGAAGTTTGAGGTAGTTAAATTGGAGAAAATAGTTTATTTGTCTGGGGGCAACTATGGGTAATCAAGAATAGCCAGGGGTTGTTAATGATATCTAGAATCAACCATGTTCATAAAAAGGTAAGCAAATAGGCCAATAGAGGCAATTTAAGGAAGTAAGGACAATCGAGGGCATTTAAAAGAAGTCAATTTCATCCAAGTAATCCAAGTAAGAAGTAACCGTGAACAACCATGGTTAAGCAATCATGCAACCTAGGATAACCAAAAGCAGCCAGGGGATTCAAAAGCAGTCAGAAGTAGTCTAGCTAAATGAAACTAAAAGCAGGCAAGAGTAGAAAAGACAACCGAAAGCAGCCTGGAGTAGGGGTAGATATTGTCAAATTTTCCGTTTAAACCTTAAATCTTCACCATCACACCTAACGTGACAAATTATAAGAACAACGCAACAAAAGTCCATGAACTTCAAACAAATTTTTCCTACTAAATTTCAAAGTCTTTTATCAGTAAATTTTAAAGTCTTTTAAAATGCAAACTGAATTATTTAGGTCTGATTTCTTGATAAATTTATATGGCTTGAAATTTAATATTAAAATGTACATCACCTTTAAAAATTTTAATTCCGATATCAATAACGAAAATATTTTGTTTTTAATTTAAAGGCTCGTTCATAAATTCAGTCACGCTTTAGAGAGGTTGAAGAACTTATAACATTCCAAACACAAGAAAAAATATTTTATGTAAAATTTGTATCAAGGGAAGGGGAAGTGATCGAAAAGTAAATGTTTTGTGTGACGTAATTTAAGAACGACCCCTTAGAAGATTAAATGGAATTATTAAAGTTTTTTTGTACATTTTAGCAGTCACGTACATCTGAATTTGAGGTTAAATAAAGAAGAAAATGAAATAAAATTATCATCATCCTTGAGAGTTAAGTGCTTTGAGTTTCAGTTATTAACTTTATACTCATGTCTTTATATTTTTGAATTATTCACTATCAAATGCGTCAAATTAATCTTAACTTTACTTTATAAAATTTATCAATGACTATTTTTAAATAATTGAAACCATTTTTTGATAAAAATATTTTTATTTCTTAAGAAATTCACAAATTGAACTGCAAAACTTGAGTATTTTGATAGAAATTTCTAGAATATATAAAAGTTATTAACAATGCATTTAAAAATGGTCTTTATAAACATTTTTAAATATTTTTAAAAAAATTTAAATAAATATTATTAAAAATTTGAAGAAAAATTTAAAGTTTAGTTTGAAAAAAATTGTTCCATGTAATTTTAAATCTTTTTAATAAGTGTAGACTAAAACAACTTTTTTTGAAGATTGAAGCACATTTTCTTGACTCTAGGATGCTAAACACGTGATCAAATGCTTCAGTTTGAAAGGACATTTCAAATTTAAAAAGAGTAGTCTGGAGTTCAATGTAACCTTATAAAGGCAAGGTTCTCATGATTTTTTGTTCCTGTAAAATTACCGTAAGGGAGTCAGTCAAGAAAACCTAACAAAAATCAAATTTTAAGGACTCTTAGTTTCTGAACATAAAAAAATTATATAACATTTTTTTAAAGTTCATTTATTTTTATTAAGCTTTAAGCTGTATTATAAATTTTACATAAGATATTTATATTTTGCAGATATTACATTATAATTTCATTATTCATTTAGTTAATAAGCATCACGATAAATTTCAAAAAAGTGTCCTTTCAGTCGACTTTTAATAAGGCTCAGTGAATGAAAGTTTTTAATTTGCTGAGGAAGATTATTATGACTTCCAGAAGCTCTGCTTAAATTTTATTGATGCATGAAATTGATATTTTAAATACCTTCACCCAATATATAATAAAGTCCATAACCAAAACCCAAAAAAAAAACAAATTAGAAAATAATAATATTATTGTAAATATATTAAGTTTTTAAGTTTTTAAGTACGCCTTTGGGCGCTTTTTAAAAAAAACCCAAAAAATGCTCAGTTTTATAAAAGAGTGCTCACACTTTTAATAATTAAAAAAATAATTCTTTACGCGAGAACAGGATACGTTAGGATCACAAGTGCACACATTACCATTGCACAAACATCGTTGCTGACATCCACACACACTTGTGCATTGGCTTGAAGGGAATGGACAATTTCTTTGATCATGGCATCTGCATGGTTGACTATGACAAGTACACTGATTATTAGGAAGGTTGCAGTTGCAATTTTCTACACAACCACAACTTGATGTACACAATGATCGATCAAATGGACAGTGAATAGTATTGTCACAAGTACAGAGACGATTTACACATATGTATCGTTCTGGACATCCACAAAGGCCTGGAAAATTAACGGCATTACAAGGAGGATTGCATGTTAAACCAACTGTTGGAATAAATGGAGTTGTCGTTGTTGGCATCGTTGTTGGTATCGTTATTGGTATCGTTGTTGGTATCGTTGTTGGTATCGTTGTAGTCGGAATCGTTGTAGTCGGAATCGTTGTCGTGGGAAGTGGTTGGGTTGGAAGTGGTTGAGTAGGAAGTGGTTGGGTTGGTGGTAGTACTGTGACCTCTGAATCAGGTGGTATTGTGGTGGGAACTTGAGTGGATACAGGAGGCGCTGTTACACTTGGGGTTGTTGTAGTTGATGAGCAATCACTGATTTGGCATACAGATGGATCGTTAACACATAATGAGGTGCATCGATCAAAGTGTGGCACTGTAGATCCACATGTTTGTAGCGTACCAACTCCATTAATGCACCGAGTGTAACGGTTGCAATTGCTATCGTCGGGTAGTCTGACTCCATTTCCTACACCCTTTAAT
This sequence comes from Chironomus tentans, assembly GCA_963573255.1. NCBI lineage: Eukaryota > Metazoa > Arthropoda > Insecta > Diptera > Chironomidae > Chironomus > Chironomus tentans. The sequence goes on from OY754305.1 coordinate 8,024,945, forward strand.
TATTAAATTCTTTAAAGTCATTTTTTATCATAACAAATTTTAAAATAATTCTTACGGCACAGATGTTCCTCTTTTCTGCAAATTCCTGTGTCTCATGCTGAAAGTATTGAAAATAGTTAATTCTGCCATATTATCGGAAATATTTTATTAAAATTTAAAAAAAACTAAAAACTTTTTACGTTTAAAATGTCAAATCCATAGACAGTAGAAATTATTAGAGTAGAAAATAAGAATAGCTTCATTTTCTAAATTCCTTTTTAAACTTGAAGTTACCTAGAATTTAAAAATTAATTTTTGAGTTTTTTCATTAAAATTAATAAGTTTCTTCACTGAAGAAATATTTAATCAAAATATGTGAAAATCTTTAACATTTTTGGTTAAAACAATTAAAATATATAATTTAGGAATTGTTTTAAAAGTAGAAGAATTCTTCAAACCTCTCTCTTAGCCACGTCGATGCAAACTTTCCTTAGCAGCTCCACTTTCATCGGCTCTTAAATAATATTCTTATCACTATTCAACATTGATCGATTTTTTAAGTCATGCATATTATGGTTAAGCTTTGAAATTAGTCAAAAATATTTAACTTGAAGCTGGTGATAAGGAGTCATCCTTATATTGTGTGATATTTAATGAAAAAATGGGAACTTTGAGGTAACTAAATTAGGGAAAATAGTTTATTTGCCTGGGGGCAACTATGGGTAATCAAGAATAGCCAGGGGTTGTTAGTGATATCCAGGGGCAACCATGTTAATCCGAAGCTAAGCAAATAGGCCACTAGAGGCAATTAAAAGCAATCAAAAGAAGTCAGGAGCATTAAAAGATAGTCAAGAGCAACTGGAGGTAGCAAAAGGAAACAAAAAATGGACAACCAAGGGCAGTTAAAAAGAATCAATGTCATCAAGGGGTTGAGTTCGAGGCATTCAAATGCACTCAGGAGTAAACAGAGGTAGCCAAAGGAAACTATGGACATCGAGGGCAGTTAAAAGGAGTCAATGTCTTCTAATAGCATTAAAAAGCAGCCAAGGGTAGAAAAGACAAACCGAAAGTAGCCTGGAGTAGGGGTAGATATTGCCAAATTTACAATTTAAACCTTAAATCTTCACCATCACACCTAACGTGACAAATTATAAAAACAACGCAACAGAAGTCCTTGAACTTCAATCAATTTTTTTCCTACTAAATTTCAAAGTCTTTTATCAGTAAATTTTAAAGTCTTTTAAAATGCAAACTGAATTATTTAGGTCTGATTTCTTGATAAATTTATAAGGCTTGAAATTTAATATTAAAAATTCGTATCACCTTTATTTTTAGTTTAAAGGCTCGTTCACAAATTAAGTCACGGGGTTGAAGAACTTATGACACTCTAAAGACTAGAAAAAATATTCTATGTAAAATTTGTATCAAGGGAGGGTGAGGTGATCGAAAAGTAAATGTTTTGCGTGACGTAACTTTGAACGACACCTTAGATTAAATGGAATTATTTGAGTTTTCTTGTGCATTTCAGCAGTCACGTACACCTAAATTTGGGTTCCTTGAGGCTCACTGGAAAAAAATTTTGAGCAAGAAAAAAATAATTACATGAACATTTCAGTTTCCTTCGGATTTATTTATTCTCAAAAATTCTAAAAGAAACTTAATAATTTATTGAATTGTTGCTTCATGACTCTAGCGCATACACCATGTATGTCCTCTTCATAGTCTCCCATGTTCTTGTTAAACCACCATCCATTTGGGCACTCAAACTCATCACCATATTGGTTTCCTTCAAAGCAAAAGATGAACGAATAGCATCTATGTCCGGGGAAATATCCAGTTTCACCCGGTTGACATTCAACAAAAAATGACGAACATGGTGCAAAATCATCAAAATCACAAGTTCCTGAATTTCGGTTAAATACAAGTGGCGTACGACATGTCAAGTAGGGAAAATCGGGTTGACGACAAAGACGGTATTGTCGACAGTTTCGGTCGACTGGATTTGCAACCTAAATTTAATAATTTTTAGATCTTTATTTCTTAATTCAATAATTTAAATAAAATTCACCATAATATCATGCTGACTAGCTGGAGGGTATAGTCCAATTGGATCAGAACAAATTGAATTGTTAGTCACACAAATTCCAGTCGTTCCATCGCTGCTGGTTTGAAAATGATTTGATCCAAAATCCCGACAGTCATTCTGATGAACGGACATTAATCTAGGTGGATTTGATGAGAAATCCCATCGACATAGTAAGTATTTGTGACAACTTGATGGATCAGCTACCAAAATCCTTCTGCCATCGGTTCCACACAGATTTTGTTGTTGATTTGTGGGATTGAGGAGAAATGCAAGAGAAATAAGAAGAAATTTAGCTGGAAAAATTAAGTTTTGTTGTGAAATATTGACTGTGACATGGGTTTGACCTCGTAGTACCCCTCTATGTTCATCAACAAGGGTTGGTAGTGGTCAAGTTAGTATCTGAAACTAATTACCTCTGTTTGGCATATTATTCTAGAATATTTATTGATTCCTAATAAGAAATTAAGTTGTTGCATCCAATAAGGAATAACATTAACTGAAAAATTGAAAAATAATATCTACAAATATAAACAAGTAAAATACGATAAGGTTATCGTTAATACCCAAAAGCTTAAAAATAACATTTAGAATTAAAAATAATAATTTAATGTGCGTCATATTCTGAGAAAACATTAAAGTCTTCCCACAATTTTTTTTTAATTATTCGTCTTTATTTCCATATTAGTTAAGATGTACAGCTCTCAAAAATTTGTTAAATCTTGAATTTTTCAATGTGTAGACGTTCTTGACTCTTTGAATTTCGAATGTTCTTGGGCAAGCGTTAGCTGTATCCTCAACACATTGTTTAGCTTCTGCATCAAATAATAATCCAGGTCCACAGTTAAATGTTCCAGCTACTTCTCCATCAACGCATAATATGAAGCTATAGCAAGTATCACCTGCGACATTTTCAGTAGCTCCTGGTGCGCATGTTGGTGGTGTTGGGGTTCCACCGGAAGCAGCAGCACATGGTGCTCTATCTGCAAAGTCACATGTTCCAGAGTGACGGTTAAAGACGAGTGGATCGCGGCATGTACTCCATGTGCTACCTGTCAAACGGCATGGTCGATGCTCTCGACAATTTGGATCATCAGGATTTGCGACCTGGATTTTTTTTTCGAATATTTAAGAAAAATATTTTTGAAAAAATTCCTGTCATATTAAATGGAACTTAAATGTCAAATTTTTGCAAACATACCATAATTTCATTTTCACCTGCTGGAGGGCACATAGATAACGGATCTGCTACACAGTCAGCGAAATTATCCGTACAAACCCCCTCAGTTCCTTCAGCATTTGGTCTGAAATGGTTCGATCCTTGGTCACGGCAATCAAGTTGATGAACGGATGTCAATGTTGGAGGTGTTGCAGTGGCATCCCAGTTACACCACAAGTAATTATGGCAGTTGGATGCATCGTTGACCCATTTTCTAGTTCCATCAGTTCCACATAGACTTTGTTGTTGTTGTGAAAGATGTGATGAGATGAGAATGATGACGATTATGAATAAAGCTAGGGAAATTAAATTAGAATTTTTTAAAAAATCTTACTTTTAATAAAACACTTATTTTTTCAAAAAAAATTATATTTTTAAAAAAGTTAAATTTTAAAATGTTATATTTTTAAACATTTTTAAATTTTTATATTTTTTAAAATTTTATACTTTTTTAAAATTTTATATTTTCTTTAAATTTTATATTTTTTTTTAAATTTTATGTATTTTAGTATTTTATATTCTATTAAAATTTTATATTTTTTTTAAAAAAAAACAAAATATAATTTTATATTTTTTTAAATTTTATATTTTTTTTAAATTTTATGTATTTTAAAATTTTATATTCTTTTAAAATTTTATATTTTTAAAAAAACAAGATATAATTTTTCTCTAAAAAAACTAAGATGTTGTATTTAAAAAAAATTAAAATATTATACTTTTAAAAAATTTAAAATATTATTTTTTAAAAAAATATGTCATATTTTTAACTTCAATTTTAAAAAATATATAAAACGTTACATCTTTAAAAATTAAACATTTTAAAAATTATTAGCAATATAAAACTAAAAAATAGCATTTTTAAAATTATTAAAAACAACACATTTTTTATTTTTGTTAAAAGTTTTAGAAAAATTGAACTTAATATTAAAAATTTAAAAATAATTTAATTTTTAGCAAGTACAAAACACATTTTATCTCATTTATTTAAAAAGGTGAACTTGAAAAATGCTTGTAAGTTTAAAAATATTTTTAGCATTCAGCGAAACATCACAAAAGTTTATCATAAATTAGTTTTTTTGCACTTTTCAAATCAATTTATGACTTACATTTTTGAGTCATTTTTCCTTTTTTTAAAACAATTTTAAAAATAACTCCACAAAAATTCAATTATAAAAAATATAATGCAGCCACCGAAAAATAGTAAACCACTCGAAACTGCGTAAAAACCAAACTGAAATCAAAAATGAAGTTCGCGCGGTATATTTTGTGAAAATTTTCTTTATCTTAGCGGAACTTGATTGGGTTTTAGTACTTGTTAAATTTACTGATAAATTTATTATCAACATTTTTTAATTATTTGATAAATGATTTTGCTAACCGTGACCTTCTCGGTACAAGAAGATATTTGCTCAAACCGAAGGAAATTCTAGGTATTTCTATAAATGACTAGGATATTTTAATTAAGCTGCAGAATTTTATTTTCCATTTTAAAGAATGGTAATACGAAGGATAAAACTAGCTTAAGGATTTTACAGCAATATCAAATGATTTCATAAGACTGTAAAAAATGCACAAAAACAGCTGCAAAAAATTCATTGCCATATCTTAATCTTATCAATTGGATTAAGTAATGGCAGTAAATAGGTCGAATTTTCAATGACATTGTTACTCTGAATTGAAATTATTTTTGGATTGTATGTTTTAAGAAGTTAATTTATTTAAAACTAAGATAACTGAACTATATCCATTATGAACCAACAAGTCAAGGGATTATTCAAGAGAGGGTTGGGGGGTCAAACCTCCTTTTTTGGAAAAGTTTTTCAAATTACTATGGTTTTTTAAGAAAAAAATTCCAAAATATCCCACAAATTTGCTTAGGGGTCGTTCGCAAATTACGTCACGCTTTAGGGGGGGGGAGGGGGAGTAGGAAAATTTGTGACAGTCCAAACACAAAATTTTTCTTTCTTTGGAAAATTTGTGACAAGGGGGGGGAGGGGGTGTCGAAAAAGTCATTTTTTTGCGTGACGTAATTTGCGAACGACCCCTTATTCATTCCAAAAAATAGACAAAATACCCCCCCTGTCGCTAAGTCCGACAAATAAATTGAATTAAATTTATTTGATTAACGGTTATTTGGAATTCAAAATTATAACGGTCATTAGTTTTTTGAATTTTTGTATTTTCATCCCCCTTTTGAACTTCAACACACATTTTCATCACTCTCTTTTTGACGACACTAGAGTCGACAAATAATTTCAAAATTATTAATTATATTACGAATAAAGCTACTGATTTGAATTGAAACACTCGAGTTTCATTCTGCAATTAATTTAATATAATTGATTTTTCAGGAAATTTGTCTCAGTTCGTCACACCCCCCCCCCCCTCTCGAAAAATTTCTGGATATGCCTCGGCAACAAGTTATGAATTTTGTTTTTCAATTAACGAATGTTGAAGCTCGACAATATTATCAAAAATGATTTTAATTTTAATCTGATTATTGACGGAAAATTGAAATGAATTTTTCATAATTTATTAATGCAAATTTATTGAGTTAATATTGATGACCGAGAATATGGATGAGCTGTGATTAATATTGCATGAAAATGTTAATTAAAAAATGTTTGATGAAATGTGCACTTTTACACTTTTTTATTTTAATAATCTCTTTTGTAAATTTAAATCTTTATTAAAAATTTAATTAAATTTTTTAATATTAAAAAAAAGTTCGAACAAATTTACTCTTTGGCAGTATTATTAATACCAGGGGTACAGCCAAGGAGAGGCCCAAGGGAATCATGACCCACTCTAGATTGAAATTTGTAAAGAAAATAATTTAAACTCATCCTAAAAATTAAAAATGTTAAATAATAAAATTCCTGACACACCAAGAGATCAGGTCTCGAATGCTCTTGATGAATACTAGAGTAAATAAGATGAACTCACTTGAATATTAATACCGTTAGTGTATAATTTTATATTTTTATTATAATTTCTATTTTTAAAAGTTGTTTGAAATAGAATTTAATTTAAATCTTTTAAACATTGAATTTTCGTTATTGTTATGATTTAATATGAATATTGTTAAACTTAAAAAGCCGTTAGTTCACTTAGTGGTCATTCACTTATTACGTTAGGGTTACCAGACATTTTCAAGAAAAATAGAGGACATCCCCCATGTCGACTAGTTTTATTCGTTTTCTGGACGGACTAGAACATTATAACTATTTTTTATTTTTTGAAAAATGAAAAAAATAGAGGACAGTCCTCTGAAAAACCAAGCAGATAGTCAGCCTATATTACATTCGCGTTTTGGGGGAGGGGGTCTAGGATTTTGTAACGAGACGAGAAAGGGGTCTAAAAAGTTGCTGTTCTACGAAATATAATAAGCGAGTGACCACCATAGGAATCATGCTCCTAAGACATCCATTATTTAGGAAGCTGGGGTTTTGTTGTATTAAATTTTTGAAATTTCTCATTTATTTTTTCTTTTTACTTTATTTTTTCAAATATTAAATTTTTGTTATATTTAAAATGAGACTGAAATACAAATTTTTGATGGACGTCATAAGTGAACGGCTCCCTAGAGAAAAACGGAATTCTGAAAATTAAAAAAAATCAAACAATAAATAAAAAACAAATTTTAAAAACTTTCAAAGCATTTTTATATTTATTTTACATTCTTCTCACAATTTTCTTTATATTCATTTAAATATTTGTCTTAAACAGTGATCGAAAGCGCTAAATTGATTTTATGCAGACTTTTTAAAAATAGATTTTAAGTCACAGATAAAGATTTTTTTATTTAAAAGATTTAACAAAAGTAAACATTTGAAAGAAATTTTAGTTATTATTTTCTGAACATATTTTAGTATTTTTTTCAATTTTCATATTTTTTTGGTTTTAAATTTAGGATCTTAGAAAAATAAAGGACATAAAGATGCTAATAATTATTTTTATAATTTCAAAATTTTATTGAAGATATGATTATATATTTCAATATAGATACTTAATAATTAATAATTTTTTAATTCACAAATTTAAGGCTACGTTTTTTAATGTCATGCTTTTTAGTTTGAATATTCTTCCTTCATTTATCAAAAGTAATTTTGGTTTTATTTTATTTTTTTTTGTTTAATAAATTAACTTTTGATTTTACAGAGGAAGAACATTTGTGGGGCTCATGATAATTGACTTGCATGACTTTTAATTTTTTCGAAATATTATTTTTTTAAATCTAAAATAATTTTTTTGGGTCCATTATTTGAAAAATTTTATAAAATATACTATAAAATTTTTATATTTAGTATTAAATATTAAGCTATAAAACAACACATTTTTTAAATTTTTCTTTATCCTTGTCATTCTTGTTTAATATATTTTTTATAACTTTGACTTGATTAAATGTCTAAAGTTTATAAAATTTATGTACATTTATTTTCCACATTTCACAAATTTTGAACAACAAACTCACAATTAACATTTTAAATTTTTTTCACATTTACTTTTTGTATATTTACAATTAATCTAATCTCATTAAGATTCCATCCTAAAATCCCATCCGTTGAATCACACTTAACTATAGCTGCGTCATCTGCGTCTCATGCATTGTGTCAATTTGTCGGCCATTGCTGTCCATCTCCACAAATCCTTGACTGCTGCCATTTCCAAAGCGCTTTGTGATTTTGTGGAACCATTTGGGTAGGAAAATTTGTGAGAATGTTACACGGAATTGTCTTGACATGGTGCAGTAGAGGATGAAGTTAATTGAGGAATTAAGAAGGGCTAGAAAGTCCATCAGGTCACCTAGAAAATGAAAATAAAATGATTAAATAGGAATAAAATATTAGTTTATAAAACAAATAGTCAAGTTATAGTCAAGTCAAGTTGAGGAATACGCAAGTTTTAGTCAAGTCAAGTTGAGTGGTACACAAGTATCAATCAAGTTGAGGGGTACACATGTTTCAGTCAAGTCAAGTTGATGAATACTCAAGTTTCAGTCAAGTCAAGTTGAAGAATACTTAAGTTTCAGTCAAGTCAAGTTGAAGAATACTAAGGTATCAGTCAAGTCAAGTTGATGAATACTCAAGTATCAGTCAAGTCAAGTTGATGAATACTCAAGTATCAGTCAAGTCAATTTGATGAATACTCAAGTATCAGTCAAGTCAATTTGATGAATACTCAATTTTCAGTCGACTCAAGTTGAGGGATACTCAAGTATCAGTCAAGTAAAGTTGATGGATACTCAAGTATCAGTCAAGTAAAGTTGATGGATACTCAAGTATCAGCCAAGTAAAGTTGATGAATACTCAAGTATCAGTCAAGTCAAGTTGATGGATACTAAGACATCAGCCAAGTCAAGTTGATGGATACTCAAGTATCGGTCAAGTTGAGTTTAATAAATAAAACAGAATAAATATAAGAATTCATGAACCAAAACTCACCCAATTTCTGATAGCAATAAAGATAGAAATCATGATGAAGTAGTGCCGAGAACAGTCCAGCTACCCCCTGTGGAAATTCAGTAATCAGGAATAACAAGAGAACAGCAATCAGCATTCTCGTCGTGCGGTCAGCTTGCTTCTTCTTCGTCAGCAACTTTTCCGACATTTGATGATTTCCAATCAATTTTTCCTTCCTCTTTTTCGCCTCATAAAGTGCCCGTATGAGTTGAAGTGAAAAGTAAGTCAACAATATGCACGGAAGTAATTTGATTATGACTGAATAGACCCACAAAAATGCCTTGTCGTGCTGCTTATAGAATTTTGATGTGTGAACGTAATATTTTGTAACTTTTCGAATTTCCAAGCCTGACTCGTCGTTGATCAGCAAAACATCCGTCATATTTCCTTTGACTTCCGAGTTATTGTAGGCAAAAACATACATATCACCAGTAAACACCCCAAGGGTCATGTAGTAAGGCAGACAAATTATTGGACTTATCACATATGATGCAGCAATTGCCCACATTGTACGTTTCATAATCGAATTCTTACGATTCGGATGACAGACCGAAATATAACGCCAGAGGGCTAAGATTATTGTCAAAAATATCGAGACGGTGTGTGCTGTCTGACTCAACATTGCGTGGGTGTAGATGTAATATGCATAGCTGTATGTCAGTCTCTCCAATCGTGTATTTAAATCAAATGCATAATCAAGGGCATATGGGACGTAGACGAGCATCACGAGAAAGTCTGAAACAGCGAGTGCTGCTAAAATGTAATTTATATGCGTCCTTAGTTCCTTTCGCGTTAAAACAATGAAATTAAGGACATTCGTAATACATCCAAATATGCAAATGCAAAGACTCAGCTTGAAGTGGATTCGATTGAAGCTGTGAATGAGAAAATGGAAAAATTAATTGAAAATTGAGATTGTGGATTAATTAATTCAAATTTTATGGATTGTAGTTGAATAATTGTAAGATTGATGACAAGGATATTTAAGATTGAATGGTTGGGAGTGAGAGGATAAGACCAATGACTTGGGTGTCAGTTTTATATACAGATATGAGAATAAAATGAGGAGAAATCCAACTTATTCACCTAAAAATATGAAAATTCAAGTGAGGCAAATTCACTACAAGGAAGGGAAATTCACCACAAAATGTGATAAATTCACCACAAAAGTAGACAAATTCACCATAAATTTAAAAAAGTCACAACAAATACGAAAAATTCACCACAAAATGTTACAAATTCACCTCAGAACAAGACAAATTCACCTCACGTATGGAAAACTCACCATAAAATGTGACTAATTCACCACAAAATTAGAAAAATTCTACATTTATCAAAAACATCAACAACAAATTTCCACAGAATTTAAAACTGCATTGACATGAGAATAACAAATATTTTTCAATTCTAATAACACTATTCATAGCAAATTCATATAAAAGTTTTGATAAATGAACAAACAGAAAATAGATTGAAAAAATTGTTCAATAAAATATGAGATTCAATATTTCAAATTGCAGTTTTAATATCCGTTCTGAAAGAAATACACCCACAACACTTCTGAATACAAGACTCATTTTAATGGAAAATTCATTGAACTTATATTTCTTTCAATAAAATTATAAAACTGTTTATTCAGGACATATAAAATTTTGAATTAATTTTCTGAAGAAAAGTTCAAAGAAATTTAAAACTTGAATCTAAAATTTTACTATTCACACCCAAGCCCCAGCAATGTCCTGTTGTATCACAATTAAAATAATTTTATCATAAAATATGCATTTTATGCATTAACAGTAATTGCATGTCCTGCTGAGCTGAATGCATCTCATCATGAATTTTATGAATGTAATTAAAATTAACAGAATCAATTTTACAGCTGAGCACATAAAAAGTCTACGAATGTTCATTTTAATTAACGACTTTTATGTACATAAAATTTTCATATTTTGTTGCTAGTTTGCATGTGCTTTTTTATGAAATGAAGTCGAGAACATTTTAGTGAGTGTATTTTAGTTGCGAAAGCATTATTAAATAGAAAATTGAGAAGGTAGCTATGCGGTCCTTGAGAAGATTTTGTCAGAATTTGTGAGATAGAATTGAAAAACTGATTTTTTCTTTTGTGCATCATTTTTTGGAAGAGATATGACCATGTACACTTAAATTTGGCACCAAAAAATGTGTATTATATACTGTGCGTCATATTTTTGGGTAAACTATAACATTTTCACAATTGGATTTGCAGTGGCCTCAGCTGGATTCATCGAGTCGCTGAAACCCTTTTTCATTATTATTATTAACATTTCCAACTGAACATGACAAAAAATCTATCAATTTTATATCTGTGCGTCATATTTTGAAGTAAACATTAAAGTCTTCCCCAAAAGATAGCACATAGATCGAGAAAATCATGCAAAATAGTCAACCTAAAGCAATCTACCTCAACCAAGCTAGCTTATATTCATAAATATTCACAATGCAATATAATACAGAAACAATAAAAACTGAAAATGATGAAAGCTCAAGCTAGACATAAAAAATTTCTATAGCAATGGTGATGAGCTTGAAATTCTTTTGAAAATTTCTACATTGTTATTAGTGAAAAAATAATTTATAATTTTTAACAATGAATTTTGAGATGGATTGTTCTGGATTTTATTATGGTTGTGGTAACAGCACCTAGTCATATCATGGATCCACATTGCGTACAGAAAAATTCGCTCATTCAAATGAGATTTATTGTTGCAGAATTTTATGTAAAATAATTGATTTATTCTACAAAAGCTCATTAACATGAGTTAATTATAATTTTAATTAATATGAATTATTTTACATTATGAGATTTAATTATTTCAGCTCTGATGGGATGAAATGGAACCTGTTAGGGATAATTGCATCCTCTTTTCAATCTTAGATTCTAAGGGTGCGGAATTGATTAAACATGTTCGACCATTTGATTATTTTTGATCACCTTTTGATCAGGTACCGAGTTTTAGGGCTACCATGATACCCTATCTACAAAACCCCTGACCCATTAACCTAAAATTGAGCCAAATTCACCACAAAAGTAGACAAATTTACCATAAATTAGAAAAGTCACAACAAAAAGTGACAAATTCACCTCAAAACTATTCAAGTTCACCACAAAATGTGACCCATTATACCCTATCTACACAACCCCTAACCCAGGTACCCTTTCTCTTAACCTAGGGTCCCCACCCAACCTATCCTTATGGTGCCCCAGGTAGGGTAGGTGGGACACCTTAAGTCTTCCTAGTAGTAGAGGATAGGGTAGGTAGGACCATCCTAGGGTATTCTCTACACACAGGGAGTAGGGTAGGAAAGGATAATTTCTGAACCCTTGATAAATTCTACTCACAATGTGTGAAAATCATCCAACTCGTTTTGACAGAATGGAAACTCTATCGTGTTATTCATCAAAGATTCATCCATTCTTGCTGATACCGTTGTTGCATTAAAAGTTTATCACAAAAGCAATTTCTCTTTTTGTCTTCTTATCTATGAGCTAATATCTGAAATGAAAAAAAGAAGGTTTTTTTAAAAGTGAATGAGGGAATTTTCTACAAAAGATAAAAGTTTTCTGCTTAAATTTCTTTGATTCAAGCAAATTTTAAGGATATGATGAAGAAATGATTAAGATTGTGCGGAAAAATTGAGTTTTTGAGCTGTAAAAATTGTCTATGATAAGAAAATCTTTTCAAAAGATTTTACTTTTTGCAAATTGTACAAAATTTCCTTCCTTAAATGTTTAACATCATTTGCGACAACAATTTGTTGTTTGATAACTCACTCAAATTCAACGATTAAGCTTCCAAGACCCATTGAGACGAAAACTTCAACAAAACTCATCAGTCATCAAAAGTCAAACTTGACATCACGTCTATTTTGCTCTAGTTATATCACACAATAAAAAAAAGTTTGTTGAGAAAATAAAGTCGTTAAATGGAAAGAAGGAAATAAAAGCCACTGAGAAGTGGCAAATACCCCAACAAAAATGTGTGAAAAAAATGGCATGGAAAAAGAGGACAAAAAAGGTAATCGACAGGTGTTGAAGTGTGAAAATGTGCTTGACTTTTTTGTTGGTAAATGTTCGTGAAATTTGGGTAAAAAATTTAAATTTTTGTAATATTTTCAGATCAAATTGGATCAGTTTTACGTCAGGGCCCGGTTTTTCGGATATACTCTAGGATACACCCCATACCCTAGGGGTTAACCTTTGGTATCCCCTAATATATCCATATCTTTAGGCAGGCGCGTAGCCAGAAGGGGGGATTGGGGGATTTGTCCCCCCCCTTTCACCGAAAAATTCTTAAATTTGCTAGGGTTTTTGGGAAAAAACCCTGAAAATCACCCCCCCCCCCCTAAAATTTTTCATACAACAAATTTGAAAATCAAAATTCCTGGCTACGCCGCTGCCTTTAGGGATACCTGCGGTTATACCCCTAGAGTATGGGTCTAGCATGGGTCTAGCTGGGTCTAGCATGGTAAATTATGTCAAAAATTGTGTAAATTTTGAGATAAAACTCCAGCAGTCCAAACCCTTGCCACCTCTGATTAGAAAAATTTAAGAAATACATCGAATGTATTTATTAAATCAAATCTTTAAGACCTGTTGACCGTTATTCATAGAACTTCACAAAAAAGCTTTTGTCAGCACAAACAAACTCAAAACATAATTTTCCCACGTAAAATTCCTCCATAGCTCTAAGAACCTTCCAAACAATGACGCTGACATGAAACCGCACAAGATTTTCATTTGTTTTTTGGGAAATTCATCTCTTTCGTGGGCAACGATGCTTAAAGTATGAAATAACTCGAATGAAAATTTAATTTTTTTCACGAGTTAGAACTTTTTGGAGGATTTTTTTTTCTTTTGTCATTATTTGAGTTTGCGGAACGTCAAAGGAAACTTTTTCATGAAATCTTTTGTTGAAAAGAGTTTATTTCACGTGTTCTTAAGGATTTTGTGAATTGGAAAAGTTTGAAAAGAATTAGAATTATTGCTTTAATCGGATTTTGAAACTGTTTTGGATTGTGCAGTATATTATGGGAAAACAGAAAAATTTCCTCTTAAATTTACTGCACGTCGTTTTATTTTATTATTATATATTCGACGTCATTACAGGATACAGCCTCTATTTTCCATTAAATTCTTTCCTTTTATCTTCTTATCCACAAAACAATTTTAAAAAATGGCAATAAAACCTGTCAAATACATTAGAAAGATACTAACAAAAAAAGAAAAAAGTAAATAAAATTTGATAAATGTCAGGCATTTATATTCAAGTACAATGAGGCAGTAACACGGATGAGCAATTCAAGTGTCATTAAATGACGACGAGAACGATGAGCCATTTAGTTTTATGTCCTTGGTACTATGAGGAAAATTGCGTGCTGCTTTACTGGGTTGCGAATAGAAATTTGGCAATTTTCGAGGAGAGACTTTAACGTTTTCCAAAATATGACGCATGAGTTGAATTTTGGTCAATTTTCGAGGAGAGACTTTAACGTTTTCCTAAAATATGACGCACAAGTCGAGTTTTTGGCAATTTTAAGGGAAAGACTTTAATGTTTTCTCAAAATATGACGCACAAGTAGAATTTTTGGCAATTTTAAGGGATAGACTTTAATGTTTTCGCAAAATATGACGCATGAGTTGAATTTTGGTCAATTTTGAGGGAAAGACTTTAATGTTTTCCCAAAATATAACGCACGAATCAAAGTTTTGTCAATTTTCGAGGAGACACTTTAATGTTTTCCTAAAATATGATGCACAAGTCAAATTTTTGACAATTTTAAAGGAGAGACTTTACTGTTTTCCCAAAATATAACGCACGAATCAAATTTTTGACAATTTTAGAGGAGAGACTTTAATGTTTTCCTAAAATATGACGCACAAATCAAAACTCATCATTTCTTCATAAAAAATTTATTCAATTTCGTGAGAAAATAAATAAATCATTCACAAAAGCCATAAAAACTTTTCAGACGCAATAAATTTAAAAAAAAATCAATTGAGAATTCAATAAAACTTGACTCGTGCGTGAAAGCTACAACATCAGCATAAAAGTATTAAAAATCTACAAAAAGAAGAAAAAGTCAACAATTTTTTTTTATTCTTTTTCTTTTACAATTTTTCTCTCATCGGTCACGTTTGACTTTTCTGGTTATTTTCATCATCGCATTTCATTCTCAGTTGTGTGTTTACTTTCCATAGAAGTTTTTTTTTGTTGTTCATTCAAGAAAAAAAGAAAAATTTTTGTCGTAAATAAAAAAAGTTGATTGAAAAATGAAGTAAAAAAATTATTTTCTACTCGACTGTGTCCATCTGCCGTGAAAGGCTCTGAAAAAGTTGTTTAAATTCTTTTGTGATTCTTCTGTTTAGATTCGGTCATGGAAAGTTGGGCAGTAAGTAAACAAGAAAGTTTTCTTTGACGATTTTTAAAGACATTTTTTTGAACATTTTTGTTTATTGATTTTAGGATTCTGTTTAGCCTCTGAAAGTTGATCCGGCTAGTGAGCCATATTTTATTCAAACAATCAATTCTGCAACCAAGGATCACAAAAAAATTTACTGACTGTAATTAAAACTAAATGATAGACCATAAAATCTACAATAATTCACCAAAATCCACACTAGTTAATGTTAATCCATTGTCTTGCCTACAAAGCAACCCAACCCACAACTAATTGCTATATCCTTCAGATGTATTTTGTACATTTTTCAATTTAATCCAATAAGTATCGACATTTTTTTGCTGAATTTTTTTTAACAATTTATTTTTATTACATCTTGAATTGCTACCCTTCATCTACTCTCACTTCCTCTAACCTTTGCATAAGATTCCGTCTCATTAATATTCCGTAAATGAGAGCCTCCATTATGACGTAAATATTTGGCCATTAAGGTACTGAAATTTATCGCTCTACTTTAATTATTGCGATACTTACATCTCACGCAATTTAGCATTGTAATTTGTGATGTCAAGATATTGACGCCGGGCTGTAATGCCTGAGTATTCAGCAAGCTGGTTGATTAAACGTTGCTACACAAAATGAACATGGATAATTTACGATATTGTAATATTGACTTGTTGTTATGGGGATTGTGTTTATGAGATAAGGATTATTATTAAGTGACTGACTGGAAGTACTGATGATTGCTTTGTATATATAATGCTTTGTATATTTGACATGTTTCAAATCGAGTTCAATCCGTGAGGATGCATCTTTTGAAGCTCGACCCAAGATGACACAATTTTTGAAGCTCAACCCAAGATGACATAATTTTTAAAAATCGACCCAAGATGACACAATTTTTGAAGCTCAACCCAAGATGACATAATTTTTGAAGCTCGACCCAAGATGACAGAATTTTTGAAGCTCGACCCGAGATGACAGAATTTTTGAAGCTCGACCCAAGATGAGACAATTTTTGAAGCTCAACCCAAGATGACACAATTTTTAAAGCTTGACCCAAGATGACAGAATTTTTGAAGCTCGACCCAAGATGAGACAATTTTTGAAGCTCAACCCAAGATGACACAATTTTTAAAGCTTGACCCAAGACGACAGAATTTTATGAAGCTCAACCCAAGATGTCATAATTTTTAAAACTCGACCCAAGATGACACAATTTTTGAAGCTCGACCCAAGATGACATAATTTTTGAAGTTCAACCCAAGATGACATAATTTTTGAAGCTCGACCCGAGATGACAGAATTTTTGAAGCTCGACCCAAGATGACACAACTTTTGAAGCTTGACCCAAGACGACAGAATTTTATGAAGCTCGACCCAAGATGACATAATTTTTAAAGCTCGACCCAAGATGACAGAATTTCTGAACCTCAACCCAAGATGATACAATTTTTGAAGCTCGACCCAAGATGACAGAATTTTTGAAGCTCGACCCAAGATGACACAATTTTTGAAGCTCGACCCAAAATGACAGAATTTTTGAAGCTCGACCCAAGATGACACAATTTTTGAAGCTCGACCCAAGATGACACAATTTTAAGAACTCAACACGAGATGTCACAAACCTAAAGAGTCCCAAATCTAGTTTCAATAAATCTGAGAAAAATTAATGAACTGACGTAAATTATTAATCCTCAATCACAAATCCATCATTTTCTTACTCCTCTTACCTTCCACCTGTTCCATTGAATATTAAATATTTATGACTCAATAAAGTACTTCTCAAATTCACAACAAACTACCTTGCCATAAAATATTATTAATTTCCATTAAGTCCCTCGCTTTATTCCGCATTAAATTGCCGATCGTACTTTTCTTTCTTTACTTTTAGCGTCAACCTTCGCCACGCTCCACATCTTCATAAATTTTTCTCGTTTTTCAATGAAATAAAAAGAAGAATTGATACTAAATAGAAAATTGATCAAGTGAGGGTTTATCACAGCGCATTGCTGAAAATATTGAATTTGAAGGACTCAAAATGAATTATTTTATAAAAATTGAGTCTTTTTGAAGCAAAAAAGAGCAGATTTTATCATTAATAGGATTGTAAATTCCAAAAGTTATTATTTCAATATCAAAATACCCCAAAATAAATAAATTTTATCAAGAATTCCAAAAGGACATCCTTGATACCATCAAGCACAATCAAAGATTCTCAAGCAACTCACTTCACCGTCTCACGTGTGCCATTTTATGTCCGAAATAATTCCACTCACATTTCAAGTTCATTCCAATGATATCTAATAGGCATAGGCTGTCCATTCGAGTGCTTTTGGTGGGATAATTCAGCATTTTTTGGAAAATCATCTTACTTTTCCAAAATCTTGACTGTCCCACTTTTTGCGGTTTGAAATCAGAAAATGTTCTGGTTTCCAGTCAAAAGTCGATGGTCAGCCTATGATAGGCAGTAAAAATCCCAAAAAATTTCTGCTGTCATTCATAAAAGTCAATCATATCATATTACAAGCTCTTCAAATAATTTTCCTCATAACTAAAGCTGACTCGAGTGGCGAAGAAAATAAAAATGATTTTTATGGACCTTTCACATAAGCTACAGTAAACATAAAAATTTTTTGGTATGCAGAAAAATGATTTTTATATTTTCAGATAACGAATAAAATTGATTTGAATTGAAATTAAAAAAGGGTGTTAAACTATTCAGATTTTAGTCAGGGGTACGAAACTGAGTTTTTTTCCTAATTACTTTAATCAGGGGTACGCAACTATGAATTAATGAAAAAAATTAACAAGGGGTGCTGAAATATGTTGAGTTTAATTTCCCAAGGGGTACAAAACTATGTCAATAAGATAATCAAGGGGACGTCAATTTTCTAACTTGAGATTTAATCAGGGGTAACTTTGCCAAGCTTAAGAGCAATAAGCAAGGGGTACGAAACTACATCAAATTGATTTAAAACTCAGGGATACGCAATTATGACAAACTGAATTAAAATCAGGGTGACGCAACTATTTAAAGCTAATTTTCAATTCAGGGGTACGCAACTATGTCAATATGATAATCAGAGGTAAGCAACTCAACCTTACTTTTTTCTCAGGAGGACGCAACTAAAATAAGATGATTTTTAATTGAAGCTTACTTTTTCTTCAGGGGTATGAAACTACTTCAAATTGAATTAAAACTCAAGGGTACGCAACTATGACAAACTGATTTAAAATAAGGGAGATGTAAATATTTAAGGCTAATTTCCAATTCAGGGGTACGCAACTATGTCAAACTTACTGTATAAAATTGAATTAAGACTCAGGGGTACGCAACTATTTAAAGTTAATTTTCAATTCAGGGGTAAATTTTTTTAGGATAATCAGGGGTACGCAACTCAACCTTACTTTTTTCTCAGGGGGACGCAACAAAAATAAGATGATTTTTAATTGAAAGTTACAAAACTATGTTAAGCTAACTTTTTCCTCAGGGGTACGAAACTACATCAAATTGAATTAAAATTCAGGGGTAATCAACTTTGATAAAGTGATAATAAATCAATAATTTACGTTACAATTTTAAAGTCGTGAATTTTCATCAAAACCTTTTTTAATAAATTGACTTTATTTCCAAGAAATTCAGTTCACGTCTCAACAATTTCATCTAAAATACCAACAAAAGAACAGAATAAAAAGTTTACTCGAATAAATTTAAGAAAGGGAAAAGAAACTTAATGGATTTTCCCATCACAGCAATTAGATTAATGAAGATGATACAGGATGGAAGGTTTAAGCTAGCAAAAATTGCTTATAGAAATGACGAGAAAAAAGTTGTAAAAAGCTAAAGTCGAGGATGCTTTTTAAAATAAAATAGCTAAAAACTTTCCTTTTCTGCGTTTTACAAAGAAGAAAAATTGATTAAAAAATGTTTTTACGTTGGGTTCAAGTTTGTGAAAGGGGTTTATGGTAAAAGTTATGGGCTTTGTTATGGGCAAAAGTTAAGGACTGAATATTTTTGTGATGGATTTTTTTTTGAATTTTAAATTAATTGTTTTATTTTGATTAATTTGGGAAAAAAAAGTTGGTTGTTCAGCCATAAAGCCAAACCTAACCTCAAATTACAAAAAAAAATGATAAGTTATTTTCATCAAAGCTTCAATTTATTGTTCCAAAAATGAAATAAATTCACATCTTATATATATTACATGTAATGTAAAAAAACAGTCTGATGTGACAGAATTTATGTGTAATTGACTCGCTAACGTGCTGAGCGTTAGAGTGTGACTCGCACAGTTAATGTATCTAATGTCAGTGCTCAAAACGAATTTATGTACTCGAAAGCAAATTTTATGGTAAATTGAGTTGAAAGTATTGGAAGTAAATCTGTGGAGACGTAATGACAGTTGTTTGTAAACACGTGCTCGAAATGAAATGGCTTGGTGGGTGTTTTAATGAAATTCAAGTCTGATTCAACTTCAATTGGGTTTTTTAACATTTTTTTCTGTATTTTTGGATAAATTTAAATGAATTTTGTCATTTTTTCTCCCAAAAATAAGGATTTATAGGTTTTGTGTCAAAAGGGATGGAGGTTGACCACCATACCCCATATCCCCCTATTCAACACAATTCCAGACCCTCATAGTACGCTTGATACATTAAACAACTTAAAAAACTCAAAACTCTCATCATTATATCCATTGTTATATCATAAATTCCACAACGAGTTGCAAATCAAATTAAAATGTCAGCAGCAGGAACGACTGTGTATTTTTGTTGCTGTTTTGTGTAATAATCCAAAGAATGTTTAACATAAGCTTCGTACACAGTAACTGACATGCAAAAATGTAGAAAATTTTTAATAATAAAATAAACATTTCACGTTGATGCTTTCGAGATGCAGGAAGAGTTAAGTTTATTTTTCCGCGGATTCCCATGCATGTGATGGAAGGATGTGGATGGTAAAGTAGTGATGGGCAATCTTTTTTGCCTCGAGTTTCATTAAAATGTGTTTAAAAATACATTTTTATCGAAATTACAATTTTTCAACATCTTTTGGGACATTTGACATTTTATGAGGAGCATTTGTGTGTCGTGGAGCATAGTTTTAGTAGCACTGCAGCCTTTATATTATCTTTTGTCGTCACATAATGCTCATTTGTGTTCGTTTTGATATCAATAATAAAATTTGATATCGCATTGGAATCAGATTTAATACTCAAAACGTAAATGGGTACCCAAGGGGGGGGGGTCAGATGGGGTCTAGACCCATCCCATCGCCAAAAATTTTGGTGTGGAAATTTTTTTCTTCTGAAAGTTATTTTTTTCTTTAAATTTTTTTCCGAAGCTTTAATTTATAAAGAATTATTTAGCTAAAATTAGAATTAATTACAAGTACAACGTTCCTGCATGAATAATTAAAATTTAACCTAAATTTCCCTTCAAAATTTATTTTTACCCACAAGGACGAATACCAAAAAAAGAACAAGCTTCACATCCAACAAAGACACTAACATAAAAAAAATTCATTAAAATTTACATCCGATATTATGTCAACCCACACAGAAGCCCGCTTCCAACCAATTTAACTGCCTCATACTCTGTAGACCAAAAAAAATCTAAATTGAACTGTGATGGATGAGGGTCAACCTGTGTAACTGTTTTCGATGTCGACGTAGGTGGACAAACAAAATCATTTCGTAGAATGAAAATTGACAAAAAAAAAGCTTGAGAAAAAATTTTCAGATGTTAAAAATAAAACTGTTCATTGTTGGCAAATTTTTTTTTTTTTTTTGATAAAAGCAAAATTGAAAAGCGCGACAAAGGAGATGAAAAATTGATTACATTCTCGTCTCTAAAGCTTTGTTCATGAAGAATCAATTTTCACCAAAAATTAATTGACATGAGATGTTTGTAAATTGAGAATTTATGCCCACATGAAGGCTGTCACATACTTCCTACACAAAAATAACTTCAAAAGTTTGAGATTCGAAAATCTTGCTTTTTTTCTGCAAAAATACTTATTTGCAAGGCCCAGGAGCTCCCTGCACTATGTCTTTTTCAACACGACTATTGCTGCATTTTAATATTCTTTACTGTGATTGAACTACACCACCTATAACAATTTGTTACAATGTTGCATCCTTCTGTTTTTAACTACTTTTTCACTACACTTTAATACACATCACTAAAACTTTACTGCACTTTGCTACACTTTAGTAAAACTTTACTATACTTTACTCAAACTTTACTACACTTTACTACACTTTACTCAAACTTTACTACACTTTAATACACTTTACTCAAACTTTACTACACTCTAAAATACTTTACTCAAACTTTGTTGCACTTTCGTACAATTTTTTTCCTCTTTTGTACACTATCTTATACTTTTTTGTACTATTTTTAGCCTGTATGAAATATTTTGTAATGATTTTAATTGATTAAAATTGAAATTATTCTTTAATATTGATTATCTAGGACTAGGGGTGTAGCCAGGGGTCTTTTTATGTGTCAAAACACCCCCTCGAATTTTTTTGGCTACGCCACAGTTTAGAACAAATCTGAAGGATAAAATTTAAAAAAAGTGGACATTTACTTCATTTTTTTGGTACTGTTTCCGTGGCCTAAGGCTGTTTGAAGTGAAAAAGAGTTTAAAATATTATTTTTGTATCATACCATTTTAGAACTGGGACTTTTCAACAATGATTAAAGATATTAAATGCGGGATTTATGATTTTTTAATAGTTTGTACTACAAACACTAGGGTGGCCAGATGTTACTATTTTCAACGGACAGTTGTTTTTTTCATCAAATGTCCGTTGTACGTTTTTGAGTAGATTTTGTCCGTTTTTTCTTTAAACAGTTTATAATTTTTTGTTCTTACAAATTAACATTGATTTGAAGGTTTGTTTTTCAATTGTTCTATTGATTTGTAGTTATTTTGTCATAAAATTAGGTTTTAAGAGTTTATTGATTTTCATACAAAATTTTCTTCGAATTTTTTCGAATTCAAAATTTTAAATTTCCGTTTTTAACGGTAAAATAAAGTACCTTTTGAAATTATTTTTGAAAAATAAGAATTCTTTGCATCCACTGGGATTTAATAAAACTTTGTTAAAGTTTAGAAGTTAAAAATATACTATTTCATTATATAACTATAGCATTTTCTTAATTTTTGGGCATGTCCGTTTTTTTTCAAAATTCCTCTAGCCTTCCTAACATGGGCGTATCCAAAAATTTTCCCATAAAGGGGTATTTGACCGCAAAATGTAAGAACTTTAATTAAAAAATACCAGAAATAATATTGAACATCTTTAGACTAGCCATAAACCCAGAAAAAAATCGAAAAATGTCAATTTTTGAATACTTTAGGATAATATACCTACAATAAGTGCAATAAAAAAACTAGCTTCTGATTGACATTTTCACTAATTTACCATAATGCATAATGAAAATTATCATAATAAAAATGAGCTAAAATTGTCATTTTCACTACTTTACTAGAGTTTAACATATAAAAAAGTCTTAAATTTCCCATTTTGGTGATCTGGACCACTTTTTTGGTGTTCGCCACCAAACCGGACTTTTCCAACTCTGATTAAATGTGATATAAAGGGTTTTTTCTTCAAAATTTTGATTTTTTTTTATTGCTGCACTTTCTATTCTTTAACTGCACTTAACTACACTTGCTATACTTTTACTCCACGTGCTATACTTTTACTGCACTTTACAGCACCTCACTTTTACATTACTACACTTTACTGCACTCAACTTCACTCTTCATGACTTTACTATACTTTACTCCTCTTTACTATACATAGCTACACTCTATTATTAAAAACTACAATATACTCAACATTTTTATACTCTAATGTACATTACTAACTTTTAAGTGTACAATTTTGGAGCTCCTAGGCCTTGCTTATTTGTATCCAAAAAATGTCAAATTCATCTTACGACACTTAACAGGTCATCAATTATCTTCTCAATTACGAGACATGACATAAAATACAAATCTTTTCAACTTAATGTTTTTTCTGACACCAAAATTTTTTATTTGCAAGAAAATATAGCGAGAATTTCCATAAAATTTCCATTAACCAGAAAAAATTGGATTTTCTTTTTTCGGTCTTGTAATTGATGAGGAAAATTTGAAAGGAATTTTGGGGGTCGTTCGTAAATTACGTCAAGAAAAGAAATGATTTTGCACCTCTTGGCTCTCTTGTTTCCATAGAATTAGGTACATTTCGTACGGGGTGGTTGGAGGATTTGTCTCCCCTCATTCATATGAAAAGTCCAACCCCCCTCCCCTAATTATTGTTTTTAGACAGTTGCAAATTCTTCAAAACAACCCTCCCCCATCCCCTCCTAAACCATGACATATTTTGCAAACAACACCTTGAGGTAATTTGGATAAAGTTTGTTATTTTTGTGATATTACTGAGACGGGGAAAATTTAGATTTCATCTCATTACTCACACTTTATGTGTCTGATTTAAGTCTGATCCTTTCACATTCAAAATTATAAATGCCAATCACAACAATCTAGCAAAGTCCTCAGACAATGTCTCCAAACTAAGAGCTAAATTGTCACTAACCCAAAATATCTAATTCAATGTGAAGTCGCAAAATTTGTACAAACTAAATTCAATTAATCAGTCGACGACTGATACAGTTAGTAGGAATCTCATTATACTTTTATCGATAGACATTTTCATGCAAAATAGAGGACATCCCCCATGTCGACTAGTTTTATTCGTTTTCTGGACGTATTAGAACAGTGTTGTCCAACCTGTGTGCCGCGGCACACTGGTGTGCCGTAGAATTTTTTGAAAATAACACGAACCGTACGTTGTGTGCGGTTTTGGTCCTGGTTTACCATCAAGGTGTGCCGTGGCTCAAAAAAGGTTGTACAACACTGTATTAGAACATTAAAAATCTTTTTTATTTTTGAAAAATGAAAAAAATTGAGGACAGTCCTCTGAAAAACCAAGCAGATGGTCAGCCTGGTTATCAATCAATCACTCGTCTCGCAATCATCAACAGCTCTTCTAAACTTTTCATATAATTACCTACAAGCCTTTGATATTCAATTAAGTATTTAACATATTCAAAATTACAACAAATTGATCAAAACCACGAGCGTGAATCAAACAAGCAAGAAAACACAAAACATCGACATGGTTTTTGTAATTTTCTATCGATTTTTTTTGTTCTTTTTTATAGCTGTTTTTTTTTGTTCTTTTAGAATCATTCACAGCAGGCATGGCAATAAATTGGAATGATGATAAGCAAAAACATACTGTGTGATGAGCTCATGTGAGTGCGCGACAGTGTAAATGATAGCGGAATGAATATTCAATTAATTAAATATTTGCATTTGGAATTCTTTTTGTTCTTTGAAATTTTTTAATTTTCTTAAAGTTTTTACTTTAAAGTTTTTATTTTTAAAAATTTGAATTTCAATTTTAAAAAAATTTAATTTAAATTTTAAAAAAATCAATTCAAATTTTAAAAAATTTCAATTTAAATTTTAAAAAATTTCAATTTAATTTTTATAAAATTTCGATTTAAATTTTAAAAAATTTCAATTCAAATTTTAAAAAATTTCAATTTAAATTTTAAAAAATTTCAATTTAAATTTTAAAAAATTCAATTTAAATTTAAAAATTTTTTCAATGTCAATTTAAAGAAACTTTATTTTAAAAATTTAAATTTAAATTAAAAACTTAAATTTTTATTAAAAAATTCAATTTAAATTTAAAAAAATTCAATTTAAATTTAAATTAAAAATTTAAATTACAATTTTTAAGTTTAGTAGAATTTCCCATTTTTTATATCTAAATCCCCAAAAATATGTCAGAAATAAAAAACAACTATTAAAAACAGTAAATTCCCAGAAAAATTCCCAAATAGTCATCGCATCATATAAAAAACTAAACACATCAAATAAATTATACAAAATAATCTAAAATTTATGCAAATTATTCTATTAAGAATTCAACAGGCATAAAAACTAGCAATTTATCGGTCAGCTGAGTTTTAAGCATTTTAATCAAAAAGATCCGATAACTGCTCATTACCATTTAAATTTAAATTTCACACATCTGTGCTTGTTTAAAGTGATGACGACTGAATTAATGAAATAAAATAAATAACGAAGAATTTTTTGGGATTTTCTAAGTTACCAGATTTTACAAATATTTGTTGAAATAAAAGGCTTTATTTTGCAATTCGGGGACAAAATCAATGAAGGTTTTAAATTGAGGGAACTAAAAATTTTATCTATTTAAAAAAAATTTAAAAAAATTTTAAAAAATCTTTTTAAAAAATTTAAAAAAAGCTATTTAAAAAATTTAAAAAAAACTATTTAAAAAATTTAAAAAAAAACTTTTTAAAAAATTTAAGAAAACTTTTTAAAAAATTTAAGAAAACTTTTAAAAAAATTTAGAAAAAGCTTTTTAAAAAATTTAAAAAAGGTTTTTAAAAAAATTTAAAAAAAGCTTTTCAAAAAATTAAAAAACAAAATATTTTAAAAAATTTAAAAAAAGCTTTTTAAAAAATTTAAAAAAAGCTTTTTAAATAATTTAAAAAAAACTTTTAAAAAATTTTAAAAAAGGGTTTTAAAAAATAAAAAAAAAGCTTTTTAAAGAATTTAAAAAAAGCTTTTCAAAAAATTTAAAAAAAAAATATCTTGAAGAATATTTAGCTTTTGTTTAATTTTGGAAAACATAAAATTAAATTCCGTTTTCACTTTTTTAAAGATTAACTCAGTCAAATTAACAAAACCTCTTTAACAGCCTAAAAGGCATCAATTTTCCTCCACACAATAACCAAAAAAAATTTCATTAAATAAACAGCAACAAAAATTCATAAAAATATGAAAAACTCGCGGCAGTAATAATGATGAATAATTTACAGCTCACAGTATTATGTGTCATACCGGCATAAATTGCGATCTCATTCCAAAATTATATTTTCATTCACAATTTTTTGCGGAATTTCAATTCAACAAGTGCCGCGGGTTTATGAATATTTTCATGCTTCTTTTATTTTTTGCTAATTTTTGTTTTAAAAATGTGATGGTATTTTTGAACATTTTTTCTAAATTAAAGGTTAAAAATAGTTTCGAATCAAAAACTGAAATTTATCTATTTTTAAAAAATCAATACGAAAATCTAAAAAAACGTGATCAGAACCCCTTGAACTGTCAATAAATAAGTCATTGAACCTCCGACAACTCTCAATTCACTAATTATAATCTGTCCTAAATTCAATCCATAAATTTCAAATCAAAAAATATTCATTACTATTCATCATAACTCATTTATAGACAGCATAAGCTTGAATACCATTAAAGTAAATGACGTGCAGATAAACAGCGATAATCACCCTCTCATTTCCTCAAACACTTCTTGTTTATGTGCTAATGCAAATGAGTTTTATCTTTATGTAAATATTTTGTTGAAATGAATATGAAATTTAATAAAATTAGCAGACATTGCTGTGATGCTTGATGTGTCGTAAACAAATGGGACAAATAAATTTATGGGACTTGTTTGTGAAAATTTGGGGTATCTCAAAATTCTTAATTTTTTATTAATTTTTTTCCACTAATTTTCAATATTTTGTAAATTTTCAAATTTTATTTTAAATCCTTATTTTTTTAAATTTTAATTTTTTGTAAATTTTAAATTTTTTGAAATTCTCAATTTATAATAAATTTTCAAATTATTAACTTTAATTTTTAATTTTTTAAAATTCTCAATTTATTATAAATTTTCAATTTTTGTAAATATTCAATTTTTTTAAAGATCTTTAGTTTTTTAAAAAAATCAATTTTTTTCAATTTTTTACCAATTTTCAATTTTTAATTAATTTTCAATGTTTAATTAATTTTCAATTTTTTGTAAATTTTAATTTTTTTTTATAAATTTTCAATTTTTGTAAATATTCAATTTTTTTTTAAGATTTTTAGTTTTTTAAAAAAATCAATTTTTTTAATTTTTTTACCAATTTTCAATTTTTAGTTAATTTTCAATTTTTTGTAAATTTTTAACTTAAATTTTAAATTTTTTAAAATTTGCAATCTATTATAAATTTTCAATTTTTGTAAATATTCAATTTTTTGTAAATTGTATATTAAAAAATATTTATAATAAATTTTCAAATTTTTAGTTTTTTAAAATTCTCAATTTTTTATAATTTTTTAATTTTTTTATAACTTTTCCATTTTTATAATTTTTCATTTTTTATAATCTTCATGCTTCTATTTTCCAACAAATTTATTAAAATCCTCTCACATCTAAAAATAATTTCAACATGCCATTCTTCTAATAAAAACAATGTCAAAAAGTTCACATCGTAAAATTTAATAATAATGAATGATAATGACAAAGCTTATGCTTGAATATTAAGTAATGTAAAACTTTTCTTACATGCCAAAAATCTGCTAAGCTCTACGTCGTTCATCTTCTTTAATTAGTTCCCACAATAATAATATATAATCCTTTATTGAAATTAAGTGAAATCAAGGCGGAGCAACATTAAAGTATAATTGATATTAACCTAATCGGTTTTAAATCAAATGTTAGATGACATAATTCTGGTGATTTCATGAAGTTGGTGTGTTGATTAGTTCCCACAAGATGAATATTGTGGATGTAAAAGTGATGTGCACGGTAATTAGAATGCGAGAAAAAATAGATTCTAGTATTTTTTGCAGAATCGTAAAAATGGAGAACTTGATAATGAATTACTGTGAAAATTGTCTGATGGGTTCAATGTCAAATTTTGATTTGATTTTTGATTTAAAAATCAATTAATTCAGTTTTTGAATTGCTTATACGTTTTTTCAGTATTAGAAATATTTTAAAAAATACTGAAAAATTCTAAAATTACAAAACCTTACAAAAATTGTTAAAATTCATAAACCCACCAAAAAAATTATCGATAATAAAAAATGTCAATTTTTTAAATGAATGTTCAATTTTCAGTTGCAAATCTCTTCAATTTAATCAAGTCGAGCTAAGCTCTCAAAAATCTCTCAATGTTAGTCACATCTCCTTCTCCTTGAGTTCTCACCCAAATCAACTTTTAAACCTCCCATTAATCATTTTCGACACAAGATTAAGTAAAATTTCAGAAAGTTAGGTGATCAATTGATCGAAAAAAAGGCAAAATACGTGTTTTTGTAGAGAAAATGAGCATTTTCTTTTGGGGTCGTTCACTTATTATGTTCGCATTTTAGGAGGGAGGGGGGTCTGAGATTTTGTAACAGGAGAAAGTAAAGACATTTTTTTCATTGAAAATTTGTAACAAAGGGGGGAGGGGGGTCAAAAAAGTCGCTGTTCTGAGTAACGTAGTAAGTGAACGACCCCCTATGACAAATCGTTTTATTAATTGTAATCGATATTTTTTGGGTATTAGGATTTGATGATGTGAGGATTTGGGGTTTAAAGTCAATGCCGAAAATTCAGCATTTATTGCTCTATAAAAGCTTTTAGAATCACAAAATTTATCAAGATTACAATTTTATATTTCAATTCAGTTTTATTGTCCCATTTTGTGCATTATCTCAGATGGTTTTATGCAACACTGATTTTATTTGCATTTATATAATTTTGTGCATGTTAAGCTTGCATGCTGAATAATAATAATGCAGATGCAGCTGCAAGCTATTCAAATATAGAATATTAAGGACATAAATAAGGGACGTGAGGATTTTGAGAAATCTTTTGTGCTTTATTTAGCTAACAAATTCAAATTGAATATTTTTTGTAGTCAAATTTTCAAAAATAAAAAAATAATTCAAAAAATCATAACAAAAATCGACAATTTTCCAATTAAATTCAACTTAAAATTCCACTTATTCACAATCCTCTCATAAATTCCTATCAGCGCTCATAAATATTTAGCAATAATTAATAAGCAGAAGAAAAAAAAATTATCGACAGTGTAAACAGAGTTCAAACAGCTTCCTCGTAAATCTTTCGATACTTCAAGAAACATAAAGAAGATAAAATAAACGAAAATCTATTTCTGATGGTTTTGACATTGGAATTAAGATTGTTGAAAAGTTGATGAGTTCAAGGAATGCTGGAAAAATTAATTTGTGATTTATTTAATTACATTTCAAAATTTATGCTCAAAAATATTTATTTTTTAATTTTATGAATTTAATATTTTATAACAAATTAATTTTTTAAGTAAAATAAAATATTTTTAACTATAAATAAAAATTTTTGAATCTAAATAATTAAAAAGTAAAATTTAAAATAAAACCACAACAAAAATTAAAAAATCAAGGCCGATTTCTCGGTCATACCCTCTAGGGCAGTGGTTCTCAAACTTTTCAGAGCGCGACACACTACAATTGAACCTACAATGTGGCGACACAGTGATATATTGTTTTGACCCATTTTACAAGTTTACGCGTCGTTTTTTTGGTTCGGAAGCTGAGTCGATTTTATCTAGTGTCAATTTACTGTGTCGCCAAACTTTTCGCGACACACCTGAGATGACGTCGCGACACAGTAGTGTGTCATGGAGCATAGTTTGAGTACTACTGTTCTAGGGCATACCCGAGAAACCAAGCCCAGCAGGAGCTTATCCAGAAATCTTTTGAGGGGGGGTTTTGAAATATCAAAAGTGGAAAATTTATACAAAATTGCTCGAAATTGACTTATTATGACCTTTTTTTGGTTGTCAGAGGTAACTTTTCCGAAGGAGGGAGGGGGGTTCGCACATTTTCGGTGAAAAACCCTAGCAAAATGAAGAATTTTTTTTTCATAGGGGGGGTTTTGACACACAATTCCCCCCCCCCCCCCCTTAATACGCCCCTGAAGCCCAGAACAAAAAGTTGCAAAAATAATTTTGTAAATTAAAAAATTCAATTTCAAAAACATTAAAAATTGAGATTTATGTTTTGTATAATTAAAATTAGCATTTCTATTTCAATTTAAAATGACAAAATTAATCAAAAATAAAAAGCATTAATTAAAAAAACTTGTTAGAAACAAAAAGCATTTTATTAATTCCTCTTTTAGTAAAAGTTTTATTTTCAACTTAGTTTTTCAATTTACATAAAATAATTTGGAGCTAATAAAAAATGTTTTCAAATTAAAAAGTTCATAATGAATTTTTTTATTGAGTATTAAAAAAGTAATTTGAATTAAAAGTTTTTACGATCTGAGTTACAAAACTATTGGTTAATAAATTACAACTATGGGAAATCCAAAGTAATATTACAAAAAATAATCTGATGCTTACTTTTTTGTTTTTAAACCTATAATTTTTTTTCATTTCACAAATGTGAATTTTTTTCCCATCGCATTTGATTTACCAGAAAATTCCGCAAGCAATTTTCCAGAATTTTTCATTTTTATTTTATCTTCAACTCCGCATATATAGCTTGAGGGCAATGCATAATGGATTGACAATTAATGACAATCCTTTTTGAGCGGATTTTATGATTCAATGTCAATTTCAGTTGCTGCGCGATACTAGCTGGGAGCAACAGAAGTTAACTTTGAAGTCTTTGTGAGTTTTTGAAATGGATTTTTTTGTTTTTAATCCCAATAATTGAAAATATGGATGAAAAGTTGAGTTTATACTCAAATCTGTCCAATTTATCTCATACAAGAACTACTCGCACTTCCTCCACTCATCACAAAAAGCAGAAACTAATAAATATCAATTGATATAAATGTGAGCACAAGTGTAGATACAAATTAATTTACGTTTTGTGTACAGAGAAAAGAGAGCAAGGAGCAATAAATTCATAAACTTTATGTCAATAAAACTCAGTGTAAATGAACTTAATTTCAATAGTGAATGATAAGTTATTGCAATTCCTTACTTTTGATTCACTTGAGAGTTGCTTTTGAGGTTAAGGTGTCTTCACACTAGCTTTTTGAGGTTCAGGTGTCTTCAGACTAGAATTTTGAGGTTCAGGTGCCTTTACACTAGAGTTTTGTGGTTCAGGTGTCTTCAGACTAGAATTTTGAGGTTCAGGTGCCTTTACACTAGAGTTTTGAGGTTAAGATGACTTTACATTCGAATTTTGAGGTTAAGTTGCCTTCACACTAGAGTTTAGAGGTTAAGGTGCCTTTACACTAGAGTTTTTGATGTTCAGGTGTCTTCGCACTAGAATCTTGAGATTCAGTTGCCTTCACATTAGAGTTTTGAGGTTAAGATGACTTTAGATTCGAATTTTGAGGCTAAGGTGCCTTTACACTAGCTTTCTGAGGTTTAGGTGCCTTTACACTAGCTTTTTGAGGTTCAGGTGCCTTTACACTAGAGTTTTGAGGTTAAGTTGCCTTCACACTAGAGTCTTTTTACATGAAAATCTCAGCTTTATACAATAAGAAGTTCTCCAACCACCAAATATCCCTAAAGTTACCTTTTTCCGTTATTAATTACCTGACAAAGACCTTTTTTATCCACATTAAATCCACCCATCACATAAATTATCTTCTTCCATAATCTGAAGTATCACATCCAAACATAAATCAATTATCTACCCTTAATTAGTAAAGGTGTTCTAACATTGATACAAGACGCCTACATTGCAATAAATACTAACTGAAATGAGCTCCATAATCACGTTCGATCCCACAGAAAAGACAACAAAAAAGGGTCAAGTCGTCGCTATTCATTTACAGTAAACTTTTTCTTTTTATTATATAAAGAAGTCCATTGAAATTGAGCTATATGAATGAGCGAAACACAAAATGCTCTAATTATTGACATTATGTGAAAATGTGTTTGAAAATCCCACACCAAATGACATCACATCATACCTTTGACATATCACATATTGATTACAGTTTCCTACAAATCCTACCCACATGCAGAACATAAAATAATCTCCGACATTGCCGTAAGCTAGTCAATATTTTATTTTTTTGGGTTATCGTAAATGTTGTGGATTATGAGAGCTTGAAATGAGTATTAAGGGCAGCAAATGACATGAAAATTGTTAAAATAAATGGAAAGGTAAAGATTTTGGAGATTTTGATTCGTTTGTTTTGACCCTTTGGTTGATTTTTGGTAGATTATTGTGTTCAGGTGCCTTCACACTAGAATCACAAGTTCAGGTGCCTTCACACTATAATCATATGTTCAGGTGCCTTCACACTAGAATCACATGTTCAGGTGCCTTCACACTAGAATCACATGTTCAGGTGCCTTCACACTACATCAATGTTCAGGTGTCTTCACACTAAAATCACATGTTCAGGTGCCTTCACACTAGAATCACATGTTCAGGTGCCTTCACACTATAATCACATGTTCAGGTGCCTTCACACTACATGAATAATTCAGATGCATTCACATTTTGTACAATGATTCTGACAAAATCCTCAGCATTACCATGTCAAGCTCCATGTCATGTCCCCAAGATCTCAGCATTGTTGATTCGAATAAAAAGAAATCACAAAAAGTCCCAAAGTGTGACTTACAAATTTCCCTACACGATCTCATGCTGACAGACGTGTGAGTAAATAAGAATTGAAAAAAATTTACGTGAGAAGCTGAAACTGAAGTGCTTATGAAAGGTGAAAAATGGGAAAAATTTAAAGCTTTTTTGTGAATTTATTTTAAAGAAGTTTGTTGAATATTCAAAAGATATTTTATCAAATAACTCAGAAAACTGTCACTTTTGACTAATGTTTTAAAACTGTTAAACACTTTTCTTATTCCTTAAACAAATCTCTCAAAAAAATCCATTTACACCCTTCAGCAGAATCTTGTTGATCCATTAAAACAAAATTATCACTTTACAAAGTTGAGGAAATTTCATTAACACTCAATTTTCAGCATCAAAATAAATTCATTCAAGATTCCATTAACCTTTTTATTTCTCGTCATAGAGAAAAGTTTTCATTAAATTAAATCATTAAGTTGATGACACTTTTGTCGTTTTGAGATAATTAAAATGAAAGGAGTTGTATAGTTGTACATTAAGGGATATTAATGTTGGGATTAAAAATTTATCAGAAACACAAACACATTTTAGAATGATAGTTGTAAATTCAGTTTGTAATTTTAGAATGTAATGCAGTTATTCAGGTGTCTACGCAAGAGTCACATGTTAAGGTGCCTTCACACTAGAATTTTGAAGTTCAGGTGTCTTTACACTAGAGTCACATGTTAAGGTGCCTTTACACTAGAATTTTGAAGTTCAGGTGTCTTTACACTAGAGTCAAATGTTAAGGTGCCTTCACACTAGAATTTTGAGGTTCAGCTGTCTTCACACTAGAGTCAAATGTTAAGGTGCCTTCACACTAGAATTTTATTGTTCAGCTGTCTTCACACTAGAGTCAAATGTTAAGAAGCCTTCACACTAGATGCAAAATCAGTTCCAAAATCCTCTTCCAAGTCTCATTTTCCCAAACAAGAACATTGAATGTCGAACATCTTTAGCCATTCACACATTTCCTTTGTTTACTTCACATATGACTGAAATTTAAATTCCCTCGGCACATTTTTTTACGTCTTCAACTCACACTCGACATACTTGAGTCATTCAACTTACAATAAGCTAATTTATATTCATAGATATGCTGATTAAGCATGAAGATATTCAATTTATGTCGAATAATATAAAATATTTCATTTGATCTTGAAATCTCTTGAAATATTTTTTTTTCCTGTCGTGTGACATTCAAGAATATTCCCCCCTTTTTGTGCTCATTCGTCGTAACTCATCATTGTTCGTCTACTGAGAATATTGAACAGAATTCAGAACGGCAGATGAATTATTTTTGGTACAACAGAGAATATTCCATTCAATTACCAAACATCAGCTTTTTTCTCTGAAATTGTATCTTATTTGGGGACTTACTGTAAAAACAGGTTAAGATGTGAGTGAAAAATTGAATTTATGGTTTATTTTCGGGGAGATAAGAGGTAATTGGATGGGATGAATTGACAATTTCTGGCGAGAGTTTCAGAAAAAATGGGGGAAAATGAAGAGAATTTGAAGAAAATTCAATTATGCGCCATTTTTCTGGGAAGATGTAGTGAGCAGGGGGGAAAACTACTTGGTGGAGTATTTTGAGTGGGCTAGGAATCAAATTTTTGATTATAGAATGTGTAGAACCTTAATATAAGAACTTCTGAACGTTATTCCATCAAGAATTATGTGAAAATTTGAAATGTAGCAGAAAATGATTTTTTTCCATCAATTAGTTTTCCCCCTGGGCCCGGTTTCTCGAGTATACAATAAGATACATAAGTTGGTGTATCAAACTTAGAATTTAAAATTAAGAAAAAATATTTTTTATGTATACCCAAGGGTATAGGGGTCATTCATTTATGACGTCCATCAAAAAATGAGATTTTTAACCCCCCTCTCCCCCTCTTGTCACAAAATTTTAATTCAAAAAATTTCTTTAATTTAAAGTGTCACCAAATCTCAGACCCCCCTCCCCCCTAAATCATGGACGTCAGGCGCGTAGCCAGAGGGGGGAATTGATGGATTTGTCCCCCTCCTTTCACCCAAAAATTCTTCAATTTGCTAGGGTTTTTGAGAAAAAACCCTGAAAATAACCCCCCCCTTTCCAAAAATAAAATTTTTCCATCGAAAAAAATTTGAAAATCCCCCCCCCCCTTTGAAAAATTCCTGGCTACGCCGCTGATGGCCGTCATAAGTTAATGACCCCATAGGGTATACCCGAGCAACTGCAGCGAGTTGCTAGGGTTTACATGAAATTTAAAACTTCAATGAACCTTTCTTTAAAATAAGTTGAAAATATTCTCCAAAAAAAATAAATAAAATTTTTTCTTAACGTTTCGTACATTTTTCCCCCATGCATCATAAAAACGTGTCGAGGACAATTTCAAAAAATCATTACAATTTCCATCGAATTTACTCACACAAAATGGAACAATGTGATTCAAATAAAAAGAAAAACTTCATTTCCTATTGACTTCTTTTTCCTGTCTCTTGTCATCTCAACAACACGTTTGACTGATTCTTTTTTTCTCACTTGTACAAATATTTTACTTTTCTTCTTCTCAGTCCAAAATATTATATATTTTCTCGCATCAAATTTTCTAGAGAAATATAAACATGTGTGCAAGGATTTCTTCTTAATTTTTCACGTTCTACCGTGCCTTTTTGTTGATTGAGGTAAATATGAGAAGCGAAAATGTTTATAACACGATGAGAAATTTTCTTTTTGAGCCTCTTTTTGAGTTTTTATATTAATATGCTGATAAAGGGAGGCATGGATGCAAAAATGGAAAATAAAGCTGACATTGATAGGATAAAGAAAGGTTAAAAAGAAGAAATTTCTTTTTGTTATGAGTTTATCGAAATTTACAGTATTTTTTAAGTGAAGATTGATGACATATTTGAATATTTGATTGGAGTTAGGGGCGCACTTGGGTAAAGGGGATGTAAAAAATCCAGAAAACCCTCCAGGCTATACCCATGCTCTCACCCTCCTTGAAAATTACAAAAAGAAAATCGACAGACACTTAATAAAAATACAGATTATTTTGGTGGCATATTCGGGGAGACACATTAAAGTTTCCCCAAAATATGCTGCACGGGATTTTTTTTTGCAAATTTGATGACATTTCTGTACAAAAAGAGAAACTTATGCTCTAAATACCATAAGCACATGATAATTCTACACCTACAGCAATTCATCTTCTAAATCTTGTCTATTTAACTTCACCATTTGCTTAAACCCACATAATCCAAATATTTGTCCATTTCTGATTAAATCTCGAAACTCTTTTAAGTGCCCCAAATCTCATCGACTTCTCAGAATAAAGGCGAGACACAAAATAGATCAAAGCAAACACAGAAATCCACGAGAAGCTAATTGTGTTTGTTTTTATTATATCAGTCGTGTGCAAATATATTCTTGATTCTCTCATCATCGAATTGTTTTTGGAACCTATTGTTTGGATTCTGTTTGGATTTGGGTTAAGAAATTTTTTTCTCAGAAAGACGTCTTTGATAATCCACAAACTTTAAGATTTAAGATTGTTGAAAAATTTTGTATTCCAGGAGGGTCTAAGGGGGTCTAGACTCCAATCGAAACTGAAATTTGTATGGTAAAATAATTTGGAATACTCAAAAGAATTGAAAATAAATTAGACAAAAATCTTTGACCCCCACTCCACCCCTTCAAGGGTCTCAACCGCATCAAACAAAATCTTGTCATTCCCCTGTTATTTGAATTTTCACTAATTCTTCTTTTGTTGAATTTTGTTCTTTAAATTCATCATAGATTTTAATTAAATTTTTGAAATTTTAAAATTAATCAACATAACCTCAAAAAAATCGACAATCTTATATCAAAAAAAAACAGAATTTTCCAATAAAATAAACAAACCTTTTGATCTTTGAAAATCTTCAGATGGTTTCTGTGCTTTTCTCTGCTTTCATTTCTGTTTGATTTCCTTTAAAGTATTTTTTTCCGTAATGCCTTAAGGAGATGATGGGATTTTGGTAGCGTAGCTTCAAGATAATCGTATCACAATTTCAAAATTAGGTTTAGTTTTTTAGGATATTTGTAAGATTAATTTCACGTTTAAATGGGAAATGTCAAAAAACTGGTGATTTTATTAAATTTTTAGTTTTGGAATTTTTATATAATTATTATTATTTTTAATTTTTGAAAAATTGGCCCATTTTTTAATTGTTTTGTTTTCTTTTGATAATATTTAATAAATGTTTTAATATATAAAATTTTTACATCTTTAGTTTAAATTTGAACTTTTGTGTTTAATAAAAATTTAAATTTATGAATTTTTTAAAAATTTAAATTTCTGAATTTTTTAAAAATTTAAATTTATGAATTTTTTAAAAATTTAAATTTATGAATTTTTTAAAAAATTAAATTTATGAATTTTTTAAAAATTTATGAATCTTTTAAAATTAAAATTTATGATTTTTTTACCACGTTTTTCTTAATTTAAAATTTAATTTCCAACATTTTTAAAATTATTATATTTCTTATAGTTTTTGTCTAATTTTTCAAAGAAAATTATATTTTTTTCAGTTTTTTAATTTATTTTTACTTTTTCAAAAATTCGAGTTTATTTAAAAAGTCATTGAATTTCACAAATTTTTTAATCAAAATAATTAAATTTTTCACAAACTATTTTTTAATCACATTTCAACAAAAAAAGCACCACAAAAAAAAATTCCATCCAAGTTCATAAAAAAAATATTTACGTAAACAACCGGTTGCGAATGAAATTCAATTTAATTCCGCATCAAATTTGCTTCCTATTTTCCGTGTTCATCGACAGAGCATCGACTGTAAACTGAAGAAGAAAAGAAGAAAGAAAAAATTCCTTCAATGATTTTTCTCACATTTTGTGCTTTTTTGACTCATTCAGCAAATTCTCTCAGCCATGCGTGAGCAAAAAGCTCTCAAAAATTCTCTCAAAATTCTGACTTTCTTCTTAGCCTCATGAATAGAAACATCGGAAGTATTGTAATAATTTTGTAATAAAAATGCAATTTCTTCTCTTTATTTTATTAAACTGACACTTGTCGCTTGATTGCTTATGGCTCATATTGATTCACATGAAAATTAATTTTGAATTGTTTTGTGGCTTGTTTTGTGGACTTTTTTATCGATTGTCGATAATGTTTATTGAGTTGTTTGTTGATGTTAATAAAAAGGGGTTGAAATGATGTTTTTTTTGGAGGTTGGACAAAATTTGGTTGATTTTTAGTAAACTTGGGTTTTCAACGGTAAAATTTGGGGGTTTCCTTCGGTAATGTTCGAATTTTCTTCAATTAAGTTCGAATTTTCTTCAATTAAGTTCGAATTTCCTTCGGTTAAGTTCGGGTTTCCTTCGGTAATGTTCGAATTTTCTTCGATTTAGTTCGAATTTTCTTCAGTTAAGTTCGAATTTTCTTCGGTAAAGTTCGGGTTTACTTCGGTAAAGTTCGAATATATTCGACAAAAATTGTATTTTTTACCAAAATATCTTCCACAAATCAAAAATTTTAACCCAATTTTCCCACATTCACCGACCTCACCCACATCAAAAGTTATCCTACCATCTGCTATCTTTTGGGCATCGATAAAGCATAAACTTGTTGTTTATAGCACTTATGAGGTTGCTATTGTTGAACCCATAGAACAAACAACAAAAAATAAATGTTTCGGTATCAAAATTAATGAGAAGTAAATAACAAGAAGAAATGATAATGCAGAACTGCTTCAAAGTTTATTTTATTTGTATTCAAGTTTGTGTTTATTTTCATTAATCAACAAATAAGAAGAATGAGAAAGTTATTAATAGAAAATGCAAGACAAATAAGTTTTGAA
This sequence comes from Chironomus tentans, assembly GCA_963573255.1. Taxonomy (NCBI): domain Eukaryota; kingdom Metazoa; phylum Arthropoda; class Insecta; order Diptera; family Chironomidae; genus Chironomus; species Chironomus tentans. Next base: position 8,063,444 of record OY754305.1, read on the forward strand.
TGCGATACTAATAAATATAGAGTTTATGTTTTAGTTCATTTCAAGTTCATTGACTATAAAAAGACAATTAAAAATATTGAAATTGAGTGAAATTTATGTCATTGTTGGTTTTTTTGTATTTTGAGTTAGCTAATTAATTTGAGATGACAAAAAGAAAAATAATTTGAATTTTTGAAAATTGTTGAAATTTAAAATTTTTAATTAAGTTAAAATTTGAATTTTTTAGATCAGTTAAATTTTGAAATTTCAGAAATCTAAAATGTTCACTTATGTTAAAATTCGATTTTTTTTTAAATTTCAGATTCAATAAAGTTTGAATTTTTCAAAACCGTTGAAACTAAAAATTTTCAATTTCGTTAAAAATTTTAATTTTTTTTAAATTAGTTAAATTTTGAAATTTCAGAAACCTTAAAATCTAAAACGTTCACTAATGTTAAAATTAATTTTTTTTTAATTTTCAAATCCCTTAAAATTTGAATTCTTCAAAACAGTTAAAATTTAAAAAAAAAATTTGAATTATTTGAATTTTTGTAAAGAAAAATCAGTTAAAAAATTTATTTTTTTTAAAAAAAATGAAAGATAACTTCAATTTACACTTAAAGTTCATCAGCATGTCCAACGAACATTCATCACATCAAAAAGTCATTAGCTAGCAAGACAAATAGATTGCTGTATTTAAATAACCATTGATATGCAAAAAAAAGTTTAAAACTAATTGAAATTTTGCACATAAAAAAAGAAGAGCTATGGTAAAGAATTAACTTTTGGGTCAATATTCTGTTTCTTATAATTGAGAAAATTGATGGGGGAATTTTATATAAATTTTTAATTCGGTCTGGAAATTTTATTAATTTTAAGTTTCTAAATATTTCAAGAATCTCCAAAAAAAACTTTTTCCATCCCAGACAATAAATTTATCAATTTTGGGTTTCTTGTGAAGTCGTTTGAAGAAAACATGCTGAGTAAGTGGCCAAAGGACATAAATTTTAAATAAATTGCAAACATTTCCTCCTTCTCATAAACCACATGCTTTCTCAAGTTATTTTCATGTTTGCTTGGAGGTTTATGTAGATCGGTAGTACTCAAACTATGCTCCGCGACACACTACTGTGTCGCCGCGCCATCTCAGGTGTGTCGCGAAAAGTTTGGCGACACACTAAGTTTACACTAGATAAAGTCGACAGCACAATACAGTATAGAATTTGACCCTACAAAAGTTTGTTCTTTCTCCAAAAAAAAGGTCATGAAGCTGTGTCAAAAGTTTGAGAACCACTGATGTAGATAGATGATAAGGTATAAGAAGATACATGAAGAATTTGTGAATTTATTTCGGGGTGGCAGGGGCGTAGCCAGGGTGTGGTCTTTCCATCTTCCGATCAAAATTCAATACAAATTTTTAGATTCTTTTTATTTTTTAAATCAAAAAATTAATTTATGTTGAAGACTATTCGCAAAATCTTAATGACAAATTACAAGGTATAAAAATTTAGTGCAATGTTACATTTAAAAATAATAACTTGGGTACCCCCCTCTTCAAAAATCCTGGCTACGCCTCTACTGGGTGGATAGACAAAATAGGAACAAAAGAAAAAACGTCACCTTATCCTCAAAATACCCCCCTCTCCATGAAATCCTAAAAAATTTGATTTTTGTCACAAAACCAACCTCAAGTCTCTAAAAATGTTAAGTAAATTAAATCCAAATTCCGCAAAATAATTCCAACTGAGGATCAACATTTTTCACAAAATTCACCATAAAGCTCACATTGGAATAAAAATAGAAAAAAAACAAATTATTCATCAAAACTTCATCTACGAGCATGGAAGAAAAAAATATTTTGATCAAATTTTTTTGCCTTTACGTGCTTTGCAACTGTTTCACTTTTCTACAGTTTGAAAATCGCTCTCAATGGTCTACTAATGTAAGACCTTCAAAAACGTGGGTAAGGTTTGTGTATAGTGGCAGTAACAAGGGGGGGGCAACTGGTGCTTTGGCCCCTGGCGCCGTCTGAAAAACTCGAAAAATCCCATACAAAGGGGGGCAAAAAAATTTTCTAAGTGTTGAATCAAATCAACATATTTTTTAGAATTATTATTCTTGATCAAAGTAATCATTGATTCTTTGTAATTATTGTTGAATTATTGTTGAAATTGTGATTGTTGAGAGATTGTTCTCTAAATAAATTGTCATTAAAATACAGTCCACTTTTAAGTTATTGTTATTGCATTTTTCACTAAGGGCGCCCAAGTTTATTCAAATTTTTGATTTTGCCGCCTGGGACGAAGACCCTTGTTGCACCACTGTTTGTGTATAAATATGTTAAGAATTTGTGTATAAACTTTGTGCCGTTTATTTGAATTTAGATGACTCTCTTGGGTTAGTTGTTGACTTACTGAATGAATTTATAGTTTGAAGTGTATTTTTATCATGCTGATCTTGAATTTTACAATTTTTATTAGACATGGATTAAAAGCAGTTGATTTTATTCTTTTTTATTTTTTGTAGGATTTTTCATGCAAGCTTTTCCTTTCTAATGACTTTGTTAATGACGTCATTAGCATCTTCTTTAATCCCAAGAAACACAAATCAAAAAATAAAAAAAAAATCTCGTACCTAAATGTCAATCCTGAAGCTCATCTCATTACAATTTATCATAGCAGCACCATTAAGCTCATTTCTGCCTAAACATTTTTCTCATCAATTTCAAAATCTCATCTTCATCAACCCCCACACGTACAAAAAGGGAGCAAAAAAGTTATTAAAATTGTCTCATTCAGTCTCGTCACACACAAAATGTAAATAATTTTTAATCAGTCTATGTCAATATTTGGATGGAAAATAATCTGAAATGGATTAAAGTTTTGATGATGTTTGAGAAGATTTTGGAATGACGAAGTGTTTAGTAAATATCAGTTTTTAATTGTTTTTGAATTTTTTTATTTTAAATTAAAGGGGTATGGGATCGTTCATAAATGATGTCCAATTCTTAAGGGGGAGGGACCAAAATCCAGTTCTTGATGATTTCTGCAGGGGCGTAGCCACGATTTTCGTGGGGGGGTGCCCAATTTTTTATTTTTGATTTTCCATTTTAAAAAAATTTAAAAATTTGTTTTGAGTTTTGATCTCGAGGGGCACCTAAGGACCACCTCCTGGCTACGCCCCTGAATTTTTGTAATAAATTTTTCACATTTTTCAGATCTAAAGTTCAAAATAAATCAAAATTGATGTCAATCTTCATTACAATTCACTCATTTATTTTTCTAAAATTAATGCAAAACCTCAAAAAATACTTCCCATTCTTCAATAAATTCAAATTCAAAGCTTCTATTGTGCCGTCTTATAGAATAGATTAAGATTCATTTTAATGACCCGATTAAAGCCATAACAATATATTTTTATTGGCAATTTCTGTCGGCTATAATCTAAAATTTTTTTGAATTTAATATTTTTATTGTTATCGTTTCTATTCAGGATTTTTTTTAATTTTTATTAGGATTGACAGCTGTGCATTTGAGTTTGGAAGTTTTTGGATATAAAGGGTGAATTTATAATAAAAATATTTTCATTTTAGGATGTCAAATTAAAGGCATATTTTGTAATTCAGTTGCTTTGTCAGAGTAACCAGGGCCTGGTTTCTTGGGTATATCCTATACCCTAGGGGTATATTTTCAGGGGTATAGCCTTGGGTATACCTAAAAAAATATTTTTGCTTAACTTTGAATTCTAAGTATAATACAACCATTTATATATCCTAGGGTATACCCTTGGTTGTATAGCCATAGGGTATCTGGTATACCCTTGGGTGTATACCCCTAGGGTATGGGGTTTAGCCTAAGGAAAGTGGACCCAGAAATTTTATAATTGGTCTGGAAACAGAAAACTTTCGGACGAGTCCCAGCAGGGGCATAACCAGGAGGAAGGGGGGGTCCGATTGGGTCTGGACCCCCCCTCGAAAAATTTTTTACATGGAAATTTTTTTTTTCAAAAATAATTTTTCTAACACTTTTCCGAAGCTCAACTTTCTTAGTTAATCATTCATATACCATTTGAATTAACAAAAAGTATAATAACTTGAGTATAGGAACAAAAAAAATTTGGACCCCCCTAAAAAAATTTTTTTGTACGTCCCTGGTCCCAGTGTCACAAATATCAACTTTATTGATACCCAAGTTCTAGGATTTAATATTCAATCTGCAATCAAAAACTGTTTTAATTTTTGCAAACTCATTCAACTCGTTATAATTTATTGCCATTCTCAAATTAATGATCATGTTTATGGCCATCATCATCGGCATCTCTGGATTTTTGTTCTGTCATTCAAGAATTTTTTGTCAGAAATAACAAGATTAATGTTGTATTAAGGATTAATTTTCCAGATTTGAAAATATTTACAAGAATTTCTCATAAAAATTCAATGACAAAAACCAAAATAATATCATAACACAGTCCTGACACTAACAAACATTATCAGCTCTTTATTATCTGCTTAGTATCACTTCATCAATGCTAACTGACAATCAAATAAATTGATGTTTGACTTCGGATGATGTCTGCAGTTTGTCAGCTTATTGGCAACATTTATTATCTCGAGACTGTCGTAAAAAGGATAAAATTTATGATTCACTTCGATGAGTGATGATGTGTCTGGATTTTGTGTGCTTTTTTTCTCGAGATGAAAAATTGGCGGGAAAAATGGGTTGATGATTAATGTGGATGGAATTCTGAATTTAATGAGCTTTGTTTTTGATCATTTTTTGGTACTTTTGGGATGGGTGGTGTCTGGTGACTAGAATTTGTGGAGTTTAGTTTCCTTGACTTGAAGGGGATGATTTACAAAAAATTAAGAAACATTTTTAGAATTTTTTAAATTAAAAAAGATAATTTTAAAACTTTCTAAATTAAAAAATATAATTTTAGAATTTTTTAAATTAAAAAATATAATTTTAGAATTTTTTAAATTTAAAAAATATAATTTTAGAATTTTTTAAATTAAAAAATATAATTTTTAAAATTAAAAAAAAATTGAGAAGCTGTTTTATATTTAAAAAATTTTAGTTTTTGTATTAAAAATTTATAAGAATAATAATTTAAAAAACTGAAAGTAAAAAAAAATAAAAATTAAATAAGTAAAATTGAAAAATCTAAAAGTTAAAAAGCAAAATTTAATAAAGTAAAACTAAAAAATAACAAATATAAAAGAAATTAAAAATAATAAAAAATTTAAAATTTAAAAACAAATAATAAAGCTTGAACAGTTAAATTAAAAATAACTAATTTAAAGAATTAAAAATAAAATAATAATAATTTTGTTATATTTAAAATTTAAAAATTAATAAAATTTATTTCTAAAAAATTCCTCGTAAAAAAGTTAAATATTTATTTTCATGGTCAACTAATAAATTCGTCAGCAGCAAAAAATGCCCAACATATGCCAACAGGTAATTCATTCTTGACGAGGAAATTATTTTTTAAATTTTCCACATGTCTGACAATTTTGAAGTGTAAAAATGATGCGTCGAGTCAAACATGCAGACATGAGTAATTTTTTTCATTAAAAATATTAACTTCCACGCAAAAGCGTGTAAGTTATTTAGTTTCGGTCAAAACACATTTTTTTACTACGGTATTAAGACTTCTATCTTTAAAAAAATTCTAATGATGCTAAAAGTTTGCCCTCGCGAGGCTGCATTTTTCTGTATATAAACTTTTTGCACTAAGCATCATCTTTAGTTCCAAAACCTTGAAAAACGTGTTTTTTTGGCGTCTTTTTTGTCCACAAATTTGGTGATCAGGGTCACAGCCGAGCCATGTGCATATAGAAATTTGGTTTTTTTGCCATTTGGTCACACATATCAAGCGACCAGGGGAATGGAAAGTCATTTTAGGAAATTTTGAAATTTTCAGTGATCTTAAGGCTGTCAAAGTTGACAAACCAAGAAAAAATGACACTATTCTTCAAACGCCTGACGACCCAGGGTTTTTTTCAAACTGGATATACCTTTGTATCTAGTCTTATAGTTCTTTCTATGACGTTTACAAAAATACCCCACATGACTATGTTTGGACTTAATCTTGAGATCCTACAGCACGTTGAAAATCGAAGAAAATGGATTTTTTTTTTAAAAAAATTGAATTATCATAAAGGCTCTAGATGATTACTGGATCTTATTTTTATGGACATAGAGGCTCTGGATGGTAACTGGATCTTATATAAACGGACATAGAGGTTCTGGATGATTACTGGATCTTATTTTTATTGGACAAAGAGGCTCTGGATGGTAACTGGATCTTATTTTTATGGACATAGAGGATCTGGATTATAACTGGATCTTATTTTTATGGACATAGGGGCTCTGGATGGTAACTGGATCTTATTTTTATTGGATATAGAAGCTCTGGGTGATAACTGAATCTTATTTTTATTGGACATAGAGGCTCTAGATGATTGCTGGTTCTCATTTTTATGGACATAGAGGCTCTGGATGGTAACTGGATCTTATTTTTATCGGATAAAGAGGCTCTGGGTGATAACTGGATCTTTCTTTTATGGACATAGAGGCTCTGGATGGTAACTGGATCTTATTTTATTGGACATAGAGGCTCTGGGTGGTAACTGGATCTTATTTTTATGGACCTAGGGGCTCTGGGTGGTAACTGGATCTTTCTTTTATGGACATAGAGGCTCTGGATGGTAACTGGATCTTATTTTATTGGATATAGAGGCTCTGCATGATTGCTGGTTCTCATTTTTATTGAATATAGATGCTCTGGTTGATAACTGGATCTTATTTTTATTGGACATAGAGGCTCTAGATGATTGCTGGTTCTCATTTTTATGGACATAGAGGCTCTGGATGGTAACTGGATCTTATTTATTAGACATAGAGGCTCTGCATGATTACTGGATCTCATTTTTATTGAACATTTTGAACTATTAATACTTTTTGAGTGCAAATTTGGGCATAAAAAAATATTGATCCACTGTGCATCAATATTAATTTTTGGTTAAAATCATTACCATAAAATTTGTTAATTTTACCAATTATTTAGTTATTTTTTAACAAAAGTTAAATTAATATTTTTCGGATCATAACTATTATCCTAAAAATTAATTAAGTTAACCAGAAATGTTAATTTTAACCAAATATGTTGTAAACGCTATTTTATCGATTTTTTGGCTAAAATTTGCATACAAATAGTTAAAGTTAGGTAAAATTATTTCTATGAGTATAAGTTTGCAGTCGCACAAACGAAACTTAGGGCCTATAGATATACGTAAGATATAAATAGTTGAATTTACTTTAATACGGTATTAATGCTTCTGTTTTAAAAAAATCTAATGATGCCAAAGTTGTGTATCGCAAGTCTGCATTTTTCTGTTTATAAATTTTTTGGATTAAGTATCATCTAAGGGTTCAAAACTTCAAAAAACGAGTATTTTGTGGTCCAAAAATTTTTCGCGGCCTCGTTACCTCGGCCGCATACTTTTACTACTTATTGATAATAATTAGTTTGGACGAAAACCGGATTAGGTTCAGCAAATTTTTACATCCTGAATGGAGTGAATAGGAGTGAAGAATGTGGATGTACAAAAAAAACTTTATGGTATAATATTAGATATTGTTAAAACTAAAATATCTATAAGGGTAAATCCACGAAAGATTTTTTGCAGTAGATTTACTTTTTCATAAAATTCTTCAAAACTATTTGATATTTACATTCGTTTTGTTATTTTATGTATAAAATAAGTCAGCAGCTATCATTCTGTACTTAATTTAGTTAAAATGAAGCTTTAATTAAAGAATTATTGAAGTTTTAAAATATTTTAGGAATAATTTTCCAAAAACTGGTTTTTCAAATTCTTTTTTCTAACTAAATATAAATATCATATTTAATCTAAAACAAGACAGTGTGGATTTTAATATATGTTTATACTCAAAACTAACACAAGAGAGCGTGGAAGTTTCTGGCGTGATCTGTACGTCGTGATTTTTTGTAGTATTTTGTGAAAAATTAAAATAGCAGACAAATGTTGTTTTTTGTGGATTTTTTTAAAAATGAAAATAAATTTTCATTATTAAATTAAATTTTTATGAAAATGAATTTTTATTAAACTAATTTTTTTAAACTAACTTTTATTAATAATTTTTTTAAAAAAATTTATGTTTTAAAAAATTAATTTTTAAAAAACTAATTTAGTATAAAGTAATTTTTTAAAAATTACTAATTAATTTAGTATAAATTAATTTTTTAAAAATTAATTTTCTAAAACATAAATTTTTTAAAAAAATTATTAGTAAAAGTTAATTTAAAAAAGTTAGTTTAATAAAAATTAATTTTCATAAAAATTTAATTTTAATAAAAATTCATTTTTAGAAAAATTTAATTTAATAATAAAAATTAGTTTATATTTTATACTAAATTAATTTTTTTAAAATCAAATTAATTTTTTTATAAAATTGTTTTAAAAAATTGTTTTTATATATAAATAATAATGCTTTAAAATATTCAAAAATAAAAAACTTTAGCATGGAAAATTTGCAAAAAATCTTCAATTATTGCATTGTCCGGGAATCGAACCCGGGTCGTCCGCGTGGCAGGCGAACATTCTACCACTGAACCAACAATGCGTGTTAATTGATTGAAATAATTTTGACTTAATCATCTATTTTAATTTTAACATTTTTATCGCTGTAAAATTTGATAAGAATTTCAAATAAAACAAAAAACTAAATTTATAATTTTTAAAAGATTAAAATTCAGCCACGAAATGACTTGGAAATTGAAATTTTGAGAGAAGCTAAGCACAAACATTCTCATTTTGAGTATTTTTTCTTCTTCTTTTTATTCTAAAATTAGAAACATTTTTTTTTTCTCATCCACATGTTGATTATCTTCTTTTTATAGTTTCGTACAGCTGTAAAAACGATACATCTTCAAAATGTGTGTTTAAAATATATTCTGTTTATGTTAAAAGTGTGTCAAAATGATGATGATTATTGTCGGTCGAAAGGTTAAGTTTCGGAAGTTTTGTGGGTTTTTATGTCAGTTAAATTGTGAAATAAACAAGCTGTAAATTTAGAAATAGTAAAAAATTATAGAATTTTATGGAAATTTCGAGAATGGAGGAGTCAAAAAATATGTCGAAGTAGGGGGGTCTGGAACCCCTTGGACCCTCTACCTGTTTACTTTCTTGCTCAAAAGGTCGTATCCAAGATGTTTTTTTGGGAGGGGTTTATCAATTTATGACCTTTTGTGGAAGATCTCTGGGGTCATTCACTTATGATGTCCATGATTTAGGGAGGAGGGGGGTCTGAGATTTTGTGACACCTTATATTAAAGAAATTTTTTTTGAATTTAAAATAGGGGGATCTCATCCCATTTTTTGATGGACGTCATAAGTGAATGACTTCTCCTCCAATCATGACCTTTTTAAATTATTTATCTTATTAACTAAATTTGACCCCCTAAACCCCACTTCTGTAAATGTATTTGTCAATTTTTCACAACTTATTCTCATCTTCCTCACCTTTTTGTATCAAAATCTCGATTTTCTTCATTCTAGCAACTTTTCAATCAGCAAACAAATTCCGGAAGCAAAGCTTGTAGAAGTATCAACAAGCTGTCAGTATCCGATCCAGAGTTCTTCACATTTTAACTTGATTTGTAAACATTTACAATGAGCAAACTGTCAGTTTTAATTATGATACTCGACTGATAGTAAGAAACCTTTTTATTTACACTGATGAAAATTGAGAAAATTTGAGCAGAATCAAACTTAAATTCCCATCTGGTCTGATAGGATTAAAGCCAATCAAATGAAAAAAGAAAGATAAATTTTCTTTTTACATTTTTTCCATTCAATAAAATTTGATCAAGAATTTCAGGCACGAGTGGTCGTGAGCAGCAGAGAATTTTTCATTTGAACAGCAAAAATCAAAATCAGCCGCTTTAAAAAAGATTTAACATCAAATTCACTTTCATCGTCATCAACTTTATGTTTTTTTAATGCCTCAAGATACACAGCTCATAAGCTTGCTATCTCATGTGAATTTAAATCATGTCAAATGTGCAAAGCTTTCAAAAGCAAACTTTTTCATGCGCGCAATTATCCATCAACATGTGTCGATGAAAAGTTCACGTGTGGATGCAAAACTGTTCATATGATTCAGTTTACTGATGGATATTTACATTGCGATGATTCATTTAATTCATATTATGACATGATGCATCAATAAGAATGGATGTAAAAAGATTTATGTGGATGGTGTGCTTGCTGTTTGCATAAATGTGATGGAATGTTGGAGAATGTAAAGCTCAGTGAGTTGCTAGGGTTTAGCTGATGACTAGCTTGAATAGAGCAAAAATTCAAGGCTAGCTCTGGTCGAGCGTATCTCAATACTAGCTCAGGTCGAGCGGATCTTAAGGCTAACTTAGGTTGAGCGTATCGCAACAATAGATTAGGTCGAGCGGATCTTAATACTAGCTCAGGTCGAGCGGATCTTAAGGCTAACTTAGGTTGAGCGGATCTTATGACTAGCTCGGGTCGAGCGTATCGCAACAATAGATTAGGTCGAGCGGATCTCAATACTAGCTCAGGTCGAGCGGATCTTAAGGCTAACTTAGGTTGAGCGGATCTTATGACTAGCTCGGGTCGAGCGTATCGCAACAATAGATTAGGTCGATCGCAACAATAGAAACTGAACTAAATATTATTTCTATTCATGAAAGCAAATTCAATTAAATAACTTGAGAACTTGAAGCTCACAATCAAGCAGGATACAGTTATTCTTATAAATCTACCCATTCAATCTTCATTTCGTAAGCTTGAATAATTTACCTTGATTGCAGGCATCCGTTATGCATAACTAAGTGTGGGTATGATTCCCAGTAGCAAGGAAGCTCATAAAATTAATGAAATCCGAATATTAAATGGAATTTAATAGAAACTTCTTCAACAAATCCACAAAATAAATTGAATAAAGAATTGCAATCTAAAATTGGATCTGCAAATGAAACCAGCAAGCAACGTTGAAATTCTCAACATTTTCTTTGTAAGGCATCTTGCTGCTGTCTCAACAACACAGGACATTATTATATTGCTGTACATTCCAAGTTCACAGTTACATAATTCAATTTCCATCCAATGTCGCCACCAAGTCGGACGTCGATGAGGAAATCCCACAGGAAATTTTATTTGGATTTTCATGAATTAAAATTAAAAGGATTCTTTTTTTTGTCATGACTAAGAAGACTTGAAAAGAAGATGAAATTAAATTTGTTCGCCTACATTGAACGAGTTAAAAGTTTTCGTGTTGCTTTAATTGTTTGAAATATGTCATGAGTTGGTAGATGAGACTGATTGTGGTTGTGGAACAGATTTTTCTTCAAGGCATCTAAGGTTGTGGAAAATAATTTGAAATGAGTGGTTTTTGAGTAGAGATGGGAAAGTTGGGCTATTTTTTGGTAACGTGAGAGTTTTTTAGTTGAGCTGGGCAAGTTTACAGCTATTTGAGTAGAGCTGGATAAGCTGATCAATTTTTAAGTAGAGCTGGGCAAGCTGACCACTTCTTGAGTAGAGATGGGCAAGCTTTCCATTTTTTAGTAGAGCAGAACAAGTTGACGGCTTTTTGAGTAGAGCTGGGCATGTTGTCAAATTTTTTTAAAGGACAACATGACAATTTGAGTCAGAAGTTTCTCAAATTGAAGAGCAAGCCTTCCAAAAAGCAAATTTTACCTCAATTAATAACCATTTTTTACAAACACCCCAAAAATTTCTTATTAGTCCTTACACATGCCTCAATTTTGATAACTAAACATTAATTTTGATCAAATTTTCTTTTCATTTCAAATTTTTTTGCTACTCATCTTTCAGATTAAATTGTAGCGTCAATAAAAAAAAGTTTTTCTTGTTCGTGAACATGTTCTGGTGAGAATTTTGAGGCAGCGGCTGTGCGTGTGTTGTAAGAATGCTGATGAGTTTTGTGTTTTTGATGTTCTTTGAAATAAATTTAATGTTTAGAATTGAAATATTTTAAGATTTTTCAACAGTTTTTAAAACAAAAATCTCAGAAAAAAAAATTCTTCAAAAAAAATCTCTTTGATAAAAAAAGTTCCAAGAAATAAAAATTATTTCCTCGCTTCCACTCAAGAATAAAATTATTGACACAGCACAAAATCCACAGAATCTAAAAATATCCTCGTTTTATATTAAAAAATAAAACTTTTCCTTTTCGAGTCTGCTTAAAAATATCGCACCGAGTTTTGAAAGAAATTCCATAAAATTAAGGAAGGGAAAAAGAGGAAGTGAGGCAGATTTACAGAATTTCACGACATTTATTCTATCTATTTTTATTCCGACTATTCGAGGATTGAGGTAGGTTGTGGATGGAATTTTGAATTATGGAAAATAAATTTTACTTAAGTGCTCTATGAGATTTTTGAGTTTTAAAATGTGACTAATTGATAGTAATTTTTGGTACTGTCTATAAGTTGTCAGTCAGTCCATCTGTGCTGTCAGTCAGTCAGTCTGTCCATTCATCAATCAAATCTAATAACCATTTCTCCCCAATTTTTCCCCAATTTCATCCAAAAAAAAAATCAATTTTTACGCTCGATATAAATCCACATCTGTCGACACCCATCAACATAAATGTTTGTTTTTTCTTTGACATTGTTTTTCCATGCGTATATGAAATGATCCATAAAATATTCATGCCACGAGCTACTGTGTGTGTGTTTGCTGATCATTAAGTTGGCATCAGAAGTGGAAAATAAATTGAATATAAATTTTGGAAATTGTTGGATTGTTAAGAAGAGGGAGAAAATGGGAATAAATTTAATCAATTCTGGATTAAATTGATGAGATGTTTGGGTTCAATATGAGTTGTGTTGAAGGATTTGTGTGACCTAAATGTTAAAGTTGATTTAGAAATTTGCAATAAAATCTAATGATAAATTAAAAGAAAATCAATTAAAGATAAGGTGACCATCTGCGTAGTTTTTCAACGAACAGTCCTGTATTTTTCAAGAGTGTCCTGTATAAATTTTAAAATGTCCTGTATGTCCTGTATTTTTGATGAAAATTTACCAAATGTCATGTATTTTCATGAAAATTAGATGGTCACTCTAATTAAAGATAATTGATAATTGAAGGGTGCGGACCTGACTGGTATATATTTACTTTTTGTTCATTACAAAGAGCTTCGGTGAAACATCGGAAAACTTTTTCAAGGATGAGGGTCTGGACCCCATCGAACACCCCGTGGTTACGCCCATGGGACCTAAATCAATGTCTTTGGGGTCGTTTGCAAATTACGTCGCGCTTTAGGGGGAAGGGATTGAAGAATTTGTGACAGTCTAAACACAAGAATGTTTTTCGATGGAAAACTTGTGACAAGGGGGAGGGGGGTTCAAACTTTTGATCAATTTTTGATCAGTTTCGCACTCTCGTGGATAATTATCAGTAATTACCAATGCACCAAAATACAACTTTATTTAATTTTCCACTCTGTACATTTTAAAACCAATATGAAGGAAACGGAAGGATCTTAAAAAGGTTTTGTCGCAACAGGAACAGTCGGAGGAGTATAACTAGTTGACGGTGTAGGTGTGGTCGTTGTTGGCTCGGTGGTCTCCTCAGGAATAGGTTGCATTGTAGTTGAGGTTGTCGTGGTTGTTGTGGTCGGAAGTGGCTGGGTTAATATAGTCGAAGTTGTTGACGTTGTTACTGTTGTTGTAGTTGTTGTTGGTTCAGTAACAGGCTATAAAAATTCAAATTTAAAACAATTTTATTTAAAACGGAATTCAATTTATGTACTTACTGGGCAAGTATAATCACAAACATAAACATCATCGACGCATAGCTGACTACATCGGTCAAAATGTGGAATTGATTCCATGCAATGAATTAAATGTCCAATTTGATCAATGCAAATATAATATATATTGCAGTTACTTGGATCAGGAACTTTTACAGCATTCGGAAGACCCTAGGATATTAAATAGTGGTTATTTAATATCTTTAAATGAAATTTAGTTCTTTTACCAAACATATTGTTGAATTCAGTTCAGAATTTACATTTGAGAAAACTAAAAAAAGTATAAAGATAAATAAAATTTTCATTGAGAAATTCAAATGAACTTTTTAGTTGCCGACTAAACAGTTTGAAATGAACTGGAGCTGCTGAAAATTTAAAATGTCATTTTATAATTAAAAATAGCTGTTATCAAAGAGTTTAAAAGGAATTATTAAATTAATATTATTAAGTCATTGGAAGTTGATTTATGAATAAGTCTGCATGATTTTTGGTTTTTGAATTTTTTCAAACATCGTTGATTCAAATTTAAACAGTGTTTCAGTTGGCATTTTAAGGTCTTTAAAAGCACAATGAATACACAATTTTAGAAATAAATAAAATGGTTTCAAGAGCATAAGGTGGATGAAGTAACTTAAAACCCCCTTCCTGGCTGCTTATCTGTCCAATGTCAACTATTGAGCCTTGATTTAAGGCATTAATGTCTAAAAATTACCACGAAAAATTAAAAAAAGGCAACATTTAATGTGGAATTACTTCAGGATTTGAAGAGATTTATTGCAATTATTGCGGAACCTTTTACCTTAAACTTTACTCTGGAGGGGTCGTTCATAAGTGACTTTTGATTTTCAAGGGGTAGGGTGTCTCTCGCTGGGTGAAAGGAAATTAAAATTCAAATAAAAAAAGATTTTCCATACAAAAGAAAGAGGTCAGAGGGAGAGGGGGCCTTAAAAATCTATTTTTTCCATGACGTCATTTAGGAACAGCACCTGAACTTAATAATTTTTATCAAAAATTTAAATTAATTTTTAATGCATATTTTAATTCCATAAATAAATATGAAATGGGTTGATAAGGAACACAGATAAGATTATAAACTGAAAATATTGCACACGTGTTGATATGATAAGCAAAGGCTTGTCAGAGGAAGGTGTCTGACCACACCCTTTTCATCCTTGACAAATATTTTTCTTCATTTTAGTTTTTTTTAAATAATTAATTTTTATTTCTGTATATTAAGTATGTGGGGAGAGGAGGGCGGGGTCTGAGATTTTGTGACACTTTAAATCAAAGAAATTTTTTTGAATAAAAATTCTGTGACAAGGGGGAGAGGGGGGTTCTAAAATTTCCATTTTTTAATGGACGTCATAAGTGAATGACCCGTTTTCTTGAAGTTGATTTTAAAGGAACCAGACTTCAATACTTTTCGTTACTTAGTTTTGGTTTTAGATTTCTTCATTTTAGTAATTTACAAACTTTTTTTTTGGGATTTTTCGATTTATTTCTTAACTCGTCCAAGGGGTTGAGGTTGGAGTATTTATCCCCCAACTTGCCTCCCTGTCTATGCGTCTGGTTAAAAAAGCTCCCCAAAAATGCAAGAAAACTTGTTAAAAATATATTTTAAAATGTGAAAAAATCATTTTTTTATTTAAACAGTTTTAGAAAAATTCTAAATTTATGGACAAAGTACATCTGGATTACATTGACACAAGTTACCGAAGCAATTATTAACACATTTTTCCTCACATCCACAATTTGATCTGCATTCACTGGGTGGAAATGGACACACAAATGGTGGCGGGTTACAAGCACATGGATTCTTGCACACGCAGGTGTTTTGAGCTTCATTCGAAAAATCGCAATTCATGGAGCAGCCACAAATGCTTATGCATCTAGAACATTCAAAAGGACATTGGTCAACTTGGTCGTCACAAATGCATCTTCCATCTGTGCAGTCACATTTTTCTACACATCCGCATTCATCCACACATCTTGATTCGTCAAATCGACATTGTTTATTGAAATTGCATTGGCATCGACCTCCAACGCATTCGTATTGGTCTATACACGTGCATCTTAAGGCGTCAGTGGATGCTGGATCACATGGAGGATTACAAACTGTTGGAACTGTTGGTGGAATGTACCTTGTTGTTGTCTCTACATTTTTCTGAGGGAAAAAATTATTTTTTTTATGGTAAAATGTTCGAATTTCGAGTGCATCTGCTAGGGTCAAGTGTTAGGTAACTCACAAAAATTTAAAACACTTTAAACTATTCAAAAATTTGTACTCACATTTATATTTTGGTGTCCTTCAACGAACAAGAAAGTTAACAAAAATGAGAAAATTATAAATTTCATTTTTTCAGCTTGTCACGAATTCAAAACTTTCTGTCTCAATATTTAAAATTCGACTAAATATTTAACTGAATTTAGCGTCACTTTTATACATTAAATAATAAATTGCGAAATTTTTTTTATCAATATCAGTGTATTTTGTTTAAATTCTTTTATCAATAAATTGCGGCTGATAATGAAGTCTTGATCCACGAGCAGAAAGATAAAATTAATGCAAAAATAATTTGACCTGGAAAATTAGTCCAAAATACAATTTCTCATTTGGTTTTGTCTTGCTGTCTGTTTGTGCTAGGCGCGTATCCAGGAATTTTTTGAGGAGGGTTTTGAATACTCAAAATTGGAAAATGTATACTAAATTGCTTGTAATGATCTTTATTTTGGTCGCTCGCGTTAATTTTTCCGAGGGGGGGGGGGGGGGGGGGGAATTTGCACTAATTTTAGTTTTTTCACGAGAGACCACGCATAAATTAGACAAAGGTCAACTTAACCTTGAATTTACTCCAATGGGTAACGAGTAAGCAACTTTTAGGCATTAACCTTGGCATTAAAATAAAAAGTTCATTAACTTATGGCGTATGATGTCAAACATGCCTGTCTGAAGGTTTAATGAGGAGTCTGCACCTTGTTGTGAGTCATTTTGCAACCGGTGTGATATAAAACCTAATTTGTTGATAGACGACATTTGTAAACAATCATAAAATTTGATGACCTTCTGACTATGTCCATCAACTTTAAAAAGACATCATCCAATAAGTTTCCATATCAGAGAATAAATTCACCTCTTAAAGAATTCTTCTTTCCAGATTGTTCCTCATATTATTCTTATGTCAAGGACATTCTTACATTTTACAGTCTCACAAACTGCCATAGAATTCATCTTCTTGCCTTTTTCCTTACGATTCAATTCTCTTCGAATAAAGACTTTTGTTGCGGAAAATTTCTATTGTCAGGTGCTCGATGAAGAAAAATTGAATAAAAAATGACATTGAATAGATGAAGCATAGAAGTGATAAGAAAATTGATGAAATATTTATTGGCTAAGATGAGTTTTGGGGTGGATTTGGGAGTTATTCAGAATTAATGTTGGGTATAAATTGGTTCAGAGGCGTATGCAGGAAGTTTTTACCATCAAAACCCCCCTGAATACGCCCCTGGGTTGGTTTGAGTTGGGTATTGGGTTGGGTATGTGTCAAGTTTGAGTTTTGTTTGGTATGAGTCAGGTGTGAGTCAAGGATGGATAGGGTGGGGGGGATTGTGGGATTTGTTCCCCCTCTTTCACCAGAAAATCCCCCCCTTAAATTTTTCCATATAAAAAATTTAAAAATCCCCCCTCGAAAAATTTCTGACTACGCCGCTGACACAGCTTAAGTACGCGTCATCTACAAATAAATTAAAAAAATAAATTCAATTTTTATAAACCTACGTCAATTCGATGACAAATTTTACTTTAAAAATTCAAATAAATTTCAAACAATTTCAAGTTCAAGGTTTTTCCAAATAACATTTCAATTTATTTTCCAATATCAATTCCAATTATCTCGTCAAAATCGAATACAAGTATTTCACTTATCTGATGGTAATAATCCTACAAAAAATAAAAATAATCACGTTGATAAGGGGTCGTTCACTTATTACGTTCGCTTTTAAGGGGGGAGGGGGGGCCTGAAACTTTGTAACAGGTCAAACAAAGAAAAAAAATTTCTTGGAAAATTTGTAATAAGGGGGGGGGGGTCTAAAATTTCGTTTTTTTGCGTAACGTAATAAGTGAACGACCCCTAAAAACTAAGAAGATTTCAAAGAAAAAGTGCGACGACAATTTGTCGCGACCTTTTTTTTGTCAATTCTTCTCGCGACCTTCTGTTAATGTCAATTCGATTTGAATCTAAAGTGGAGAATTGAGGACTATTTTTTTCCGTAAGATTTTACGATGTTTTTCAATTTGAAAAAAATAAATGAATAAATTGAGATAGAGATAGAGAAGAAGTTGGAATCTGAATTTCAGAAAAAGATTGTTTTTGAGCTTAAACAATAAAAAATAGGCAATAAATCCTTATTTTCCATTCAATTATGTCATGGACCATTAACCAACATAATTGCTGTTCAGATGTCCACAAATTGTATTTTTCAGATTATTTACTTACTGCCATAGTTTTGTGTGTTTTGTGGACTGGAAGAATTAATTGAGAAAATAAGTCAGAAATAAAAAAGACTCTCAACAGTTGGTGGATGACATCCAACATTTAGAAGTGTCATCGACAGCCAGAGACATTGCAGAAACACAAAAATAATTAGTTCGTTGACCTTCTATTCAAAATCAGTTCCTAAACATGTCAAAGCCCTCAAATTTAAATTTTATCTTTTTCTATCTCTGGTGTGCCTAAAAACACACAAAGTCGTCTGCTTATTCCAATTTTCGTAACAAATTCATTGAACTGATGATTTTTCACACCAAAAAAGTGTTCGGAATGAAATTCTTGCTCGAAGACTTTTTGCTGAATTTGTGTTATTTTTTGGATTTTTTCAAATTAATTTTAATTGAAGCCAAACACACGTAACCCGTGGAATTTAATTCTGGATGTCCTACGTAAGGCATTTATAAATTATCACATAAATCACCTTGCCGCCTTAAAAAAGCACTAAATTCTTCTTAAAAATCAGATTTCAAGTCCAAACATACACAAAGAGCATAAATTATCCTAAAAATATGAAAAGTTGACACTTTTTCGGATCATAATTCATCTCGCATATATTTGTTCCTTCCGCAGGATGTAGCTTGCTGCCTTTTGATTCTTAACCTTGAAAGAAACGTTGAGTGCCTTTCATGTGAAGATGGAAATGAAATTATAATTTTATTGTCATCATCAAAGAGACTCAAACTTTCGTTTTTGCACAACGGTTAGGATTGCCTTGAGGATTAAAAGAACAAAAAAATTTTTTTGTTTGTTTTTCTTATGAATTTTAAAAACGGTGAGAAGACAATTTGATGTGGAAGAAAAAATGCAAAATTAATTTTTTATTAGATTCTTGCTTAAATTATTTTGAATTTAAGGTAAATATGAAGAAAATTGGATAAAAAATTTAGAATAATTGAGCTGAAAAATTAATTATTCCATGGTTGGTGGATCTGACTGGATCTTACTGGATGCGGTTTTACCTGGACGGCACTCGGCGTAAAAATGTTCAAAAATGTGGCCCCTAACCGGCATGAACGCAACTTCATGCCAAATTTCCCCATTTTTGGCACGAAGTCGCGTTCATGCCGACCTGGGACCACATTTTTGGGCATTTTTACGCCGCGTGCTTTCCGGGTTATGTTGCATGACCTAAAAAACTCAATATCTGAATTATTACTCTAAAAATTTAAATTAAATCAAATTTAATTCAGTTGTTACTTTTGCATAAAATAATCATAGACAGCTTCAATTTTTCCCAAGAAATTTGACTCTTTTTCTTGCTGTTCTGTTCATTATTTTTAATGTCAATATTTACGCAATATATTTTCACTTTATTGCTTACTCATGGATTTATTTTCTGTCTTTACTTACAAAATAAGAAAAAAAATGACAAAAAAAGATGAAAAGAATTTCCATGAGGTGATTTTGAGTGCACGCTCGTACGATGAGGAAATTTTGAGATTTACTGATAAAAGAAGTGCTTTTAAAATTGAACTTAAATTAAATTTTGAAGAGGATAGAAATAATTTTTTATAATTTTTAAATAATTCTATGCATTTTTCAAAAAAAATTTAAAATTTAAAATATTTTTTAATTTAACACATATTTTGAATTTTTAGTATAATAAATTTCGAATTTTTCAATTTTTTTATGAATAAATTTTAACAAAATTTTAACTTTTCAACATTTTTTTGTTAATAAAAAATATGATTTGACATTTTTATATTTTTAAAAATTATTATAGAAAGCAAGATTGAACAATTTTTAATTAAAATCACTAAAAATAATTTAATAACCAGAAGAAATTATTCAATTGAATTTTTATTAAAAAAAATTAAAAATTTGCATTTAAATTGATTTTTTTTTCTCAATTTTATTTAAGTCAGTTTCGATTGAAGTACAAAGTTGATAATTAATTTATTTAAATTTTCCAATCTATTTGTAAATGCTTCAATATTTTATAATTTTCATTTTTTTGTCATCCTTCTTTTGAATATTATTCAAATTTTATTGCAAATTGGATAGATTTGCTGAATGAATAAACAAAATTCGAAAGAAATATGAAAAGCATTAAGATTCATAAATCTCAATATTTATTCGTGATTCAAACATTCTGATATAAATTTCAGCAAACATATGCTCAACCAAAATGAATCCCATTTAGAGCTGAACCCTCAACATAAATGTATCCATAAGTCCAGATTCATTCAACATCATAAACATTATTTACTTCAAGTCATAATATTAAGAATAAAACCGCAATCATGAGATGAGAAAAAAAATCGAATAAATGGAAAATCTAACATTTGCACGAGGGGGTCATTCATAAATAAGGTGATAGACATTAGGTCGTGGTAAATTCCAAACTTAAATGAATTCCGTCTCTCTAGATTGAAATTTATATGAAGAATATTTTAAAAAACCAATTAAAAAATAAAAATATATGATATATAACGATTCTGGACCCCCCGAAGAGGTCAACATATTTCCCCCTTGAAAATTTCTGACTACGCTCCTTGATTTTACTCAAGTTTTTGGCCACATTTTTACTTTATCACAGGATATTCTTATGAAAAAATATTTGTTCCTTCTATTTATTATTCCTATTTACCCCCCACCCTCAATTTTAGACATCACAGTAGGAATACAACTCACCGGACCGGAAAAATCTGTTTTGTAAGGCCTGATGAGTTGTGTTCCCCCTAAGACATCACGACCCAAATACTTATTACATCTAAAAATGTCTGACCTTTCTCAATCAAAATTGAGACTCAGCACAAAAAAATATCATGCAATTCATATGAATATTGAGAAAGATATGAGAGTTTTAATGGATGGATGAGAATGTGCTGTATGCAAACAGCTGAGGTAGTAAGTGCTGAATATTTTCTGAAAGAATTCTTTTGTAAAAAAAATGAAAAGTTAATGGAAAATTTCTATGAGATGACTCAACTGGATGTAATATGGATAAATTTTGTTGCAAATTTAGTAAAAAATGTTGAAAATTGTGAAATGTGAAAAAATACAGTCAAAATTTTTAATAATGAATAATTTTTTGAGGTGCACGTCTTATATGGGTACGCAATATATTTGAGAGACATTGACTTCAAAAAATACGCAACTCATTTAACTTATCTACCAGAGAGGGCTAATAACAATTAATAATAATAAATAAAATGAATTAAAAACTAATTTTTACATACTTTTATTCAAATCCTTCACAAATGACGTCCACCACTTAGGGGGAAAGAGAGTCTAGAGCAGTGTAATTCTGCTTCTTGTTGTACAACAGAAAAAATACGAAACACATTTTTTAAACGGAAAAAACTTGCGTAACGACCTTAATTATTACACTATTTGTTCAGCGCTGCTGCAGGCTTAAGAGAACCTTTAATACCCCGATGAGAAATATCAAGAAGTTTTATTAACAAAAATGCTTAAGACCAGGGGTGTAGCCAGCGGGGGTGGTCCTTAGTACCCTCCTCAAGATCAAAATTCCATACAAATTTTTAAATTTTGGTTTATTTTTTAAACAAAAAAATTATTTTTTTTACACAAAATGTTGAAAACTACTTTCTATTATTTCATTTGTTAGCGTCACAATAGCTTTCGTAGAAACATTCAATATTTCAATGATTTTACTAAAAATTAAAAATAGACACCCATTTTCAAAAATCCTGGCTACGCCCCCGTTTAAGACAATTCAGAAAAGCTGTCAGCAAAACTTTCCGCACATTTTCCTAGAAGCAAATTTTTCATTTACATTACAAAAATATTTTCATATTCTTTCTCATCCAGAAGGCATTTCAAATATAATAAGAAGTCAATTTTTAGACAAGCATTCAAATAGTAACAATAGCAACGTCGTCATCATGATGTGAATTGACGTAATAAGGAAGAAAATTGTTCTTTTCGCTTTGAGCTGATTAGTATTGCGTTGCTCAGTGTACTGTGATTAGGTTTATAAAGAAAATTATGAAAATTTGAGATTTTTCTTGGAATATTTAATAAAAAATTTCTGATTAAGTAGGAACTGACTATGTGGTGTCTGTCTTGGTGTTGCTGTGGGGTATGTGAATTAGGTTTGATGTTATTTTGCTATTCTTGAGGGGTTCACTTACTTTTTTCGAGCAATTTTGACTGTATTCATAGAATAAAAGTCTGTTTATCCTGCAAGTCTGTCCAGTATGAGTCTAAATACCCTTGAAATTGAAATTCGTATGGTGAAAAAATTTTAAACCCCCCATAAAAGTTAAATATGTATTTTTAAAGAGAATACAAAGGGGTCATTCACTTATGACGTCCATGATTTAGGGGGGAGGGGGGGTCTAAGATTTTGTGACACTTTAAATTAAAGAAATTTTTTTGAATTAAAATTTGGTGACAAGGCGGCGGATGGGGGGGTTCTAAAAATCCCATTTTTTGATGGACGTCCAAACCTACCCTTCTTCTTTTAGGGGTCAGACCCTTCACGAAAAAATTTTTCTCGACCCAGAGCCCGGTTTTTCGAGTGTACTCTAGAGTATATGCTAAGCTATACCCCTTATGATTCATATCCCTACGGGTATACCAGAGAAACTGAGCCCAGCAAGCTGTGTATCATGGATTAGTTGCTTTTTAAAAAAGAAACATTTTATTTAGAATTTAAAAAAATCTGTTAATTTTGATCCTCAACTTTTCTCATCCTTATTTGCTGCTATATCCGTCGCTGTTGGAAACTCATCTCATTCCTCTAATAAGCTATTTTAATCATTCAAAAAGAAAAATTTTCCACTTCAAGACATCATGCTGTGCGTTCTCTTATGAAATTATGAATGATGATTTTTATTATGATTGAAAATAAGAAGATGATGAAAATATAATTTGAGGAAGAAACCTGAGTGAACTTTATCAGAAAAAAGAGAACAAATGTCCAAATTAAGGTCGATTTCGATAAGGATGAGTGAATAAATTCTTGAGAAGATTCGTGCATAAAATCAATACCATTTCCAACGTTACTTCAATAATCAAAGCAATATTTAGTTAATGAAGCGGAAATGCTGAATTTTGTGGAGGTTTTTAAGACGCAGACACGCGTAGCAGTTATCAAGATTACATAGCGGAACATTGAATTTTGAAAAGGGACACAAAAAACAACAAATTGTTCAATAATAATTAAAATAAAGTGAAAATACTTTTCTGTACTGAGAAAAAAAGTCAAAACAAATGAATTTAATTTGAATACGAAGAACAGAATCAGATAACATGAAAAATTAACAAGAAGATTCGGAAATGAATACGCACAGAAGAAGAAACAGGAACAGACTCGACAATTTGCCTTAAAAATTTACATTTTTGAGAAGTTTAGAAAAGCTTTTGTTATGCAAAGCTGACATCTTCTTTTATCTATCTGACATTTGTCTGTAAAATAAACAACATCTTAGATTGAAATAGAGTCGATGGTATTCAATGTGGGGCTGTTCTGAACGCGAATGTCACGGAAAGGAAACTAACTGAACTTATCCTTCAATTCCAACTGAACTTATCCTTCAATATTAACTGAACTTATTCTTCAGATTCAACTGAACTTATCCTTTTTTCAACTGAACTTATCCTGTTTTCAACTGAACTTATTATTCAATTCTAACTGAACTTGTCTTTCAATTCTAACTGAACTTATTCTTCAGTTTTAACTGAACTTATCCTTCAACTGATCTTATTATTCTGTCAGGGGGAAGACTACTTGGTGGAAAAATTTTCCGCCACGTCTGGCAATTCTAACTGAACTTGTCTTTCAGTATTAACTGAACTTATCTTTCAATTCTAACTGAACTTGTCTTTCAATATTAACTGAACTTATCCTTCAATTCTAACTGAACTTGTCTTTCAATATTAACTGAACTTATCCTTCAATTCTAATTGAACTTGTCTTTCAATATTAACTGAACTTATCCTTCAATTCTAACTGAACTTGTCTTTCAATATTAACTGAACTTATCCTTCAATTCTAACTGAACTTGTCTTTCAATATTAACTGAACTTATCCTTCAATTCTAATTGAACTTGTCTTTCAATATTAACTGAACTTATCCTTCAATTCTAACTGAACTTGTCTTTCAATTCTAACTGACTTATTCTTCAGTTTTAACTGAACTTATCCTTCAACTGATCTTATTATTCTGTTCAAACTGAATTTGTCCTTTAATTTAAACTGAGCTTGTCTTTCAATACTAACCGAACTTATCCTTGAATATTAACTGAACTTGTCATTCAGCTACAACTAAACTTATCCTTTTGTTCCAACTGAACTTATCCATCAGTTTCAACTGAACTTGTTCTTTAGTTTCAAATGAACATATCATTTCAATTACAACTAAACTTGTCCTTTAATTTAAACTGAACTTATCCCTCAATTTCCCTCCAGAATTTCCTCCAAACGAGCTCAAAAACAATTCAATTATTTTTACGAACATTTCTGCAATACTCAATGCCTTCATAAGCTTCCCACTCACATCGTCCCACAACCATCCCTAAAATTGAATCTTTTCCATGTCTAAACACACAAATACTGTGTCCATTTCCTCGAAAAGATAATATAAACTTCATTTACATTCATTTGTCACACGAAAAAAGCTTTCTGTTTTCTGTATAAAGCTAAAAACATCACATTGTTGTCCTTCGTGACTGAAATCGGATAAATTGTTAAATTTAATTTACAGAAAATGGGATTCATTTCTCGTGATGGAAATGAGATGCTAAGGAGCTGTTTGCATGTCATGGCCAATTTGTTTTCTCTATTTTATGGTGATTTTGTTTACTTTTGAGATTTTGTTTCATTTGTGTTGCGTAGTAAGACTAAAAATTCAGAAACTTTACAATTTTGAGGCTGAAAACACGTTTGTTCTGTTGTTTTTTGTCCAAGCTATCTTGGTTCCCCATTGGCTACACTAATGAGATCCGTGCGCTTTATTTTGGGAAAACATTAATGTGTCTCCCTGAATATTGCCCAAAAAGGTTTTTAATTCTAAAACAATAAAAATATTGTTGATGATGTAAATCAAAGAAAAGTTTTACACAAAAATAGAATTAATCTCTTATATCACGTTACTATTCAACCCTTTGTGGGTTACAACTATAATTAAAAAAAGTTTACCATCCTTTTTTCTTCACCTTTTTCATAATTAAAACTTCATAATTTTCACAGTTTTGTTCTCATTTTAACAGAGACACCACGAGGGTAGCTTATGCTTCAGAATCTTCTCACCCAAAACTGACAAAAAAATCATTCATTTTCTTACAAAAAAACTGCCCATTAATATTAATGGATTTAAAAAAGAAAGGAAAACTTAATGAGAATTTTGATGATGAGTTTCATTACTGAAACAATCAAGAAGATCTCTAACAATTTTCTCAAAACGATACTAGGATAAATTAAAAACATTCTGTATGATTTAGATGTTATCATTATCAGGCATCAGGTGGTAACTTTGTGATGCTTTTAGAAAAAGCTTTTGTTCAGCACTTAATGAAAAATAAAATTATTGTTATTTATGGAAGATTTTAATGAGACATTGTTGTGAAATTATGAAAGAAAAAGTTTTTGGGATTCATTGAGTGTTTTTAAGTATGATTATTAGTGAATTGTAGAGAAGTGCTTTAATTGATGAGAACTGAATGACAGTGTTGCTAATCCATACTACAGCGCCTGTCCAGTTGACAAAGCCTGTCCAAATCGTAGGTATTAGGGGATATTATACCCTATCTAGACAATGGTGCTCAAAGATGTTCGCTATGCTCGTCAGCTTAGACATGTCAAACCTAGAAGCTAATTTATCTTGAGTACCTGACACTTCTACAGAACATAATCTATTCTAAACCGTTTTAAGTATTTAAGATGCACAGATACTCAGACCGGTTTGTATTGTGCCCAAAATGATGAATTTTTGAGGTTAGAATCAGTCAATATCGGATAAGGTGAGTTTTTTTCAAATAAGCGCCCAAAGGCTTTATTTATTACTTAACTTTTGGCTTTACAACTTCCTTTACAGCTTCATTCTAGGTCTATTCCTGCAAATTCCATGATCCCCAACATTACTTTGTAGATTAAAAGTCCCCAGTAACCAAAACCGTTAAAAGTTAGTTAAAAGCTATCCGAAAGTTAGTCAAAGCTAGTTTTTAACTAACTTTTTAACGGTTTTTGTTACTAGGGAGTTATAATAATTAATATAATAAAAGTTAATTCAAAAAATTCAAACGTGCGCTATATTTTGGGGAAAAGTTTACTGTCTCCCCTAAAACTAACGCACGGTAATTTATTTCAACTTTCATCAACCGCAAACAAAACAAAAACCAAGCGAGGAATTTTAAAACAATAAAAATAAACAACATCACGTACAAACACTAGCTTGAGCAACAAATAAACTCATTGAGCATGCAACAGCATCAACATCGGCAGTTTATTTCACATTATAATCATGAATGTCACATAAAAACAGAAATGTAGCCATACAAAATAAATAAGAACAATAAAAGTTAAGTCCACAAAATGTTTGTGAATGAAGGAAAAGCTCGCAGCATACGAGGCTGAGTTGGAGGAACTTTAAAACATTCCTTAATGCCCCATGATCCAACCAACCTTCTCCACGACGTCTTTTTCCTCCAAAAAATACATAAAAAAGCTCTTTTCACGGCACATTGACAAAAACAAGAACAAATGAAGAGTCATCAGAATATGTTGACTGAATTTTGTTTGCATGAGCAAAATCGAAGATGAAAAGCAATAAATTTTGCGATATAAAGACATAAGCTGACAATGCTGAGAAAAGTTTGGTGTGTAATCATATACGTAGCGAAAACAAATGAGGCATAGCATATAAAATATGTGAAACGAAATTAAATTATCGACATGAGTGGTATTTTGTGGAAACTTTTTTGATGCATATCACGTTGGTGGCTCCACGAGGGTGAAATATGATAGTCAGGAGTAGCAATTTGGGGTTATTTATAGGTTATGTTCACCAAAACATTGTAAAAAGATGCAAGGAAAGTCAAGCAGTCCCAAAACCACTGAACTGACCCTGAATGCTCCCTTAGGAGGAAACCTGAAACTTCTGGTTGTTTCGTACACCAAAAAAATCAAACACAACAGAAGCTTCATCAAAATTCGAGGATGAATTTTCAAAATTGCAAATATTGTTCATCATTTTTCAATTTCCTGTCTGTGATTGAATTTCAAAAGCTATACCGTGAAGTGGATGTCGATATATTTACCGACTGAAAGAACTCTTCTAAATTAATTTGAAATTTTACTGAAGATCCATCATAAAAAAATCCATTTTCATTCCATTTAAAACCCTCACAAAAAAAGTACTCGTAAAAAATTACATTTACATAATTCACACAAAACTAAACTTAACCATATTTTATACTTTTTTTCATCATCTTGATGCAAGTTTTATAGCTGGCAAAGTGAAATGGGAGGAAATTAAAGGAAATGTTTCCTTCTTTTTTTGAGGATATTGAATGCCGTATGCTGGTTGACATTTCTTGATACTTTTGTTTTCCAAGGCTTTTTTATGGTTTTTGAGATTTGGGGGATAAAAATAAAAATTCTGCTTGAAGCTTCACATGAAAAAGAATATTGCCAACTTTGATTGTGAATTTAGGATCAAATTTGGCATTAAGTACCACACATTATGACCTGGTTTAAAAGATTCCGAAAGGCAACACGTATCAGTGTAACTATTTGAACTTGAAGATGTTCAGACACCAAAAGGATTGAAATTTACATGAGAATTAATTCAAATCCCTCTAAGAATCTGGGATCAAACCCCCCTCCCCCCTCTGGAAAAAAAATTCTTCATTTTGCTAGTCTTACAACCAAAAAAAGGTCCTGAAAAGTCAATTTGGAGCAACTTAGTATACATTTTCAACTTTTGAGATTTCACATCCACCCTCCCCCCCCCTCCCAAAATTCCTGGATACGCCCCTGGTTCTTTTTCAGAAGTAACAAAAATTTGTTAAAGGTTCACCACATCATGAAAAATTAAACTCCAGACAGCTCTCAATCACTCCAAAATAAAACCTCATATTAGTTATCTCTAAAATGCAGATAAAGTGCAGATAATATTGTAAAATGCTGCTAACTAGCAGATAATATAATGCAGCCAATTTGCTGCCGACTCGAAGGCTATTCTGAAAACTCTCAGTCCATAAATAATAAACTCGAACATTTAATTCTTGATAAGCTCTAGGAGCATTAATTATTTAGAAAATTTTAAATTGTTTTTCCTTCACGGTCGTCTCAAAAGTTGTGAGTGAATGAAATGAAACTAAAGGGGTTTCAACTAAGTAATTTTAGAAATTGTAAGGTTTTGAAATTCAAATTACAAATATACGTTAAAATTCAAATCAATAAATTCCGTTAAATGAATAAAGGAAATTACATTCAAATAGAATTTATTTGTTGCAAGTACGAGTTTGTGTCAGATAACAGACAAAGTGCAGTTAAAATACAGTTAATACACTGTTGAAATGCAGATCTAATGCAGAAATGTAAAATCGTTATCAGCAATTTACAATATTACCATCTGTATTTCATTAGCATTTAATTTAGAAAATTATACCATCTGGACTATATCTGCATTTTTAAGATAACTAGTTTGAGGTTAAAATCGATTAATTCTCTAATGCATAACCCAAGAAATCCAATTTTCATATTTACTTTTTTAAAATATACAAGAAACCCTTTTGGTATGCATTTTTTTGACCAAACAACCTCTGTTCATTTTTCTAATGCCTTTCATGAACCGAAAAATTTGCCGAAGTTTATTTAATAAATTAACTTAAAGGAAAATTGAAAAAAGAAAGTAATGCGAGGGCAAATTATGAACTGGAAATTTATTGAAGGATTAAAAAATGAGCGGAATGAAAAAAGGAGAAAGGTTAAAAAAATTCAAGGTTAAGAAATAAATAATCCCAAAAGCTTCACATTGTTGACATTTTAAGGACCAGATGATGATGATTTTGGTCTAAAAATTAATGTTTTTTTGACATTTATCATAAAAAGGAGAGTGAAACATTTTCGAACAGATATTCTCATTATTCAAAAAAATCATCTCTATTTTTTCAAAATTGTTCCTTAAAAATGTCAAAAAGCTGCGTTGATTCTCTTTTAAATTTTCATTTTGGTGTCTCGACTCAAAAGCTCATGCAACATTGAAACATTGACAAATTAAAGCAATAAAAAATCATTAAAATGAAAGCATTAGACATCAAATAGTCATGAATGTTGAATGTTTTGTGAATGTTTTGTGAATGTTTCAATGTCAAGAACATTGTTTATTAGAAAAACTGCTAAGAATTTTGATATGCAAAAGGATAATTGAATTAAATAGCCAAAAAAAGCGAGATAATTTAAGTTTAAAGCAGTAACCAGGGGCGTATTCAAGGGGGGGGGGGGGTGTTGGTTCAAAAAACCCTCTCTGAAAAAAATTTCTTCATTTTGCTAGGGTTTTTCACCAAAAAACCCGCCTCAAAAAATTCCAGGATACACCCCTGGCAGTAACATAGGATTTTTGTCAAAAAACTAGACTATCCCTCCAGAAAGTCTGCAGATGTACAGCCTGAATGGACTATTCATTATCTTCCGTTTCTCTTTTTCATATTTTTTGTTTGTCAACAAACTTGCATTGACCTCAGACAAGAAGACATGTCAAACAAGTTTTGTCGTCATCTGTTAGACTTGTAAAAACAGTAAACAATATTTTGCGATGATTCAGTTTCTTTGCAGCCTCAGTTAGAATAAGGTGTAAATTTGATTAGTGACCTGAAATATTTTATTGTATTTTATTATCAGTTTATCTATCGTTGGTGTTGTGAAGTTTCGTGATTAAATAAAAATAAAATAAGTATTATAAAACTGAAATTTAAAAAAAAGTGATCAACATATTCAAACAGGTTTGACGTATTCGGAAATTCCAATGGAATTAGCAACAAAAGTTCTTTACTTTTTTACCTCAATTTTAATATTCACCGTGATCAATTCTCAGAAAGTCGAATATAATAAATTCATACCTGAAAATGATGAATGCACATCCAGCCAGGGTGTCTCTGGAACATGTAAAAAAATTTCCAACTGCCGTAGTGAATTTGATAAGTTTCGACGAAATAAAGCAAATTTAATGATTTGTAGCTACGGTGAAAAAGTGCAGAATAGCATTATATGCTGTCCGAATGACGTTATTTCATCAAACTTGATGGTTGGTGACAAAATTGCAGACAAGTCAAGACCAAAAGATCTTTTAGACTTCGAAACATGTCGAAATGAATTTCTGAGATACAGGAACTCATCCATCAATCCAAACCATTTTGCCGATGCTCTTAAAGACAAAAAAATTCCATTAAATAAGCAAAATTGTGACAGATTGGATGAACTTAACAGAAATAGTAAATAAGTTATTATTTATTTCAAAAATATATAATTTATTAGAAAATATTTTCAACAGCAAATAACTTTTGGGACCTCAGAAGTTTCAATTGCGTCCAAGACTCTAACGGAACATATCACCTTGTTGGTGTAGCTGCATTACATGCAGAGCTGGTTAAAAGAGGAGATCGTCCCAATATGGCAGCAATTGGATGGACTCAATCGAATAGAAAAATTGTTTATGGATGCGGTGGGTCAATTATTACTGACAGATTTATAGTTACAGCTGCACATTGCATGTTCCGAGAAGGGTAATTTTTGATATTTCAAAATGTAGAAAGTTGAATTTGAAAATGTTTTAATTTAGAAAACAGCCAGACACAGTTCGACTTGGTGACAGATTCCTTTTAACAAGCGAAGACGATGACATAGCCCAGCAAGTACGGATTCTTCAGTTCATCCAACATCAACAATATAAGTCAGACTTAAATTATCATGACATTGCGTTAATAAAGACTGTTGAAACAATTTTATTTAATAAATTCGTCGTTCCATCTTGCATCGATGATTTGGATTCTGAAAAGAAGGGAGTGTATACTGAATGGACTGTTGCTGGTTATGGAGAAGTAAGTATTATTTTTTGATGGGGGCCAACCCCGTATCCTTGAGTATTACACAAGTTAATGACCTAGATCATTAAATAGTCAACCTCATAAATCTTTGTTTTTTTTTTAATTTTAATCAATTTTTAGACAGAAGATGGAGTTGCCTCAAATGTCCTTCTTGAGCTCAAAGTCAATCCAGTTTCAAGTCAAGAATGTAACAAAACTTACGAAGATAACGATCGACTACCAAACGGAATCACAGAGGGTCAGTTTTGTGTAAAAAGTCAAGCAGTTGGTGGAAATATTCCAGATACATGGTAAGGCACTTGCTGTGATGTAGTAAAGCGGGAGCTATTCTTGTATCCAACCTGAATTGTTGGGACTAGGATATGTTTGAACCCCAAAATTCCATACTAGCTTCAAAAATTTTAAATCTAAAATAAACCAAAATAGAATGAAATTTAAATTTTTTCCAGCTTTGGTGATTCCGGAAGTCCCCTTCAGTTCAAAACAGCATATGAAGTATTTCCGACTGATTTTAACAAAACTTATATTTCAAGAATGTATCAAGTCTCGACTGTTCTGGGAATTGTATCATTTGGAGTCAGCTGCGGGCTTGAAATTCCATCAGTTTACACAAGACTTGCTTATTATCGCAATTGGATGAGATCTGTCGTGGAGAGCAATTAGAAATTATTATTAAAATTTTAAAAATTATTATTTATTTATTTTTAACATTATTATAAATGTTTGAGAATCAGTGGCATCACAAGAGTGGGTAAAGTGAGGCTTTACCTAGAGTACCACAATATAACAGACAATAAAGGTATAAAACCTAAAGTACTGCTGCATTTTTAAATATGTTCTAAAATTCAAACAAAATAAAACCAATTTCTAATGCAATTTCAATATGTCAAAGTACAACATGATTTATATTTACTTCTTTTTGTCAACAAACCTGCATGACCTGAGTCAAGAAGTCATTCAAGTTTTTTGTAACTTGTAAGAACAGCAATTAAGTAAAATATTATTGATAATTCAGTTGTTTTATGACCTCAGTTTGAATAGGGTGTCAATTTGAGTTCAGTGCTTGAAAAACAGTCAAAATTATTTTTTTTAAATTAGTTACACCTACGGTAAGGTGTTGTGAACTTTTAGATTAAACAAGTGTGAAACTTTTGAGTTTAAAATTTTAAAAAAATTTAGATTTTGGGGTCGTTCACAAATTACGTCGTTACTTGTGAACGATTTATTTTAATTTTTTGACATTTGAAAAACTAAATATTTAAATTTTAAAAAATAAACAAAAAAAATCTTCAAACAGGTTTGACGTATCCGGAAATTCCAATGCAACTAACAAAAAAAGTTCTTTATTTTTTCACCTCAATATTAATATTCACCGTAATTAATGCTCAAAAAATCGAATATCTTAAATTCATACCTGAAAATGACGAATGTACACTCAGACATGATTGTTCTGGAACATGTAAAAAAATTTCCGATTGCCGAAGTGAATTTGAAAAATTTCGACAACATAAAGCAAACTTGGTGATTTGTAATTACGGTGAAAAAGTGCAAAACAGCGTAATATGCTGTCCGAATGATGTTCAGCCTCCTAGATCGAAGATTAGTGACAAAATTGCAGACAAATCACGACGAAAAGATCTTTTAAACTTCAAAACATGTCAAAATGAATTTTTGAGATATCGGAACTCATCCATCAATCCAAACCATTTTACAAAGGCTCTGAAAACTGGTAAAATTCCAATAAACAAAGAAAATTGTGACAGAATGGCTGAACTAAATAAAATGAGTAAGTAAATTATATTTTTCATAATAAACAAAACAAAAATTAATATTTCAAAAAATTTCGATAGCAAAAGACTTTGTTGTCTTCGACAATTACCGCTGCTCCAGAGAACCTGATGGAACTTTTAGTCTGACTTATCCAGAAGCATTTTATGGAGAACTAGTCAAAAAAGGAGATCGTCCAAATATGGTAGCAATTGGATGGACTCAATCGAGTATAAAAATTATTTACGGATGTGGAGGTTCAATACTATCTGAAAGGTTCATAGTTACAGCTGCACATTGTAGGTTCTTAAAAGGGTAAGTTTTAATTTTTCAAAATTTAGAAAATTGAATTTAAAAATGTTTTAATTTAGAAAACAAGCAGACACAGTTCGTCTTGGTGACAGATTCCTTTTAACAAGCGAAGACGACGACATAGCTCAGCAATTGCAGATTTTTAAGTTCATCGAACATCCACTGTATAAGTCAGACCTAAATTATCATGACATTGCTTTGATTAAGACTGTTGAAACTATTATATTCAATAAATTTGTTGTTCCATCTTGCATCGATGATTTGGATTCTCAACAGCATGAGCAGTTTAGTAAATGGACTGTTGCTGGATACGGACAAGTGAGCATGCATATTCTGAACTATATTCTTGCTAGTTTAGATCTGATTCTTAGATAATGAATAAAAATTAATCAATTTTTAGACAGAAGATGGAGTTGCTTCTAATGTTCTTCTTGAACTCAAAGTCAATCCAGTTTCTAATGAAGAATGTAACAAAACTTACGAAGACAACGATCGACTACCAAACGGGATCATTGAAAGTCAATTTTGTGTAAAAAGTCAAGCAGTTGGTGGAAATATTCCAGATACATGGTAAGGCACTCACTGTTACATAGCAAAAAAAAGTCAACCAGAGTCTCAGTCATATTGAACATTTCCAACGCAAGGATATTTTTTGACCCTCTCAAGAAGAGGATTCAGAATTTTTTAAAATACATTTTCAATTTTCAATCTCAAGATGGAGGTTCAAGGCTCCCTTGAAATCCCCTCTTACGCCCCTGCAACTTGAATACATCTCATTAGATATAATAACAATTTTCATAATGATTAGTTGACCCCCCCCCCCCCATGAATCCTCAAAATCTATCTAAAAAGTCAAGTTTACTAAATCAAAAATGTAAATCCCTTCCAGTCTTGGTGATTCCGGAAGTCCATTGCAGTTCAAAACAGCATATGAAGTATTTCCG
The DNA here is from genome assembly GCA_963573255.1 of Chironomus tentans. NCBI lineage: Eukaryota > Metazoa > Arthropoda > Insecta > Diptera > Chironomidae > Chironomus > Chironomus tentans. The sequence goes on from OY754305.1 coordinate 8,097,851, forward strand.
AGTGATTTTAACAAAACCTTTGTATCAACAGTGTATGAAGTCTCGACTGTACTTGGAGTTGTGTCATTTGGAGTCAGCTGCGGGCTTAAAATTCCATCAGTTTACACAAAACTTGCTTATTATCGGAATTGGATGAGATCCGTTGTGGACAATAATTAGAAATTAATATTAAAATCTTAAGAATTATTATTTATTTATTTTTAATATTATTATAAATGTTTGAGAATCAGTGGCATCACAAGAGTGGGCAGTGGCACAACAAAGGTGTTCGTTGCCCGGGGCCAAATCAGAATTTTTGCGCCCCGTAAAAATTGGCGCCCCTTTAACAAAAATTTTTTTGCGCCCCTTTGTATGGAATTTTTTGAGTTTTTTAGTTGGCACCCGGGGCCAATGACCCGGTCGCCCCCCCCCTTGCTATGCCACTGAGAGTGGGTGAAGTGAGGCTTTACCTAAAGTTCCACTATTTAATAAGCATTTTTAAAATGTTCTAAAATTCAAATAAAATAAAAACCATTTCTAATGCAATTTCCAATATCTTAAATTACAACATGATTTTTTTTCATTCTTTTTTGTGAACAAGCTTGCATGATCTGAGTCAAGAAGTCATTCAAGTTTTCTTTTTGAAACTTGTTCGAATTGCAAGAACGACAATAAAAAAAATTAGTAATGATTCAGTTGTTTTGTGATCTCTGTAGGGATAAGTTGTAAATTTGAGTTCATTCCTTGAAAAATAAATTAGAAATAAATATTTATTCAGGTATTTATTTAAATTAATTCATGCCAATTTGTCAACCATTGGTTGTAAATTAAATAATTATAAAATTTTTGCGTTTAAAATTGTGAAAAGTATGAAAAATTATTTTTTGGGGTCAACCAAAATATGGACGTAACTTTCGAAAGAACCTTTAAAATAGTTTTTTTTAACAGGTTTGGCGAATTCGGAAATTCCAATGGAATTAGCAGCAAAAGTACTTTACTTTTTTACCTCAATTTTAATATTCACCGTGATTAATTCTCAGAAGATTGAATATAATAAATTCATACCTGAAAATGATGAATGCACGCTCAGCCATGATGTTTATGGAACATGTAAAACAATTTCCAACTGCCGCAGTGAATTTGATAAGTTTCGACGAAATAAAGCAAATTTAGTGATTTGTAGCTACGGTGAAAATGTGCAGAATAGTATAATATGCTGTCCAAATAATGTTCAACAATCAAACTTAGTATCTGGTGACAAAATTACAGACAAGCCAAGACCAAAAGATCTTTTAGACTTCGAAACATGTCGAAATGAATTTCTGAGATACAGGAACTCATCCATCAATCCAAACCATTTTGCCGATGCTCTCGAAGACAAAAGAATTCCACTAAATAAACAAAATTGCGACAGATTGGATGAACTTAATAGAAATAGTAAATAAATTATTATTTTCATAATAGTCAAGAAAGAAATTAAGATTTTTAAAAAAATCTTCAACAGCAAAAGGCTTTGTGAATTTTAACAATTACCGCTGCTTCAAGGAACCCGATGGAACATATAGTCTGCTTACTGGAGCTTTCGTAGGTGCATATTACGCAGAACTAGTCAAAAAAGGAGATCGTCCAAATATGGTAGCAGTTGGATGGACTCAGTCGAAAAGAAAAATTATTTACGGATGTGGAGGCTCGATAATAACTGACAGATTTATTGTTACAGCTGCACATTGTAGGTTCTTAAGAGGGTAAGTTTTGATACTTCAAAATTTAGAAAAGTTGAATTTAAATATGTTTTAATTTAGAAAACAAGCAGACACAGTTCGTCTTGGTGACAGATTCCTTTTAACAAGCGAAGACGATGACATAGCTCAGCAATTGCAGATTTCGCTTTTCATCCAACATCGACAATATAAGTCAGACCTAAATTATCATGACATTGCTTTAATTAAAACGGTTGAAACTATTTTATTTAATAAATTTGTCGTTCCATCTTGCATCGATGATTTGGATTCTCGCCAGCAGTTTAGTAAATGGACTGTTGCTGGATATGGACAAGTATGGACTACATTTTTGCATGTTAAGCTCTAGACCTGCTTCTCAGATAATAATTGTTTTAAATATTTTGAATTTTAATCAATTTTGTAGACAGAAGATGGAGTTGCTTCTAATGTCCTTCTTGAGCTCAAAGTCAATCCAGTTTCTAATGAAGAATGTAACAAAACTTACGAAGACAACGATCGACTACCGAATGGGATCATTGAAAGTCAATTTTGTGTAAAAAGTCAAGCAGTTGGTGGAAATAATCCAGATACATGGTAAGGCACTCACTGTGACCTAGCAAAAGAAAGTCAACCAGAGTCTCAGTCATATTGAACATTTCCAACGCCAGAATATTTTTTGACCCCCTCAAGAGGAGGATTCAGAATTTTTTAAAATACATTTTCAATTTTCAATCTCAAGGTGGAAGTTCTAAGCTCCCCTAGAACCCCTTCTTACGCCCCTGCATCCACTTTCGTAACGATTAGTTGCCCCTCCAGGGGACCCCCCAAAATCTATCTAAAAGGTCAATCTTACTAAAGCAAAAATTTAAATTCCTTCCAGTCTTGGCGATTCCGGAAGTCCATTGCAGTTCAAAACAGCATATGAAGTATTTCCGAGTGATTTTAACAAAACCTTTGTATCAACAGTGTATCAATCCTCGACTGTACTTGGAGTTGTGTCATTTGGAGTCAGCTGCGGGCTTAAATTTCCATCAGTTTACACAAAACTTGCTTATTATCGGAATTGGTTGAGATCTGTCGTGGAGAGTAATTAGAGAGCAATAATGCATTTTTAAAAAGAACATTCATTTTTTTGTGAACAAGCTTGCATGACTTAAGTCAAGAAGTCATTCAAGTTTTTTTTGTAACTGGTTCGAATTGCAAGAATGGCAATAAAAAAAATAGTGATGATTCAGTTGTTTTGTGATCTCTTTAGGGATATGTTGTAAATTTGAGTTCATTCCTTGAAAAATATTCACAAATAAATATTTTTTTAAATTAATTCATGCCAATTTGTCACCCGTAAGTGTTGTGAATTAAATAATTATGCAATTTTTTTTTTGTTGAAAATTTATTTTTTGGGTTCGAGCAAAATCTGGACGTAACTTTCGAAAGATTCCTTAAAAAAGGTTTTTAAAAAATAGTTTTTAAAATCTTACTATTACAATTTTTTGACAATTAAAATAACTAAATTATCTAAGTTATAATTTAATTTGAATTAAATAAGAATAAATTCTAAAATGTAAATGAAATAATCTTCAAACAGGTTTGGCGTATCCGGAAATTCCAATGGAATTAGCAATGAAAGTACTTTACTTTTTCACCTCAATTTTAATATTCACCGTGGTTAATGCTCAGAAGATTGAGTATAATAAATTCATACCTGAAAATGATGAATGCATATCCAGTCAGGGCGTCTCTGGAACATGTAAAACAATTTCTAATTGCATCAGTGAATTTGATAAGTTTCGACGAAATAAAGCAAATTTAGTGATTTGTAGCTACGGTGAAAATGTGCAGAACAGCGTAATATGCTGTCCGAATGATGTTCAAAAATCAAACTTAGTATCTAGTGTCAAAATTGCAGACAAATCACGACCAAAAGATCTTTTAGACTTCCAAACATGTCGAAATGAATTTTTAAGATACAGGAACTCATCCATCAATCCAAACCATTTTGCCGATGCTCTTAAAGACAAAAGAATTCCACTAAATAAGCAAAATTGCGACAGATTGGATGAACTTAACAGAAATAGTAAATAAATTACTTTTCTTTTTCAAAAATAAAAACATTAAAAAAAATAAAATATTTTTAAAAAAATTACAGCAAAAGACTTTGTTGTTTTTAACAATTACCGCTGTTCCAATGAACCTGAAGGAACGTATAGTCGGTTAGCTGAAGCAGAATTAGTCAATAAAGGAGATCGTCCAAATATGGTAGCAGTTGGATGGACTCAGTCGAATGGAAAAATTATTTACGGATGTGGAGGTTTGATAATAACTGACAGATTTATCGTTACAGCTGCACATTGTAGGTTCTTAAGAGGGTAAGTTTTGATACTTCAAAATTTAGAAAAGTTGAATTTAAAAATGTTTTAATTCAGAAAACAAGCAGACACAGTTCGTCTTGGTGACAGATTCCTTTTAACAAGCGAAGACGACGACATAGCTCAGCAATTGCAGATTTTTAAGTTCATCCAACATCAACAATATAAGTCAGACCTAAATTATCATGACATTGCTTTGATTAAGACTGTTGAAACTAATTTATTCAATAAATTCGTCGTTCCATCTTGCATCGATGATTTGGATCCTCAACAGCATGAGCAGTTTAGTAAATGGACTGTTGCTGGATATGGTCAAGTAAGCATGCATATTCCGAATTATATTTCTGCTAGTTTATAACATGAAGCTTTAGATCTGCTTCTCAGATAATGATTTTTTTTAATATGTTTAAAAATGAATTTTAATCAATTTTGTAGACAGAAAATGGAGTTGCTTCTAATGTCCTTCTTGAGCTTGAAGTCTATCCAATAACAAATCAACAATGTAACAAAACTTACGAGGATAGTGATCGACTACCGAACGGAATCACCGAAAGTCAATTTTGTGTAAAAAGTCAAGCAATTGATGGAAAAGTTCCAGGTACATGGTAAGGCACTCACTGTGGCTATGGCTTAGAAAAAGATAGTGAAATACCTCTCAGGGAGTAGTTCCGGAACGTTTTTAAGAAAATCTTCAACTTTTAGTCTTAAAAAGGAAGGTCCAGGCTCCCTTGTACATGCATCTCACTAGAGTTGTACTTAAGATAATGATGACTTTCATAATGATTTCATAATTCGACCAAAAAAAATCTGCCTTAAAAGTCAAGTTTATTAAAACAAAAATGTAAATTCCTTCCAGTCCTGGCGATTCCGGAAGTCCGTTGCAGTTCAAATCAACCTACGAAGTATTTCCGGCTGATTTTAACAAAACCTTTGTATCAACAGTGTACGAAGTCGCGACTGTGCTGGGAATTGTGTCATTTGGTGTCAGTTGCGGGCTTGAAATTCCAACAGTTTACACAAAACTTGCTTTTTATCGGAATTGGATGAGATCTGTTGTGGACAATAATTAAAAATTTAGTTAAGATTCAGTCTTTATAAATTTTATTATTATTCAAAAATTCAATATAAGAGTTTCTAGAGAGGAAAAATTTACAAACTAATTAAAATTTCTCAACTTTTCGATCATTTTTCGTCACGCATGACTTTGGGTCTAACGAGTCACAATCTATTAAGTTTATATGCGTCACTTTTTCACCTTTACAATTTTCCCCGTTGCATTTTGAGTTGACTGAAATTGCATTGCTGGATGATGACGATTTAAACTTCACGTCTGGATCTTGTGAGTTGAATGATGATGATGAGAAACTGGAGCTGGATGATGACGATGAAGAGAAACTTGATCCTGAACTTGATGAAAATGATTTGTGGTTGTGCATTCGTGGAAAGTCAGCATCTAAGTAGAAAAATTCATTTGATTTGCGATTGATGAAGAAATCAGCAGATGAAAAATTGACAAAATTGTGAGGAAGATTATCCCACCAAGAAGTCCGCAGATGGACATCCTGAATGGACCATTCATTATCTTCCGTTCCTCTTTTTCATATTTTGTGTATGTCAACAACCTTGCATTGACCTCAGACAAGAAGACATGTCAAACAAGTTTTGTCGTCATCTCTGAGAATTGCAAAAACAGTAAACAAAAAGATTTTGCGATGATTCAGTTTCTTTGCAGCCTCAGTTAGAATAAGGTTTAGATTTGATTAGTGACCTGAAATATTTTAATACATTTTAATCTCAGTTTATCTATCGTTGGTGTTGTGAAGTTTTGTGATTAAATAAAAATAAAATAAGTATTGTAAAACTGAAATTTAAAAAAAAATCATCAACGCATTCAAACAGGTTTCAATTGTTCGGAAATTCCAATGGAATTAGCAATGAAAGTTCTTTACTTTTTCACCTCAGTGTTAATATTCAACGTGACTAATGCTCAGAAAATTGAGTATAAGAAATTCATTCCTGAAAATGATGAATGCACATCCAGCCAAGGTGTCTCTGGAACATGTAAAACAATTTCCAACTGCCGCAGTGAATTTGATAAGTTTCGACGAAATAAAGCAAATTTAATGATTTGTAGCTACGGTGAAAATGTTCAGAACAGCATTATATGCTGTCCGAATGACGTTATTTCATCAAACTTAATGGTTGGAGACAAAATTGCAGACAACTCAAGACCAAAAGATCTTTTAGACTTCGAAACATGTCGAAATGAATTTCTGAGATATCGAAACTCATCCATCAATCCAAACCATTTTACTGAGGCTCTCAAAACTGGTAAAATTCCAATAAACAAAGAAAATTGCGACAGAATGGCTGAACTAAACAAAATGAGTAAGTAAATTATATTTTTCATAATAAACAAAACAAAAATTAAGATTTCCAAAAAATTCTTTACAGCAAAAGACTTTGTGGTGTTCGATAATAACCGCTGCTATATAAAACCTGATGGAACTTATAGTATGTCTTATCAAGAAGCATTTTATGCAGTACTGGTCGAAAAAGGAGATCGTCCAAATATGGTAGCAATTGGATGGACTCAATCGAGTATAAAAATTATTTACGGATGTGGAGGTTCAATACTATCTGAACGGTTCATAGTTACAGCTGCACATTGTAGGTTCTTAAAAGGGTAAGTTTTAATTTTTCAAAATTTAGAAAGTTGAATTTAAAAATGTTTTAATTTAGAAAACAAGCAGATACAGTTCGTCTTGGTGACAGATTCCTCTTAACAAGCGAAGACGACGAAATAGCTCAGCAATTACGGATTTTGAAGTTCATCGAACATCCACTGTATAAGTCAGACCTAAATTATCATGACATTGCTTTGATTAAGACTGTTGAAACTATTATATTCAATAAATTTGTTGTTCCATCTTGCATCGATGATTTGGATACTCAACAGTATCAGCAGTTTAGTAAATGGACTGTTGCTGGATACGGACAAGTGAGCATGCATATTCTGAACTATATTCTTGCTAGTTTAGATCTGATTCTCAGATAATGAATAAAAATTAATCAATTTTTAGACAGAAGATGGAGTTGCCTCAAATGTCCTCCTTGAACTCAAAGTCAATCCAGTTTCTAATGAAGAATGTAACAAAACTTACGAAGATAACGATCGTCTACCGAACGGAATCACTGAGGGTCAATTTTGTGTAAAAAGTCAAGCAATTGGTGGAAATATTCCAGATACATGGTAAGGCACTCACTGTGACCTAGCAAAAGAAAGTCAACCAGGGTCTCAGTCATATTGAACATTTCCTACGCAAGAATATTTTTTGACCCCCTCAAGAGGAGGATCCAGAATTTTTTAAAATACATTTTCAATTTTCAATCTCAAGGTGGAGGTTCAAGGCTCCCTTGAAACCCCCGCTTACGCCCCTGCAACTTGAATACATCTCATTAGATATAATAACAACTTTCATAATGATTAGTTGCCCCCCCCCCTGAATCCTCTAAAATCTATCTAAAAAATCAATCTTACTAAATCAAAAATTTAAATCCCTTCCAGTCTTGGTGATTCCGGAAGTCCATTGCAGTTCAAAACAGCATATGAAGTATTTCCGAGTGATTTTAACAAAACCTTTGTGTCAACAGTGTATGAAGTCTCGACTGTACTTGGAGTTGTGTCATTTGGTGTCAGTTGTGGGCTTGAAATTCCATCAGTTTACACAAAACTTGCTTATTATCGGAACTGGATGCGATCCGTCGTGGAAAACAATTAAGAATTTAGTTAAGATTCAGTCTTGATAATGATTTTTTTTTAGATTTTTATTAAATAATATAATTTTTAAATAAAAATTCCAAATAAAGGAAAATTTATAAACAAATTAAAATTTCTCAACTTTTCGATTATTTTTCGTCACGCATGACTTTCGGTTTAACGAGTCACAATCCATTGAGTTTATATGCGTCACTTTTTCACCTTCACAATGTTCTCCGTTGCATTTAGAATTGACTGAAATTACATTGCTGGATGATGACGATTTAAACTTCACGTCTGGATCTTGTGAGTTGAATGATGATGATGAGAAACTGGAGCTGGATGATGAGGATGAAGAGAAACTTGATCCTGAACTTGTTGAAAATGATTTATGGTTGTGCATTCGTGGAAAGTCAGCATCTAAGTTGAAAAATTCATTTTTGAAGAAATCAGCCGATGAAAAATTGACAAAGATGCACAAAATTGTGACAAAAATTAACAAATTCATGTCAAAAATGTTAACAGGATTTAGAATTACACGAAAGATTTATAAAATTTCTCAGACAAAATAAACTTTGTTGTGTTTATTAAGCAAACTTTGTAAAACTACTGACTCAATAAAGTCTTAAATGTTTACAAAACAAAAAAACATTAAAAATAAAAACTTTGACATCAACACGATGTGTATTTTTCCTGTGACTAATGTCTGAAATTCTGTACATGTGTTATCAACAAAACATCAATACATGAAGGAACAAAAAAAAGATTGTAATAAGAAAAAAATAAAATTTCATATGTGCAAAAATCATATCAAGGTTTAAGAATGTGCTTAACTGCATTTGGTGATTTAATAGCAACTAGATCGATTTATTATGCATTTTTAAAAAATATACACGTTCAGTGACATAGCTAGGATAATCAAGGGGTATGGTTTGGGTTCAAAATAATTTTACTGAAAAATTCCACAAACTTTGGGTGACTTTTAACAGAAAACACCAAAAACATCCACAAAATCATGAACAAACATCCACCAAAAATGTATTTAATATTAATTCTAAATATAAAAATAAAAAATCACTTCGTTCACTTTCTGTCACCCAATAAAGATAAAGTGTTTTACCCATCGAGAAAAACATCAGTCGAGTGTCCCATTAGCGCAGTGGATAGCGCGCTGGACTTCTAAAGCAATAAGCTAGAAGAGATCCAGAGGTCCTGGGTTCGATCCCCAGATGGGATGGATGACACGTGGATATTTTTTTTTGATATTTTTTTTTGAACATTTGATGAAATTTTCAATTAATTTTAATGAGAATTGTTTATTCGAAGGAAGTAATGTGAATGAACTACAACGTGTCATTAGTGAGTCTGTATGTGAGGAATGAACAAACAAAATATTAATCTTGAAACAGTGTGAATATGAAAATAAATATTTATTTTCTTTTTTATTCCAAAACTGTCAATTTTTTTCTTATTTTATTTTTTTTAAAAATAATCAATATTATCAGTTCTAAAATTCATGATTTTATTCTTAATACATGAGTAGATTATGAATATTTCAATTGAAAAAGATTTCTTTAAATATTTGTGTCTTAACTAAATTCAAAAAAATGGAACACATGAGAAATGAAACAATAAAAATTTGATTCAAAATTGATTGTTTTCAATGTTCAATGTTGAACAAGTTGAATGTTTTCGTACCTAGACTTCATGGTAGGAACAAAAAAATTTCAAAGGCGGGTATGTCCTTTTAAATTGGGGAGTGGGTTCAGATTTGCTATAGATTAAAGCTACAATAGAAGAATTTTCTAAAAATTAGTAGCCCTAGGCTATTTATTTATTTATGGTCTATCTCGTTGTATAATATTTTGATTTTACAAAACAAGTGAGATAAAAATTAGAGATGACACTGCTTAAAGAGTTGGATTGAGTAAGTTACATAAAAAAGTCTATAATGATGAATTATTTAAGGGATTTGTGTGATAATCGGATAGAATACTATACTCTGGGGAAGGAAAATATCCACATATTTCTCAAGGAAGGCGTTTTAAATATTTTTGTATAGAAGGGGATATTTGGGTAGGTGCTTTGGGATTTTTTCTTAAAAACCTAGCAAATTGAAAAAAAAACCCCAAAATGGGGGGTTTGGGGGTTTTGACACTCAAATACGACTCAGAGCCTGGGGGGTACCATTAGAGCTAACCCCTAGGTACACCCTGGAGTAGTATATACTCTAGGTGATACCGAGCAACCAGTCCTGGCATCTTCATCAAATACCAACAAAAAAAACTAGTAAAAAATGTATATTTAAAATAAATAATGTACAACTTGTTGAATAGTCTTTAACATCTAGCAACAGGTGTCAATAAACAAAGCCTGCTGCCAAGGTCTATTGCCTTAAGACTTCCCCACTGTTGCCATAGAAATTTAACAATGTTTTTAAATAGTTTCTAAAAATAAACAATTTATAAAATTCTGAAAACTTAAAAATCTCTATTTATAGACCGCTCTAATGAGAATATCTTCAGTTTTTTAAAGAAAAATTAAATTTTTGACATAAATTTTCCTAACCAGCAATGACAACTCGCTCTGGACTAGTCGTTAGTCCATGCAAAAAGATTCCTCGCAGGAAGAAAGTAGTCGACATCAATTCACTTCTTCCATGTGCTATAACTCGACCAGTTCCATTTTCTCTCAAGCCATATGCATCGTTGTACAATCCATATGCAAGAGGCTGCTCAATATTGTGCAATCATCCTAAAAGAGGAAAGAAATGGGTAAGTTTTTGATTTTTTTCCCAAGAATTTTCTAGACACTCAATATTCACAGAACATGATGTCAGCAAAGACAACTCCAACGTACGTCCAGCAACATCACGTCATTGACATCCCTGATCATGTTCCTGAAGAATTTTTCCGTCGATTCACCGACACTGACTCACGTCCATTAACACCAACACCAAGTTGTGCTACAAGTGCTCGTACACGTGGCCAAGCCATGGGCGCATCACATCTTGGTGCTCGTCGCTGTGTGACACCAGAGCCAGTCAGCAATGAGCAAGAAAGGAAGCAAATTATTCTGGATTTACGTCGAAGTCACTCACAAGAAACTTTATATTGGAATGCATCATCAGAATTTTCACATCCTGGTCGACAAGATTCAACGTCCTCATCATGGATGCCACAGCCAACGATTAAGCATGAAATTGAACTTATTGGAACATCACAAAATCCAGAAATTGATGACATTGCTGAAATGGAAGAAGAAGAAATCGAATACATTTTTCATGACATTATCAATGAAACTGAGGACCTGATTGATGATCCAACAATGTCATGCATTTATGCACGTGACGATGAGGATGATGAACTTATTCGACGACGAGGAAAATTGCGTCGCAAAAAATCAAAGTCAAGTCTTCAAGTCATCACTTTTCAGCCTAGTAATGAGCCAGAAACGCACGTCACTCAAATTGATGATGGAGATCCAGATTCTCCGAATTTATCAAGCAGACACTCACTTGTTCCTGACAGTGCTGCAACAGCTGCGGCAGCTAAAAGTACAAGAAAAGATGGAAATGACGATTTGGTACAGAAAAATGTTTTTCATACTGACGATTTGCTGAAGTCATTAAAAATGGGATTGAATGTTGATGTCGTCGAGTGTGTTTTTGATAGATATGTGAGTATTAGGTGCTTGGTCCCTGAATTCCTTCTGTTGGCTGATCAGTAGTATAGTGGACATGCTGACTTCCAAGAAGCTCAGATATTAATTTTACCAATTTTAACTTCCTTTCCAGCGCCATCGAACCCTCCAAGAAGCATTCCGTACAATTTCACCAGAAAGACTTGGAATGGACTCTGATGCCGTCCGTGAAATGAAAGATTCTCTCAACCTAGAAGAATGTAGCAATGAAAAATGGCAGCATTTACCAAGACGATTCTCACGATCCTCAGCTCGATTTGAGCTTCCAATTGATATCCGTGAAATGTCAAAATTGAAGCCATTTAATTACCTTAGTAAGTATGTCTATGTCGATAGTGACAAGAAGCAACTTTATCATCGAGTTTTTGTCAAATATCTACCGAAAAGTCAGATGAATCGTGAAGAAGCTGAACATGATGATTTATATGCAAATTTAGAAATGAGAAAAGCTTTTATGGAAAGTCTGTTGGCAGCTCGTGTGATGCCAATTGATAAGCTTAACGAAGCACTTCACAAGGTTCTCGGATTTCATGCAACTGACGAAAATGTCAAAGAAATTGAAAATTTTCTAGAACTTGATAAATTAGACAATGATGTAGCAATAAATTTTCGTACTTTTTGTGGAATTGTTTCCTTTGGAGAGCGACTGATCACGACTCTAAGTCAGGAGGATGATCCAAGAGATGAAATTGAGGTTGCTGATTTTGAAACTATGTTAGCAAGGCATTTTGATAAGATTGAGAGTCCAATGATGAAGAAAATGTTTGAAGTTATTCAAAAATAAGGAGGCTTCCTCGCTGGGGCTGGTTTCTAGGGTATACCTTAGGTTATCCCTGACTAACCTACTCTTATCCTAGGGTGGGTACCATTGGGGTCTCCAAAGAGCATACATTGGGACCCTTGGGTACCACCACCTATCCTACTCTAGGTTAGGTACCCCGTGTAACAAGCCCCTGTTGTATGAGTTATTTTGAACTTCATTGATCCTTCTTGATCCATCTCGACCCTCACTGACCCCCTTTAGCTTCCTTAATGCCTGATTATAACTCCAATAAAGGCATACCCCAAAATCAATCACAGAATCTAAAATATATATTTCAATCACTACATTTCCAACTATGCACAATTAGTTCGTACCTTAATAAAAAAATTAATAAAAATATCATGTGTTTTAAAGAAATAAGCCTGCTAATTACGTTGCTATTTCAGATATGGATGTCGAATACGTAAAATTCCGCTCATTTTTATTTTTATTTGAACAAATGTTTTTTTCTCAACTTTCCATGTATATCAGCCTACCTTCTCTTTCAGATTTTAGGGTTATGTGATATATTGTGTGCCTGCTAAGGAGCAAGACTGTAGTAAAAAACTATATTTAAGTTCTGAGACACAGAGCAGCAACAATCAAAATAAAATTTTAAAAAGTATTAAATTTTTATTGATCTTTGCACAGATGAAATAATTTAGAAAAATACTGACGTGTTGAATTTGACACAAAAAACATATTTTCATCTCCATCTCGGTAGTTAATAAACAGTTTTGGAAGATGAAGCTAGTTTTGTGTCTAGCACTACTTTATTTTTGTTATTTTTTGGCGATAGGACCTGATCCTGTTGAAGCTAAGAGGAAAAAGTGGTAAGTTTGAGGTTATTGGCTGCCTGATTCTAGATTCCTAATGTATTTTTATCAGCTACTATGTAGATGAAAACAATTATAAACTGAGACCAGTGTCTACAAATACTGATTCACATGCAAAACAATGGAAACATCCTCAAGAGGACCAGCCTACTGAACAGATTCCAACACCAATTGAATTTGACGAGTTTCCTTATTTAAACGACGATGCAGATTTCATTGAGATTGTTCTTCCTGATCCTCCTTCTGGTGAAAATATTTTTTCTGATGAATCTGATAAAAATTTTGCACCAGAAGTCCAAAATTCAAATCCAGCTCCAGCACCTGAGCAACAAGAACCACTCGTAATTCCTGAGCAACACACTCCACCTACAATGCCTGTACAATACTTCTCTCATCAAAATCTTGGGCAAGTGGTTGAAAATCCTCAACCTTCATCAATACCTGAGCAACAGGCTTCAATTGTGATTCCTGCAATGCCTGAACAGAATTTTCCTCATCAAAATCCTGAACAATTAATTTTTAATCCACAATCAGTACCAATACCTGAGCAACAAGCTACTGTCGTGATTCTAGAGCAACACATTCCACCTGAACAGTATCTTCCTCCTCAAAATTCTGGACGAGAGGTCAAAAATCCTCAACCAGCACCAATATCTGAGCAACAAGGTACAGTCGTGATTCCAGAGCAACACATTCCACCTGAACAGCATCTCCCTCATCAAAATCCTGTACAAATGGTCAAAAATCCACAATCAGCACTAATAACCGAGCAGCAAGCTACAGTCGTAATTCCAGAGCAACACATTCCGTCTGCACAGCATCTTCCTTATCAAAATCCTAGACAAATGGTTGAAAATCCTCAACCAGTTCCTTTATTTGAGCAACATGCTGCAGTTTCCGAGCAACAAATTCTACCTACAATACCTGAACAACAAGCTACTGCCGTGATTCCAGAGCAACACATTCCACCTGAACAGCATCATCCTTATCAAAGTCCTGTAAAAATGGTTGAAAATCTTCAACCAGTTCCAATATCTGAGCAACAAGCTGCAGTTCCAGAGCAACTAATTATACCTGCAATGCCTAAACAGCATTTTTCTTATCAAAATCCTCGACAAGCGGTCGAAAATCCACAACAATCTTCACAGGTAATATTCAATAATCCACAATGGAATCAATATTCGAACCCACAAATGGCCAACTCTTATCCATCATTTAGTCAGGTTCAACAAGCAACAGCATAAACCAATTAAAGGGTAAGGTAAAATTGTTTCAGTTTCAATGTACACTAAAAAATGTTTTCAAAAACCTAAATAATAAAAAAAAATTGAACTAAAACTGAGCATTTTTTATTCAGTACTTCTCAACACCTGTCAGATGTCCCATTAGCGCAGTGGATAGCGCACTGGACTTCTAATCCAGGGGTCCTGGGTTCGATCCCCAGATGGGATGTGATTAGGTTTTCTTTTTTTTGTTAAATGAGGATTTTGATTTGTGAAAGTTATTAATCTGGATTTATTTATTTAAATTTTTAAGTGGATTAACAGGAGGTTTGGTATTATTAGGTTCATATTAGGGGTCATTCACTTATGACGTCCATGTATTAAAAGGGATGGGGGTCTGGGATTTTGTGACATTTTATATAAAAGAAATTTTTTTGAATTAAAAATTTGTGACAAGGGGGGAGGGGGGTTGGTCTAAAAATCCCATTTTTTGATGGACGTCATAAGTGAATGACCCCTTACAGGTTTAAGGATGCTAGGCTCAATTTTCTTCAAAGAAACTATTTTACTTCTGAAATATTTTGAAGCTACAAGGTTAAAATAGTGCGTAGCTATTTGAATACTTTCTATTACGCTCCAATTTCTATTTGTTTACACAGGTGTTCTTTGAAAGTGTCTTAACAAAAAAATACTTTTTTCTTATCTTAGCTAATTTAAACTCAAAACAAGATTTAAAATTTCATTCATTAAAAATCTATTAAAATGTAATTTATTTGTTTTATTTAAACTATTACAGTAGCTTTACCTTACACAAATATTTAAAAAATGTACCTTCAATTAGGTTCATCACTATTCGATTATAAGACAAACATTGATCTTTACACAGTTGAATTTATTAGCGGCAATAAAAAGAATGACGTGTGTTATTTGAGACTGGAAAGAAAATATTTTTTTTTATCACAGGATCGGCAGTTTATAAAAAGTATTTAAAGATGAAGCTAGTTTTGTACTTAGCACTATTGTATACTTGTTATTTTTTGGCACTAGGAGTTGATCCTGTTGGAGCTAAAAGGAAGAAATGGTGAGATTGAGTCAAAAATACTAAAGATAAGGATTCTGAGTTGAGAATTTTATATTTCAGTTACTATGTTGATAAATACAACAATAAATTGAGGTTAGTGTCTCATCAAAGAGGAACTGAGAAGACCACAAAGCACAAACCTGCTGCTGAACCTAAAGAGTTGGACAGCAAGCATCAGGGTCACTCGAAATATGATCAGAAAGGAAACAAATCAAATGATGATCTAATATCAATGTCACAATTAGCTCTAAAACCTGAGTCAGAGATTCATAACAAAAGCGCACATTCAGTTCCAAAACAGAAGCACCATGGACATCAATATAGTCATGACGAGAAGAAAAATAAAACTAAATTGGAGCATTTTGATCGAATTCACCAAACTCAACATAAAAATCAAGATAAACCAGATTTTAAATCAAAATCAACAATCAATTTGAAAGATGAATCAGATAAGGCAACTAAAGACTCAAAATATGCTAACTCTAATCATACTGAAGATGTAAAACCAGAACATGATTCGAAAAAGCAATTATCTGGACCAACGGAACAAAAAGGACTAAGTAAAGAATCATCTCAATCCAAGAAGCATTTAACCATACCAAAAGAAGACTTAACCAAACCCCCAAGGGTTCATTATCATACCAGACCTTCAGATTCGCCACTGAATATCAATTCAAGTTCAGCAATGCTTCCAAAATACCAAGAAAACAGTTCTGATCCAGGCAAGTACAAAGATGAACCTAACATCCATCATAAATCTGAAGAGCCAAATCTACACTTGACCATCAAGCATGGAAATGATCAAAACAATCACAATCATTCATTATCTTCAAAATCAAACAAAAACAAAGATTCAAATCTTGACCAAGAATTCAAAGATCAACCAATCAAATCTGATTCAGAATCAAAACATAAATCAAATAAGCATCATGACAAGAATGTCACAGTAGATGAAACTCAATCAATGAATGAAGAATCCAATCAGACTACAAGAGTTGACTCTGAAAATATTGAACCCAAAGATCCAGTTCAAGTAGAATCTAAACACGAAGATCCAACAATCAATTCATCAGAAGCTTCAAAGTTAGAATCAACAGATTCAGATCAGTCAAGAAATGACACTAATCCTACAATCAATGAGTCTAACTTAGAAATTGAATCTCAATCTAAAGAAGCAATTCCTTCATCAGATTTGTCCTCAAATTCAGTTAAAAAGGAATCTGCTTCAAGCATCCAGACTCAATATGTTTCCCTAGCTGATGATGCAATAAAACCAATGTTTGTGAACTCAATTAATCCTTCAGAACCAGAAATGAATGATTTTCAGAAGGAAATTGCTCATGTTGTCGCTTTCCTGCAAAAACTAGTTACTTATGGACCAGTGGTTAATCCTGGAGCTTATACTCGAGCACCTAAATGTCCAGAATATTCAGAGAAAAGAGTAGGATGCGATTCAACTGTTGCTAAAGATTCAAAAGACCAAGAAGTTGTTGCTGATGAAGCTAAATATGAAAAATTACAACCTGTTGAGTCTAACTTGGATGTTTCAGATCCTCAGACAGTTCCTGTGCAACAATCAGTTGATCACGATATTGAAAAATTCCCATTTGATGGAGGAGATATGTCTAGTAATGGAACTGAGCAGGAAACTAACCTTAAACAATCAGATTCTTTTCAATCTGAAAAATTACAACTTAACGAGTCTAACTTGGATGTTTTAGATCCTCAGAAAGCTCTTGAGCAACAGTCAGTTGATCATCACATTACTAATTTAACTGAGAATGCAGAAGAGTTGTCTAGTAATGGAACTGAGCAGGAAACTGACCTCAAGCTTTCAGATTCTTTATCAAATACAAATTTACCAGTTGCAACAGATACAATTGAACCAATGTCTTCAAATCAGCAGCCAAGTGAAGTGACTCTTGAGTCAGTAATGGAGACAAACCTTGACCAAGGCACAGAGGAAAGTATTACAGCAAATGAGCCTACAATCCAATCACAAACAGGAATTCAAGAAAACAGTTCAATAATTGACATAAATCAAACTGAATCAATCAATCCAGACTCAAATCCTATTTTAGACATCAACTATTACATAAATTCCTTACTTGAAAGTAATTTAAGTTCAAATCCATTGGAAGATCCAAAATTTGAAACAACTTTCATGCCAGGAACAGAAAGTCAAACTGAAACGATTCCAATGGTTGTTCCATATCAACCAAAAGAGAATCTAAGTGAAGTAGAGGAGACATTAGCATCAGAAGGTCAGGTAACCGAGCCAATGTCAACTGATGAACCACAAAACGCAGAACTCGAAATCAATTCTGATGTCTCGGATCCAGAGCCAACAACAGAAGCTATTGAAGTCACCATTGAACCAGTAGTAGTCGAATCATCAGTTCACGAGGAGATTGTTCCATCAACGCAGAGTCCAGCACCTGTCACGACAACTGGGAATCCATGGCTGATGCACATCTTTGGTAAATTTTCCCATTTGGTATACAGGACATAAAAAAAAGTAAAATGAAGCTTTTAATACAGGAATTGCTATATTTTTGATGACTACTCGGTGTACAATGTAAATTTCTGTTATTAAAACTGCATAAGATAATTGGTTAAGCTAAAATACCTTTGGATAGACTATAGACCAAATGATCCATTTTAGTAAAACTGTTTTTTAGACTCTTTTCTGTAATTAAATGATTTTTGACAATTCTTCTAGATTTTTTTAAAACTTTTTTGCAATAAATCTTTCCCAATTTTGCGCAATTCATGACTTTTTGGTTGTAATTTTGTTTCAATTTAAATCCTGTGTTAAAAGCCTTTTAACCTTCGTTTTTCGGGCATAGATAACTTTTTTCTTATAACTAGAATACATTGTAGAATTTTAAGCAAGGGTGTAGCCAGGGGGTATTTTGACACCCAAAAAACACCCGTTTGATGAATTTATTTTTCATTTTGAGTTCTTTTGAGACAAAATCTCAATTTTTGTTTTCCTACAAAAAGTTAAAAGCACCCCTCCTTAAAAATATCTGGCAGCACCCCTGATTTTTGCCTTTAATTTTAAACAAATTAATCAAAAAGTGATGAATAAAAATTATCTCTTTCGATAAACGAATAAAAAAACTTTTTTCATCTAAAAATTTAATATTTTTTCTACAACTTTATTATTTTGTTTACACAACTGAAAAATTTCGTTTGAATTTTATATAAAATTTTAAAGTTTGACATCTTTTATTCAGTTCTTCTCAACACCTGTCAGATGTCCCATTAGCGCAGTGGATAGCGCACTGGACTTCTAATCCAGGGGTCCTGGGTTCGATCCCCAGATGGGATGTGATTAGGTTTTTCTTTTTTAGTGAATAGAATTTTTGTTTTGATTTTTTTGAAAGTTATTCACCTATACAAGAAGACAAATTATAGTTCTTGAAATAAAATAGGTACTTTGGGATCACTTAAAACCAAGGAGACCTGAACAAACTAAAAAAAAATTATTTTGATCAATTCATATATTTTTGGTACTTATTGGTCTCTTGTGTAGCAAAAACTTTATCTAAAAAGTAGAAAAATATAAAAATTCTTTAAAAAAAAGAAAACCTTATCACATCCCATCTGGGGATCGAACCCAGGACCCCTGGATTAGAAGTCCAGTGCGCTATCCACTGCGCTAATGGGACATCTGACAGGTGTTGACAGATGCTGAAATAAAAATATTTAATTCAAAAATAATTAAATTTAAATTCTTATCACAAGTTTCAATTAAAAAATTGAATTTTGAACACTTTTTAAAAATTTTATTCCTTTAAAGCAATTTCAAATCTACAGAGTTCCAAAATTCTAAACAGAAATTACAATTTAAAACAAGTTTTCGTCAAAAACTCTTCCAAAATACATTAAACTAGCCGCAGCCAATCCATTCATGTGTGATGAACAATTGATGCCATCATAACTGAAGCATCCAGACTTCATTTGCCAGTCCAAGACATCAGAAATCCAGTGATTATTCAGAAATTCTCCAAAACCAACAAATGAACAGAGAAAAATTTGTTCCATGAAGAGATCCTTAGAGCCAGACAGAATGTTGATGACTTTGTGGATGAATTTGGATTCTTGGTGAATTTCAGAGCAAATTTTGTTGGAAATTTCTGAAAAGTTTTCATTTTTGCAGCGGATGTAGCTTAAAAAGTGGTAAATTAATCTGGAATGAAAATTTGGGGAAAAATTTTGTATCCGTTAAGTTAAGTGATTTGAGGTAGGAACGAATTAAGGGGATGCATATAGTAATACATCAAGTTTTATGTAAAAATATGTTCAATTTCTGATTTTACCCCGGACTAATTTTTTCTATGAAATTTTCCATGTCACGGACCCAGCAGTGTAGCCAGAAATTATTCGATGGGAGGAGTTTTATTTTTTTTATAAAAAAATTTAAACCAGAAATTTTTTTGAATTTTTTCCCTCAAAAACCCTAGGAAATTGAAGAATTTTTGGCGAGGGGGGGATTTGTCCACCAGATACCCCCTAGCTACGCGGCTGCACTGACCTTTATATTCCCTCTTGTCTCTTCCCACAATTATGGGTATCATTAGTGAACAAATTTTTTCCAGGGAATGTCCAGAATGACCATCTGTCGAGCGAGGGGGGGGGGGTTGAATTTTTTTAGTATGAACTTAAATGATCCCAAATGACCCCTCCCCATAATATGCTCCTGATTCCCGTATTTTCCACTGTTATGCTGGTTAAAATTTCCAAATTCAGTTCATAGTCAAGCATTTTAATCACATTTTAATTCTAACGAACCATTTTGCATCACATAACATTTGAATAACCCCTCAGGTCATATCACACCGTAAAAATAATTTAATCAAAACAGATGGATATGAAGCAATAAAGTGTCATCAATTTATCATATCAACCACAAATTAAATTGATTTAGTCAACCATGTGCTGAAATGAAACGAATTGTGCATCAATTATGATGACAACCAGTTTTCAATTGCGGATCAAAGAATTTCAACTTTTGAGATCAAACTGAAAATTTTGCAGCATTTTTTTGGAGAACTTGTGTATTTTTCATAAGGCGTGCCCAAATCACACCTTTTATCAATGTTCCTGTCAGATATGGATGCAAAATTACATCCAGAAGCTCTTGTCATTTCAAAAAGTATCAAAAATCTATTAATTCTCATTTTTCAGCACAAATAGAATCAAAAATTCATCAAATTTAATTTTTAATCACAGCAATCTATCATTGTCTCCTTCAATTTGTCAATTTTCAATTTTCTTCTCCTCCATTTCAATCAAAATAATTTCAATCAATAATCACAGCAAGCTTTGAAAAAATTTTTTTCATTCATTCAGTTTCAAAAAAGTTTTCTTCGTCGCATCACGCATTTGAAAGTTCTCTCGTTCTTCGCATCAACTGGCTGTTCTTATCACTAAATAACAAGAAGCACTTTACGACGACTGTCAACGGAGTAAATAAATTTATTTCATTCACGCGTGAGTATTTTTTTGTTAGTTCCCGATTGTTTTTTCTTCTTGTTATGAAAAACAAAATATTTTTAGAACAAGGCTGTTCAGTATGAATTCAAAAATGTTTCAAGTCAGACGACTTTTCTCATCGGTTGGAAATTTGAAAACTTATCGGACATTCCGCGCATTGGATCTTGATGGAAAAACGGAAGTTGAATACAGGATTCAAGACTATCCAAAGGACAGAATCGAAGAAGGAATTCAATTCAATGCCGAGGCATTTTTGAAGCATGAGCCAATGTCAAAGACAAGAAATATGATTAATCAACCAGATGCTGTGAAGGAATTTTTGGATGTGCTGCGTGAAACAATGCAACATGGAAAGTCGTTGGCATGCTTCAAGGAAAATTCTAATGAAATTATATCGACGAATATTTTGGCTGTGAAGAATGAAGAGGAATACATGGCTGAGCCGGATGTGAGTAGAATTGAATGAATTTTGGCTTCTGAGAGGATCAAATTTGGCTTTTGAGAGGATCAAATTTGACTTCTGAGAGGATCAAATTTGGGTTCTGAGCGGATCAAATTTGGCTTCTGAGATGATCAAATTTGGGTTCTCAAAGGATTAATTTTGGCTTCTGAGAAGACCAATTTTGGCTTCTGAGAGGATCAAATTTGGCTTCTCAAAGGATTAATTTTGGCTTCTGAGAGGATCAAATTTAGCTTCTGAGAGGATCAAATTTAGCTTCTCAAAGGATTAATTTTGGCTTCTGAGAAGACCAATTTTGGCTTCTGAGAGGATCAAATTTAGCTTCTGAGAGGATCAAATTTGACTTCTGAGAGGATGAAATTTGGATCATGAGACGATTAAATTTAAGCTCCTGAGAGGATCAATTTTGACTCCCGCGTAAACTAATTTCACCAACTTTTGACCCCAACTCCCTCACTTATCCATTCCAGTTCAAAAACAAGGACTTTATGGACATCTTTGGCGTCATGAGCTACGCAAACAAGCAGTTCAGTCCATTCAAGCATTACAACGTTGATCAAATCCTTTATGCATTTACAGTTGGTGTTAAGCCAGCTTACACAGGACGCAAGATCGCTAATCACATGTTCCAGTGTCGACGAACTTTGTGTGAGGAATTGGGTCTGAAGGTGACAACGACTCATGCAACGGCTAATGGAAGTCAGAAGGCTGCTCTCAATGCTGGATTTGAGGAAAATTTTGCTATCAAGTGAGTGGATTGAAATTTTATTTGGAATCATGTTGAGAAATTTGAATTTCAAAAAGCCGTTAGAAATTCAAATTTCAAAAAACCGTTAGAAATTCAAATTTCAAAAAGCCGTTAGAAGTTTAAATTTCAAAAAGCCGTTAGAAAATCGAATTTTTTAAAACCGTTAGAAATTCAAATTTCAAAAAACCGTTAGAAATTCAAATTTAAAAAAGCCGTTAGAAATTCAAATTAAAAAAAGCCGTTAGAAATTCAAAATTCCTTCAATCTTTAATTCTTAAGTAGAAAGCTTCTAACCTTGAAAACCTTATTCCTTTCCAGATATAGCGAACTACTCAAGATCAACCCACGATTCAAATTTTCAAACATCGACACCAAATACTTCAAAGTATTGAGCTTGAAAGTTTAACTCAAATTACATGAAATACCAACAAATGTGTTCAAATTCTAGTTTCAAAATCATCTCAATTGTGTACGTCAAAATCATTGAAAAATATAAAAATAAATTCAAGGTCTGTCTAACTTAGCTTCTTGTTCTTAAATTGATTGAGATAGTTGTTATCTGATTACAAATGGGATAGACGTAGTTTGATGGTTTTGAGAGATAAAAGGCTGCCATGTGGGATGTTGATACTGAAAAGTCTTTATTAAAAGGAGTCGAACCTCAAAATTCTTCATGAGTTTTCAAAAGAGATTTTTGTGGGTCAGTTTTTTTCGGATTTTCACCAGCTCTTATCTTTAGAATGGCTGGACTGTGTTCGAATATCCAAGAAATAGGCTTAAGGGGTCGGTTGGGGAACAGGTTATCCCATAAAGTAGAAGTCTAGGATTAAGGCCACCTATTGTATGAAGTATAACCCTGGCCAGGGTTCACCCGAGACACTTGCCCACGATACTCATCTGTTGCAGTCCCACATTGAAAATATGATAACAAATGCTTTTGCAACAAAACAATCATTTCCAATTCAATACTCATGACTAATAAGTCAATAAAGTGATTCTCCTAAAACCACAATACTTTAAGTTAATTGACTCATAAATTTCATACAAATATTGTTTCAAATTCCAACAAAACTCACTTTCCGAATTGATCAATTGGAAAGTGAATTAAATTTTATCGATTTAGTTGATATGGTTTTGTGATAAGATAAGATATAGAGGAACATAACGTAATAGTGGATTAAAACTTAGTCATTGTCATACTTTCGGATGGTCACAAGCCTTAAAGTTATAGATCCAAAAAATGAACAAATTTGAACGACCATCAACACTCGAATATCCAAAAATTCACCACAAATTCAAAGCATTTGATGCAGACAGTTCAGTGAAAGCAACATTTGTAATTCAAGACTTACCGGCTGAACGATACGATGACGCAGTGAAATTTATGTTTGAATATTTTATAGCTGAAGAGCCTGCCTTTAAATCCAGAGACATAAAATTAGACAAGTTAGCAATTATTGAGATTTCGAGAATTTGGAGAGAACATTTGGCTCAAAATGTTTCAATTGTGTGCTTTAAGGAAGGAAATGATGAAATTATTGCTGTGAATTTTTTGGGTGTGAAGGTTAATAATGAAGATTGTGATGAAGGATATGAGGATGAAGATAAGGTAACAAACATAACCTCAAAATTCAGGGGCTGGTTTCTAGGGTACCTAGGGTTAGATGGGGGTTACCCTAGGTGGAGGTTGTCCTAGGTCATCCTTGAGATACCCTTCTGGTTTTTTTGGGTATCATTGGGGCATCCTACCCTAGGACACTTTGGGTACCTAATGGGGTACCCCATAGGGTACCCTAGGTGAAAGATAGGTACCATAGAGTATACTATGGCACCCAGTCAGCCCTAAAAACCGGCCCCAGAAACCTAACCTCAAAATTCAAAAACCTAACCTCAAAAATGATTCATTTTTCTTTAAATTTTAGAGAATCACCTCCCAAGACCTGCACGACATCATCAGTCTACACACCCTACTCGAAAAGCAATTCAATGCTTACAAAACATTTGAAACTGATTCTTATTTGAGTGATTTTGGCTTAGCTGTTCATCCAGACTTTAGAAGAAGAAGAATTGCTACAGAAATGTTGAAGATTAGAAAGAAATTGTTAGAAAATTTGGAATTAAAAGTTACAATTTCACATTTTATCGGAACTGCAGCACAACATATGGCTGCAAAGGCGAACTATGAGGAGAGTTATGTTATGTCGTAAGTAGTGGTCAAATTAGGATTTTATTCATACACAGAATAATAATGGATGTGAAATTTAAAATAAATTTTAATGACTTAATTTTATTTTTAGATATGATGAACTTTACAGAATTAATACAAATTTCTACTTCTCTGGTGTTGATGGATTGAATGTAAAAGTCATGAGTCTAAAGCTTCTGTAAAATAAATTTTGAAAAATATATAAAAACAGTTTAATTTAATTTTTAGCAAAAAATGACAAAAATACTTGGTTTTTGTCTGTTTTCATGTCTGTGATTGAGCAACGGACTGCAGAAAAATATCGAAAAATTATCCATAAGGGGGAGGTGTCTGAATTTTTTCTTTTACATTTTCAATTTTTCGTGGTTCGTTCACAAAATTTGAAAAAAATTTCTCCTTTCTATCTTTTTGGTTATGATATATTGACCTTTGCACCCCCTAGTTAGAGGCTCTCCAGGCAACTTGTTCCAATTTCCCCACCTTTTTACTCCTATGGGGTCCATACCCATTTGGACCCCTCTTGTTAAGTTTCTAATAGACTGTGAACCTCTAGTAAGCTGCAATACCAGCAAAACTCTCTATTTTTCTGGATAAAAATGAAGAATTATTGATCCATTTACTTACTTGTGCGTCAATTGATATCCAAATGCCTTTCTCCCTGGATCTTCAATATCCAAGCAATTCTTGCTTAATTTGCAATTATTTTTGAAAATTTCGTTCAAACATTTGTCAGAATTACGTCCTTGTGGTTGATTTCGGTCATCATTGATTAGGTTTATATAATTTTTAATTGACGTGATTTTAAAATTGATATTTTTTGGTAATGATCCGAAAATTATTGGAAAATTCACTTCAAAGATTGTTGAGTTGAAGAATGGAGCTGAAATCAAGTTAATGGAGATTTGATGTCAGGTATGGATTTCAGAGGGGTGTTAAGTTAGGTCAGAAGGGTGGGTTCAGAAATTTTGGAGGGTTTGTGAGTAAATTTTACAAGAAACCCGAGTAAAATGAAAAAATATCTGTCAAGCAGGGTTTCTCAAGAGAGAGGCGAAAGGGGGGGGGGGGGTATCTGTATATAAATCTCACCAATTTCACGTCCACCAAAAGTCACTCTAAAGTTCTCAACCAAAACTTCAATCTTCTTTTCCAAAAAATCAGCATCAACCACATCCTTTAAATACTTAATCTGCCCTTTTGCTATTAATATCCCCAACATTGTTCCTTCATCAACTTTTTGTGGATTTGCAACACAAAAATCCAAAAGTTTACTCAATTTTTTGAAAAAAATATTTTCATTTTTTTGAAAACTTGTCACATCATTTTGAAAAGTAAAGACAAAAAATGTAAAAATAAAGAAAATTTTAACAAAAAACATTTTCAAGTGTTGACAATTGAAGCTGCGAATGTAAACTGACTGAATATTCTTAGGTGTTGCATAGAGAAAAATGGAAATAATTGAAAATAATGTGGACGGATTATTTGAATCTTAAGACGATGAATGAGAAATGAACTGCTTGCGGGTGAGGATTTTAAGTCACAACATGTTTAAGGACTTTTCACGTTGGAAGATTGATTTGGAATGGGAATTATTGTTGAGGATCATTCGCAAATTACGTGATGCTTTAAGAGGGGAGTGGGGTTCCAATGTGATAAAGGGGAATGGGCCAAAAAAGTCGTTTTTTGCATGACGTAATTTACGAATGACCTCTTGTTGTTGTTGGGATACCTTGATCATTTAGTGGAGAGAGGTGTTGACTTAACAGTAAATTTTGGATAGCAAGAGCGTTGGTTGGTAAGATACTGTTTAACAATCACTAAAATAAAAGAAAATAGAAAATTGTATCTAAGGGGCAGGGGCAAGGGCAGGTGATAGGAGCAATGGGGGTCTGAAAGTTGGGGAAAGAAGGCGAATGAAGGGGACAAAATGGTACAAGGGGCCACGAGAGAATAAAAGCCAACCCAAAGGAATCACATTTTCCAAATTTAAATTTTTATGAAACTGTTTTTCATCAAAATATTGTCCAATCTTCAACCGCTTTTAAAAATTCAAACATTTTAAATCTACTTCAATATGCTCAAATTTTTCACAACCGTTATAGTTAAGTGACAAAAATCAAGCCATGTGCTTAATATTTTGTCGTTAATTAAAAAAAATAAAATATAAAAATTGCAATTTTAGACTAAATTTTGCCGAATTTTATATCAAGTTTTATTATATTTATTATATTAACATTCAAAATAATACATTTGTATCCTCCTCTGGATTTTTTATTTCAATCAATATTTAATTTGTTCAAAATTCTCAAAGTTTTGCCCCAAAACATTGAGAATTATGAATTTTTATTGTTTAATGTTGCTTTATCATTCGGTTTACTTTAATATTTTATATTAATAGACAGAAAAAATTTAATTTTGGACATATTTGGTTTATAAAAATACAGAAATAATCTAACAAATGTTTAAATGCAGTAATTTTTACCAATTTTCCATATATTTTTTATGACATTCAAATATTTTTTGACACAAATACTATTAACTTAAATTATTGCTATTGTATTTAATTTTCACATAAATTTAACTCTTTTCATATTTATTCATATAGTTGTAGCACCAATTATAAATTGTATGAATTAAATTTACTCAAAATTTATCAATTTTTTTACAATTGTTATAACATAGCAGCACATAACCAACATGGCTGTCATATGGTTGACTTATTGGATGTTTCTGGTAAACAAACTCTTCAAAAATTTCTAGCTACGCTCCCTGTGGCAGGTTTCTCGTTATACCTTACCTACTAGGGTATACCCCTACGCCCTAAGGAATATCTTAGGCTATACTGAGAAACCGATCCTTGAATTCCGATCAACATAAATTCACAATGGCTGTCATTAAGCTTCCTCAAGGCAACTATGTGACGGCCATTATGACAATGAGTACCGAGAGGGTAAGTAAAGATGTTTACACAGAGGCCACTCTATAACATCCATTCCCATATTGTACACTTCAAGTTAAATTCGTCAATTTATTCCTCTAATATCATTTCTAATCCTGAATAGCCTTAAACTTTCATCTTTAAAATTACAGCACCGTAAGTTTGAACATCGAATTGGTTTTGAACATCAATTTAGCAACAACTATTCATGTTCATTGCTAATATCCATAAGCTCGATTGATTACATTCCACCAATTAGTTCATCGCAGTCATCACCTTCCACTTTCATGATTAATTCTCAATTACAAAAAGTAGCCAACTTTTCACCATTTGCCTTTCTTAAATTCGAACATTGTGACCCATTGATTGTGTTTAATGGAATTGAGTTTGATGGAAGACGATAAATATTTTTGTATCGATTTGCCTGATTCTTAAAAGCTCCAAATTTAGAAATTAACATTAATGCATCGCGACGATATTGTGACGTCAGGATGGCATAGAGGTAGGGGTTGGCACATGAGTTGAGGGGGTAGAAGAAGACTATGAGGATTTTTGCTTGTGTCACATTTATTAAGCTGTGTCCAGTTAGTGCAAAGATTCCAAAAAATGTTATTGGAGCAAGGCATGCAAAGTTTGTGAAGACCTAGAAGAAAATTTGATTAAATCAGTTTCATGTTGTCTTAATTTTAGGGTAAGATTGTGTAAATTTTTGATCTAATTTATTGTTTTGTTCAGGTTTTCTCATTTTTGGTCAACAAGCTCAGTTTTGGTCAAAAAGCTTATTTTTGTTCATAAGACTCATTTTTACTCAAAATGGTCTCTGGGGCCTGTTGCTTCCTAGTTTATATCCTTAGATATAAGCATGGGGTTACATCTTGTTCACTTATTACGTAACACAAAAAAACGATTTTTCAGACCCCTTTCCCCCTTTCACAAACTGTCACAAATCACAAACCCCTAAAAAATACGAATTTACTATTATGCACTCATATTTTGATGGATTTTGGTTACATTTTATGGAAAATTTCAAACAATGCACTAAAAATAATTCATTGACTGAGAACAAACTCTCGAACCCCTCCTTGTAGAAAATTGTCACATTTTCTCAACACCCCCTCCCCCCCCCCCCACCAAAAAAGCGTTACGTAATAATGAAGGGCCTCCTAGGGCATACCAAACAAAAAGCTCAATTTTTTTATCTTTCACTTTCTAAAGTTTAAATTCAAATTTACTAAATTTTGCGCAAATTTGTATAATTTTTGCTAATTTTTTTTTTCATTTAAAATTGCTTAATTTTTGCTCAAATTTGCACATACTTTACAGTAACTCACCAACAAGGCCATCTTCTTTGCAACAACCATATCTCTCTTTAATGCATGTGGTTTGGAAAAGTCTTGATTTCCCAAGTTCAGGTATATTTGTACGTAACAGATCACAACGATAATAAATCCCAATCCATTTAGTGCAAAAACTGTGATGATGTAAATTATGTCTGGTAAGTCGTTTACTTCCATTGGGAGACAGATGCTATAAATGGAAGTGAAATTAATGTATTTTTCATATTAATTAATTATAAACACATTAAACTTAATAATTGACTTGAACATGAAGCTCACCTAGTCGATGAATAATTACTCATTCCAAACAAAGGCAACATGGCCATAATTATTGAGTATATCCATCCACAAATCATAATGCAAATTGCTGTTCGTCTCTCTAGTCTGCGGTTAAGGAAAACAGCCTTGTTAATGGCAAACCATCGCTCAATTGTGATGATTGTGAGAGTAAATATTGAAAGATGTGCGGCAAACACTGTAAGGAAGCCGGCTGTCTTGCATCCGATGCCTGAAAAAAATCAGAATAAAGGAAAATTCCAAACTTTTTTTCTACAAACCACTCACCATACTGCCAGTCGAATGCATAATTAAAATATTCATCAATGGAATGTAAATCAATCAGTGCAATGAGGAACAAATAAATTCCCATACATAAGTCAGCAAATGCCAAATTACAAACAAGTAATTTCGGTACGGTAAACTCGCTTTGATTTGACAGTAAAACTATTAACACAGCAACATTTCCAACGACAGACAATGTGATTACTGAAAAATTTAAGATATTTTAATTTAAATTGTCAAAATAAATTTATGCTGCATATTTCATACCTATCCAGACAGAAACTCGAAGCCAAATCATACCAAAGACATCTTCACAAGGGTTTAGAGCATCTGGCTTTGGAAAGCATGAAACAACCTTTTTTGTACTAGAAAATACAGAATTAAAAATTATTAAAAAGTAAAAAAGTCTTTTTGTTGTTGATGGAGGGACATAAGCGCATTTTTGTGGTAGGAATCAGTGGCCACAGTGATGTAGCCATAAATCCCTCGAAAGAAAAGATTTTATATTTTTTGTATGGAAAATGTTTAGGGGGTTTTCTGGGGTCGGTTTCTAGGGCTACCTCATATACCCTACCATACACTTGGGTATATAACCTACCCTGCCCTAGGGTACCCTGGGTGAAGAATAGGGTTATTCTACAACCAGGGTAGGGTACCCTATCCCTAGAAAATTGAAGATTTTTCTTGGGGAGGTTGACAAATCACCCAATTCTTCTTGGCTACTCAGTAAACCAAACAACTCCCTCAGCAAACCAAACATCTACCCAGAAAACCAGTCAACCCATTCAGTCAATCAAACATCAACAAAAATGCGCATCAACATCAATAATTGAAAAAAAAGATCGAAAATCTTACGCAAAATTAAACTTTCCACACATTGCCTCAAAATGCTCATGCGGATCGACAGGACCGTTCATAAAAGTTCCCATCCCATCAATATCATTGTCAATGCCAATTTCCGTTGTGTCATATAAATCCATCAATCCAAGTGCCTCCATCATTTTTCCAGTCTCGTTCAACTTTATTGCTCTGACATCTCTAATCGAATAATTCAATACACTCGAACTTCCATTCATCTTCATTTTTGATTCACAGTCATGCTTTGAAAGCTTAATCAACTGTAAATGTTCGTTATAACGTCGTGGGTCGTGACGTGATGGAAACTTGAATGCACAGCAATGAAATGGGTGGGTTAAGTAAGCTTTTTCTAAATTCTGTGGTGAAAAGGGACGAAATAAAATTATTTAAATTGATTTATTGATATGATGTGTGTTTGGTTAAATGGAATAGAAATTAACCCGAGGATTAAATATATCTGAGGGATTTAAAGTTGAATTCAATTAAATCTGAGGATTAAAAAATGGATTAAAATAAAGCTGAAGATTAAAAGTTGGATTTAAATAAATCTGAAGATTTAAAGTTGGATTTAAATAAATCTGAGGATTACAAAATGGATTAAAATAAATCTGAGGATTAAAAGTTGGATTTAAATAAATCTGAAGATTAAAATTTGGATTTAAATAAATCTTAGGATTAAAGGTTGGATTTAAATAAATCCTAGGATTAAAAGATGGATTAAAATTAACTAAATATTCTAAACTCAATCCCAACACTCACCTTAAAGTTGTAAACCGATGGAATCTCTTTAAGTGATGGTGTGTGTTGAATGCGAAGAATTTCAAGCTTTTCAAGACCTTTCGTCGAAAGGGATTCAATTGATGAGCTTGACAAGTCCCTGTTGGTGACATGAATTTTAAAAAATGAACATTTTATATTAAAAAACATGTAAAAAATATTTAATGTTGTTATGGGAAAAATAAGAAGATTTTCAGCTCCGTACTCTGATTTTTCTTATTTTTCAAAATGTTCTTCAAGTGTTTTTAAGAAAAAATTTGCAACTTGGGAGTATGTTGATGAATATATGAAGAACTAAGTGCGTAGAATACTTGATATTTGAAGTGGAAACTTTTAAAATATACCCTTGAGTATATCAACTTAATATTCTGTTTCTAGGCAGTGCTTTTGAGTATATTAAGTATATAAATATTTAATTTTAAAAAATAATCAATTCCTCTTGGATATTAATTTATTTTTAAACATTTATTTTCTGAAAATTTAAACTGAACGTAAACAACTTCAAAAGCTTCTAATTGAAAGCATTTTATCTTCATACTCAGCTAATGATACTCAATATTGCATCAAAACAAACTACTCACAATTCTCGTATCGTCATAAGTCCATCGAATGCCAGCTCATGAAGAGTGCATAAATTCTTGTTTCCTTTTAAGCTTCTGCAAAAAAATTGTCAAAGTAAAAATTATTTTTGTTATTAAAAACATCTCAGAGAAATTATTTAAAAATATATCTTAAATGCTAGTTGACAAGACACTTAAATTAGTAGCAGTGACAAAGTTTGGGAAAGAAATCCAAATGTCTGAGCAAATCACGATTATAAATAGCACTGGTTTGATAGCTTCTAGTTCCAGATCATCCAAGGATAGTATAGGTCAGGGGTGTAGCCAGGGGGTGGTCCTTATGTGCCCAGGCACCCCCCCCCTTGAAATCAGTACATATTTTTAAATTTTGTTACATTTTTAAAACCAAAAAAATAATTTTTTGCACAAAATGTTGAAAACTACTCGCAAAATCAATCTTAATGTCTAAAAGCGTATAAAAATATAATACAAAGGCTATTACGGTGATTTTTTTATAAATAAAAAGGTGCCCCTGGTATAGGTGGATAACCTATGGTAGGGTAGATGGGGTATGTAAGGCATCCTAGTAGAAGAAGATAGTATTTCTCTTAGTAGGAGGGGATAGGACAGGTAGTGTGACCTAGAAAACCCTACGGAATACCATAGCTCAAAATTTAATAAATTTTCACCCAAGAGTTAAGATTTTTTTCGATTTATTAAGATTTTGCCGACCCTTAATATGTCACTGCATCAGTCAAAATAAAAACAATTAATTTTCTTACAATTTTCCGATTTCCGATCCATTGAAAGCACGCCGATAAATTGTTGAAATCACATTGTTGTCTAGAATTCTGCAAATATCCAAAGAACAATAATATAAATGTTAATAGATGAATAATTGACATGAATTCGATGAAATCAAGAGGGGAGCATTCTTTTATAAAGCTATTTTGATAAAAATTTAAAAAATACTCACAATTGCTCCGTTTTGATTTGAAATGAGTTTTCAGGTATTTCTGAAATTAAATTTCCTTCGAAATCTCTGAGGGGTAAAAAGGGGTAAAAAGTACAAAGAATTTCATCAATTTCTTCTGCTAACTTTTTTTATTTTTAAATAAATTCCATTCAAACTCGAGAAAATTGATGAAAAAGGTAAAAAGAACTCAAAAAGTTTTTATAATGAAAAAATTTAATATATGTTAGAAAAATGTTTTTAGGTATTTTTTGGGCTTCAAAAGAATCAAGTGCTTTTTTAGGGGTTCCAACGGTTTTTCAAAATTTGAAAGTAGTACCAGGGCTGGAAATTCCTCGTGGGAAGTTTTTATATTTTTTGTCATTTAGGACATGTCAAAGTACAGATTCTTTGGAATAAATCAGTGTACAACTTAAATTGTATTTTAAGCACCAAAAATAACAAGTTGTTAAGATTCCAAATTAAAAACCAAAATTTGTATAAAATGTAAGGGGCCGTTCACTTATTACGTAACGCAAAAAAACGACTTTTCAGACCTCCCTTCCCCCTTTGTCACAAAATTTTCTTTGTTTGAATTGTCACAAAATCTCAGACCCCCCTCCCCCTAAAAGCGTTACATAATAAGTGAACGACCCCTTAAGAAAGAGATCAAGTTTTATCAGTTCCGTTGTGGAATTCATCTAAGGGCATAGCACATGAACATCCAAAATACCCCCTGGGTATGCCATTTAGTAGTACAGATGAGGTTTCATCTGACCAAGTAGAAATGCCAATTTTTTTATTTAGCCTGGGTGACAAATTCCATTTAATATGCCACTTCAAACTGAGGCAGAAATGAAGCAACAAACGAACGGATCGACAGATGCGGTTTTTCCCATTGAGTCAGTTTCAAAAATAATAAATCTTTTTCTAATATAAATTCCAATAAAATCTCAAATTGTTGACAAATCAGGAAGAATTTTCCTCATAGAAAATATTATCATATTAAATTGAATCGATATATTTTTAGTGACACATAATATTAAATATACCAAAATCAAGAACAGGATATTCGAAGAATTTCATCAACAAAAGAAAAAAAATGCCTAAATTCAGCATGAATAAATAAATAAAAAATATTTCCCAAAAATCTGAATAATAAAAATACAATCGGCATTCAATCAGCATTCAAACATTAAGTTTCATCAATATTTGACTCACAATTGAAGCAAAATGTCAGTCTTTGACAAAAATCTCAGATCAGGAATTTCTAATAATCCAGAATAAATAATTCGCCTGAAAAGAAAGCCAATATAATTAATATGAAAATATCAAAATATTTCCGTGTGATTGATGAACTTACAGTGTCTTAAAGCTCTTTGATGTATGATAAAATACTTCTGCTGCGAGATACTTAAGCTTTGGTGAATGTGAAATGTAACTGAAATTGAGGAAATGAGAAGAAAATTAAACAAAATTTAAAATTTATGACGACTGGGATGTGCAGATACTCACATTGTTCTCAAAAATATAAACTCTCTGAACACGTACGCTTCAACGTAGCAAAATTCTTTTAGATTTATTAAAAATCTGTGGAGATGAATGGGAAATGAGAAAAGGAAATATTAAAGCAAGCTGTTGATCATGAAAAAAGTAAAATTTAAAAATAATTTTTCCTTTTTATAAATTTGAAAAATTTTGAATCTTAAAAATTAAAAAAATTATTAAGTTCAGAAAAAATCAAATATTTTCAAAATTAAACACTATTTTTTTTAATTTGAATTTTATTAAAAAATAAAAAGAAGTTATTTTGAAAATTAAAAGATATAATTTAGCAATAAAAGCAATTGTTATAAAATTTAGTAAATATAAATTTCAAGTCTTACAAAATAAGAAACTAAAAATATTCTAAAAATCAATAAAACTTAAAAAAAATAAAAAATAAAAATATTTTTAAAAAATTTTAATAACTAAAAATATTAAAAATTTATTATTATTATTTATTTATTTTTATTATTTTCTCTTTAAGGAAAAGCCAATTTAAATGCCACTTAAACCATTTAAGTAGGCATAAAAAACTTTTAAATTCATCAATACTACAAAATATATATAAAGAGTTTCAAAACAAAAAAAAATGTCTTAAAGAAATCTCTTTAAAATACTCTACAAAATAAGAACTCTAAATTTAACCAAACTAAACTTAATTTAAATATTTAGAAAAAGAATTTAAAGTTATTACAATAATTCCTTAAAAAAATAATATATAATAAAGTAAATATATAAAAATTCTAAAAAATTAAAAAAATAAAACTATTAAAAATTTTAATGATTTGAAAAATAGAATTTAACATTATTTAAAAATTTTTTAAAAAATGTTAAAAATTGAAGTTATTTAAATGGTCAAAAAAACAGTAAAACTCAAGTAGCAGTAAAATTTTAATATAAACAAAATTAAAAAATTAAATTTCAAAACATAAATAGAAAAATTAAAAAAAAATCAAAATTATTTTTATCAATTTGATTAAAATTTATTATTTTAATAGAATATATAATTTATTTTAATTAATTCCCCTTCAAACAAATATTACACAAAACAAAACAAAAGGTAAGTCCAATTAACTCACAGATCCTTCAAATTCTTTGAATATCTCCCCACTCCATACTCTCTTAAAGCTTTAATCTCCGCATTCGCTATCGACAGCCGTGTTACATTATTTAAGTTCTGTGGAATTTCTGTTAAATTTCTACCCTCACAGTGGCAGTCAGTCTCATTCTGTGAAGGAAAACAGGAAAAAAATATCGGAATTGAGAACAAAATAAGGAAAATTCGTGCTTAACTGCTAATCTTCTAATTAGTCTTCATGCTAATGAAGTCGAAGTTAGCATTTGCTGCGTAATTAAGTACAGATGTTTTCACCTTAATGGAGAATTTTTTTACAACCGAACGTGGATGTTTTTCTCGTATATCTCACGGCAAATTTACAAAGCATGTCTTTGCTCTTTTTTTTAGCTCAATTAACTTGACAGCACGAATTTAGTGCCAAATTTAAAATTTAGGTAAATTGATTTGATTTAAACTTTTTATTTAGAATTATGGAACTTTAGTGAATCGGATTTTGGTCAGAAAGCAGAACATGTCCCTATTTCAGCTTAGAGAAAGCGGGACAAACCAAAATTTTAAGCATTTTCCAAAACATTCTTCAAAAAAACGGGACTGTCCCTCTGAAAAGTGCGCAGATGGACAGTCTATTAATGCTTTTACTTTAGCTTATTAACTGTCGTTGCCAATGATAATCCTCTTATCTGCCATCAATTGAGACAAATACTTGAGAAATGCATGACAGCATCAAGTACTTGCTTGATTATCTCTGTAATTAGCTTCATTACACTCAACAGTCATTTAATTGAGCCTTGACCATTTGAAGGCAATTTCAGTTCAGTTGTTGGGTATAAAATTGTGGAAACTGATGTAGAAAATTCAATTTATCTCATACAATACAAAATTCATATCTACCAGGCTGTGAAATAGATTCTTTATTTATTTTAGAGATAAGAAACAAAAAACAAGAATGTGTAAATAAATGGCTGTAAGGATGTTATTGATTTTCAACACGTGTGCAGATTCAGAAAGGTTTAAAATCATAATGTGGAACAATAAGTCTTGTAATCGAGATGTTGAAAAACATATTTTGATGTGTTTTGAGAATTATTTTTGAATTTGCTTTAAAGTTTTTTGTATTTATCTCAAAACTTGAATTTTTTCAAATTTATTAAAACTTGAAATTTTTAAAATTAATCAAAACTTGAAATTTTTAAAGTGTATCAAAAATTTATTTTTTTAAATTTTATCAAAAATTTATTTTTTAAATTTTATCAAAAATTTATTTTTTAACTTGAAAAATTTAATTCATTCAAAAATAAGTTTTTAAATTCTAAATTTGAAATTTTTAGATAAATAAACTCATTTTCTTTTTCATTTGTATTTTAAAAATATTTAAATTGACAAAATTAAAGTCATATCGGTAAAACAACTAAAAATTCAAATTTAAGAAAAGGAGAAATTTGAATTAAAAAATCACAATATTTAGTATTTTAAAGTGGTATTTTTAAGTTTTTAAACTTAAATATATTTTTAACTTAGATTTTTTTTGTTTAAACATAGATTTTTATTTTATGTATCCTAAATTTTCATTTTTTTACTTTATATTTTTTTCTAATAACTTTTATTTTTTTACTTTAAATTTTCATTTTTTTAAATTTAAAATTTTTAAACTCTAAAGTAAAATTTTAAAATTTAAAGTAAAATTTGAAAATTTAAAGTAAAATTTGAAAATTTAAAGTAGAAAAATAAAAATTATTAGAAAAATGAAAATATAAAGTAAAAAATGAAATCTTAGGATACAAAAAATAAAAATCTAAGTTTAAGCAAAAAATAATTTTAAGAAATTCTTTAAAAAATCTAAAAGTCTTTCGTTTAAAAATCTAAATTTAAAAAATGAAAACTTAAAGTAAAAATTGAAAATTAAAATTTATAATTAATTAAAAGTTAAAAAAATTAAAATTTATATTAAAAATGAAAATCTAAATATTTTTAACTTAGCTTAAAGTTCCAAAAATTATACAATTTTTTAATTATAAAAAAGTTAAAGCTTCAGAACCTCAAAATCACAAAACATCATCAATATTTAAACAAAATCAATCTCCCACTTGAGTAGTTTATTATTCATAAAAAAACAGTAACATATTTTACTCTTCATCTCACGAAACTCATCAAAAAGTTGTTTACAACTTTTATATGATCATATGATACAGACATAAAAATAATGTTCACCGCCCGTCAACATCATCATAATTGTATTTAAGTACAACAGCCATAAAAAAAAGCTAATCCGAAAGTTTTTTTCATAATCCTAATAAAAAAAGTAAATTTCGCTTACCTCAACGTCAATAAGCTCACTGGAACAAGTGCACCATGACGATAAATTTTTCATGTTGAGCACTTGAACAGACTGCGAACTCTTCAGCCGACTCCAATTGTGTGCATCATTGTGCTGTATTTCTGGGCATGCGACGATGAGGGTAAAAATTATTGTGGAAAATGTCAAAATGATTATATTTTGGATAATCATTGATGTTTCTGTCGTTTATCACTTAATTTATGTTTGCATAAGCTAAAAGGTTCATTTTCATTAACTTTTATATTTTTTGCACTGTAAACAACTTCCGTGAATTTTTTTATTATTCTATATCACGTCTGTTTTTGCTTGGATACATTTTATTGAATTGTGCTGATTTTTAGGGGTGATTGTTGAATTTTGGTTTGTTCATTTTGACTAAATATTTGAGTCAGACTTTCTGTTTTTTTTCTAAAAATCAATTTATATTTTTTTGTAATTTTTTAATGTATTAAAATTAAATAATAAATAAATTCAAAAAAATCACGATTTTTACTATTTTTACGTTATTGTCTGGGGCCGGTTTGTACCCTACCCTACCCTACCCTATGGTACCATACCCTACCCTACCCAACCCTATCCTACCTTACCCTACCATACTCTATGGTACCCTACCCTACCCTATGGTACCCTATTCTACTATACCCTATTGTACCCTACCATATCCTGTGGTACCCTACCCTACCCTATTGTACCCTACCCTATGGTACCCTACCATATGGTACCTTATCCTACCCTATGGTACCCTAGGATACCCTACTCTACCCTGGTCTACCCTAGGGTCCTTATGGGGTACGCTACTTAGGGGGTACCCTACTAGGGTACCATAGGGTAGGGTAGGTATGGTAGGGTAGAGTAGGGTACCCAAAAAACCCTCAAGTCATGGGTATCCCTAGGGTAGGGTAGGGTAGACAATGCTAAACATATTGCTATTTTAAAAATATTGCAAATCGTCGTTCAATCATCAACAAGAAAAAAAGAACAATCATTAAACTTTCTAACTCATCAAATTTAATAGCACCAGACTCATCATTTAATTAAGTCGGTTAGAAAGAAAATTTTTATGAGTTATGGTAGGTCATGTGGTTGTGTTATACAAAGCAAATATTATGACTGCTTTTATGGACGCAGTCATTAGTGGGAACGTCGAAGCAAAATGTAAATTTATTTGTTTAAAGGGAATGAAAAAGTCAAATGTGTGTTTTATGATTATAAATAGGCAGATAATGTTTACATTTTCTGATTCTTTTTTAAAGAGAATAAATTTCCGCTGGCAGCTCAGAAAAAAATTCAATATTTTCTGATGATTTTGCGGTTTGGAAGCGATAACATAAACATGTGTGTGATTATTTTTAGCCAAAAAATAATGGAAATGGAAGTTACTGCGTGAAATTCCAAATGTCAAATGATTTTCATCGCTGATGTAATTAAAAATAATTAAGAGAAATTAATGCGTTGATATTTCCAATTATTGGTGTCAGTTGTCGAAGACATTCACAATTTTTTCCAACTTAAATTGGATGACATTTGTAAAAATTTATGGACAAGATAAGGGGTGAAGCCAAGGGGGCTTGAAAATTAAAACCGAATAAAAACAAAAATTAAAAAAGTATTTTTTAAAAATTTAATTTTTTGACTCGTTTTAAGAATTATTATTATTTTCTATTTATGTTATTTTGTAGTTTTTAATTTTTTTTCTTGCTATTTTATTTTTTTTAATTTAATTTAACTTTTGAATTTTTTCACTATTTTAATTTTTTTAATTGAATTTAAATTTTAACCTTTTTTACTATTTTAACATTTTGAAAATTTAAATTAAATTATCTTAAAATTTTTAATTTATTTATTCTTCCATTTACTTATTCCACTTATTAGCTTTTAATCATGCTTATACATCATAAATATAATGTTAAGGAATTATTTGTTAAGTTAAAATGTTGTAGCGCTTTAAGGTTTTATGAACGTTGTCGCACAGTTTTTAAGAGAGGAAAGATGATGAAATATAAATATAAATCTATTATTAAATAAGCGCCCAAAGACTATTTATTACTTATAAACTTAATATAATTTTCAATGATATTATTACTTTTCAATCTTTTAACACTTTTACTTTTTTAGCCTTTTGTGTTTTAGATCTCGATTGTTTTAACCAAGTTTTAACTTTTTGATTTTTTAATTTTTTAACTTTTTAGTTTTTCAATTTCAACTTTCTTTTATAATTTTTTTAGTTTTTTTTTGTGTTTTAAATTCTTTATTTTCTTATTTTTTATTTTAAATTTTTGAGTTGTAAAACAGCACATTTTCGAAGACATTTCTTTAAATTATTCATCCAAACACTCAATATTCACATCATGTCTAAGCATATTAAAATATTTGCCACAAGAAGCTTTAAAATAGCTTCCAAAAAAAAATAAGAAAAAATTTCAAGTGTAGAAAAAAAACGTTGAATTATTTACATTTCTATTTCGAACACAAACTTTTCATGATGAAAATCGAGAAGAAAATAGCAAAAAGTCCTTGACAAAAAAGAAGTAAATAAACATTTTAAACGCATTATCTAAGTTTTCTTTTTGTGTAAATCCAATTTAACTTACGAAGTTATTTCGTCATTATAAAATCATTTGCCATAACAATATTTTTGATTATTTTACAAAGAATACTGATATTTCATTGGGGACCTTAATCACACTGGATATAAAATTGCATTAAAATTGTCAAAAAATAAGTCATTCGTAAAAATAGCCGAAAAAATGTCAACTTAATTAGTGACGATATTTTTATCATCTTGACGCGACTGTCTGAGCATGAGAATTAATTTAAAACACTCAACTGTGATGAGTTAAAAATGAAAATATTTAATTAACTGAGAAAAAAATGAAAATACGGAAGGAGTCAATTTTAAATGTATACTTTTACAACTTAACTTTAAAGTGGCATGTAGCCGTGGGTAGCACACGATTTTGGGTGATATGCAGTGGAGTAACGAGGGTTCTTGGCAACCGGGGCAAAATGCTAGAAAAACGCTCATTCAACAAACTTTAATTTGAGTTTTTAACAATTTTTTTGGCAATCTGGGGTCAAGTTGTTTAGGAATTCAAGCAAAACGTACTAAAAATCAGTTGTACTTTGTGTTAGTTTCTAGCTTTTGTCCACTTTTGATTGAATATTTATTGAATTTTGCGCACCCTAAACCACTGCGTCTAAATAAGTATATATTGTAAATGTTTTAAAGATAAAGGTTTTTTATGCATTTTTAAATAGTTTGCACTGGTTAAGAATGCTTTTTCCTTTGGAAAAGAGAAAATAATAAAATTAAATTAAATAAAATTAAAAAAAAAATGTCCCACGTTCCCCACCCTTGTTACGCCACTGGTGATACGGAATTTTAAAAGAAATTTTTAACTTTTTTAGAATAAAATTATGAACAGTTTTAGTTAAATTCTGAAGAATTTAAAAAAATTTAACAAAAGCGGATTTTAATTAATTTTTAAAATTGAAAAAATTGAAATTTTAATTTAAAAAAATTAGGAAAACTTTTTCAATTTCTTTAATAATATTTGAAAATTAAAATAAAATTTAAATTTTTTAACAAAAATTTTTAAATTTTTTAACAAAAATTTTTAAATTTTTTAACAAAAATTTTTAAATTTTTTAACAAAAATTTTTAAATTTTTTAACAAAAATTTTTAAATTTTTTAACAAAAATTTTTAAATTTTTTAACAAAATTTTTTAAATTTTTTAACAAAAACTCTTAAATTTTTTAACGACATTTTTTAAATTTTTTAACAAAAAAGTTAAATCTTAAATTTTTTAGCAAGTATAACAAAAAAATTAAATTTCAATTTTTTAATATATTTATTTTTAAATTAAAAATTCGCTTTTGTTGATTAAATATTAATTTTTTTAGCAAAATAATTTATTACCATTTTTTTAGGAAAAAATGCGACCCGTTTTTATTTACACCCCTTTAAAAACATTTTTTTTTCTCGAAAATAGCTAAAGAAAATAGAATAAGTTTTAATATTTTTCATACACAAGAGTAAATGTTAACAAGAATGTGCGTAATGCGACTGTCAATTTAGGAAAAGAAGACGACGTGAATAAAAATTGTGAAGCTAAATCCCTACAACGACTTATGTATGAACAAATGTTCAAATTAATTTATTGCTTGAGATAAAATGGAAATAAATGTAAGTCCTGTGGGATAATCATGAATAATTGAAAGCTAATTCTAAGGGTGTATTTGTGGGAAATGCGGATGTATTGTAAAAAACACAATTTAATGAACGAAAATGTTATTTTGAATTTAAACAAAACAATTTTTGGAGGGTTTGCCTTTAAAAATGTTTCAAGGATTTTCTTTAATAAAGATTTACACAGTAATTAAGTCACTTCCATCCTTAATGTCTACAACTGTATGATAATGCTTGAAAAATGTTATTTTTTAAATTAACAAATTTATGAACGACTCCCTAAGAGGAAAAAAGCTTTTTTGACAGAAAGGCATTAAGTTAAAAAAAATTATTTTACACGCAGCCCTTTTGCCATTACATGCTATGACTTTAATGCTGTAACGGTGCATAAACCTTGAGTTATGAACTTTTTTAACTTTCAGAGCATCTTTTAGAATTTATAATTTTCTAGGGTTCGCCCACATGCACATACATGCGCATGCATGCAAAAATACCTGCATATATGCAAATTTCATATGCGCATGCATGCGCATGTACTGCATGTAAAAATTTTTTTAACAAATTTACTTTTTGCATATTTTGTTTCTTTTACCATTTTTAAAGCAATTTTAATGAAAATTTTCGTAATCTTGAAATTAAAAAAAGACAAAAATGGGTAAAAAGCGCTTAAAAGCACACGTTTTTATACAAAAATCACTCAAATTTAATTTTTATTCACAATATTTTGATTAAAATCGTTTAATATGTTTAAATAATGGTTTTCATTAAATTTTGGTTAAAATTTGATAAATCTTTATTAAAAAATGAATAATTTTTTTTTGAAAAGTAAAATTTCCATGCGCATGTACATGCACATGCATGCGCATGTATGCGCATATTTTTACATGCGCATGCATGTGCATGTGATTTTGGCGAACCCTATAATTTTCATCACACACAATTCTGTTCAACTTTTTATTGAATTGACTCAAAAGTGGTGAACTGTACACGATTCTGTACAATTTTCATTGAACTGACTCAAAAATGGTGTGCTGCACACGATTCTTTACAACTTTTATTGAATTGACCCAAAAGTAGTGTGCTGTACACGATTCTATACTACTCTAGTTAAATTGACTCAAAAGTAGTGCACTACACACGATTATTTACAACTTTTATTGAATTGACTCAAAAGTAGTCTGCTGTACACGATTTTATACAACTCTTGTTAAATTGACTCAAAAGTAGTGCACTGCACACGATTATTTACAACTTTTATTGAATTGACTCAAAAGTGGTGAACTGCACACGATTCTGTACAACTTTTATTGAATTGACTCAAAAGTGGTGCGCTACACACGATTCTGTACAACTTTTATTGAATTGACTCAAAAGTGGTGCGCTACACACGATTCTGTACAACTTTTATTGAATTGACTCAAAAGTGGTGAACTGCACACGATTCTGTACAACTTTTATTGAATTGACTCAAAAGTGGTGAACTGCACACGATTCTGAACGATTTTTATTGATACTAGAAAGTTTTCGTTTTATAGAAAAGCGCAAAAGATAGTTTAGGGAGTGTTTTGAATTTGTTTTCTATCCTCTTAAAACATTTCTGTTTTAACTTTACTTTCAAATAATCAACTTTAAAGTTTTAACCCAAAATAAACTTAATTTTAATCAGAAATGCCTCAAACACCTACACAGATTTTTTTTTGATCCGATTTCATTGAATTTTTTATTTTGTGAGTTCGTTTTTGTTTAAATTAAAAATGTGAACTCTTCTTGGGTACAATCTGTTCTTTTGTTAAGTCTAAAGTGAGGAAACGCACACATGTTTCAATTTCAATAAGAAAATCTGAGGGTTTCTGTTTACTTTGCAATCTTTTTCGATTGATTTGAGAGTCTTTGTTGTATTTTTGAGATGGATCCAAAATATTGAGAGAAAATGAAGATTCTTAAATATCAAAAAGCTCAATTAGATGTTTGTTTTACGTGATTTTGGTAACAAAAACAAGCTGAAGGACACATTATTAGACAAAACAAAGTTTTTCTTAAAAACTCAAGTTGTGATAAAATTAATCTATTGACTAAGGTTGAACAAAATTCAATTCTCTCCGGCAATCAACAAAAATCATCACAAAAAATAGGTTTTCTTATGTTTTTCAATAGCAAAGATGATTTATTATTGAAAATATACAGATAAAAACTTTTCATATACTTGGTGTAGGATGGCTATTTAATAGATTTTTTTTCTATTTTCTGGAGGTATGCAAATACATTTTCAATTCACATTTTAAAGAGGGGGGACCCCCTTACATACGTCCTTGCCAAAGGTATATCCTATGGCAATGATGTCTACTCTGTGTGCAGTGAATAAATTTCAGAAGCTCAAAAACCATGGTTTTTGAGAAATTCATTCACTTGAGCTACGAATTCAAGGTCAATTTTTGGTTTATAAGTGTGCCGCGGAAAAAAGGTTGGACACCACTGTTCTATGGCTATCCTGGATAGATACCTGTCACAAATTTCACTTTTTAGTTCCAACCAACAATTTTATGATCAAAAAAATATTCAATCAGCGATTAAAAAAATATCCCAGAACGTAAACAAACCACGCACTCTACAGAGGAAATGGATGCAGCAAAAAAAACTGAAAATCCAAACAAACATTTCTCACTTCACAAATACTGACTTCAAGGTCGCATACTTTTTTTTCCTAAAAAAACTGAAATTTTTTTATTGGATATCCGATTTTCTCTATTTCAAAAAATGTCATCTTGCTATGTTTATTTAATTTTTTTTGTAACAATTTATCATTTTTGATCGA
Source organism: Chironomus tentans (assembly GCA_963573255.1). Taxonomy (NCBI): domain Eukaryota; kingdom Metazoa; phylum Arthropoda; class Insecta; order Diptera; family Chironomidae; genus Chironomus; species Chironomus tentans. Next base: position 8,142,181 of record OY754305.1, read on the forward strand.
AAACCTTTTTGAATAAATCATCTGGAGTCGGCTTGGATTTTTTTTTCGAGTTGATATGTTTGAATGACGCTAAAAAAAATTATAGAAGGACGTTTTGAATATTTGTTGATGACATTTATAAAATGTTTACTGATATCCTGACTGATATTTTCGAAATTTTTTGATGTTTTTGATATTTTTTTAATTTTTTGATATTTTCGAAATTTTTGATATTTTTCAAATTTTTTGATTTCTTTCAAATTTTTTGATATTTTTCAAATTTTTTGATATTTTTCAAATTTTTTGATATTTTTCAAATTTTTTGATATTTTTCAAATTTTTTGATATTTTTTAAATTTTTTAATATTTTTCAAGTTTTTTGATATTTTTTTCAATTTTTTTGATATTTTTCAAATTTTTGATTTTTTTCAAATTTTTAATGTTTTTCAAATTTATTAAAATTTCAAATTCACATAAATAGTTTCATTAATTACACTAAATTTACGCCAATATTAAGCACAAATTTATTTTATTTTTTTTGTTCAATTTTCAACTGAATCAAAATTTTTTAGTTTACTTTAAGAGTTTATTTAAATAATTTCAACATTTTTATAATTTACCTTTTGAGAAAGGTCACAAAAAGAAGTAATATTCAAAAAATGTGATCTTAATAATGAACAAAAAACGAAACAAACATCTCAAGAACTTCCTTCTGACTTAATTAACAATGAATGTGAAAAAAATTTATCACAAGTGTCACGATTCTGCCCCAACTCAACACTTTTCAACTCCAACAAATAATGAAATTTTCTTCTCACAAATGGAAATAGAAATTGATTGTGTCGAGTAATAAATGTTGGATAATTGAGGAAATTGTGAGCATTCATTCATTAAACTCAATTAATTGTAGGTTGTTCATCTGCTCACTTTTTGGTATGACAGTTCCACTTTTTAGACAAATGTCCCACGTCGTGCTTTGGAACCAAACAGGAGGAATACAATTCACCGAACCGGACAAAAAATTTATCTTATTTGTCTACTTTTTCTAAGTTTTTATCCATTTTGTTCGATTTGTCCAAGTTTTCCAAGTTTTTGTCGGAGTTGTATTCCTCTTGAACCCAAGCGTCCCAAAAAACCACTACAAATTTAATTATGTCCCGCTATTATTAAAGGTTGAAATCGAGTCATCACCCCCTTTTCTGTCAAAAGTCGATGGTCAGCCTAATTAATTGACATCCTTATTCTTCTTTATCTGACGTCCGAAAACTTTTCCTACGTGAATTTGTGAAAATGTTCATGATTAAGTAATTATTGAGGGTTGTTAATGGGAAAATTGGCAGAAGTTTTTGGGTTTATGATGTAACTGAGAATCAGGAATGAAACTTTGTGTTGTAAACTGATGGAATCTTGATAAAAATTAATATTTTATTAGTTTGGGAATATTCAAGCCGATACTGTACTGTTTTCCCAAAATATGACGCACAAATCAAAATTGTTAACATTTTGGCCGAGACATTACTATTTTTCCAAAATATGACGCACAAATCAAATAATCCAACCCTTTTCAATCTACCATCCCAAAAAAGTATCCCTTCAATTTCAATTTAATCGATTTTATCCAATGGAACTGAATAGTTCCAACCTCATTACGGTCAATCAAATCATTCAATTTACATTCCATTATGTTGTATTTTTAGATGTCATGTTGCAAATAGAGCATGTGATGAAATGAACATCTTCTTATTCCTTTTGATCCATTAATATCAATTCGACATTACAACAAGTGTCTGAGGTCATGGCTGAGTGATATTGACATAGATAGAATTATTGGATTTTTATTGTTTGGGAGAAAATTCCTTCTGGTTTACGGATGACAAGATCTGAGGGGTCGTTTGAAAATTATGTCATGATTTAGGGGGGGGGGGGGGAGAATTTGTGACAGTCCAAATATAAATTTTTTCTTTCTTTGGAAAATTTGTGACAAGGGGTCGAAAAAGTCGTTTTTTTGCGTGATGCAATTGTCGAACGACCCCTAATGGGAATTTTTTGTAACATTTTTGTCTACTTATTTGAATTTTTCTTCTCAAAGTGGCCCAACAGTTCAGTTAATTAATATAAATACAGACTGTTATGGAGATGAGACGGAAAATTTATTAGAGCTTAAAATCGGATTATTTTTTTTACCATAACTCAACATTTTGTGGAATTATTCTACTTTCACAATGAGTTATGGTTAAGGAGATTTTGGTTTAATGGAGCTTAAAAGCTCGCGAGCTTGAAATTCACCACAATATTATGTTTTTGCAGTAAAAATGAAACAAATTGAGTTAATTAATTTCAAAAATTATTTACAATTTAATCTTCTAGAAGGTTTTTTGGATGTTATGAAACATTTAATGGGGGGATGAGGGTTCGGAGGATTTCTAGAGTTTGTTGTGTTTTTCATGCAAATTTAATGAAGAACTTCTTAAAAAGAAGTCGAAATTTGTATTAAGTTAAGTCGTCTGTAAGAATCTCTCCATAACATCTGAATGATCGCCACATTAATCTCTGCACTATCGCTTGTTTATCAGAGGATTTTTTTGGTGCTCAACAATGGATCAACTTGTTTATTTCTTCTTGTTTGTTTATCGACTTTATTAGTCAATCATCACATCAATCACGATAAGTTTACTCAACTAGTTGTATGAAATTAAGGTCATAGTAAGCAATCTTTTAGGAGGGGGGGGGGGTGCCCAGTTTTTTTAAAATTTATCCCGAACGGCACAAAACGAGAGGTTTTGATTTCAATCCAGCCCTATGCTGGAGTCACGCCAGCCCAGGGAAGGTTTTCCTCTCGATTATCCGACTTGTGCCATTCGGGTATCTTTGAAATTTTAATTTAATTTTCGTACTTTTTTAGAAATTACAAACAAAACATATTTTGTGGTTAAAATTTTTTAAAAAATTAAAATTTGTGTTGAAAATTAACAACAAAAAGTGGGGTAACCGGGCCACCTAGTGACCATCCCATGACTACACCTGGTATAAATGTTATTGAAATTTTTATATTTGTCATGAAAATAAATTGGACTTTAATGTTTTCTCGAAATATGACGCAAAATTCAGTTTTTTTTTTGGAATATTCAAGACAAAATTCAATTAAAATCTAAAAACAAAATATAAATCATTGAAATAATTTTCAATTAATCCATCCTTCGAAGAAATAAATTAACAAAATTTCTCTCCACGTTTAGACGACCTTTTTCATAATAATTATTTAAAAACTCATTTTTTGCTCCTTTTTAAAGTTAAATCCATAAAAATTCCTAAATCATCAACCGTTGGATGAGAAAGCGTAAAAATCAACCTTAAAAGCTCTTAATCTTTCAAGAATTTTACTATACAAATTATAAAAAAATTTGTTTTGAGTTTATTGATATCCTAAATTGATAAAAAAAATAAAAGGTTGAAAACCAAATTCCTAGTAATTAATCTCCACTGAAGTGTTTACCAACTCAAAAAAAATTAATTTAATCGTAGTAGTTCAGCACTTGTAGCTCACTAGTAAGTTTTAATGAGATTTGAAGTTTATTTTTCAATTTGTCAAGAGCAAAAGATAAAATATTTCTTATGGGAAAATTGAAAAAAAAACAAGCGTTGAGGTTAAATTACTATAATCTCTCATTTAAGCTGTAAACTTCTCATCATAAAAGTCTGACAGAAAGCTTACTGCTCCTGATTATAGATTAAAATGCTGTCATGGAATATTATATTTCAATAAAAAACTTTAAATAATTTTTAAAAAATATTAAATATCTCAAATGATCATAAAGAAGCAAAAATTACTGAAAGTAATGAGAAAAAGTTGGTGAAAATCTTAACAATTTTATTCGGCATGCGACAAATTTGGCTAATTTTTGTCATTTTTCTATTCAACAGGTGAATGATAGCTTAAAAAGCAGACAATATATTATGGGACGAATCGAAATTTTTTTTCAAAAATTATTTTAGTAGCTTATCTGAAAGGGGTTAGTCTAAGGTATAAGAAAGTATAAAAATTTTGGACCAGAAGTCAGCAGTGCTGGAGATATAGCACAAAAGGTATCTTGATGACCATTGATGGTGGCCATTTTCAAATCATCATAACTTTTTACTGCTTCCACCGATTTTTATAAACTTTTCTTTATTTGACAGCTATGAATAAGGGGTCGTTCGCAAATTACGTCACGCTTTTAGGGGGGAGGGGGGGTCAAAGAATTTGTGACAGTCCATAAAAAAGATTTTTTTTTCTTTGGAAAATTTGTGACAAGGAGGGGGGAGGGGGATTGAAAAAGTCGTTTTTTAGCGTGACGTAATTTACGAATGACCCCTAAGAGCTTTAATAAAAATATTAGCTTTTATAATTTGGAGCTATGCACAGTGCATAAAACCCCGAAAAACCGAAAAAATACCTAGTTGGCCACACTAATTTTAGGTATGCGGATCACGAGTGTGATTAAATTTTTTTCTTTTTGTGCTCTCTTAGCTTGATCTACAATAAAAACATAAGTTTTGATTTTAGTTTCTCTACTTTGCTACCAAAAAAATGGAATTTTCTCGAAAAAAATTGATTTTTTTCGAATTTTTAGCTTCTGAGAGCCATAACTCTTGGTAGAATATGAGAGGGGAAGCATGTCTTGGCATTTTCTTATAGCTTGTTATTGTAGCTTTAAAAATATGTAAAGATGTTGCAATTCGACTTGCTGTTTTTGCAGTTTTAGGCTACTTGAAAGTCAAAAAATTGGGGTACCCCAATACAAATTTTTAACATTATTATTGATTAAATTTAAAAAAGGATGATTTTTGTGAAAACTAATAACCAGAAGTAATTAAAAACTTGTCCCATTTTGGTTGACTCATTTTTAATTAAATAAAATTTTAAAAAAATTCATACTATGGAAAAATTGTGGTGAGAAAATTAATTGTTTTTCCCCAATTTTTTTCTTCTTCTAATGAAATGTTGAAACTTTTATGTTTTGTGAAAATAAAAACACACTTGATCAGTTGATCTGTTTCAAGGTTTTAAATAAATCAAAAACAGTCTGAATTTTTTAATAATCAAATCAACTTTAAATCACTTTTGATTTTATTATTTTTTAGTTTGGTGTTTAACACTTTTATCCTTTGCGAAATGATGAATATCTTATTTGATACTGTACTTCTCTGACAGTTCAGATGTTTATTGTTAATTTTTCAAAATTTACTATAATTTTTAACTTACTCTTTTATTTTTTAATTTCAAACATTTTCAATAAATTTAACATATTTCTCAAAGTTGTTTTTTATCACTAATTTTTAACTCTATTCCAAGTTTGAGTGCAACTTTTTTGTCAAAATAATAATATTTTTTTAAAACTTTTCAGAATTTATTATTTTTTAAAATTCATATTTTCATTAAATTTAAAATATTTTTCAAATTTATTTTTCATCACTAATTTTCAACTCTATATCCAATTTTGAGTGAAAATTGTCAATCATTTTTATATTCACACCTTTCACAAGCTTAGTTAGAGTTTTTGTCTTAATTTTCCACACTTTTCAATTTTTCCGTCCGATAAGTTGAGAGTCCCGCGATAAACTGAACATTTACTGAATTTCGAGAAATATTGGAGAAAATTTTCAGATCTGAAAGAAAATTCTGAGCGAAAAATGATTTTTTTCTCTCAATTTTTCCATCAGACTTTTCCTCTCTTTCATGTCTCGTGTTTTTCCGAATGCATTTTCATATCTGGATCAACAGAGTACATGAATAATGATTGAAGTTAAGATATGAATGGGATCAGTTGATCAGTTATGCATTCTTAAAAAATTTTCCATGTAAAAATTTTTTCGAAGGAGGGGGACCCCCTTGGACCCCTACCGGCTGCACCCCTGAGTAAGTAACAGTAAACATATTATTTTATAATTAGAGATACTTTTTATTCCCAAAATGTCAACTTTTGTTCCTCAAACATACATTTTAATTGAACAGATTAAAATTAGCCCATAAAATAGAAAAACACAGCACAGTGAAGATTAAAATTAATACTGAAGATGTTGAGACTTGCTTTACATTCTTCTCATCGATGTTCAAATCATCCTTTTGTTGATCATTGAGCTTTTCACTTACAAAGTCCTTCAACTCTTCCTTCTTGGTTTCAGGAAGCTAAAAGTAATGATGTGATTAGTATAAAATATTAAAAGAATTTGACTTAGTGCCTTACCAAGTAAATCAATGTACAGACTGAAATGCTGACAAGTCCCAGCATTGTTGTAAATTTGGGTAGGCTGTAAGCTTCTGCTGATGCGTGATAGAAATCAACTGGAAATTTTAAATAAGAATGTTAGAAATTCAATTCAAAATTGAACTTCATCCGCCATTTTGAATTTAAAAGTGAACTTCATCCGACATTTTGAATTTAAAATGGAACATTAGCCACCATTTTTAATTCAAAATTGAACTTAAGCTGCCATTTTGAATTCAATATTGAACATTAGCCACCATTTTGAATTCAAAATTGAACTTAAGCTGCCATTTTGAATTCAAAATTGAACTTAAGCTGCCATTTTGAATCCAAAATTGAACTTAGGCTGCCATTTTGAATTCAAAATTAAACATTAGCAGCCATTTTGAATTCAAAATTAAACATTATCCGCCATTTTGAATTCTTAATTGAAAATTATCCGCCATTTTGAATTCAAAATTGAACCTTATCCGCCATTTTGAATTCAAAATTGAACTTCATTCGCCATTTTGAATTCAAAATTGAACATTAGTCGCCATTTTGAATTGAAAATAGAAAAACTCACCAATACTTGAAGCATAATATCCAGTGAGGTATCCGGCAGATCCAGTAACACCGACAGCAGTACTTCTAATTTCTGTTGGGAAAATTTCAGCAATGTGTAAAGAAAGCAATGCAATTGCTGGATTTCCAAAGCATCGACACATTGTGAGTAAATATTGGTAGAATGGAAGTTCCTCTGATGGAAGTGCAGCACCAAGAATCAATGCTGATCCTAAAAGGATGACTAAAGAGATGTGAAGGCATTTTCTGGGTAGCCAGTAGACGAGGAATGCTGAGGCGATGTAACCGAATACGTCGTAGACTGTAGACATTTTGATATGACTGTCAAAATCTTGATAGACAACTTTCATGTCGCAAAAATTGAATGCAAAGAACCAGAATGAGAAAATGGCAATTGAAAGCCATGACAAGTGCCAGTAATTTGCTGAGCAGAAGAATTGGACGAGTTTGAGGTTTTTAATGAATTTTGGAAATGAAAAGTCATCATTTGTGCTTGTCTTTGGTTCATCATCTTGAGCAAATTCAGAGGCAGCAGGTTTTTCACCATTCAATTCACTGTAAGCTTCTTCGTACTGCTTCTTGGATATTAAATGTTTTGGCGAGTCAACGAGATACCTGCAGAGAAAATTAATAAAATAAAATAGTCCCAAAATCGATCATGTCTCAACTTACTTAATAAAAATCATCAAAACTGCTGTGCTAATGGCCAATAAAATTTGATTAGTCCTAATTTTCCCATCAGCAGCTGATGATGCTGTGTATTGCCACATCATGCCAAAGGCGACAGACAAATTGATCAAAATTCCGAAAATTTCACGTAATTTTCTTTGAGAGTTTTCTACTAGAATTACGAATAGTAAGTTAATGATGCCATATCCACAGAAACCAACGGTAAATCTTGACCACATGTAAACTGTTGATGTTTGGAAATATGCTGGTAGGAAGGCTGCAAATATGTATGGAAATACTGCGATGTTGAATGATATTTTGCGACCGAGTCTAGAAAATAATTCAAAAAATTAAAATTTGAAAATTAATATCAAGTTTTTTGAAACCTAACCTCAAAATTAATTTCGAAACCTAACCTCAAAATTAATTTTGAAACCTAACCTCAAAGTTTATTTTGAAACCTAACCTTAAATATTTTTTTTAACTTTAACCTCAAAATTAATTTTGAAACCTAACCTCAAAATTAGTTTTGAAACCTAACCTCAAAATTAATTTTGAAACCTAACCTCAAAGTTTATTTTGAAACCTAACCTTAAATATTTTTTTTAACTTTAAACTCAAAGTTTATTTTGAAACCTAACCTCAAAATTAATTTTGAAACCTAACCTCAAAGTTTATTTTGAAACCTAACCTTAAATATTTTTTTTAACTTTAACCTCAAAGTTTATTTTGAAACATAACCTCAAAATTAATTTTTAAACCTAACCTCAAAATTAAATTTGAAACCTAACCTCAAAATTATTTTGAAATCCAACCTCGAAGTTGATTTAGGAGCCTATACTCAATGTTTTTATTGGAAATATAACCTCAAAATTAATTTCGAAACCTAACCTCAAAATTAATTTTGAAACCTAACCCCAAAATACTTAGAATCTAGCCTAAATGTAACAAGTCACTCACCTATCACCAAGTATTCCAAAAATGACACCACCCAAAACGCAACCTTTATAAAAAGCAGTATAAATGCTTGACACATCATCTCGACACAACAAGTTCATATCATCAGCGTAGCTCTCATCAGCACCTTTAACAACATATATAGAACCACCAATTTCCGAGCACATTCCACCATCTAAGTCAGGCAAGTTGTTAACAAAGTCCAAAGCATCTCCGACTGACAACTTAGAAATAAATTTATAGTCAAGCTTTAAAGCCATGCAGCTTTGGGTTGAATTGCTGTATTTGGAAACTTCACGAATCTCATCGATTGTCCAATTTGTGTTTTTGAGTTCTTTTGGGAGGCAAAAGTAGTCTGCTGGTTCCTCAAGTGCGGTTAAATCGAAAAATAATTGGGAATAGAATATTGACGTTCCGATGAAGCAAAGGGCGAAAAGAGTCCTGCAAAGAAAAAGAATAAAAATTAAAATTATCGTTAAAATCCTAAAAAATTCCAAAAATAAAATCAAAGTGTGAAAAACAACTGAATAGCCAGCAGTTCTGTCTCAATTATTGTCGTCAAATTAACGAAAATTAAAAGCTCAGCACGAAATGCTCGCACTGAAACAATATTATGTAATGCAGACGTCATGCTAGCTTTGAAAATTTGTTGTGTCAATTAAAAACAATTAAGTTGGAGCTGATGGATTGAAAATTGAACCCTTGTAATCATTTTTTATAAATTTAACAATTTTTTTGATTTGGAAAAATTAATTTTTGTTGCTAAATGTGAAATTAATTATATAGGTTTGAAATTGAATAAATATTTAAAACTATTTTAATTTTAATTTTTTAAAAATAAATTTCAGATATTTTTTCACTATTTATAAAAATTGTATTTTTTAAAATTTTAATTTTTTTTTGCATTTTTAAAACAATTTTAAAAAAATGAATTTCAGAACAAATATTTAAGAAATAATTTGATTTCTAAAAGTAATTTAATTTTTTAAAAAAAAATATTTTGAATTTTTTTAAAAAATATTTTGAATTTTTTAAAAAATATTTTGAATTTTTTAAAATAATATTTTGAATTTTTTAAAAAAATATTTTGAATTTTTTAAAAAAATATTTTGAATTTAAAAAAATATTTTGAACTTAAAAAAATATTTTGAATTTTTAAAAAATATTTTGAATTTTTAAAAAAATATTTTGAATTTTTTTAAAAAGTATTTTGAATTTTTTTAAAAAATATTTTGAATTTTTAAAAAAAAAATATTTTGGATATTTTAAAAAATATTTTGAATTTTTTTAAAAAATATTTTGAATTTCTTAAAAAATATTTTGAATTTTTTAAAAAAAATATTTTGAATTTTTTAAAAAATATTTTGAATTTTTTAAAAAATATTTTGAATTTTTTTAAAAATATTTTGAATTTTTTTAAAAAATATTTTGATTTTTTATTAAAAAAATTTGAAATTTTTATAAATTCTTTAAAACTTAATTTTTAAATAACTTAAAATGGCATTTTTGTTGAATTTTAAATAAAATTCATAAGCTTTTTAAAACAATAATCTAAATTTGTAGTGGAAAATTTTACAAAAAGCACTAAAAACCCTCAAAAATTATGTCAACAAAAAAGTCGTGTAATGAACTCTAACAGCTAATGTTCAGCTAATGTTTACAAAGAATTTAGCGAAATTAATAAAAAGAAGCGCAAAAGGTTCAAAGAATTTGACGCGTAATGTGTTAATTTAATCAAAAATAATGAATGATAAGTGAAATCAAGTAACAGCTATGTCAGAGAATATTGTTGATGTAATTAAATTTGATCTTAAATGTTTGTTGTTTTTGAGGAAGTTTTAGTTAGCGTAATGCTAATTTTGTGTGCCAATTTGAGTTATTTTTGAATATTTCTTCTAAATTGAAATCTTTTTTGTACTGAATTGATTAAAAAGTAAATATTTTTGAACACGCTTCAATAATGTGTTCGCGGAAGGTACGAGTAATTTTTGTAAATTTAAAATAACGACAAAAATGATTGAATTATGACAAAAATATCCAAATTTTAAAATATTTAAATTTTTATTAATTTTATTAATAAATTTGTTTTCAATAATTCACTAATAATTCAAATATTTCAACTTTATATTTTTTAATTTTTAACTTTCTTAAATTTTTAAATTTTTCTAATTCACAAAATAATAAATTTTCACTCACCACAACCATCCATGACCCTGTCCTTTCCTCTTCAAATCCTCACAAACAAATTCTTTTAAAGTTTTTCTTACTTCATAGGAACTGTTCACTGTTCCTTTGACAGCTATCACGTAAGCCAAACTATTTGCTGTCATTTTGTGCACTTTTTTTTATCTCTAAATTAAAAAAGTTTGAATAAACTTCTTGGTAGCTTTTGTTGAGCAAAGATTGAAATCTCACTGAAGATTTCATTCAAATAAACAGCATTTTATATAGTTGTTACAGACAGCAAGTGACGTGAGGTGATAATTTGTTGACAAAATAGTCTATTGAGGTGTTGGTAGGGTTGTGTCTGGTGTTTTGACTGCTTAAAGTTTAAATTAACAAAAATTTAAACTGAACTTATTACAAAAACTACTGATTGAGAAACTGAACTTATCCTATTTTTTAGAAACCGGACTTATCCCAAAAAAAATATTGGGCCAGAAACTGATATTATCCCAAAAATTTTGGTTTATAAACTGAACTTATCCCAAAAATTACTAGCTTAGAAATGGAACTTATCCTGAAATTACATACTTTGAAACTGAACTTATCCCTTAAAAGATTTCCAAAACTAAATTATTAATGGTTAATTATTGACTGAGAAACTGAAGTTATTCCCAATTTTTTTTAGAAACTGAACTTATCCCAAAAAATATCGGTTTAGAAACTGAACATATCTTTACAATTGAAGGCTTATAAACTGAACTTATCCTAAATATATTGGGTCAGAAACTGATCTTATCCCAAAATAACTTACTTAAAAACTGAACTTATCCTAAAAATTTCCAAAAAATAAATTATCATGGTTAATTATTGACTGAGAAACTGAACTTATCCCAAACTTTTTAAAACCTGAACTTATCCAAAAAAAATGTTGCTTTAGAAACTGAACTTGTCCTAAAAATTACTATCTTAGAAACTGAACAGGCGCGTAGCCAGGGGGGGATTGGGGGATTTATCCCCCCCTTGCACCAAAAAATTCTTCAATTTGCTAGGGTTTTTGAGAAAAAAGCCTCAAAATCCCCCTTCCAAATTTTTCAATACAAAAAATTTGCAAATCCCCCCTTCGAAAAATTTCAGGCTATGCCGCTGAAACTGAACTTATCCCAAAAATCACTGGCTTACAAACTGAACTTATCCTTAAAATATTGGGTCAAAAACTGATTTTATCCTAAAAATTACTTACCTACAAACTGAACTTATCCCTTAAAAGATTTCCAAAAATAAAGTTTTAACTAACCAATCAAAGTCATCCGAATCCACCCTAAATGTTTACTCCAAAAAAAGTTTCCTGATCATATGGCAGTTGATTTCGGAAAGCAGCAACAAATCTGTTACGTCACAATGCGAGGGTGCTAATTGATACTAAGAATAAGTGGGTAAAAAGTGGAATTGCTTTAAATGTGCGAAAAAAGATGTTAAGATGTGGAGAAATTGATGACGACGGACTTTATTTACGTTTTCATATTTTGTTTTGGTGTTTTCGCTGCGTGACTTTTTTTTAAGATGAAATGTAAAATGACGAATGTTTTGTTTAGTGAGAATTTATTGGAAGATTTTGAGATTTTTCTGGATATTTTTGGTTTTACTTCAGTTTAGTTAATGAATGAAAATATACTTGAATGATTAAAATTTCCAACACTGTCAACATAATTAGTACATTGTATATTTATTGACAATTTATTAAAATAAAATAAAATTTTCAACAATTGCAATTCAAAACTCTTTTCCGTCATGAACGTTAAGTTAATTGCACAAATTTTGATGATTTTGCATGAAATAAATTTATGCATTTTTAAATTATTGCAAAATAAAATTATGCTGACCTGAAAATTAAATTTAATAGTTCATTAATTTAATTGGAAAATAATTTTCAGTCGAATTTTGATCGTCGATTAGTTCACAGTAAAATTTGAAAAATGAAAAACTTAAAAATTGTGTGTTTAATTTTACCTTTAATAATCTTCAAACTTTCACATTCTGCAGCTATAAAATCAGATGCAGAAGACACCGAACTTAAACCAGAATTCACAAGTGAGTTAATTAACGAAAGTGATTCAACAACAGAAACTGAAAGAGCCAAAAAGGAAGCAAATTGTTTTGAGACGAAAGTTAATGGAAAATCAGTGTTGCAATGTGCAGACTCGGAATCATCACCAACGCTTAAAATGCCATCGATTGTTCCACCTTCTGGTTCACCGAAACAAGCTGGTGGTTGGCCTGGATTTGAAGTTCAACCTTTACATTTCCCAAGTTTTAATAGCATTCTTCCTTCTAATAAGGTAAGTTTAAAAAATAATATTTCATTTTTAGTAATTTTTTTTAGAAAAACTAAGTTTTTAAATATTTAATAATTAAATAATGAACTATTAATATTTTATTCTTTTTTAAAAAATTAATAAATCAAAAAAATCAATTTTTTACTTTTCTGAGTTTTTCAAAATCAAATTAGTTTTGAAACTTTTATGATTTTTTTAATTTTTTTTGACTTTTTAAATATTTTGATTTTTTAATTTCTTTGACTTTTTAGAAAATAAATTTTTTTAAAATATTTAGTTTAATTTATAATTTATATTAATTTAAATATTTAGTTTAATTTATAATTTATATTAATTTAAATAATTAGTTTAATTTATAATTTATATTAATTTAAATATTTAGTTTAATTTATAATTTATATTAATTTAAATAATTAGTTTAATTTATAATTTATATTAATTTAAATATTTAGTTTAATTTAATTAACTATTAAAAATTTATTTTTTAAAAAAATTAAGAAATTAAAAAAATCAAAATATTTAAAAAGTCAAAGAAATTAAAAAAATCAAAAAAGTTATAAGAATATCATAAAATTTCTAATTTGATTTTGAAGAACTCAGAAAAGTAAAAAATTAATTTTTTTGATGAATTTCAAAGGAAATTAATTTTGTTTTCAAAAATAAAGGGTTTAGAAATATCAAAAAAATTAAAAAAGCAAAAAAAAATCAAATAAGTAAAAAAACATTTTTTTAAATTAAAAAAGCTAAAAATAAGTTAAATATTTTAAAAAATTGTAACTCAAAATTATAAGATTAAAAAGCTTAAAATAATGCCAAAACTATGTTTTTCAAAAATAAAATAAATTTATTAAATTAATTTAATAATTTAGAAAATTTCAAATAAAATTTAAAAAAAAATTTGAATTTTTTAAAAAAAAATCAAAAACCAAATTAAACAATTAATTAATTTAATTTAATTTAATTAAATTTTAATCAAATTTTTAATAAAATTTTAATTAAATTTTTAATAAAATTTTAATTAAATTTTTAATAAAATTTTAATTAAATTTTTAATAAAATTTTAATTAAATTTTTAATAAAATTTTAATTAAATTTTTAATAAAATTTTAATTAAATTTTTAATAAAATTTTAATTAAATTTTTAATAAAATTTTAATTAAATTTTTAATAAAATTTTAATAAAATTTTAATTAAATTTTTAATTAAATTTTAATTAAATTTTCAGTAAAATTTTAATAAAATTTTAATAAAATTAAATTTAAAATTAATAAAATTTAATTTAATTCATTTTTTAAATATATTTATTTTCTTAATTTTTTTAAATTGAAAAAATGAAGAAAAAAATTAAAGTAATTAAAATATTTAATTTGAAAAATCTTTTTCAGCCTTCTGCAACTCAAACATCAACAACAACGACTCCTGCTTACCCCCAACACTATGGTGCTCCAACAAATAAAGTAAATATTTTTTAAATATATCGATTTAACAATTTTTGATTTTTTATTATTCCAATTTTTCTACCAGCCATCAAACACATATTCAAGCAATCATTTAACAACAACGACAACTCCAAGCTACTCTTACACTACACAACCTCAGTCATATTCAGCTCCATCGAATTCATACTCAAATAATGTACGTCCAACATATACAAAACCGTCATCATCTCAATATTCTGAATATTCGGCATCAGGAACTTCACCACAGTCTCCATCAGGATCACCGTCCTATTCGCAAAATCCTGGACAATCTTCATATGGTTCTGAGTCATCGTATTCCCAAAAGCCATCATCTTACAGCCCACAACCATCTCCACAGCCAAATTCATATCATCAACCACAACCACAGCCACATGCTCAGTATCAGCCAGCACAAAAACCCGCAGCATACTCCCCGTCATATCCAAAATCATCATCAAGTTACTCAGAAACTCCGTCGTCATATTCGCAGCAGTATCAACCGGCAACATATTCTTATTCTCAACCACAAGTTCCAAGTGCTTACTCATCAGCTTTGTATTCTTATTCGCAGCCAGCCGTTCAGGTGAGTCATTGAAAATATTTTTTTTCTTTGAATTAAAATAAAATGTGTTAATTTGACAAAAATTAGACCAATTTGTGGTGAAAAAATATTGTTTGGAGGACATTTGAAAGGTTTTGTTCTGAAAAGTGCTGACTTAATATTTTAAAATGCGCTTTAAATATTAACTAAAGTTAGCTTGTTACTTGAATTTTTTCCTCAAAAATTTTAATTTCTTAAATGCATTTTGTGTTGTAAATTGTAACATAACCTCAAATTTTGCACCATAACCTCAAAATTTTATATCCCAACCTCAAGATCAGTATCATAACCTCAAATTTTGCAGTTTAACCTCAAAAAATTGCAATATAAGCTCAAAATCAATATTATAACCTCAAATTTTGCAGTTTAACCTCAAATATTTGCATCATAACCTCAAAATTAATATTATAACCTCAAATTTTGCAGGTTAGTCTCAAAAATTAGCATCATAACCTCAAAATCAGTATTATAACCTCAAATTTTGCAGCTTACCCTCAAATATTTGCAACATAATCCCAAAATCAATATTATAACCTCAAAAATTTTACCATAACCTCAAAATTTAAATTTTTTGTTGAATTGAAATAATTTCGAAATTTATTCCTCCTCAGCCTTATCAAACCTACGAAGGCTACCGAGCTTGGTCAGCACCAGTATCTCAAGTAGACTACAGCGCCGCACAAAGAAGCTCCAGCTCTTCATACTCTGAAGCTCAAAACGTTCAAGATGCTCGTGGAAAGTACGAAAGTGCTTTGTCAGAATACGAAGCAGCACGAGCAGCTGAAAGTACAAAAGCTCGAGCGGAATATGAACAGGCTCGTGCTAGAGCTGATTTTGAAAGAATTCGGGCTGAATTTGAAAAGTCACGAGCTGAAGAGAGTGCAAAAGAAGCACAGAGTGCAAGAATTGAGTTCCAAAATGCTAAAGCAGCAGAGATGACCCAAGCTGAGCAGGAAAAGATGCGTGCTGACTATGAAAAGTCAAAAGCAGAATATGAAAGCAGTCAGATTGAATACCAAAGGATGCAAGCAGAGCAAGCAGCAAGGGCACAGGTAGACTACGAGCAACGATATGCTGCATATCAGATAGCATTAGCTGAGTATGAAAGAGCACAATCTGGTTACCAAAATTCTCAAGCTAATCAAGCAAATCAGGAACAAGCTATTGACTATCAGAGGGCACTTGCTGATTCTCAGGCGCGAGCACGTGCTAATTATGAGAAGTATCATGTAGATCAGGCAGCGAGGGCTCAAACTGAATCCTCAAGTGCTCAAGCTGAACAATCAGCCCGTGCCATGGCTGAATACCAGGCAGATGCACAAGCACGAGCTCAAGCTGAAAGTCAGGCACGAGCGATGGCAGAATATCAAGCTGATCAATCAGCTCGAGCAGCTGAAATCGCAAAAATGCAGTACGAAAATGCTATGGCTATTGAAAATGCACGTGCAATGGAAAGTTCACAGATGGAGATTGAAAATGCAAGAGCTGTTGCACCGATGCAGCACATTCCACAACCAGTCTATGGTGCACCACCAATTCCTTATACTTATGAGAGTCCTGCACCAACAGGTGAGTGTTTTGGAGTTGCTTAAAATATTTTTAATCATTTTCTTCTCCTTTTTTTAGTTCCATGTCCAACAAATCTTCTCTTCAGCTGTGCTCCAAACGTTGCACCAGTTCCATGTCAAAGTGTGACCTACGAAAAGCCAGCACCACCACCCCCACCTCCACCGAAATACACTAGACCAGCACCATTGCCAATGTACTCAGAACCTTACTACGGATCAGATTTATCATCGAAGCAAGTTAAACGCGAGAATGAAGTCAGTACTGCATCGACTGTTTCTGTTGATGTTCAACCAATTTTGAATTTGGAACCAAAAGCTGATGCATCAGATGATAGTTTGACTATTGCTGGACAGGACTGGTCTTAAATGTGCATCAAGAAATTGATTTTGAAGCAAATTAAAAAGCCGATGAATAAAAAATTGAAATACGAATTTATTTATTAAAAAATTAAGTTTTTTATTAATTCTGCTATATTTATTATTTTTTTCAGTTGTTGATTTGTTTCCTCTTTTGTAAAAACTTAAAATAATTTAGTAATTTTTGAAAAAAATAATTTTTAAAATTAAGAAAAGTTTGAAAAAATTGAATTTTGAAAAAAGTTTAAAACAAAAAATTAACGAAATTAAAAAAAATTTAAATTTTTAAAAAAATTCAAAAGTTTTTTTTTAAAATCAAAAGTTTTTAAGGAAATTCAAATTTTTTAAAAAAAAAATCAATTTTTTAAAAAAAAATCAAGTTTTTTAAAAAAAATTCAAATATTTTTAAAAAATTCAAGATTCTTTTTAAAAAATTAAAAATATTTTAAAATAATTCAAAAAATTTTAAAAAAGTTTAAAAAAAATCAAATTTTTTTTAAAAAATTCAAAAAAAATCAAAATTTTTTAAAAAATTCTAATTATTTTGTAATTTTTAAGTTTAATATTAAGTTTTACAAAAGATTCTTAAATTGACATTTTGCTGACAACCTCAAGGCTTGAAGTTGATCTTCTTCTTTGTAACAACATAAGCTAAATTATGATAATCAACACCATTTTCTCTAAGTGTATCTCCACTAGCAAGCATCAAGTGGTAAGGCTTTTTACTCAGATCAAATGTTGTTCTTTTAATTTTGACGCTGTCATCACGTTCAACTTGACAGTAAATACGCCCATCAATAATCTTGGAGTCAACAAGTCTGATAAAGTCTTGTGGCTGTTTTAAAAGTAAAAATTAATTAAAAATTCAAAAAGTAGAATTAAGAAGGTCGCAACTCACAATTCCCTCGCGTACAGAAGCATAATTAGCACCAACAGTTGTCCATGATGCATAAAGTTTAACTTCATCTCCTTCTTTGACACATTCCATAACCGAGTCATCTCCCATCTCCCTGTCAGTAGATAGAGCCATTGCGATGTATTTTGCTGATTTCCATGATCTCATTTCGAAAATTACCTTTCCATCTAGTCAGAGAAAATATTACCATTATTTATGTACATTTAAAGAACATTTTTGAAATACAGTTGTTCAAAAAATCAGCACCAATTCCAACAATTTAAATAAAATACAGTCACTAACCTTTCACAAAACTTGTGCTCATTGTAACACAATCTTTATCAGGAACACAGTCACCAGGGTATCCTAAGCATTGCTTTGTTGTTCCACATCCTTCATAAATATCATCATCGCCATAGACACAAGCGATCAACAAGAGAATTGTAAATAATATTTTTTGTGCCATTTTTCTGTCAAAAAGAATTATTTCATATTTTTAGGTGTTATAAAAATAACAAAATAAGATTATAGGTAATGTGATACAATGATGAACAATTCTGAAATTAGATGCTGCAGCATGCGACACAAGGAAATTTATATTGTGTCAATTTCTGGGTTATCTTTATTTGCAGTGTAATATCCTTATTCGTGAATATTATTGATGTAATGAGGATATTATAGATATTATAGGTGTAAGACCAGTGGCGTAACAAAGGGGGGGAGCAACCCCTGGCGAGAACCATTGTTACGCCACTGCATTAGACACTTGACCCTTGGATAGGCTGACGATTAGTTTTAAATCGAAAAGTGGGGCATTTTGTGCTCAATGCAAGTTAAGTAGGCTGACGATTAGCTTTTGATTGAAATGTGGGACATTTGGTGCTCAATGCAGGTTAAATTATTGAATTTAAATTATTTATGGCATTTTATGATTGCACAATTATAATTTTTACATCATGAAATTCCTCAGCATGTCCACAACACTTTATAAAAGTCACATCAACCTTGATGAGGATTCTAACCTTACAATTGTTTATTTATTAATATTCATTCCATTTTGCATCTGAAGCTAATTCCAATTATGTGATGAAAAACTAACAACATTATCCCTTTTAACCTATTCATTGACACAAAACACTTCATTTCCACAACAAAGATCTCATAACATAACATATTCCATAAATAAAGTCATCACATAAAGTCATTAGAGCGGAAACTGAGATGAAAATTGCAAAAATAATAACAAGAAGACAATATTTTATTAAATTTCTATTTAATAGATGACACAAGCATATACTCAATGACACAGGTCATTGATACAAAAGTAAGACAATATAATGAGAGAATTGATATTGGAGATGACTTGTTGATGACATTTGAGATGATTTGGCAGAAATAGGAAATTTTTGATGGGATTTTGTGAAAAATAGATACCAAAATACTAGAAAAGTAGCTCTTCAAGCATGACAGAAAATAAATTATTTTTTTAATAGATAAATTTGTTAGCAAAGATGCGGAACTGATCAAAAATGATAAAAAAGCTCAAAAATGATCAAATGTTATTTGATCAGTGTATTGTCTGAGCAGAATAGAATCTGGAGTATCAAATCATATATAGGCGTATTTGTCATTGCGAGAGTAAGGCCTCTGTGGTCGAGTGGTACTCTTTTGTAAGTACGTGGGTTCAATTCCCACCAGAAGCTGATTTCTCAATCATTATAGAGTGTTTTGAGGATATGACAAGGATTCGACAATGCTTATGACTTTAAAATCAGTTTTGCACCCATATTTGCTAATAAGCTTTGAAATAGAATTATTGGGGTCGTTCGTAATTTACGTTACACAAAAAATGACTTTTTGAACCCCTCTGCTTCAGTTGTCATAAATTTTCCAAGGAAGAAAATTTTCTTGTGTTTGGACTGTCAAAAATTCTTCAACCCCCTCCCTTCCTTTAAAGCGTGACGTAATTTAGAAACAGACCATTAGTAATTATTTATGCATTTTGGATTTTCCACTTCATTTATTCTTGTTTACTTATGTATTATCAATAATTAAAAAAATATATTTTATAAACAATTGGTGTTACGAGCACATTTTTATATATTTTTCCCATAAATTCCTCACGTACTCATTTTGATTGCTTGATAAGCTTTGAGGCTTAAAAATCTTCTAAAGTCTAACAAAAAAATCTGTTTTGCCTATTTTATGGAGTTTTTAAGAAAACTATTCAAACAGAATTTTTTGAATGATTCTTAAGGTCAGATAAAATCTCACTTTTTAAACCCAAAGTTACTGATCTGTGACCAGTTGCTCGGTTTACACTAGGTAGTCCATACCCCTAGGGTTACCCTAAGCCATACGGGTACCCTAGATATAATGTATATCCTTAGGTATACCAAACAACCGGACCACAGTGGGAAATTTTGGGAAATTTTTTCCGGAAATTATTTTATTGCTGATTCTGATAGAACATAGTCCTAAATATATGGAAAAAATAAAGAAAAAATTTTTTGAATCGAGGAAGTTGGTGATATAGGCCTTCAAAGGTCATAGTCTACCCTTCAACGTATGATTTTCAAAGTGTCATAACTTTTGATGGTATTAACGAATCTTTTTCAAACTTCTTTTATATGGTAGATAAATATAAGTAGTTTATTATAAAAGTATAATTTTTGAACTTTTGGTCTTTTGTGGTGACCCTAGGGGTCGATTTTAATGAAAAACCTATGTTTTTCACCATTTTTTTAAGTTATAAGTTCACCAACATTACCAAATGAGTTCAAACTTTTTTTATTTTATAGATATTATCAAGAGCTACAACTCTTATAAAGACATCAAATTTTTTTACTTTGATTCCGAGTCAGGAGAATCGGTTTTTTGTGAAAAATTGACCTTTTTTGCGATTTTCAGGCTCTGGTGCTTACCACAAGTGGAAGAAGTGACTTCTTAAGATGTATTTTTATAGATCCTATATTGGACTATTGAATTCATAAAAAATCTGAAAATTTTTTCCGCCACATAAGAAAACTAGGGGGTGTCATAGGTGGTCACCTACAACTACCAGGTAGAGGAAAACTGATACAGTCGTCACACATCTTACCAAAAAATTTCTTTATTCAATTAAATCGATAGATCTTATCAAGACGCATATTTTGAGTATAAATAGGTCATAGTTTGTTTAGATTTCATGAGCAAAATTTTCCTATTTCACCGTTGCTATAGCAGCGTCTACTAGACCTCACTTAAACTGCTATAACTTTTTATTATCAAAATATTTTTCAATTCTGTTTTCTGCTCATTATAGCCTTAGATAATACCTTTCTAACGATGTATAATACTTGATAGTTTGGTATAGCCTTGGCCCTGATATCGACACTCATTTGCAATCAACTTTGACCGATCCCGTTTTGAAAAAATCGCAAAATCACAATTTTTTGAAATATCATTTAAAAACAAAACTAAATGTTGTATTTCAGTTTTTTATGCTTAACTATGATAATCATGACTATTAAAACTCAAATTTTTTGTTTTAGAAACTTTCTGCTACTTGTGGGTAGTCACTGGCAAGCCTTTTGGTAGTCTCTTAGGAAGTACCCTATTTAGTCTCTGTTTGAATTTTAATCAAATAATTTATAATATTTATGCACTTTTAAGTCAAAATACATCTATTTTAGCTACTTTTCGTCAAAAATTGAGATTTTTGGCAATTTTGTTCAAGTTTGGTCAGGGTCGGTCACATTCAATGCACTCTCATGGCAGCAAGGACTAAGATATATACAAGTATTATACACTTTTGGAAAGGCATTAACATCAGCAAACAAGATCAGAAAACAGAATCAAAAAATATTGCTTTCGAAAAAAGTTATGACCGTTTAAGTTGTCTCAAAAAGCACCAAGTCGACAAATAGTATAGGAAAAATACAAAAATAAACTTCTTGATAGGATTTTAAAGGAATTTTTGGCAATAAGTAATTATTAATCATAACTTTAGTCGATTAAAGGTCAAAAACGTTACAAAACATCAAAAAATCTTATCAAAAAGTTTATTTTTGTATTTTTCCTATACTATTTGTCGACTTGGTGCTTTTTGAGACAACTTAAAAGCTTATAACTTTTTTCAGAAGCAATATTTTTTGATTCTGTTTTCTGATCTTGTTTGCTGATGTTAATACCTTTCCAAAAGTGTATAATACTTGTATATATCTTAGTCCTTGCTGTCATGAGAGTGCATTAAATGTGACCGACCCTGACCAAACTTGAACAAAATTGCCAAAAATCTCAATTTTTGACGAAAAGTAGCTAAAATAGATGTATTTTGACTTAAAAGTGCATAAATATTATAAATTATTTGATTAAAATTCAAACAGAGACTAAATAGGGTACTTCCTAAGAGACTACCAAAAGGCTTGCCAGTGACTACCCACAAGTAGCAGAAAGTTTCTAAAACAAAAAATTTGAGTTTTAATAGTCATGATTATCATAGTTAAGCATAAAAAACTGAAATACAACATTTAGTTTTGTTTTTAAATGATATTTCAAAAAATTGTGATTTTGCGATTTTTTCAAAACGGGATCGGTCAAAGTTGATTGCAAATGAGTGTCGATATCAGGGCCAAGGCTATACCAAACTATCAAGTATTATACATCGTTAGAAAGGTATTATCTAAGGCTATAATGAGCAGAAAACAGAATTGAAAAATATTTTGATAATAAAAAGTTATAGCAGTTTAAGTGAGGTCTAGTAGACGCTGCTATAGCAACGGTGAAATAGGAAAATTTTGCTCATGAAATCTAAACAAACTATGACCTATTTATACTCAAAATATGCGTCTTGATAAGATCTATCGATTTAATTGAATAAAGAAATTTTTTGGTAAGATGTGTGACGACTGTATCAGTTTTCCTCTACCTGGTAGTTGTAGGTGACCACCTATGACACCCCCTAGTTTTCTTATGTGGCGGAAAAAATTTTCAGATTTTTTATGAATTCAATAGTCCAATATAGGATCTATAAAAATACATCTTAAGAAGTCACTTCTTCCACTTGTGGTAAGCACCAGAGCCTGAAAATCGCAAAAAAGGTCAATTTTTCACAAAAAACCGATTCTCCTGACTCGGAATCAAAGTAAAAAAATTTGATGTCTTTATAAGAGTTGTAGCTCTTGATAATATCTATAAAATAAAAAAAGTTTGAACTCATTTGGTAATGTTGGTGAACTTATAACTTAAAAAAATGGTGAAAAACATAGGTTTTTCATTAAAATCGACCCCTAGGGTCACCACAAAAGACCAAAAGTTCAAAAATTATACTTTTATAATAAACTACTTATATTTATCTACCATATAAAAGAAGTTTGAAAAAGATTCGTTAATACCATCAAAAGTTATGACACTTTGAAAATCATACGTTGAAGGGTAGACTATGACCTTTGAAGGCCTATATCACCAACTTCCTCGATTCAAAAAATTTTTTCTTTATTTTTTCCATATATTTAGGACTATGTTCTATCAGAATCAGCAATAAAATAATTTCCGGAAAAAATTTCCCAAAATTTCCCACTGTGCGGACCCTGATCAACAGAATTTTGATCACTTTGATCAGTTTTGTACCTTTAGTTGAACCAAATAACTTAACTATCTTAAATAATGAACATAAAGCTAAAATCTCTCAATTTTCAATAATTAGTGACCACAAACTTCCTAATTACATGTCTTACTACCTCAATTTATCAACAAATTCACACACACATGTCAAATTGACGTTCACAAAAAATAATTTGACGTAAATTCATAATATTTTGATAACGACAAAATTAAAGCTTACCTCCTTTAAATATTAAGATTCAGTCTCAATGTCAATGTACTCAACTCAAGCGAAAGAACACGACTGAAAGTAAGAATTTTTTATTGAGATTATTTGAGGGGAAAAAAATTTCTCTCACATCTCAAACAGGTTTGAGGGTTCTCAGTTGTCAGGGATTATTGTGAATACTTTTGAAATTCTTAATGAGAAAAGTGAAGAGATATTCTGTGGTTTTAAATACCTGACTTGTTGTAAATGTTGCAGTCATTGACTTTTATTTATGGTAATTTGTTATCCCATAGGTTAATGTGCTTGTGGTTATTCTAAAATTAAAATGTGAAAGAATATTTCTTTTTTGTTGGGAGGTTCATTAATGATGTCTATTTTGGTAAGTAAAGGGGATAATCATATCAATTTTGTTTCATGTTTCAACAATGATGACTAGGTCATCCCTTTATTGAAGAGACTAGCTTATTTATAACAATTATTGGATTACAAAATGATTGGGCATTTTAAGTATTTCAAGTTATTTTATGACGACACTTGCTGCTACCTCAGTTGTACTTCTAGAAAGATGACAAGAAGCTCTTTAGCTGCTTGACACTCCATAATGAAAAGTTTTATGCTAATTTTGTGATAGATGAAAGCAGAAAGTCTCTTAATTCAAGACTTAATCAAACATCATTTTTAAATAATTCCTTGTTGGACAATGAACTTAATATCTAGGTCAGAAAAAGATAGAAAAGGTTCTCGTAGGATTTAATTTATGATAAATGTGCTGAATAGGAATAATATTTCAATAATAAATAGTAATGAACTTCACGGAGTTTTTTAATGGATATTATGAGTAGGCTGATCAGATGTCATGTCTTTACGTCGACCAATTATTTTTTATGGTCTAAAATGATATTATATTATTATTATTATTATTAATTATAATATATTATACTATATTAGGGGTCATTTACTTTGAGATTTTGTGAGAGATTTTGTGACACTTAATATTAAAGAATTTTTTTTGAATTTAATATTTGTCACCAGGGGGAGGGGGTCTAAAAATTCCATCTTTGATGGACGTCATAAGTGAATTACCCCTTATATTTATGATCAAAAAATCTAATAACGACATTAAAAATAGAAGACAGTTCACAAATCCACAAAAATCTAGATCAGAGCTTGATAATTAGTCAAGTTTCTAGCACAGAACTAGCTCCTCATTATTTATGGGTCCTCTGCAGATCAAGCTAATTATAAGTCGAGGCTTAAATCCTGTTAACAAATTCCAGACATTTTAATGCATTTTAAATGGTTTTTTCTCTCTGAAAAATATAAAACTATTTTTATGAAAAAAATTGTTAGAATTGTACTTTTGATCCCTCATGAAAAAAATTTTATTGCAAAAAATATCAAAAAAATTCTACATTTAATATTATTTTATCATTTTTCAAGGATGTTTAACTAATTACTACTAAAATTCTAAAATTTCCAAATAAAGCTTAAAGCATTGAAATTTGTTAATTCACAGAATTACTTAAATTTTTTAAAATCACATCAAAATTTTAAAATTTACACTGGGGTAGTGTATAACTTAGGGTATACCAAGCATCCGGTCCCTGAACTTTAGAGGAGGTTTAGTTGCTATTCTAATCCTCATTCTGAATATTCCCCTACCTTTACACTAATCTCTACTACAATGCCCTTTAGACGTAAGAATTCAAAGTCTTTTGTGAAATTGCGTGCCCTAAATTATGAATCTGAATTCTATCTGTCTTCACTTTCGTTCCTGTTGCCATCAATAAATAAAATTTTCCATGTTTTAAATCAAATGTTTTCCCATCAACCACAGACGATTCATCACGTTCAATCACACACGAAATTCCATTTTCATCAATTTTGCCTTCCTGTAGTCTGATAATGTCCTGTGGAATTCCATAACGAATTGCATCGAATGTGCCACTTTGACGGATTGTGTATGATGAGTAAATTTTCACTTCACTGCCTTCATTCACACATTCCATTGCTGAATCATCTCCCATGTGACGATCAAATGACAAGGCTGATGCAATGTATGCTGCATTTGGTGCTGAGTGCATTTCAAAGAGATATTTTCCATCTAAAAATAAATTATTGGGTTTTAATTTATTGTTTTTTAAAAATTAATTTTCAGAGGTGAATCAAGAAGGAAGGCAATCTGGGGTCGGTTTCTAGAACTACTCGAGATACAACACCCCAGGTAGGTATGATATACTCTAAGCAAGGCTTTCCAGCTTTTAATATTTAATCTTTTTAATTAAACAAAGATTAAAGATTAAAAGCTGGGAAGTCTTGACTCTAAGGTACTTCATTTATCCTACCCTAAAGTACCCTGGGTAGAGGGAAGGAGTAGGATAAGTAGGGACACCCTAGGGCAGTGTTATCCAAACTTTTCTGAGCCACGGCACACCTTGTTGGTAAACCATTACCAAAATCGCACACAGCGTGCGGTTCGTGGTATTTTCAAAAAATTTCTACGGCACACCAGTGTGCCGCGGCACACAGTTTGGACAACACTGCCCTAGGGTATACCATGGGGTATCCTAGAAATCATCCCATATGCCTTATTCTTCAGCACATCCCCAAATTACATACAATACTAACCCTTCTGATAAGATGCAGCAAATGACTTGCATGAATTCTTCTGCACACATCCAGATGGATATCCAATACACATTTTGGTATCGCCACAGCCTTGATACATTGGATTAGCATCAACTTCATTTGGTCCAGACATTTTGAGTCCAATACTGTAACTCATGTCACGTAGCATTGTTGTGTTGAAGATTGCAAGCATCCAGTATGGCAGCAACATGATTGAGGGATGAGAGGCTCTTTGGTATGGTCTAAAAATGAAAAGTAATTGGTTTTAAATGGATTTTTGTGAAAGTAGCATTTAGGTACATCTGATTTTAGACAAATCAAATTATCAAACCATCCCCACGACTCATATGATTAACTCAACGTTCAAATAATATATGAATCAGTACAAAGCTGATAGCCGCTTTGTACATATAATCACAAAGAAGTGACTCATCTCACTGGTCGTTTAATATAGCAAAGCTAGTTGCCGTATTAAAATTATCATTAAATCCTCAAGAGTTCAATGAAAAGTTCACATAATTACTTTCAGAACAAATCGTGTCGACAAGCGATAAAAATGAAGAAGATTAAAAAGTTTAATGATTAATTTAAAATGAGAACAGATGCTTGTTTTTATGGTAAAATGCAATTTGTTTGACAGATGGGAACATTCACTTATTATGACTTATTGAGGTTGAATGGAATTTAATTTGTAAGATGCTGATATTGTATTGAGATGGAGTTAAAGTCAGTTCAATCACTGACATGGACTTAAGGACTATATAAGCCAGAAATTAGCCACAATATCTCGAAAAAATCTGGTAAATCAAGCAACTTTTATTGCATCAAAAACAAACTTAAAATGCTCAAAATATCATAAAAATCGCTAAAATAACAACTTTTTTTATCATTCAGTAGTGTAAATTAAAGCTTTAGCTGTGTTGAAATGAATTAAATTGTACACAACACACACAAACCTATAAGAAATTCTTAAAAAATATATTTTATATGTATTAGACATCTTTTCACCGATCAACTAAAACACGTGTGAACAATACGACCAAAGAATCCGGCAAATTACTTTAAAATACACAAAATGTCTTGCATGTGTGTCTTGTTTACACATAAACTTTTTATTTACTTCATTTTTTGAGTTCTTATGTCACTATTATGTGTATGCTGAGATGATTTGACTCATGTGAGACAAATTAAGTCAATTGCCAAAAGAGGCTGTTCACAAATGACGTCCAGGGGTATATTCAGGGGGGGGGGGGGTAGGTTTGGGTGTAAAACCCTCCCCCTTTTTGAGAAAAAATTTTCAATCTAGGGTTTTTAAGACAAAAATGCCAAAACCCCCCTAAAAATTTGTGGATACACCCCTGATGACGTCCAACAAAAAACGTCAAAATTATTTTTTTGTATTAAGTATCACACATCTCTAGACCCCATCCCCAATAAAATATTTGACGTCATTTACGAACGACCCAAAATTAAATGTTTTGATTGAATTTAAGTGAATTGCGGCAATTCTTCTTTTTGTTGCTAACTGTTCAACTATCTTTTAGTGATAATTGATGAAAATAGAAATATACTAGATGAGAATAGAAAGCATAAAATTGAATGCTTTGGTCTACCGGTAGAGTCAGCCGGTGATGCTATTAGATTTTAGTATTAATTGTGTCTGATCGGTGCAGGGTTAGTGCAAAAACAGTTCAAATCTAAAACCAAAACTAAGTGACAAAAAACTTCAAGTCTGGTTCCTTAAAAACCAACCTCAAGAAAATGTATTTTAAATTTTTTTGTACATACTTAATATACAGAAATAAAAATTAATTATTTAAAAAAAAGTGCAGGGTTAGTAAGTGTATAACAGGTATTTAGAATTTAATCTTTAGTCCTAAAAATCCTGACTCTTGAAATTGTGACACCCAAAAGAATCTAGCATTAAAAACTCAAGTGTTAGTCAAACCCCAACCAATCTCACTTCTAGCCTAGACGAATGGAACTTGGCGAATGAAAGTTGAAAAATATCGGTACCAGGCTAGTTTAAAGCTGAATTTCATTGAATCTGACCACAATATTGATTGACGGCAGCGTAGAGTCGCTATTTTTTGCCATATTCTATTCAAGCTAAACTTCCAGAGCTGTTTATCGTTAAAAATCACTTCATTAACTTAAATATAATTTTTTAATAGGGGCTGTTCGTAAATGACGTCCAAATTAAAGAGATGAGGAAGGTCTGAAGCTATTTGACACTTCACCTACAAAATAATGTAAAATTTTGTACAAAGTAAATAAATAGAATTATTTATTTAAGATCGACATCATTAATGAACGACCCCACCCTTGAAAAATGCATCAGACAAATTTGCAACCAAAATTATCCTGCATCAAAAAATCCACTAAATACTTTTCGTCTTCACGACTTCTTCTTCTTGACTCAAACTGTACTTACCACTAAAATAGTCAACGTGTTAACCGTTCGGAAGACAAAACAAGACTGAGAATTGAATAGAAATTCTGAGATTATTTCTCTGTCTGCTCTCTTTTTCATCTTCACTTTCATTTTCGGCTCGTGTTGTTTTCTAATGCTCAACTTTATGTATTTGTTGTGTGTCTCGTGTCTGTCTCTCAGTATATAAGCGGATTATTGTGAGTATTTATGAGAGTAACTCTCAATAATTCTCTCAAATTAGCAGCTGATCCTCCTGAAGAAAATTATTCGGAAAACGAAATGAAATTGAAAGTGAATTTTTCCCTCAAAGGAACGACACTTTTATTGTCTGCTGTCTGACATTATTTACACTTTCAATTTTTACTCGTGCATATCCTGTCGTGTCTCTCAATTTTTTATTGTTTTCAAGTCTCGTGCTTGTCTCGTTGAATTTCACCAATTTTGATTTCAATTCGTGTATCTTTTTATATTTTCATGGAATTTTTACTTCTGGAGCCGATTGCTCGGTATACACTAGGATATATGCTGGGGTTACCCAATGCCATACCTCTAAGGTATACACCCAGAGTGTACCGAGCAACCAGTACCTAGTTATTTTTCTGGAGAACAATTTTACCAAGAATCAAAATGTTTTTAAATTGAAATCAAAAATTATGACTCATCATTTAGCTATTCAAGTCTTATCAGACTTATTGTTGTTTGCTCTCATTTCTATTTCTCAATAAACTTTTTTTTTGACCTGATTAACTTTACACTTTCATTATTTATAGTCTGACTTGCTCATTGTCAAGAGTAAGACACTATCGTAAAAATAGCAAATTTTACAATTTTCTACGACTTTTTGAAATAAAAAAAATCCTAAATATTGCAATTTTTACGATAGTAATTTTACGACATTTCTAAATTAAGATTTTTATGTGATCTTCATCTTGACCAAAATTGATGATGTTGGAAAAAAGTTGAGTACTTTTTTGATTTTGGATTGTAAAAAAATGTAGGTAAAGATCACTGGTCGTTGACAGGGATGTAGATATGATTTTTTGAGAGAGGAAAAAATTTAGAAAAAAGAGCTCAAATGCAAATATATTTAATTTTTTACAACTGTTCTTAAATTGGAAACCTTAATTTAATAATACTATTAATATCCATTTTTTTTCTTGAATCAGAGGAGGAGCAATTGTGACTAAGATCCTGAGCTGCCTGGGGTTGATTTTTCTGGTATACCCAAGCTACTGTTCTGGTTGCTGACTCTTCTCCTGAATAGCGTCTTTCAAACAAGTTCGGAAAATGCAATAATAAGAATGATAACGAATAATTGGCCCCTTAAACCTTTGACTCACCTATAGTTAGGGTTACCAGACATTTTTAAGAAAAATAGAGGACATCCATCATTGTTGACTAGTTTTATTCGTTTTCTGGATGAATTAGAACATAACAAAACTTACTTATTTTTGAAAAATTAAAAAATAGAGGACAGTCCTCTGAAAAACCAAGAAGATGGTCAGCCTACCTATAGTATCCCTGTGCCTACACCATACACACTAAAATATACATTTATCAGCAAACATCTAACAACATTCCATTCAAATTACATACCACATCCCATCTTTTCCCCTTTTTAAATCCCATTACATGTTTACATTGAAATATAAATTACAAATCACAATATTCAAAAGGACTTAACCCGCTCAATTAAGTTATTTAATTGATAAAGCTTATCAATCATCAATCAATAAAACTGAGATGAATACCGACAATAATAAAGTTAATTTACCTTCTGGCATATTATGACACCAAACATAAAATGATGACATCAATTTTCCCAACAAACTCGATTAAAAACCAACAAAAAGTCATTCATGTGAAAATTTTCAATTCAAACTCGTAGAGTGAGTAAAACTCCATAAGCTGATTGCAATGCAATGATAAAGTTTATGTACAACATCAATTATAAAGGATTAAAACGGAAAATTCCTTTTGTGTGGTACATGAATGGTAAACGCTGATGTGTGTAAATGAAAATTGATAGCAATTACAGTTGTGATGTGTGAATAAAGTGATGAGAGAGTAATTAAAAGTTGATGTTAAGGGAAAAGTTAGAAAAGTTGAGTTTAAATTTGGATTTATTGCATTTTGAGGAGATTTTCTTGATGCACATTGGTCTAATTTTAAAAAATTCCGGCAATCGTACCCTTTTTGGAAAAGTTTCACCAAAATTCTTCAAAGATATCTCATTTTAAAGCTGACATAATATGTGACTAATTCCCAAAGTTTCAGACTTTTTGGTCCATCTGGTGCTGAGTTGCAGGTCCCCAAAGTTGAGAGTAGGGGTTTTTGGCGATTTTTACGATATTTCATTCAAACTCGATTTGCGCAGAAACTACATAATTAATTAAAAATGCTCCCAAAAGGACATATCTAGACCTAAAATTTAATATAGTGTCACATAAAGGTTTTTTTCAAATTTGTTGAGTACTGTTGGAATATGTGCGAAATTTTGGCGAAAAATCGCTCTATTAATTTTCATCGTCACCGCAAACTAGTTGGATTTAGGAGGGATGTGAATATTAGACCTGTTTTAAATAGTACAAAGTCCCATCTTTCCAAAATGGGGTCGGGTTTTGTCCAATTGTTGCGCATCTGCAAGTACTGGTCAATCAAAGTTTGGTAAAAATGCAAAACCGAAAAATATTTATTCCTAAAATTTTACCCTAAAAACCAACATTTTTTTTAAAACATATTTATTTACATATTTTTGAACTTTTTAAGCATAAATGTGCTATTTATGAATGATTTTTATGAAAACTTTCAGTTTATGTAGTTTTTTTTACAGCCTACGCGGGTTGCTATAGCTGCACATTTGGGACCTCACTTAGACCGCTATAACTAATCATAGAAAAAATATTTTTTAATTCTGCTTTCTGTTTATTGTAGCTTAAAAAAGTACCTTTCTAACAATATATAATACTTGATGGTTTGATATAGTCTTGGTCATGAACACGACCTTTGTTTGTGACCAAAACTGACCGACGCGAATTAAATATTATATTATTAATTATATAGTACTTAAAAGCATAATTAAATATTTTATTTCAGTTTTTTATACTTATTTATGATAATCATGACTATTAAAACTGGAAATTTATGTTTTTGAAATTTTTTGTACCCTGTGGCTAGTCGCTTGGTGGTGTCCTATGTAGTACCATAGAAGTCTCTAACTCGTTGACAAATCTTGCAATTGAAGTCATTTCACAAACTCTCATCGATAGATTTAATATATTTATCCATATATAAGACAAAATACATCTAGTTTTAGCACAATTCATCGAAAAATTGGAATTTTAAGCAATTTTGTTCGAGATTGACAAGGGTTGGTCACAATCAATGCAGTTTCATGGCAGCAAAGCCCATGTTATATACAAGTATTATACATTTTTGTATATAAATTGTACATAAATTTTACATTTATTTTAACTTTTTATATATTCTTTAAGGTTCTTTATAACGTTAAATTCCTTTTTGCCTGAGAAGTTTTTGAAATATCATCAAAATTTTAAAAACTTGATTTTTTGCCTATGCTGGTTGTCGACTAGGTGGTTTTTGAGACTACTTTAAGGGCCATAACTTTTTATTAAAGCATTATTTTCCAATTCTGTCTTCTGTTTTTGCTAGCTTATATTAATACCTTTACAAAAATGTAGGTACTTTTTTAAGCTACAATAAACAGAAAGCAGAATTAAAAAATATTTTTTCTATGATTAGTTATAGCGGTCTAAGTGAGGTCCCAAATGTGCAGCTATAGCAACCCGCGTAGGCTGTAAAAAAAACTACATAAACTGAAAGTTTTCATAAAAATCATTCATAAATAGCACATTTATGCTTAAAAAGTTCAAAAATATGTAAATAAATATGTTTTAAAAAAAATGTTGGTTTTTAGGGTAAAATTTTAGGAATAAATATTTTTCGGTTTTGCATTTTTACCAAACTTTGATTGACCAGTACTTGCAGATGCGCAACAATTGGACAAAACCCGACCCCATTTTGGAAAGATGGGACTTTGTACTATTTAAAACAGGTCTAATATTCACATCCCTCCTAAATCCAACTAGTTTGCGGTGACGATGAAAATTAATAGAGCGATTTTTCGCCAAAATTTCGCACATATTCCAACAGTACTCAACAAATTTGAAAAAAACCTTTATGTGACACTATATTAAATTTTAGGTCTAGATATGTCCTTTTGGGAGCATTTTTAATTAATTATGTAGTTTCTGCGCAAATCGAGTTTGAATGAAATATCGTAAAAATCGCCAAAAACCCCTACTCTCAACTTTGGGGACCTGCAACTCAGCACCAGATGGACCAAAAAGTCTGAAACTTTGGGAATTAGTCACATATTATGTCAGCTTTAAAATGAGATATCTTTGAAGAATTTTGGTGAAACTTTTCCAAAAAGGGTACGATTGCCGGAATTTTTTAAAATTAGACCAATGTGTGATGTATGCACATTTTATGTAGATTTTAAGTATATGTGGCGTGTTTTAGTAGTTATGGTCTTTTCAGATGAACAGAAGGATAGAGGTCGGTTCCAGTACTAGAATAGAATACAATAGAATACAATAAAGGGTTTGCAAAAGGCAAATAGGCACTGCGATCGATTCCAGTACTACTCGGGTTATCCTACCCTACCCTACTCTATACTGGGGTCCTTATACTACTCTATATGGTATACTCTAGGATAATGGCAACCTTAGGTATCCTAGGGTAGAATAGGACACTTTTGGAAACACTAAAAACCAATCTCAGGAGGACAGGGGAACAATTAGGACCCATATCCAAAAACTTTCATCTCCTGTCACCTGGAAGGCATCTATCTACCGTTCAATCTAAAAAATGTTTTAACAAATCTACAACAAATTCTGTCAAAATTTGAAATATTCACGATAAGTCTCGTGATTTATTGCAATAATTTTGCAAGCAGTTAAATAAAATCGTGTCATTTTATCAAAAAATTGCGCATCACGACGAAAGTTTCTAATATAAAAGCTTAGAAATTCACACATTTTTCTACACATGCGGTGAGAATATAACCGAGCTATTATCAACAATCCGCATGCTTTTCGTATTTTCTTTAATTCAATTTAATCTCTCGCTGCTCAATTGATCGTCAAACTTAGTCGAATGAGGATGTGGATCGCGGAGGTTTTTTTGAATGAATTAAATTGATAAAGAAATATTTAATTGAACGAAATTTGTAGTGTGCTCAGCATTATAAGTCAGGTTATAAGGTGTAATTGCTTATAATTTTTGAAATAGTCATCATTATTTAACATTCATAAAGCAGATGATTGGTGAAAATAAGTGAGAAAAAAATAGTAAATTAGTGTGATTAAATATTAATAATAATAATTCAAAATCTACAAAAGAATTTTTAACGAGAAAATTAAAATAAATATTGAGTTTTTGAATTAATGAATTATAATAATTAATTAAAAATTAAATATTTCTTTTTAAATTAACAAAAAGCTAAATTTCTAAAAAAATTAAAAATTCAAAATAATTAAATTAATAATTTATTTTAATAAAATAATTTTTGAAAATAATAAAATTAAAACTTAGAAAAATTAGTGAAAAATATAAAAATAAGTTTAAAAAAGATTTGCAAATTTTAAAAATAAAAACAATTACAAACTTAAAAAATATATTAAAAAATTTAAAAAAATAAAATATTTAAAAATTATAAATAATTTTTTAAAATTAAGAACAAATAATATTTTTTAAAAATTCAAAAAAACTAAAAAAATTCTAAAAAAAAGTTTAAATTCGTAAAATTTAAAAAAATCTATAGAATCTCATTCTTATCAACTGCAACTAAATTCAAAAAATCAGAAGCGCAAAAGTAAACCTTAAAAAACTCGTTGTTAAAAAATTGAGTGAGGTTAGTGAAATTTATCAGCTGGCAAGACAGAATAAAGAGAGGAATGAGTGTGATTGAATATTGAGAATATATGCTCAGAAATTTTTTAAACTAACGTGTACAGTTTGACTAAAAAGAGCGATCAAATATTAAAAAACAGCACAAGAAGAAGTGCCAATTGAGAGAAATAAAAAGTGAACGAAAGAAATATAAAAATTATTTGTTTTTGTAGATAAGTGGCAGGAAAAAATGTTTTTTTAAAGATAACTAAATTAATAAATTGAAATTAATAACTAAATATTAAAAATTTCTGTCAATTTATTCATAAAACAGACAATTTATATTAAAAATAAGTCGAAACATTAATTCAGTGATAAATGAAATAATAAAATAAAAATAAAACAATAAAACCATTTGTGTCACGACTACAGATAGTAAATTAGCGTGTGAAAATCTGACTTACATTTTATAAGTTCCTACCGTTGTGGATCTACAGCTGGAAGTGCAAACTGAACCTGAAATACTAAATTATGACCAAAATCTAGTGAAATTATTAAACATCATTAATGAAAAAAACTAAAAAAATATAATTTCAACTTTAAATTCAGTTCAAAGTCCAAAAATGTTTCCAAGTTCCTGCAGCTTATCACTCAAACCTCCACCACCAAAATATTCAGATTTCAATGGATACGGATGGGTCATCTTGATATGCAGTTTCATCCTGTACGTAATTGTTGACGGAATTGCATACAATCTCGGTTTAGTCAACAGCGCATGGCTTGCCGAATTTGAACAAGGTGAAACTGCAACATCCTGGATTGGTTCAATTTTCTACTCCGTTCCACTTCTTTCCGCACCAATAACTGCACATTTAGTCGAAAAATTCGGTTGTAAAACGATAACGACTGTTTGTA
The DNA here is from genome assembly GCA_963573255.1 of Chironomus tentans. NCBI lineage: Eukaryota > Metazoa > Arthropoda > Insecta > Diptera > Chironomidae > Chironomus > Chironomus tentans. Next base: position 8,177,680 of record OY754305.1, read on the forward strand.
GCATTATCAGCACATTTGGATTTGTTATGTCGTCATTTTGTGGGTCGATAGAGCAATTATATGTGACGGTTGGTCTGATTGCAGGATTTGGAGTTAGTGCTGGATATGTTGTTGGAATTTTGAGTGCTGAAAGGTGGTTTGAGAAGAAAAGGACACTCGCAATTGGAATTGTGTCATCTGGAACGGGATTTGGGACATTTGTGATAGCACCAACCACTCAAAGGCTGTTAGATGCTTACGGTTGGAGAAATACGATGTATTTTCTGGCTTCTTTGAATGTTCTGATGGGATTTGTTGGATGTTTCATTAGAGAACCACAATGGGTGATAGATGAGATGAAAAAGAAGGGTGTGAAGGATGTAGAAAGTAATGAAAGTCATGGAATATTTGAAGAACATGAGACAAGCTTTGGAACATTTAGAAGATTATCAACTGAAGCTATTGAGGATCTCAAGGATGTCGTTCGAAGTCGTTTTAGTGTAAATTACAGTCACTTGGAGGAAGTTATTGAGGAAAAAGGGCAGAATAATGACAAAAGTGAGGTTATGTCTGAAGATATTTGTGAAAATGAATCAATAAATGAGGTTAGGTCACATGCATCCAAAGAAAGTGAGGTTATGTCACCAAAACTACCACAAGTTCAAAAAATTGAGGTTAGTTCATCTCAATCACAGCAAGTGTCAACAGAAAATGAGCTAGAATATCAAAAAAGTGAGGTTATGTCACATAATTCAGCTACAATCCCACCAAACTCACATCACACGTCATCTAGACATAACATAGAAAATTGTGAACAACAATTCATTGTTAATGACTCTCAAGAACGCAATAGTCTTGAAAATAATGTAAACACTATTAAAACTGAGTCAAATTCATCACACAGTGCTTATTCTTTAACTAAAAATTATCATGCGTCACACGATGAAATTGAGAATGAGAGCATGTCAGTGCATTTACCTCAAGCAGAAGACGAATATTATCAGGAAGAGATTTTGGGGTCAAGTGGAGATTGCGAGGCATTGACATCAATTAATTGTCAATTGAATGATCCAAAATCTAAATTTGAGTCCAAAAATCATCAAGATGATCAACTTTTTACAATTTGTGGTCAAAATTTAGAAAATCATCCTGAGAATCTGAAAATTTGTGATCATAATGGAAAAGTTTACGTAATTGAAGAGCATAACCTCAAAAATAAGCATCAAAAACCTGAATCTGGAATGCATCACAGTAATTTTGACGAACATAACCTCAAATACAAACAGTACAACTTTAAAAATCAACATAATAATCTTCAAACTGAATCATGTCCTGAGATAGAGCAACAAAATGTCATTATTAGTAAAAGCAGCCAGGAAAACCTCAAATATGACCAGCATAACCTCAAAGGTAGGAACTTTAGCCGTAGCCTTCAGATTCCTAAACCAGGGCAGCAGTTTGACCGCAATTCATACTCTGAAACCTGCTACAAATTCGAAAATGACACAAACCAAGTCCAACCAGACCCTAATAAGCCCCAAATATTAACAATAATCTACAAGTTTGTAAAAGAGAAATTCAAGGTCGTCATGAAAATTTTCTCACATTTTTCAAATCGTGACTTTACACTCCTGGCCATCTCAACATTTGCAATATATTCTCTCTACAACATCCCAATATACTTTATAATAGAATTATTAAAAAATTTCGGATACACTGAATCACAATGCGCAAGCTATATTTCACTAATTGGCATCTCAATTCTTATTGGAATGATCACACTTGGATACATTGGTGATGTCAGCGGCAACCAAGTTAAGAATGTCAACGCCTTCTGTGTTTTAGTTTGTGGAATTGCAGAAATTTTACTACCGATGTGTGCCGTAAATTCTATAGCATTCGGCATCTGTTGTGTCTTTTTTGGATTCTCATTTGCATCGGCGTATGTTCTGATTCCGAAAATAGCCGAAATGATTGTTGGCGTCGATGAATTTGCATCTGCAATTGGATTAAACTTTTTTGTACAAGGATTGGCGTTGCTTGTCGGCATTCCGTTTGCATCGACGATTTACGAAGTGATAGGAAGGTGAGTGAAAATTCTCGAGAAATATTAATTTTATTGTGAATGATTCAAGGTTGTTAAACGGGTTTCCGAAAATTGAGAGAGCTTTAAAGATTAAAAAAGTGTAGATAACGCAGCCATGAAATTTAAACAGCATTTGAGTAAAATATTGCTGTTTGATTAGGAGCTTGTATGCATGCACACTTTGTGGATATGTGCAATTTGCATTTTCTGTCGAACAAAATATGTTTGAAAACATAAAAATGTTTCCACAGAGATTATTTTCATAGGTCAAGCTGTTAATCGAAAATAATTCCTTCATTTTCGTTGTTCTTAAAAACATTTTTTTTACTAAGATTTTTAAAATCCAGGCATGTAGTCGTATGGAATAGTGGTTCATAGATCAACATAGATCCACCAAATTTAAAATTTTGTTTTTAAAAATTCGATTTTTTTAAAGATTTTATATTTTTTAAATTTAATTCTTTTTAATTTTTTGAATTTTTCAATTTTTTTAAAGTTTTTATATATTTAAAATTCAATTTTTTTGAGTTTTTTTAATTTTTTTTAAATTTTGAATTTTTTACATTTTTTAAAGTTTTTATATTTTTTAAATTTAATTTTTCTGAGTTTTTTATTTTTTTTTACATTTTTTGGATTTTTTTAAATTTTTTGAATTTTTTAATTGTTTTGTATATTTTTAAAAATTTTAATTTATTTTAAAAAATTCAAATTTTTTTAGAAAGTTCAATTATTTTTAAATAAGTTCAATTTTTTTTTAAAAAATTAAATTTAAATTCTTTTAAAAAATTCAAATTCTTTTTAAAAAAATTCAAAATTTTTAAAAATTTAATCAATTTTAAAAAAGTTTAAACTTTTCTAAAATATTAAATTCTTTTAAAAATATATAAAAAATTTAAATAAATACAATAATCTAAATTTAAAAAATATTTTAAGATAATTAAATATAATAATAAAATTTATTTTAAATATAATTATATTCTTTCAACAATCTATTATAAGAAATTCTTTAATATTTTAAATTCATGTAAATTAATTCTTATATTTTTTATACCTTTTCAGTTGGAAAATAGCATACCAAATTTGTGGGACGATCATCTCGTTTGGGAGCATATTTGCTTATTTAGTAAGAGTGAATAGAAATTAGAATAAAAAAATTTTAATTACAATAAACAAACATTAATATTAACTAGCCGAAAACTCCTTTCAGACAAAAATTTATAAAAAAATGTCAAACTAACAATATTAAAAAAATAAAATTTTCTACTTTTTCAAAAGTTATTTTGTTTTTTTCTTATTATTTCAGAATATTTACCCTCAAGGATTCAAATGACTTGTGTTGAATTTAAAAAAATTATATCTCAAAATTTTAAATATGTTAAAGAACAAAAAAATCTTATTTTAATGGAAAAAATCACAAAATAGTCCAAAAAAAATTCCAACGCACTTCGATCTTGGCAGGACTCGAACCTGCAATCTTCTGATCCGTAGTCAGACGCGTTATCCAATTGCGCCACAAGACCATGCTATTTGTGTATTTCGCATTTGACTTCATCCCTATTTCAGCACGTGATGGAAAATGATGAGAACATTTTGGGAAAAGATCACAATTCGTATTTGGCGGGAAAATGAAGATTGGTCCAGATTCAAGAATGTTTCTTGAGGAACGAAGTTGAATGTGGGGAGCATTGAGGATCGGAATGGATGAGAAAATGAAATACGAAAAGGAAAAAAAATATAAAACAAAATTTAAAATTTTTTTATTTTTTTTAAATTTTTTTTCCTAAAAATCATTAAAATAAAAAATAAAAAAAAATATGAATTTACCAAAAAAATTAAAAATTAATTTCAAAATTAATTTTTTATATTTTATAGTAATATAATATTTTTAAAAAATATCACTTTTTTTATAAAATTTCACTTTTCTTAACAAATAATTATTTTTCAAAAAAAACTGCAAAAAAGTTTTCAAAAAAGTAAAGCACAACGATCTTGGCAGGACTCGAACCTGCAATCTTCTGATCCGTAGTCAGACGCGTTATCCAATTGCGCCACAAGACCATGCTGTTTCCAACTTCACAGTTGAGTCCGTTCTTGCAAAAAGACGTATTTGAAGCTCGTCAGAATGGAAAAAGATCGAATTGATGGAAAAGAATGGAGGGAAACCGATTTGGTTCTATTTGGGTTCTTGTTTCATTTTCAGGTTTCATAGAATTTTAGAAATATTTTAATTTGAAGGAAAAAAATGTTTTTTTTTATGATTTGAGTATGAATTTAAATATTTATTTAACCAAAAGATTCACAATTAATTTTAAAAAACCACATTTTCATTGTAAAACTTACTTATAATTAAATTAAAAATAAATTTTTTTAAAAAGTTTAAAAAATTCTAATAAAAGTTTTAAAAAATTAGAAACTTAAAATATTTTAATATAATTTAAATCCTTTTAAAAAATAAATTTTTATTATTAAACTTACTTATAACGAGATTTAAAATAATTTTTTTAAAAAAGTTTAAAAATTCAAAAAAATAAGAAAATAGCAAAATTAGAACAAAAAAATTTAAATCTTTTTTTTTTAAATTAAATTTTGAAAATTTTAAAAAAGTTAAAATTTAAAAAAATTTTAAAAATTTTAAAAAAATAAAATTTTAATTTTTTTTAAGAATTCGTCATTCGTAAGCAACATCTGAAAATGCACGCAATGGCAGAGATTATTATTAATACAACAGCACAAACTAATCCAATTGGTGACATGACGAATTCTTCAATTCTGCAATAGAATTCAGCATATTTCACATGATTCATGATGTCATCACTAGCTTCTTGAAGATTTGTCACCGTGTTCCAGGACACAAAGTCTTCCTCTATTTTGAAAAATTTAAAAGTTTTAGTAATGCATCTGACGAGCTTTGGTTCTTCAGGATATTTCAGGGTCAAAAACTCAGTTAATCCAACATAAAATCCAACATTTGCAAAGTAGCGAATGATGTTGGAGTGTGCAATCGGTAGACATGAAGTTGCGAGTAATGTAAACAGAATGAGTTTACTAAAATATGAAATTGAGGGTTTTGAGTTACAATTCTTAATAAAAATCATAAATGAGTCATCTTACTTCATGATTGGTTTTTGGATGGCACGTTGAGAACTTATTAACAAAATTGAGATTTATGTGCTGATGATTTAAGATTGACGCTAGCAAAAATGAAGAATTTGTTCATAAAATTGATTAAATATTAAAAAAATCAAAAAATTAAATTGTTTTAGAAAAATTATTTGAAAGTTAATTGCTATAAAGTTAAAAAAATAGGTTTATTATTTTGAAAATTTAAGCAAATAATAAACTTATTAAGAAAATATGCTATTATTTAAAAAAAATTATTGAACAAAATAAGAATTTTTTTGAAAAAACTATTTTACAGAAATTTTTGAAAAATATTATACTTAATTTAAAAATTCTAACAACTTCAATAACTTATACATTAAATTTTAACTAACTTTTTCACCTTATCTCAAGAATTTTTTTTTAAAAAAATCACTGCGAACCTTTCAGAACGAAAAACTAACGATGACTGAAATTAAATGTGTCGAAGTAATATGCAATGGTATTCATCACTGGTAAGCTGCAACATAATTAGTAGATATGCTGAATTCAGCGGTGTTCAAATTTTATTTTGTCTCGCAATTTTCAACCAAAATTTTTCCGCGGATCACTGAAAATATTTTCCAAAAACATCCGAAAATTCGATTTCATGACCTTCTTTTAGACAAAAATTTTTCAAGTGATATGGAGTATTTTCATAAAATCCCTGACGTGATCAGACGAAATACTTGTGTGTCGTGGAACATAGTTTGCACACCACTATCCAGGGGCATATACAGAAATTTCTCGAATGGGGGTTTGAATTTAGTTAACTTAGGAAGGGCTTTGGAATTTTTTCATTAACAACCCTAGAAAATTGAAAAAGTTTCCCAAAAAGGGGTGTCAAACCCCAAAACCCCTACCTGAATTCGATAATTCAGTCATGAAATTCTGAAATTGATTTTGTTTAATTTTTAGGTCTTTAGTTTACTAACGACCCATAATGGTATCAAAATTTTTAAAATAGGGTGACAGTAGGGGTCATTCACTTATTACGTTACGCCAAACAGTGAAATTTTAGACACCCTTCCCCCCTGGTTACAAATTTCGAACAAAAAATTTTTTTTACTTTAGCCTATTACAAAATCCTAGAACTATACCCCCCCTCTAATAAGGGGTCACTTATTATGTTCGCTTTTTAGGGGGAGGGGGGTCTGAGATTTTGTAACAGGTCAAACAAAGAGAAATTTTTTACTTGGAAAATTTGTAACAAGGGGGAGGGGGGGTCAAAAATTTCGTTTTTTTGCGTAACGTAATAAGTGAACGACCCCAATTATCCAATTGCGCCACAAGACCATGCTGTTTCCAAATTCACAGTTGAGTCTGTTCTTACAAAAATTTGTATTTGAAGTTCATCAGAATGGAAAAAGATCGAATCGATGGAAAAGAATGGAGGGAACTTGATTGGATTCTATTTTCATTTTCAGATTTTGTGGAATTTTAATGAAAAGAATTTGAAAATCTATTTAATTTTACAAAAGAGATAAAAAGTATTTTTAAAAATTATTGCTAAAAAACATTTAATGTTAAAAAATAAAAAATATAGAAAAAAATTCGTGACCTAAGGCTAGACACTTTCGTAGAAATGACAATTTTTAGGATTTTTAAATTATAAAAATCACAAATTTTACGATAGTGTTTGACCCTTTGTCATGACCTTACTTATTATTTTGATCCATTTCGTCAGATCAGTTAGATTCTTAAACAATACAATTGTACCTAAATTTACACAAACCGAGTTGCGTGGAACATTGAAAGAGCATTCACATTTGACTAGACTTTCTGTAGGATCGAACGCACTGCTGATGGTGTAAAGACTATCACGTTCATACCTCTACCACTGCTGACCTGTCTGCTGAATATAGCTGTACATAAAGAATAAAAATTTAAATATTTATAAAAATTATGATAAAAATTAATTTTAAAAAATTTAAGAATTAAAATTTTTAAAAATTTAAAAAAATCATATTTACATGAGCAGCATTGAAAAACACAAGCAACGACAGCAATTAATAATAACACAGTGCAAACTAATCCAACCGGTGTCATAAAGAATGCATCAATTCTGCAAATGACTTCAGCGAGATTCACATAATTCATGATGTCATCATTAGTTTCTTGGAAACTGGCCAACGATTTCAAGTCAACAAATTTATTCTCAATTTCAAAAGTTTCGAAAAAATCAAGAATGCATCTGACGAGCTTTGGTTCTTCAGGATATTTTGCGATCAAAAACTTAGTTAATCCGAAATAAAATTCAATATTTAATGTGTAGCGAATGATGTTGTAGTGAGCAAACGATAAGCATGACGTTGCAAGTAATGTAAACAGAACCAATTTACTAAAATATGTAAATAAAAATTTGAAATTGAGGGTTTTGAGTTACAATTCTTGACAAAAATCATAAATGAGTCATCTTACTTCATGATTGGTTTTTGGATGGCACGTTGAGAACTTATTAACAATATTGAGATTTTTGTGCTGATGATTTAAGATTTATACTTGAAAAAATGAAGAATTTGTTCATAAAATTGATTAAATATTAAAAAAAATTAAAAAATACTTTTTTTAAAAACATAACTTGAGAATAAAATTTCATAAAATTAAACAATTGCTTCAAAAAGTTAAGCAAAAAATAAACTAAGCATTAACCAAAAATATTTTAAATTTTGAAAAATTCAAATACAGGGGCGTATTCAGGGAGGGGTTTTGGGGGTTAAAACCCCTTCCCTTTTTGGGAAATTTTTTCAATTTGCTATGTTTTTTTAAGAAAAAAATTCTAAAATTTTCCGTCTTCCATACGAAAAAATTCCAAAACCCCTCTCTCGAAAAATTTCTGAATACGCCCCTGTTCAAATAATTGAACAGCATAAGATATCAATTTTACAAAAAAAAATTAAAAAGTTGAAATACATTTTTGAAAACTATTATGATTTTTTTTAAAAAATTAAATTTTTGACACTGAGTTATTATATATGGGCAATTCTCCAGATGAGTTGAATTTTCAAAAAAAAATATTCTAATCCAATGTCACTAAGGCTCGAAACAAAAAAATTATTTTTTTGATTTTTATCTCAAATACAATGAATTGAAAGTCGCAATTAGGCTTAAATCATTCAATTTAATTGCTTCTTATTGTTTTGTTACTAAAATAACAAATTATCAGAAGCTGAAGATGATATTTTCATCTTTTTGTTTTCAATATTTGGTATTTTATCGTGGACATGTCACGATAGAAATAACTCGAGGACAAATTTTTCACTCGAAGAATTGATTTTTCTCTAGGAATTTCCATTAAAGTTGTTAATATTATTAATGAATATGATAGAAAAGATCATTTTCTATCGATTGGTATGTATTTGACTACTCAAAGAATAGTTTTTAAAACTTAATTTTCGATTCTTCAGATGAAAATTCCATTTTTTGTCCTCGAGTTATTGACCGAAGAATCGAAATATTTCCTTAATTCGAGTATGTTTAGTGATTCGATTTATACAGAATTAAAGGATTTGTCGAACTCTACTAGATTAACTTATTATCTAAAGCATTCTAGAGTAAAAAATTAATGAAAAATCTATTTTAGTACGAGATTTTTGAAAAAATTCATCTGGAGAATTGCCCATATAAAACACATTTTATTATATATAAAAATTCTAAAAATTTCAAGGATTTATTTATTTAACTTTCTCACCTTATCTCACTTTTTTTTAAAAAAAAAATCACTGTGGACTTTTCATAACGAAAAACTAACGATAACTGAAATGTAATATGTGAAATAAAATGTAATAGTATTAGTCATTGATCAGCTATAACATAATTGGTAGATATGCTGAATGCAGTACTTCAGAGGGGTTCAAACTTTTTTTTGTCTCGCGGTATACTTTTCAATCAAAATTTTTCCGCTGAACACTGAAAATATTTTTCAGAAAACCCCAAAAATTCGATTTCATGATTTTTTAGACAAAAAAATATATTTTTTTCCGAAAACAGGTCATGTTCAAGGGGTCATTCACTTATGACGTCCTTCAAAAAATAGAATTTTTAGATCCCCCCTCCCCCCTTGTCACACAATTTTAATTCAAAAAAATTTCTTTAATTAAAAGTGTCACAAAATTTCATCTCCCCTAAATCATGGACTTCCTAATTGAATGACCCCCAAGTGATTTGGAATATTTTATCGGAATACCTGACGTGTTCAGATGATATACTTCTGTGTCATGGATCACTACTTGAACATCATTTTAATTCAAATGATTTTTTTCAAAGATAAAATTCTAAAATTGATTTTGTTTTATTTTTCGGTTTTTAATTTTCAAATGTGGTACCATGATTGTATCAAGATTTTTATATTAAATGTCCGCATTCAGACGCGTTATTCAATTGTGTCATAAAACCATGCTGTTTCCAACCTCACATTTGAGTCTGTTCCTAAAAAAATTTGTATTTGAAGCTCGTCAGAATGGAAAGGATCGAGTCGATGAAAAATAATTAGGGAAATTTCAAAATTTAGGAAATTAAAAGAATATTGTTTTTAGAATTTTGAGAAGATTTTGAAAATTTATTAAATCATACTGTAAAAATTAGAATTACAAATTTATTGCAAAAATTTAAAAAAAAAATAAAAATTTAGAAACGAACCAAGGGCTAGATACATTCGTAAAAGTAGTAAAAATAATAATTTATAATTTTCGAAAATCATAAATTTTACTGACACTTTGTCGTGACTTTATTAATGTGTTACACAGGGGCATAATCAGACCCCCAAACCCCCCTTTTTGAGAATTTTTTTTCAATTTGCTAGGTTTTTTCAAGAAAAAATACCAAATCCCCCTAAATTTTCCAGTCCATACAAAAAAAATTAAAAGCCCTCCCTCGAAAAATTTCTGGATACTACAACATATATTTAAAGTATTTTAAAGGACATAGCAGCAGCAGTCACAAATTAGTTTTGATTTTTTATAATAAAATATTATTTTAAACAATTTCTTCAAAACAGTTGGTTTCTTAATCATTAAAAATGTTGCAATGTACAAACCGAGGCGCTTGGTTTGCTGTTCCGAATGATGACTTGGCTACGGCGTTTAGCTGTAAATAAAAATTAAAAATATTTTTTTAAAAGGTTCTGATAAAAAAACCTAATTTAAAAATTTAAATCAATTTTGGTGCAAACTAAAAATTAAAATTTAAATGCATGAAATTAAAAAAAAATACTCATTTACATTGAATCCAGCATAGAAAGATGCAAATAAGGATAATAAAAAGTATAAAAAAAGTACAAATTAATCCTATTCTTGTAGTGTAAAATGCATGAATTCTGCAAAAGGATGCAATATGCTCAACATATCTCACGAAGCTAACACCAGCTTCTTGGAAATTAGCCAACGAATTGTAAGTCACAAATAATTTCTCAACTTCTTGGTGCTTAAAATCTTTAATAATGCATTGGACGAGATTCGGTTCTTCAGGATATTTCAAGGTCAAAAACTCAGTTAATCCAACATAAAATCCAGCATTATTGGTGTCGTCAATCAAGTTGCAGTGAGCAAACGATAAGCATGAAGTTGCGAGTAATGTAAACAAAATGAGTTTACTAAAATATGAAAATAAAAATAAGGGGTTGAATTACATTTCTTGATAAAAATCATAAATGAGTCATCTTACTTCATGATTGGGTTTTGGATGGCACGTTGAGAACTTATTAACAATATTGGAATGTATTTGCTGATGATTTAAGATTGACGCTACCAAAAATGAAGAATTTGTTCATAAAATTGATTAAATATTAAAAAAATCAAAAAATCAAATTATTATAAATCAACTTAATAAAGTTAAAAAAATCTATTATTTATTTTAAAAATCTAAAAAATTTAGCATTAAGAAAATATGTACAAAATTAATGAACAAAGTTAGAAATCACTTTTACAAAAAAAAAATTTAAATAAATTTATTAAAAACTGAGAAATTTCCAATTTTAACTTAAAGAATTTTTTTTAAAAAATACAATTTTAATTTCTTTTGAACAAAATTTTGAAAAAAAAAATAAATTATTGAACAAAGTAAGAAATAAATTTCACAAAAAAGTTTAAATGAATTTATTAAAAACTGAGAAATTTCCAATTTTAACTTAAAGAAAAAAATTAAAAAAAATACTTTTTTAATTTGTTTTTGAAAAATATGACAAATTTTTTTTAAAATTCAATTTTGGTGATACAGAAATTAATATAAAATTTAGAAAAATTAAAGAATTTATTTATCTAACTTTCTCACCTTATCTCAAAAATATATATTTTTAAAAAAAAAATCACTGTGAACCTTTCAGAACAAGAAACTAACGATGACTGAAGAGAAATGTGTCGAAGTAATTTGCGATGGTATTCATCACTGGTTAGCTGCAACATATTTAGTAGATATGCTGAATAAATAATTTAAACGTTTTTTTAAGAAATATAATTTTAAAAATAATTTTGTTAAATTTTCTTTATTTTACTAATTAACTACAACGATATCACAATTTTATTTAAAAATTTCTCATTAAAAGTATCAGATAAAAATATTTATTATTTTTGTCAATCGGAAATTCTAAGAATATTTTTTTCTACTTCAGAATCATAAAATTGAGATAAGAGCATAACATAAATAGTCATAAACAAGATAGAGTAAATAAATGATCATTTCAGCATTGTTTGTTTACCAAATGCATCTCAGCTGTGATAGTGATGTTTATTTTCGAAAAAAGTGTGTTCAGGTAAGATTTAAACTTTAGAAGCGTAGCCAAAAAAATTTCGAGGATGTTTTTGTATAAATGGTAAAATTTAGGGAGGTTTTAGGATACTAGTCTCAAAAAAATCTACAAAATTGAAGAACATTTCGATTGAGGGAGGTTACTTGACCACTGGCTGCGACTCTGCCTACCTTATTTGACCCTTATTTAAAGTAGTCATCACTATTTCATCAAAATCCTGGATATAAAGTAAATAACTATTAATTTGAAAATTAATGGAAGATTTTTTAAATATAAATCTTGAACGTACACCAAAATTTTAAAATCTTCCAGGATAGCTTAAAAATAACGAGTCGATGGTCAGTCTATTCTTACCAGAAGGAACTACTTGGTGGAAAAATTTTCGGGGTGCATTAGGAATCAAATTTTTTGGTGCTAACATTTATAACACCTTAATATAAGAACTAATGACACTTTTTCCACAAGGAAATATGTGTAAATTTAAATTCATGTTCAAAAATGGGTCATTCACTTATTACGTTACCTAAAAAACGAAACTTTAGAAACCCCCTCCTCCCTTGTTACAAATTTTCCAAGAAATTTTTTCTTCTTTGTTTGACATGTTACGAAATCTTAGACCCCCCTCCCCCCTAAAAAGCGAACGTAATAAGTGAACGACCCCAAAGTTCGTGGCGGAAAATGATTTTTTTCCACCAGGTAGTTTTCCCCTTACCCTTACTCTTCTCTGAATCACATATCTGGATCTGCCGTATAACTTGAAAATTTTCATTTAGAGGCATAATCAAGGAAGGGTTTTGGGGGTCAAAAAGCCCCCCTTTTGAATAAAAATTTCAGTTTGCTAATGTTGTTTGAGAAAAAAATCCCAAACTACCCTAAAATTTTCCCATCGAAAAAATTTCTGAATACGTCCCTGTTTCATCAGATTTACGCAAATTCAGCATAATCAGCTGAACAGACGGCGTGTTCCCGGCAAAGTATCTACAAAAAAATAATAATTTTCTTAAAAATGTGATCTTGAAAATTGAATCAACAAAGAAGTGTGCTTCCGAAAAGATAATATTAAGTCACTGTGAGAACATTTGATAAAGACACACTCACGCGACTTCATTTACTCAGCTTGAGTACATAATTTATAGACAATTTTCCAATTTAAAACTGAATTTTAAGCTTAAAGCGGTCAGTGAGTATTTTTTCTTCATTTTATTAAGACGTAAAATTTATTTTCAATTTCTTTATTCAAATTTAATTCTTTTTCTTTCAAAATTGATGATTTTAGTGGTCTAAAATTTAGTTATACCCCGAAAAATGATGAAGTTTATCAAATTCTTCATATTTATTTCATTATTTTCAACTCTATATTGTGAGAATCTTTGTAATTGTGGACAATTTATTGACATAAAAATTTCTCAAAGTGAAAATAAATATCAAATTGACTTCGAAATACTCGACGAATTTTTAAAAAATCCACTTATTGAAGGACGAAGGCTTTATGTTGTAGGAAATTATGGAGACACAGACATCCTTAATGGGGTCATTTTGAACGAGTTGTATGAAAATGTGAGTTTAGAATTTGGGGTTGTTTTTAAATGAAATAAATTATATTTAATTTTAAATTCATTAATTTCATTCCAGTACAAGCCAATCAACTCCCCCGACTGTCTCGTCCACAAATCAAAATTTACGTCTCTCCTCGACACAAAGTGCTCATCATCATCTAACGACACTGCATCAATTCAATTATGGAATGATATTTTCCTTTATGAATCACAAAATAATCACAAAATTGCGATAATTTTTATTAATTTGAAGGCTCGACCTGAACAGTCGCAGTTTGAAAGTAGAATTTTTTCAGCATTTACGGCATTGATGTCGACAATTTATTTTGTGTTGGGAGAGGAGAGCTTTTATAATGAATATTATGGGAAGGAGGTGAGTTGAGATTTAACAAGAATTTTTTAAATTTACCTAAAAATAAAATAAAATTTAAAAAAATTAAATAATTATTTTTCAAAAACCTAAAATTTACAATTTTTTAATTTTAAAGCTGAAAAAATTGAAATTTAAATTTTTTTGCAAGTTTAATTTTTTTGAAAGTATAAAAAATTTGAAATTTAAAATAATTTTTAATGTTTAAAATTCTAAAACACTTACTTTTATTAATTTTGATTTTTTATGAATTTTGATTTCATAAACCTTTTTAGAATTTTTTAAAAATTTAAATTTTTAATTTTTAATAATTTAAAATTTAGATTTTCAAAATCTAAAATTTGTATTTTTTAAAAATTTAAAGTTTGAATTTTTTAAAAACTTAAAATTTGAAGTTTTTAAAAATTTGAAATTTGTATTTTAAAAAAAATTAAAATTTGAATTTTTTAATAATTAAAGATTTAAATTTTTTAAAATTCAATTTTTAAATATTTTAAAAATTCAATTTTTAAATTTTTTAAAAATTCAATTTTTAAATTAAAAAAATCTAAATTTTAAATTTTTTAAAAATTTAAATTTAAATTTAAGTTTGATTTTTTTTAAAGTTTAATTTTTTTTAAAAAAAAAATCTTATATTTTAGGCACAAGAATGTGACTTCCATTTCCACATCAACGAACTCGACCAAAGGAACGAAATTGACGAATCAATCCTAGAAATTCACAGCATTTTGTCACATCAGAATATTGAGATGCACGAAGATTTACACTTTGCTAAAGAAGATTTAGAAATTTCAAACTTTATACAAATTCTCAAATTTGGGGCTGAAAAAGTAGCAGAAATTGAGAATGAAAGAAATCAAAAGTTGAAAGAATTTATCGAAAATTTGAAAAATTTCATCGAAATTTCAAACATTTTCGATGAAATTTCCAAAGTTTTTGATGAGAATTTAGTTGAAATTTCAAAAAATATCAATGAAAATTCACGAGCAGTCCAACAATTTACAAAAGACTTTAAGGAACAGGCAGTTGTCATTTACATGAACCTATCAAGTCCAATGTCCTCAACTGCAGACCTTACAACCCCAAAATTACAAAGAAAATTGAAAATTTTCACAAAAAAACTTCGTCAAATTGAAAGAATTGTGACAGTTAAAATTCAAACTTTCATAACCGAAGTTGCTGATGAATTTAAAGAAATGTTGGAAAAGAAATTAAAAAATTCAAATGACAAGAAAGTTTTGAGCACCAAGGACACTCAGATCCTGTCATTTGGGAATGTGAAATTTGGTGAAGATATTGAAAAATTTGAAGTTGCCAAAATTACTCCAATTGAGAGTCAGGAAAGGATGACATTAAAAATTTCCAAGCAGTCAACCAAAGCTGAATCAAAATTAGACACAATTACATCGAAGTTGCAAGAAAAGTTCCTTAAAATAATCGAATCCAAAGCTGAAAAGCTGTTCAACAACTCAGAACCAAAAGAGGAAAAAATCAGAACAAAATCTGCAAGAAATTACATAAGAGCCCTCCAAAAGCTCTTCGAGACGTCAAACAATGAAATTCGAAAAAGTGACGCATTTAAAAAATTAATGAAACAACGAAAGATTTCAATTCCACTTCCATGTGACATAAAATGCTAAAAAAGTCATTCCTTATTTTTAAATTTTATTATATTTTGTATCTTTTATTATTATGTGTAGTTAAAAATAGATAATACATTTTAAAATAATAAATAAGTAGTGATAATAAAATATTTAATGATGGGTAAGCCATTTGAGTATTAAATCATATTTGAGAGCCTTGAGGGGTTGTTCGCAAATTACGTCACGCTAAAAAACTGAGCTTTTCGACACCCCATCCCTCCCCTTGTCATAAATTTTCCAAATAACCAAAAAAAATTGTGTTTTGACTGTTAGAATTCTTCAACCCATGGTCGTATCCAGGGGGGGGGGATCCGATGGGATCCAGACCCCCCCTCGAAAAATTTTTTACGTGGAAAATTCCATTAGAATTAACAAAAAGTACAATAACTTGAGTATAATAACAAAAAAAATTTTTGGACCCCCCTAAAAAAAATTCTGGGTACGCCCCTGCTTCAACCCCAACGTAACTTTCAAGCGACCCCTTATCTGCACAAAAGTACCAGAAACGTATTCAGAGAGGAATTTTTTAAATTTTTTTATTGTTTTCTAAAGAAAAACATCCCAAAAAAGGGGTCGTTCATAAATGACGTCCATCAAAAAATGGGATTTTTAGACCCCCTCTCTCCCCTTGTCACAAATTTTAAATTCAAAAAAATTTCTTTAATATAAAGTGTCACAAAATCTCAGACCCCCCTCCCCCTAAATTGCGGACGTCATATATGAATGAACCCCAAACCCCTCGATTGAAATTTAATCAGCCCCCCTTCCCCCTCGAAAAATTTCTGGATGCGCGCCTGAAAAGCTCAACGCTTAGGTAATTCTAATTATTCTCTGTTTTTTGAACCAATTGACCCTCATTAGATCCTTGACTTCCTCAAAGCAGCCAGCACCATTGCCTTATCATTCTCAATTGGCGTGCATCTTTCATTATCTAAAATAATTTCATTCCGTCGATCACCGAATCGAGCAATCACCCTCGGTCTATAATCAAACTCAATTGCCAGCGGATTTCCATTTAATCCTAAAACTTCAAGAATCGGAAGTGCAGCAATTTCGTCAATTTCATCAACATCTTTGATCATGTTGCAGGACAAGTCGAGAGATTTTATGGATCTGAGCTTGCTGAGACCTTTTAAGGATGAAATGTTGTTTCCAACCAGGTTCAATGTCTGAATGTTTCCAAGTTCCATGCACCAATTACTCAAATCCTCAATTAAATTGTTATTCAGACTTAATAAGCTCAATTTTGGTAAATGTCGAAGGTTTGAAATTCCACGAATTCTATTTCCATCCAGCACCAAGATTTCAACATTTGGAATTAATTTTAAGGCAGGATCAAGTTGCCAAATGTCATTGTAACTGAAATTTATCGACTTTATTGACTTCCACTGCTCGTCGGTTACTGCATTGCTATGAATTGATTCTGGATTTAATATATTTTGGATATTCTGAGCTCGTGTAAAAGTCACCGTAAAATGTTCACAATTCTCTCGAATTCTGGCATTAGAATCAACATTCATTGGCACAATTCCATAAAATTCTAAATTTTTAACATTACTAAATGGAGAAAGCTCAAAGTTTAAGGTCGATGCGAGGATGTTGGACGTTCCAATGGGACTGACGAGTTCCTGAAGGACATCCTCTTTTGTATCACAATTGTTTCTGGTTGGCATCACTTTTAGAGATTGGAGGTTTGAGCAAAAGTCTACGATGTGGGAAAAGTCAAATTTGCTACTTTGAAGCTCTTGGTGCGGACATGGAAGTCTAAGGCGGGTTGTGATGGCGTGCAGCTAAAAATAGGAAAAATGTAAATTTTATAAAGCTGTTAAATTTTGAGATTTTTAAATCCAATTAATTTTGAATTTTTGAAAACCGTTAAATTTTGAATTTCCATAAACCGTTAAATTGTGAATTTTTGAAAACCGTTAAAATTCTAATTTTTAAAATCAGAAAATTTTGAATTTTTGAAAATTGTTAAATTTTGAATTTTTAAAAATCGTTAAATGTTGAATTTCTAAAAACCGTTAGATTTTGATTTTTTGAAAATAGTTAAATTTTGAATTTCCATAAACCGTTAAAATTTTATTTTTGGAAAACCGTTAAATCTCAAATTTATAAAATCAAAAATTTTTAAATTTTTGAAAACCTTTAAATTTTGAATTTTTGAAAACCGTTAAATTTTAAATTTTTGAAACCCGTTAAATTTTGAATTTTTGAAAACCGTTAAATTTTGAATTTTCAAAATCGATAAATATTAAATTTTTGAAAGCCATTAAATTTTGAAATTTTGAAAACCGTTAAACTTTAAATTTCAAAAACGGTAAACTTTGAATTTTTAAAACCCGTCAAATTCTTTATTATATAAAACCGTTAAATTTTAAAAACTTTTATTTTTAATAATAGTTGAATGTTAAATTTTTTAAAATCGTGATGTTAATTTTTTAAACTACTTCAGTTTTGAAAAAATGATAATAATGTCAATGAAACAATAATCAGCAACTCATTATTCAATTCCTCTGTAATCATCATCCTTCAATCAAATGATTCAGAGCTTGTTTGCACAATATTCTATTTATAATCTCAAATAACATTCAACTCATGTCACTAAAAACCTCAAGAATCTCACCTCAAGTATCGTGAACGTCCACGTCCCCTCATTCTCCAACAGATACTTTTCACCATTCTTAAAAATATCCAGTGCCATATTCTGCAGCACAAAGATCACATCATACTTGTGAAAATCCAAAAATTCAACAAATTCCACAGGCATATGTTTCTGCATGATGTGAGCGATGGTCTGCAAATATTTCTGAAGATCCTCACGTCGTTGCTCAATAAACTTACTGTTCATATTCCCAATGACCTTCTTTTTTGGCAATAAATCTTTTCCAATTGAATAATTCACAAGTTTCTCATGAAGATCATGAAAATCTCGATATCGTCGCAGAACTGTCCATTCTATGTTATGGAAGCACGTGACTCGGATGTTATAGAATGTAATTTTATCAATAATATCAACATTTGGTATCGTTATAGTCGTTTCTAAAGGATTTCTATAATAATTTGACATATTCAGTCGTGGTAAATTGGACTTATGTTTATCAAGTGATAGTTTTGTGGATGTATGTGTGGGAATTTTTCTGTTTTTCGGAATCAGCTGTGTGATTCGGACGGGGTTTGAATATTTTTTGGACGTTGTGGATTTTTTGTGGATTTAATAATTGTGAATCATTAACTTTTGTGTAACAGGAGGATTTGAGACAATTTTGGACATTCAAACAATGATTCTGGGGATGCAAGGGGTCAATTTGATTGAAATTTCTGTAAAAATTTTCAAATTTTTTTCAACTGACAAAAAAAATTCAAAAATAAATTTTAGAATCTTAAACAAAATTTGTCAATTAAATTAATTTAGGATAAATTAGATTATATCAAGTATTTTTTATTATACAAAATGTCCTGTAACTACGCAGACAATCTCTCTCCATACGAAGATAAAGGAATTCTAGGAACACCTGAGGTAAGATCATAATTGAAGGAATTTAAGGAATTTTTTTAAAAGTTGCTATGACAATGCTAGTGACGACTTAAATGATGATCCAAAAGATACAGTCAAGTTTTGTTCATGAAAAGGGTTCACAGGTTGTAAAATGTCAGTGAATGCCAACTAAGAATTGATCAATTTTCATGAGTGGAAGTTTCTGGATCTCAAAGGTTGCACTTGATGGCATCTGCATTGAAATCTTCCATTATTCCACTGTAATTAACATTATTGTCAGCTTCACACCAGTCTCATCCTAGTTTTTATCCAATTTTACCAATGATATCCAGATTCTACTTCAAAATGAGCCTCTTATTCAAGATACACCCACATTTGATGTCCTTCATAATAAATTTTAAAACGCAATTTCTTTAATTCTTCCAGATCTTCGACTCACCATCAGAAATAGCCGAAAAAGTAGAAAAACTGGTCGATCTAATCCTTAAATCAAAACATATTGTCATCCATACAGGAGCTGGAATCTCAACACCATGTGGAATTCCAGATTTTCGTGGACCAAACGGTGTCTGGACACTCGAGAAGAAAGGAGTAAAACCGACAGTTGACATCAGTTTTAAGGATGCAGTTCCATCCAAGACACACAGAATATTGAAGCATTTGGTTGACAAAGGGTATGTCAAGTTCATAATCAGTCAAAATATTGATGGACTTCACATGAGATGTGGAACACCGCGTGAAAATCTAGCTGAACTTCATGGCAACATGTTTACATCTGAATGTCCAAAATGTAAGAAACAATTTGTTCGGACATCACCAGTACCGACAGTTGGGAGGAAGCCAATTGGTGATCATTGCAAGAACAAAGACCGTCCATGTCGTGGTCAGCTGATAGATACAATTCTGGATTGGGAGGATGATTTGCCTGAAGATGACTTCGAAATGGCTATGATGCATTCCACAGTCGCAGATCTCAACATTGGACTTGGATCTAGTTTTCAAATCATGCCGTGTGCAAAATTCCCAATGAGGAATCAAAAATTTGGCGGGAAATTAGCTTTGGTCAATTTACAGCCAACAATAATCGAGAAAAAAACTGATCTATCGATTCATGCCTATGTCGATGACGTGATGGAAATGGTGCTGAAAAGACTCGGAATTGAGGATATTCCAGAGTACAATGAGGATGAAGATCCAACAAGGAAAGAGGATTTTAGTGTAAATTGGAACATTCCAAAGAAACAATTGAACAGTATTGAGAAGCTTTATAAGGAAAGGACTGAGAAGAATAAGAAGAGGAAGAGCGATGAAGTTGTGTCGAAGAAAAAAACAAAAAAGACGAAGGCTGAGGATGCAGATTAATGTATTTGATACAGTGTTGTCCAAACTGTCTGACGTGGAACACAATATGCTCAGGGGTCGGTTTCTTGAGTATACCTCATACCCTAGGAGTATATGGTATGGTATATCCTATGGTATACCCAAGACACCAGCCCCAGAAGTGCCGCGAAAATATTTTAAAAATTCTAAAACTAGGTGTATTTTAAAAAATTCAAATTTTTACTAAAACAGCATCCAAAACTTAATTTTTAGTATTTTGGATTTTATTCTCAGTCAATGTAGTCTTTGGACATATTGGTGTGTCATAAAATATTTTTGTTTAGAAATGGTGTGCCGCGGATATATTCTTACAGTCAAGCTGTGCCGTGGTTCAAAAATGTTTGGATAACATTGATTTAATGTTTAAAAAAACTTTATTTTTGGAACATAATATAAATTTTTAATGTATTTTAAAACAAAAATTGTGTTTTCTTTTTAACCTGAGTGCCAATTAGGTCTAAAGTGATGCCGTGGTGCTACAGTCTTGGTCTGACACTGCTTTTATTCATTATTAGGGCTAAATTGTAATTCTTATCGCCACCAAGTAGCCTTAATGGCAATAACATGACAATGGTAACTACAAAGCTGCCGTTTAGATGGATAACAACAATACAAGACCAAAACCAAGGTTCTATCACGGCAAATTGTCGCTCGGGTAAATTATCGAATTTATTTCATGCTTTTAGTTGAACAGCAAATAAGAAGGGAGGGTCAATTATGCTCAAACAACCCCCTGGCTATGCACTTGCAGATATTAGCTTCGTGGCTGCATAATTTAGTTTTGATTCTACAAAAAACACGAATTAATTGAGGTATTTAATATTTTTTAATAAAATCACTGCCTCATTCATCAATCTACTGCTCCATTTTCACATCACAATCTTTCAAAGCAGCTTTAAGTTCTGCCTTAATTCCTTCAAAATCCTTCACATATGGCACATTTGTGATTACTAATGTCTTCAAATTAAGATCCTTCAAGCACCTCAGACCTGCGTCAGTCAAATTTTTGCAATCAATCAATTCTAAATGCTTTAAAGAATCCTTTCTGTACTTTAAATATTCCATGGCTTCATCCTCAATATACCCACAACTTTTTAGAACAATTTTCTCTAATTTTGTGCAGCCTTTGATGTGTGAGAAGCCAATGTGACTGATTCCGGCATCATCAGCTATAATCTCTTGAACAAAGAATTTTGCATTTTCTGGTGGGAGGAGGTTGTAGTCACAAAGTGGTTCAGGTGCACTGACGAACTTGACACATGATCCATTACGAAGAAGCCTAAAAAATTATGGAAAAAAAGTTCTAGAACATTCCAAGAATTTATGCGTAATAAAATTGAAATTTTCATTCAGATCCAAAAATTTCAATTGTTAATCATCACTCACCATTCAGCAGTACATCGATCATATCCAAGAGCCTTAATTCTCTCGCCGTCCACTCGATTAAACATCATATTGACCCACCAGAAAAATTGCCGACCAACTTGAGCTGGCTTGAGGATAGATGATGAAATTTTCAATTGACTCAACATTTTTAAATGTGAAAAGTTACTTGAAAGTTGCGAAATTTATATAAAAAGTTTGCAGAACTATTTTTGGTGCCGCAAGAAAAACAAAAACAAATTTAAAGAAAACAACAACAAAAACAATTCGAAACTTTGAAAATTGAAATTTTTTTGGCAGTTGTTGCTATGATTGAAATTTTTTTTATTTTCAAACAAATGAAAGAGTTTCAGATGGGTTTAAAAATTCTGTATTTAGATAAGTTTGGTCATCTTGAGTCGATCTAAATTTGATCATCTCGGGTCGAGTTAAGTTTGGTCATCTCGGGTTATGTTAAATTCAGTAATCTTGGATCGAGATAAATTTGGTCATCTCAGTTCGAGCTAAATTTGGTCTTCTTGGGTTAAGTTAAATTCAGTAATTTTGGATCGAGATAAATTTGGTCATCTCGAGTTGAGTTAAGTTTGGTCATCTCAGTTCGAGCTAAATTTGGTCTTCTTGGGTCGTACAAAGTTTGATCATCTCAGTTCGAGCTAAATTTGGTCATCTTGGGTCGAGCAAAGTTTGATCATCTCAAGTTGAGTTAAGTTTGGTCATCTCGGATCACTTAGACAGAACCTAGTCCTTAAAATCCACCATTATGCACAAATTTCTCAAAATATTGCAAATTAGAAAGCTTCAAAATATTCATTCCATCCAAAAACGTGCTTAAGCTTAAATTATTTAACAAGCACTGAACTATCACAATATAAAAATCATCACATGTGATTAAAAATAACTACATTAATTTAGTTTTTTGTGCACACAATCTGGTGATTTAGATTTGCTTTTTTCAGACAATAATTAAATGTATGTAAAAAAATCATTAAATTTATGGGAAAATCGCAAATAAAGTTAATCTTGTGGAAATTTTCGTGTGTTTAATTAAATGTGAATTTTTAAACAGGGTTGAATTTTGAGTTTGGATGATAATTTGAATTTTAAGGGCTCCTTGACGTAGAAGTAGAATGAAAATACAATTTCCAATCTCAATGAGGCATCCAGATCCCAACGGACCCCTCCTTGGCTACACCCATCCCTGATATTCTCAGTAATCCATCCACATGGTCAATGTCAACTCATCAGCTCATTAAGCTGTGATTGAATCATTCAAAGATAAAAATTGTTCACAATGCATGAAATTATAATGACAATTGTTTTAATTTTCGGGTATAAAATCATGACAAAATTTTTTAAATTTATCAGTAGCTAATTTAGTTCCTCTCAACAAGCATCAGTTAAAATAAAAAAAAATATGAAGTTTTTGTTCTTGGCTCTTTTAGTGGCAGCAATAATATTTTGTGTGCAAGGTAAAACCCGTGAAGAAATGAAAGCTAGATGGAAGGCATTAGCGGATGAATGTCAAAAATCATCAGGAGCTTCAGATGATGAGCTGGAAAAGGTCATGACGCACGCAAAACCAGAAACTCATGACGGAAAATGCATGATTGCCTGCATGCTGGAGACAATGGGAGTTGTGAGTAGATCAATTTTTTGGGGTGGGGATCAAAAATCTTTAAGAATCTGGGTTTGTGCTGGATTTTAAGTCTTGTTACACAAAAAACCTGCCTGAGTGAAACACAGTGTAAAAAAGTAAAAAAAAATTGGCATCAGGGGCCAGTATACCCCTGGGGTAACCTCTAGGTTAGTGTAAACCCTAAGGTATACCAAGCAACTGGTCCCAGATCAGCATGATCCAACTTTTTTACATCGTATGCCATTCTGACTGGGTCCATGGTCTCATAAGTCATCACTTTGCTAAGCAATTTGCAAGCAAAAAATTGATTTTTGTTCAAAATATACTCTAAGATTCTTCAAGCCCTCAAACCAACTTCAAACTAACATTTTAACTAAAACCCAAATCCCACCAACAGGTCAAAGATGGAAAAGTCTGTAAGGAAGGCTTAGAAGCCTGGCAGAAGGAATCACCCATACCAGCAGATGTCATTCAAACTGCAATCACAGAATGTGAAGGAATAACTGACGATGATCACTGTGAGGCAGCAACAGAGATTGGACATTGCTTCAAGGAGACATTAAAGAAGGCTGGACTGATTAGTGAGGATTAAGGTCCAAAGTTCTGAAACTTTTGACAATTTTTGTTGAATTTTAAAACTTATTTTATTCAAAGTACTTAAAAAATTAATAAAAATAATTCATTCTTTTTCAAAATTCTCATTTTTGTTCATTTCCATTCACTTTTTGCTTCCCTAAATTTTGAGAAACTTTTGATAAATTAAATTCGCCATGACTCCATCCTCAATTGCATTTCCCATCGACTGAAAGACTGTGACATTTTTGTTGCCATTTATTTTATGAAGAAACTTCTTTTTTGTTATAATTTCACCAATTTCTCCATTTATGTATTGTTTAATGCCTTTTAACTCTGTTTGAGTGCCAATATAGCTTTCAATATAAACAGATGATTGCTGATAAATGTTCATTGACAGTTCAGAATGATGATTTGTACCAGCTCCAATTGCTAAATGAAAATAGGACGAAGAAATATATATTTTGACACAATGTTAAGGGGTCATTCATAAATGAAGTCCAATTTTTTAGGGGGGGGGGTCTGGTGGTATATCACTCAGGAGCATATTCTGGTAGGGGTTGGGGGTCAAAACCACATCCTTTTCATGCTTCCATCCAAAAATCTCGTTTCTTACATGACGTCACTTATGAACGTTAAATTTTCTTCAACTTACCATTAATATGAGCATTTTCCTTCAAATCTTTGAGTTCGAACAACGGCTGACTTGCATTTGTAGCAGTAACAATGACATCAGCATTTAAAACACATAAAACTGACGAATCTACAGTCATAATATCAATTTCTGGGAATAATTCAGTCAATTCTGTTTTTAAGGTTTCAGCTCGATCTTTAGTTCTGTTCCATAATTTCACACGAGAAAAGACGTTTGGGAAATAGTTCAGCATTGCTATGGCATGTATTCTACCCTGTGGAACAATTAATTTAATTGAGGTCCTTTGAAATTCTAAATCAGGGACCCATTGGGCTCCATAGACCCTAGTCATGCCTACAACTTACCTGAGTACCACATCCAACAATAGCAAGCTCCTTGCTTCCTCGTGCTTCCATCAAACTCAAGTCACAATACAAGTATTTTGTAGCCACAACACTAACCGCTGCTGTTCGCCATGCTGTGATCTCAGTTCCATCAACAATTGCCTTCAACTTGCCATTTTCAGGATCGAAAAGCAAAATTGTTGCAAGAATTCTCGGAATTGCTGGATTTAATTGAGAATTTCCACTGAAAGATGTGACAAGCTTGCATGACAGTGTTGAATGCTTTGTGTCACTTCCAGTGACTGAATTTAAGGCATAATTTGTTGCAAATCCAGGCATTGTCAGCAAAACTCCTTTATCACTAGCCATTGTGAATGTTCGAGGTGTTTGGGATGAAAATGGTTCAGCTCCAGATTTATTGGATGTATTTGAAATTGCTGTTAATGCTGACTCCATCGCATCCACACAGTCAGTCCAATTTAATAATTTTTTGACAACAGACTCTTTGATAAAAATGACATCGTCATCTTGATCATCTTGTTTGCCCATGCTTTGTCCTGATTGGAGTTTTTGATGCTTTTGAGTTTGGTTGTTCATTGTTTTTTGGGAATTGATTGGCTTATTGCTTGAATGTTTAATGAACAGATGTTGCTTGGTTGGGTAATGTGAGTTTAAATTGGTGTTGCGAATTCAAGTGTGTAAATGCTGAATGTGAAGTAAAAACAAAACAAAAAAAATTGATTTTTTAAAATTTTGCAATATAAATAAACTATTTTGAAGATCTCTAGCGAAAATTTAATATTTTTAAAATTTCAATAAAAATCAGAAGCATTTTACCAGTGTTTGTAATGCTTCTGCCCAAAAAATATTCAACAAATTTAAATTTTCTGTCTACAAATATCAATTAAACACTTGTTGCTTCAGCGACAAATCGAAAAATAATAAATAAAATTTCAAAGTCCTCGAATGTTTTATATAATCTATATTGTTATCAACATTGAGTTCAATTATCGGTTGTTTGAAGAAAATAAAACAATGATGCATATTTTGACCTTATTAAAATTTAAAACCACATTACGGTTTTTTAATGAAAGTATCAATAAAGTCAGATAAATTTTACCACACAATGTAATTGATTATATTATAATAAATAGAATAAAAATTTTTTTATTAACTTTTCAAAACACGGCCATATTTCTTGGGTGTCAAACAATGGCCAGTTTCTAGGGCTACCTGGGGTAACCTACCATACCATACCCTAGGGTAGGTGGGGGTACCATATGGTAGCGTAGGTTACTCCTAGGGTACTTCTAGGCTACCCCTAGGATAGGTAAGAGTACCCCTAGGGGATTATAAGGTAGCTGTAGGGTATTGTATTGTATTGTATTGTAAATATTTTATTACCAAAGGTATTATAATTTGAAAAAGATACAGATAATATGAATAAATGAACATTGAAAGCGTTGTATAAATTGACAGTAATATTGTTCGTATATGAGTTTAAAGGTTCAAATAGTAATTTAAATAAATGGAGGAATTATGAACAACTTGAGTCATGTGCAAGAGAATTGTACTATTGGGTATCCCTAGGGTACCCCTATTGTACCCCTAGAAACTGGCCATAGGGGCGTAACCAGAAATTTTCGAGTGGGGATTTTAGAAATTTTTGTATGAAAAATTTAGAACAGAATTTTTTCTCTCATAAACGCTAGCAAATTGAAGAATTTTTTGGCGAGGGGGGATTTGTCCCCCAAATCCCACCATGGCTATGCACCTGGTGTCAAAAATAAAAATAAAATCATAAACTACCTAGAAAAATAGAAAAAACTCATGATTAATTCCAGTTTCGCTACCTTGCCGTCTCCTTTAGTGAAAATTCCTGGATACGCCTAGTGTTAGGTAGCATTTAAGATAAGAAGCTACTTAAACAAATTAATTTGAATTCAAACAAATTTTTTGGAAAATATATGTGAGAAAAAAAACATTTTCTTAAGGGTTGTTCATAATTGATGTCCAATTTTTAGGGGGAATGGGGTTTAATGCTGTGACTGTCCACTAACCAGTTAATATGTGCAAAAAATATTTATTTCCTCACTGACCAGCTCAACATTTATTTCTAATCATCACATTCATGTGCTTATTTTGTATGAGCAGTGATAACAAAACTCAACGAAGGTCAACTTTTATTTTTATAATCAGCGTTTTTAGGTTGAAACATTGAAATAAAAAACATTCAAATCATTTTTTATTCATCATTCGATAGCTTAGCATCACAAAATCAACAAGTTTTATTGAAAAAATGGCCGAAAAATATTCCAAATTTCAAAATTCAATGTCTTTAATAGACACAAAAGTTAAAAGCAATCAAAATGATCCAAGAATTTCATCAATTACACAAAAACTCAGCAAAATACGCGAAATTTTTGGGAATATTAAGGAAGAGCGAAGAGAAAGAAGCCAAGAAGAGATCGAGTGTGTAAATGCTGTGAAAATAGCGACCGAAAATATCAGAAATTTAATTTCTCAACGGATTCAAAATAGGAAAAAGATTTTTGGTGAAGTGAAGAGTGAAACTATTGCAGAGGATTCAAAAATTGAGGATGGCTCGCCAAAAATTCGAGAATGTCATGTGGTCCTTAAGGATGTCACAAAACAAATGCCAGGATTGAAGATGATCGAAATAAATCAAACTCTTTTAAAAAATATCAAAAATGAGCCTGAAGAGGATTTAAATATATTTTTGGAATCAGAGTCCTCAAAAGATCCCAAAAACCTTTCAAATTCAGAACTCCAAGCCTCAAACCAAATAAGTCGAAGGTTTATCTGTAGAATCTGCAATAAAAAATTCACATCTCGATGCTATCTGTCCACACACATAAAATCACACTCAATAGGATCTAAAAAATTGAGTTCTAGAAGGAAAAATTGCAAAATCAAACAAGAATCAACATCGCATTTAAAAATTCATAATTGTAATGCTAATAATCGAATAAAGCATCGATTGTCAGACATAAATTACAAATCTTATGAAACTAAACTAAAACAGATGAAAAGGCTTCAAGATAATGAAAATCAGTGCAAATTTTGCTCAAAAAAATTCAAAAAACCAAGTTATTTAAAAAAGCATCAGAAAAGTTATAAAAACGATTTTTTTTGCAAATTTTGTGAGGAAAAATTCTCAATAAAGTGTTGCTTAAAAAAGCACATAAAGGATGTTCATGGAAACACAAAATGTCATGAGTGCAAATTTTGTAGCAAGAAATTCAATAGAACAAGTAATTTAAAAATGCATCAGCAAATACACAACAAAAATCGTCTAAAACCACACAAATGTCGTCGATGTGATTATGTGACTGAATATCACTGTTACCTTAAGAGACATCAAAAGTTTCACGATAATCAAGACAAGAAATTCGCAGCAATGAAAAATCCAATAAAATGTGAAAAATGTCCTACATTTTGCAAAAATATGAATGCTTTAAAACAACACTACAATTTTGTACATCCAAAAAAGTTATTTCAATGTGATTATTGCAATAATTTTTTGAAAACTAAGTATTATTTAATTAATCATTTTAAAATTCATTTTAAAAAATTATCATCATAATAAAAACTAGTTTTTAATTGCCTTTGATATATTTTTTTGTTAGTCTTATTGACCATTAGCAGTAAAAAAAGTAGAAGTTAGTGCAACTGAAAATAGAATGACACCCAAAAACCAATTTTTAATCATTTATATCATTTTTTTCATTTAAGTCATTTTGTTCCTCTTTCTTTGGTTCAGACCATGACTGCTGCTCTCCAGATGAAAATATTCCATAGAATATTGCTCCTGATAGAATTAAACATCCTGTGATTGTAAACGCTGTATCCCAAATTTCCTTGTCCATCTGAAACAAAATCACAAGTAAATGACCCCAACCTTACTGATCAGTTAGTCTAAAAATGAAACTAAGTTTGATTCCATCATAAAAGTTAGCTAAAAAAGTGCTAAAATTTGAATAAGGGCCGTTCATAAATGACGTACAATTTTTAAGGGGGTGGGGGGTCTGTCACTTATTGATATTTTGGATGGATTTATAGTTAGTTGTATAAATACAAACTAGACAGACAGGTAATTTTTAATTTTTTTTTTCATTATTATTTTTGAGTTTTTAAAGTTTCTGAAATTCAAAATCTGAAATTCAAATGCATAGACTTTATAGACTATACTGTCTCTAGGCCGGCGTGGATCCGACCCCAGGTCAGATTTCGTGAAAGGCTGACCCAGAGATACTTTTTAGCGCATTTTTGAAACTTGTTTTAAAAAGGTAGCTTAATAATGCACTTTGTCTGGCTGTTCGGCTGTTCGGCTGGAACACTCGAAAAACTTTTTATCTAGACATCGTAGAGAGTTCTAGTTTTAACTTCCACGCATAGCGTGTAAGTTATTGGTTTTGGTTTTAGGTCGATTTTCATGTTTTTTCAATTTTTTGAGAAAACTAAGCATTATTGGCCCCAACAACCAAGGTAATAAATGTTGGCCTTGGAATTACCTATCGACTGGTACATATACTTTTTTGGTCAGTTCCGCTGTGCAGGCACTAGGTCCAAAAAACACGTGTCCAAAAACACATCAAATTTTGTGACCATACTTTTCTCGTCAGGAACCATATTTTTTGATGCGGTTTTCGATGCCAATCTATCAGGCAACTAGTGAACCGTTCGGCAAATTGTGGCGCTTCGCGTGATTTTAAGGTTAAGTGTGGTTTTAACCTCAATATCTGAGAGTGACTAAAAACCACGTGGTTTTTTAATTTTTTTGGGAACAGTAAGCATTATTAGCCCAATTATTCTAGTTTTTATTATTGACATTAAAATTACCTATCGACTGGTATATATACTTTTTTGGTCAGTTCCGCTGTGCCTGCTCTAGGTCCAAAACCACGTGTCATTTTTCATGTTTTTCATTTTTTTGAAAAAAACTAAGCATTATTAGCCCCAATAACCAAGGTAATAAATGTAGGTATTGAAATTATCTATCGACTGGTATATATACTTTTTTGGTCAGTTCCGCTATGCCTGCTCTAGGTCCAAAACCACGAGTCATTTTTCACGTTTTTCATTTTTTTGAGAAAACTAAGCATTATTAGCCCCAATAACCAAGGTAATAAATGTAGGTATTAAAATTATCTATCGACTGGTATATATACTTTTTTGGTCAGTTCCGCTGTGCCTGCTCTAGGTCCAAAACCACGTGTCATATTTTAAGTTTTTCATTTTTTTGAGAAAACTAAGCATTATTAGCCCCAATAACCAAGGTAATAAATGTAGGTATTAAAATTATCTATCGACTGGTATATATACTTTTTTTGGTCAGTTCCGCTGTGCCTGCTCTAGGTCCAAAACCACGTGTCATTTTTCACGTTTTTCATTTTTTTGAGAAAACTAAGCATTATTAGCCCCAATAACCAAGGTAATAAATGTAGGTATTAAAATTATCTATCGACTGGTATATATACTTTTTTGGTCAGTTCAGCTGTGCCTGCTCTAGGTCCAAAACCACGAGTCATTTTTCACGTTTTTCATTTTTTTGAGAAAACTAAGCATTATTAGCCCCAATAACCAAGGTAATAAATGTAGGTATTAAAATTATCTATCGACTGGTATATATACTTTTTTTGGTCAGTTCCGCTGTGCCTGCTCTAGGTTCAAAACCACGTGTCATTTTTCACGTTTTTCATTTTTTTGAGAAAACTAAGCATTATTAGCCCCAATAACCAAGGTAATAAATGTAGGTATTGAAATTATCTATCGACTGGTATATATACTTTTTTGGTCAGTTCCGCTGTGCCTGCTCTAGGTCCAAAACCACGTGTCATATTTCATGTTTTTCATTTTTTTAAGAAAACTAAGCATTATTAGCCCCAATAACCAAGGTAATAAATGTAGGTATTGAAATTATCTATCGACTGGTATATATACTTTTTTGGTCAGTTCCGCTGTGCCTGCTCTAGGTCCAAAACCACGTGTCATTTTTCACGTTTTTCATTTTTTTGAGAAAACTAAGCATTATTAGCCCCAATAACCAAGGTAATAAATGTAGGTATTGAAATTATCTATCGACTGGTATATATACTTTTTTGGTCAGTTCCGCTGTGCCTGCTCTAGGTCCAAAACCACGTGTCATTTTTCACGTTTTTCATTTTTTTGAGAAAACTAAGCATTATTAGCCCCAATAACCAAGGTAATAAATGTAGGTATTGAAATTATCTATCGACTGGTATATATACTTTTTTGGTCAGTTCCGCTGTGCCTGCTCTAGGTCCAAAACCACGTGTCATTTTTCACGTTTTTCATTTTTTTGAGAAAACTAAGCATTATTAGCCCCAACAACCAAGGTAATAAATGTAGGTATTAAAATTTCCTATTGACTGGTATATATACTTTTTTGGTCAGTTCCGCTGTGCCTGCTTTAGGTCCAAGACACGAGTCATTTTATATGGTTTTCAATTTTTTGAGAAAACTAAGCATTATTAGCCCCAATAACCAAGGTAATAAATGTTGATATTAAAATTTCCTATTGACTGGTATATATACTTTTTTGGTCAGTTCCGCTGTGCCTGCTTGGGTCCAAAACACGTGCCATTTTAACTTCCTTCTTTTTTGAGTCAACGAAAGCATTAATCAATACGTTTTTGCTCTCATATGACAGATACTGGAAATGGCTATTACCTGAGATATGTTTGGTTCCAGCCAGTTCCGTTGCGTTGGAACTAGACACAAAAAAACCGTTAAAAACCAAAAATTTGTATGAAAAATTTCTATGCGATGACTTTTATACAGTTTCTTCTATTTGATACGATAAATCATGCCCGATCGTACCTAAAAACTAAAAGTTGCTACATAACATACGAACTTTACGGTCGTTTAGTGACCGAAAAATGCAAAAAAACATGATTTTTTATGACAGTTACGTCATTTTTGATTACTCACTGTTATTAACATTTCAAGCATTAGAATAGGATTTTAATGAAAGATCAACATCTACATTTAATATCCGCTATGTTGGTCCTTTTAGAGCCTTCTGTAAATAGTTATAGCATGAAGAAGATTGTTATAAAAGTTATAACGTAAAATTAAGTAACGTGAATTTTACTTAAAAATATTGTTTGAATGAATATAGACCAACTAGATCTCATTTTATTGGAAATAGAGGCTCTAAAAGATTGCTGGATCTTATTTTTATTAGGCATAGAGGATTTAGATTTTCTTGATAGTTACTGGATCTCATTTTTATTGGAGACAGGATCTGGATCTAATTTTTATTGGACACGCAGACTGTAGATGTTTACTGGATCTCATTTTTACTGGACATAGAGACTGTAGATGACTAACTGGATCTCATTTTATTAGAGATAGAGTATCTGGATCTTATTTTTATTGGGCATAGACATTTAATTCACACACCTTTTGGAGGGAAAATTTCAAACATATATTGACCGTTATAAGGTTTGAATTCTAAAGAGAGCGAGAATAGCTCAAGCTCGACTCTACTGTGATCTATGTAAAAACTGTGATTCTAAGCAAGTCGAGCGAGCGTAGCTCAAGCTCGACTCTACTCTGATCCATGTAAAAACTGTAATTCTAAACAAGTCGAGCGAGCGTAGCTCAAGCTCGACTCTACTCTGATCCATGTAAAAACTGTAATTCTAAACAAGTCGAGCGAGCGTAGCTCAAGCTCGAATCTACTGTGATCCATGTAAAACTGTGATTCTAAACAAGTCGAGCGAGCGTAGCTCAAGCTCGACTCTACTGTGATCCATGTAAAAACTGTAATTCTAAACAAGTCGAGTGAGCGTAGCTCAAGCTCGACTCTACTCTGATCCATGTAAAAACTGTAATTCTAAACAAGTCGAGCGAGCGTAGCTCAAGCTCGACTCTACTGTGATCCATGTAAAACTGTGATTCTAAACAAGTCGAGCGAGCGTAGCTCAAGCTCGACTCTACTGTGATCTATTTAAAAACTGTAATTCTAAACAAGTCGAGCGAGCGTAGCTCAAGCTCGACTCTACTGTGATCCATGTAAAACTGTGATTCTAAACAAGTCGAGCGAGCGTAGCTCAAGCTCGACTCTACTCTGATCCATGTAAAAACTGTAATTCTAAACAAGTCGAGCGAGCGTAGCTCAAGCTCGACTCTACTCTGATCCATGTAAAAACTGTAATTCTAAACAAGTCGAGCGAGCGTAGCTCAAGCTCGACTCTACTGTGATCCATGTAAAACTGTGATTCTAAACAAGTCGAGCGAGCGTAGCTCAAGCTCGACTCTACTGTGATCCATGTAAAAACTGTAATTCTAAACAAGTCGAGCGAGCGTAGCTCAAGCTCGACTCTACTGTGATCCATGTAAAACTGTGATTCTAAACAAGTCGAGCGAGCGTAGCTCAAGCTCGACTCTACTGTGATCCATGTAAAACTGTGATTCTAAACAAGTCGAGCGAGCGTAGCTCAAGCTCGACTCTACTGTGATCCATGTAAATAATAAATAGTTCGGACGTAGTCCGAACTAGGTTGAGCGAAGCTCACAAATTTTTACGACCTGAACGTAGCGAAGCGGAGTGAAGGCGTGAAAATTTTCCCAAGCCGTACGTACTGTATGGGTATACGAGAAAAAACACACTGTACATAGAAAGCCACGAACTTCCATGTTTTTACACGCTTTATATTGACTCACTCTGTCTATTTGTTAGTTGGTTTGTCATGATCAAATCTTGCAATTGATTTTTTGACCACTTCTGCTGCTCCAATCGATTAATTTTTTGATTCTTTTTTACACTTTTTTGATATTTTATGATGTTTCATGATTTAAATATGCTTAATTATATTTTTTTATGTCATAAAACAGCAAAAAAGAGTATATTCTGATTTTTTTGAGTTTTTGTATGAAATATTGATATACTTCACAAGAGCAATAATCTTTCACTATACGTATATATACGAATATTTGTCACTAATAGATGTAGTTGTAAAACTGTTTGGATAAAATTGGTGTATAAATACAGCTATTGTGACTCGTTATATAGGTTTATATTGGTGAATGTAGTAGTGGAGTACGTGAGTGACAGAGCTCACACTGCACTCAGATTGCTGTATCCGCTAATCAGCAGAAATTCACATCTCGACGTTCGTAACAAACTTCTCATCTACAAGCTAGCCATCAGACCGATCTTCACGTACGGTTGTCCAGCTTTTGAAAGCATGGCAAAAACTCATCTTCAAAAACTTCAAGTTTTACAAAACAAATTCCTGAGAATCGTTCTCAACAAATCAAGATATGAAAAGATCAAAGATCTACACACAGAAGCAAAAGTACCCTCCATCGAGGAGTACGTCAGAAAATTGCAAGCGAATTTCAACATTCGTCTTGCAGCTCAAAATTCTGAATAAAGCAAAAACAGTTCAAATCTAAAACCAAAACTAAGTGACGAAAAGACTTCAAGTCTGGTTCCTTAAAAACCAACCTCAAGAACATGTATTTTAAATTTTTTTGTACATACTTAACATACAAAAATAAAATATTATTATTTAAAAAAAAAAAAAAAAAAAAAAAAAAAAAAAAAAAAAAAAAAGTTGAATGTAGTTTTGGGGAGAATTTAATTAAATTGTGAAAGTAAATAGCCAATTTTTTTTAGTCCTTGTAAAAAAATAAAGTTTGTATTCCAGTTGTGATGAGAGTATGAATTTTTTTGGTATTTTACATTTCATGAACATTAATATCAAATATTGTAACAATGAACAATATATAACAAAGCTGTGTAAATGATATAATTGTTGTTGATCACCAAGTACAAGTAAAAGGTTGAAAAAGCATGACTCATGGAATTGTCATGGTGGTGGGATAATCAGGTTATAAGATTAAGATATCAGGATATATGAAAAAGTGTTGGTAATTTGAGTTATAAAAATAGTTCGAGCGGAGCTCGAATGTAAAAGTTCGAACATAGTTCGAACTAAGTTGAGCGTAGCTCACAAATTTTTACATCCTGAACGTAGCGTAGCGAGTGAAGGTGTGAAAATTTTTCCAAAGTTGTTAGAAGACTGTGGATATGTGAGAAAGGGTTGGTGATTTGAGTAACTATTGAACGCAATTTCTACAATTTTAGCAACACAAATATTCAATCGTAGTAGTCAAAGTTTTCTTAAAATAATTTAGTACAAATTCATATCTTAAACAATTAACACGTCTTTTGTCGTCAATAAAATACAGTCCACTCTAAACCAAACCCATCGCATTTATTATTGATGTACGCAACAAATTGGTCATCAAGTCAAGAAAAATCACGTTAAGAAATTTTCAATGATTGATTAAAAAATTTGTATTGAAGTGAAGCTGAAGAGAAGAACAAGCAATTATCAAGTCAAGATGTCGATGAAAGGAATTGAAGACAAAAAGGCATTATAGAAGATTTTGAAAACATCAGAAGTACATAGGAAACATTGAAAGAAGAAAACGTTGACTACTACGATTGAATATTTGTGTTGCTCAAACTGTAGAAATTACGTTCAATAGTAATAATAGTTCGAGCGGAGCTCGAATAAAAAAGTTTGAACGTAGTTCAAACTAGGTTGAGCGTAGCTCACAAATTTTTACGTCTTGAACGTAGCGTAGCGAGTGAAGGCGTGAAAATTTTCCGAAGTTGTTAGAAGACTGTGGATATGTGAGAAAAATTTGAGTTAACCCTTGTGACATAAACAGTCGAACGAGCGGAGCGAGATTCGACAACCCCTGTGATCTATAAACAGTCGAACGAGCGGAGCGAGATTCGACAACCCCTGTGATCTATAAACAGTCGAACGAGCGGAGCGAGATTCGATAACCCCTGTGATCTATAAACAGTCGAACGAGCGGAGCGAGATTCGACAACCCCTGTGATCTATAAACAGTCGAACGAGCGGAGCGAGATTCGACAACCCCTGTGATCTATAAACAGTCGAATGAGCGGAGCGAGATTCGACAACCCCTGTAATCTATAAACAGTCGAACGAGCGGAGCGAGATTCGACAACCCCTGTGATCTATAAACAGTCGAACGAGCGGAGCGAGATTCGACAACCCCTGTGATCTATAAACAGTCGAACGAGCGGAGCGAGATTCGACAACCCCTGTGATCTATAAACAGTCGAACGAGCGGAGCGAGATTCGACAACCCCTGTGATCTATAAACAGTCGAACGAGCGGAGCGAGATTCGACAACCCCTGTAATCTATAAACAGTCGAACGAGCGGAGCGAGATTCGACAACCCCTGTGATCTATAAACAGTCGAACGAGCGGAGCGAGATTCGACAACCCCTGTAATCTATAAACAGTCGAACGAGTGGAGCGAGATTCGACAACCCCTGTAATCTATAAACAGTCGAACGAGCGGAGCGAGATTCGATAACCCCTGTAATCTATAAACAGTCGAACGAGCGGAGCGAGATTCGACAACCCCTGTGATCTATAAACAGTCGAACGAGCGGAGCGAGATTCGACAACCCCTGTGATCTATAAACAGTCGAACGAGTGGAGCGAGATTCGACAACCCCTGTAATCTATAAACAGTCGAACGAGTGGAGCGAGATTCGACAACCCCTGTAATCTATAAACAGTCGAACGAGCGGAGCGAGATTCGATAACCCCTGTAATCTATAAACAGTCGAACGAGCGGAGCGAGATTCGACAACCCCTGTGATCTATAAACAGTCGAACGAGCGGAGCGAGATTCGACAACCCCTGTGATCTATAAACAGTCGAACGAGCGGAGCGAGATTCGACAACCCCTGTAATCTATAAACTGTCTGTTAAAATCTTAGAGGTTCGAGCGCAGCTCGAACAAAAATAGTTCGAACGGAGTTCGAACTAGGTTGAGCGAAGCTCACAAATTTTTACGTCCTGAACGTAGCGGAGCGGAGTGAAGGCGTGAAAATTTTCCACACTCTATGTACTAAATGGATATACGAGAAAAAACACGCTGTACATAGAAAGCCACGAACTTCCACGTTTTACTTATGTTAGATTTCAGAATTTTCTAATATCAGACTACCGATTACAAAAAATGAACATTAAAGAAAATTTCAATTTTTTTAAATTTTTTGGTCGCTAATACCAAAATCTTATTTTATATTTTAGCTTGCTTCAAAATCAGAAATGTAAAAAAAATTTTTTCAAGAAATACAGAGATCGAAAAATTAATGACTATAAATGCGTGGAGCGTAAGTAAAATTTAATTTCGAATTGCTTTCGAACGCTCCACGCATTTATAGTCATTAATTTTTCGATCTCTGTATTTCTTGAAAAAAAATTTTTTTACATTTCTGATTTTGAAGCAAGCTAAAATATAAAATAAGATTTTGGTATTAGCGACCAAAAAATTTAAAAAAATTTAAATTTTCTTTAATGTTCATTTTTTGTAATCGGTAGTCTGATATTAGAAAATTCGGAAATCTAACATAAGTAAAACATGGAAGTTCGAGGTTTTCTATGTACAGCGTGTTTAAGTAAATTCTGTAATCTAACATAAGTAAAACGTGGAAGTTCGTGGCTTTCTATGTACAGCGTGTTTAAATAAATTCGGAAATCTAACATAAGTAAAACGTGGAAGTTCGTGGCTTTCTATGTACAGCGTGTTTAAGTAAGTTCTGTAATCTAACATAAGTAAAGCGTGGAAGTTCGTGGCTTTCTATGTACAGCGTGTTTTTTTGTATTAGCTCCGTGCCATCGAGTTATTGGCCCCCCGGACATTTAAAAATCTCAAAACCATCGCTAAATACTATAATTAATGATTTTTTGTTTTCAATACAATAGAGCCAACTTCAAGTGGGATAATTTCAAATATATTTTGACCGTTAGAAAATTTGAATTTCAAAAAACCGTTAAATGACAAACCATTTTATTATATGAAAATTCACAGTGCAAATTGTTAATTATACTATAATTAATGATTTTCAAGTGTATTTACGCGGGAAATTTTCAAATATATTTTGATCGGTAGAAAATTTGAATGCCAAAAAACCGTTATCGAGCCGTCGAATTTATTTAAGTCACAAAATATTCATGATTGACTTATAATAAGCAGTACTTTGCTAATCAAATACTGATCGCTAACACAAAAATGCGCTGAAGTCCCTCGATCTATAACACGAGGACTTTCTTTAAATTTTTCACTCCCTCTACGCCGCGAACCTTTCTGGCTAGCAACTAGTCAAGTAAATACTAAAATGATAGTTCATACTTAAATTCATTATTTTATTTTACATCTTATTTATTAAAAAACGATAATTATTGAATTGTTATCACAAAATTACAAACACATTTAAATTTTTGAGAAACTTTTAATGTGATTTTTAAAATGAAATTTTAAAACCGTTTTTGTTTTTATGAATTTGGCACATAAATCACATTGAAACAGAACTTTTGGATGGACCTTATTCCTATGAACAGAAAGACCTTTCTTATCCTTGAAAAATTTTGAGCATTTATCACATTTAACTGGATTTTTCATCGCCGCGAATTTTTGGTCTTGACGATCGTGGCACATCTGATGCTTCCTGAAGTCATTCTTATTGTCAGTTGCAAAATCACAGCGTAGACATTTGAATGATTTTGCACGATTCTTGTCGTGTAATTTTTGATGAGCTTTTAAAACATTTTTTTGATTGAAATTCATGTCGCAAATTTCACATTTAAAGCTTTTTGCATATTCATGGTTCTCCTTCTTATGCTGTTTAAGATGGGATACGAATGAAAATAATCTATTGCAAATATCACATTTGTGTGTCTTATTATGAATTTTTTCATGAAGTTGTAGATACTTAGTTGATTTGAATCTTTTTGGGCATATTTTACATTGAAAATTCTTGTCGGTTGCATGGATATTTTTCAGATGAGCATTGATACTGAATTGCTTGAGCTTTTTATGACAAATTTGGCATTCAACTAAGGAACAATGACTTCGCATATGACTATAAAGTTCGGATTTACTCTTAAAAACCTTTCCATCGAAATCACACTCAAATTGCTGAACTTTACCATCTGGATGCTTTTCGGTCATGTGCAGTTCCAAAAATTTTACACTAAAACTTATGTTGCATATTTGACACTTGATGCTTTTATTTTTTGACTTCTTATTCTGAAAGTCAAATTCTTTTAGTTCACTTTTGATGTCATTTAAAATAACTTTGCAGTCACGAATGTTCAAAGATTTTGGAACATTTTCATCAACTTTTGGTTGAATTTTAAAATAATTCGAAATTTTTCTCGACATTTTTTAAAGATACTTCCTCACTGATTATTATTTGTCAACTGATAAAATTGTTCGAATTTTTAAAACTTTTATAGCTAGATCTGTAAACTAAAATTGAGATTTTTTAGTAATTTATGAAACTTTTATCTAGACAGAAATCTTTTTCATTAAAAATATTAACATTTCTAAACATTAATTTGAATTTCTTTTTATTTTTCATTTTTGGAACAAATTTAATAATAAATAATAAATAAATAAAACATAAAAAAAAAAAAAAAAAAAAAATTTTATATTTTATTTAATTTTAGCAGCTTTAAATTTAAAAACTTTTTTCTCGTCCTTCACTTCAATCTTTGGCTTCTTTTCAGTCTTGATCTTCTTATCTCCATTCTTATGAGTATTTTGATGCTTTTTGAACCGCTTTTCGCTGACACATTCAAAGCCACAAATTGGACATCTTTTAGGTATTGGTTGATTAACTTCGTGAACTTTTTTTCTATGAAATTCAAGGCCTAATTGTCTGTTGAATTTCTTGCCGCACGTTGCGCATGGAAATCTTCCTTTATAGTCATGATCATAAAGTTTATGTCTTTTTAATTGACGCTCTCGTCCGTATTTCTTATTGCAAATATTACAGCAATATTTCAATTCATGAATTTTTAGATGATTACTCAAAAGTTTCTCAGAGTCGAATGATTTTGGACATTTTTCACATTTTAATGTCAAAACTATGCAGTCGTCATCATCACTGACTTCATCATCGATGTTAATTGTTGGTTGTTGATGATCATTGACGTCGTCTGTTATGACAATTGTTGATTGGTAATCTAATTCTGCATTAAATTGGTCTAAAACTCCATGTGGAATGTCACCGAATAGCTCATTGATGTCTCTAAGTGGGAGCATCCCAAATGGCCTGTCTTCGGTATCTGGATCTTCTTTCTTTGGGTTTTTGGAGGTTTTTTCTGGTTTTGGTAATATTTTGATTTTTTCTTCTTTTTTGGGAATTTTTGCAGGTTTAATTTCGATAATTTCAAATGAGATGTCATTTTTGGATTGAT
Organism: Chironomus tentans; assembly: GCA_963573255.1. Taxonomy (NCBI): domain Eukaryota; kingdom Metazoa; phylum Arthropoda; class Insecta; order Diptera; family Chironomidae; genus Chironomus; species Chironomus tentans. The sequence goes on from OY754305.1 coordinate 8,217,967, forward strand.
CCCTGCATTCTGGATGGGGTTCATCCTTGGTATCTATAATGATGGTTGACACGGATGTATTTTGTTCAATTTTGAGAAATTCTGGACTTATTTGCTCGACATTTTGTATAATGTTGTCAATTTCCTGGAATGTTGAGCTAGTTTCTGGATCAATGTTAACAATAGGTTTGGTTTTGATATTCTTCTTTGCTATTAATCTTTTAGACTTCCTTGTCATTTTTTCTGGTTCACTGCTTAATATTTCATCTTCAATCTCCACAATTTCATGTCTGACGTCAAGTTTAGCTCGTTTAGTCTTAAGTTGTGTTTCCAAATCTTCTTCACTTCGTTCAAGTTTCATTTTATGTGATGATGATTGATGTACAATAAATTGATGACTGATGACTAAGTTCAAGATTTTAGAGACTTTATAAGCAAAATATACAAAACTTCATACCTAAGTGTCGAAATGTTTCTGATAAAATCTTATTTTAAGATTATAAAGACTTATAATTAACCAATAAATAATAATCCTTATTTTTCATTGAAATAATAAACTTTAAAGATAAAATTTTAAATTTAATAATTTCTATTTTCAAAAAAAAACTTACATAACAGCTATGATTAATGACAATTTACAAATAAAAATCTTCAAAGTTGACTGTGATGACCAAGATGATTTAAAATAATATTTTTAAAAACTTGAATTGAACTGAATTTAATGTTCATTTATTTTTTTCCAAGGATTTTGATGTTTTGTTGGTATTCTTGTTTGTGCGGCCCGACTAATGAAAGTAGCGCCATCTATTAACAACTCAACAAATCATAGAATTACATTTTGCGCTTAAATGTTTAAAATTAAATAAAGTCAAATTTTAATGAGATTCTCGAAGTCTACTGAATATGTCCAGGGACAAACTTAAGTTGTCCCAGGGAGACTGCAACCTCCCACCCCCCCCCCCCGCGATATAAATTTGACTTTCATTCAAAGAAATATTTCAGAGGATAAGCAAGTTAAAAAAACTTAAAGTTCGAAGAATTAAGGTTTTTCCATTAAGACGAATATAAATAGTTGGATATAATTCTTGGTGTTGTTATAATAGATGATCTTTACACATATTTTGTATCGCACACAAAAAGTTCAATTGAAAAAGACATATGAAGGTCATATGAAAGTCCACAATGTGTATAGACAAAACACTTAGGAAGCTAATGAGGAAGCTATTGCCAAAAATTCAGGTTTGGATACTATATAAAATGGTAAAAATTGTGAATTTTTATAATATTATAGAAACTAAAAATATAAAAATTCTAGATTTATTTTTTTTTAAATTTTATTTTTTTAAATTTTATTTTTTTTAAATTTTATTTTTTTTAAATTTTATTTTTTTAAAATTTTATTTTTTTAAATTTTATTGTTTTCAAAATTTTAATTTTTTTTTGAAATTTTAATTTTTTAAACTATGTTTAATTGTTTTAAATTTTAGTTTTTTAATTAATTTTTACGATAGTGTCCACCTTTTAGGATTTGATTCTACAAATGTTCACAAATTAGTTTGAGTCTATTCTTCGTTGTGGTCAGCATCGCTTCAAATTATGTCGCTGACTATAAATTAAAAAATAAGAAATTATTCACGGTTTTAAAGAGTTCAAAGTGAAATTTATTTTTTTTTGAGGCAAAATTAAAAGTCGAACAGCATAAAGTTTACTATTTTTTGAATATCCTGTTCAAAAATAAGTTTTAAAGTACTTTAAGCAAGTTATTTAATTGTGTTTGTGATTATCAATACCAAAACATTCAATAAGATAAAAATTGTGAATATTTAACCAACCTTTCCATACAAATGAAGAAAATGTTCAAAATAACATTCTTAATTCTGTCAATCTATACAAACGGAATCTTCTCTGACGACCTTCAATGTAAATTCCATGACAATGGAGTTGAATTTAACTTCAAGACCATACCAGGATATACATGTGAGATCAGCTACCTCAGACCAAGTCCACCAAACAAGTCAAATGCTATCTTCGGCACACATTTGACCTCAAAAACTACTGACGGCGTCAAAATTATTTCATATCCAAGTTTTTCGACCGAATTTGCTGGCAACATCCAAAGTGACCTGCCAACCATTTGCCAAGTGTTTACGAATCTCGAAGGAATCCAAATCAGAAGTGCAAATTTAAACACCTTTAATGAAAATTTGGTAAAGGATTGCAAATATTTGAATTTTGTAGATTTATACAAATGCAAAATTCAAGAAATTTCACCAAATTCGTTAAGTAAATTTACAAATATGAAGTATTTGAGCTTTGCTGCTAATAAGTTGACAACCTTGCATGAAAATTTATTTGCAAATCACAGGGAACTTGTGGCTCTGAGCTTGCAGGAAAACGAAATTACATTTTTACCGCCAAATATCTTTAAATCGTTGTACAAACTTCAACATTTGCGACTTGATGCAAATAAAATTCAATCCCTGGCTCCTGGACTGTTTTCGAACCTTCACAACCTTGAGAGATTGGATTTATACAACAATGAGATTTCGGAACTACCAAAAGGTGTTTTCAGCGCACTGGTCAACTTGAAGGAGCTTTGGTTCTATAGAAATAAATTAAAGGAAATTAATTCAGATTCTTTTGGAATTCATAGGAGGTTGACTCATATTTACTTATATGAAAACTTCATTGATGCTGTGGATGAGAAGTTTATTGACAATACAGCCGTTGAGGAGCTAAACATGGAGGGAAATGTATGCGATAAGGATTTCATCAAGACTAGAGCTGACATGAAAGAGAAATTGAGGAATTGTTTTTCGAATTTTAGATCCAGGTACCAGCCAGGTGAGTAAACAGGACAGGTGAACAGACGCACAGACTAGACAAAGACTAGACACAGACTAGACACAGACTAGACACAGACTAGACACAGACTAGACACAGACTAGACACAGACTAGACACAGACTAGACACAGACTAGACACAGACTAGACACAGACTAGACACAGACTAGACACAGACTAGACACAGACTAGACACAGACTAGACACAGACTAGACACAGACTAGACAAAGACTAGACACATACTAATCACAGACTAGACACAGACTAGACACAGACTAGACACAGACTAGACACAGACTAGACACAGACTAGACACAGACTAGACACAGACTAGACACAGACTAGACACAGACTAGACACAGACTAGACACAGACTAGACACAGACTAGACACAGACTAGACACAGACTAGACACAGACTAGACACAGACTAGACACAGACTAGACACAGACTAGACACAGACTAGACACAGACTAGACACAGACTAGACACAGACTAGACACAGACTAGACACAGACTAGACGCAGACTAGACGCAGACTGATAGACAAGGTATAATATAAATTATTATATTTTCTAGCTCTCGTTCCACTTCGTCCATATCAGGAGACAACAATACAAATATTAACACCAATTACCGCAAGACCAAATGTTCAAGGATCATGTGGAAGATCTAAAGTTGGACAAGGGAATATCATTGGTGGAAGTAACATCAATCGAGGAGCATTTCCATGGTAATATTTGTCATTTGTTTAAATATGTTCATAGAAGTTGGCAAAAGTAGATTTTTTGGTATCAACTTAAACCAATGGCTGGAATTTAACAAAAGTATTATTAATTTTCAGGATTGCTGCACTTGTGAAAAATAAAGGAGACTTCTTCTGTGGCGGAACTATCATATCTGACAAAAAAATTCTTACAGGTGAGTAGTTTGAACAAATTTTAATTTTTAAGGCACCTGTGGATTAACAAGACTTACTTTCTAGCCGCTCACTGCCTTCAAGAGAAGGGCAGCAAATCTCCAATCCTATCCCGCGACTTTAAAGCTCTACTTGGCGTTCATGATCTAAACGAACGATTTGAAGTTGGAACTAAAGTTTCTGTTGTCCAAAAACATCACATTCACCCAGACTGGAACCCAAAATCTCAATCGTTTGATGCTGACATTGCAGTTTTAGTGATCGAAAGAAAAATTGGATTTGATAATTATATTCAGCCAATTTGTTTTTCCACAGCTGGAGTCAACATTGAAATGTCTTCTAATGGAGTTGTCGTTGGATTTGGCAGAAGTGAGGATGACAGCAAGTTGCATGAAAATATCCCGAAAATTGTGGACACACCAATTCATGACAATGGCAACTGCTTCCTGAAACATTTTGAACTTAGTAAGCTGTCAAGCAAACGAACATTTTGTGGTGGACTTGCCAATGGTGTTGGTGTCTGTAATGGTGACAGTGGAAGTGGTTTGGTTGTTTTGCAAGGTGGGTCTTATTATCTTCGTGGAATTGTCTCGTCATCACTTCGTGGATATAAATATGGATGTGATGTTGATTCTTATTCAGTCTTTACTGATGTTCTGAAGTATAATGACTGGGTTAATGGAATTGATGTGAATGGTAACTTCTATGATACCATTTATCAGTTATCCATTGAATCAAGGTAAGTTTTGGGGTGTTGACAATTAGACCGGCTGGAATCTCCCGGATTTTTATTATTATTATTAAAATTTGACCGAATTTGACGTTAATTTTCTTTTTAATTTCAGGCCCATTTGGACTTAAATGCTTGTTTTGAGATTTTACAAACAGAAATACTTACATTTTGAATTTATTACAAATAAAAATAAAAATACAATTCTTAAGTTTCAAAACAAAATTTAGTTTTCAAAATAAAAAAACACAATTTTTTAAAGTTTAACAAATTTTTTAAATTCATTGATCCTTATTTTTACAGATTATCCTACATATTTAAAGGAATGCTTATCTGTCTGCCTTTTTCCACCAACTGTAATACTTTTCTCAGTCATCTTAAAAATCTCCACATCATTGTCCAATTGATTGTGATCAAATTTAGAATTTTCTTCATTTTTCATTCCCTGATTTTGCTTTTGAGCTACTCGAGGAATAGCGAATCTTATTCTTTGAACTTCCTGTTCAGTAGTTGACTCTGTTTTTTGATGGACATGATTATTGACTTCATGATGTGGAATTGTTGTTGCTTTTGAAGTTTTATCAATATGAACAGCATCACGATGTGTTGTGGACTTTTTGAGGTTATGTCTTGAACCCAATTTGTTGTCTTCTTGTGATTCAACTTTGATTCCTTTATCAGCAATTGTCCATTCGAAGTAAATTCTTTTAGTTCACTTTTGAAATCTTTTTCATTAAAAATATTAACATTTTTAAACATTAATTTGAATTTTTTAAATTCTATTTTATTTTTCATTTTTGGAACAAATTTTATGTTTTATTTAATTTTAGCAGCTTTAAATTTAAAAACTTTTTTCTCGTCTTTCACTTCAATCTTTGGCTTCTTTTCAGTCTTGATCTTCTTATCTCCATTCTTATGAGTATTTTGATGCTTTTTGAACCGCTTTTCGCTGACACATTCAAAGCCACAAATTGGACATCTTTTAGGTATTGGTTGATTAACTTCGTGAACTTTTTTTCTATGAAATTCAAGGCCTAATTGTCTGTTGAATTTCTTGCCGCACGTTGCGCATGGAAATCTTCCTTTATAGTCATGATCATAAAGTTTATGTCTTTTTAATTGACGTTCTCTTCCGTATTTCTTATTGCAAATATTACAGCAATATTTCAATTCATGAATTTTTAGATGATTGTTCAAAAGTTTTTCAGAGTCGAATGATTTTGGACATTTTTCACATTTAAATGTCACAACTATGCAGTCGTCGTCATCACTGACTTCATCATCGATGTTAATTGTTGGTTGTTGATGATCATTGACGTCGTCTGTTATGACAATTGTTGATTGGTAATCTAATTCTGCATTAAATTGGTCTAAAACTCCATGTGGAAGGTCACCGAATAGCTCATTGATGTCTCTAAGTGGGAGCATCCCAAATGGCCTGTCTTCGGTATCTGGATCTTCTTTCTTTGGGTTTTTGGAAGGGTTTTCTGGTTTTGGTGATCTTTTGATTTTTTCTTCTTTTTTGGTAATTTTGGATGGCTTGATTTCAATTATTTCACATGATGTGTCATTTTTGGGTTGTTCCTTGATTTCGGGATGGGTTTCATCCTTGGTATTTATAATGATGTTTGAAACGGATGCATTTTGTTCAATTTGGAGGAATTCTGGATTTATTTGATCGACATTTTGTATAATGTTGTCAATTTCTTTGAATGTTGGGCTAGTTTCTGAATTAATGTTGAAAATATTAGATTTGGTTTCGATATTTCGCTTTGCTCTCAATCTTTTAGATTTCCTTGTCTTAAATGCCATTTTTTCTGGTTCACTGTTCATCCTCTCTCCCTGAACTAGGACTAATTCAGGTTCAATCTCCATATTTCCTTGTCTAACGTCAAGTTTTGCTCGCTTAGTCTTAGGTTGTGTCTTTAATTCGTCTTCACTTAATTTATTTTTCATTCTTTTTGATGACATTTTGACTGTTTTGTTTTACTTGTGATGAAATGTTTCGGGTTTGTGATGATGATTGATGTACAATAAATTGATGACTGATGGTTAAGCTCAAGATTATTAGAGATTTTATAGGTAAAGTATCCAAAACTTCATACCTAAATGCAGAAATGTTTCTGATAAAATCTTATTTTGAGATTATTGTGACTCGATAATCACAAAATAAAAATCCTTATTTTGAAACTCAAATTCATGCAATTCAGATTGTTAAATTGACAATTTCTAATATTTCACAAAGTTTCATTAGAAAATTTAGATTTAATCGTGGTGTACAAGGTTTGAGTCCAATAAACTTAATTAACTTTGAAAATAAAATATAATTTTTTTAATTTAAAAATAAAAAAAAAACGCTTTTATAATCTGCAATATTCTGACTTTAACGCTACGATTAATGACAATTTATAGTTAGGAATGTTAAAAGTTGACTGTGATTATCAAAATGATTTAAATTAATTAGAAATAATATTTTTAAAACCTTAAATTTAATGTTTATTTTTTATTTCAAGAATTTTTATTTTTCGTTGTTATTATTATTTGTGCTGCCCGGCTTATGAAAGCAGCGCCATCTATTAACAGCGCAACACAACTTAAAAATGTATTTTGCGCGTTAATGTTTAAAATTGAATCAATTCACAACGGTACAATAGATTCTAGTCTGAGTGGACTCGCAGTGGTCTCAACTTAGGGGTGTAGCCAGGGGGTGTTCTTTAGGTGCCCGGGCACCTACCCCCCCCCCCCTCCCTCGAGATCAAAATTCAATACAAATTTTTAATATTAAAAATCAAAAAATTAATTAATTTACAAAAAGTGTTGAAGACTGCTCTTAAAATCAATCTTAATATCTAAAGAAATACTAAAATTTAATACAAAGCTTATATTCCAATAATTTTTGCAAAAATAAAAAATTGGGCACCCCCTTTCAAAATTCCTGGCTCCTCAACTGGATGCGTTGCCCACCGATACCCTTTTGAATTATTATTATAATTGAAGTCTGGTGAATATGTCCAACTATCAGGGAGTTTAAGGGACTCCCCTCCTCTTGAGATTGAAATTTGTGAGAAAATAAATTTAAAATATATGAAAATCCTGTCAATTGTAAAAAATTTTAAAATATCCTTTTTGACGACATTTCAATTTTTTTATGCAGCACATTATGTTTCAGATTTCAAATTACAGATTATAGTAGGTAAAAATCAATAAAATATCAATTTACTTATGCATTAAATAACTTTTATCGAACTTTGAATCATCATCAATTAGCTGCGACAGAAAAATGTGGAAATTATTTTACAACTGCACAATAAGCTGATTGTTCGAATATTAAACATTGTGCTCATTTTTTTCAGTATTATTTATTTTAATTTTATTTAACCAAGTTGTTTCAAATTAGAAAAATATTTTACAGAAGAATTTGATGAAGCTGACAAAGCTTTTTGCCATTTTTTGTTCAATTTTATTCCTTAACTCATCACTCAGCACAAAGATTGACCTTATATTGCCAATCGATAGTCAAAACTTGTCAAGAAGCATCTGCAACATCGCAAATGATGTAATGAACACAAAAACAGACACACAGGACATCCTTATTGGAAATTTGGGTGGGAAAAGTCAGTCATCGACAATCAACGACATCATTCAGTGCATAAGTAATGATAAGGCTATTGTGGTTACAGATCTTCAGGACGAAATGTCAAGAAACGATCTAAGAAAAGCATCATTGGTCATCGTTTCTTTTGATATGATTGATGGGGTAAGTATCAATAATTTGAGTCATAGAACAGACCCTGTAGTTTTTGAAAATTACAGGCATCTGCATCAAAACTTCTCAACAATCATTCAGATTCGACGATTTTTCATCATATGGCAAAAGTGATCTGCATTGCACCAAATGCATCAACACTAAATCAAAGAGTGCGAGCACTTGAAGTTTTCTTGAAATTTGGATTTTTAAATGTTGCTATTGTTCACGAGTCCCCATCAGGTGACATCATTTATGAAATCGTCACATCACTTTCGAATAAAGGACGGGCGCTAAGAAATCCAAAGGATTCATCGTTGGTATTTCCCGAGAAGCTTAAAAACTTGGAAAGATTTCATTATAAAGTTCCGATATATAATCAACCTCCGGTTGTTGACATCAAAAATAACCAAATATTCTCATCGATGCTGTTTTTCCTAGATGCTATTGCGAGGGCACAAAATGCTCAATTTGATTTAATTTTTTTGCAAAATTCTTCTCATTTTGGATCCTATTGGTTAAGTCGTCAAATGCATTTGACAATAAATACAGCTAGAGAAATGAAATATCCTGATGCAAAGGTTCAAACATACGACAAGAAGAGCTACTGTGCCTTAGTTCCAATCCCACCAAATGCTTCAGTCTTTAGTGTCATTTTTGTCAAACCATTCGATGCTCTCATTTGGATGCTCTTTGTCCTCTCGGTTGTCACTTCTGTTGCTGTTTGGAGAATGTATCAAGGTCATGGTGCTGTTGATTCTCATTGGCAACTTGCTGTTGGCATTTTCACAATGTTCATTGGTCAAGGAGCTGAATTTTCTCGAAAAAATCGTTTTGTGCTTGCGGTGCTGCTTAATATCATCTGCTTGTCTGTATTCCTGCTTAGCAATCTATATGAAGGTGCCATCACGTCCTTTATGATTGAACCAGCTCACGAAAATCGGATGAAGACTGTTGATGACTTGTTGAACTCAAACTATCAGTTCCAATCAGGTCAGTTGTTCGAAAACACCTTGAGGAACTCCAGCTTTGTCCACGCAATCTCATCTAGACTAAATGCATCAGGCTTAATTATGGGAGCTGAAGATGGAAGACATATTATTGAGCAGCGTTATGTCTTTATAAGAACCTGTGATGTTGCCAAGATTACTCTAAGTGAAAAGCTCAAGGATGGTCGACATGTCTCGGATTACTACTATCTCTTACCAGAGGAATTGTCATGGCAGTTTAATCGATTGGAAGCAAGCTTTATGAATCCATTTGTTGAGAGTTTTCAGTACTTTATGGACCTGTCATTTCAAGCTGGTTTGCCTCACATGTGGAAGGTTTTTGTGTCTCAAGACCGGACAGAATTCTTCAATGTTCATTCGCAAGATGAAAGAGAATATTTGGAGCTTCAAGATCTTGGATCAGTCTTTGGTGTTCTGCTTATTGGATTGGGGCTGTCGGCTTTGGTTCTGCTTATTGAGATTTTTTATTGCGATTGTGTGAGCAGCTTGGATTTTCGTGGTACGATTAGAAAGTTGTGGAATCGCTTGAGAAAAATGTTTCAGAGGAAAAACAAGGTGGAAAAACCAAAAGTTCGAAGAATTAAGGTTCGTCCATTAAGACGAATATAAAAAGTTGGCAGGGGCGTATCCAGAAATTTTTTGAGGGAGGGGTTTTAAAAATTTGTTGGCATTTTTTCTTGAAAACCCCTAGCAAATTGAAAAAATGTTCTCAAAAAAAGGGGGGGGGGGTTTGGATGTCAAAACTAAATACGCTTCTGGAAGTTGGTTAAGGTTCTGTTATAATCGTCTTTACTGTTGTTGTTAAATAGATATTGTTCACACATATTTTGTATCACAACATAATGTTTGAATACTGGCAAAAAATATATATCTGCACATGCTTTTCACATTTTTCACACATCCATGCACTTATTCGCACATCTGGTCATCAAACGCACCAGAATATGATACTTGTCAACCTAAAAAAATAATAAAGGTTCCTTAAAAGAACGAAAATATGTAATTTTAATAATGCAGTTTTAAATGAACAGTTTGACTAACTAAAAATATTGAACAAATCAGTCTCTCATTTATCAGCAGTCATTCAAGCTATACAGAAGTGTTTCTTAAAATAATTTAGTTTCAAAAATGTCAAATCATAGTGAAGTTGACCCCAAGTTTAGGTCAAAATGTGATAAAAAATCAATATCTCAAAGACTTCGTGAATGTCGTGAGATATTTGGAATTATTAAAGAAGAAAAAGCGGAACAGGAAATAGTTCATTGTGAAAATAGTAAACATGAAGATGAAGTCAAGAAAAATTTGTCAATTTCAGAGAGAATTCAACAACTAAGGACAATTTTTGGTGGAATTAAGCAAGAAAATTTGAATGATGATCAGCAAATCTCAGAATTTGATGAAAAATCTACGAAAACTCACGAGAATCGAGATGATTTGTCAAATTTAAACGACCAACAACTAAAACCCACAAAGTCAACGACCTTCAGCTGTAATCTATGCCACAAAGCTTATTCCAGACAATATTTTTTAAGTAATCACATCAAATCAGTTCATAGTGCATCAAATCATACCAAAAAACATTCTTTTGAATGTGACTTTTGCGGCAAACAACTCAAGTTAAAAAATTCTATACAGCAACACATCAAACTCAAACATCTCAGTCAATTTCAATGCGATTTTGACGGCAAAATTTTCATTAACAAGAAAAATTTAAAGAACCACATGAGAATCCACATTAAACCAATTCAGTGTGCAATTTGTCAACAAAATGTAAATTTTGTCTCAATTTATCATCACATGAAGCATGTCCACTCAAAAGAGCTAAGACCACAGTGCAAAATTTGTTTTAAAACATTTAAAGTTGAAAAATATTTACGAAATCATGAAAAGACTCATGATAAGAAATTTAAATGTGACATTTGCTTCCAAAAATTTCACATGTTAGGGAGATTAAATACGCACAGGAGGCAATATCATGAAAATTCTAGAAGCTATAAATGTGAAATATGTGATAGAAAATGGTAAATAAATGTCAAAGGTGTAACTATACAACGCGCAGCATAAATGTTAGAATGAGAATCAAAACAAAACACAAAAAAAATCAAAGATGAAATGATATCATTCCAATATAAGTATCTCCACTAATTAATACATGCGTGACTCTCTGTTTTTGAATATCACCAAAAATTCAGGTTTGGACACTATCGTAAAAAGTGTAAAATTTGTGAATTTTTATAATGTTATTAAAATTAAAAAAGGATTTTTTTCAAAATTTTAATAATTTTTTAAATATTTTTAATATTTAAATTTTTTTAAAATTTAATTTTTTTTAAATGTGTAATTTTTTTAAGTTTTATTTTAAATTTTAATTTTTTTTCTTCAATTTTACGATGGTGTTCAATCCTTAGCATTTGCTCTTACAAATATTCACAAATTAGTTTGTGTCTATTCTTCGTTGTTGTCAGCATCGCTTCAAATTATGTCGCTGACTATAAATTTAAAAATTAGTAATTATTCACGGTTTTAAAGACTTTAAAGTGAAATTTAATTTTTGTCGAGGCAAAATTAAAGAATTCATTATTTTAAATTCATTATTTTTTGAAAATCCATATCAAAAATAAATTTTAAAGTACATTAAGCAAGTTATTTAATTGTGTTTGTGATTATCAATACCAAAACATTCAATAAGATAAAAATTGTGAATATTTAACCAACCTTTCCATACAAATGAAGAAAATGTTCAAAATAACATTCTTAATTCTGTCAATCTACACAAACGGAATCTTCTCTGACGACCTTCAATGCAAATTCCATGACAATGGAGTTGAATTTAATTTCAAGACCATTCCCGGATACACATGTGAGATCAGCTACCTCAGACCAAGTCAACGAAATGATATCTTTGGCACACATTTGCCCTCAAAAAATAGCGACAACGTCAAAATTATTTCATATCCAAGTTTTTCCATCGAATTTGCTGGCAACATCCAAAGTGACCTGCCAACAATTTGCCAAGTGTTTAAGAATCTCGAAGGAATTCAAATCAGAAGCGCAAATTTAAACATTTTTAATGAAAATTTGGTCAAAGATTGCAAATATTTGAATTTTGTAGATTTTTACAAATGCAAAATTCAAGAAATTTCACCAAATTCGTTAAGTAAATTTACAAATATGAAGTATTTGAGCTTTGCTGCTAATAAGTTGACAACCTTGCATGAAAATTTATTCGCAAATCACAGGGAACTTTTGGCTCTGAGCTTGCAGGAAAACGAAATTAGATTTTTACCGCCAAATATTTTTAAATCGTTGCACAAACTTCAAAATTTACGACTTGATGGAAATAAAATTCAAGCCTTGGCTCCTGGACTGTTTTCGAACCTTTACAACCTTGAAATATTATATTTGTACAACAATGAGATTTCGGTACTTCCAAAAGGTCTTTTTACCTCACTGGTCAGCTTGAAGGAACTTTGGTTCTATAAAAATAAATTAAAGGAAATTAACTCAGAATCATTTGGAATTCATGGGAAGTTGACTCATGTTTACTTCTACGAAAACTACATTGATGCTGTGGATGAGAAGTTTATTGACAATACAGCCGTTGAGGAGCTTAACATGCAGACAAATGTATGCGGCAAGGATCACATCAAAAGCAGAGCTGACATGAAAGAGAAATTGAGGAATTGTTTTGCGAATTTTAGATCCAGGTACCAGCCAGGTGAGTTAACAGACCAGACACAGACTAGACACAGACTAGACAAAGACTAGACACAGACTAGACACAGACTAGACACAGACTAGACACAGACTAGACACAGACTAGACACAGACTAGACACAGACTAGACACAGACTAGACACAGACTAGACACAGACTAGACACAGACTAGACACAGACTAGACACAGACTAGACACAGACTAGACACAGACTAGACACAGACTAGACACAGACTAGACACAGACTAGACACAGACTAGACACAGACTAGACACAGACTAGACACAGACTAGACACAGACTAGACACAGACTAGACACAGACTAGACACAGACTAGACACAGACTAGACACAGAACAGATTGACCTGACAAAGTCCTCCAAAAAATTAATATTTCGTCCCCTAATTTTGTTTAAGCTCCCGTTCCTGTTCGTCCATATCAGCAGACAACAATACAAATATTAACACCACAAGCTGTAAGACCAAATGTTCAAGTTAGTCAAGGATCATGTGGAAGATCAAAAGTTGGACAAGGAAACATCATTGGTGGACGTAACATCAATCGAGGAGCATTTCCATGGTAATATTTGTGATTTGTTTAAAAATCATCATCACGTTAGACATCAAGGGGTGTATTCAGGGGAGAGAGGGGTTTAGGGGGTCAACCTCCCCTTTTTTGAGAAATTTTTTTCAATTTGTTATAGTTTTTCAAGAAAAAAATGCCATTTTTGGATACTCCCCTACATCAAGGCATCATTTGTCTGAATTTTTCAATAAAATATTATTTATCTTCAGGATTGCTGCACTTGTGAAAAATAAAGGTGACTTCTTCTGTGGCGGAACTATCATATCTGACAAAAAAATTGTTACAGGTGAGTAAGCTGAGTACATTCTATTCTTAAAGGCATCTAGTCGATTAACAAGACTTACTTTCCAGCCGCTCACTGCCTTCAAGAGAAGGGCAGCCGATCTCCAATCCTAACCCGTGACTTTAAAGCCTTACTCGGCGTTCATGACTTAAATGAACGTTTTGAAGTCGGAATAAGAGTTTCTGTTGTCCAGAAACATCACATTCATCCAGACTGGAACCCAAGTGCTCAATCGTTTGATGCTGACATTGCAGTTTTAGTGATCGAAGGGAAAATTGGATTTGATAATTATATTCAGCCAATTTGTCTTTCCACAGCTGGAGTCAACATTGAAGTGTCATTTAATGGAGTTGTCGTTGGATTTGGCAGAAGTGAGGATGACAGCAAGTTGCATGAAAATATCCCGAAAATTGTTGACACACCAATTCATGACAATGTCGACTGCTTCCTGAAACATTATGAACTTGCTAAGCTGTCAAGCAAACGAACATTTTGTGGTGGACTTGCCAATGGTGTTGGAGTCTGTTCTGGTGACAGTGGAAGTGGTTTGGTCGTTTTGCAAGGTGGGTCTTATTATCTTCGTGGAATTGTCTCGTCATCACTTCGTGGATATAAATATGGATGTGATGTTGATTCTTATTCAGTCTTTACTGATGTTCTGAAGTATAATGACTGGGTTAATGGAATTGATGTGAATGATAACTTCTATGATACCAGAGTGTCCATTGAGTCGAGGTAAGTTTTTGGGGTTGTTGATAAAGAATTCTAAAATTTACCCAAGTTTGAAGTTATATATATATTTTTTTGTTTTTTTTTTATTTCAGGCCCGTCTGGTCTTAGATGTCTGTTTAAGATTCTGCGCGTTGAAATACATGGAATTAAAATTTTATTTAAAAAAGCTTTAAAATTTCAAAAATTGAAAATTATTTAAAATTCACAGAATAAAAATACAATTATTAAGTTTCAAAACCTTAAAATACAGTTTTCTAAGTTATAAAATAATAAAAATTCAGATTTTTAAGTTTCAAAAAAATAAAAATAAAATATTTTAAATTTCAAAATAAAAAAACACAATTTTTTTAAATTTAACAAATTTTTTAAATTCTTTGATCCCAATTTCTACAGATCATCCTACAAACTTAAAGGAATGCTTATCTGTCTGTCTTTTCCCACCAACTGTAATACTTTTCTCAGTCATCTTAAGAATTTCCACATCGTCGTCCAAATGATTATGATCAAATTTAGATTTTTCTTCATTTTTCATTCCCTGATTTTGCTTTTGAGCTACTCGAGGAATCGCGAATCTTATTCTTTGAGCTTCCTGTTCAGTTGTTGACTCTGTTTTTTGGTGGACATGATTATTGACTTCATGATGTGGAATTGTTGTTGCTTTTGAAGTTTTATCAATATGAACAGCATCACGATGAATTGTAGACTTTTTGAAGTTATGTCTTGAACCCAATTTGTTGTCTTCTTGTGATTCAACTTTGATTCCTTTATCAGCAATGGCCCATTCGTCGAAATGAGTTGCTTCTTGAGTGTGGATTATTTTGTGATTAGCTGGGTTTGTGGTGTGGGTTTGATTGTGGACATGATTAGGGTTACGTGTAGGGTTATTGGTAAGACTATGATTGTAACTAAGGTTATGGCTTTGGGAAGTTCTATGGTTAAGATCGTGACTAGGGTTGCGGTTGACATTATGATTAGAGTTATTGTTGTTATGGTTTGGATTATAAGTCACATTTGGTTTTAATTCATGATTTTTCGAATTTAATTCGTGGCTGATTTTATCTTTACTGTGATGTTTATGCATATTTCTGGAAGTAGTTGAAGTTTCTAGGATAATATGAGTTGTTTTTGGATGATAAGTTGATTTTTTGGTTAAATTATTGATAGAATTAGATAAATCATTCCTGGTTATTCCTAAATGACTCTTCGATTGGTGAAGAATTGGATCAATTGACGATTTAGTTGTTTTCTTGTCACTTGATGACTTTTGGTAGCTTCTTGTAGAGATTCTCTGAAATTTTGTAGATCTCAAATTTGTATGATCAGAAATTGTTGAATTTTTAAATCCATTATCATGTTTTCCAGGATTTTGATGAGTTTTGTTTAATTTTTCTTCAGATTTCTCTATATTTGTAGTTAAGTTCTGATGATATGTATGACTAAGTGATTGTGTAGTCCTAATATGAGAGGTTTTGTTTAACCTTTTTGTAAAATTCTTTGAATTTTCATCACTATTTTCCTCTGAATCTTTACATTCAGGACTTGGTTCTTCAGTTTTGCTCAAAGTTTTTACAATTCTTGATGTGAACGTCGCGGTTGTTGTTGAAACAAGAGGATTAGTGTTAAGATATGTCTTTGGATGATTTTCATCACTAAAACTCACAGTTGTACTACGAATACTGCTTGAATATTTATCGTAATTTGCTTGACTATTTGCTGACTGACTATAATCTGTTGTATATTGATCAGAATTTGGATAATCATCTTCTGTATCCCCAACAACTGTTGTAGATTCTTTCGATTCATTGTGATCAACCGTTGAGGTCGTTGAATGTGTTGAAGTTCGTTCAGTATGCTTAGTGTCTTTTGTAGTCTTAGTACCATAATGATGATAATGAACCTCAGCACTGTGCTTGGGGATGTTTGAAGGTCTTCGATAACTGAATCCATTTGAATGATGATTGTGGTTATCTTTGTGATTAATGTGATTTTCTGCTGAATTTTCTTGGTCACTTGCATCACGTTCTAAAAATATAATAGTTTGAAATTTTGAAAAATATCAAAAATAATCTTTTGCACCTAAATATCTGATGGGTTGGATAGGTGAAGTTACCCTTGAGGTATGGTGTACCCCACCATACCCAATCTAGGAAACCTTCACGTACCCTACTCTGTGGTACCCCCTAGGATGCCCTAGAGTTACCTAGGGCTGGGGTACCCAAGGTGGAGTATAGAGGTATGATATCTCGATGTAGCTCTAGAAACCAGCTCCAGAACTTCTCAAAAAATAATTTTTCTTCTTTCTTTTTTCCCAAATTTACAATATAATATGTGCAACCAATTTTTGGACCCACTAAAAATTTTTCTAGGTTTGCCTCTGAAGTAGCTTCATACTTACTTTTGATCACTTTTCCATTTTCATCATTCTCATGGATTAACTCAAAATTGACATCAACAGCACCTTTATGAACGACGACATCTTTAGATTCATTAGTCTCAGATTTGTTATAATCAAATGAAAAATCCTCAATTGGAAAGTTGGCAATAAAATTTAAATTACAAATTAGAATAAAAATTAAAATTTTCTCAATCATTTTTCACCTTTTCTGTTGTATATTTTGAATGCTTGGGTAGAATTTGTTTTAAAAAATTACAAAACATTGTTGACAACTTCCTGAAACAAGTTTGACAATGAATATGATGAATAACAATAGTTGGTTAGTTTTTTCACCAAAAAATCATTTTAGATAATTTTTAAATTGACAATTTTATTCAAATAACTTAAAGCATCTCCACTAATCCACAATCTAACCTACAGAACCCGTAAAAATCCTAAGAGCATTAATTTTTAATCCAAACCCCCCAAAAATACATCCAAACTGCAATTCATCTAGTCATCCTTCCTCAACTTCTTGCTGGCAACTTCAAGAGCCTCAAGCCACATTCTCAATTCCTCTGGCTGTTCTGGTCTCTTTTGACCACCCTCAAATTTCTTCATCAAGTCCATAACATTAACTTTCGTGACGTTCTGTTTGGACATTGCAATTGCTCTCACAAAACCATCAAAAGTGATGAATTTTTGCTGTAAGTAAATTGCCTTTTCGTCCCACCAGATAAGTTCAGTTGTGATTTTGTAGAAGTTAAAGATTGGAATGGTTCGACGATAACGAACAGAACTGGCACCTTGAACAGCTCCACCGCCCATGTTTTTGATTGCTGAGTAGATTCCGGTCAGGCCGTAGTAGTGGAAACGTGCAAAGTCAAGTTCACGGACGTAGCGGGCGTTGTTCATGTGACGGATGAAAATGTCAACGTCTTGGGTTGTGCAGAGGCCTGAACAGTGAGGAAAATTTTAAAAAATTGTCCTATTTTATGACAATATACTGATTTTTAGAGAAGTATCTAAAGTTTTTTTGAACAATCTAGAACAAAACTCACCATAAATGGTTGTCATGTCACTGATTTTCCGTTTACGTTGGAAGAATTGAGCAAATCCAAGTGTAAAGACGCATCTGATGAAGTAATTTACATCCCAAATGATGTAGATGAATAAGGCAATTAACATAGTGACACAACCCATGTTGAGTGATGTGTTTTGAGTATTCTAAAGATTTAGACAAAGAAGTAGACAGAATGATGATTTGCTATTGGTGGTAAATTTGCTGAGATTTGTCAATTAAGACTAACGAAAAAAATTAGGAATCAAGGTTAGCTGGAATATATTTAAATCAAATCTAATTTAAATCAACAATATGTATGCAAAAAATTATTTAAAGTACTAATAATTATCCAAATTAAAATGCAACAATCCAAATGACAGAGACATATTCAGGGAGGGTTTTGGGGATCAAATTCTTCATCCTAGATGGAAATTTTCTTCATTTTCCCATGATTTTTCGTTAAAAAATACCAACACCAACCATCCCCCCCCCCCCAACCCAAATTTTTTTATGTTTTGAGAAATGAGGAGTATTTTTAGATTTCTTGAATCGCCATAAAATGAAGGATGGAAGTGTTCTAATCCCATCCTGACCATGACCCTACAACAGTGTTGTCCAAACTTTTTTGAGCCACGGCACACTTTGATGGTAAACCATGACCAAAACCGCACACAGCGTGAGATTCATGTTATTTTCAAAAAATTTTTACGGCATACCAGTGTGCCGCGGCATACAGGTTGGACAACACTGCCCTTCAACAATCATTAAAAACTTAACTCAAAAATAAACTAAAAAAATCACAGAAAATTTCATTTTTACAAGAATCAATTTTTTTGTTTTCTTTTTTTATCGAAATGAAAGAAAAAACTGTTTCAAAAATTCTTCTTCATGCATGCGACGATAGCCAAAGGTGAACTTTACACACAAAAGTCCAACATTGAATAAATTAGTCTATCAACACTAACACTAGTAAAGATTGTATACGGTAAATAATTTATTTGATCAATTTGAGTATTATTTTTAATGTTTTAAAGATTTAAGATTTAAAATACTTTACTATTTCAGATGAAATATTGATTACTTAATTTTCAGTAATACCTAAATTAAGTTTATTTTAAAACTTACTCAAAATCTAAACGAAAAACCACTTGTTGGCAACCAAAAGCTAAGACGATGACTTTCCGACTGTAAATATTTTCACTTCTTGACTTATACTCTCAATTTATTTTTCTTTTTCTCACCTTTCTCTTTTAAAGCCCTTCAAATTATTTTTATCACGACATTTTATTAACAATTCAAAGCTTACTTGTTGCATATGTTTAAGTACAAAAATATTTTAAAATATTATTGCAAATTAAAAATTTTTATTCAAAAAAAATTTAAACTTCTATTTAAAATTTTTTAAATTAAAAAACATTTTAAATTCTTATTTAAAAAGTTTTTAAATTTCAATGTAAAAAATTTTAAATTTTAATTTTAAAAAAATTTAAATTTTTGTATAAAATTTGAACTTTAATGACTTTCATGCTTTCATTCTCAAAAAAAAAACTTGAATTATTTTAACTCCTCACATTTGACCTCCTTCAATTTTACTTTTATGGTTTATGATCTTGTTGTCTGTTGAATCCAGGGCAGATAATTTGCCACATTTACGTAGACACCTGGAACATTTGAGGTACCGCATCCGATACCCCATGCAACCAATCTATAATTTGAATTTAAATTATTTTTTTCTAAGATTTGAGTTTTTAAGTCTGATTTGATGATGAAATTTCAAAAATAATTTTCAAAATAATTAAAATAGTTCTTAATACTCACCCAACGACGTACCACTGATTCACAATTTGGCATACAAGGGGTGCGCCACCATCACCAGTACAGGCATCTAAAATTAAAATTTCTATTAAAAATCGAAGAATAACTTAAATTTTTTTGAAATTAGAGCTTTATGTCGAGTTGGATTTTGTTTGGTCCAGTGGCGTAATCAAGGGGAGGAGGTTTTGGGGGTCAAACCCCCATTTTGGATTTTTTTTCAATTTGCTAGGGGTTTTTAACAAACAAAAAAATTTCAACCCCCTCGAATAATTAAGCCCCTGAATCTGGATACGCCCCTGGTTTGGTCTGTACTCCCTGGGACTCTGGATATGCCCCCGCTGTTTATATACACAATACTTAGTTTTCTCACCTTTTCCACTTTCCCCACCAGCACAAATGAATGCTGAATTATCAAATATAAAATTCTGACCAAGTCGAGTTAACCTTAACAAGTTCTGGCATGTAAATTGATCAACAAGTGGAACATCAACTTCCTTAAAACAAATATTTTCAATTTTTTTAATTTATTTAGAATTTTTCATGATATTTTCTTACTGTTTGTTTACTTTGATAGAAGCCATTCATGTTGTTGTAGCCCCAACCTTAAAAAAATGTTTTACAATTTAGTAAAATTACAAAAATCAATTTCTAAAGTACCAACCAGCAATCCAGCACCTAATAGCTGACGTTATTGGATTCGATGGCAGGCAAGCATGCGTAATTGTCGGAGTATCCCCCAAAGTCACAAAAGACACTCTCAATATTGCAATATCGTTCTTTAAATTTCCATAATTGGCCAATGGATGAATAAAAACTCGAATGACAGGAAGTTGTCGACTTGGAATTCTTTCAGTATCAGCTGCAGCATCCCATTCGCCGAGTCGTACGAAAAGTTGTGTGAAACTGGAACTTAATAATGAAATTGTAAAATTTACAAAATTTTAAGATTCATTCCTTAAAATCAATCTAGCGACTTACAATGATGCATTGAGCTTATGTGCTGTTGTGAGGATGTGCTGATGGTCAATCAATACTCCAGTTCCTGTAAACAAATAATTAGTACTATTTTTTGACAGAATTTATTATGTTTGAATGGCACAAAATGGATAATCGAGAGGAATTCCGTCCCTGGGCTACCGTGACTGGATTGAAATCAAATCCAGCCCTATGCCAGAATCACGCCAGCCCAGGGACGGAATTCCTCTCGATTATCCGTTTTGTGCCATTTGGGATGTCGCAATTACTAAATTTACCTACAAATGTTTGATTTCCAAGGACAATCGCCGCAATCCATGGATACGCTCCGTATTGCTGGTTAATATTTTAAAAAATTGTAATTTTTATGAAATATTTAATTTTTAAAAAATAAATTATTAAACCAAATCTTACAGACTGTCCAGACCCAATTGGTGGACGTTCAGTTCCAGCAATTGGTGGATATCGCATTCCACACTGATAGCCTTGGTAACCTGAAATAAATTTTTAGTCTAGAATTTTATTCAATTTCTGAAAATGCTTGCAAACCTGCAGATAGACAGCATCTGTCAAGTCCGGGATATGAGCATGAAAATTGGTTGTTAACAACTAAAATTACAGAATATTTGAGATTTTTGGTATAAATGTTAGTAATTGATAGAATTACTAAGATTAATTCCAGATGATGCCGGTGTTGTGATGGCCAATGATGTTCCTGTTGCACCTGGTGGTGGAGATCCATTCTAATTGCAGTGAAAAATATGAAACTTAATTTTTAATATTTTTGTAATTAACTTACGGTTTGGACTCTTATGTCAATTGCAGCTGTAATAAATTAAATAATTATAAAAAATTCACATGAACACTAAACAATTCAATTTCAACCTGATCCATCTAAATTTCCACTGGAACCAGTCGATGAATTACAAAATCCAGATGTCACACAAAAGCACACTCCAGGAACATTTTGTGCATTAATTAGACTCAAATTTCCCAATAAAAAGGAATAGAAAATTAATTTTTTTGAAAAATTAGTAAATTTTTTTCTCATTTTTATTCAAATTGTGAATAATTTGCTTTTAAATTTCCAATCAAACTAACTTAAAATTCTTTTTGAAAAATAAATATTTCAATGAAAAATGAAAACATGTTGACCATTATTTAATTTTTAATGTTAACAAGTTTTTTTTTCAAATCCGGGGAATTCTATAAATTTAAATGTGAAAAACAAATTTCGTAAATTAAAATATGAATCATTAGTTTGGCTGGCTAGAATTTTTGAGAAAACAATTTGAACTTTTTAGCATTTTTTAAAAATATTTTAAAAATTATGATTTTTATATATATTAACCACAAAATTATTGGTTGTCATCAAAACGACCAAAAGATGTCCAGCCTTTTCGAAGGGCAAAAGCTTCCAACTTTTAACTCATCATTGACATACAAAAACAGGACATGAAAAACATTGTCATATTTTACATTTTGTAATTTAAGTTAATTTTTTTATGTTTGAATAACTTCACTGAATTGAAATGAATTTCATATTTAAACTTTAGTCATATTGAAAAAGAGTTTTGATTTGGCAAGACATAAAAATATTTTAATTTTGTAAATTATAATATAAATTGAAATAATTATCATCAAAGTAGAGTTAATAAAAATTTGAAAAAAAAACTAAAAAATTTGAAAAAAATAAAAATTTTGAAAAAAAAAACTAAAAAATTTGTAAAAAAACTGAAAAATTTAAAAAAAAACTGAAAAATTTAAAAAAAAACTAAAAATTTGAAAAAAAAAACTAAAAAATTTGAAAAAAACTGAAAAATTTGAAAAAAAATAAAAAATTTGAAAAAAAAACTAAAAAATTATTGAAAGCTAAACAATTATCCAGAATTTTTTATTGAATTTCATAATGAAAATCGTCAGTTTGTCTATTAACTTTGCTATTCTTTTAAAATTCGCTTATCCACAAAGTGTCCCAAATGTTTGCTTTTGTGCGACTTCAGGCAATTGCAATGGCGGAACTGGAACGGGTACTGATGGAACAGGTTTGTGGTACAGGAAGGGGGTTGTTTTTGGGGTCAGCCCCCCTTTTTAGGAATTTTTTTTCAATTTGCTAGGGTATTTAGGACAAAAATCCCAAAAATATTCCCATCCACACAATAAACATAATAATAATAATAAATAAGATGGAAGCTACTAATGTCATAAAATTGTTTATTTTACAGGAAACATAGACATACGGATTCAAACAGTAAGAATATCAAGCACAACAAAATCAAACGTAAAATCAAAATTGAATCAATTTCAGAACGGACAGTCCTCAACTGGAACTGGAACATCAGTTCAACTAACTTCTCCGGCATCATCTGGGATACCATATAGTAAATTAGCATTTTTTATATTTTTTTTAAAAAAACATTTTGATATTTCTGAATTTTCAGTCGTCAACTCGCAGGTATTTTGCCAGAATGGACTGGAACGATGTTGTCCTTCAACCGGATATCAATGTGGAAGGAGATATCCACCAGTGGCTGGAGCAAGACAACCAATTCCAGGCTCTGGTCAAGCTGTGAGTTTTTGTATAATTTGGTGTATTTTATTTAATTTTTATTTCATTTTTCATTTTTGAAAAAAAAAAAGAATTTTGGAGCATATCCATGGCTGGCTGGTAAGTAAAATAACATTTTGACCAATCAACTGATTCTAATTCAACAATCATATTTTTCATAGTAATCATGGGACAAACGGACAATAGTTTTCAGGGAACTGGTGCTCTTATTGATCATATGCATGTATTAAGTAAGTTGTTTAGTAAAGAATTGGCGACAAACTAGAATGTGTCGTTATACACAGTATAAACAGAAATTGATCATAGTCAGACACCCAAAACAATTAAAAATCTTCAATTTAATTTCCAGCTGTTGCCCACAAACTCAACCAAACGCTGTAAGTACAAAATGTTCAACTTTGAGATTATTTTTTTAAAAAATTAATATTTAGTATTGATATTAGGGCTAATGGACAGCAGTTCGTTGTACAATTAGGCAGATGGGATGGTTTATCAGAGGTCATTCCATATCAAACTTTTTCTGTTATGAGAATTTTCTCACATCCGTTATTTAATCCATCAAATTTGCAAAATGATGTTGCGATTTTGAGGCTATCGCAATCTGTTAATTTGGGAGCAACGCCTACTATTGGGGTGAGCTTTTTTATCAGATATATTTTTTTAAGGTTATGTAGAATTAAATTTGACAAAAAAACAATTTTTCTTTTCAGACTGCGTGCTTGCCAACTAATATGATTAGTGGGGTTAGGTAAGTAATAAAATAATAAACATTTTTTAATTTGTCTGTCTGACTCAGAGCTGTTTAAATGATTTTGAGCTACATCACACTCGTATACCTGGGCACCTGTTACGTATCCAAGACCTTTTTGAGGGGGGTTGCTCGACATTGACTTTTCATGACCTTTTTTTGATTATTAGCGGTAACTTTTCCGAAGGGGGGGAGGGGTTGGCACATTTTCGGTGAAGAACTCAAACACACAATGAGAAAAAAAAATTTTAAGAGGGGGGTTTTGGGAGTTCTTCCCTGAATACGCCCCTGACTTGTCATGACGCTCATAGTTTGGACAACACAGGTCTGACTGACTGTTTGTCCTAGTTTTTAATATACAACGATTTTTTAACATTTTTTTAATTCTACAATATTTTTGACAGATGCATGGTCGCTGGCTATGGAAGTGCAAATTTTGGTGGGCAAATAGCGTCAAGTTTATTAAAAGTATGTCTAATTTATTTTATTAGAACTAACCAGCACTGTAACTGATCAAAATGATCAAAAGACGTCTGAAACTTTTTAAATTATATTATTGATTAACTTTAAATATTCAAGGAAGTTGACTTGCCATTGGTGGACCAATTCACGTGTCAAAATTTACTAAGATCAACTAGACTGGGACAGAATTTTATTCTTGATCAGAATAGCTTTCTGTGTGCTGGAGGAGAGCTTGGAAAAGGTAAATTGCCGAGGGGAAAACAACTCGATGGGAAAAAAGTTCGATGGTAAATTCCCTTCATTTCCCACCAAAATTTTGATGGGAAATCGATGGGTAATTTACCATCGAACTTTTTTCCCATCGAGTTGTTTGCCCCTCGTAAATTGCTAAACTCACAGAAGGAAGTTTTTGATTTGTTGATAGAAATTTCTCGAATTACCCAACAAGGATTTTTGGTGCCTAAGGCTACTGATCAAGGGCGTACCTAGTTTTTTTTTTGAAAAACAGAAACTTTTAGGATGAATTTTCTATAACTTTTTCTATAAGCTTTTCAAATTTTTTGTATGAAAAAATTAAAATCAGAATTTTTTTGAATTTTTTCCTTCCAAAAAAGTAGAAAATTTAAGAAAATTTTCCATCAAGGGGGGAACAATTCCCTTCCCCTAGCTACGCGGCTGATAGCTCAACAAAAAATTTCTTCAGAGGGGGCGCATCCATCAACATTCACCCCTGCCACTCCCTCTCTTCTGTATTTTTTCATTAATTTATTATAGATGCATGCACTGGTGATGGTGGGGCTCCTCTAGTTTGTCAAGTAGCCAATCAATGGTATGTCTTTGGGTGAGTAAAAGTGTTAATATTTTTAGACATTAAAATCAATTCAACTTTACAAAATGCAAATTCAATTAAAATTTTCAGATTGGTTGCATGGGGCATTGGATGTGGATCCTCAAATGTTCCTGGTGTCTACGTAAATGTCGTCAACTACGTCAGTTGGATTCAGCAGACAACGAACTCTCAATAAACTCTTAATGAAGTGTTTTTTTTGTAGAATTTAGTATCATAACTGAATATCATAACTGGGGGAGGGGGGGCGGGGGTTGGTGTTTGAGATTTCGTGACACCTTCATACAAAAGAAATTTTTTTGTATGAAAATTTTGTGACAAGGAAGAGGGGGTCTAAAAATCGCATTTTTTGATGGACGTCATTTATGAATGACCCCTATATTAATTTCTGAATTTTGTAATTCTAATTAATGATAGCATAGAATCGTAAAAATAAACTAAACTTAACTTTGAAATTGTTCATTTAATAAAATATAAATATGACTTCAGAAATGAAAATTCTCATTTTATATGGACGACTTGTGGATCACGTGACTTTATGAAACACAATTGTTTTTAAATTATCTTCTCTCAATTTAGTATCCAGAAAGAATTTTTTATTTTTCAGAGAGAAAACAGCAAAATCAGCTGTGCTGTATATTTTTCTCTCAATTTACTTTAGTCTCGTTTGCTTCTCCAATTGAACAAGTTGAAAGAACACAAAATATAAATAGAAAATAATTTTTTGTTGTGTGTCATAAATAAAGCCGGTGAGTAGGCGCAGTACGAAAGAGTAAAACAGCTGATTTGAGTGATTCATTTGGAGAAATTTAATATTTTTTTGTAAATTTTGAGAAATTGGTTTGAAAAATATTACAATTGATGAGATCTTAGTGAGCTTTAGGCTATTATTAAAGCAAGTTGTGGATATTATGCTTTAAATCAATAATTTTTCAATTTTAAAATTCTTACATAAATATTCTTCTTTTCTTGTTTTATTTTAAGAAACTAAGTTATGAATAAGCTGCCAGAAGATATTTTGTTAATTATCTTCAATTATTTGGATGATGAATCAATGTGGAATGCATTGTTGGCCTCAAAATAGTAAGTATCAAGAGTTTCTGATTATTTTTGCTTTTTTTGAGTCATACCTGCAAAAAATCCTAAATTTGGACATTATTGAGGCTAGAAATAGAGGGCAATCCTCTGAAAACCCAAACCTTGTTATATCCTAGATTATTTGCAACGATGTATCATATAATAAACCCTGTGAGTGTCCAGATTGTATATTCGTTGTATAATCCTTTACTTTAAAAGGTAAAGTTTAGTTTTGAAGGTCAAATAAATTTTCAATTGTTTGTGTCGTAAAATGAAAACGTAAATAAGAATGACCTTTGAAAGATTCTAGCTCATAAACTTCTAAAATATTTGCTTTACCTTATACTCTAGGGCAGTGTTGTCTAACCTTTTTTGAGCCACGGCACACCTTAATGGTAAACCATGACCAAAACCGCACACAGCGTGCGGTTCGTGTTATTTTCAAAAAATTTCTACGGCACAGAGGTTGGACAACACTGCTCTAGAGTATACTCTAGGGTACCCGTAGGGGAATATACCCTAGAGAACATACCCTAGCATATACCTAGGGTATACCCGAAAAACTAGGTTAAGGGATCATTCATAAGTGACGTCCACTGTTTGATTTGGCTTAGGGTGTCAAAAAAACCTATTCTTCTCCACTGAATGTTCACCAATTAACGGAATTTTTTGATCATATATGAAATCTCGTGCAATTCAACACCCACTTTCATACTAAACTCTTAACCTTACTATTTGACATTATTTTTTTAACAAATTAAAATTATTTTATATTTTAGCTTGTCGAGAATTTTCTCAAACTCATCAAAGCATCTATCAAAGTTCACGGTGCATCTCAATGCTGAAAAAGTAAACAAATTATCAAAACTAAAGAACCTCCCAGATGTTCCCATTAAAAAGATCTCAATTGAAAATTCTAAAGAAAAGAAAACAAAATTTAAATCCGATGGACTTGCAAAGCTCTCAAAAATTATCGAAAATTACAAAGAATCGATCGCATTTTTGGAACTGAAAAATTTTGAATTTCAGTCGACTGTCGATTTGCAGAAAATTGTCAAGAATTTGAGGAGACTTGAATCAATTCTGTTCGAGCATTGCAACATAGAAGATGTCAGGAAGCAACTTCCAAAATTTATGCTGCTCAAGTCAATTTACTTCCAAGAATCCAGCGACGATTTATTCAAAATTTTCCATGCCCAAAAAACAGTTGAAAAGATCTCAATCGTCCGTATGGACTGGGGTAACGACTTCTCGTGGGTCGACTTTGATGAAATGGCGAAAAACTTTCAGAATTTAAATAGTTTGATCATGAAAGGTCACGGAACTGGATATTATTTTGAACATGGTGGATTTCCATTCAAAATTCGCAAAATTGATGCCTTTCTGATGACTTTTGACTGGACTCATCATTTAAGCTTACCAAGGACTAGATTCTTTGAGTCACAGAAAGGACATCTGAAGGAACTGCGGCTTGAGAAGCTGCCATATGATTATGATGGTGGGGCTGTAATGAAATACATTATTGAGGATATGAAGCTTGAAGCATTTTACTATGGAAAAATTCCGTTGATTCTTGGTGGAAAGAAGCAGGATGTTGAGACGTTGAGGGTTTCTGAAGTTCAGATTCAGACTGCATTTGAGATGTTCCGGCAGTTTCCAAGTAAGTGAATTTTAGAAAAATCGTTAAATTTTGAATTTTTAGAAGCAGTTGAAATTTAAATTTTTAGCAGTCGTTAAATTTTGAATTTCAAGAAACCGTTAAATTTGAATTTTAGCAGCTGTTAAATTTTGAATTTTTAACCAGCAGTTAAAATTTGAATTTTTAGCAGCCGTTAAATTTTTGAATTTCAAGAAACTGTTAAACTTTGAGTTTTTAGCAGCTGTTAAATTTTGAATTTTTAACCAGCAGTTAAAATTTGAATTTTTAACAGCCGTTAAATATTTGAATTTCAAGAAACCGTTAAATTTGAGTTTTTAGCAGCTGTTAAATTTTGAATTTTTAACCAGCAGTTAAAATTTGAATTTTTAGCAGCCGTTAAATTTTTGAATTTTTAGCAGCAATTAAAATTTGAATTTCAAGAAACCGTTAAATTTGAGTTTTTAGCAGCTGTTAAATTTTGAATTTTTAACCAGCAGTTAAAATTTGAATTTTTAGCAGCCGTTAAATTTTTGAATTTTTAACAGCCATTAAATTTTTAAATTTCAAGAAACCGTTAAAAATTTGAATTTTTAACAGTCGTTAATAATTGAAATTTAAAAATTCATTGTAAATTTAATTTTTCATAATTCTTTCTACCAGCAATCAAAAAGTTCAGCCTGTTCCTGACCCAAACAGGGATAGATACAGAGGAAATTGGACTAATCATCAATCCTGGAACAATGCTGTTCACATGTTGCAGAGAACTTGAAATTGAGGACAGCAGCAATTATGAAGCCCTCCTCGTACATTTTACTGGACTCTACAAAAACTTTAGAAATATTCGAAAATTGACAATCATAACTCCAGATATGGCAATTAATTCAGTTCTTGAGGAATGTCTGCCAGAATTGACGCAGCTTAATGAAATTTATTTGGCATGTAAAGTTCCAAATGCATTGCAGAGATTTCAGTTTATCAGAGATTTTGCACCGAATGTTAAAAAATTGAGTGTTAGTGAAGAATTTGTTAATGATGCAAGAGAATGGTTCGGAGATGAAGTTGAAATTTTTGGAATTTAATTTTTTTGTGCAGCTTAATAATCGAAATTAATATAATAAAATATTTAAAATATTGAACAATTTATTCTTATTTCTTTAACTGACGATAAAATAATATTCAAATAAAAGAGCGGCAATTTAGCATTAACACAGTTACAACCGGCCGGTGAGTATGATCAACAGCAGTGTTAGTGAATATTTTTTTCAATTATAAACAAAAAATTTAATTTTATTTTTTAAAAACCATTTTAGTTAAAGTTTGTTATTTAATTTTGGTATCTTGAGCTTCTCAGATAAAAAGACTCTAAGAATTAAGTGAATGAAGTTTTAAATTTTGTGATTAATATTGTTTAAACAGTAATTTCTTCAAAAATAAGTGAGTTTTCAAAAGAAAAAAAAACAATAATATTATGAAATAATTTTTGTGAGAGAAAGAAACGAAAAAGTTTCTCTATTTTTTTGCTCTCAATTCAAAATTTCTCTCTGAGTTTTTTGTTTTGTTTTTGTGCTTAAAATCTTCAGATTCAACAAGTGAACAAGATATCTAAGCTATTATAATTCCAACAGAAATATTTTTTATTATTATTAAACTTGCTCAGCTATACTGAAACTGTAACAGAGGCTTTATAAATGGATCAGCTTCCGGAAGATATCATTATTGAGATTTTTCAATATTTGGACAACGATTCTATGTTAAATGTCATGAAGTCATGCAATTAGTAAGTACTAAGGATAATTTTTATCTTTATTAGTGATTTGTTGTCTATTAAGTCGTCAGGGGCTGGTTGCTAGCTTTACTTCTGGGGTATCTCATAGACTCTATGCTTCTGGTGGTACCCCAAGGTATTCCCTTCGGTTATCTCATTAACGATATGGATAGGCTGACCATCTGCTTTGTTTTTCAGAGGACACTCCTCTACTTTTTTCATTTTTCAAAAATATTCTATATAATATTCTAAGTCGTCCAGAAAACGAATAAAACTAATTGACATGGGGGATGTCCTCTATTTTTCTTGAAAATGTCTGGTAACCCTAGTTATAGAGAGCAATCAGCCTCTAAAAATAAGATTAAAGCAAGAGTCTGGGGTCGGAAAGAAGCAAGAGTAAGTCAAATCATGAAACCCTGGGGCCACATTTTTGACCATTTTTATGTCACTTGCCATCCGGGTACGACTCTAGTTTTCAATATATAGCAGTACAGGCTTCTTTAATCGCTCTTTGATTTCAAAATCAAAAATGAATATGATAATTAAAATTATTTTCATTCAAAGTTCGAAGTTTTACTGTTTGTGATGATTAAGACATAAAAGTTATCTCGCCTAAGTGTGATGTTGTATCCTAAAAAAATACACAAAATATAGTGAGGACCCTATTTGGTCCAATATTGAGGACAACCATTGATTATTAATGGGGTCGTTCACTTATTACGTAACACTTTTTGGGGGGAGGGGGGTCTAAGATTTTGTGACAATTCAAACAAAGGAAATTTTTCTTCATGGAAATTTTGTGACAAAGGGGAGAGGGGGGGTTCTGAAAAGTCATTTTTTGTGTTACGTAATAAGTGAACGCAAGGGCGTGTCCACAAATTTTTCGAGGGAGGGGTTTTGAAATTGTTTTGTATGGAAGGGAAAATTTAGGGGGGTTTTGGGATTTTTTCTTAAAAAACCCTAGCAAATTGAAATAATTTCCCAAAAAACGTAGGGGGTTTGACCCCCAAAATCCCTCCCTGAATACGCCCCTGAGTGAACGGCTCCAATATGATTCATTTTTTTACAGTTTTTCGCGCGTCTTTTCGACTTCATCAAAGCTTCTGCTGAAGCTTAATCTTAATATAAGTCCAAAAAATGTTAATCAGCTGTCAGCAGATGAATCAGTATCAGATGTACCATTCAAAAATATCACAATATTGAACATTAAAGATGACAGCGATTTCGACGAAATTCAAAATTTTGTGATCAAATTTGCAAATTCAGTTGAAATTTTGCACTTGAAAAATGTAAAAATCAACAATTTTGAAAGATTCGAAGGATTATTTTTGGATTTTGAGAATCTTAGAGAATTGAAATTTGAGGAATGCACAGTTGCTGATTCAGTTACCGGATCACTGCCTCTGGTTTCATCACTAAAATTTATTACATTTGAAGAATGCTGTCAAAACATTTTCAAACTATTTGTTCATCAAAAGTCAGTGGAAAAAGTGACATTTTACAGAAACAAGATTTCAAATTCCAGATACTCATTTGAAAATTTAATTCTGATGACCGCAGCCATGCCAAACTTAAATCACATGATAATAAATGGATTTGCATGTTCTTCATTTTTTAACGCTGAAAATTTCCCATTTAAAGTTCAAAAATTTGAAACAACTTTACTAACTGGTTGGTGGTCTGTAACGGAACCAAGGTTGAATTTTTTGAAGTCACAGCAAGGAAGCTTAAAGGAACTGAAAATCCACAGGTTGCCATATGATGACGACGGCATGGAGGTCTTAAAATTCATAATTGAAGAAATGAAGCTGGAAAAATTTTATTTAGGAACAAATCCATTAATTTTGGATGGAAAGAAGCAGAAAGTCAGGAAGTTGACAGTTTACGAGTACGAAATATGCAGCATGTACGAAATGTTCAGACAATTTCCAATTCAATTTTTAACTCTGATTTTGTCACACACTCACATTGATGAAGAAGCTGTACATCAAATTATAAATCCAGAAACAAATTTATTTGAGAATCTACAAAGTTTGGAGATCGTTGACCAAAGTATGGAGCTCAGAAATTTTCCTAGATTTCTTGGACTTTATAGAAATTGTAGGAATATTAAGAAGCTATCGATCAGCACAAATGATGATGATATCAGCTTTGTCCTGCGGGAGTTCCTGCCAAAAATGACACAACTTAATAAAATCTGTCTTAATGTCAACACGAAGGACAATTTAATGAACGAAATATTAAAAATAGTCCAAAATTATGCATTGAAATTACAAAAGTTGTGTATTGTGGCAAATTTTGTAGATGAGGCTACAAAAATTTTCGGTAAAAATGTTTTAATTTTTAAACTCGATTGAAATATTTTGAATTTTGTAATTTTTTGTTTATAAGATTTTAATTTCTTTAATAAAATTTTTGAAAATAAAAATATTTTGTGCATTTAGTATTTTATTGCTTTTAGAATTTTGAAACTACCAGTTAGGCTGCAGTTTTCAAAATTTTTGTTTTTATTGCGAAACTTAATTAATAACACTGTTATTTTTCTTTGAAAAAAATCCCAAAACTCCCTTAAATTTTCTCTCCATATCAAAATATTTCACTAATGTTCAAATTTCATTCAAACTAAAAAAATATCGTTTTTAAAGATTGAATGTAAATTGAATTTAAACGTACCCAGAAAATTTTTTTAGGGGAGGGGTGTCCTGAATTTTTAGGGAACCTGCTATGTCCATGAAAATTCATAACCTAGACTATGTCGTGTCATACATGCATCTATCATGTAGAACTCTTCAAGTTCATTTTTACCCTTAATTCTTAACCAATACCAAATTTTAGTTTTTTTAGGTTTTCCTTTTGAAGGCACGGGTTCGACTCCTGAGCAAGATTTTTTTTTAAATTTTTTTCCCACAGTTTTTGCATTTTCATTATAAAACATAAATACAAACATAATAGGAATTTGGTTTAGTGGTTCATAAAGTGGCTTTAAAACAACTTAACCAAAAAAAAGTCTAGCCAGCCTAGTTACATACAAATTGTTATAAACATTTTAATTAAGAAATATAAGATGAAATCATTTATTTAGCAACATTATGAAATATAGTATTCATTTTTTCATTGATGGAATTAATAATTCTCACATTGTAAGAAGAATTCGTAAATTGATGTTGACAAACTGGTTATCACATAGAGGGCATTCGTAGGTGATGCCACTCGAGAAGCGAGATTCTGAAACCTTTTTTTCACAAAAATTAAATACAAAAAAATCTTTTGTTTCAAGACTTCACAAAACTCCAAACTTCCCCCCCCCCTTAATTTTGTACATAATTTATGCAAGGCCTTATATTTCTAAATAATATACCATTAGCTGCAATATACATCATAAACCGTTATTTTTTTAAATTCAAAATATTTTCGAAGGTTATTCGAATGATAAAATTTTTGAATTTGAAAATACCGTTAAAAAAATTCCACTTATCCTTATTTATTGAATGTTTCGGTACTTCAAAAACATTATTTAATGATTTCTTTTGGTTACAGCTATCAACTTTGCAAGCTTTACCCATGTTTAATTAAATTAAGTAAAAAAATTTTTGTTTTGATTTACAACGGTCATTTTAAATTCAAAAAAATTTAAATTTTTGAAATGGTTTCTTCGAAGAATAAGAACCATTTTTGATATTAAGAACTGTTTGCAGCCAATGGATAATATAAAATGTTTGTTAAATAAAATTTATTTTAGAATAATTTTTTTAGTTGCTTATTAAAAATGAAAAAAAAAACTAAAAAATTTTGAATAAAAAAGTAAAAAAAAGTCACTGAACATTTTACGACACGAAGGAGATCTTTTCTTATTCTGAGAATCGCAAGTTACATGTGCAGGGGCGTAGCCAGTATTTTTGAAGGGGGGTGCCCAATTTTTTAGTTTTACAAAAATTACTGTAATATAATCTTTGTTTTAAATTTTTATTCATTTTTAGACATTAAGATTGGTTTTACGATTAGTCTTCATCATTTTTCTGTAAAAACTTAATTTTTCGACTTTAAGAATAAAAAAAATAAAAATTTGTATTGAATTTTGATCACGAGGGAGGGGGGGGGGGTTCCCAGGCATCTAAGGACACCTCCCCAATATTTTGAGAGGGTCATCATTTTGGGATTGGCTACGCCCCTGTCAGATGTGGTTGTTGTGTGGCGAAAACAAAAAAAAACCCCATTAACACATTGTTTAAAGTCTAGAACCCATTTTTTGACACATTATTCATTATTAGTCTGCTTTTTGCAGAATCAAGTCGTTTATTTTTAGTATCTCACAATAAAATACTTCCTTACATTAGAGTAAAAATTTGTCAAATAAATCATTATTTTTGATTTTAATACCATTTATTTCTATTTTATCTTTTGCAAATGGATAAAATGGATAAAATTTTAAATTCATATGTACTTCTTGAAATAATTGGATATTTAGATGAAATTTCTCAGTTAAATTTCATTTTATCATCAAAAACGTAAGAATAATTTTTTTTTATTCTGGGTTTTTTATTGTAATATACTAAAATTGGGATTTTTTTGAAGGGTCACACAAACATGTGATATTTTACTAAGTTTACTAACTGCATGTTCAAACAGTTAAAAAAGAATAGTTTTACAAAAGTTTCATTTCAGGATCTACAAGATCTGTGCAAGTTCGAAAACATTCTTAAAGAAATTTAAATTCAAGATAAATGACGAAAATTTTAAGCCTTTCTACAGAAATAAAATAATATCCAGCATTCCTTTTCAAAATTTATCAATCATTTCTGGCAATTTCTTACAAATTAATGAAATTATTGATTTTAGTAACAATTTTCAGTCGTCAGTTGAAAATTTAGAGCTTTTATCATTTGAATTCGAGTATCAAGAATTTAAGAAAATAATTTGTAATTTAATTAATCTACAGTCATTGGAACTTAACAATTGTCAAATTAAAGATTTAGGTTCTGAAAAACTACAACCAATTGAAACATTAAAAACCATTTGTTTCGAAATGTGTAACGATAATGTTTTTAAAGCTTTTGCAAATCAAAAATCAATCCTTAAGATCACTGTTAATACTAATTGGTCACATAATGACTTCCCACATGAAATATTCAACGAAATTTGTAGAAATTGTAAAAATTTGGATCATCTGGTGCTGGAAGGAGAAGGAACTGGAAGTTACTTTGATTGTGATGAATTTCCATACAAAATTACAAAACTCGAGACAACAATGATTACATTCCATCGGTATGTTGGAATCAGGACGCAAAGAGTAAAATTTCTGGAATCACAAAAAGGAAGTTTAAAGGAATTGACGATCCATCAACTTCCATTCGATTTTGATGGTGGTCACGTCTTAAAATACATAATTGAGGAAATGAAATTGGAAACATTTTATTACGGAAAAATTCAATTAATTCTCAATGGACAGAAGCAGGAAATTAAGGAATTTAAGGCATATAAGAACTTAATAACTAGCACTTATGAAATGTTGTGGCAATTTCCATGTATGTATTAGACATCCCACGTGGTTTTAAATTGAGAGATAATTTCTTCTTTTTACAGCGATCACTAAGCTTACATTGAGTCTATTCATGAATGGGATAGTGAATGAATGGGATAGTAAAATCGAGAGTATAATCAATCTACCAACTGATATTTTCAACAATATCACTGAATTTGAAGTCATTGACAAAAGTTCACCAAGAAGAGGATTATGCGGATTATTTTTAGGACTACTAAAAAATTTAAAAAATATAAAAAAATTGATATTAAAAACTCAGGATCTAAACATAAATTTAATTCTTAAAGAATGTCTCCCAAAAATGACAAGATTAGAAGAAATATTTCTCACTTCAACTAATCCGAGTTCTTCAGAAAGATTTAAAATTATAAAAAAATGTTCACCAAAGCTTCAAAAATTAAGCATTGATGCCCAGCATGTAACAGAAGCAAAACAAATTTTTGGAGATAATTTTGAAATTTATCAAATTTAATGTTAGATTATCTTATCAAATTATTAGACAGAATCAAGAAGTGAACACTCAAAAAAAACTGTTCGTAGAATGATTTCAGAATATATTGAAATTTTAGGGGTCATTCCCTTATGACGTCCATGATTTAAGGGGGGGGGGGGGATTTTGTGACACTTTATATTAAAGAATATTTTTTTGAATTTAAAATTTGTGACATAGGGAGAGGAAGGTCTAAAATTTCCATTTTTGATGGACGAATATAATAAGTGAATGACACCTTATAGAAAATCTTGACATTTTTAGTGCATTTTCCCAAAGGGAAAAGACACTATTGTCCGCGTTTTGTCCGTCCGTGTGTCCGTCCGTCCGTCCGTCCGTCCGTCCGTCCGTCTGCCGCTCCACACCGCCTCCAGTTTAAGCTTTTTCGATGGGGTTTTTTGCTTAAAATGTGTGGACTAGGTCAGAGGCAAGAATGACGAGAGATTTTTTTGATCAGTGCAGTAGAAGGTTAATTAAATTAACTTTTTTGAAAAAATTGCTTACGTTTTACGTACGTATTTTTTACGTAGCCCTTAAAAACGTGACTTTTCTTACAATCTTCCGGCGAGGGTTCGAGCCCCACTCCGAGCAACTTTTTTTTTGTACTTTTTTACATTTTTTTGACATTTCATGATGTGTTATGATAAAATTTTCCATTTTCAGATTTTTTCCTGACATTTTCCGAATTTTTCACGAAGTTAAATTAATTAAAGCTTACATTACGTAAAAATACGTGTCATGTAAATTTACATTACGTAAACCTTACTTGGCGTGAATTAAAGGGGGAAAAGGGAAGTTGAACAAGGGGGTACGAGGGGGGGATAAAACGGGGGGGGGGGGGTATTATTTTTATTATTCAAATATTTTTTTACCGTTATTTTTTCAAATATTTTTTGACGTTAATTTTTCAAATATTTTTTGACCGTTATTTTTTCAAATATTTTTTTACCGCTATTTTTTCAAATATTTTTTGACCGTTATTTTTTCAAATACTTTTTGACCGTTATTTTTCAAAAACTTTTTGACTGTTATTTTTTCAAATATTTTTTGGCCGTTACTTTTTCAAATATTTTTTGACCGTTATTTTTTCAAATATTTTTTGACCGTTATTTTTCAAATATTTTTTGACCGTTATTCTTTTTAAAAACTTGTATTTATTATTCTGGGCGTTAGTGTTTTATGCGTTAGTTTTCTTTTTCATTACTAGTTTTTTATACGTTTAGATTTCTGTGCACAGTAGTTTTAAGAAAATGCACTTCCGTCCGCAGCCCGTGGACGCATTACTAGTTTAATTTTTTTGTGAAAATTTCCGATTGACGTGTTTTTGATCATCTTCATCATCTCTCTTTCATGATGTTATGAAATTATCGAACAAATATGTAGTCATTAATTTCTAGGAAATCTATTCAAATAGTCTTAGTCTCATTAATTAAATCCCTATCCGTCTCTAAACTTTATAACCATAGGCATATTTAAGGGCTTAAGCCCCCTCCCCTCATTTTTGGGAATTTTTTTTTCAATTTGGTAGGGTTTTCTTTAAAAAAAATTCCATAATTGCCTCCATCCACACAAAAAAATTAAAACTCACCCCTTCGAGAAATTTTTGGATACACCCCTGGTTATGACGTTTCGATTAATTTTTTATGTTTTGAGATCTTGCCCCTCGAAATTCAGAAGAAAGTGAAAGTAAAAGCACAGAAAATGTTTTTTGCGATTTCTTGGCACTAGAAGCACCAATCGAGATGCGGTCAAGATTTTCATTATTAAATTAGTAATTTTAGGCACAGACTTTCCATACTGAACATTATGGATCGATTCCGTAAGCCTGAAGCAGCACGTCCAAAAAAGTAGTTTCACTGAAATACCAAAGGGGTCGTTCATAAATGACGTCCATCAAAAAATGGGATTTTTAGACCCCCTCCCCCCTTTGTAAAATTTTCATACAAAAAAATTCGTTTTGTATAAAAGTGACACAAAATCTCAGACCCCCCTCCCGCCTAAATTGTGGACGTCATATATGAATGACCCCAAAAACAATATATTAACACACAATTAAAATTGATGTGAATATGATTATGCATTAAAATTACAAAAGTTGTGTATTGTGGACAAATTTGTAGATGAAGCTAGAAAAATTTTCAACTCGATTGAAATATTTTGAATTTTGTAGTTTTTTGTTTATAAGATTTTAATAAAAAGGTTTCTTTAATAAAATTTTGCAAATATTATTTTATTGCTTTTAGAATTTTAAAACTACCTATTAGACTGCAGTTTTCAAAATTTTTGTTTTTATTGCGAAACTTGTTCATTAACATCACTGTTATTTTTTTTACTATCATTACAGATACTAAGAAATAAATTTCTTGAATTTCATCTTTAGTCTACTTCATAGTGTTCTGCATCAAGGATCTGAAAAATCAATCAAAATTTCGTATATAAAAAGAAATGGCCAAAGTGAATGCCAAAAGACGTAAGATCGAAGACGGCTATTTTCAGCCAGGTCAGCGTGTGTCAATTGATGAGTTACCTGTTGAAATTCTACTGCATATTTTTAGTTTTTTGGATAATAATTCTAAAAGGAATATACTCAATGTGTCGAGATCGTAAGGTGAAATTGAATTGTATTAAAATTCATAATTTAACAAATTTATATAATTTTAGGTGGATGAACATCTTTGCATCCTCATCAGACCTCCTCAAAAGTTTCACTTTAAAAGTCACCGATGGAAATTACGAAGTATTAGCGAGCTTTGTATTAAGAACTAAAATTCCAATAAGAAATGTTTTATTTTTGAATATTAATTTTGAAGGAAAAAACCACTGCAATGATTTTATCCTTATGATTGTTAAATTGTTGAAGAAATCTCTTGAAACCATCCATTTTGAAAACTTTAAAGTTCACGATATTTTTGGATTTTGTTTTAAAATGTTTAGTGATCTTGACTTCCTCACATCAATAACCTTCAAAGCCTGTACAATAATTAATTATTATAGATTTCAACTACCTCCGATAAATTCACTGAAATGTGTTGAAATTGACAGTTGCGATGAGGAAAATATTAGATTTATACTAAGAAATAGCATAAGACATTTAAAAGTAATAAAGACAAATTAATAATAAAAAAAATGTTAAATATTTTAACAAATTACAATGAATTGTTTTTTTTGGGTCAAAATTAATTTTTTAAAGTTTTGGTAGGGGGGGGGGGGGGGTTTGAATTTTTTTGTATGGACGGAAAAATTTTAAAGGGTGTAATTTCTTTTTTTTTTCTTACAAAACCACAATGAATTGAAAAAACTTCCCAAAAAGGAGGGGTTCGACCACCAATCCCTACACCTGAATACGCCCCCAAGCATGGGGGGGCAAGGCTGATACCTAGCATTTGACTTTGAAAAAGACCATCTAGGTGTAGGCAATTATAAGTCAAAGGCAAAGACAGGTTGCCTTTGCAAAGGCAATGCCTTTGATGGTGCCTTTGAAAATCTTTGCCTTTGACCATTATCTTTAAAGAAAAATTTGAAACCATAATTCATAAAGCCTGTGCAAGAGAAGAAAAATTTAAAAAAATAATTTTTTGAACTTCTGATGCTCATTTCATCGTCAATAATATTAAAAAATTTATATTTTGCACAGACAAAGTCAAATTAAAAGGCAATGGCACTGCCTTTGCAAAGGTAAAACAAAGGCAAGAAAAAGTTGCCTTTGCAAAGGCACGACTTTGCTAGATCATAGGCAAAATCTGGTCAAAGGCACCTTTGTATCAACCCTGGGGGGGGGTCAAATTTTTTTTAGGGGGGTCCAAATTTTTTTTTAGTTTTTATACTCTAGTTATTGTACTTTTTGTTAATTCTGATGATACATGAATGATTAACTAAGAAAGTAGAGCTTCGAAAAAGTGTCGGAAAATTTTTTAAAGCAAAAATTATTTTTCCAAAAAAAAATCACATGTAAAAAAGATTTTGCGAGGAGTGACCCCGCTGGTTACACCCATGCCCCCAAGGTTAGCCTACCTAAACATTTCAACTAATTATGAAAATGAATATTCTCATCAATCAGCTGACAACAAATGCTCTCAAAGAGAGAATTCTCTTTTTTGTTATAATTTTTTCTCTCAAAAACAATCAGCATTAGTTTCTAACTTGTATTATTATTTTTTTTTTAATTTTTAACTTGTTATTCAGTACATAAAGTGTCATTTAACTTGTTGATATTTTATATCCTTTTCAGTGAATCTTAAAACAAGTAAAATATTATCAAATAATAGTGAAATTGACTTAAATCCTTAAAAACAAATAAAATTCCGTCTTCAAAAATAAATCTTTAAATAAAATCAACAAAAAGGATGAATCATCTTCCGGAAGATGTCATAATTATGATCTTTGAATATTTAGACAACGACTCAATGCTTAATGTTATGATGACATCGGCTTAGTAAGTAAAATTATTTAAGTTTCAATCATCAAATTTTAAATTTTAATTTTTTAAATTTATTTTCAGTTTTGCTAATATTTTTGCATCGTCATCAAAGCTTTTGTTGAAATTCAACTTTTTTATCACTCCGGAAAATATCAGTCAATATTCAACAAACAGATTGATCCACAATATTCCATTTAGGAATGTCACGTTGTCCAATTTTTCAGGCGATGAATTACTAGAATTCGTAAAGAAATATAAAAATTCAATTGAAATTTTGAAGCTGCAAAATATTACTTTTAATCATTTTTCGCTGGCTGAGGAATTTTTCTCGCATTTTACAAGACTTAGGTCGCTTCACTTAGAAAAATGTTTCATCGCAAACTCAGAAAATTCATCAATGGCTCCAATTCCGACACTAAAGTCCATAACTTTTGATGAATGTCGTGGAAATTTGTTCAGATATTTCAAAAATCAAAAGTCAGTTGATAAAGTTGGTGTTTGCAGATATCAATGGACATCCCGTGGATTCTCGTATTCTGATTTTAATGAAATGGTCGCATATTTACCAAATCTAAGTCATGTTGTCATGGATGGAACAGGAACAGCTGGTTATTTTGATTCTGGACATTTTCCATTTAAAATAATAAAATTGGATGCTTATTTGATGACATTTTACTGGACGCAGACAATTCCGAGATTGGATTTTCTAAAGTCACAGCAAAGTTTCTTGAAGGAGCTGACAATCCACAAGCTACCATATGACTATGACGGTGGAGAGGTCTTAAAGTTTATCATTGAGAAAATGGGATTAGAGAAGTTTTACTTCGGAAAGACTCCGCTGATTTTGGATGGAAGAAAGCAGGACGTTAAGGCATTTACAGCCTGGGAAGTGAACATAACAGCTGCATTTGAAATGTTCAGGCAATTTCCATGTGAGTATTTTTAAAAAGGCAAAATTTGTACTTAATATACCAAACTATAGCAAACCGTAGAAAATTAAAATATTTTTTGTCTCCCAATTCACCCACATGGATGTACCAAAGAAGGGTCTGACCCCCCTTGAAAATTTTTTTATTTCAAAATGGATTTTTTTTATTTTCAGCAATCCAATCATTCACATTATTCCTTACTGAGACCGGCATTAATCAGCAAAGCATTAACGACATTGTTAATCCACAAACTGACATTTTTAACAACCTTCAGAACTTAGACATTCTTGATCACAGTGGATCTTTAATCACTAAGTTTATTGGTATGTACAAGAATTGCAGAAACATCACTCGATTTTCGTTAAGGACAGATAACAGCAACGTCAGTGATATTCTAAAAGAATGTCTTTCATATTTTACAAACTTGAATGAAATTTACTTGACGGCAGGCACGAATAAATCTAAACAAAGCTTGAAATCTATCAAGAAACTAGCACCGAATCTTAAAAAGTTGAGTGTCTCAAAGGATGTTGTGAAGGATGCAAAAAAGATGTTTGGAGGTGATGTTGAAATTTTTGAAATTGTATGAAGGAAACTGGATGAAAGAGGTGCAAAATTTACATAAAAACTCATCATTATTTTACTATTTTATACGTCTGATGTAAAAGTTTTGTGAAAAATTAAATAAAATAATATTTTTATTCAGATAACAATTACTAAATATGTTATTACGATATCATTACAAAAATGCAATCTCAGAGTAAATCTTCCCAAATTATCAATTTTATAACATGAAATAAATAAAAAACATTGAAAATTTTAAATTTTAAAATCGTCACAGGTCGCAAAAATTTTAAAACATTTCACAAAATTTATTTTGTTATTTTTTGAAACACTTAAAAAATTTAAATTTATAAAACATTCTAAAACTTTTGCAACACCTGTCAAAAACTAATATTTTAAATAATCTATCTATATTGAATTGAATTGAATATCACTTTTAAATCTCAATCGTAAAATGCTCAATATAAAAAATCATAAAAATAAAAATAAAAACCAAATTTAAAAATACGTGACAAACATTTCACCAACGTACGTTTAGCCAAGTTCAACTCGTATAAAATAATATTTTATTATTCGCAGATCAGTTAGTGATCAAACACAGAACGGAGATGACCTCTTGCATTTGACAAACAAATGGAAAGAGAAGAAGAAGGTGTGTGTAGAAAGTTATAAAAATAAAATTTGTGTTTTCTTATTTGTTTAAATGATCAAAATATTTTTACTTCTACGCAAAAATGCGTAAATTTTTTCTTATATCACTTTATTGAGTTCTCTAATTAATATAATTTATAAAGTTGATTAAAAAATTACAATAATTTAGAATTATTAAAAACGCATAGTAATTTAATATTATCAAAAATAGATTTTTTAATTTGTTAAAAATTGATTTTTTAAAAATAACGGCAACAAAAACTAAACATTTCTTTTATTAATTTTAACATTTTGATTAACAAAAGTTATGAAATAAAGAATAAAATCTTATATTTTGTTTTGCTGCTGTTATGAGAATATTAAATAGTTATAACAAAATAATTGCCGGAAAGAATACTAATTAGTCTTTCGCAAATGATGTTAATAATAAAAAAATTCATTTAAAATATATAAATTTAATTATAAACTCCAATTATATTTTGAGAAATTAATTCACTTAGCCCCATTAATATTTTAACAATTCCAAAAAAATGTTCTAAAAAGCAGCACATTGAGCACCAAATAAAATACCCATTTTATGTCAATTAATCGATGGTCAGCTTAGTTGTCGGATGCTTATCAAGAGCTTATTAATACTTAGGATCGATCGTAAATTACGTCAACTTAAAAACTACTTTTTCGAAACCCTTCCCCCCATTGATGTGTTTAGATTGTCACAAAATATTTAACACCCTTAAAGCGTAATGTAATTTGCAAACAACCCCTTATTACAACTTACAATTTATCTGTTTAGGTCACGAGATGAGATGTTCCAATTGCGGAAGCATAAACTGCCTCAATAATGATGATTGCAGAAAAAGAATCATGAACCGCAATCAATACAGCATGTGGTATTACATATCAGTAATCTTGGGTCTAATTCTAATGATTGGTGAGAATTTTTTTAAATATAAGTTTCAGTTTTGTGATATTTTTGGGGATTTTTAGCTGGAATTGTGATTTTTATTGTTATCATGATCAATCCTGCCGGTGATTTCAA
This sequence comes from Chironomus tentans, assembly GCA_963573255.1. Taxonomy (NCBI): domain Eukaryota; kingdom Metazoa; phylum Arthropoda; class Insecta; order Diptera; family Chironomidae; genus Chironomus; species Chironomus tentans. Next base: position 8,261,475 of record OY754305.1, read on the forward strand.
AGACTCGGATGAAATTGAACATTCCAAATCAGATACAATTGAGAATGACCGATCAGACTATATTGACTTTAATATATCGAGCAGAAGATTTGACATCTCAGACCCAATTCAGAATTACCAGATAGATTATACTGATCTTTTGATTGGTGCTGTTGCTTTGTTCATTTTCTTTGGAGGATTTCTTGTTACCATGAATGGATTAAGACTGAAGCGCAGCGCTACGAGTAACATAGCTGATCCTGTAGAGTTAGTGCAATTGAACAGGAACGTTAATGAAGAACAAACTAGAAGTACAACTTTGGATGAAATTGCTGCAAGTTCTCAAAGCTCAAAGGATAGTAAGAGGTTAGTAATATTAAATATTACCCGAATGGCACAAAACGGATAATCGAGAGGAAAGCTGTCCCTGGGCTGGCGTGACTCTGGCATAGGGCTGGATTGAAATTAAATTGAGCCCTATGCCAGAGTCACACCAGCCCAGGGCCGGTTTTCCTCTCGATTATCCGACGTGTGCTATTCGAGTTATAGTAACATTATGAAATGATTATTTAAAATTCTTTATATTAAGAGCTAAATTATCACACGAGCATGACGGAGAGGTTGAGGAATTTATACCGAAAACATATGTTCATCATGAAACTGGTAAGCGTATGATATGTTTTGAAGTTTGAAATCGTGACATGCCCAGCTTTTCCGTCAAAAGTCAATGGTCAGCCTATTTATAAACTATGTCTGGATGTTTTATAAATTCAAAATTTATATTTTTTAGCCGCTCCAAAACGAATCAATCCTATTGAGAAGTTCCACTATGTACCACCAAATGATGTCGATAGTTTAGTTCTATTTCCAACTGGTTATCCAGATGTAATATGCGATGATAACATTCTCGAAATAGTACACCGGATAGTCAATGAATCACAAATAAATTTGAGGACCAAATACATAACATTGGAGGATGGATACATCAAGATTGAACATCTTACAAATCCAACACGAGAATATTTTCAGAGAACTGATCCTAATTCCATTTTGATGAAACTACAATCAGAAATTGATCTCAATATGAATATCAGACCTTTTCAATATTTTTCAAAGTTTATCATCTTATCCTGTATTTTAGAAGAACAAATTGAAGATTCTGAATTTTTGCCGACTGTCTACATGGAAAATGATATTGACACATCACGTTGTATATTTGAGAAATGTGAATCAGATGAAGATGGATTTAGGATATTCTTTGGAGTCACTTCAATGTGCTTCAAACAAATTAAAAACAAGGATAATTTGTTGAACATTAGACAGAATATGACGAGGATTACAATGGAAAAAAATCCATTTCCAGAGCTTTTTGCTGAACATGCCAATTAAATTCTGACAAAACATTGGCATTTAAATTTTTTTATTAATTAATTTTATTTTTAAATAAGGAGTTTTTCGCAAATTACGTAAAGCCACAAAACCACTTTTTATCCCTACCCCCTCTTTTCATAAATTTTTCAAACCCCTCTCCCCCTAAACTGTGGGGTTGTGTTAACACTTGTTAACATTATATTGCTGCTTTAAATTAATTATTTTCATCACAAAAACTGTTAAATTTATTTCAAATTTTTCGCAGGTTCTTTTATCTTTAATTTTATATTTTCAAATGATTTAACTGCAAAACAAATAAATCATACGTATTAAATTTTAACTTTAAAATTGGAATACTAAATAGTTAATAAAGCTTGTTTTAAAAAAAATAAAATAAAATTAACGGCTGTTCAGTTTTTGAACGTAAAAAATGTGCACAATTCTACTTTTAAGAATACCGGGAAAAAATTCGCAGAAAATTTGTTTTGAAAAAAAGTAGTGAAAAATAGAGAAAAAACAACTTTTGTTTAGTTTAAAATAGTTATTCAATTATTAGAACTTAAAAAGGTAAAATTGAGTATCAAAATAACAGAAAAAATGAATAGATTTTTAATTAACTTAACAATTTACAATGTTATTCTTTATTAACTTCTAATAAAATTACTACGTTCAACTCATAACTTTTGATGATTCAATAAAAAACTAAACATATTATATGTATTTCATTTCAGATTTATAAAAATGGATAATGAAAGATTAGAGGAGAGCTCAGACTCTGATTCAAAACCTGAGGAAGGGAATACAGCAGAATTTAAAAGCTTAGAAGCTCCATCAAGACATTGTATCAGTGCAGAAAAACGGTAAGTGTTGAAATTAATTTAGATTTATTGTAAAAAAGTGTGATAAACATCTTGTAATTATTTCAATAAATTAATTATTTTGAAGTAACATCTACCTACTGAAAAGTTTGTTTTTGTTTAGAATTTTGTCGATTTGTCTAACTTTCATTGTCATGGCTCTTACTGTCAACTGTTGACAGTTGCGATGAAGAAAGTATTAAATTTATACAAATTTATACAAATTTTTATGTAAAATAATTTAACAAATGACAATTAATGGTTTTCAGGGGCGTATCAAGGATGTTTTTGGGAGGGTTTTTTCAAATCATGACCTTTTTTGGTAATCTCTTGCAATAATTTTCATCCTTAAACAACTATTGGTGATTTAAAAAATAGGTCGGTTTGATCCAACCCCCCTGGATATGCTTCTGATGTTTTTTTTATAGATTACAAATTTAGATCTTTAGAACAAGAAGGGGGTGACCGGGGCTAATGAAAATTATTTAGCTTTAATAAAAGTGATTTTAAACAGTTTTTTTGGCTTTCGGCTCATTATTTTGACGATTTAGCGGTACTTTATGGTCAAAAAAGTTATGAATGAACTTAATTTTTTTTCGGTAATGTAGTCCAGTGTCCGGTTTCTCGGGTATAATGTTGTCACCCTAAAGACAATAGTTTAGTATGGTATACCACACCCTAGGATACATCCACTAATCGTTGTGTAATTTGCAAACGACTCCAGATTGTATTAGTGTTGTTGATGATTACGAACATTCTAAAAAATCAACTGACAACAAATGCACTAAAAGAGAGAATTCTCTCATTTGTTATAAACATTTCTCGCAAAAGAATTCATTTCAATATTTTTTATAACTTTTATTATTTTTTTTGTACACAGCTTGTAATTTAGTATTTAAAGTGTTATTTAAACTGTCAAATTCTTTTTAGTGAATCTTATAACAAGTTTCATTTTAAATAAAATAAAACTCATCACTTAAAAATAATTTTTAAATAAAATCAACAAAAGCGATGAATCATCTCCCAGAAGATGTTGTAGTTATGATCTTTGAGCATTTGGACAACGACTCAATGCTTAATGTTATGATGGCATCGACTTAGTAAGTGAAAATATTTAAAACTTGATCAACAAAATTTTTTTATAAATTTATTTTCAGTTTCGCCAATATTTTTTCATCGTCGTCAAAACTTTTGCTAAAATTCAACGTTTTCGTTAATCCACAAAATATCAGCCAATATTTAGAAAATAGATCGATTCTTAATATTCCATTCAAAAATCTAACTTTGTCCAACTTTCCAGGCGATAATGTATTACGAGAATTTGTAAAGAATTTTGAAAATTCTATTGAAATTTTGAAACTGCAAAATATTACTTTTAATAGTTTTGCGCAGGTTGAAGCATTTTTCTCGCATCTTACAAGACTTAAATCACTTCATTTGGAAAAATGTTTAATTGCAGACTCAGAAATTTCATCAATAGCTCCAATTCCAACACTAAAGTCCATAACATTTGATGAATGTCGTGGAAATTTATTTAAATATTTCAAAAATCAGAAGATGGTTAATAAAGTTGTTGTATGCAGGCATGAATGGACATTTCACGGATTCTCGCATTCTGAATTTAATGAATTGGCCGCAAATTTACCAAACCTAAGCCATATTGTCATGGATGGAGTTGGAACTGGCAACTATTTCGAATCTACTCATTATCCATTCAAAATTAGAAAATTGGAATGTTATTTGATGACGTTCCACTGGACTGAGACAGATCCAAGGCAGCTAAATTTTCTGAAGTCACAACAAGGATATTTAAAGGAACTGACGATCCACATGCTGCCTTATGACTACGATGGTGGAGAGATGTTAAAATTCGTGATTGAGGAAATGGCCCTGGAGAAATTTTACTTAGGGAAAACTCCGCTGATTTTGGATGGAAAAAAGCAGAAAGTTACAGAACTTACTGCCTGGGAAGTGAACGCTACAGCTTTTTTTGAAATGTTCAGGCAATTTCCATGTTAGTATTTAATTTGAATCCCACTTATTTATTCATTCAAGGATAAAATTTTATTTACTTTCAGCAATTCAATCATTCACCTTATTCCTTACTCAGACCGGCATTAATCAGCAAAGCATTAACGACATTGTTAGTCCACAAACTGATATTTTTCAAAACCTTCAAAACTTGGATGTTATTGATCACAGCGGATTATTTGATCATGCCTCTAAATTTATTGGAATGTACAAGAATTGCAGAAACATTACTCGATTGACCTTACTGGTAGAGGAGAGAAACATTGATCATATTTTAAGCGAGTGTCTCTCTTATTTTACGAGCTTAAATGAAATTTGCTTCACGGCAGGCTTGGAAAAATCAAGAGACGTATTAAAAACTATCAAGAATCTCACACCAAACCTGAAAAAACTGAGCGTACCAAATGATGTTGTGAATGATGCAAAGCAGATGTTTGGAAATGAAGTTGAAATCTCATAAAAGAAATGCAGTTTAGAATAGCTAGACATGAATAATATTACGAAGGGGTCGTTCGCAAATAACGTTACGCTTTAGCGGGGAGGTTGGGTAAAGAATTTGTCCCAACACAAATGCTTCACGTAATTTGCGAAGGACCCTAAAATTTATCATATAAAACTTTAAATAAATTAACTATTAAATGGGAATTTCAGGCCCCTCTTTGTAGTAAATCATGACAAATAGCAAATTTTTATTCCTGTTTCACAGCACAATATTGTTATATGCCGAGCAATTGTTATATGTAAGTGTGGTGAAATATTTAAACGATATCCCATTAGAGTCACTTCAAGAGGCGTAGTACACGTATGATGAAATTTTAATAACGCTTAAAACTGTTATACATTTTGGATTCTAAATTTACAAAAAATATATACATCAAAGATTAAAATGAATAGTTTAGTTTCATGCATACCGTTTTCTGAAACAGTTCAGTATCAAGAATCAAGAAGTATCAAGTATCAAGAACCTAGGACGTGTCATTTAGAAAAAGTTACAACAAAGTTTAAATAAATATGAAAAAAATCCATGAAGATATCCTCATTCCAATATGCAAAAATTTAGATAATATTTCCAAATTGAATTTAGTTCGGGCATCATCAGTGTGAGTAACTTTACATTTTTTTAAATTGTGTTAAAATTATTGTGACCAAAGAGTCGTTCATTTAACGTGTGTTCGCCATTTAGAGGGTAGGAGGAGGGGAGCTTAAGATGAGTGACACTTCTAGTGTAAAGGGGTGAAAAAAGATTATTGATTGGCGCTACGTAATAAATGAATAACTCCTTAGTTTTACAATGATTCCAAATCATGTTCATATAAGTAATACATTTTTATTTCAGCGTTCGAGAAATCTTTTCAAATTCTCCTACATTATTAAAGAGGTTTACACTTAACGTTAATTCAACAAATTTCAAAAAAATATATTTAACAAAAGAGTTATCATGCATTGCATATAGAAACATATCAGTTGACTTTAAGGATTCTATGAAACTGAAGGAAATCATTAAATTTGTGAATAGATACCAAAAATCGTTAGAAACACTCGAATTGAAAAAATTTCGATTCACAAATTTTAAGGAATTTTTTGATATCCTTGACAACTTAAAGAATTTAAAAACACTTAACCTTAAAGATTGTCACATTGGATATTTAAGTAATGAAACATTCAACACATTTTCGAATCTCAAATCACTTTCGTTCAACAAATGCAATGATAATATATTCAGAGTATTTACAAAGCAGGAAGCTCTTGAAAAAATAACGGTTATTAACAATGACTGGACCTGGAATGGATTTCCACATGACATTTTTAATCAAATCTGTAGAAATTGCAAGAATTTGGATCATCTTGTCCTAATTGGAGCTGGAACCGGAAGCTATTTCGACAATGATGAATTTCCGTTCAAAATTACAAAACTTGAGACATCGATGATAACATTTCACTGGTATGTTGGAATCAAGTCAGCACGTGTTAATTTTCTTGATTCACAAAAGGGAATTTTAAAGGAACTGACGATCCACCAGCTTCCATACGATTTTGATGGCGGAAAAGTCCTAAAATACATCATTGCAGAAATGAATTTGGATAAATTTTATTATGGAAAAATCCCGTTGATTCTCAATAAACAGAAGCAAGAAGTTAAGGAATTTACAGCATCTGAGCTCCAAATAACCAGCGCATATGAAATGGTTAAACAATTCCCATCAATTGAAAAATTTACTTTAAAACTATCAAACACAGACATATCAAGTGATGCTGTTGAAAAAATCACAAATCCACCAAATAATTTATTCAACAATCTTAAAGAATTAGAAGTTGTAGACAATAGCTCATACCGAGGAATTTTTGGAGTATTTTTGGGACTGTACAGGAATCTGGAGAACCTCACAAAACTCACATTTAGAACTCAGGACAGAAACATCAACACAATCCTGGAATGTCTTCCAATCATGCATAATTTACATGAAATTCAGCTAACTACAACAGCACCAAGAGCATCAGAAAGATATGAAACAATTTTAAAGTTGGCGCCAAATCTCAAGAAGATCTTCATTTCCTACCAATCAGCAACCGAAGCAAAGCATGTCTTTGAATCAAGTCACTTTGAAATTTTTGACATTGAAACTTCACGGTGTCTGAAGGATTTCACATCCAAGTGCCTAGCTTCACCTACTCGCGGTAGATACTGTCAACTGATCAATCAGGAACCGACGAAGCAGGCTGGTAACAGATTAATCGTTACTAAATAGGGAGAAATTTTGAATTTGTATGTGGGAAAATTGGAAATGAAATAAAATATAAAATATATTGCAAAACTTAATACCGTACTTGTACATTTAAACATAAGTACGCCTGATAGTTATGAAACTGGAAAATAGTAGTTACTAAGAATAATATTAGGAACATAATACATTTTTAAAAATGATAACGTTAGTCACACACATTTAAATACTGAAAATGAATAATTATGTTTAGTTCGAATAGTGTTCTGGTTTTTGTCGGATGCTGTTCTGTTTGCTCTTAGTGAAAATAAAATATTATTTTTTATTGTGAAATAATTTTAAATTTATAAAAATATTTTAAATTTGAATAAAAAGTTGTATGAATGAAATTTTTTCAAAGTTGGATGATCAAAGGTAAGAAGCAGTACATGTTGTTAAATTTTAAGAACAATTCCAAATATATTCTTTAACAATATTTTTTGTTTATACAAAATATTTTTTTAAAAAAATTTAAAATTATCACTAAAGCTTTTTTTAAAAATTTTTAAATTAAAATTTAAGAAAAAATAAAAATTTCTCAATAGAATTCTCGAAAATTTTACAACCACATGGAATAATTTTTTGGTATAACAATTTACATGTTTACATTGGCAACATTAATAACAGATATTATGTTATGTGCTGTTATGCTATGTTATGATTTGATTTCAAACTATTTTTTTGATTAACTGTTTTATTTTTTAAAAGTAATAAAATTGTTTTGATAAAAAATCCGGTCATGCTGCACGAAATAAGCTTTATTGCCAGGCGCGTAGAACGGGGAGTGGGGGGTGGGAAAGTTGATGGAGAAATCCCCCATAGCCAAAAAATTCGTCAGTTTACAGTTTTTGAGGAAAAAAATTCAAAAAAATTCTGGTCTAAATTTTTTCATAGAAATAATTTTAAAATCCTTACCTTGAAAAATTTATGGCTACGCCCCTATATTTTAGTAATGAAAATGTAACAAAAAAAATTTATTTTCTAGCTTAAAAAGCGGTAAATCGTGGATCTAAAGTTTAACTCATTTACCCCAAATTACATAAATTATGGAATTCTAATTAAGATTATTTCTTTTCTAGGAAGCTAAAATTAAATCAATTCTTCATAAAATGGGTTCAACTCGTAAAAATACACAAATTCTGACCATAACAAAAAACAGCTCCGAAATAATCGACAGTCAAGCTGCAGAAGCATACAAAGCTGTAAAATTTACATCAGAATTCAAAATTCATGAAATTCTCGAAGAAGTTTCAAAGCTTAATCCCAAAATTTATCCAAATTTATCAATTTTCATCATTGAACATAAAAATTTTGAATTCTCAACAAAAAATGTTAACCAATCAGACATTGAAGATTTAAAAGAATGCGTTTCAAGATTCCACAACAATTCTTTCAGAATAATGATGCAATTACAATCAAAAGATGAAAATATGACAAAATTTTACTACAGAATTAATTTAATACCATTTTTTGAGATTAGTTGCGATCACTTTGTGGCAGTAGTTGATGATCAGCTCTTAAATTTGATGGTTGACCAAGGAAAATGGTCCAAAAATACAGAAAATGTTAAAGTTTGTGAAGAATTCTTCAAAATCATTTTTAAAGAAAGAAACTTTTGCAAACTTACTGAAAAGGTGACTTTAGATGAAAGCTCTGAAGATGAAAAAGGAAGCTCAATGAAAAATACATTGAAATTGAAATCAGAACCAATTGATGATAATGTTTTCAGGAACGCACCCGAATCGTTAATCAACCAACATGCTTTAGTTCAAAAAACTGCTCAACAATTGACAGAAAATTCAGAATTTAACCTTATAAATTCAACATCCAGGAAGTTATATACAAATTCAAAAAATTGTGATATTAGAATTGTGAAATTTGAGAAATTATCGATGGAAAAAATGATTGAAGACATTAAAAAGATGAAAATAATTCTCATCTTAGGCGAATCGAATTCTGGAAAATCGTGGATGCTCAAAAGCTTATCAAATCAACTCAGAAGTAAGAATCCGGAAAAATATATAATCTATGTCGATTTGGGGAAATTATCCCAGAAATTTGAAACTGAAGATATTGAACCTGACTTTGCAACTTTCATGACCAACAAAATCACAAATTTAAGGAACAATTTCGAAGCAGAAGTGTTCAAAAAGCTCTACAAAAATGGCATGGTTAACATTCTCATCGACAACATTCAAAAGAATTCAGTAGAATTGTTAACAAATACCCTTCAATCATTTCAACAAAATGGCGGCAACCAGCTGTGGATTGCAGCCAGTACAGATTTTAGGTTCACTTTAAAGCAAAGGTTGGAACTTAAAGTTGTTTACAAGCTAGATATGTTGATAAAAAAGCCTCGATGTGAGTTGATTGAACTTTGTACTCAACTGTTAGAAAGTGAAGTAAAAAATAACAAGTCTTTGGAATTTCATAGAGTTTTATGGGAAAATATTCTTAAATATTATAATTTTTCTGAAATTTCCCAAATGATTCAACATTCAGTGAAACGAAATGAGAGCATCGTGAACTCAGGGCAACCATTAGATCTGTCAAGTCATTCTAGAGATAGTAACAGCCAAAAACCACTGAACTATTCCCAAATTCTCTTAACAGCTATCGAGTACAATACAAAAGAAGTTGCAGAGCTAACTTGGAATCAGATCAAAAATGTTTTGATAGAAAATAAACTAATTGAGCCAAAAGACTATCTACGTCAAGTTAGAAATGGCGGGAAAAATATCCTTCATGTCCTAATGGAAGTAAAAGATCCAGCAAAGCTGCAGTTCTTCTTGACTGAATTTAAAAATTCCTTTGAGTCTTTATGGAGACTTTTGTTGAAAACGTTTGAAAATCGAGAGGAACTGAAGAACTTAATCCTGCAAAAAAATATTTTCATGAATAATTTCATTCACTGTCTCATTGACAGTGACAATCCAGACATAATTGAGTTCATATTCAAAAGCATCAAGGATATCTTCTATACCCATCAATACCAGGACATCCTTCAATCCAAAGGATCAAATGGACGTAGTTTGCTCCAAAAAGCCGCTAGTCGAGTAAAAAATCTCAAAACATTCCAAATTTTGTGGACAATTCACCAAGATTTTTATCCAGCTGACCAATTTTTACAAATCCTCAACGAGGTCGATGACTCGTCCTGCAACATCTTCCATATCGCAGCCTGCTTTGCATCAAAAAAGGTTTTTCGGTTTATGGTTAAGGAAGTAGAAAAAATTGGATCTACAAGAGATTTTTTGTCACCTTTGGGGATTGCAAGGAAGAACCTCCTGCAGTTAGCGCTGACACAAAATAAATCAGCAAGCTTTCATCGATATTTGTGGAAAATTGTGAAGAAATATTTCAATTCTGAGCAAATTATGGACATGATTAGGCATGTTAATGTCAATGGGAAGAATATTCTGTTCCATGCCTTTGAATACAGCACCAAGGAGATTGTGGAATTAACCAGGAATGAGATTAGCAAAATCTTCATGAAAATTGATGCATCTGATCTCCAAAACTATCTTAAATCAACCAACAATGAGGGTGAGAACATCTTGCATGTTTTGGTAAATAAAAACGATGCACAACGTTTGAAAGATTTATGGCCAATTTTAGAGAAATTCTGCAGATTTGTGGCCAATCCGGAATTGTTTAGAGAATCATTCTTTCAAAAAACAATCCTAATACATGACAATGTCCTACATGCTGCAGCTAAACAGGATTCAATTGAATTTCATGATAACTTTTGGGAACTTTTAATAAAAACATTCAAAAATCTCGAGGAATTGAAAAACTTAATGTTCAAAAGGAATAAATTTGAGGATAATTTCATTACCTTCCTTATTCTATGCGATAATCCAGAAGTCATTGAGTTTACATTCCAAAAAATCAATCAGAACTTCAGTTATAATCACTACCAAGATATTCTACATCAACAAGAATATGGAGGCAGAAATCTACTTCAATATGCAGCATGTACATCCAAAAACATCAAAACTCATCAAGTTTTATGGAAAATTTTTCAAAATTCATGCAAAACATGGAAAAACTTCCTGGAAATTGTTAAAGAGGTTGATGAAAGCAACAACAACGTAATCCATTATGCTGTAAGCTTCGCAACTAAAGAAGTCTTTAATTTCATGATTAGTGAGCTGAAAACTGATGAAATCAAAAAATTATTATCTGAATCAGGTGAATCACAAAGAAATTTGCTACAGCTCGCAGCTAGGCACAACAAAAGCCTCGAATTCCATCAAGATTTATGGGAAATCATCGATGAATTCTTTGATCAATCTGAAATTGTGGACATGATAATGCATACAGATGAAAATGGAAATAATCTTATGATTAATGTCGTTGAATGCAACACAAAGAAAATTGTCAAATTTACTTGGAATGAAGTTCAAAGATCTCTAGAAAACGAAAATGTTCAGTCACAAAGCAAAGAATTTAAAGGAACAGATTTTATGAAGGCCTCGATGAAAAATAAATGTAATCCAGATGTCCATAAATATTGTAAAACTATTAAGCACGATTATGAAGAAGCATTTAAGAAATCTGAAGATTTGTTGACAAATATTATAAATTATAAGAAAAGATACTTAGCTTATACACCCTTGAACAGCTATAAACGACCAAAAATTTAAAAGACTTTAAAATTAATTATTTTACATTATAAATATTTAAAAAAATTAAAATAAAAATTCCATTTCGTTTAAAATTTAAATACAAATCTAGCTTTAAGTTACTAACTAAAATATTAGATATTAATCAAGAATTTTTAATACGAAAAAACAATATAATATAAAAATTCAATTTTTAAAATGAGAAATTTACCAATTTAAAAAATATTTATTAATCATAACAATCAACGATTAGTAAATATTTTTTAAATTGGTAAATTATTTTTAACGGTCAAATTTATTTCCAAATTTTCTCAAATTCTTTTATCTCTAATTATACATTTTCTAATAATTTAATTGTAAAACAAATAAATGGTGCATATTAAATTTTGATTATATAATTTGTTTTAAATTAAATTAATTAATTTTAAATAAATATAAGCTTTTAAAATTAATTAAAAAAGTTGTTTATAGAATTAACATTATTTTAACGCCTGCTTAGTTTTTGAATGTGTAAATTCTAAGAAAACCGGGAAAAAATGCGCAACAAGTTTGTTTTGACAAAAGAGTGAAAAATAGAATGAAAAAAGTATAGTTTAGTTTAAGCTAGTTAGTTAATTATTGGAATCTTGAAGAAAGGTAAGATTGAAAATCAAAATAATAACAAAAAATTAACAAATCAAATTAAATAAATTGTTTTTAAAATTGTAAAATCATTTTAACCAACAAATCTGATTTTTAATTGTTTTTACAATTTTTAATGTAATTTTTCATAAGATTCTAATAAAATTAATATTTCTAACTCACAATTTTTATTGATTTATTAAAAAAATAAATATTTACTTAATTTTTGTGTCTTTTTATTTCAGATTTATAAGAATGGATCAAAAAGATATTGAGGAAGACTCAGATCTTGATTCGAAATCTGAGGAAGGGGATTCAGTAGAATGTATAAGCCCAGATGCTCCAACAAGATATTGCATTGCTCATAAGGTAGAAAAACGGTAAGTGTTTATTAAATTAGATTGTGTGTACTGTGAAAAGGATTGTCAACAAGGAAGAGCAGTCCAGAGCTCGTGTAAAGATTATTGGAAGTGAAATTATATTTATTTTCAATATTTTCAGCCAGGGTAAAAATCCTTCAACCAGCAGTCAACAACCAGCTAACAAACGCCCAAGAAAATCAGACGACCTTCCTTCGCCCACAACTGATTTGTCTTTAAAATTTGAAAATTGGAATTTGGATTCCATGCACTCTAAAAATGTGAAAGAACTCAAAGAGGCATTAATTCAAAATGGTGCTGAGAATCTACAATTAACTGGTTGTTCAATCGAAATTTTAGACAGCGATGAAGTTTTACCTGCAATAAGTTCACTTAAAAGAATTATTTTCAACAACTGCAAAGATAATATTTTTAAAATATTTACAAAGCAAGAATCTTTAGAGCAAATCACAGTGATCAATGAAGATAGAACCTGGACTGGATTTCCTCATAAAATGTTTAATGAAATTTGTAAAAATTGTCCAAATTTAAATCACATTGTGCTGATTGGAGCAGGAACTGGATCATACTTTGATTGTAATGACTTTAAATTGAAAGTTAAAAAATTGGAGACAACCATGATCACATTTCATTGGTATGTTGGAATTGACAATCCCAGAATTAATTTTCTAGAGTCACAAATTGAAACTTTAGAGGAATTGACGATCCATGAGCTTCCATACGATTATGATGGCGGAAAAGTCCTCAAATACATCATCGAAAAGATGAGTTTAAAAAAATTTAATTATGGAAATATTCCGTTGATCCTCAATGGAGAAAAGCAAGATGTTAAGGAACTTGTAGCATCTCAGATCCAAATTACGAGTGCCTTTGAAATGATTCGGCAATTTCCATGTAAGTCATTAAATTTAATCTATTTTTAAGCTTTTTTCTGAAAAATATTTTTTGTTTTAAGCTATCACTAAATTCAAACTGGCGCTATCCAACACAAAAATCTCAAGTGATGACATAGAAAAGATCATAAATCCATCGATTGATATCTTCAACAAAATCACCGAATTTGAAGTCATTGACAACAGTTCGCCACACCGAGGATTATTTGGATTATTTTTAGGATTATATAAAAATCTTAAAAATATTCACAAACTTACAATAAAAACTAAAAGTGACAACATCAACACTATCCTCAAATGCCTTCCTAGTATGTCTAATTTACTGGAAATTGAACTGACATCAACTGCACCTAATGCACCTGAAAGATACAAAACACTTCGAAAATTTGCCGAAAATCTCAAAATATTGAGAGTACCAGAAAGTAATGTTAACGAAGCACAAGAACATGCTGGAGGGAATGTTGAAGTCGCCGCTATAGGCGAAGCTAATGCACCAGGTGGTTTGAATGTACAAAGAGCAGATGATGAAGCTGTGCCACGCGGTAGACGAGATGACGACGATGATGATGATGATGATAGTGGTGGTGGTGATGATCCGTGTGAGTCAATAATTTTTTTTAGAATTTTTTGTTCTTAAAACTTTAGCAAATTAAAGAATTTTCCGTTTAAAGGGATATAAATCTTTAACTCATCCTAGCTACGTACTTATAGGCGTATTCAAGGGAGAGATCTACCTAAGATATTTTTTTAACAATAATAATTAAAAAATGTTTATTTTTTTTATAAAAACACAGTTGCACCACTAGATGATCCTAACCACGGCACAATTGAGACTAAAATTGAACAATTTCCAGTTAACTCATGTAAGAAATATTCCAAGCATTAAAAAATAAAATTAACTAAATATTTTTACAGCATTTGAACATCACAATATCAACAATTCAAGAAAATTGTATATTCATGCATTTGCATATTACAAAAATTTATTCAATAGAAAGAACAGATGCGAGTTGATAAAATTGATTGGCGAAGTATTATATTCACAAATTACCACCTTAATGATTGAGGAAAGAAAGATAACAGTTATTTTTCGTGACAATGACTTTGTTGATGATTTTCCAACTCAATTTAAAATTAAAATGGATGAGCTTGCGTTTCGTCAACACAACAAACATCACCAACTGCATTTATTGACAATGTCAATAAGATTAAGAATTGAACTTTACTGTATTGTTGATTCATATATGAAGTGGAATTATTTCATGCTTCGTGCTTCTTCTCAAAATGGATTAAGTGGATCACTTTGGGAGTATCGTGGTACTGTACCCGAAGGTGACAAGTTTAAGATAAAATTTTTGGTTGATGGAATTGATTACTCTCGAATTCAGGGAAAAAGAAATATTTTGCATCTTGCAGGGAATGAAATTCAAGTAAATGTGGTTGTAAATCCTTTTCAAGCTGATATCGACAACCTTATAGAATGAATTTTTTTTAAAAAAAATATCGAAAATAACTCATAATTATCACATATTCTGCTCTATTTTGTTAAGATTCTAAAATTTTAAATAAATGTAAAATGCTTGTAAAATAATTGTTTTTAACTCAAATTTGTTATTTTAACATAAATGTTCTAATTAATTATTAATATAAAATTTAAAGTTCTCCAACACCGATTGAAATATATCATATCAAAATATATCCTAAAATAAATTTTATAAACATAAAATCGAAACAGGGGCGTATTTTTGAGAAAATTTTTTCAATTTGCTAGGGTTTTTCAAGAAAAAAATGCCAAAACCCCCCCTAAATTTTCCCATCCATACAAAAAAAATTTAAAACCCCTCCCTCAAAAAATTTCTGGCTACGCCCCTGAATTGAAAAATTATTTTTTTTAAAATTTAATATTGGCTTTTCTTTCAGCTGACAGTTCTTAACACTTAATTTTAAACTCTGATTTTACCAAATGATGACTTTGGCTTGCAATTTCATGACGATATCAAAATAATATCGTCATTTCAAAAATAGAAAAAAGCTATAACATTAAGGTATAACATTTTATAACAAAACGAAATTAGAAAAAAACCTATATATTAAAACGTAAAATTGTTTACTCAAACAGATTGTCAAATATATTTGCGGTAGACAGAATTGCTAGTGAAAAGTTAATTAAAACTAATGTAAGAAACTGTTATTATTTATTTATTTTTTTATTCATACAAAGGAACTAAAAAATAAAATAGTTTATTTTCCTCTCTTTAACGAAATTTTAATTATAATCTTATCTACTTTTATATCTGCTTTTGTTTATGAACTTTCTGAAATCGTCAAAAAAATTAATTTTCAATAATTTACCTATAATCATCATTATTAGTTTTAAAGACAGTCTATCAAGATGTGTATCGCAAGTATTCGTAGCTTACCAGTTGAGAAAAACTATCAAATTCTTCCAAGTACGTATAGAAAAAAATATTAAGACTTCATTAGGATATTGTTTAATGTTCAGGGGTCATTTGCAAATTACGTCATGTTTCAGGGGGAGGGAAAGTTGAAGATTTTGTGGCAGTTCATACACAAGAAATTTATCTCAAAGGGGGTCGAAAAGTCGTTTTTTTGTGTGACGTAATTTACGAATGACCTATTAAAAAGGGAGTTATTAAAAATTACTTTTTCTAACGTTACATAATATTTCAAAGACTATTGATATGTTAAATGAAATAATGTAAATTTTCTCAAATAGATAAAAAAGATTTGCACAAGTTAGTTGGTGAGTGTTTATTATTTTTTTATTTAAGCTTATATTGAAGGTTTTAATGTGGAATAATTATTTTTGTGCTCTGTAAATGGCTTACAATTATGTACGTAATTTACCATTACAGACATAGATCATACTCATTTAAATTAGCATAGTCGTTGTTTGTTAGAGCCAGTAAGCATGTATCTAAAAAATGATTATATTCCAGAGCAAATTATTACATTTCACATGAATATCTAATTTTTAAACAAAAAAATACGTTTGCAGATGAACATTTAAGTGTCAAAGAACCTGACAACCATGAGCAACCATTAGGCCCTATTCAACAACCAGTTGTTGAAGATACTGCGCAATCAGGTAAGTATGTTGATCATTTGAAATGCTTGATATTAAAATAAATTTTACAGATGTTCCATTGTGGCCGCGTCCACCTCCACCTTCTGGAAGAATCGAAAACAAAATTAAGGATTTTAAAAATAAACCATGTAAGAATTTTTAATGTGTTTCAAAATCTTAATTTTATTTAAAATATTTATATCCTTATTAGATTTTGGGATTCACCAAAACACAACTGAGCAATTGCCATCAACAAAAACCATTCTTGTGCCTTTTGGTTATCCATTAACTGCATTCAGTTATCAAAATATTGATGATTTTTATTATCATGTTGTTAACAAGTTTCCAGAATTAGCTGCTCCGAGCATCAAAACTTGCAATATTGCAAAAGGAATAATGATAATAATTTCCAGCGATGGAAATTCTACGAACATGATAAGAAGCAGATTGGAAAAATTGGCTTATCGTCCAGATGGCAGATCTCAACAGGTTCACATTCTGGTTTTCCCAAATGACGAAATTCTATCAATAATCATTTTATCATGCACTTTTGATGGATTCAAGGACTGGGACAAGTTTTTAACATCTGTTAAATCTGATGGCTTCGATGGATCGTTCTGGAAGCCAAGAGGTTACGAGGACCTTCCAAAGAATAAATATAAAATCAAATTTTCTGTCGATGGAATCAGTTTTTATCAGCTTTTGAAAAATGATTTCATGATAAAAGTTGACGGAGAATCAGTTAAGGTGGAAGTCGAAGATAATCCTTTCGAGATAGATATGAATCATTTTGCAGGCAACGGCGAGATGTAAACAGATTTATACAAAGGATAAAAAAATACCATCAAAATGTTCACTTTTTTAGTTAAATTAATAATTAATTTAATTAATTAATCAGTTATTATTAATTATTCAGTTCAGTTTTCTTTCAAAGGACAAAGACTAAATTCAGACAATTCTTGTTTTCAATTTTTCTATCATTTTTTGCTTTTCTCATGATAATAAAAGTGCTAATTAAATTTAAAAAAATCAGACTACCGTCACCTCAAAAAAAGTTCGTTAGAAAAAACTTTCAAAAATTTCATTGACCGTTACAAAAATAAATTTTTTTCAGCTTCTTATTTACACAAAACCTAACATTCTTATGTTTGTACCAGGGGCGTAATCAGGGAGGGGGGTGGTTCGGGGTCAACCCCCCCCCCCCCTCTGAAAAAAATTCTTTATGTTGCTAGGGTTTTTCAGCGAAAATGTGCGAAACCCCCCCCCCCCCTTGGAAAAGGTGACTCTTACAACAAAAATGAAAAGTCAATTTGGAGCCACTTTGTATACATTTTTCACTTTTGAGATTTCAATACCCCCCCAAACCCCTCCCCCCCTCAAAAAATTCCTGAATACGCCCCTAGTTTGTACAACTGCTAATCAGTCAAAAGATGTTGATTTTGTTGATAATTTTAAGTATAATTAAAATTTCTTGACATAAACAAAAATGTAAACAAAAATTTAGTGAAAATTTTTTTGAAAGCATTTTGAATGAAATCTCATTGAATTCTATATTTTAGCAATCACTGAGCTTATTAAATCATTTAAACATCATAGATAGTTATAATAGACTATAAAATTTGGTTGTGATGAAATCTTCAAAATAAAATTTTTAAACAAAAAATATTTGAATGAAATGTCGAACTTTAAAAATCAATGTCGAACTTCTCGAAATTCAGGTGATGTTAGTCTGAAAAAAGTTTGCTAATAATGCTAATAAAAAATACTTCACTTATTATGACTCATTTTTTAATTTCATAACTCACATCATCAATAAACGTCACATGAGAAAATGTTAGTTTACAGTGAAGCTTTAAGCGAACTAAACGTGTTTAAAATTTGTCCAGTTTAAAAAAGGAGTTCATAAATTTTAAGGAAATATTCATCAAAATTTTGATAAAGTAAGTTTTTTGTTAGAAAAAAACAAGTATTTAAAAATTAATATGTAAATATAATGTGAAATTTTTTTAAATAATTTCATAAGATTTTTTCGTATTTAAATTAACTTCACATTATTTCACTTGTTTACATATTTTAGTACAAATTTTTAGAACTAACAACTATTTTAAAAATATTGAAACCGTTAAATTTTTGAATTATTAAAGTTCGTTAATTTTAATCGTATAGAATATCTATCCGATCATCCTACATCAACTTTCAATGTTAATTACCAACTTTAATCTGTGTAACATCTTTAATTTAAAATCTTCAACTGCTAAGCAGTGTCATCTCAATCTAAATTATTGTTTACCATTAGTATTTTTTTTATCATAATGTTACTTAACGAGATTGACTAATACTTAAATAAATTTTTAATAATTCGTAAAAAAATAATTATTCATAATTTCTAATATTGTTTTCTGGCGCGAAATTTATTTATTGAATTTAAAAAAATTAAAATTGCTTTATTTCTATGATCAACACAAAAAAGTATTTCTTTTATTTTCCTTTGTAATTTTTCACTTGCTTTGACCTTTATTTTAATGACGCACAAAAATAATCAAATATTTACGAATTAAATTTATTTTTTTAACTTCTGCGTCATTACGAAAAATTAAAATTTTGAAATTTTCACAGTAGTTTTTATTTGCTGAACAGGCCTTTTTAGATTGAATTTATTAATATTTAATAAATTTAATAAATATTACATCATGCTAGCTTAATAACGAGATTTCTAGTTCATTTGTCATAAATTTTACTTTTGTATTGAAGTGTCATTCTGTGCATCGCTATAATATTCTAAACATTACACGTTTTTTTTCCAAAGTGTTCATTCAAAAATTGTAATCATCATTACATATAACATTGAGGGGTATAACAAAAATATAACAGTTTGAATAAACAAGATTAGGCGAAAAAGTTATAAAAAAATCTATAAAAGGAACATTATTTAACAACACGTAAGCAGTTTGTAAAGTGATTTTGCTTTAACCATTAAACTTGGAACTTAGTGAAGTTAGATAATGAAGCCACTAAAAGTGATTAAAAATAATATAATTAAATCATAAATGTTCATAGTTCTTCAAATAAAAATCTTTCAACAGTGTCAAAAGTTGATGGAAATTTTTTTTAAAATATATAAAAATGACTGTGAAATTAACTCATCATTAAAATTATATTATTTTTCAAAACAAACGCTTTGTATTCCATTTAAAAAACTAAATAAACTGTTAACATTTAGTTTGTATATGTAATTATAATATTGTAAATAAATCATTATATAAAATAATCATAATCAAACCTAAGATTGAAAAGTTAAGAGACAAACATAAACTAAATATTTTTACTAAAAAAATTAGTGTTTTTGCATGAACACAACCAGAATATTCTGATTTAAGGTAATTTATATATATAAACTAGTAATGAAGCGATCACGCTTCATGGGCATATTCACACCGTTTCAAGTTTTTTCATTCATAGCTTAGTGTTATGTTACTAACAAGACTTACGAAAAATCGTAAAGTTTTAGCTTATTTAGTCAAAAATATCAAAATTAGAGAAAAAATGAGTTTGACGTAGCTTCTAGCCCCTCGAAATCCAAAATGGCGTCAGTTCCACATTCAGGCACAGCTAAGGAGCATACATACCAAATTTCAGCTCATTTGGTGAAAGTTAAAGCAAAAATCAATTTTGCGTAGCTTCTAGCCCCTCCAAATCCAAAATAGCGTCGGTTCCATATTCAGACACAGCTAAGGAACCTACATACCAAATTTCAGCTCATTTGGTCAAAGTTAAAGCAAAAATCAATTTGGCGTAGCTTCTAGCCCCTCGAAATCCAAAATGGCGTCGGTTCCATATTCAGGCACAGCTAAGGAACCTACATACCAAATTTCAGCTCATTTGGTCAAAGCTAAAGCAAAAATCAATTTGGCGTAGCTTCTAGCCCCTCGAAATCCAAAATGGCATCGGTTCCATATTAAGGCACAGCTAAGGAACCTACATACCAAATTTCAGCTCATTTGGTCAAAACATTCCTTTTCTATGAAAAAAATAAAATGTGTTTTGCAATAATCGGCTATAATTTGACCAAAAATCGCACCTTTTCGTTCCGTGTGCCTTACTGGATGCATCCCATGACTCCAAAAACTATACAGCTCTTGCCATACTCTATATCTATCAGATGCAAAAAACCGGAAGTCTTAATATTGAGTTTGAATCGAGTTATCGCGGAACTAATTAACTAACTTGCTAAAGGACAGAAAGCGTTTTTTTGCGATTTCTCGGCACTGGAAGCACCAATCGAGATGCGGTTTTCACTGTTAAATTGGTAATTTAAAGCACAAACTTTCCATACTGAACATTATGGGTCGATTCCGTAAGCCTGAAGCAGCAAGTCCAAAAAAGTAGTTTCACTGAAATACCAAAAACAATATATTCACACACAATTAAAATTGGTGTGAATATGAAATATTTTTGTTGGTGATTTTTGATCAATTTTTAAAATAAAAATTATTCTATTTTAAAATGCTCAGAGAAATTTCGAGAAAAATAAAATTAAAAAATTAAATTAATATTTTATATAACACAATATACCGGTTGGTTAATCACGTAATGGAGTTTGTTATTCTCAAAGATCTTGTTTCATTTGGTATTTTGTTTTCATCATTTCGAAGAAAAATAATATTTTTACAAATAAAAGAATTAAATTTCATTGAAAAGGTAAAACGCAATAAAAGGTTGCACGATTTTTTCATATCAATTTTAATCTCGAGTGGGTCCCAGGCTACGCCTCGGTAAAGCTTCATAATGTTATAAAATAAACTTAGCACGTAATCAAAATGTTATAATGTGACCCTCATGGGCGTATCCAGGGGAGGGGAGTTCGGACCCTCCTCTCGAAAAATTTTTTTTGTGAAAAATAATTTTTCTTTTTAAAATTTTTTCTGACACTTTACGAAGCTCTAATTTCTTAGTTAATCGTTAAAATTAACAATAACTTGAGTATAAGAACAAAAAAAATGGACCCCTCCTAAAAAAATTTCTGGGTACGCCCCTGGTGATCTTTCTTGATAAAATCCAGCTTATGATTATTTCGATAAAAAGTTATCTAGAATGAACACTTTTAAATGTAATAATTGTTTACTATTTTTTCAATTTTTTTAATAGATAGCAAAAACCCAAATTTTTATTTCTTGAACCATGTTAAACCAGGAGCATATTCAGGGAGGGGTTTGAGTGGTCAAAACCTTTACCTTTTTGGGAAAATTCTTCAATTTGCTAGGGTTTTTAAGAAACAAGTTTCAAAAATGCGCTAAAAATCCCAAAACCTCCCTAAATTTTCTCTTCCATACAAAAATTTTTCAAAACCCCTCCTTCGAAAAATTTCTGGATACTCCCCTGTGTTAAACCTTTAAAAGAGCCTTTTTATTATTGATCAATGAATGAATAATCAATTCAATCCAAGGATAAATGTGAAATATCAGATTGAACATTTGACATAATGTAAATATTTACAAAAACACTCGTGATAGCTACGGTAAACAAAAACGGACATTAACTTGTTTACGAAGACTTTTAAATCTCTAGACGCGTAGTTAATATACTTAGTTTTATATTGATATGACTTGTTGACATTCAAATAAATCCATCGTGTGCATTATTAATAATTTCAATAAATTAATTTGTATTTTTTCATTATTCTTATTCGTTTTTGATTACAGAAAATGATTGTATCTATCGTTCTAAAGTTTCTTAGAAAAATATTTAGCAAACCTGAAGAAAAGATGGAAAAACTTTTCTTGAGTCGACAGTTGGATAACCACAAAATAGTTTCAATTTTATTTAATGAAGATCTACGATCTACGATCTTAAGCAGCAATCAGACTGCGTCTGAAAATCAAACATTAAGCAAGAATATAAGCTTCAGACAAGTGGATGATAGTGAGGGATCACCAAGTAGCTCTAAAAAGTCCAAATTTTCTGGAGATGAGTCAGATGACGATGATGATGATGAAAATGAAAATGAAGAACAACGTGTAAGCGCATGCCGAATATTTGAGCAACGGTCATTTATAAAAAAAGTTTTCGTTCCAAAAAGTGCCGGTAAAAGTATGAAAACTAAGCAAGCTAAATCATTGGCGCATGATGTTCAAAAAAAGCTCAATATAAATATAGCGACAAAAAACCTAAATACTTTGGATGATGTTGAACAATACCTTACTGCTCCTCCCAATAAAACTCAAGGTAGATATTATAATTTTTGAAAAATCTATCATTTTCATTTTAGAAAATACTTTTATTTCCGTACAGATTATGGATGCATATTCAGATTACCAGAAGATATTTTTATTAACGTTTTTAAATTTCTGAATGATGACGATAAACTCAATTTAATTTTTACATCAGAAGGGTAAGTAAATCAACCATTTTTTACTGGATATCATTTGGATAAATCATTGCTAATAGTTTTATGATCAGAAACAGATTAATACCAAGGTGTGGACACTGGGATTAATCCCAAATAATCCCAATAATCTCAGCATATTTTTGAGTGTCCACGTCTTGATTAATACCATAGAACGGTTTCTCAAGCTTGATGTCTTGACCACAAAATTCTAGTAATTTACTACATAGTTAAATCTTAAATTTTTAATCTTTAAATAATTTTTTTTTATTTTTAAACCTTGAAATTGATGTTTTATAAAAAAAAATAATGAAGACTACTCGCAAAATCAATCTAAATGTCTAAAAAATATAATAAAAATTTAATTCAAATATTTCAATGATTTCTTCAAAGATAAAGGACTAGGCACCCCAATAAATTTCTTCTTCTTAGCATGAAACTAAATTTCATAAATTTTTAAACAATAAATCTTTAAAAAATTACTTTAAGGGTCAGATTTTCTTACCATTTGGGATATTCATTTGCTTGACACAGATAGCAACTCTGTAGAGAATAAATGGCCTTGACCCAAATTTTATATAGAGCAAAGCTTAAAACAAGCTTAAAATTCTTTAACGGTATTTAGAATTTTAAAAAGCTTAAATTTTATTTTTTTAAAAGATCTGAATGAGAACTTTTGTATAATGCTTGAGAACCACTTTTAATCATGGATACGCAAACCTTTAAAACTATTAAAAATATTAAAAAAATTATTTCAATTTAATAATTAAAATTTATTTCTTTATTTCAATAGATTTGTCAACATTTTTCAAGTTTCCAGAACTATTTTAAGAAAGTTTAAAATAAAAGTCAATAAGCATAATGTCAATAGACTTTTAAAGCATCCTCCATTGCATCTAGTGCCAGTGATCAACTTATCAATTGATCTTCAAGGCATCGACAGCATTCAAAAATATTTAATACTTTTAAACAAATTTAAAGGATCAATTGAACATCTTGATGTTAAAAATGCAGATTTTAAAAATTATATTGATTTTTATGAATTTTTCATAAATATACCGAATCTCAAAACATTAAATCTAGAAAAATGCAAAATTGGATTTATGGGAAATGAAATTTTTCCACAAATTCCTAGCTTGGAATCAATTTATTTCAACAAATGCAATGACAACATTTTCAAAGCATTACAAAACCAAGCATCAGTTCATACAATCACTATTCGTAATGACGACTGGACATGGAATGGATTTCCTCATTACATTTTCAACCAAATGGCAATAAATTCGAATAAATTGAAGAAAGTTGTGCTGATTGGAGCTGGGACCGGAAGCTTCTTTGACTCAGATGACATTTCATTTAAAATTGAAATTTTAGACACAACAATGATCACTTTCCATTGGTATGTTGGAATTAAAAATGGAAGAGTCAGTTTCCTAAAAAGCCAGCTTGGACATCTTAAAGAATTGACAATCCACAAATTACCATTCGATTTTGACGGCGGCAAAGTCTTGAAATATATAATTGAAGAGATGAAGTTGGATACATTTTATTATGGCAAAATACCATTGATTTTGAATGGAAGGAAGCAGGATGTGAAGGAATTCGAAGCAAATGAAATTCAAATAACAAGCACTTACGAGATGTTTAGACAGTTTCCAAGTAAGTATTTTAAAAACTAAGATTCATGGGAAAGATTGAAATTCGGTTGAATTTTGGTCGATTCTAAAAACCAGACCCCTTTCTCAATATATTGGAAAAATATATAATCATAATTCAGGACATGAAAGGAAAGCTCACATCAAGGGCATAGCCAGAAAGGGGTCAAAGGATGTCCAGACCTCCATTTTCTGGACTTTCATTTGGATCCTATCTAAAAAAATTTGCCTACGCCGTTGGTTTTCTTGCTAAGTCACTGATTTAGACAGATGTGCCTTACTTACCTGTTAAATATTGAACAAACTTCCTTTTTTAACCAACCAATGATTTTTTTTTTCATCCACAGCAATTTCTTCATTCCGCTTCATTTTATCAGCAACGGATATAGCTAGTGACGAGATCGAGAGAGTAATTAATCCTCCAACAACTTTATTTAATGGTCTAGAACATTTCGAAGTTGTTGACAATAGCAAGTACAGAGGAACACTTGGAGTGTTTTTGGGGTTCTTTAAGCATATGAGAAATTTGAGAAAATTGACATTAAAAACTCAAGATCGCAACATTAACACTTTATTGGAAGAATTTCTACATTGTATGCCGAATTTGAATGAAATTTATTTGACATCAACAGCACCGAGAGCATCAGAAAGATTGAATATAATTAAATCTTTTGTTCCAAATCTTCGTAAATTAAGTGTTGCATCTCAGTTTGTTGAAGATGCTACGAAACTTTTTGGAAGTAATGTTCAAATATGCAAGATCATCGAGAACTAAAATTAATGAACTCCAGGGGCCGATTGCTCGGTAGATCCTAAGGTATGCACTAGGGTTACCCCACTCCATACGCTAGTGTATACCTTAGGGTATATCTTAAGGTATACATTGGTTATACTCCTGGGGTTACCCTAGGGCAGTGGTGTTCAACCTTTCTTCCACAGCAGCACACAAAATGGTTTTTAACCGAAAAATGTTTTTATTAGATATAGTGAAAGTACTAGTTAAGCCAAAAAATGTTTAAAAATTGTAAATTTATTTTATATTTTTTAGCAATTTTCTTTCAAATTTAAATTAAAAATTTTAATTCTTAACTCAAGTGAATGAAGTTTTCAAATAATAAGGTTTTTTTGGGGTTTCTAAAAAATTTTCGCGGCACACAGGCTGGACATCGCTGTCCTAGGGTATACTGAGCAACCAACCCAAGTTAGAATTTTTAATTATAAGTTTTAGATTTAGGAACGTTTGTCAAATTCATTCTAATTACTCATCCATATCACTTGACCATGTTTTTGACTAAATTCGAAAGATAAGTTTAAGTTCCTTGTATATTGTGAACTATTGTACTAGATCAAGTGAAGTGTATCTAAAGAAAAGCTTAGAACTGAGCAAGATTTTTTTTGTTGTTTGCAGTTTGTTTTTATTTTTTTTTCTAGGTCAGGCCTAAGTTTGACTTTAGGTACACTTTTTATTTTAAAACTATGCTCGTACAACTTTTAAACTTTAGAATTTAAGTTTTATTATATTTTAATTTATACTAAAATTTTGAAAAACAAAAATTTCGTAAATGGGAAAATTCAAATGTTTATATATTAATATTTTAACTATTTATAAATATATAATATAATTTAATATAATAACATTATTGTTAAAAAATTCAAATTAAAATAAATTGTAATTTTATTTACAAAAGGATGTGACTTTGCAAATAGATCTCTAATTGAAAGGTATAAAAAATTTACGGGTTAAAATTTATCAATTGAAAATTGGCATTTTACAAAATTATATTTACAAATTGTTAAATTTTGAAAACATAATAAAGTTAATTTTTATTTAAACCACAATTGTTTGAAATTTTTTTTTCATATTTTTTAAAATTACCTTTTTTAAATGTTATCAATATTTCAGATTTACATATAAAAAGGAGTGATCTATGTCCAGATCATGTGATAATTATTCGACATTGATGTTAAGTAATTACTTTACAAATTCAATGTATAATAATACTAAATAATTATTATGATAGTTCCAATTAACAACTTTTAGTAAGGGGTCATTAACTTATGACGTCCATCAAAAAATGGGCTTTTTAGAGATCCCTCCCCCCTTGTAATTATTTAAAGTGTCACGAAATCTCAGACCCCCCTCCCCCTAAATCATGGACGTCATAAGTGAATGACCCCTAATCTGGCTACTTAAAAACTTGAAAAATTTATTTCCGTAATATATTTTTTATAATTTTATTTTGATAGTACTCAATAATTCTGCATAAAAACCAATTTTAATCGTTGATGTTGAATCTGTTTCAGGTTTTGCATATCTTCCTGAATCATGAGTTTAAAAAAATTTATTCCGTTATTTTTAATTTAAACTTTCGCGCATTTTAAGCTAGTTAGTTAGTTGCCCCAGATTTGCCAAACGTTTGCAGTTTTTAGTCAAAATAATAACATCACATTTGTTAAAATTTTATTTATTTAATATTTGAATGTCGATAGAAGTAGGAGTAATTTTAAAAAGCAGGCAAACAATTAGAACAATAGTATACATAGATAGTAAAAACAATAAAATATTCAAAAAAGTTTGTGCGGTTTTATTTGAAATTAGGAAATAATTTTTTTAAATATAAATAAAAATTAAAAGGTTAGAAACCATTAAAGCATAGTCATCGAATGATAAGATTCTTATTTTCTCATGTTGTATTTCCAGACTTATAAAAAATGGATAAGATACCAAAAAGCGATTCAGAGGAAGAACGTGAAGAAGGGACAGCAGAACACAGAGTACGATCTTTTATTAGAGTAGAAAACCCGTGAGTAATCATTATTTTTACTTGGTTTGCTATTGTGTTTTTTTAAAAAAAGAACTAATTTATGAGCAAATTCAAATAATAAGGCAGAAAGGCACAACAAAATAGTCCTGCATGGGGTCGATGTTATGAAAATCTGGATCGAAACTGATATCACATGCAGGATTATTTTTTTGCATTTCAGATTACTTATTTATTATTTTTCAAAATTAAAAAAAACTGAAACATTAATTTTAAATATTTAATTTTAAAGTTCTTCTTATAAGCCGCCTTCAAAGAAACAATGCATGTCACAAGCCAGCACCAGCTCAACTTCAACTCTGCCAGATGTAAGCAAATGTAACATTTCTGAAGATTCGATTACAATAACTGATGAATTTGAAAATTTTGAAGAATTTGAAAAAAAAATATTCGCAAATGGTAGCCCAACTGCTATTAAATTGTCCAAATGCTCCATAAAAACAGCAGGAACGAAATCACTGTCCACAATACCAACTTTAGAATCAATTTCATTCGACAATTGCCATGATAATATCTACAAGGCTTTTAACAAACAGAACTCATTAACAAAAATAGAAATAAGTAATGAAGACTGGACATGGAATGGATTTCCTCATGACGTTTTAAATGAGATTTGTAAAAACTGTAAGAAATTGGATCATCTTGTGTTAAAAGGTGCTGGAACTGGAAGCTACTTCGATTGTGATGACTTTCCATATAAAGTAGCGAAATTAGTGACAACAATGATAAGCTATAATTGGTACGTAGAAACTAAAAATGATCGAGTCAGTTTCCTAAAGTCACAGAAAGGCAAATTAAAGGAATTGATTATTGAGGAGCTTCCATATGATTTTGATGGCGGACGTGTCCTAAAATACATAATTGATGAAATGAATTTAAAAACTTTTTATTACGGAGATATTCCATTAATCATCAATTGGAAAAGGCAAATTGTCAAGGAATTTGAGGCATCTGAGCTCCAAATAACCAGCGCAATTGAAATGATCAAGCAATTTCCATCAATTGATAAATTCACTTTAAAACTATCCAACACGGATATTTCGTGTGAGGACATAGAACAGATCATTAACCCAGAAACTAATTTATTTGCCAACATCAAAGAATTTAAAGTCATTGACAACAGCAAAAGACACCTTGGAGTCTACTTGGGGCTCTTCAAGAATCTAAAAAACGTCCAAAAAATTATCCTAAAAACCCAGGATAAAAGTGTCAACAAAATTATCAACCTACTAGCTCAAATGCAAAATTTAAAGGAAATTAAATTAATTTCAACTGCACGAAGTTTACCAGAAATTGATACTTCAAAATTCGCACCTAACATTAAGTTTACAAAAGTGATGGATAATAATGATGCCGAACCGCAAGGCAATATTGGTAACATTGATAGAGGAGACGATAGAAATGCTCCAGGAAGTGCCAATGTACAACGAGAAAATGAGGAAGATGACGGACGTATGAACAGAAGAGGAGGTGATGATGGTGGCGATGATGGCAACAACAGAAATAATCTTTTTAGAGGTATTAAGTAAATATTAATGTTTTTAGTCTGTTGAAGTTCTAATTGTTATGTCTTTTATAATCCTAAAATACAGCTTGGCCACAAACTACAATCCAAGGGACCATTGTGAAAGCAGACAAACTTAACCAATTTCAATCAGGTAATGAATATTTTAAATTCTACTGTAAAAATATTTTATTAATTTTTTTTTGTTGTAGATTTAATTATTCCAATTTTGCCTCAAACTATAAAATATTATTACTACATACATGTCTTTGGATTCTATAGAATTAAACTGAATGAAAATAATAAGAATCAACTGCATCAATTACTTGGTGGTGCATTGACAGGTCTCATTAACATCTCGATCAATGATGACGGAAAAATAATGTTTAAATTTCTTAACGATAACCAAGAGAATCGTAATCGTGTACATGATAGAATAAAGGAACTTGCTTTCAAACCTAATATTAAGGATGTGCAGCTACCTTTGATTACCTTACCCAGCAATCCACTGATTACAGCTAACTTTTACATTAATACTTATATGGACTGGGAAAAATTTAGGACAATGATATCTTTTCGAAATGGATTAAGTGCTTCCTTCTGGCTACATGAAAATACTGAACGAGTTGAAGGTCAAGTTCATAAATTAGTATGCTATATTGACGGTAAAAGTTATTCTCAAATTCAGGAAATGGGTCATACGTTGCTACTGGAAAATGGAAGCGCTTTTGTTGAAGTTAACAATGATCCTTATAGGAATGATATTGCTAACCTTCCCTTTTAGAAAACATTTCCACCCAGTAAAAAATAAGGCTCAAATATTCGTCACCATTTTAAGGAGCTTTTGAATGTTAAAAATGTAAAATATATCATTCATATATGACGTCCACAATTTAGGGGGGAGGGGGGGGTCTGAGATTTTGTGACACCTTCGTACAAAAGAAATTTTTTTAAAAATCCCATTTTTTGATGGACGTCATTTATGAACAACCCGATAAGAATGAAGGCAGAACAAAAATAATAGAACAACTTAGTCACACAAATTATAATGGATAGAATAATAGAGTAGAAAAAATACATGATAAAATGGTCAAAAAATATAACAAATATTCCAAGTAATAAAAATTAAGTTATAAAAAAATATTTCAAATGCAATGCTAAAAGAGACAAAAATATATTCTACCCGAGAGGGTTAATAAAACTAAAATACTAAATACTAATCTTTTTAAAAAATTAGTTATGCTAAACCATTTCAATATTAATTTTGTAAGATAAAAAGAGAATATTTTAATTTTTGCTGTTATTTTTATATACTATCTTCTATAAAACTGTTTAAATAAAATAAAATAATTAAACTAAAAATTTAATTGGACCAAAAATTATTTTTTACATACATTTTTAATATTTTCAGAGTCCTTAAAATATCAAAAATATTTTTTTTTGGTTTTCCGGTGATATTATTCTATAATTCATCTATTAATAGATTATGACGATGTCAAAAAATATCAGGTTTTGATGTATAAAAGCAACGCAGAACATAAAAATCGGTTTTATTATTTTCAAATCTTAACCAATGCAACACGTTTATTTGAAACTAAATTAATTTGTGACTATTAGTTGTAAAATTTATAATTTATTTTGACTGTGAAAACTTCTAATCAGAAAAGGTATGTAGAATAAAGCCTAAATGCTTCAACGTTGTCAATTTTAATTTAAAATGTAATATTTTGCACCAAAATTGAATTTAATTAAAACTATTATTTAGTAAACTCTTTTAAATATTAAAGAGGAATTTAAAAAAATTAATGTGAAAAATAATAATATTGATGGATTTGCATATTTGTAAATTGATGGACAAAAAAATATCTGGTCACCCTAGTAAAGTTCAATTTTTTTCTTATTAATTTTGATATTTTCTAGATTTTTAAAATGATGATTTTAATTTTAAAAAATCATTTTATGCTTTCGACTTTTTTGCTTATACATATCAATTAATTAGAAAGATTCAAGAAGTGTTGATGAGTGTTTCATCATCTCCACATTCTTCCATTGAATTATGTATTCATTAGCTTCTAAGAAATATATTCAAATATTTTAAATCTCTTTTATGTAGTCTTTACCTGCTCCTAATCGTTATGTGTTATACATAACGGTTCTTCTATATTATATCTGAAATGTTATTATGCTATATTATAACATTCAGTATTGCTATATAAGCACGCATTACATTTTCTTTGTGTTAATAATTACTAAGCAATGTTATATTTGCTATCTTTGCGTAAATATAACATTCTATATACTATATATTGTATGAATTTACTTTACAGGTTCATTCTCAAGTCGTCATTCCGATAACAAACAAGTTCAGTTATATAGCATAAAAACAGATTTATCTAAAAAATTAAAAAAGGTAAATTAAGATGATTAGAAAAACTTAAAAAATAAATCAAATTAATTAGTTCATTATAATTCTCAATAAACTATTTTTTTTACAAAAAAAAGAACGTTATTTGAGTTGAGATTTTATATAAACTTACGAAAACCTATGAAATTATAATTTCATTAAAAAACTAGTAATGAAGCGATCACGCTTCATGGGCATATTCACACCTCTTAAAATTTTTTCGTCAATAGCTCGGTATCATGTTAATAACATGAATTACGTTGAAAACCCAACAACATTTAAAGAACCTATTTAACCGATATCAAAATTATTGCTGGATTGAGTTTGAATTGAGCGTTTCTTAGAATTAAAGAAAATGTCGGAAGTCCTCATGGTATTTATCGAGGGACTTAAGAACATTTTTACGTTAGCGGTCAGTATTTGATTAGCACAAAATAAAGTTTTACATAGTTGCAAGCCCTTCTAAATACAAAATGGCGTCAGTTAAGGAGCCTACATAAAAAATTTCAGCTAATTAGTAAAAATAAGCAGAAATTAATATTGATGCACAGTGCATCATAAGTAAGAAAATTTAATATTGATGCACAGTGCATCAAAAAAATAATTAAAAATAATTTGATGCACTGTACATCAAAAAAATAAGAATATTGCAATAGATCGTCAATAGAAAGATCAAGTGCATCAAACAGTGCATCAAAAAAATAAGAATATTGCAATAGATCGTCAATAGAAAGATCCAGTGCATCAAACAGTGCATCAAAGAAATAAGAATATTGCAACAGATCGTCAATAGAAAGATCCAGTGCATCAAACAGTGCATCAAAAAAATAAGAATATTGCAACAGATCGTCAATAGAAAGATCCAGTGCATCAAACAGTACATCAAAGAAATAAGAATATTGCAATAGATCGTCGATAGAAAGATCCAAAGGATTTGAATATTGCAATAGATCGTCAATAGAAAGATCCAAAGGATTTGAATATTGCAATAGATCGTCAATAGAAAGATCCAGTGCAAAAAATTCAAAACTGCACAAAATTTCAGCTCATTTGGTCAAAGTTAAAGCAAAAAATCACTTTGGTGTAGCTTCTTTCCCCTTAAAATCCAAAATGACATCTGCTCCGTATTAAGGCACAGCTAAGGAACCTACATACCAAATTTCAGCTCAATTGGTCAAAGTTAAAGCAAAAATGAATTTGGCGTATCTTCTGGCCCCTCGAAATCCAAAATGGCATCGGTTCCATATTCAGACACAGCTAAGGAGCCCACATACCAATTTTCAGCTCATTTGGTCAAAATTAGAGCAAAAATGAATTTGGCGCAGCTTCTAGCCTCTCGAAATCCAAAATGGCATCGGTTCCATACTCAGACACAGCTAAGGAACCTATATACCAATTTTCAGCTCATTTGGTCAAAATTAGAGCAAAAATGAATTTGGCGCAGCTTCTAGCCTCTCGAAATCCAAAATGGCATCGGTTCCATATTCAGACACAGCTAAGGAGCCTACATACCAATTTTCAGCTCATTTGGTCAAAATTAGAGCAAAAATGAATTTGGCGTAGCTTCTAGCCCCTCGAAATCCAAAACGGCATCGGTTCCATACTCAGACACAGCTAAGGAACCTACATACCAAATTTCAACTCATTTGGTCAAAGTTAAAGCAAAAATGAATTTGGCGTAGCTTCTAACCCCTCGAAATCCAAAATGGCGTCGGTTCCATATTCAGACACAGCTAAGGAGCCTACATACCAATTTTCAGCTCATTTGGTCAAAATTAGAGCAAAAATGAATTTGGCGCAGCTTCTAGCCCCTCGAAATCCAAAATGGCATCGCTTCCATACTCAGACACAGCTAAGGAACCTACATACCAAATTTCAACTCATTTGGTCAAAATTAGAGCAAAAATGAATTTGGCGTAGCTTCTGGCCCCTCGAAATCCAAAATGGCGTCGGTTCCATACTCAGGCACAGCTAAGGAACCTATATACCAGATTTCAGCTCATTTGGTCAAAATTAGAGCAAAAATGAATTTGGCGTAGCTTCTAGCCCCTCGAAATCCAAAATGGCGTCGGTTCCATACTCAGGCACAGCAAAGGAACCTATATACCAAATTTCAGCTCATTTGGTCAAAACATTCCTTTTAAATGAAAAAATAGAAATGTGTTTTGCAATAATCGGCTATAATTTTAACTCAGAAACGCAGTTTTTCATTCCGTGTGCCTTACTGGCTGCATGTCATGACTCCAAAAACTATACAGCTCTTGCCATACGCAATATCTATCAGATGCAAAAAACCGGAAGTCTTAATATTGAGTTTGAATCGAGTTATCGCGGAAATTAACTTGCTAACTAACTAACTAACTAACTAACTTGCTAAATGACAGAAAGCGTTTTTTTTGCGATTTCTCGGCACTGGAAGCACCAATCGAGATACGGTTTTCACTATTAAATTGGTAATTTAAGGCACAGACTTTCCATACTGAACACTATGGGTCGATTCCGTAAGCTTGAAGCACCAAGTCCAAAAAAGTAGTTTCACTGAAATACCAAAAACAATATATTCACACACAATTAAAATTGGTGTGAATATGATACCCATGTAACAATAATATTTTTATAACTGATTTCTCAATTTTTAATTCGTTTCTAGATTTTTAAGAATGGAGGTGAAAAGTGAAAATGAAGAACCAATAGAGGAACGAGTACCAGGAATGGCTACTGATAATGCATCTATGCTTTCCAAGGATATGTAAGTATAAAATATAATTTTTTATACATTAAATTTTTGGTTAAGTTTTTGTGTATAAACAAAATTTATTAAATTTTAGCAGTACATTAGCACCAACAAAACTAGTGCTAAATGGTCTTCAATTAAGCAACATTGAAGACTTCAAAATAAATTTGGCTCAAACGGAAAATCTAGAAGACCTAGAATTGAATAATTGTTCAATCGAACTATGCGATGGAGAAGCTTTACCTCCAATGAGTACCCTTAAAAGTATAACTTTTAATAAGTGTAGCGATAAAATTTTTAAACTTTTTACAAAACAAGAAGTCGTTGCAAAAATAACGGTTATTAATAATGACTGGACTTGGAATGGATTTCCACACGACGTGTTTAATGAAATATGTGAAAATTGTCCAAATTTAAATCATCTTGTCCTAATTGGAGCTGGAACTGGAAGCTATTTCGATAATGAAAAATTTCCGTTCAAGATTACAAAACTTGAGACGTCGATGATAACATTTCATTGGTATATAGGAATTCAAAAAGAACGAGTCGGTTTCCTAAAATCACAAAAGGGAAGTTTAAAGGAACTGACGATCCACCAGCTTCCATATGATTTTGATGGCGGAGAAGTTCTCAAATACATCATTGAGGAAATGAATTTGGAAACTTTTTATTACGGCAAAATTCCATTAATTCTCAATGGACAGAAGCAGGAAGTCAAGGAATTTGAAGCATCTGAGATCCAAATAACCAGCGCTTATGAAATGATCAAGCAATTTCCATCAATAGAAAAATTAATTTTAAAACTATCCAACACAGACATATCAAGTGATAAAATTGAAAAAATCACAAATCTGCCAACTGTTTTGTTCAATAATATCAAAGAATTAGAAGTTGTAGACAATAGCTCACACCGTAAATTATTTGGAGTGTTTTTGGGATTGTACAAGAATTTGGAGAACCTCACAAAACTCACATTTAGAACTCAGGACAGAAACATCAACACAATCCTGGAATGCCTGTCAATCATGCCAAATCTTGAGGAAATTCAGTTAACTTCAACAGCACCAAGAGCATTAGAAAGATACAAAACCATTCTGAAATTGGCGCCAAACCTCAAAAAGATGAACATTCCGAAGAGTTGTGTTGATGAAGCACAAGGCTTTATGGGACGTGGAATTGAAATTGTTGGATTAGACGAAGATGATGCACCAGGTGGCTTCAATGAGCCACCAGCAGATGAGGGTGATGAACCTAGAGATATGAGAGGTGACGACGATGATGAAGACGATGAGCCTGATGATGAGCCTGATGATGATGATGATGATGACGACGATGATTCCCATGGCATAATTGAGGAGAAATCTGGCGACTTCCCCGTTCATTCAGGTATGCAATAGTTTAATCATAAAAATGATCTTCGATTAATTTTTATTATTTTTGTTGTAGAACTTCAAGATGTTGTTTTAAATGATGGTAGGAAACTCTACGTCCATATATTTGGATATGCTAAGTATATCGTTCAGGAATGGAACGAATATGAGTTAAGAACATTAATTGGAGATGAATTATTATCATACATCATCTCTTTAAGAATTGAGGAGGGTAAATTTTTTGTTAGCTTTCATTACCATTACGATAGAATGCAGTTTAAAAATAGGATGGACACACTTGCATATCGTCCAGCGAATTCAAGAGTGCAATTGCCATTGATAACTCTAGAAAATAATCTTCGAAGCACTCTAAGATGCTGGATTTACGCTGACATGCCATGGGATAGATTCATGATCACAGTTTCTTTTCCGAATGGCTTAGATGCCTCAAAGTGGGAGCACATTGAAACTGTACAAATGGGATATCAGATATCCCAAATAACATTTTCCGTCGACACAATAACAATTTTAAAAATTAATGAAATGAGGAATTTTGTTAATTTCAGAGGAACACAAGTTCCAATAACTGTATTTGAAAATCAAATGGATACTGATAGAAGAAATTTACCATTTTAAGCAATAACTTTTCATGTAGCTTTTTGTAAGCATTTTTCTCATAAAATGTTAAGGAAATAAAAAAAATTATTAAATTTACATTTTTTAAAACAAAATTCAAATAAATGATACATTAATCGTAATAGTCCAGTTCCTGATATATATTTTCAAAAATAGTAAGGTTTTAGTTACATTTAGTGATTTAGTAATATTTATAAACATAATAAGGATTTTTAAGTACATTCCAGTTTTTCGATGATTATTGTTTTATTTTTATTAATTAATATAATACATGTGTTAACATGATCTAAATATATCAAATTACAGTTATTTTATTACAATAAGTACAGTCACGTAAAAAAATATGAACCTATATAACATCTATAACACTTATAACATCCAAGCTCTATAACAAATTTTAAGGATGACCTGAAATTTTTTTGTAAGCCAGAGAACAAATAAATTTTCGATCAAAATGTTATCTAGCGTAAAGTGACTAATTTTCAGAAATAGACTACATTTCAACACAAATAGAGTACAAAGAGAGGACAATTTGAAGCTTTTAGAGAACTAAGTACAAGTTTTAAAACTAGAGGGCCAAGCAAATGGTCAGCCTAAAAATATAATACTATGAAAATAAGAGATTTTGTTAAAAAAATTCCTTTTTTATTTTTTTTTATTTAATTAATTCTAGTATTTTAAAAAAATATGCACAAATATAAAAAAATATGTAAACCTATCTACCCCCTCTCTCCCTTGTCACACATTTTCCAAACAACAAAAAAAAGCGGAATCAAGTCAAGAACGACATAGTCTTACAACTTTTGGCATTTTCTTCACCGTGTGCCATTCGGGTGTATTTTAAAATTATTTTTATTTTGTCATTTTTATATGGAAACTATTTATTAATTTAATTCAGTGTCTTCCAAACTTTTTTGATTGGCGATACACTTTTGAGTCAAAAATTTTTTCGCGACACACCAAAAAATATTTTTTTCTCAAAATCATACAAAAAATGCTCAAAAATTGAGATTAATGACCTTTTGTTTGGAGCACGCATTCAAAAATCAGACATTTTTGGTCCTTTTGCGACACACAGTTTGGAATACACTGATTTAATTATTCTAAAAAAATCTACTCTAAAACAAAGCTGTTATTATTACATTTTGTTTTTCAATTGTTAATAATAAGAACACAGTCTAAATGAAAACATTAATTAATGGAAAAATGATTATAAAAATAATATAAAACTAAATTTTATCGAAAAAAAATTAAGAGATATCTTAAGGAACATATTTTTAAATTGATACATTTAATAACAGATCTTATAAATGATCTTAGTTTTGGCCTTCTCTATCAATAAATTAATGAAATGGATTTTTTTCTAAGAACATACGATAAAATTATTTGTCAAATTCAAGTATTAAAAAGTAAATAATTATTTTGTTTAATGAAAACGACGAGTGATTAGTAATAAGTAAGATAAATATTGAAAATTGTTAAATTAATCATGTTAGTATTAATGCTTTAGCTAAAAAATTAATAAGAATCAATTGCCTGAATTGATTCTAGTTCCATAATATTGCCATAATAAGCAAAAAGTTAAGATACTATAAAATATTACGAAATCGATAAAAATTTGTCAGACTGATTTTGAATATGCATTTGTATATATTATTTAGAGTCTTAGTACTTAAATTCGACTTACTTTTGCTTAAGTAGATTCAGTCTGACTTAAAAATATTAAAGTTGCACTAATAAAAAATGTGTATTAGTTCAAATTAATTTCAATAATTAATCTCTAAAAAAGTGTTTTACACATAAAATAATTTAAAAAAAAAATCAGTACGTCAAATGGAATTTTTCCAAGGCTCGGACACTGTCGTAAAAATCGTAAAGGGGCCGTTCACTTATTACGTTCGCTTTTTAGGGGGAGGGGGACTGAGATTTTGTAACAGGTCAAACAAAGAATAAAATTTTTCTTGGAAAATTTGTAACAAGGGGGGGAGGGGGTTTCTAAAATTTCGTTTTTTTGCATAGCGTAATAAGTGAACGACCCCAAACATTGTGATTTTTTTACGATTTTTTAAAAATCAAAAATCGTAGAAATCACAGTTTTTCCAATAGTTTACGGGACCTGTGAAGCTCTTGATTCTATTCGTTTGAAAAAACAATGACTCTTAATTACTGTACTAAGTGTAACCTAACGTTTTTGTTCTTAACGCTTTTGATAAATTACTCCCCTCAGGGGTCCCCTGATAGTTTTCGTTGGATTTTTGTACAATTATATTTATATCAATGTTAAATGAATTTTCTCACTCTTTAAATCCAACATACCTTTGTTAGATTGTATGTAACGGTGGTCAAGATCCGGAACCGAAAATGTGCATCTAAATTTGCTGGTTGTTCTCTCATAGCTGTCTAGTTTCCAATTACCGATATTAATTTTGTTAGAATTAAATTTATTTAATGCTTGTAACAGATTATCTTCATTGTATTCGCTTGTCAATTCGACAGAGTATCTTGAAGGCTGAGTATATCTGTTTGATTTTAAAATAACTTCATTTCCCTTATATCTGATTTTCGATATAAATGATGACACCCAATGATAACCGAGTTGATTTAGAAAAGTAAATGAAATTATGCCATTACAATCTCTACCTATAAATCTATATTTCTTAGGAAATGGATTTAAATTAACAATATTGTCTGCTAAATTTTTTGAAAATTCCAAATCAAAATCATGATCTGGATATTTTGAAGGTTGCAATTCCCACTTGTTATTGCCATTTCCTATGGGTGATGCTAAAATTAATGATTTAATAACAAACCAAAGAAATTTTAAGCATTTCTTAATTCGTGGCTCACAAATTGCTTAAAATAAGAAAAAAAGAATATTTTGAGTATGTATTCAACATTGAAAAATTGAACATGAAACTAAAAATCAACAAATTTGTTAGTATTTCTTAATCTTATATGCAAGCATTTGTTAGTATTGCAGAAATAGTTTTTTTTAATTTTAAATGTTATATGATTATTTTTTTGAATAATTGATGTGCTGATTTTCACTGAAAAATTCAAAATTTGTTATAAATTTTTTATCTTTCAATTTTACCTACATGACTCCAAAATAAAAGAAATAAAATAATAAAATACAAATTAAATCTAAAATAATAATAATAAAAAATTAATAAATGAATATCGACCAGCGCTAAATATACGAAATGAAACGCCACAATATGTAAACCACATTCAAATGGAATTAAAAAAAATATAAAAATCTACTACCTTTCAAGTTTTCTGAATTTTCTTTTTCATCCTCTTGTATCGCATGCATCTTGATATCATAGGTTAAAATTGAGAGACTAAATATGAAGAATCGGCCAAATTGGTATTGACAAAATTATATTTAATGTTGTTTTATAACACTTACTTTTAAAACCAATAAACTTTATTGATTTAAATTAGGCGGGTGTTTTTTTTAATTGTCGAAATATGGGAATATCAGTTGATCCAAAAAAATTAGTTTTCCAGTTGTAATATCTAAAAGAAGTAACATAAAAGTGATTATTTTTATGATTTGAAAATTTCATTCAAACACACAAAACAGAAATTTTATTTAAAAGTTAAAAAACACCACCTTTTAAATTAATAGAATGAACTAGATAGAAAAACAACAGCACTTATAAAAATATATACAGGTTTATATCAAAAAAGTTTAAAATTGAACAAGAGAGTTTAATTAGGAATTAAAAAATAATTTCAATTTACCAATGCTTACGTGGAACCAATTCAACTAGTAAAAATGGAATGAGCTTGTAGATAAAAACTATCTATCGAGGAAAAAAAAGAAGAATCTTAAAAAATGTTATATTTTGTTATACCTTGATGTTATATTTAATTTAGCAAGAAAATGACATCATGATGCGAATAAATAATTTTTTCACATATACTGCAATAAAAGTTTTAAAAAAATTGTTATAAAATGCATAGAAACGTAAAACAGGATATAACATGATATAACAAAATTTATTATCACATGACTTGTTATAGATGTTATACTTGTTATAAAAATAATGTTATACCTCATCGTTATATATAACAATTTAACATTTAAATTTCCTTTTCCGTTACAACTTTTAAATGTCATTAAAAAAACTAAATTTTTGTATAAAATAGTCAAAAATATGATCAATATAAATAAGCATTTGATTCTTCATAAAATTACGTAAGAAATATAATATTTAACAATTAATTAAATTACACAAATATAAAAGTAACATTTGTTGTAACGTACATAAAGAAATTTAAATTTTTAGCGCATTTTGCTTAGAAAGTAATGCGTTTAAAGGTCCACTTTGGCTGGCTGGGTGGCTGGCCCGCTGGCTGCCTCAAAAACTCAGCGGAGGAAGCACGTAGAGATTTCGGGTTTTTTGCATTAAATAGCTGCTATTTAGTAGAGGTGCGCAACGTATTTAGTTTTTCAAAAATCCCCACCAAAACTTAATTAAATTAACTTTTCTGTTTTTGGTGTTTTCTCTTGCATTTTCCGAATTTTTCACGTAGTTAAATTAACTAAAGCTTACGTTACGTAAACTTTTCTTGGTGCGAATTGATGGGAGAGGAGGTGGGGCAGTTGAATGAGGGGATGTATATGAAGGTCGGGGGAGTAAAACAGGGGGGATTATTTAAATTTTTCAAATATATTTAACCGTTTTTCTTCAAAAAAATTGGTGTTTATTAATTAATTATTGTTGACTATTTTTTTGCGTCAGCTTTTTGTGCGCACTTCCGTCCCTTAGCCCGTGGACGCATCACTAGTTAAGCTATAACATTAATTAATTATATTTTCAATTCATTTGGGGATTAAATTAAGGATTAAATCATGGATTTATTTACTGATCTGTGCCAAGAAAATGCGCTTAATTCCCTCGATGGATAACATGAGGACTTTCGGGATCTTTGTTTTAAATATGTGTGTGACCAACTGATCATTGATTGTATTAGTTGTGCTCAACCATTTGCCCATCGTGGCACACTCAATTTTTTTATTAAAAAATGTTTTTTTTTTTTTAAAAACAAACATGATTTTTTCAATTTTATCTGAAACCTTTTTCGCGACACACAGTTTGGACACCACTGGTATAAATTCATAAAAAACGTGGATTGCATATATAAATGAGTCATAGATGTTCCTACTATTTTCTAATCCTTTAAATAATAAATCCTATTTTTTTAAGACTAATCATAAAATTAGTTTAGTAATAAATCTACAGATGTATTTATGATATGTATCATAGTGTACGCATTAGCCATGAAATTGCAACAGTAGTGTTATTAGTTCCGGTAATAAAGGACGTGTTTAGCAATAATTGGTCTGATTAAAGGTTAAAAAAATTTGAAATCAAAATTAAAAAAATTAATATGAACTTAATAATAATAATTTAATTAGTAGAAGATTTTTAAAAAATATTTGAATATTTTGTAATTTCTTTTTAATAATTTTTCAACTTTGATAAGATAAAATGATGACATAAATATTAACAATGTCCATTACAAATTTTTAGGTTTCAAAGTAAATTAATTGTCATTCAATTTGATTTGAAGATTTTAAATTCAAATAATGTTATTGCTTATGTGTAAAGGGATTCCGTAATACGTCATCAGACATTTTTATTTAAAATCGTATCAACTATTCACATTTTGTCCATGGTATTTTATCATTTCATGAAAAATTGTTTCAAATTATATGTATAGAAAAAGGTGGTTTCTAAGGATGCGGTGCGTAATCGATCCCCAAGTAGAAATTTTTACCTTTCCCTGGGTCCAAATAATGCTTAAACAATATCGAAAGCTAACAGCATAGCGCTTCCTTTTCCAACTGACAACTTTGATTTAATTTTTACAATTTTTATAAAACTGACAAATTTATTAATCTCTGTGACTAGATCGATGAAATGAACAAGGTAGGCAAACATAGCCTAGAATGGAACCAAGGGTATTTGGCAAGTAAGTTTAACGCTGTAACATCCAAAGCCATTAATTTCATCAAAAAATAATCCGGTAATAAAACTTCATTTCAAATTAGTTCATTTTTAAATATCTTTGGAAATATTTATAGAAAATGGCTTCTATTCCACAACTGGTACAAAAATTCTTCAAATTTTGAACAATATTTTTAACATATCATGGGATTTAAAAGGTCAAGAATAGGTTGGTCATCGACTTTTGACAGAAAAGCAGGACTACCCCATCAAAGAGTGAGAAGATGGATAACTAGTCAGGAGGTAAGATAGTTAATTAATTAAATTCCCCTCTCAATGGAGAAACTTTTTTAATTTTCTAGTGGTTTTGTAATTTTTTTTTTTAAAATTCAACACTCCCTTTCAAAAAAAATTTTTTTTGGCCTACCCCACTGTTTTAATACAAAATAAATTCAAATCTTCAATCGAAACATGAAAATATTTTGGGTATCATTCAGATGTTTCAGGATCTCACAAGATGAACATTTCTTACTTGTTCAGGGGGGAAAACGCTTATTGTAATTTCTTTTTGACTTAAAATAATTGCTTACTTCACGATTTCCCTCCCTGGATACCATTTTATATGTATCGGTGAACACATACAACCATGATTATTATTATATTTTTGAAGTCTTAGTAATATATAAATCAGCCTAGAAAAATAAAGTCAGTTTAGTTAAAAGACAGGTGTAAAAGAATTATAAAATCCCCTTTTAAAAACGCATTTTTTAAAATAACTAAAAGTAAGTTCCTCAAAAGATTTTGCTCAAAATATCACGATCTGTTAAATTGCTACATTTTTATTCTTAAAAAGTTCTTTTATAATAAATTTAAATAACATTTTGTAAATCAAAAATCTTATTAGATCCTTTTCTTAAGTTGAAAGTTTACTAAATTCCAATGATTTTAAGCAGGGTCGATATCTGTGGCTTCCTAGATTTGTAGCACAGGAATCTGAAGTTTTTTAAATTTGATCATGAGCTGTATACGCAGTGCATCATGAGGGAGTAATTCTCTTCGATAAACTCTTGTTTTATACTGCATGAAGAAAAATTGGGTTTTATGCAAAATATCTTACCAGAAAGTAAAATTAATTTTCAAATTTTAATTATTACACTTCAGAAAAAAATTATGACTCACAATCAGTCCATATACGATTTTTGTGACTCAAGCGAACAAGTATTGCATTTTCCTGTGATGCTGCCTGTAACAATTTAGTTTTGGCCCCCAAATAACCATAGATATCAATCGTGAATTTATTAAAACGCTCCCAATTAGGATTTTTTGTTCGGAGTTATCCTTTTTTATGTCTAACAACACTAGTTTATAAAAGTGTATAATTTAATTCCGTTTTCTAAAAGTCGGTTGCTTATAACACTCTTGACAAATTATTTTATTTGAAATTCTCTTAAGAGTTCGTTCATAAATGATGTTAATCAAAAAATGGGATTTTTAAACAAAAAGTTTTTTAATATAAAG
This sequence comes from Chironomus tentans, assembly GCA_963573255.1. Taxonomy (NCBI): domain Eukaryota; kingdom Metazoa; phylum Arthropoda; class Insecta; order Diptera; family Chironomidae; genus Chironomus; species Chironomus tentans. The sequence goes on from OY754305.1 coordinate 8,305,070, forward strand.
TGTCACAAAATCTCAGACCCCCCTCTCCCCTAAATTGTGGACGTCATATATGAATGACCCCTAACTTTTTTTCATTTAATTTTTTCTTTTATTAATAATATTTATTATATCTCTTGATTATGCTTAATTAAAATAAACAACAGCTGCTGAAACAAAGAAATTCTTTGTGAAATAATACTTATTTGCTTTACTAACAAAAGCCAAACAAAAGAATTCATCAAAAATTAATGAACTTTGATTTTAGACACTTGAAATATGGAACTGTTAAATGAGGATGTTGTTCAATACATCGTACTATATTTAGATGATGGATCCATCACAAATGCAATCATAGCATCTTATAAGTATGATTTATTTTCTTCTATTATTCTATTAACTTTTAATTAATCATTTATTTTAGTTTTGCAGAAATTGTTGGAAATTCATCACTTCTATTGGGAAAATATGTTCTAAGAGTCAATTCTACAAACATCGATGCCTACTTGAATGATCCAACGTTAAAGCAGATTCCCATAAAGAACATATGTATACAATATGATCAGAAAATTGAGAAAAATGAAGTTATTTGCTTTTTACAAAATTTTAATCATTCAATTGATAAGATTGAGATTAAGAATTTGAAGGCAAAGAACTTTAAGGAATGCTTTGATATTTTCCATGGCATGGAAAAATTGACGAGTATTTACCTTGAAAATTGCAGCCTTGAAAGTCTTAACAGCGAAATTCTTCCACCAATTGACACTCTTACAACATTATCTTTCAATAAATCGAATGATAATGTTTTTAAAATCTTCACGCAACAAAGTTCACTAAAGAACTTAATCGTTCAAAATAATGACTGGACTTGGTCCGGATTTCCACATGACATTTTTAATGAAATTGCAAGAAATGCTGAAAATTTGGATATGATTAAATTGATAGGTTCTGGAACTGGAAGCTATTTTGATTGTGATGAATTCCCGTTCAAGATTCGAAAACTGGAAACATCAATGATTACGTTCCATTGGTACGTTGGAATAAAAACCAAGCGAGTGGGTTTTCTTCAATCCCAAAAAGGACATCTAAAGGAGCTGACGATTCATCAACTTCCACTTGACTTCGATGGAGGAAAGGTGTTGAAGCATATTATTGAGGAAATGGATTTGGAAACATTTTATTTGGGAAAAACTCCATTGATTCTGGATGGCAAGAAGCAGGATGTTAAGGAATTTGAAGCAACGGAGATTCAAATCACAAGTGCATTTGAAATGATGACTCATTTTCCAAGTAGGTTTATGAACATTTTATTATTATATGCATCCTGGCCGACATTACTTTTTCAAATAATTCGGAATTAATGTCGAATTTTTCATCAACATTAGGTGCCAGTTTACCCAGGGTACTCTAGGAGGAAGGGTACCCTATGATATACCTCATCTACCCCAAAGGTAGAGTACCCTGGGTAGATCTAGAAAAAGGCACCTGGATTTTGGTATCAAATTAATTAATTTGTAACAAAAATTATCTTTTTTCTCTCTAGTGATTACTACATTTAAACTTATCTTATCGAAGACGGACATTGCGAGTGATGAAATTGAAAAGTTAATAAACCCTCGAACAGAGGTGTTTAATAATCTTGTAACCTTTGAACTGATTGATGATAGCTCATATAGAGGTATTTGTGGTGTTTTTCTTGGACTTTATAGAAACCTTAAAAATATTCGACGACTTATCTTGAGAACCCTTGATAGAAATATCAATGTTATCCTTGAAGAATCCCTCGGTGAAATGAAATATTTAGAGGAAATATTGTTGACATCAAAAGCTCCACGGGTCCAAGAACGTTTTAAAATAATACGTAAAATGGTCCCAAATTTAAAGAAAATATCTGTTTGTAAGGAACAATTTAAGGATGCACAATGTTTTTTTCTTCCTAAAGTTCAAGTTTTTAAAATTGACTAATATTAATTTCGTGATCATGGGTTCACGACCTCACCTTCACGTGGTGAATCTGTTAAACTAACTATCATAACCAAATCAATTTAACTCAAGGTGTGGAAACTCAAAATCAGTGGGAACATATCTGGTATATTTGTCTGTTTCTTTTCTTCTTCAATTCTTGTCCTTTTATGTGTATTCAAATTCATTTATGAAGTTTTGCTTCAAATTCAAAATAACTAAGCCGAATTTGACATCTGATTAAAATGGATTGATCAAAGGAAGCAAAAACCTGAATGCTTGGGGTTTAAGCACAATATCTGATAAATCCCTTTAAATTAGACTGTCCATCGACTTAACAGAAAAGCGTGACATGTCATAGTTTCAATCCTAAAAACGCACAGCCGTACCTTTAAATAATTGGGAATTTTTAATGCTTTTCAAAATTTTCTTTGATCAATCCTTAGTTTCCACTCCTTTATATAACCATTAATGTATGTATAATATTTTTTTTAAAAAATGGGCGACGTCGAAAGTGTGTGTCACACAAAAATGGGTTATTAGTTTTAAGCCCAATATCGCAATAGCGATTTTTATATCTTCCTTATTTATAGATTTAAGGTAATTTTAAAAAAAGTTGGAATCTTTTGTTACTTCTGGCATAAAGTTTTCTGCTATATAAGCAACCGTTTTGTTGCTAATCTGATTTTCCAACAAAAAAATGAAAAAAAAAAAAAAATATTCGACGACACCCATATGTAGAAATTTTTTAAATTTCAAATGAAATACTCCCAAGTTTTGTTCATTTGAAATTCAAAAAAGGTTACTCAGATTTGTTTATGATAGTTGGTGACAAAGAGGTCACAATACGTGATGAGCAAAAGACTAATTTTTTAATTTCTTGAAAAATGTATTTTGCTCTGGGGTGATTCAAAACACATGATAGAAAAAATGTAAAGCTGACACAGAATTCATAGTTTTTATAATCCTGCTTAGAATATTTGTATTCAACATTTTTTAAAAAACTATAAATAAAAATTTTTATAACCAAATTTCAACTACAAAATAACTCAATGAAACTAAATTTTCCTCAAAGTAGGAAACATAAAAATTTAGTATTTTAATATATAAATTTCAGCTTTTTTTTAAATTTCAGCAAAATAATTAATCAAATGTTACTGTCTTAATCTTAATCAAAAGCAATATCGATTTTTTTTATTAATTTTTATTTTTTTTATCTTTACTAGAATAACCAGAGAATGTTTTCACTGCAATCATGATGATACCAGGATAAGTCTGAATGCTGATGTAATTATTGAAAATGTCTATTTTAAGGGAAAATGTTTAATTTTAGGAATACAACTTTTAACTGAAGTTTCACTTGGCCCCCTGGTTACTCCCCAGATTCATCTAATCATCAGTATAAATCATTAACTATTCAATTCTAAGTTACATGAATTTAATACTTTTGTCTTGATTGGACATCTGCTGACTAAAATTGACACTTTTTGTTGGATTTTTTGCATGATGAGCTCCTAAATTTTCACTTTTCACTTAGAAAAATAATTTTAACTCACCACTTAGTTCTATCTAAGCTTACATCTACTTCAAACTTTATTTGAGTTCTTAACCATCTTGTGATACATTTTTCTTATTTCTTTAGTTCTTTCCTGGATCTTAGCCTCTTCGAACAATGAAAAATGTATGAATCGGAGCAATTCGGAGCGTTCAAAATCTAATAATTTAAATTTTTCTTAATTTGTGTCTAATTTAATCAAATTCCTTAGCTATCTTACTCTTTTCCTCTATGCTCTTTCTTCCTTAGATCATCTTTAGCACTCAGTTTAATTAAAATCACTTAAAAATGTCTTAAAATGCTCCTCTTAGCTTCTTATACGGATTAAAACGATCCGACCAACATGAATTTGGCTCTAAGTTGTTAGCAACTTAACGAAATGACATTTGAATTTTAAATGGCAGTTATGATATTCTAAGCTTCTTATTTCTTAAAACTTAAATGTAAATTTTTATTGCATGAAGCAACGAAAAAGTGCAATAAAATTTTTAACACCTTTCAACAAGATGCTATTTAATATCGGTACACATTACAATGTTAAACTTTTTGTTTCACAATATCATGAAAACAATATATTTTAAAGTTTTGTACTCGATATAACAAGCTGACAATGAGTCAGATTGACAAATATTATAGCATTCGAATAAAAAAGATGAGTCATGAGTCAGCTGTTGACGTCAACAAGCTACCTTGGCAATGACCTTTAAAATACATCATTTAATTGTTTGTTATTCGTTTTTGATTTATTTTGAAATAAATTTAAATTTTTATTTACAAAATGGGTTTCTGCAATAAAATGTGGACATGTCTAACAATCGTTATCAACATGGACATTCTCCATTGTTTAAAGTGATCAGAGATAATTAATTCTGTTTCCATTTCATTATTGGTAACTTTTTGAGAGGAACATAAATTCATATATTCAAGTATTGTGATTTTTTTAAGCTGTACCAATTTTAATTTGAGAATTAATTAATGTCTATTAATGTGTAATATATTTTTTTATAACTATGTTATATGATAAGAATTTTCAAATTCATAAATACATATGAAAAAATATTCATTTTATTTGTTGTACCATTTTTTAATTTTTTTACATTTATTTATTTATTTACCCTTAGGGTGTTTAATTCATTGATTTTGCATAATTTATAGCATTTTTGTGAAAAGTTAATTCATTATTATAGTTGCTCAGTAATTCATTGTACATTTCTACTCCGTTGTAAAATAACGATTTTCTAGATCATTAAATTACATTAAATGAAAGTTTTATTATAACATTTGACAATTAATATTTCATTTTTAGGTAATTAATTAAGCTATAGCAAATAATAAGTGAGCAAATTTATCAGTGGGCAATTGTTATATTGAGTGCTAAGAAGTAGTTTTTCCCTCTCAACAAATTTTTTTATAACAATATTTGTTATATCTTCTTATTTTTCTTTCAGCTTACAGCTACACGCATTTTAATTCAAAAAATATTTTAAATCGAAAAATTCCTAAAAAGTATAAATTTTGGAAAAAAGTTTAATATTAAAATTAATTTTTTACCGTGCACAATTTGTGTAATAAAAATGTTGATTCTTTACAAAAGAGTGATACCTAAACGTGAAAACTGGATTGAAATTTTTTATCAAGAAAATAGATTCCTCGTGGAAATAGTCTCTAGAATGTTCATTATACTAGTTTACGGTGTGTAAGATTTATTAAAAATATATTATGATAATTTACTATTTTATTCTTCATTTCAAAGCTACTGTGAAAGTGCGTAATATCATCGTTGGACAGATACGAAGAAGGAATAATTTTATAGAAAAATTCATCTGTTTTACAATACCAGGAACTTTTATAATTTTATTGATGCCAAATGATTACCCAGTTATTGTATTTGACGATGATAGCTTGCAGGATATACAAGAGTTAGTTCAAAATGAAAGACCAGAGCATATTGTTCCTCAAATACAGTACATAGGACTTAAGGATGGATGTATCGAAATCGCATGTCTTAATCATGAAACAAAAATATGGTTTATTCAAATGATTTCAGCATGGGATTTAACATTTTTAACAATACCATTTTTATATCATCAAAATGTAAAAATTTAAAATGATTTGCTAAATAAGTTGAATTTAAGATTTTAATTAAAAAAACTAAAACGTTACACCGCAAAATAATTAGCTAAGTTTACATGTAAATTAAAAATAATTATTTTAATAAAAAAATAAAAATTTAAATTAAAAACAAAATTTTTTGGCAATAATTATTTCAATAGCAATCTTAGCAATTTTAAACATATATATTTAATTCGGATGTTATAACAATTTAAAGAAAATGGAATCTATAACAATACAAAATGGTTAACTAAGAACCAAAACTTTTGTTATACATGTTATAGATGTTATAAAGTTGGTTATACTCAGGGTTGTTAAAACATATTCTGTTTCCCAGAACACATCGAACACAGCGAAAAATCCACACATTTTCATGTGTGCACATATTTTGAAAGAACAATAATTAATTTTGATTTTAACAACCCTGGTTATACCTTAAATGTTATATTCATTTATTTTTTAAAGCATTTGAGTGAAGAACGAGTGAAGAACAAGTTGTAAAAATAAATTAGTATAGTGAGTTTTTATATTTTGAATTATTAAATTAAACATGATCCTAGTTTTTTCTAATGGTATTTTGTGAATAGCTTATTGAGAAATTAAAACAGATATTAAAATGAAAAATGTGTGAATTTGAAATTAAGCTTTTAATTCTTTCGAGTTTTTAGTATGTTTTAGTTATTATTAGACGGGAATTTGTTCGTTATTTCGTTTTTTTCAACGATTTTAATTGATTTTTTTTAAGCTATTGCGGAAATTTTTTAAAATTTTGTTTCTGATTTTATTCAACAAATTTCTTTTATTTTTCAAATTTTCGTTCATGTTCCGGAATTTTAGGAACTTTATAGAATTGTCATTAAACTTTGACATTTCGACAGTTTGATGGCAGTTTTCACTGTAATTATTGCCATTTTTAATTACAAATTATCATAAAGCCATGCTGTATTTAATAATATTTCACGTCCACTTTTACATTTTCGCCATTTCTTTGATAATTTTTTTATTGAATTTTCCAAAAAAAATTCTATTTTACCATAAATTATCTAAAAAATTTACGACGTGAGCAAAAGATTTTTGGAATTAAAAAACCACCTCGACGGAGATTTTCTTCAATTTCCTAGAGTTTTTTGATAAAAGAAATATTCAGTCATTTCCTAGTAAATTACATAAAAAGGTGAAACTGACTATTAAATTTCCGTGAAAAAACACATGGAAAATGCAATTACGCATTAAAAAAGCAGGTTTAGATTGAAACTATCTAGATGGCGCTGTCGTTTCTTGACAAAGTACAAAACATTTGAAAAAATATCCTCGTTTTGAAAATATTCTCCACGGAATATTTTTTTGAGCTATTTGAGCTGTGAATTAATTATATTTTATTTTAAAAAAGGACTATTGAAATGTCATCAAATGGTATAAGAGCATCAGCGTCTTGTCTCCATTGCGCAAACCATGGTATTATAATATCACAAAAAAATCATGAGTGTGACTATAACACTGACACACACAAAAAAGTTTGTGAAAAATGTGAAAACATATTACTACCAGAAGAGGCTAATTTGTCAAGGGAACATGTGTGTATTCAGAAGAAGAAAAAGATTTTGTTACAAGATCTAAAACAGCAATTGGAAGATATTCAAAAAAAGAAAATAGAACACGAAGAAAAAGTAAAGGCAGGAAAAGTAGGAGTGGGTAAGTAACGTTGTTGATAAATGTATTGTTATGTGATTCCTGCTGTATCCCGTAGGGGGTGTTTTTGGATTCAAAACGTCCCCTCGATGGAAATTTTATTCAACTTTCTAGGGTCTTTTGAGAAAAAAAATTCTACAATTTTGCAGTTTATAAAAACAAATTTAAAACAATCCCTAGGATAGATTTCCGGCTACACTCCTGTGATACTGTAAGGGGCGTAGCCATAAATTTTTTGAAGGGGGATTTTCAAATTTTTGTTATGAAAAATTGTAGAAGAAGTTTTTTTGATTTTTTCCATCTAAACCCTTAGCAAATTGAATAATTTTTTGGTGAGGGAGAATTTGTATCCCAAGCTCTCCTGACTACGCGCCTGAATACAGTCTTTTAGTATCGGTTTTTGGTCATGAAGCAACTAATAATATTTCATAAATAAATCAGACTTGCGTCATATTATTTCGAAAAAATTCGACATTGGCTTCGAAAAATTCAAATTTAATTAAACCGTTGATTATATATGATTATATACAACATTAATTGATATTAGTTATCTTAAAATGAAAAATTAATGTCAACTAAATGTTTTAATCAGCTTTGGAATCAGAAATTGTGCTAAATTAAAGAGTTTTCCACAAAATTACTTTTTAGAAATCCAAACTAACTTTAAAATACTTATAATGTGTAAAAACTGAAAAGATTTAGTGAATTTAATCATTTAAGTGATCCACAAAGCATAATTAAAGCTTTAATAACTTTTCTGTTTTACCGGAAAAATATTTTTTAAATTTTTCAAATTTTCTTGTAACGGTCGATTTTTGATATGACGCAACTCTGAAATAAATATTTATTTTGTTCCCTATTTTTACCTCCACAAAGTAGGATCATAAAATAATTATTATTGTAAGTAAATGTTTAATAAACATTGATTATAACAACTATTTATTTAGTAAACAAAAAAGCCACCACTTAAGGGTTTCTTAGTTTGTTAATTAGTTTTTTTTTCTTATTATTAGACAATTTGATTTTTGGAACTGTTGGAAAAAAAACAAATGTGTGTACGATCAATTCATGTAAGTATTGCAAAAATTAATGAAATTTGATGAGTTTCTTAAATTTTATTTTTTATACTTTTATCAGCTTTTGACTCATTTAATATTGATAGAAATCTGAAATTTTACATCTTTATTTTGGGGTATCCAATAATTAAGATGAGCAAAAAAAATTTCAAACAAGTTAAAAACTATTTGAAATATGGCCCACTAGGATCAGAATTCGTACAAATTCAGTATATGAATTTAAATAATGGAATAATAATAACTTGTTGCATCGATATTGTTACAGCAGGGATTCTTGTTAATGTAATTAATGACCTTGAATTTCGAATGTATGGATCATCAACGCCATATCCGTTGGTCATAAGTCCATTTTTGTCATCATCTCCAATAGTGGTGTCATGTTCAATTGACAAAAGTCTTTCTTTTGACAAATTAGTGACAAGTTTGGCGCAACAAAATGAATTAGATCCGAAATCATGGCGTTACCTTACATCCAAAGAGGTCAATAATGAGAAACAAATAATGAAATTTTGTGTTGATCCAAAAACTTCAGAAGTTTTCGAAGGGAAAGGAGGTATTTTGAAATTTAATAAGAAAGCACTGAAAGTAATTGAAGAACTAAATCCGTTCAAACGTGATATGGAGATAGTAAAAACAAAGATAAAAAATGATGTCACTGCAAAACAACAAATTTCGAAGCTGCTTGACCTAATTATCTCCGGACACCGCAATGACGACTGGACATGGAACTTTCAACATGAAATTTCTAGCGGTATGAAGTTCAATTGCAAAAACATAAAGCATTTTGTTCTAATTGGAGCTGGAACAGGAAGTTTTTTTGTTTCCAATAATTTTTCATTTAAACTTTATATTTTAGACACGACAATGATCACTATCCATTGGTATGTTGGAATTATGAGTGGAAGGATTAATTTTTCAAATGATCAGCCGGGACGTCTTAAAGAATTGACAATTCATAAATTACCAGTTCATTCTGATGGTGGAAAAGTCTTGAAATACGTAATTGAAGAAATGGGCCTTCAAAAATTCTATTATGGAAAAATACCTTTGATTTTGAATGGAAAGAAGCAGGATGTCAAGGAAGTTGAAGCAAATGAAATTCAAATTCAGAGCATTTTGGAGATGTTCAGACAATATCCATGTAAGTATTTTAAAAATATTTTTTTAATGCTATAAAAAATTGATGAAATTTTTATTGTTACTTTAAGACATCAAAAGTTTCCGCTTGATTTTATCAGCAACGGATGTTGCTAGTGACGAGATCGAGAGAGTAATTAATCCTAGAACAGATTTGTTCAAAAAATTAGAGGAATTTGAAGTTATTGACAATAGTCGATACAGAAGTGTTTTTGGAGTATTTTTGGGGCTCCTTAAGAATATGACAAATTTGGAAAAATTGTTGTTAAAAACTCAAGATCGCAACATTAACACTCTACTGGAAGAGTTTCTTCGTTATATGCCGAATTTGAATGAAATTTATTTGACATCAACAGCACCGAGAGCATCAGAAAGATTGAATATAATTAAATCTTTTGTTCCAAATCTTCGTAAATTGACTGTTGCACCTCAGTTTGTTGAGGATGCTAAGAACATTTTTGGAAGTAATGTTCAAATATGCAAGATCAGCAAATAGCTTTAAGTAAATTTTAATTATAATTTTACTTTTATTTACATTTAATTTAAAAAATAAGTGGTATTGTTGGCATGGGCCAACTAGAATTCCAATAACTTTAAAAAAGATGTCGAAAGTCCTCGTGTTATCCATCGAGGGAATTAAGCGCATTTTCCCCGTACAGATCAGTAAATAAATCCATGAATAGAAATGCAAAAATAACTACCCCCTTAATTGAATTGAAAATCGTAAAAAATATTTGTAAAAATAAGGATCAAAAATTATTTAAAAAATAAAAAAATACCCCCCGTTTCTAAGGAAATGTTAATTTGCTAAGGAAAATTTTCTAAGGAAAATGCGCTAAAAATGTAAATTTTATGGCTGAATTTCTATTATTTTGGCAAAAGATTAGATGCAGATCGGTCAGAAAAGGTGTAACAATTTCCTAGAAATTGAGTGCAATTAATGAACAAAACCTTATTAAAAATATAGTTTTAAACATTATTTGCTTATTTTTCATGAAAACAAGATTCATATTTTTTAAATCATCTCTTGCTCTGCCAGTCAGTGAGCAATCTCTTCCTTCCTGGAAGTTTCCATTTTCATGACTTGAAATAGGGAATCAGCGACTCGGTGAATCCAACTGAGGGTACTGCGAATCCAATTGAACCGGAATCTATTGTACCATTCATTTTTTCAAGGCTTACTGAAAGTACTTTCCGCATCCGTGTTCATTAAGCTATTGTTTGTGTGCGACTGTTGAAGGAGAAGGGAAAGGAGATGAGTCAGAGTGATTTGAATCTTGAGGCAGATAATACTTTAGTTTTAAAAAATATAACATATTTTGATAACTATATTTAAATAATATTTATATATAAATTGAGAAAAAAGACCTGGAATTGATTTCCTTCGACCAACTAAAATTGCTGTAGATAATTAATGTTCTACATTCTAACAAAAAAAAATTCATTCTACATGAAACTTTGCCAAATAAGCTTCTTGTAAAAATTCATATCATCTTGCTAATTGGAGCAGGAACTGGAAGCTACTTTGACTATGATGAGTTACCGTTTAAAATTACAAAACTTGAGACATCAATAATAACATTTCGTTGGTATGTTGTAATCAAGTCAAAACTTTTTAATTTTCTAGAATCTCATAAAGGAGATCTAAATGAACTAAATGAACGTAATTTACGAACCACTCCTTATTGATTTCTTAATGAATCGAAATTGTTAGAATTAAGATCATAATACAAAAATAAAAAAATTGTTAAATAAAAATGGTATATTAAAAAGTTTCATTATTTATTTCACAGCATGTTTCAGCTATCTTCGAGGGTCCAGACACTTTTGGTTGAAAATTTTTATTTTCTCTTAAAATTTTTTTTCGATGTTTTTTCCAAATGACTTATTTTTAGTATAATCATTCATATCGTTAGAATTAATAAGATGTATAAAAGCTTGGGTAATGGAATTATTGTATGTTATTGTAGCTATAACATGCTACATTATGTATACCAGTTAATGACTCATTTGATTCGTGTGAAAGCAGTTATTCCCTCAGTGGTCATTAGGATATTACGTAACGCGTAGGGAGGGAGAGAGGTTTCTCTAGTTTTGTTACGCTTCATATTAAAATTTATTAATTTTTTTTATAAAATTTGTTATGCCTTTCTCTGTATTTGTCTGCATTTTTAGCGTTATATCTGAACGACTCATTAACAGATCATATTCCCAAATCATATTTTGCGTATTGCTTTTTTGTTTTTCGGCTTTAAATTTGGTTATTTGTTTTAAAAAAATGTTTTTGAAATACAATAATTTTTTTAATAAAAACAATAGAATTTCACAATTTTTTATAATAAATTGAAAAATAATTCAATTGGTAAGGTAGACTTATAACATTATAAAGTTAAGACATTTTTTCAAATATTGATGACTAAGCAAACATAAGCAATGTTATCCTAATTTGTATGTTATAACAAAATGTTATACACCAGTTTTTCAATTTATAACATTGTATACTCTATATAAGAAAGGTTGTATGAATTTTCCATAACAGTTCATTCTGAATACTTAAGCAAGCAACAAGTTCAGTTGTATAGAATAAAAAACAGAATAAAAGGCATTCATTAAATTGAAAAAGGTAAATTAAAATTATAAAAATTAAGAAATAAATTAAATTAGTTAGTTCATCATAATTCTCAATGAGTTATATTTTTTCATAAAATTTTTTATTAAGGTTTAGTTAAATGTCAAATAGAAAGTCTATTTATGTCACTCCTCTATGTCACTCGTTTTTAGATTTTTGAGAATGAATGAAGAAAAAGAATGTGGTTCTAAACATAAAGAGAAGGAAAAAGTAGCATCAATGGCCACTTATCACTTATCTAGGCTTTCGAAGGCCTCGTAAGTATAAAACATAAATTTTTTATCATGTTTTTGAGTATAAAAATAATTAATTAAATTGAAGTTTTTCAGTTCGAAAAAAAGCTTGCAAAAAACATCTTCTCCTACTTTTCGGTTTAATAGACCCGACGATAAGATAAATTATAATGCTGTAAAAGTAACTCTAAAATCAGCACTAAAATTTGAAACTTCCAAACAAGAGTTAAATTATTTTCAATTTAGTGACATTCAACACTTCAAAAAAAATTTGGGTCAAACGGAAAATCTAGTAGACCTAAAATTGAATAATTGTTCAATTGACTCATGGGATGGCGAAGTTTTACCTCCAATAAATACCCTTAAAAGTATAACTTTTAATAAGTGTAACGATAACATTTTCAAAATATTTGCAAAACAAGAAGCCGTTGAAAAAATAACGGTTATTAATAATGACTGGACTTGGAATGGATTTCCACACGACGTGTTTAATGAAATATGTGAAAATTGTCCAAATTTAAATCATCTTGTCCTAATTGGAGCTGGAACTGGAAGTTATTTCGATAATGAAAAATTTCCGTTCAGGATTACAAAACTTGAGACATCGATGATAACATTCCATTGGTATATAGGAATTCAAAATGAACGAGTCAGTTTCCTAAAGTCACAGAAAGGCAAATTAAGAGAATTGAGAATTGAGGAGCTTCCATATGATTTTGATGGCGGAAAAGTCCTTAAATACATCATTGAGGAAATGAATTTAGAAACTTTTTATTATGGAAAAATCCCGTTAATTCTTGGTGGACAAAAGCAGCAAGTTAAGGAATTTACAGCATCTGAGATTCAAATAACCAGTGCTTATGAAATGTTCAGACAATTTCCATTAGTTGAAAAATTTACTTTAAAACTATCCAACACAGACATATCAAGTGATGCTATAGAAAAAATCATTAATCTACCAACTGATTTGTTCAACAATCTTAAAGAATTTGAGGTCATTGACAATAGCTCATATCGAGGAATTTTTGGAGTATTTCTGGAACTGTACAGGAATTTGGAAAACCTCAAAAAACTCACATTTAGAACTCAGGACAGAAACATCAACACAATCCTGGAATGCCTGTCAATCATGCCAAATCTTGAGGAAATTCAGTTAACTTCAACAGCACCAAGAGCATTAGAAAGATACAAAACCATTCTGAAATTGGCGCCAAACCTCAAAAAGATGAACATTCCGAAGAGTTGTGTTGATGAAGCACAAGGCTATGTAAGAGGTAGAATTGAAATTGTTGCATTAGACGAAGATGATGCACCAGGTGGCTTCAATGAGCCACCAGAAGATGAGGGTAATGAACCTAGAGATATGAGAGGTGACGACGATGATGAAGACGATGAGCCTGATGATGAGCCTGATGATGACGACAACGACGATTCCCATGGGATAATTGAGGAGAAATATGGCGACTTCTTAGTTCATTCAGGTAAGCAATAGCTTAATTATAATATAATTTGAGATTTATTTTTGTTATTTTTGCTATAGAACTTCAAGATGTTGTCTTAAATGATGGTAGGAAACTCTATGTCCATATATTTGGATATGCTCAGTATATCGTTAAAGAATGGAACGAACATGAATTAAGAGCATTAATTGGAGATGATTTGTTATCATGCATTATCTCCTTAAGAATTGAGGAGGGTAAATTTGTTGTTAGCTTTTATAACCATCACGTTAGAATTCAGTTTAAAAATAGGATGGACACACTGGCGTATCATATAGCGTATTCCATTTTGCAAGTTCCATTGATAACGTCATCAAATAATCTACGAATTACACTTAAATGCAACATCAACACTAATATGTCATGGGATAGATTCATGATCACAGTTTCGCGTCGGAATGCCTTAGATGCATCCAAGTGGGAGCACATTGAAACTGTACAAATGGGGGAGACATATCAGATAACATTTTCAGTCGATGCAGCTACGCGTTTAAAAATTGACAAGAGAGAAAACAAGCTAAAGTACAATGAAGAACAAGTTGAAATCACTGCACTTGAAAATTCATTGGATACTGACAGAAACAATTTACCGCTATAAAAAAATAATGTTTAAGATGTAATTTTTCGTAATAAAAACTCAGAATTTTCATTTTATCATGTAATTCATTTTTTTTTTCAATTTAATTTTTCCAATAAAATTTGAAGCAAATAAAAAAAGTTTTTAAATTGTCATTTTTTAAAAACAAAATTCAAATAAAATATACGTTAATCTTGAGTTTCAGTTCCTATATATATTTTCAAAAATAGTAAAGGGACAATAACATTTGGTTATATTTATAACAATTACAGAATTTTTTAAGCATATTGCTTTGTTATCTTTTATTAAATATGCAATAATAGATAACATGATCTAAATTGACATATACAGTTATAATTGTTATAAAGTACAGTCACGTAAAAAGTATGAACCTATATAACATCTATAACACTTATAACATCCAAGCTATATGACTAATTTTTAGGGTGGCCAGACATTTTTTGAAAAGACAAAGAATGGAAAAATTTCGATCAAAATGTTTTTACGTCGACGCAAGCCTTTTAGAGAACAGCTGACGAATTTCAAAAATAGAGGACAGTCATTTGAAAACCAGACAGATGGTTAGCCTACAAAAATTGTAAAGATGTTATAGTAATTTGAAAATAAAACTTCGTTAATAGAAATAATAACTTTTCAGAATTTTTGTTTATCTTTTGATTCTAATATTTTTAAAAAAATATGCACAAATGTAATAAAATGTTAAAAGCTAGTTATTTAATAAAATTAATCAATTTTTGAGAAAAAATAATTTTAACTGTAGAAGGTGATACGAAAACATTTATTTATAACATTCTAGAGCAATACAAATGTTCAAAACCTCATTTTCAGTGCAATATTTAAAAAGTTATCTTAAGCATTTTTAAGCTTTGTTCCGTAAATTTTGGATTTATTATATTTAATTTAATTATATTAAGGTAAGCAAATAAATCAAATTATTTACTAACTTTTAATTTAAATCGAGAAAAATATTATTTTCATAATTCATTCCAAATTTTCTCTTTTTTCGTCGTAATTTTGAGGAAATATAAAAAATATCAATAATTTTTTTTCTTCAAAAATTGACTACGTTTAAGAATTTACTCTATTATCACGTATTTATAAATCTAAAAATAGTAAAAAAAATTCAAGTTGATTTTACTTCAATACTTTCAAAAATGTAAATAATGCGTCATGGCAATATTGTTTTTAAATTTTTCAAGAAAATTTTTGATGATTTTTGATGATAAAATTGAAATATTAAAAAAATAAAGAAAAATTGAAGCAATCAGAAATTTTTATAAAAAATATTCGTTGTATAAAAAATTAATAAGTTTCAAATGTGTTTGTGTCATGTGAGCTCTTATTATATTTCCTAAATAGGAAGTAAAAAAAATATAGATTTTTTGAAGTTGGAAAGGGGAACTCATGGTTATGAATAACTGTTTTTTTTAAAAAAAAAGTGTTATCGTGTTTTTGTAAAACAAATTCAAAAGTGAATAATGTTATACTTAGAAAAAATTTCAAAAATTGTGTAAATCAGTGGCATAGCCAAGGGGTGGGATGGGTATATTTCCACCCCTTTTTAAAAAAATTCGCCCAAACGAAAAAATTATTTAAAATTGCTAGGGTTTTTGAACTGAAAAAAAAAATTTCCACTCCCATCCAATTTTGGCTTCGCCACTAGCAGATATATTTTAAGAATTGTAAAAACTTATTAAGGGGTTCACTTATTACGTTACTCAAAAAAACGAAATTTTAGACCCCCCTCCCCCCTTGTTACAAATTTTCCAAGAAAATTTTTTATCTTTGTTCGACCTGTTACAAAATCTCAGAACCACCTCCCCCCTAAAAAGCGAACGTAATAAGCGAACGACCCCAAACTATTTAAATTACAATAATTTGATATTCGAAAAGAAAAATTAATAAAGTTCATGATAATTTCATTTACTCATAGGTTTTTCATTTTTTCGTTATCTGACATTCAAGCATTTACTTTCAGTTTTATGTTTTTTTAAAATTAAATTCTTAAATACGTTTATCAACCCGTTGTTCATTTTTCAAATTTATGCTTTCAAAACCGTACAATTGTTTTTCATCAAAACCATACAATTGTTTTGTATTTTAGTTTAAATTTTTTATAACAGTTATGGAATTTGTAGAGCTTTATAATTTAATTTGAAAAATTTAATTCTTCTTTTTACAGGTGAATTTAAATGGACCGAATTGAATTAATTTGTGATGATGATGAAGCTGCCTCCTACAGTAGAGCATCATATAGTAATGATCATGGACTACATATGGCCAAAAATGAACCGTATAGAAAAAGAAATAAACAAGAATGTGCAAAAAATTTAAATGATAAAAAATACAAAAAAAGTAATACTAAGGAAGGTTTATCGAAGATTCAAGAATCTTTAAAAACAACTAAGATATCTTCACCTCAAAACCTTAGTAAATATGGTGACGAAATAAATAATTGTGTTGAAAGTGATGAAGATTCTGATGGAGAAGAAATTAAAGATGAAGTATCTAGAGCATGTAAGGCAATTGTCAAACCAATTCCTCAACTAAAACCTTATTACAACCACAAAAAGCAGAACAAAGGAAAACATAATGGAAATGTCAAGAATGTTCAAACCGCGACTTCTCAACAACCAGAAAAAATTAATCCTGAGGAAATCAAAAATGCTGTTGAAAAAACTGAGTGTTACATAACCGCTGAGGCTTACAAAACTACATGTATTCGTATAAATTGTTCACCTTCTTCAGCAATTGTACCAAGTTTAAACCATGTGCCCACAGATGTCCTTGAAATTATCTGCAAATATTTGGATAACCATAATCAGTTGAACATAATAGCCGCAAGCAAAAGGTTTGTTATATTTTTACTAATATTATTTTTTAAATTAATAAAAAAATTTATTTAATTCTCAGATTAGCAGAAGCTTTTACAAATTCAAGCACAATCCTAAAAAAATTCAAAGTTGAAATAAACAGGCATAATATTTCTTCAATCACAACAAATACTAATCTACATATTGTTCAGTTGAGAAATTTATCAATTGACTTTGAAGGCATAAATAACATTAAGGGGCCCTTTATTGTTAAAAACCTGTTCAAAGACTCAATTGAAAATTTGGAACTGCACAACGCAAAATTTAGAAGTATTGATGAACTCAGCAGCTTCATCAATGATCTTTCAAATCTGAAATCCCTCACGCTCAACAAATGCAACCTAGACCAACATTTTAACAAAAATCTACCTGGAAAGTCAACTTTAAAAACAATTTATTTTAATAAATGCAACGACAACATCTTCAAAGCTTTCTCAAGCCAACATTTTATTGAGAAAATTACAATCCGCAATGACGACTGGACATGGAATGGATTTCCTCATGAAATTGTCAACGATATGATGTTCAACTGCAAAAACATTAAGCATCTTGTGCTGATTGGAGCTGGAACCGGAAGCTTTTTTGATTCCGACAACTTTTCATTCAAACTTGAAAAATTAGACACAACAATGATCACTTTCCATTGGTATGTTGGAATTAAGAATGGAAGAGTCAGTTTTCTAAAAACCCAGCTTGGACATCTTAAAGAATTGACAATCCACAAATTACCATTTGATTTTGACGGCGGCAAAGTCTTGAAATACGTAATTGAAGAAATGGGCCTTCAAAAATTCTATTATGGAAAAATACCTTTGATTTTGAATGGAAAGAAGCAGGATGTCAAGGAATTCGAAGCAAATGAAATTCAAATTCAGAGCACTTTTGAGATGTTCAGACAATATCCATGTAAGTTTAAAAAAAATAATTATTTTAATTTTATAAAAAAAAGTAATGTGTTTATTACTTTTAGATATCAAATGCTTCCGCTTCGTTTTATCAGCAACCGATATTGCTAGCGATGAAGTTGAAAAGGTTGTTAATCCCCCAACGGATTTGTTTAAATATTTAGAAGAATTCGAAGTTGTTGATAATAGCAGATATAGAGGAACACTTGGAGTTTATCTTGGATTATTTAAAAATTTAAAAAATATTAAAAAGCTAACACTTATTACACAGGACCGGAATATTAATACATTGCTTGAGGAATTTTTACGTCATATGTGTCAATTGAATGAAATTTGTATTACATCAAAAGCTCCACGTGCAACAGAAAGGTTTAACATTATTGACAAATTTGTTCCAAATCTTGCAAAAATTAGCGTTGCATCTCAATATGTTGAAGAAGCAAGAATTAAGTTTCGGAATGCAAAAGTTTATGAAATTCTGGAAAAGTAGCCTTAGGGTAGTTATTTTTTCATCACTTCTTATCGGAGCTGCGAGTTGGTTTTTTGTAAAAGGAAAACTAACTCGCAGCTCTAAAAAGGACGAAAAAATAACAGTATACCCAAAATGTGAGGTTTGTGACAAGGTAGTAAATTCTTTACAATATTTTGCAAAATACAATGATTGATTTAAGATTGAAATAATTTAAAAAACGGCGGTTAGCTATTTTCTTCAACAATACTCATTTTAAAATATTTAATCTGAAAGATATATGTTATATAATTTATTAAAAAAGACTGGATCAAATATATATATTTTTTAATATTCGGGACAGTGAACACCTTTCAAACATATGGGGACTGTCTGTTAAAAATACTCACACTTTATAAAAATTAAATTACAATTTTTTCTGTGATTCAAAAAAAAGTCATTTTACCGTTTTCGTGAAGTGCTTATGAGAAAGAGCTTTAAACTGTTGTAAAACCAGTTTTTAGCTCTATTTTATTTGCACTTTTTTTTGTAAAGAAATGAAATTTTTTCAATCAATAATTGTATTTACAAATGACTGTACGAAACATAATATTATGTTGAGAGTTATGATCTATCACAAACCAAACATGTACTGTAAACTTTTATGTCCGTAATAATACTTTTAAGATAATCTATAACACGGTCCTAATTTCTTACCAGGGAAGTAGCCAAAAAATTTTCGAGTGGAAAATTCAAATTTTTTGTTTGAAAAATTTATAATAGAATTTTTTTAGTTTTTTTTCGCAGAAACACTAACAAATTAAAGAATTTTTTGGCAATGGAGGTATTTGTCCCCCAAATCCCTCTCCTGGCTGTTTCTTACTTCTAATCAGAGCTGAGATTTAGACAGCAACAAAAAAATCAAATCGCGAACGAAAAAGAAATATTAAAACCAGGGAGGAAATTACTTGGTGGCAAAAATATTTTACACAAGATGTGCTCCATCAAGTTGTTTCTCCCTGGATATGACTAAACTGTGAGTTTTAATACCAAACACATATAAAGTAACACTGAGCTATACTTTTAATGATTTTTGATTTGGAAAAAGCCTTGGAATTTTATTGGAACTTTGTAGTGAAATAGTCCGATTTTACACACATTTTTAATTTTAATTTTTTATAGATTTTTTTAATAGATTTAAGTAATGAAATTAAGAATCAAATTAAAAATGTTTATTATTCACCCAATATTGCTCCAAATCCCATCCAATGTTATTATTTTGTAAGTTTATAGTAACCAGATTTTTTGAAAAAAAAAAAGTTTTACAATATTAAATTTCTAATATATGTACCTAAGTTATCAAATTATTTTATTTATAATTTTTTTTGTAAAAAATAAAAATTTAAATTAAAAAAATAAACAATGCTTTTTTAGTTAATAAACTTGAAAGCCGCTCCTGTCTCATTTACACTGCAGGTAACATTTCACCGACTTATTTCTTAAAGACAGAAATCATTACATTCATTTTTTAACACTTTTTTGATTGAAATCAAATCCAGCCCTATGCCAGAGTCACGCCAGCCCAGAGACGGATTTCCTTTTGATTATCCGTTTTGTGAAATTCGGAGAAGCAAGTAAAAACAACAAAGAAAATGTGAAAATGAAATTCAATTTTCTTACTTTTAAAAATACTGGTTTTTATTTTTTTATACTTTTGTAGTTGCTCTGATGTAATTTTTCATCCAAAAAGCTTAGCTTTTATAACTATAAATAACACTTTTCAGAAGAATCACCTTTAGTCTATAAAATTCTGTTGCTCAGTTCAGTATAAATTTTTGAAATAAAATAATATTAAGTGCAATAATTTCTTGTGAGAACAAAATCGTAATAAATTTGTAAATAAAAGAATATTACTATTAAAATTAAGAACAAAAGTTAAACTTAAAAATCTTAAAAAAATTTCAAGTATTTTTCAGTTTTTTAATTGAAACTAATTAAAAAGTTAAAAATGTTAATTGCAACAACCTAGAAAAATGTGAAATGCGAAAAGTTTTTAATAATTTTCATAATGAAATATCATGACAATCACAAATTTTCTTTAAATTTAAAATATTAATTCTGTTTTTATAAAAAAAATCTTTTTTTATTTTTCTACTTGCTCTTTTTACTCAAAATTATGAAATTCGTTACTTTTATTTCAATTTATTTTGTTAAAATTTCCGTTTTTTTCTCGAAAATTTGCTTTTAATTTCCAAATTGTGAAATAGCTTTTTTACCAATTAAACCCTCGTTTAAGTGTCATCCTGAATTTCACGAGTCATGATACTTAAGATTACTGATGACTCATAGTGTGAAAGTTCAAGTTCAAATTAGTAAACAAATTATCATATGTTTACACATATCTGACGTCATCCTCTTATTATTTTTTTGTTTTCAAGAAAATTAGTCAAAAAACAAACAAAAATTTTAAAGTTTATTTTTTTACATCAATTTATATCATCAAAAATTTTAATATTTATTTACTATTTCTTAGGACTTCATACACCAAAAAATGGATTTTTTAAACGAGTACCTGATTTTAATGATATTTCTTATTCTGGACGACAGATCCAGATGGAACATGGCTTTATCCTCAAAAAAGTAAGTTGGCAAAAATGAAATAATAAGAAAATTTAATTAATTTTAATTTTAATCAATTTTAGGATTTTCAATATATTTCGAAGCTCTGTCAAGTTATTAAGACAGTTTGAGCTAAATATCGATTGTGATAATTTTGAAAGCATTTTCAATGATGGAAAGTCCTTAAAGGTTCCCTTTATTAATTTATCAATCACATTTGATGATTCTATGGATATTCAAAAAGTATCAAAATTTGTTAATAGATACAGAAATTCTTTAGAAAATCTTGAACTAAATTTTTTTAAACTCAGAAGCTATTCTGAATGCTTTAATTTGTTTGGAAAATTAGCAAATTTAAAATCCATAAAATTAAATAACTGTCAAATAGAAAAATTAGATAATGAGGCATTAAAACCAATTAAATCATTAATATCACTTACATTTAACAAATGTAACGATAATGTTTTCAAAATTTTCACAAAACAAGAATCGTTGGAAAAACTTACTGTGTCCAACGGCGTTTGGACATGGAATGGTTTTCCACACGAAACTTTCACTGAAATATGCGAAAATTCCAAAAACTTGGATTACATTGAGCTACAAGGTGCAGGCACCGGAAGTTATCTCGACTATGATGCGTTTCCATTCAAGATTATGAAATTTAATACCACAATGATCACGTTCCATTGGTACGTTGGAATAAGGACACAAAGAATTAATTTTCTGGAGTCACAAAAAGGATATTTGAAGGAACTGACAATTCATAGACTTCCATACGATTTTGACGGTGGACGTGTTTTAAAATACATAATTGAGGAAATGAATTTGGAGAAATTTTATTATGGAAAAATCCCGCTGATTCTCAATGGACAGAAGCAGGAAGTTAAGGAATTCGAATTTGACGAAACTCAAATAACCAGTGCATATGAAATGGTTAAACAATTTCCAAGTATGTATTTTTGTGTTTACACTGGAATGTGGGTGAGATCGCAAAGACAATCATTATTTTAAAATTAATAAATTGCTTTTAATGTGGTGTATACATGGTTATTACGTTCGCATTAGAGGGGTGTCTGAGAAGTCACTGTTCTGCGTAACGTAATAAGTGATTGTCTTCCGTGATCAGGTGTCATTCATTGGTTTGCATATGCTTTCATATAAGGGGTTATTCATATATGACGTCCACAATTTAGGGGGAGGGGGGTCTGAGATTTTGTGACCCCTTCATACAAAAGAAATTTTTTTAAATGAATGTTGATGGACGTCATTTATGAACGACTCCTAAAGGGCTACACGGGGTACCCTATCCTTCCTTACCTAAGGCTAGGCTAGTCTTATTTACCTTTCATCCAATCCTTAAAATAATCCTACAAAACTTTTAACTTTAATTTTCCACGAGTGAGTTTTTAAAGATTTGTCGGCACAACTCACTTATTTCTATAATCCACAACCTTTGGTCATTAGTTGTCTTATTTATTTAACAAATTTATGTAATTTATTTTTCTGCACTCTGCACTAATAAAAGTTATTTTAAACTCAACAATAAGAAGTTTCATTAAAATTATTTCAGACTAAAATAAATCATGAAAAAATGATTAATCCTTGATATGTAAAAATTAATAACCAAAAAAATCAAACTGGTTACTATCATTTAAAGGTTGAATTTTTAATGTCGGCAAAGAAAGACTTAATTCTTAAAGAACGCTCATAAATTCAAACGGCACATATCTTTTGAAAATTTAACGCATGCGCAATAGGTTTGTATAACATTGTTATAATGGATACCACTTATGATATGTTTTTAGCATAACATTAATCACAGGCATCATTAAGTTATGTTTTGGTGAGCATTTAGGAATCTAGCCAATCATTTACATCCTTTTTTTTAAAAAAAGCTTAAATACCATAAAATAGTTTTGTATTAAAATAATTTACTAAATCAAATATTTTTATGGTATTTTAGATTTTTTAAACTAATTCTGAACTTTACCACTTGGTGTTATGTTTGAAATTGCTAATTTAATCAATGTCTTCATGTTGGCCATTTTTTGAAACTGAATATTTCCAAAAGCTTCCGAATTGTAAGCTTTACTTAAATTTTTATTTATTTTTAGCAATTAATAAGATAACCATGAGGTCATCTTCAACTGACATAGCTAGTGATGCTGTAGAAGGTGTCATTAACCCTAGAACAGACGTTTTTCAACATATAATTGAAGCACATTTTATTGACGGAAGTGGATTCAGAGGATCTTTTGGCGTGTTTTTGGGTTTATTGCAAAACTTACCAAATTTGGAAATCCTTCATATTGATTCACAAGATCGAAACATAAACGTACTTCTTGAGGAGTTTTTACCACACATGCCTAGGTTAAAGGAAATTTATTTAAAAGGATCAAATGTTAGAATTAATGAAAGATTCAAAATTTTAAAAAAATATGCATCTTGTCTTAAAAAATTAACTATTGCTGGTCAATATAATAATGAGGCGAAAGATATTTTTAATGACACATTTGTTAATATTTGTAATTTTTAAAACTATTGTTGAACGTGATAATCAAATTTAGGTTTTTTTAATAAAATGCGTAATTAATAAAAATTCTAATTTTAAAAAATTGTTTGCTTTTTCAATTTTAATTTAATTAAAATCATTTCAGAAAGCTTTCTTGATTTTAATATTAAAACACAATTAAAATTGGTGACAAAAAATTAAATTAATTTATTTACTTAAATAAATTTTGATCGCGTCTTAATTTTTACTGACTTTGCTTCAACTTAAAAAAAACGAATATTGCGGCAAACACATTTGTTGCTTGGTTTCACATCAATTTGTTATAACGGAAAGAAAAAAATGTATAACATTACTCAATATTATAACATTTCATGGCGATGATGTCATGATTGATCATAGGATTCATTTTATTTTTCGCTGTTGATAAAACTGTACCACGTAAAATAACATCCAGCTATAAAAAGGTAATTTCATAAGAATGTGAAATTCTAAAAAATAATAATGTTTTTGATAATCTGAACAATAAGAATTTTAGTTAAAACTATTTGAATATTTTGTTTATAAAAATCTAATTAACTTCCACGCAAAAGCGTGTAAGTTATTTAGTTTCGGTCAAAACACATTTTTTTACTACGGTATTAAGACTCCTATCTTTAAAAAAATTCTAATGATGCTAAAAGTTTGCCCTCGCGAGGCTGCATTTTTCTGTATATAAACTTTTTGCACTAAGCATCATCTTTAGTTCCAAAACCTTGAAAAACGTGTTTTTTTGGCGTCTTTTTTGTCCACAAATTTGGTGATCAGGGTCACAGCCGAGCCATGTGCATATGGAAATTTGGTTTTTTTGCCATTTGGTCACACATATCAAGCGACCAGGGGAATGGAAAGTCATTTTAGGAAATTTTGAAATTTTCAGTGACTTTGAGGCTGTCAAAGTTGACAAACCTAGCAAAAATGACACTATTCTTCAAACGCCTGACGACCCAGGGTTTTTTTCAAACTGGATATACCTTTGTGTCTAGTCTTATAGTTCTTTCCATGGCGTTTACAAAAATACCCCACATGACTATGTTTGGACTTAATCTTGAGATCCTACAGCACGTTGAAAATCGAAAAAAATGGATTTTTTTTTAAAAAATTGAATTATCATAAAGGCTCTAGATGATTACTGGATCTTATTTTTATGGACATAGAGGCTCTGGATGGTAGCTGGATCTTATTTTTATTGGATATAGAGGCTCTGGGTGGTAACTGGATCTTATTTTTATCGGATATAGAGGCTCTGGGTGATAGCTGGATCTTTCTTTTATGGACATAGAGGCTCTGGATGGTAACTGGATCTTATTTTATTGGACATAGAGGCTCTGGATGATTACTGGATCTTATTTTTATGGACATAGGGGCTCTGGGTGGTAACTGGATCTTATTTTTATGGACATAGGGGCTCTGGGTGGTAACTGGATCTTATTTTTATCGGATATAGAGGCTCTGGGTGATAACTGGATCTTTCTTTTATGGACATAGAGGCTCTGGATGGTAACTGGATCTTATTTTATTGGACATAGAGGCTCTGGATGATTACTGGATCTTATTTTTATGGACATAGGGGCTCTGGGTGGTAACTGGATCTTATTTTTATGGACATAGGGGCTCTGGGTGGTAACTGGATCTTATTTTTATCGGATATAGAGGCTCTGGGTGATAACTGGATCTTTCTTTTATGGACATAGAGGCTCTGGATGGTAACTGGATCTTATTTTATTGGATATAGAGGCTCTGCATGATTGCTGGTTCTCATTTTTATTGAATATAGATGCTCTGGATGTTACTGGATCTTATATAAACGGACATAGAGGCTCTGGATGGTAACTGGATCTTATTTTTATGGACACAGAGGCTCTGGTTGATAACTGGATCTTATTTTTATGGACATAGAGGATCTGGATTATAACTGGATCTTATTTTTATGGACATAGGGGCTCTGGATGGTAACTGGATCTTATTTTTATTGGATATAGAAGCTCTGGGTGATAACTGGATCTTATTTTATTGGACATAGAGGCTCTGGATGATTACTGGATCTTATTTTTATGGACATAGGGACTCTGGGTGGTAACTGGATCTTATTTTTATGGACATAGGGGCTCTGGGTGGTAACTGGATCTTATTTTTATCGGATATAGAGGCTCTGGGTGATAACTGGATCTTTCTTTTATGGACATAGAGGCTCTGGATGGTAACTGGATCTTATTTTATTGGATATAGAGGCTCTGCATGATTGCTGGTTCTCATTTTTATTGAATATAGATGCTCTGGATGTTACTGGATCTTATATAAACGGACATAGAGGTTCTGGATGATTACTGGATCTTATTTTTATTGGACAAAGAGGCTCTGGATGGTAACTGGATCTTATTTTTATGGACACAGAGGATCTGGATTATAACTGGATCTTATTTTTATGGACATAGGGGCTCTGGATGGTAACTGGATCTTATTTTTATTGGACATAGAGGCTCTAGATGATTGCTGGTTCTCATTTTTATGGACATAGAGGCTCTGGATGGTAACTGGATCTTATTTTATTGGACATAGAGACTCTGGATGGTAACTGGATCTTATTTTATTGGACATAGAGGCTCTGGATGGTAACTGGATCTTATTTTATTGGATATAGAGGCTCTGCATGATTGCTGGTTCTCATTTTTATTGAATATAGATGCTCTGGATGTTACTGGATCTTATATAAACGGACATAGAGGTTCTGGATGATTACTGGATCTTATTTTTATTGGACAAAGAGGCTCTGGATGATTACTGGATCTTATTTTTATTGGACAAAGAGGCTCTGGATGGTAACTGGATCTTATTTTTATGGACACAGAGGATCTGGATTATAACTGGATCTTATTTTTATGGACATAGGGGCTCTGGATGGTAACTGGATCTTATTTTTATTGGACATAGAGGCTCTAGATGATTGCTGGTTCTCATTTTTATGGACATAGAGGCTCTGGATGGTAACTGGATCTTATTTTATTGGACATAGAGACTCTGGATGGTAACTGGATCTTATTTATTAGACATAGAGGCTCTGCATGATTACTGATGATCTCATTTTTATTGAACATTTTGAACTATTAATACTTTTTGAGTGCAAATTTGGGCATAAAAAAATATTGATCCACTGTGCATCAATATTAATTTTTGGTTAAAATCATTACCATAAAATTTGTTAATTTTACCAATTATTTAGTTATTTTTTAACAAAAGTTAAATTAATATTTTTCGGATCATAACTATTATCCTAAAAATTAATTAAGTTAACCAGAAATGTTAATTTTAACCAAATATGTTATAAACGCTATTTTATCGATTTTTTGGCTAAAATTTGCATACAAATAGTTAAAGTTAGGTAAAATTATTTCTATGAGTATAAGTTTGCAGTCGCACAAACAAAACTTACGGCCTATAGATATACGTAAGATATAAATAGTCGAATTTACTTTAATACAGTATTAATGCTTCTGTTTTAAAAAAATCTAATGATGCCAAAGTTGTGTATCGCAAGTCTGCATTTTTCTGTTTATAAATTTTTTGGATTAAGTATCATCTAAGGGTTCAAAACTTCAAAAAACGAGTATTTTGTGGTCCAAAAATTTTTCGCGGCCTCGTTACCTCGGCCGCATAATTTAACTACTTGTTGATAATAATTAGTTTGGACGAAAACCGGATTAGATTGAGCAAATTTTTACATCCTGAATGGAGTGAATAGGAGTGAAGAATGTGGATGTACAAAAAAAACTTTATGGTATAATATTAGATATTGTTAAAACTAAAAGATCTATAAGGTAAATCCACGAAAGATTTTTTGCAGTAGATTTACTTTTTCATAAAATTCTTCAAAACTATTTGATATTTACATTCGCTTTGTTATTTGATGTATAAAATAAGTCAGCAGCTATCATTCTGTACTTAATTTAGTTAAAATGAAGCTTTAATTAAAGAATTATTGAAGTTTTAAAATATTTTAGAAATAATTTTCCAAAAACTGTGCTTTTTCAAATTCTTTTTTCTAACTAAATATAAATATCATATTTAATCTAAAACAAGACAGTGTGGATTGTAATATTTGTTTATACTCAAATCTAACATAAGAGAGCGTGGAAGTTTCTGGCGTGATCTGTACGTCGTGATTTTTTTAATTTTTTTTAATTTCATATTCTCCACACGTATTTCAATCAAAATCTGAAGATTGCAAAATCTGATAAATTTGACAAAAAAGGAATTAAAATGTAAGTATTGATTGCTCTAAACCTGAATATTTACTTCACTGCAAATACTATTTTTTTTGTAAGACTAAAACCATATTTTTCAATATTACGAAATAAAAATGGTGACCATTTATAACAATCGTCACATTTTTTTATAATTTAAAAAAAATCTAGAAAAAACTTACCAAATTAAGATTAGATTAAAAATAATTATTTTTTTATAATAACCAAACGAAATTTTACATTTTGGGTAATTTATTTACCCTATGGTGACCAGTGGTGTTGTAAAGGGTCACTTGGATATTACGTAACACTAAAAATGGCCCTTTTTGACTCCTCCCAAAAAATCCTGCGGAAAAATCTAATATGAAGCATAACAAAACTTTAACAACATCCCTCCCTCCTCCTAATTATTACGTAATATCCGAACCACTTTAATGATTTGTCAAAAAAGGATACCGTCCTCTCAAGTAGGTGTTCGGTAGGTTCAGAATTTTTTCTTCATATATTTTTAATTTTGAAGAAGAATCCAAAATTTTTTTCCATACAAATTTTAATCTCGAGTAGAGACCGGACCTCCTTGGACCCCCTTACATCACTCTTTGCCTCTGCCCCTGGGGCTGGCTGCTCGGTATACCCTAGGGTAAACAATACTTCAGCGTTCATCCTAAGGGTTATCCCAAGGGTATAGCCTAGAGTAATTCTAGACTTTACCCCTAGCGTAACCTCTGGTGTAGTGTAAATCCTAGGATATACCAAGCATGGCATAGAGGGGTCCAAGGGGTCCGGTATCTACTTAAGATTAAAATTTGTATGGGTAATTTTTTTGGATTCTTGTTCAAAATTAAAAATATATGAAAAAAATTCCAACCCCCTACTTGAGAGAACGGTTTCCGTTTTTCTATCCACTAGTGGTAGTGTATACCCTAGGCTATACCAGGATAACCATGCATTATGAGAAAGTTTTTAATTCATAAAAGTTAAAATGACTTTTTATCGTTCTACACTTCACAGTGGAGTAAAAGAACATCATCATCATCATCACTGCAGAACAAATCAACTGACTTGTGATCTTCTTTATCAGTTGTTCAGCATTGGTTCATATAAAGATTAAATTTATTTGACTTGTTCATATTGAACAAGATTTTAACTAGGATCGAAGCTTAAAATAGAAAGAAAAAAATGCAAATGTAGGATATTAGTCATTCTGTCTTTATTTTGTTCTGTTTCTAACCAATTCCCTCTTTTAACATTTTTAAGTGACACGTTTCGATAAATTTGATATTTATTCGTCAAAAAGTACACGTATAACTTACGTTATAGCATCATTTTTTTCATTTTTTTCCAACAAAATGAAAGTATGCATGAAAATCCATCCAATGACCTCCCTCCCTGGCTACGTTATTGATTTCTGAAGTTATTGATTTTCGGTATGTTGTTTAAGCACTGTACTAAAGATATCATCGATTCTACTGCATATAACACCAAGGGCGTATTCAGGGAGGGGTTTTGGAGGTTAAAATCCCTACCTTTTTGGGAATTTTCTTTTAAATTTGCTCCCGTTTATACAAAAAAAATCAAATCCCCCTCGAAAAATTTCTGGATGTGCCCCTGTATCCCCATTATTAATTGAATGACTAAGTATTATATTTGTTATAAATTTTTTAGACATTGTGTATTTAAATGTTATAAAAATATATTTAGATTTTTTTAATTTTTCTTTTATAATAGACAGACGGAGAAAATAAATCACTTCTAAGCTAGTGTTTGAAATGAGTGCATATTTGGCAACATTGACCCACAGGACTTTAAAATGGTGAGTTTAGTTTTAAAATATGTGATGAATAAATTTTAAAATCTAATTCCATTTAAGAACTCACATCAAGAAAATAAGCCAGCAGTCATTTCAAATTGGACATGCTATGATTGCAACACACAACATGATGTATTAGACATTCTGTTAAAACCAACATGGAATAGTTTTCAAAATGATCTCATTAAAATAAAAATAAATACTCGATGTGGATTAGAGAGACTTGACCTAAAATTTACAAAGGATTTGGCACAACAACTCTCAAATAAATCTGCTATTTTCTCAATAACATCAGAAGACAAAGCATGCCATCATTTTTATTGGAAGTCAAGAGGAATTGATGACTTTATGTTTCTTCAAATTTGCAAAAATAATCTTAACGATAATGTGGAATATATTGGCAAATTTATTTCAGAATTTTTAACAAATTCACTTCAAAACGGATACTTAGGTAGGAATACTGTAATTAAAAATTTATAATTTTTCTAATATGTCAAATTTTTTAGGAGTTCTTCCAAACCATGACAAAGATAACGAAATTGGTCTACATTGTCTTGGTGATTCACGTTATTACAACTTGTTACTGATTGCAAGTGAGTCAGGAAATTCTGATGTAATCAGTGCTCTCCTCAAAAATGGCATTCAACCACAACTACTAGAAAGTGATGTAACAGCTCAAGATTTGGCATGGAAAGGTGGTCATTATGATGTGATTTTGGACTTATTAAAAGCAAACTCACCATATCCATTAAATTTTGACATCAGTGATTGCTCTGATGAGCTTAATGATTTTGTTAAGTACAACGAAGAACTTCATAACATAGTTAAAGATAATAATCTTAAAAAAATTAAAGAAATTTTGATAAAGATCCCTAACCAGCGATATTTCTACAATACACAAAATGAGTCGCTTCTTAAAGTTACATTGCAATCAAAGAAGCTTGATATGTATGAATATTTGCTGTCCAACAATCTTCTTTTTGGACCGCATGAAGATTTAACGAGTCTTTTTGAAAATTTTAATGCATCTGAAAAGGAAACACTAAAAATAATACATTCCAAATACTATCATCCCGAAAGTCATATTAATGCTATAATGTCAAACAGTTATATACATCATAATGAATCATCTATAATAAATAGATTCAATCTTATTCTGAAAGCATATAAGAAGCTAAATGATAATCAAACTCTACAAACAATTCTAAAAACTGTCGCAGCGACAAAAATGTTTCAAGTCATTTTTGATTTCGATTCTGATTCTGGTAGCGGAATGTTGCATACACCAGTTCGTGGTGCAAATGGGACAACATTTGTTTCTGGTAGAATTAATATCGCAGCAAAAAAATTACTTAATGAAAAAACTAAAAAAGAAGTTTACGGAACAATAGCGCATGAATTTTGTCATTATGCGATTCTTGCAACATACAATAATAAATATAATCCATATAATGACAATGATGACCATGCTAAAGATCACTTTGCAGGCATATTAAAAAAAATTGAGCAAGAACGAAATCTGGAACCAATTATTGCCTCGGTATTCAAAAATTATAAATCAGAATTTATTCCATCTGAGTTGATTGTTCGACCAGCTGAAATGATGGCTGTCTACAGCTATGAACCTGATATTTTGAAAGAAAAAATAATGAATTATAAAATCTTGTTCAAATATTTTAAAAATCAAATTATCAAGGATATGAAAGAAGCTTTAATTATAATTGAAATCAGATTATATTATCATCATGTTAACAGTAAGTTCAGTTAAAATATTACTTAAGTAATAGACAAAAGTTTTAACTAAATATAAATTAAACTGACCAAAGTATATTTTTTTTAATCCTCCACAGTAAAAGTAACCCCGGAAAATTTGGTAAAGATTGGAATTCTTAGTCAGCTTCTAAATCATATTGACGTGAGAGATCGCAAAATTATTGTTGTTTCTATAATGCTGGGAGTTGATGATGAATTTCTATTTTGCATTATTCTGAGATTCTTTTATGATCAAGTAAGTTGAGTTGACTCCGAGGAGACTCCAAGTTGAAAACAGAGTTTGATATTTATTAAAAATGTGTGAACATATTATTTTTTTAAAAAAATATCTAATAAGATCTTCAACTTGGTGGATCCTTTGTTTAATTTAAAATTATTCTTAAAAAATAATTTAAATATATATTATAAATAGTATTATACTATTGAAAATATCTAACTATTTTTTTCTATTTTGACACTTTTTTAGTATACTTCGTTAAAAATGAAGCAAAATTCGATCCACAAGAATCAATATAATTTTATTCATGAGAAGAATAAAGTTATAAAAAAAGGATTTCCAGGGTGTCCTCAGAATCATTCTGAGTCATTAGATATTGTAATATGGAGTGACGTTTTTCTTCATGAGAATGAAGAATCTGGAGAAAAATATGGAATATTGCTAAATATTACAAAAAATGTGGGAGATTCACGAGGCTCCAGAATCTTCAGATTTTTATTAATAATGACTTCAATTTTAATTGTTATTTTGGATGGAAAAATACATGAAAATCATCCTAATGATTTGCAGTTGAACGCTTTGGTGAATATTATTTTGATGGTTTAGAAGCTTGGTAACATATTAAACCATGTTTATAAGCCTAAATATTTTAATCTAAAATTATTATGTTGCCTAAATAAAATTCGGACATTTTTAAGAGTCGAATTTACCTTAATGTGACAAAAAAAATTTAAGATAAAATAAATATGTGAAATTTCAAAGGTTTTGACTCACTTTGGGCTTTTTTGAAAAAAAAATTATGAATATTTCGAAATGTTTTTAAGAATGTAAATTATATATGACATACTCAGAATCACTCAAATGTTGAAAAAGCGCCACAAACAGTACAAAAGATTTCAAATGAGCTTTTTTTTATAGAATCGTATAAAATAAATTGAAAGGTTTTGAAACATTTGAATTCACATTTAACGTTATAAGAATATTATGTTACATTAAGAAATTCAAAACCATATAAATGTCTGATGATTAAGTGCAACTATTATTAACAATTACTAATTTTTTACTGTTAATTATTTTTAGAAAAACAAAGAATGTGATGCTAATGCTGTTGAAGATTATTTGAAGCATGAAATCTCTTTTAAGGATGATGAAAAACTTTTAGATAAAGTTACTTGTTGCTTGATTCGTAGCCAAGGTGAATTAATATTTTTTTTATAAAGAATGAACATCACTTTAGCATATACTTTTATATTTTTAGCTCAACATGATGGATTTGATGAAAATAATATTGAAACTTTAAATAGAAATATTGGAAGTGAAAACTTATTCAATAGTAAATCAATCAAATTCGCTTTAACTGGAAAAGAATTATTGAAGCGTTTTAAAATTTCCCAAAATATCTTTGATCATATACGTCTAGTTTATGATGAATCAATATTTAGTTGTGCCCACGCAGATAATAAAATAATCAAACCTTTTATAAAAAGAAATCAAGATTTAAATATAAGTAAGGAAGATGACGAGCCTGGATGTTCTTCCAATAATTTAAAGAAAATCAAAACATGTGAAAAAGATTTTAGTAATTTTAGAAATAAACCCGTTCATAATTATGACATTGAAAGTGATTCAGACAGTGATTCCGAAATTGAAAATGAAAATGTGGATCAAGAAAAACCAAGATGCTTTAAAAATATAGAAATAAAAAAAGATGAAAGAAAGCTTACAATTTATAAAAGAAAGAGTAAATATGAAGCTCAAAAAATTTCTCAATCGCATTCAGAAGAAACTAAGAAAAATGAAATAGAACCCGAACATATAGAAGTTGATGATCAGCAAGATGGAATTGTGTTGAATTCGTACATACTACCATGTAAGAAAACACTGCAAAAAAGATGAACTTTTTCACATAAAAATGTTTTTTTATACTTAGATGCGTACGAAGTTTTTGATTTGCATGAAGACATATATGCATCAATCCTGGAACGTCTAACCAATGAAGATAAACTTAATCTTATCTTTTCATCAGAAAGGTATGTTAATTTTTTTAAATAATTAAGTTTTTCAAAAAAAATAGGGGGTGGGTTTACCTATTGTTTCTGTCTTGGTCAGCCGAAACAAGAAAAATCGAGACTTTTTGTCCGGTTTTTCGGTTTTTATTATTTTTCATACATTTTCTATAACTTTTGAAAATTAAAACTTAACTTTAAATTTTTTATTTTCCAAAATTTAATTGTCTTTCACAAATATAATTTGAAATTAGACTTAAATAGCCAATGAAAGGTGGTAATTTTTGACTTCTTAACTTATTTAATACGCATGGGATTTTTTAAAAACATTTTTCATCCATTATTAAATTAAATTTATTATAATTCGCAATAATAATTAATATTCATATTAAATCTAAATAGGTTGGTGTTTGAAAAACAAATTCTTTAATGACAAACTTAAATCACAAAAATAAAGTCTATATTATTTATTTAATACTTAAAACCGAACACAGAGAAACCGCGGTTGACCCAAGGTCAGAAACCCTAGGTTGACCCCTAAACTTCACTTGGAGACGTCCCTTTAACCGTTGATGCTCAAATTCATGTTTTTAAATATTTTAATTTCTTTTCATTCACAGATTTGTCAAAATATTCAGTGCTTCAAGAACAATATTAAAAAATTTAACAGTCTGCATTGACAAAAATAATTTTGAAACCCTTTCCAAACACGATGGATTACTCAGCATGCCACTGATAAATATTGAATTAAATGCTGAAGGTTTCAGGAATAAAAGCGATCCTCTGAATTTCATGATAAATTTCCAAACGTCAGTCGAAAGTTTAGTTATTAAAAAAGCAAAATTTCAAAATTTTCGCGAATTTATAAACGCGTTTGAAGATTTAACAAGAATAAAATCGATTGTTTTTGATAAATGCAGTATCGACGATGTTGAAAAATCTGACACCCTAAAGCCATTATCAACATTATCGTCAATTTCATTCAATAAATGCAATGATCACATTTTAAATGCATTTTCACATCAAGAATCTTTAACAAAAATGACAGTTCGAAATGATGACTGGACATGGAATGGCTTCCCACATGAAATCTTCAATAAAATTGCGAGAAATTCAAAATATTTGAATCACATTGAATTATTTGGCGCTGGAACTGGAAGCTTCTTTGATTCGGATGAATTTTTGTTTAGAATTATAAAACTAGAGACAACAATGATCACTTTCCATTGGTATGTAGGCATCAAGACACAAAGAGTCAGTTTTCTGGAGTCACAAAAGGGAAGTTTAAAGGAACTGACAATTCATAGACTTCCATACGATTTTGATGGTGGACGTGTCTTAAAATACATAATTGAGGAAATGAATTTGGATAAATTTTATTATGGAAAAATTCCATTAATCATCAATGGACAAAAGCAGGAAGTTAAAGAATTCGAAGCAAATGAAATTCAAATTCAGAGCACATTTGAGATGTTTAGACAATTTCCAAGTAAGTTTTTAAAAATCTTTGTTAAATTTCACAAAATTCAATGTCATTTTCATCCACAGCCATCAAGTCATTCAAATTGAACCTGTCAATGACAGATGTATCTAGTGAAGATATTGAAAAAGTCGTAAATCCATACACAAGATTATTTGAAAATTTGGAAAAATTTGAAGTTGTTGATAATAGCAAGTATAGAAGCATTCTTGGGGTTTTCTTGGGATTAATGAGAAATATGAGAAATCTTAAAATATTTATTTTAAAAACTCCAGATAGAAACATCAATGTTCTTCTTGAGGAATCACTTCGTCATATGCCACATTTGGAAGAAATTTATTTAACATCAAATGCACCAAGAGTAACAGAACGCTTCATGATAATTAAACATTTCGTTTTAAATCTCAGAAAAATAAGCGTCCTTTCTCAATTTGTCCCAGAAGCAAAGAGAATTTTTGGTGCGGATGTTGTTTACGAAATTATTGAACAATAAACAGAAAAATGAAAAAAATAAATGCGACTAAAAAATATAGTGATAAAAATAATTGTTTGATAGACTTAGCAATAAACATTTAAGGAAAAAATTCAAATAAAATAGAATTTAATTAAAAAGTTAAGTCAATAAAACAAGTGAATAAGAAAATGTTGAAAAAAGATTAAAGCAAAGTACTAAGTGAAAAAATTTAAATGATAATAAAAAAACTATGCGCAACCAGTGTTGAACAGTCATATAAAGTTATCTGAACAGTGATCTGGTTTAAAAAAACTTGATATATACTAGTTATAAACTAAAACTGCTATCTAGTGAAAAATGGTTCTAAAAGTAAAATATTGGTGTAATCTTTTTAAGGACTAAGAAAAATAGTGAAAAAAAGAGGACAAACAATTCAAAATATTCACGTTTTCAGAATTAAAGGACAAATTTGAACCTTTAAAGAGGACAGAGGACAGTCTTCTGAACAACCAAGTAGGTGGCCAGCGATATTCAGCAAGTAAAATACAGGTATGAAACAAGGTATGAATTCGCTAATAATTTTTTAAATAGTTTTTGACAAATATTAATAAAAAGTGTTAATAAGTATAGAAATTTGCATGTCGAAATGGAAGAAAAATATAACTCAGATCATATTCATTTTATCTATAAGAAATCAATTATATACTGATTTATAATTAGGGTGACCAGATAGGTAAAATGTGTAATTAGGTGTAAAAGGTCGAATTTGCAGATATATGTTATATATATGATATATAATATGTTTTAGTACTTTTTTTGAATGAAAATAATAATTATAATCTAAAAAAAACAATAATAATAATAATAATAATCCTTTATTAACAATATGGGAATCATGGCGGAACAAAAGAATATATACATTGATGTTAACCTAGTCGGTTTTAAATCAAATATGATAATGACAAGAAATGTGGCAATTATAGCATGAAGTTGAATTGGAAAATAATGTAGTAAAGGTCCAAAAAATTATAAAAAAAGACCAAATGAAATCAAATTATATACAAAAAAAGAAAAATTTAAGAACTAGTAAGAAAAAAAAATACGAAGAACAAAAAACAATAATATTCTCAATATATATTGCAATTATAATATTGTGTAAACCTTTAAATATTAAGCGTAAAATGCTTTTAGAAATGTTGTTAGTTAATTTAATTTGCTTTCAAAGCAGGCAGGGTTGATATCTGTGGTTTCCTGGCGAACAGACAAAAACTGGCACAGGCAAAATCACAGGCACAGGCATCTGTGGCATTTTTTGCTTGATCATTATTTTTATCATACAGTACATCATGAGAGAGTTAAAAACGGATTTTGACTCATTTTTCACCGTTAATCATGAAAATTCACTTCTTTTTAGAATGCATCATGTGAAATGAAAAATAAATTTTTCTTGATTTTCCAACCAAATTTTCTTAAATATCGAATTTTTTATTTCCTTGATGCACAATAAAAAAAAGTAATTTTTTAAGATGCTACAGTGCAATACGAGTCAAAATCTGTTATTAACTCTCTCATGATGCACTGTATGATAAAAATAATGATCAATCAAAAAAATACCACAGCTGCCTGTGCCTGTGATTTTGCCTGTGACCAGGCACACCTGTGGCTAGATTTGCCACAGATACACAGACAGAGGCACCTGGTTATCAACACTGAAAGCAGGTAAATAAAAAAAAATTAATTATTAAGTAAACTGTGTATTTATAAAATAATAATGTGTAGAGAAAACATTATTTTTGAGGTGAAAGCTCTGCGATCCATTTTATTGATAAGGCCTTAAAATCTATAAAATCTTTTGAAATAAATACCTAACAATCGAACACACTCTGCACACAAGGTTTCCAGCACGTATGCACAGTTAAAAATTAGTTTAGTTTTAATTTTTTTTTAATTTAAGCAATCATTAAATTCAATTTTTTAAAAATTTTGTAAACTTTTATATTATTAAGATATTTTGTTAAAATATATGGTAGTGATTAAAGGGACACAGCTAAAGTCAAGATCGAAATTCAATAAAAAAATTAATCTTTTATTTCTAAAATCGAAAAATAAAAAATAAATGGTAACACTATTCACAAAATTGATCATAATGTCTAAAAAAGTTTAAAAATTTAGTTATAGTAATTTTTTCAAATATAAAAAATTTGCCCCTCTTTCAAAAACCTCTTCAAAAATAGTTAAATCCAGGGGCGTAGCCGGGGGGGGGGGTTCCTTAGGTGCCCGACATCCCCCTCCTCGAGATCGAGATCAAAATTCAATACAAAATCGAAAAATTAAGTTTTTATAGAAAAATTATGAAGACTAATCGTAAAATCAATCTTACTGTCTAAAAAATGAATAAAAATTTAAAACAAAGATTATATTACAGTAATTTTTCTAAAAATAAAAAATTGGGCACCCCCCCCCCCTTCAAAAATCTTGGCTGCGCCCCTATATAAATCATATTAATTATATTAAATAAAAATTTTTGCTTTGCACAGCAACCAAATGCGTTTTTTATATTCATTTTCAGGTTAATTTCGGTTATGTATTATAAAATTCTTATAAAAACTGAAAATTTCCAGCGACATTATTATTTTGCTGAATCATTAAAATTGACATATTTCCGAGAAAAAATGATTACCGTGATCATAGTTTTTTTAAACATTGAAATTGAGTGAAACTTTCTTAGAGAACTTTTGAAGAGTATTGTTAATTAATATAATAGGGCAAGATCAAAAATGAATTGTTCGTGACGCTGAGCAGTTATTTGGATTTTTTAGGTATTGGTGCAGATAAAGTAATAAAGTCTTATATTTTTCTTATAGTACTCGCCGAGACCTACATTTTGGTGTATAACATATGGCACTAGGCTTTACCGTTGGAACTAAAAGTTAATTAAAAGTGGCTAGCGTCACGAACAATTTTAGCGAAATGTGAGTTTGCACTTTATTGCAAATGCAATATCTCTGCAACCTATTTACCAATTGTTATAATTCTTTTACTAGCTAATTGATCACCTTAAATAGTAAGTTCTAAGTAAAAAAAATTCAAAATGGCGACTTTTCGCAAGTAATTTAGTTTTTGGTTAATTTAGTTAAATATAACCAATTTTTGATGGTAATAGTCAGTTCATATGAAAGAAAATAGCAAAATTTACAACTTTTGCAAAGATTTTGACTATTTTTCTTGCTTCCTTCATAAAGAAAAATTGATTTGAAATATTGTTTCATTAATTATGTTAACTTATCAGATCGCCATTTTGAAAAATGTTACATTAGAACAAACTTTCTGAACTAAGCTATCAGCCTGCGAAAGAATCATGTCAATTGAATGCTGCAAAACAGAGATATGTGCATTTGAAATTTTTTCCCTTTTTTTCTGATCTTGCATAATAACAACTGCACCCATTTTTCAAAGCCACAGGCTGTAATTGTTTATTTAGTTATAAGCAAAAATACACGAAGTGAGAGATATGAAGTGATATCGTGTCCTATGACGTAAATGAAAGCAGTTCATTTTTATTTAAAGTCTCAGTACTAAAACAACACTCGGGCGAGATTGAAGTGTAAGTAATCATTAAAAAATTTTTATTCCTAATAATTTTCTTCAGTATTTGATTAATCATCTAACTGAATTTGAGTTTTTTACCATTTTTTATTTTAAATTTTCCTTAATTTTTCTTAAAATATTTTTTTTTAAATTATTAAGTGTGAAATTAAGTGTGAAAAAGCCGATAAAATTTATTTCTGCATTCATATTTGCAATCTATAATGGCAGACCAAATTTTAAAAAATCTTAAAGTATAAAAGTTTAATTCAAATCGAGTGAAATTTTCTCTTAAAGTGTCTCCTTAAAATGTGCTTTTAAAAATTTTTTTTTTTAAAATGGCGTCGAGATTGCTTGATGTGGTTTTTTATTATATTAATAGAACGTAAATAACAATCGTTCTTAAAAACAAACACAATTCCAGTTTTACGATTCTACACAAAAAGTGATCTGTTTCAGAAAAAGGTGTAGAATTTAAACTTTTATTTTGTGTGATATTTTTTCTATATATTCTCATTTAAACTTTATAATTTCATCATAATTAAATAATATTTCAACTGTATAATTTAAAAAATTTGTATAATTTTTCTTTTTTTTCACATAGTTTTGATGAAATTTAAAGTTGCAAAGACATCTGGTTGTTCTTTAAAAAATTATCAAAATCATGATTCCATTTCTGACGACGAAACCGTTAGTGATGACATGGCATGTTGTAAGCCACAGTTCAGTCGATTTTCAGGATCCAATATAAGCTGGCTGCCAATAAAATCTGGATTGTTATATCTACGTGAGTTTGAGCATATAGTAAGTAGCTGGAAAAAATTGATGCTTTTATTTTTAATTAAAGGAATGGCAGTTTTGACTTTTATTATTTGCTTACTGACAAATAGCAAAGCTGCAATCACAAATTTTGTCTTCAGTCCTGTTCGTTACTTCCATGGTCTTAAAGTTGCTAAGAAGGCAAAGAAAAATGATGCTCTGAGGTAA
Organism: Chironomus tentans; assembly: GCA_963573255.1. Classification (NCBI taxonomy): domain Eukaryota; kingdom Metazoa; phylum Arthropoda; class Insecta; order Diptera; family Chironomidae; genus Chironomus; species Chironomus tentans. Next base: position 8,345,482 of record OY754305.1, read on the forward strand.
GCAATTTTATTACTATGTTTTGTATCTTTCTGCTTTCTTCCTTTCGTTAATATAAATTTTTAATTAAATATAACACAGAATTCGATATAATGCGTATGTATTGATAATTTTTGTTATAGATCAAAAAGATTAAAATACATCAGAAAGCAATTAAGTTTGAAATCTAATGAAAAGTTCATCAGAAAGGATCCAAAATGTGCAGGTATGTAAAACAATAAAAAAAGCTCTGAATATTCCACATTGATGAAGTAATTCTTCATTCTTCTTAGCATTTTGCCAGGGGTGTCTTAGACTCTCCTCACGTCTCTGACTGGTCCTCACTGAATTTATCAATTTTTTTTTACTTTGAGTATTAACTCTCATTTAATTTTTATCAAACATTAGGCAAAAATGACACGATGAACAAGCAGAAAGAGGAAAAGAATGATCATTATGGATGTGGTTTGAATTACAGAATATTTTTGAGTTCTAAGGTCTACAATCAGCTGCCACTAGAAATTAGAAAGATTAATAGATACGGTCTCTTTAAACGTAAAAATGACTTTCTATTCAAATCTAATTGCAGATTCTTTATATATATTATCTATATAATCTTTCAATTATTACTCCTTTTAAATATTTTATATGTAACTTTTAAAAATAGGGTCTGCCCCCCTATCTACCCATAGGGTTAATAAAACTTATTCATTCATTCATTCATTCATTTTTACTTTTTAATTCTTAATTACTGATAGGGTCAAAAAAAGGAATAACGGTAAAGAAAGATTTGATTACATTCCCCCCGGCGACGAAGGCTCTTTGATTGCAATTTCTGATGGCTTTCCTAGAAAAAAGTTTAATAAAGGACCATCTTTTCTGATGGTCGATAAAGTTTTAAAAGACGATAAATACACGAGTAAGGTTTGCTTTTCGCTAGAAGAAGGATGTATAAAAGCCAAGTATCTCGATTATGCAGCAAGGATGTATCTGTTGCGGACTGATCATAAGTCGCTTGTAGCCAATATTGAGTCTGAAACTGGAATTAAAATGAAATTTGTACCATGCGAATATTTCTGGAAGAAAATCATTCTGTCATGCAATGTGAGGGAGCATATTGAGGATCATAAGTTTCTTCCTTTTCTACACGGACAAAATGGAATTTGTACATCGAGATGTACATTCGAGGAATGTGAGCCCGTTGAAGGTGGTGGATATAAAGTTTATTTTGGTGTTACTCCCTCATGTTTCCAGCAAATCGCTGACAGGAATTTCCAGTTGAAAGTTAGAGGAGAGGAAGTGGAAGTTGTTGTTAATTTTAATCCATTCCATGATCTTTTTTCATTCCATCATTAAAGAGTATTAAAAATGTGTATTTTATTGCTTATAATAAATCGACTTGAAATTTAAAACTAATTGTTTATTTTATCTAATTATGATAGCAAAATGTTGTATTTATCAGGATGAATAAGCATATTTTGGATATTTTTGTTGGGTTTACATGTTTTTGTGCTCATCAGATTTAATTCCATATATGGACACAGTTCGTCTTTGTATATGAAGAAAAAATACGCTTCACGAAATTTCTAGAAAAAAAAAATTCTCTCTTCATCTAGAAATTCTCTCACACCTTTCGTCTCTTTTTCTTACGATTTTTTCATTTGTGTTCTTTCTTTTAAATCTGTCGGACGTGTTTCACAAGCCAAAGTTGAAATATTCACCGAATCATTTAAAACATTAACATTAAAAAGTAAGTGCTAATGATAAAAATGAATTGAAAGAATTTATCCAATTGACTTTGATTGAAACTTATTTAAAATAATGAAAAAATGTAAAAAAAATTCCGAATTTCATAATATGCTTAATATTTCTTATTTTAATGAAATTACTTCACATGGTCTATGACTAAGTTAAGTATTCTTCTAGATATTTTTCAAATCTTATGAAATAATTTTGTATTAAAAAAGAATAATCAGAATTTCATAATTTTTTAACAACATAAAAATCATGTTTAGACATGATAATCAAACATCAATACGCATCTCTAATTTTGTATGTGTAAAAATGTGCAATCGTTTGTCGTTAAAAAAGTTGTCGTAGGTCTGAAGGGTATGGTACAATAGATTTCTATAATCGCAGTGCCTCCAGCTTTAAGCTGGGCCCTTCACGCATTATTATTATTATTATTGTCGTTAAAAAGCTAAGAACAAAATGATCTTTAAAAAATGTTAAAAATCATTTTTCGTCAAAAAAGAATTTTTCGAAAAGGAAAGTTTTCTTTAAAATTTATAAAAAAAAGTAATAATGTCATTTCAGTTATGATATTAATGTTATTTCATGCGTTATTATAAATTTTTTAAAACAAGCATTTTAACACTCTAAAAATTTTTGTAAATTTATCTGAAATTCATCGACACTGACATAACAAAATCTGAAAATTAACGAATTAATTCCATTCATTTTAACCAACAAACTGACGTCAGAGTCCTTTCATTTTGCTTGAGAATTCCGATGACTCAACAATTGTTCATGAGTCATTCGTGTATCTAAGTTAGTAACGGCAGTGAAAAATTCAAAAAAAGCTCATTTATATAAAATGTGTTGTGCTAAATATATCACAAGAATATATCATTTCACATAGAAAGCTTTTAGTAATTCCAAATGATAGAAATTTATCAACAAAATGAAAATAATGTAGTTTTGTAGCTAAATATTTGAATTATAATTGACGTTTTTTTTAAAAAAAATAAAAAAATAAAAAATGGGATGATTTATGTATTTTCAAAAATCATACACTAAGTTTCAGCTATATACTATAAAATGTACCAAATATCAGCAAGAACTCAAAAAAATTGTGGTTTTCTTGGATGAAAGCACTTAATGGTAATAAATGGAGTCAAATTGGAGGATGTGGACTATTTGACAAGTGAACAATAGAGTTTCTCAATGGCATAATTATTTGCGACCAGAGATTCAAAATATTAGCAATGCTAAATATGTTACGAAATGTATTTTATGTTATTTGGAAAGTTTAAAAAATAAAGCTTTATGAAAAGCGATTCTATACACATTTTTATTCTGATAGAATATAGCTCAGAGATTTTCAGACTTTTCTGCAGGATACATCAAATTATGCACTGAAATCAAGTATAACTTTGTTTTCTGTTGATTAATTTTATGCAATGCCATACAAACTTGATGAATTTCAACGACATGGGAGGCTTGTGTCCCCCATATTCTATTTTACAGCAAAAATTGGCATATTTTGAAATTACTAACTTTGATTTTCCATAATTGGTGTGTTACAAAGCATAGTTTGGGAATAACTGATAGCTATTATTCACTGTTGTCTATACAGGATCAAAAAAAAACAATTTTCTATAGGCAGATTAGATATTTCTTCTATATTTCAGGTCCGTTCTATCAATATTCTATTCGCAAGGTAATCTTGTAGCTGTCGTTCCAATTTCTCATGCTACACTTCAAGTTTCTGACCCGTTCCTTAATTCAGCGTTGCCCAGAGCTCCAATTTCGTCTTGATCTCGTACATTAATCAGTGGAAGTTTGTTTTTGGAAATTCTTCCAAAAAGACACAAATTTGGAAAATTTTAGATATCGAACCGACGACCTTAAAGTTACCATACCAAATTTGAGCCATGCGCCTTGCCGATTACTTCTCAGAGGCACTTAACTGCTTAGTCTGTGGATCTAACCCTTGAAATTGTCGTTAGGGTTGAGCAATTTTTTTTAAAAAATTACTTTTAATCATCGCAGTTTTCAAAAATCTTTTTTTATTTATTATTTTGCAGAGCAATCAATTATATCTTAAAATGCCAAAAGTTACGAGAAGAGATGGAAAACTCATCCAATTGAGCAAGCCTGGATATGACCAAAACTGGCTAGTAAAAAAGACAGGCTTATCCAGACAAATGGAATGTTTATCTCTTGGAGACTCATGTAAATTGAAGTTGTTACAACAATAGTTGCTATTATTACAGATTATATTTTTAGTTCAAAACGTAGATCCAGAACCACAAAGACCAACTATTTTCGACTCCAAATATACATCAATTTCTGCTAGCAAAGAATTCGAGTACAAATCTTTCAGCAGTAACATCTACGATTTTCCATATGGTAAGACAATTTATCTCAACTCGATTTTGGTAAACATTGTAAAAAATTTTTTCTCTGTTTTAGGAAACGAAGCAATATTCCAAAACCGCGATCATGATTGGTCTTACTGGAATGCAATGAAGAGCTGGGGACAAGGTAGGCTTAGATTTTATTTTGTTATTTATGGGACCGGCTGTATTCTCGGCTTTTTTCGGTTATTTTTCGGTCGTTTTCCACAAATTTAACTGCAACAAAGTTTCAAAAATTTTAACTGAATTTTTTCCTTTTACGAAAAGTTTGAGAAAATTAATCAAATTGGAAAATTTCCAATTCAGAAGTGAAACGGCAAATCTTGACCAAAAATGACAGATAAATAGAAAATCGGTCAAAAAATGGCTGAATTATGCCAAAAAATTGATTTAAATCCAAAAAACAAGCGACCAAAGTGTTTGATACACTCCTGATTTTATCAATTCTGTCAACAATTGAATTTAATAATTTATACAACATATCTTTTATTTTGTTTTAGGTTCTCGTGAAGCCAATGTAATTGCATATGATACAGGACGAGATGATTACAATAGCCGTATCAAAAAGTTCATATATTATCAACAAGGACCATTTTACATGGCTATTTTGCCTATGACATATCCGTTTATTGGACTTGATCATACAAATGCGAATGAAATTATGTCATTGTTGGAAAGAAGCCTTCCAGGATTTTTCAGACTAAGAATTGCATACGTAAGAGCAGAGAACGAATACCTAAAAGCACGATGCGAAGATTACTTCTCAAAAATACATCTTACTAATGTAGTTTCATCGTGTGCTTTCCATGTACCTCCAATTCAGCAACCAGTTTCAATTAAAGTCTTGTTAATGGACAAAATGCCGAAGTATGTAACGTTTCAATGCATTCTCTATGAGTCAATAACTGACCATGGGCTTTTTTTCCAAAATTATGAAAGAAAATGGTGTTAGAACAAACAGATGTCATTTTGATTATGGCGGGAAAACACACGAAGGGTATAAAGTTATCTTTAGAGCCGATCCAGTTTGTGCTCGCGAAATATTTAAGAGACGATTTTATTTATCTATTCGCAAGCAGAAGGTGTTCTTTAAGGTTATCGATAATCCTTACGCCAAACTCTTCCGTGGATCACTTCCAATTGTCAGCTAAATTTAATTATTTTGAATTTTTAAAGAGATCACTTGCCAAATATCTTGACTCAATTCAATCTGATTAGGATGCTTGAACTCTTCGAGTATGAGAATATTTGATCATAATATGAGATCAAATGGTACAATACAGATGAAATGTAATCCAGACATACGGATACTAAATAAAAAAGGAGTCGTTATTAAATTATGTCCATAATAAGAATGAGCACAAAACAGTGACTGACAGTAGGAATTAACCCATATAATCAAAATCATCTAAAATTATTATATTTTCATACCTCTGGAATATCAATATAATAAATAAGAACTATTTTGATTATATGTGATAAGGGGTCATTTGGATATTACGTAACGCTAAAAATGGTTATTTTTGACCCTCCCCGTAATAAATTTTGTGAGGAAATCTGCAAAATTTTATTTGAAGCGTAACAATACCAGAGACCCCTCCCTCCTCCTTAAACGATACGTAATATCCGAACAATCGCTAAGTGAACACTTCTGAATTCTAGAATGCCATCAAAGCTGGGTGTGATACGTTAGAGCATCATGTGAAATTTAATAGAGTTTATTCACATGAATTACATTGATGTTCTTTAGAATAGTCACAGTAATTGTAAGAGACTTTACAGGTAAAAAGGTTCTAATTTGTTTTTGTTTTATGGTAAATTTTTTGTGGAATAAACACTTTTTTTCAAGACATATCAAAAGCACTAATTATGTGGAAAATAAAAAAATCCATAAATTCAAAAAGCGTCAGCAGCATAACTATTTAAAAATTGATATTTGGCAAGTTTTTTCTTTTCTTCCAAAAATTATTTCAAAAAATAATCTGCACTTTTTTCATTTTTTATTGCACTTTTTTCATTCTTTATTGCACTTTTTCCATTTTCTACTGCACTTTTTTCACGATTAATTTTATATAATTTAATAAAATAATGGTTTGGGATACATTTTTAATTTGATTTCATGAACTTATCAATATTATTTTAATAAACATGTATTTTTTAGTATTTTCGGTATCAATTAACTGAAACTTTCTCTTTCAAAAAAATAATATAAAAATATTGTTATCTTGTCATATCAATTTTATAAAACAAACAAAATAGCCGTAAAATGTACAATGAGCTCGAACAAATAAAAACAGACTAAACTCTTAAAAACATCCTTTACAAAAATTAAATTACTTCAAATTTATTTAAATTATTTAAAAAAATTAACGTTTTAATCATAATGAAAATTTTTTGAAGTCTAACAGTTAACGAAATCGTAAAACGACATTAAAATATAACAAAATGCCAATTAATTGTTAATGGAAAACTGTTTTAATTAAAATTTAAGAATTTATAGCAAATTTTCTTGTAGGGGCTCAAATATTTTAACCATTAAATATAACCAAATTATATTATTTTTTAAATAATCACTTAAGCACAATTACCACTTCTTACAATATATAAATATATAAACATATTCTAATTTTTATTATAATAAAAGCACTTAACCATAAATAGTATTTTAATAAAAGCACAACTTAACGTAAGCTCGAAATTAACGAGAATCATCGAATTGAACATTTATTTCAGAACTCAAAAGTAGGCTTAGATTTTAGCAAATACTTTCCTCTTAATTTCTAAAAAAGTGAAAAATTTCAACAAAATCAGTTGTACAAAGCAACAGCTGATCGAAACAAATTTCATTTCATATAAAAATGATTACTGTGTTTGATATAACGTTATCTCAAATGTTCTAAGCAGCGTCTCTTAAATGAGAATGTGCTGCTATCTTCATTTTGTCTGCTGAATTTCAGCACTCGTTTTATATTTTCTGCTTAAAGAATAAAAAAAAATATAAAATCATTTACAATGATGACAGCTTTTTGTTTCATCGTTTGGAATCAATTGGGGGGTGGGAGAATGGAACCAAATTATAACTATCTCCATTCGATTGTTTGGGATAAATAACAGATAAATGAGGATTCTAGAATAGGATCTGGGAATAGAAAAACATTTAGCTGTTCAGATCTTTATTGTTTAACAAGTGGGGGTTCACCAAGCCAATGCACTCAAGTTAGACCTACAAATTATAGTGGGATCCACTCCCTTGATGAACATTTCTGCTTGCAACCTACAAAGAAAGGCTTTGACCTTTAAGGGTCGTTCATAAATGACGTCCATCAAAAATGGGATTTTTGGACCCCCTCTTCCCCCCCCCCCCCTTTTTGGACGTCATATATGAATGACCCCTTATTTTCAGTACATATGATTCAAAAAAGGACAAGAGAAAAATTTCCTCAGCCGAGTCTCGAAATAATGATCACTGTGTCGGTAGGCAGTAATTAGATCCTGAAGAACTAAACCATTACGACACCGGGACATTTCAGGATCCAGGAAAGTTATTCTTTTTAATCTGCTAGGGGTTTTAAATCCAAATTCATCCTCTCCTTTCCTGTCAAAAAATAGAATACTCTTAAATTTAACTTGATGAAGACTTTCTTAATGCAATATGTTTTTGATCATTGACCTAGATTTGAACATTCGGGGTTTTTTGTATTTGTATTTGTAAACAGAGTTGATCTCAGTTTCATAAACTTTTAAACTATTACAGATCGATATTTATTAAAAATAAATAAAACTCATGACATATAGTAATTTATGAATTATCTAAAAAATCTGTGTGTCTGCGAATATCAACTCTGTTCTCAAATACGTATATTTTGATTTTTTACGGAAAGAGTTTTAGCGGTCAATGTCATTCTGCTCAAGTTGAAAAAGCACATTCATTTCTTAATAATTTAAAGAAGCATTTACATATTATGATAAAATATCAAATAAAACTAATTTTAATTCATGTTAATTATGTTTCATCTTTTGTGCTTGCTATGCATTTATGGCTCAACTGCTTGGTGTATTGTGTATGCTGCAATAAATTATATAATAAAACTAGTAATGAAGCGATCACGCTTCATGGGCATATTCACACCGTTTCAAATTTTTTTATTCATAGCTTAGTATTATGTTACTAGCAAAACTTATGAAAAGTCATAAAGTTTTAGCTTATTTAGTAAAAAATTACAAAGTTTGTATGAAAATTAGTTTGGCGTAGCTTTTTGCCACTCGAAATTCAAAATGATGTAGGTTCCATATTCAGGAACAACTAAGGAACCTACATACCAAATTTCAGCTCATTTGGTCAAAGTTAAAGCAAAAATCAATTTGGCGTAGCTACTAGCCCCTCGAAATCCAAAATGGCGTTGGTTCCATATTCAGACACAGCTAAGAAACCTACATACCAAATTTCAGCTCATTTGGTCAAAGTTAAAGCAAAAATCAATTTGGCGTAGCTTCTAGCCCCTCGAAATCCAAAATGGCGTCGGTTCCATATTCAGGCACAGCTAAGGAACCTACATACTAAATTTCAGTTTAATTGGTCAAAAAGTTCCTTTTCTGTGAAAAAAATAAAATGTGTTTTGGAATAATCGGCTATAATTTGGCCAAAAATAGCACTTTTTCGTTCCGTGTACCTTACTGGATGCACCTCATGACTCCAAAAACAATACAGTTCTTGCCATACTCAATATCTATCAGATGCAAAAAACAGGAAGTCTTAATATTGAGTTTGAATCGAGTTATCGCACCGATTAACTAACTAACTTGCTAACTTGCTAATTTGCTAACTTGCTAAAGGACAGAAAGTGTTTTTTTACGATTTCTCGGCACTGGAAGCACCAATCGAGATGCGGTTTTCACTGTTAAATTGGTAATTTAAAGCACAAACTTTGTATACCGAACACTATGGGTCGATTCCGTAAGCCTGAAGCAGCAAGTCCAAAAAAGTAGTTTCACTGAAATACCAAAAACAATATATTCACACACAATTAAAATTGGTGTGAATATGATTAAAATAAAATTCATCAATGTTTTATTAAAAATCATTTTTTAAAATTACCTAACTATAAATTTGACATCATTGCTAAAAAAATATTTTGTTATTTACCAAACAGACGGGCAAATGATAAACATTTGCTCACCCACAATCCATAAATACAAACGAAAACAAAAGTAACCGTCTTAGTTTAAATCATCAGTTACATTTGAGTATTTAGTGAGTGAACATGTGAAAATATTTATTCTTGCATGGATATTTATTTAAAAATATATTCCAATTATAGAGTCTTTTATTTGAGACTCGTGCGAATTTTATTTTTACTGACAAAATCATTATGATTTTTCTGTTAGTTAAAAATAGAAATACAATTCGTAGTATCAAATATGCAAAGTGTCATGAAAATCCCAAGTTTTTGATATCACAAAAATCTAATAAAATTTTAAAATTGTTTATCAAGTGAAGAATGTGAATTTTTTTTAAGAATGAATTAAAAGTAACACTTATTTGTGAATAATACAAAATGATTAAATTTTGGTGTTAAATGTTCATTATACACATCGCTCCAATATTCTGTGAAAAAATTGTCATGTTGCTAAGGGTGCCTAAATGTATTCTAAGGATTAATGGTGACGTTGATCCATTTGTTATTGCTGGGTGAGTGATGATTTTTTAAGTAATTTTTTAAATACACTATGAATTAATGAACCCAATTGTTGTGGTTTTTTTGCCATTTTTTACCATGTACCATTTGGATAGGTTTAAGACCGGGTCATTGGCCTATTTTCTTTAACTATATAACTGAAAAAAAGTTAAAATATTATTGCGTATCATTATTTTTACATATTTTTTGTGATTAAGGCAAATTCATATAAAAAATGTAAACTTTTTCTTGTGTTTTGTAGAATACAAAGTTTGAGAATCATCGACTGCCATCGAATGTGCATGAAAAAACTTTTCCTCACCTATGATGCAATAAAAAATATACAATGATATAAAATTCTTATTTAGATAAAATTTCGCAGAGTTCATGAGTTCGTGACTCTTCATGAATTTTTTTTTTCGCTTTTTTGAGTCATATGTAATGCATCTGAAGCTTGCAATGTCATTTTCTTTGTTCTTGACAAAAATATCATCAAATGAGTTTATTCTGATTTCATTATTTTCCAACATAATTCTTCAATTTTTGCAATGTAAATAACCAATATTTGAACAGAATAACAATAAACAAATTAAATCTTCCAATAATAATAAATACATAATTTAAATATGTACTATGAATATATAAATATGTAATATAAGCTCTTCAACAGATATAACAAATATTCGTATGCACGAACAAAATTATAACATATGATCATTTTATATCACAAAATTATGAAATCATTCATTAAATGAAAAAACGAAGAGAATATTGTATATAAAGCCAAATAAATTATATTATTTAGTCACTTATTTTTTCAACGTATTATAGAACTGAATGGATAAGACTTAGAGGATGATTCTAATGAATTATTCAATAAAACAAAAATGGTAAAAATTATTAAAAAGTAAAATCATACTGAATTGTTCAAAATTCTCTTAAGAAAGACTAAAAAATATGTGAGAAATATCTTTGCATCAAAAATTTGTCAAAAAGTAAACAGAATCTTACAAAAAGTGTACATCAATTAGAGCTCGAAATTATCCCAAATTGTGGTTTCTTGGAATTAGTCTAGGGTGCTAACGTCTTGGACTTTTGTTTTGTGTCTCATTTATTTTGTGAAAATATATAAAATGTTCCAAATTATTGTGAAACAGGCGCGTAGCCAGGAGGGTCTTGTCACCCTCCAAATTTTTTTTTGAGCCGTGCTCTCGCTGCGGTTCAAATTTTTTCGTAGGGGGACAAGACCCTCCTGGCTATGCCACTGTTGTAAAAGTTTTATATTTTTTAAATTTTTACTCTAAAAGCTGAAATTTATTCTTTTTTAGTAAAATTGTCTAAATTTCCTTTTTTTTAAAATCCTTCTTTTTCCTTAAATTTGACGCTTTACAGTGCAAAGTTTACACTTAACCAAAAAAAATTGTTTTCTGCATCTGAAAAAAAAATCTGGTTAACCTACCCACTGGGCTTTCCTGATTTCCCGGTCTCGATAATTTTCGAGACTCTAGACCAAAATTAAAATTTAAATATCTTGATTGTCATTTAATTTTTTTTACAAATTTTTAAACTATAATTTCGTAAAAGTATCCAGGTACATCAATGATATTTGAATTTTAATTTATTCTCGAGTCTCGAAAATCTATCGAGACCGAGACTTCGGGAAAGCATACTACCCACTACCCACTGGTTTAGAGTAGCCAAAATTACATCATACACTGAAAATAAACATGTGAATTATTCTAATTTTATTGCAAAGAAAATTTCATCTGATCTTCATCATCATGAAATCATCGTTCAAACACTCAAAGACCAAATCTAATGGCCACTTCATAGAATATTTTTTACAAAACAATTTGAGAAAGAAGCGAATCAGGTGCGTAGCTAGAGGGATGGGGGATTTAGGGATTTGTCCCCCCTTTCACTCAAAAAATTTTCAACTTGTCAAACTCTGAAAAAAACTGAACATTACCCCCCCCCCCCCTCTAAAAATTTTCCATACAAAAATTTTGAAAATCCCTCCCTCGAAAAATCTCTGGCTGCTACACTGAATTAAAGAAAAATTTAGACAGGAGAGTTGTGATATTTTTATTTCAAAAAAGCTCTAGTAAATTAAAGTAACTTTTTATACCTAAGCTCCAAGCTATGCCTCTGCATACTATAGCATGCTAAAAATTGTATAGAGAATCAAAATTATATGCGGATGAATAAAAATCAAAGTCAGTATATATTCAGCCATTGAACAAGTAAAAGCTAAAAAAAATTAATTTTAAAAAAATTTGATGATTTTTTGTGCGTGGTACTGTTGTACAATTTTTTTAATTTGATCATGAGCTGTATACGCAGTGCATCATGAGGGAGTAATTCTCTTCGATAAACTCTTTGTAATTTGTAATTAAAAAAGCACATTTACTCTTGGTAGCAAATAAGTAGATAATTACGTTGTATTAATTAGTGATTTCAGTTGACTTAATACTTAATACATCAGTGATAAGAGTAGAGTATATTTGAAGTAGTTAGAGAATAGGTCAAGAAAAATTATTATTATTATTATTATTAAAAATCTTCAACTAATATGACCGTAGTAGAGAAAATTGTAATTGTATCCGCGCAAAGCTAAGGTGCAAAATAAAATTAAAATTTTTTCAACTAAAAATAAAAAAGAACAGTTGTGCACCCATTAAAATATTTTTAAAACCTCATTTGAAAAATGTTATCAAAATTAATTTTAGAAAATATATTTAATATTTAAAAAAATTTATATTATTAAAAACTGAGTTTTAAATTTTTTTCCATATTCATTGAAATATGGCAATATATGGCAATGTTTTCACATGGCATAGTGGTTAGAGTGCTAGCTAAAATATTCTTTTAAACAGTTTAAAAAATTTAAAAAGTAAAAACTATTTTTAAACTTTTAAAAATAGTTTTTAAATCTTTTTATGAGTGTGAATATTACAGTCGAATTTAACCTTATTTCAGTACACAAAATTATAAAAAGTATTTTAAACCAGGCACTACCTGTGGAAACCACATTATTAACTACTCAGTTAAAATAATTTCTTTTTTAAATTTGAATTTTCAGGATCAAAATGCAAGCAAATTTTAAAAATAATTTTGAAAAGAGCAAAAAAAGAACTATTTCGAATTAGAAATTGAAAACAAATCATATGCAAATAAAAATTGTATTAATGTAAGTAATATGTACAATATGATCTGATATACCTGAACAAAGAGATCTATTTGTTATATTTTTAATATTATTTTAACTTTTATATTCAGATAATGAACCTGGATGTGGATGGATTTGAAAGTGTCTTCAAATACCTAGACTATACATCTAAACTAAATCTTATAATCGCTTCTGATGAGTAAGAATTTTATCTTTATCATTTATTAAACATTTTCAACAATTTAATTTTAACTTTTAGCTTTATTTTTTAGTGCTCATTTTGCTTTTATAAATTCGTCAAATCTACTTCGTGAATTTGTTTTACATTTAGATCCGTCAAATTTTTACACAATAGCAAAATGTCCAAAAATAACTTCAATAACATTGAAAAGCATTTCAATTGTACTAAATGAGAATGTTAAATTTACATCACTCTTAAATTTTTTAGATAATTTTAGGAGCAGTCTTGAAAATTTAGATCTAACAAGTTTAAATTTGAAAGATTTTAAAGAATGCCTTCAAATTTTTAGTGGTTTTCTTAATTTAAAATCTCTAAATTTTAAAAACTGCAAAATAATATCTGATGATTTATTCGCATTACCAACAATTCCAACGTTAACAGCGGTAAGCTTTGAAAAGTGCGATGGAAATTTCCTTAAAATTTTCAGTTCACAGCCATCACTTAAGACAATTAATATCCGCAATGATGACAACACTTGGAATGGATTTTCTCATGAAGACTTTAACAACTTAATGGAAAATTCACCAAACATAAGACATGTGGAGCTGATTGGTGCTGGAACCGGAAGCTACTTTGATTGCGAAAAATATCCTTACAAAATTAAAAGCCTTGAAACTTCAATGATAACCTATCACTGGTATGTTGGAATTAAAACAGCAAGAATAAATTTTCTTCAAGTTCAAACTGGATATCTGAAGGAATTAACAATCCATCAACTTCCTTATGACTTCGATGGTGGAAAGGTATTAAAATACATCATAGAACAAATGGAACTTAATAACTTCTATTATGGAAAAATTCCTCTCATCATTCATGGAACAAAGCAACAAGTTAAAAAATTCTCAGCAAACGAGATTCAAATTCAAAGCGTTTATGAAATGTTTCGTCAATTTAATTGTAATATTTTCATTTTAATGCTTTTTAATTTAAATTTTAAGAAATTTTTATTTTCAGCTATCGAAATATTTGAATTACAGCTTTCAACTACAGATATTGCATCAGATCAAATTGAGAATATTATCAATGTAAATTCAGCTTTATTCAACAATCTAATTGAATTTATACTTGTTGATGAAAGTAAATATCGAGGAACTTTTGGAGTTTTTCTTGGTTTTTATAAAAAACTTAAGAATATAAAGAAATTAACTTTCCAAACACAAGACAGAAATGTCAACGTGATACTTGGAGAATGTTTGCCTTACATGAAAAACTTAGAGGACATCTGTTTGACATCGACTGCAGGAAAAATTGAGGAGAGGTTTGAAATTATAAGGACATTAGCTACAAAACTAGTGAAACTTACAGTTGCTGAAAAATTTGTTAAAAAAGCTGAAGAATTCTTTGGACCTAGAATTGAAATTGTTGGAATTTAATGGATATTTATAATCCAAATTGTACGAATTAATATTTAGTTGCGAAACAGACATCACAGAAGATAAAAATACTATTAAATTTATATAATTAATCAAAATGTTATCAAATAAAAATGAACATAGTTGTTTACCAATGTTAGTTGGCAATTCATTGTTCGATCAACTGTATTAAAAATTTGTCTAAATTACGGTGAACAAATTATTCAATTTTATCTATTTAAAATATAGATAAAAACATACTGCGGAAATCTGAGTGTCGAAGTATTTAAATATGTCGAAAGAAAGTCGAAATTTTGAATTTATTTTGACCGTTGCAAAAATAAAAACGAAAGATTGTTAAAATTCACTTAATTACACTACTTAGCAGTGTCAAAAGAGCTTAATTCATCGAAACAACGTATTAATCAAGCAGTAATCATTTAGAATTGTAAATTTAAGTCAAAAAATCTAAATTTGTAATTTGTCAAATTTTTTGTTTTGATTGTTGTTGTTGGTTTCAAAGGAAAATGAAAACTTAATTTTAGAAGTTTAGAGTATAAGGAATGAAAATTCATTTTCCGTGCATGATTTTAAGATCGGAAACAATTATGTGGTAACAATATTTTTAATTAAATCAACATTTTCTGATTTTTTGTAACGGTTATAAAAAATTCAAATAGAAAAATTTAAAGAAAGTCCTCGTGTTATATATCGAGGGACTTCAGCGCATTTTTGTGTTAGCGATCAGTATTTGATTAGCAAAGTACTGCGTATTAAATAAGTCAATCATGAATATTTTGTGACTTAAATAAATTCGATGGCTCGATAACGGTTTTTTAAAATTCAAATTTTGTAATGGTCAAAATATATTTGAAAATTTCCCGCGGTTTTAATGCACTTGAAAATCATTAATTATAGTTTAACTAACAATTTTTGTAGTGAATTCTCACATACTAAAATTAGGGTGACCAGATGTGACTATTTTCAACGGACAGTCCGTTTTTTTCATCAATTGTCCGTTGTCCGTTTTTGAACAGATCTTGTCCGTTTTTTTCTTAAAAAGTTTATAATTTTTTTGTGCTCATAAATTAACATTGATTACAAGGTTTATTCAGGTTTATTTTCAGTTATTATCTTAAATTGTAGTTATTTTTTCATAAAGTTACGTTTTATTCGTGAATAATTAAGAGTTTATTGGTTTTCATACAAAATTTTCTTCGAATTTTTTTGAATCCAAAATTTGAATTTTTCGTTTTTAATCTTTTGAAGTTAAAAATATACTATTTAACTATATAATTATTGCATTTTCTTAGTTTTTTGGGTATGTCCGTTTTCTTCTTGAAAATGTCCGTTTTTTTCTCAAAAATCCTCTGGCCACCCTAACTAAAATGTTTCGTCATTTAACGGTTTTTTGAAATTCAAATTTAATAACGACTAAAATATATTTGAAATTATCCCACTTGAAGTTGGCTCTATTGTATTGAAATCAAAAATTGATTAATTAAAGTATTTAGCGAGAGTTTTGAGACTTTTAAATGACAATGACCCACATAATTCGATGGCACGGAGCTAATACAAAAAACTAGAGATCTCTACGATGTCTGGTTAAAGAGATCTCAAACAGCCGACCCAACACCCAGACAAAGTGCATTATTAAGCTACCTTTTCGAAACAAATTTCAAAAGTGCGCTAAAAATATCTTAGAAATTTAAAAAATAACAAATAATTTTACGTAGAATCATGTTTTAAAAAAATTGTCTTTAATAGTTTTCGGTTGAATCATTCAGAATGAATAATATATTGAGTCATAAGTCTAGACACTAAAATGTTATGATTTATGTGCTTTTATACATGGAAAGTCCAAAAAAAGAATTCGTTATAGCAGCTTACGCAGTCGAAGTTTAGCATTTCTTTATGTGAAATTATGTTATACACAAGATATTCACGAATACAACAAAAAGTATTTTATTTTTTAAATTTCTGGTAAAAAAGTAAAGTTTTAAAACAATTTTAATTTTTTGTAATAGTTTATTAATATTTCTACGATGATATTGAATTTATATTCAATGGATACATAATATAATTTTTGTAAATGATGTTTCTGACAGATCTAACCCATATTGCGTTAAATAAGTCAATTTGAGTAACGGCTTTAGAAAATGTTCAAATACTTATCCACGAAATTTATACAAATTTATAACATTTACAACATTATAACATGTAAGGTATAACAAGAATTGTGTTATATTCGCGTTATACATGTTATGCATGTTATACTCTATTTTCCAGAGTTGTTAAGTAATTTTTTGGCCTATTCGATCTGTGAATTATATTTTTTAAATTATCGCAAATCAAAATATTTCTTTCTAAGTTGCTAAAGATTACTTTTTAAAGGATAGCAAAATTCGAACGCTTAGAAATAATAAAGATTATCAATTTAATTAAAGTTTGTCTTATCACAACTCTGCCAATTCACTTTACAATTTTTCAAATATTGTTCTTCACATTATTTCATATCAAAACTGACTATCCCGTCGGAAGAATAACAATCAATTGTTGATTTAAAAATTGCACTGGACTATTCAAAAGTAGTTTGATGGATTTTTACTCTGCATTCACATTTGAATTGTTTATTCTTCGACAAAATAGTCTTATTTTAATATTTGACTTCTTAAAACAAACTAAATTCAAGAAATTGTTAAATTTAATCAGGAAAAAATGAAATCAATTTTTCGATCAAATTTGTTGTTATTTAATGATCAGAGATGTCATAAAGATCATTAAAATTAAGTAAAGTTTTTGACAATGCAAATCTTAATTCATGTAACGGTTCTTAAGAATTCGAAACAGTTATTATTGACAAGATCTGAAAAAAATTACTCAACTAGTTCATCGTGATCTTTAACTTAAATTATGAGTTCTTTATCCTGTAATCATTATGCTTTTTATTTTCTAGGATCAATAAAATATCACTGCTCATTTATGCACTATAATTATTGGAAAATTTTATTATTAAATGATCTCTGAATTTTGTTAGAATGATTCAGTATGCTGGATTTTTCTAATCAGTTTCCTCTGCGATTTTGTCGAATTAACACGGTTGCTTCTGAAAAATTATTTTTGGATTTAATTAATTTATTTTACATATATTTTGAAGATTGTGTGACAGCTTTTTCAAATGAAAGTATTCAAGTAGAGTGAATAAATAAATTAATATAAATTTTAAGTTCACAAGAAAACAAATTTAAAATAATTTTTAAATATATTTAAAAAATAAATTTAAAAAAAATTTAAAAAAAATAAGAAAATGTTAAAAAATGAAAATAAATTAAGAACGTTCAATCAAATAAAATTGATATGCACAAGAATAAATTTATGGTTCCATTGGATAAAACAAAGAAAGTGGAAAAATAGCTGTTTATAAAAATTTATAACAGTTGAGTTTATAACATGAGTTACAAAAAAATGATGAAATAAAATGAAATAATAATTTTAACAAATGAAATGAATAACGGAATTGGATAGAATAATTCTACAATGAGTTTTCATTGAGTTTATGCATCAAACTCCAGTATTAAAAAATGGAAGTCGTCAATTGTGCAAGTTGAATAATTCATCAATTGCTGTACAAATGCCGAAGCTACATGCGATGCCATGTTATTCAGAATTTTTCAATCAAAGTAAGGATTTTCAATTTTTTTAAATAAAAAAACATTAAATATGTTTTTTAAAGTTTCAACTAATTTTGATTTATTCTAAAATTTCAACGAAAGATTCATTTTGCTTGTCTTTTTTTATCATACTTTTTTTTATCGATCATTAATGAACACAATGAACACAATCGTGTTGTTACTGGTAAAAATATTAACCAATCGCATGAAATCATGTATTACGGCAAATTTAATTCTAACCTGGGGTGACCAGATATTTTTCTGCAAAAAAATGGGAACATTTTTAATTTTCTATTGTAGGCCATTTAAGTCACTTAACATTACAAAACTAATATAATTATTTAATTGCAAAAAACATCAAAGAAGAATGTAAATATCAAAAATGTTTTACTTTCCTGGACACAGCATCAAAAAATTACGACAGTGTCCCTGCAAAAATACAGCAAATGGTCACCCTAGTCTTAGACTATTGTTAAACAATTTTATCATTTGTTTACTGATTTTATTAAAATATCAAATCAATGAGTAAATATTCTTCAAGGAAATTGTACGTAATTTGAATGAAAGTCATGATTGATGGGAAAATAAACATGAAAAAGTACAAACTTTTTTCTAATAACATCAAATATTGTTGTGTACATTTGATTAATGAATTTAAACGTTTCATGGAAACATACTCGTATTACAAACATTTAATAAATACTTTTGAAAATATTTTATTAATGACAATTTTTCTATGAATCAGATAAGAATAAAAAATTACATATAAAACATTTTCAATTCAGTGTCTAAATGCATGTTGAGTAGATTATTTGAACATCTGGAAGGCATTTGTTCTTTGTATAGAAAAATACAAAAACCTTTTTCACATCCGTTGTTGATCGATTTAAACGAATACTAATAAAAAACAATCATGGAGAAGAAGAAATTCTCCGGTTTAATTCCTAAACAAATCAAGGTTGGTAAACTGTGATTTTGATCCTATTTGATTATTTTTCTCAATTTTTTACTATTGAAATAAATCATTGTAGAATCATTGATAAAAACACATCATACCTTAACGTTAAATTTTTGAAAGAAAACTGTTTTAAACTTTTGACCTTAATAATAGTAACGAAACTCATTTAGTGATCACAAATACATATTTTAATCTTTTTAATTTATATGAGAAAAAAAACCTTTTGTTAAATTTCAAAGTTTTAAACTAAATTTTTAGCCAAGAGAGTTTGTGGATAAAAACTGTCATATTATTTTAAATAATATTATGCATGCACTTCTTTCCAAAGTATCAGATGACAAACTAACTTGTAATTTGGATAAGAAGATCAGAACGTTGAAATAAAAAGAAACCACATATGTTATACAAATTCCTTTTCGCAACTAAACAAAGCTAAGAGAATGGAAATGTGAGAAGATCTTTTGTGTTATAAGAAAGGTCTGATCTGTATTCTGTGAATACTTTTAGAAGCTGTTAACAAAGTGTAGACCAGTGGTTCTCAAACTGTGTGCCGCGGCACACTAGTGTGCCGTAGAACATGCTCAGGTGTGCTGCGAAAATATTTTAAAAATTCTAAAAATATGTGTTTTTTCAAAAATATTATAGATTTTTACTAGAAAATCTTAACTAAAGCATCCAAAACTCAAAAACTAGAGCTTTATTTTTATTATTTTGGACCAGTACTAGGATTTTATTCTAATTCAATGTAATTTGAAGAATATTTACTTGTTTGGTGTGCCGTAAAATTTTTCTACCTAGAAATGGTGTGCCGCGAAAGAAATTCTACAGTCAAAGTGTGCCGTGGCTCAAAAAAGTTTGAGAAACACTCGTCTAGACAATATAATTGTGTGTAAGATATTCATTATCTTTATAACAGCAGAGAATAAATAATAAGATTTTTTATTACTAGGGTGAGATCATCTTCTTCTTTATTTACCAAATGGTGAACCCATTTTTTTTAAATTTGAAGTTTTCTTGAATCTTTCTGAATTTTGCACCCCTTCATAAGAGTCTCTCCGATGCTTCATATTCCTCTCTCTTGTTACGCTCCTGGTTTCCATTCAATATAAAAATTCATATCATCAATTAGTTTAATACTCTTTTTATTGATGACAAACTGAAAAAATTTACAATTTATGTGAGTAAAAGCACAAACGGTCACTCAAGCCAACATCAAACTTCCGAAATCGGTTTACGAAAGCCTTACGTTACGTAAAAAAAGCATAAATATATAAATTTTTTCGTTAGAAAAGCACAATTGACGGAACATAACATTTCCAAAATTTTGATTTCCCTAACAACAATTTAGAACGAATCTTGCAATAAGCTGTGAGGAAAAGAGGTAAAAGAATTTCTTAATTGGACGCTTTTGAGCGGAAATTTTCAACTTTTTTCTGTCATCAGAACAAATCCGCCAAAAAAAATCTCCACACAGGTTCGTCGATTTTTCTGTTAGAATCTCGATACAATTTTTCTGATGACCACAAAAAGGTTCAAAAAATTGTAATTTACGGCCAGTGACGAATTTTTTCAGCCACTTTTCCTCACGACTTCCTTCAAGATTTGTTCCAAATTGTCGCAAGAGTAGTGTTCACCCTACTCTTAACCTCAGATGAGAAAAACTCTTGTAGAAAATGAATGAAAAGTTTTATGAATGAAAATATTCACACAGTGATAGAAAATGAAAAAATTTTCTTTACAAGGGAAAAATAGTCTAACGTCAGTGATGAAATTGAATTATTTTAAAAATTAACAATCATCTTATTAGAACGGAATAAAATTCTAATTAATGCAAAAAGTTCTAAAAAAAAGTATCAAAAAAGTTGTTAAAAATTAAAATTTTCGAACAATAACTATTAGTTATATGTTATTATATTTTTTTTTCTTAATGTTATATTCGAGTATAAAAAAATCGCATATTTTTTCATTCGTGATTTGACTAATATCAAGAGTGCAAGTAAAACCGTACAAAAGTAAAAGAGACCTTTTTGATTCTTTCAATTATTTTTAGTAAAAAAATACTTGACTTTTTTAAAAAAAGATAACATTTTAATACGAGTAGTAGATAAAAAATTTTAAATTCTACCATATTGAAGAAATATAAAATTAATCAAATGATATTTGTGCCCTGGAGGATTAAAAGTAAAGGTAAATTAATAACAAGTTTGATTAAAATAATGAAATCGAAAAATCCAGACATCATCAGAATGCACCAAATGGTTGTGAAAAATCGATAAAAAAAATTTATTAATAACTTTTCAAGAGAAAGCTTGAATGGATGCAAAATTAAACTTTCTCTTTTCAATTTAATTTGAGACTTCAATTTTATTTATTTCTTAAATTTTTTTTGCCAACTAAGGTATTTGTTCTAATTTTTAATCAAAAATAAAGTATTTTTTTAAATACGTTTCGTAATCTTTCATTAAGGTTAGAATTAAAGTATTCCCAGCTTCGTACTTTAAGATTTTACTCATTGGCATAATCAGAGTGGGGGGTCCAGATTTGAAACTCAGTATAAATGGTAAATGGGTTCCATTTATACTGAGTTTTAAATCTAGACCCCCCACCCTGGATACGCCAACGAAGCTGGGAATACTTTCATGCTAACTTTAATGAAATATTACAAAACGTATCTAAAAAAACTAATGATTCCTTCATATTAACTCATTAGCTATGAATCAAAAAATATTGGACCCCATACGCCCATGATCTTACGTGGCCAAACTTATCATTTTTTATTTTTTGTTTTCATTTTTAATAAGAAAATAAATTTGATCCTTGAGAAGTCGAACTTTGGTTTTAAAAAACAATTTTTGCTTTATTAAAGAAATATAAGTAAATTATCTCAACATCTAATGCGCATATTCTTTTGCTTATTTGTTGCAAACCGAAACTAAAACGTTGCGGTGACTAGTTTGGTGGAACAAATTGTTCAAAAAAAATATTTTTACGCTCAACTGATTTTCAAATTAAAGTCTGATTCTAACTTCACATAAACTTAATAATTTAGTTTATCAGGCTATAAAATATGAAGGCAAAAATTTTATGTCATGGTAAAAGTAATCAAAATGACACCTCTGTGCAGGAGCGTAGTCAGAAATTTCTTGAGGTAAAGGTATTCGAATTTTTCAGGTGAGTTTTAGATTCGATTTCACAAGAAATCTAATTAAGTCAAAGAATTTTTCAATAACTTATGCGCATTAACCACAAGAACATTGCTCTGACTACGTCTTTGCATTTGTTTAAACTTTTTATTATTTTTTATGACAGAAACAATGACATTTTACTTATATGGTTTTATTTATTCACGAGCTGGAAGTGTGTCCGTGAAGTAGGATTCCGACCTAACGAGTTGGGGTTCAAACTTTATGTGGGAATAAAGTAGAATTTTGTAGTCCTCCAAAACCGCAAACCTAAATTTTGTAGCCCCTCATGTGCCTGAGTACTGAGCGTGTGAAGTGGGTCCCCGGCGGAATCTAACTTCACACCAATACTTTTGCTTATAAATCTGAAAAGGCTTATTCATTTTTAATGAAACTTTGCCTGAATTCTGTAGCCCTATTGAGGACTCTAATAAGCAAAAAAAATTATTTTAGTTCCTTACTATGTGCAAGATATATCCAAAACAAAGTGGGAACCCCCTATTTTTTTAGCATTTTTTTCACGTAAAAAAATACTTTTTCTAATTTTTCAAGAAAATAACGAAATGATTTCAAATAAAAACTATATGTGAATTCTGTAGCCTCATTGTACTTTACAATCCAGTTTTTAGTTTTTTAAAATTGATGATATTGGTCGAGAACAAGCGGTTCCAAAATGGGAAGCAGTCCCATTTTTAAGCAAATTTTTTTTACAAATTTAAACAAATTTGTTTTTAAAATAATGTTTTGTTATTTTTCAGTAAGGTTTTTACGTTTTCTATTATAAGTAGTTGGTTTTAGTATAAAAATAAATTTGTTTCTTAAAAAAAATTAAGTTTTGTGCTCCATACGCTGGTTGCCATAGTAGCACCTTTTTGGTCTCATTTGAGTCAGCATAACTTTTTACAGGAGGAATATTTTTAAATTTTGTTTTGTATTTAGATTAATATCTTTAAATTGATATATAATACTTGATACTTAGTACAATCTTGGTCATGAATATGATTTTTGATTGTGACCGACCCTTTTTTGGAATAAATCCAAAAAATGTTATTTTCAAATATGCTATTTAAAAATAAATTTAGACATTGTATTTAGGTTTTTTAATTTTATTTGTGATTATTATGACTGAAGCAACTCGAAATTTGTGTTTTGAAAAATTTTTGCTACCTTTGAGTAGTCTCTTGGCAGTCTCTTAAGAAGACCATTGTAAACTCTATTAGGTCAATAAATCTTGTAATTAAACTTACTTTACAGATTTTTATCGACTCTTTTTTGATATTTCTGCACATTTTAAGCAAAATTTATCTATTTTTGTGACATTATATGTACCTATGCTGGTTGCCGACTAGGTACATTTTGAGACTACTTAAACGGTCATAACTTTTTACTGAAGAAATATTTTCCAATTCTGTTTACTGAGTTTTCTAACTAATGTCAGTACCTTTACAAAAATGTATAATACTTGTATATCACGTGGACTTTGCTGACATGGTAGTGCATTGAATGTGATCGACCCTTGCCAATCTCGAAAAAAAATTGCTAAAAATATCAATTTTTCAATGTAATGTCACAAAAATAGATAAATTTTGCTTAAAATGTGCAGAAATATCAAAAAAGAGTCGATAAAAATCTGTAAAGTAAGTTTAATTACAAGATTTATTGACCTAATAGAGTTTACAATGGTCTTCTTAAGAGACTGCCAAGAGACTACTCAAAGGTAGCAAAAATTTTTCAAAACACAAATTTCGAGTTGCTTCAGTCATAATAATCACAAATAAAATTAAAAAACCTAAATACAATGTCTAAATTTATTTTTAAATAGCATATTTGAAAATAACATTTTTTGGATTTATTCCAAAAAAGGGTCGGTCACAATCAAAAATCATATTCATGACCAAGATTGTACTAAGTATCAAGTATTATATATCAATTTAAAGATATTAATCTAAATACAAAACAAAATTTAAAAATATTCCTCCTGTAAAAAGTTATGCTGACTCAAATGAGACCAAAAAGGTGCTACTATGGCAACCAGCGTATGGAGCACAAAACTTAATTTTTTTTAAGAAACAAATTTATTTTTATACTAAAACCAACTACTTATAATAGAAAACGTAAAAACCTTACTGAAAAATAACAAAACATTATTTTAAAAACAAATTTGTTTAAATTTGTAAAAAAAATTTGCTTAAAAATGGGACTGCTTCCCATTTTGGAACCGCTTGTTCTCGACCAATATCATCAATTTTAAAAAACTAAAAACTGGATTGTAAAGTACAATGAGGCTACAGAATTCACATATAGTTTTTATTTGAAATCATTTCGTTATTTTCTTGAAAAATTAGAAAAAGTATTTTTTTACGTGAAAAAAATGCTAAAAAAATAGGGGGTTCCCACTTTGTTTTGGATATATCTTGCACATAGTAAGGAACTAAAATAATTTTTTTTGCTTATTAGAGTCCTCAATAGGGCTACAGAATTCAGGCAAAGTTTCATTAAAAATGAATAAGCCTTTTCAGATTTATAAGCAAAAGTATTGGTGTGAAGTTAGATTCCGCCGGGGACCCACTTCACACGCTCAGTACTCAGGCACATGAGGGGCTACAAAATTTAGGTTTGCGGTTTTGGAGGACTACAAAATTCTACTTTATTCCCACATAAAGTTTGAACCCCAACTCGTTAGGTCGGAATCCTACTTCACGGACACGCTGGAAGTTTCTCAGACATTTTGAGTAAATTGTATTTAATTTCAAGTTTTTAGATTGAAAGAAGACTTGTTTGTTGAATTAAATTTAAGTTAAATTCATGCTATGGATTTATATTCTCTTTGTCATGGTCAAAACTTGCAATCGTTTTTTCGACACTTCTACTTATCCAATCGAGCTGAAATTTCTCATGCACACGTATTTTGGATGACAATACAATATTTTAGCATTTTGGAATCACAAAAATTTCAGTTTGAATTTAAAAAACCGTTAAATTTATTTTTATTATTAGTATTTAAATATTTTAAATTAAACAAAGTTTCAGCAAAAGATTATGACTTAATGTTCTATCTTTATCTAAAAATATCCAAAAATAATGAAGAAAATTTGTTAAGTAAGCATTAATTTTCAATGTCAAAAAAATTTTTTTTTGAATCAGTGTCGATATTTTTCGACACTGAGGTGTCCGTAGCATGGTAAAATTCTTCAGGAAGTAAGTCCTTCTTTGATAATGATTTTTAGAAGTGAATTCCAAAACTTCATCTAAAATATTCCAAATTATTTCAATTTCAAAATATTTCGAGAATTTTTTATATTGAATCCATAAAAAATCCAATAAAAATTTTTATGAGCTAATCTGTAAATAAAAATGAGATCACAAAAGTCTGGCTATAAAAGAGTTTTTTTTTTGTGATTTTAATTCTCTTTCCGGTTTGGTTTAAGAGATTCTTAATTATCGCTTTATATTCTGGTCTGAAACAATTTACACATTTTTGTTACGAATTTCTTAGAGATAAAGAAGAATTTTTCTTTAGAATATTAATAAAGTATAAAATCTCTTATTGTTTGAATATAAAGGAATCTTGTAACGTGCGTACAAAGGCTTAAAATAGTATTTAGTTTGACGTAAGCTAGCAAAGATCAGTTACCTTCAACCTTTAAATGACCGCAAAATATTCTTTCTTTAAGCTTATTTTTAGTGTTTTGTCTGACTTGCTCACGTAGGTTTTGTGTCGAAGTTCTTGCAAAATGTATACTTGATATTATTTAAAGATCGTGAGTATTGATGGATTTATGGGCAAATCTGCAGATGCAATTTTTGCAGTAAGATTATTATTTCTTGAAATTTTCAAAATTTCCTTATTATCTGCAGTTCTTTCAACATTTATTTAGTAAAGCTGTTGGTATAAATAAACTGCACGATTATAATGTAATTAAAAGTGACTTAATGTTTATTTAATAAGAGACGATGTTGTCTCGCTTGAGTTATAATGAATACTGACTTTTACATAGAGAGGGGAAAACAACTTAAAAAGGGGAAGTCAACTAATTGTAGTTGCTCTTACAATTCAAATATAAAATGACCGTTGATATACTCTCAACAAAAGCAACTTAAAATCTATCGTTTGGTGGTCAAATTAGCTTTGTTAATGGTTTAATTATGGAATTATTTGAGTTTAAAAATGTTTCTCAGTGGTTTTTACGAAAATTTGATTTAATTTTTCATTTTCAATTTTTCGACTAAATACACATTTAAGAGACATGAAACGATATATATTCTATTTTCGCTCATTAGAGCTTTACATTGTTAACTTTTTTGTTCCAAATAAATACTTAATTCAAGAGATAATTAAGAAAAATAGTGGTTTTTTCAACTGTAATTTTTGAAAGCACAATTTATTTGTTTACAAAATAAAAACATAATTTATGCAAGAACTAGTCTCCTTTCGTTGTTAAATAATGATTAAAGCATATAAAGAATTGAAGAATAGAACAAAATATATTTTAAGTGAATAATTAGCGAAAAAAAGCTGATTTAAAAAGTTTTGTGTCAAAATTTTTCAGTACCGATAATTCGTAGATTTGCCCTTATTTAAATGTATTTTTTCTATATTTAAAAGTTTTTTTACGGCTTCAGACTTTGAGCAAAAATTTAAATGAAAATTGTTATTCGAGCGGAAATTTTACACACACATCGATGTTTGAATAATAAAAACAATAATAATTTGTTGAAAAGAGCAAGTGCAACTGAGAATGCAAATGCTTTGTTTGCAAATACGAAAGAAAACAGTGTCTAGGGATGTTAACATCGTTAGTTATGCTTCATATAAATTTTTTCTGATTTTATCACAAAATTTGTTACGGGGTCAAAAATGATCATTTTTGCATTACGAAATATCCAATCGATCCCTTAGTGATGTGTCAAATTAATTATCAAGCACATGCAAACTTGTGAAACATGAATTCAATGGTGTTATTTTTCACACAGTTATATGACTCCATTATCAATTTGCAACTAAGTTGGATTCGCTTAAATTTTCCATGGTGCTAAAGTATAAATTAGTTTTCGAATACTTTTTAATAGAAACTATCTAACGAAATTTGTAAAAAAAGGTCGATTTTAGTTTTGAAAACTTTAAATTTCAAACTTCAATAAAATGTAAGACATATGACATTTATAAAAAAATAGCAAGGTCACATAAGTTAACGCAAATAAAATTGCTCTCAATTTTTTATTAAGCTTTATTAAAATTTTAAATTGATAAAACTTATGGTGACCATTCACTTTTTGTAAGAAGAATCTGGACAATTTTAAATTGCTAGTTTAATATCACATTATTATTAATATCTTTTAAAAACTTTAAAATGAAACAAATGTCGTTTCTATTGCATCAAATGGTATTTGATTAGTTCTTCTAGATTCAGTTATTTTTAGTGAGAAAAAACGCAGGACAATTGAAAATGAATATTTAATCATCATGAATGATTTTTCAGGAGATTTTTTTTGTATTCTGAATTTTGTCACATATTTTTAGTATATCTATTAAAAAAGTACGGAAAAATAAAATAAGTTAAAGATTTGAACCCATGACTTTAATTTCTTGCCTAAAAAATCGTTTAATCCTTTGAAAATTTCAAAAATTTCGAAATACAGAAGAATTTTGAATAAACACATGATGATGTACATTTCATGAAAATACAGGACTGTCCATTAAAAAAATATGCAGATGGTACCCCTATTCAATTTGTAATATATACATGAAAAAATAATTAAATAAATAAAATATAAATGTGCAAAGTCAAAAGTGAATAAAGTTAAAGGTTTATAAAAGTAAGTATTTTAAAATATGTGCATATTTAGTTAACAGCATTTGCTTACTGAATTTTAATAATGAATTTCAAATTTCTCTCAGAATTATTTAATGCATTAAAATTCTTTTTTATCTGCATAAAAAAATTAATTCAAGATTAAATGTGACACAGGATTCGACGTATCAACCGGAATGTTATCCAATTCATGATTTTGAAAATTAGGAAATATTTTGGATAGAAACTTTTAAAAATCATTGCGAATAACAATTTTTAATTCATTTTAATTTATAATCAGGTAATTAAAAGTTAAATTATTCGAAATTGTCAAATATAATATCAAAGTCAAATAAGAAATTAAATTGTTTCACTAATTTGCATTTTTATTTGGTTCAGGTTTCTGTATTTTAATAATGACTGAACATCGCCTTTTGATCGAAAAGCGTGAAGCGTCCCGATTATAGCGTGAAAAAAGTTAATATTAATAATGATTTTAATAAAAAATTTGCAGACACACCGTTACCAAAATCATTTTGTTGAAGTCCAATAGAAAAGAAGCATTTAATTTCAAGGATCTTCAAATTTTATGATTTAATATTTCTTCAGCTGTTCCAACATATAACATCATACATGCTTTTGTCACACGAGGGAAATAGTTTGATAAATCCCCTCCCTTCAACAAAAAAATTTCTTCAACTAACTAGAAGTTTCAAGAACATGTTCAAGAAGACATGCTCTAAATTTTTTCCCATACATAGATTTTGCAAATATATAAAATACACCCCTGGTTTGAGTATAACTGAAAAGATGTATTACACATAAAGTGTATTATAATTCGACAATTTCATTTATATTGGAAATCATTCTTATAAAATAGCAAAATTTAGAAATATGTTAAATAAAAAGACAAACTCAGCATATTAAAAGATTTTAATGTGATTCTTAACAAAGTATATTTTTTTTGAAATTCTTCTTTATTTCTATATTTTTAGTATGTACCAAAAATATACATTTTCTTGAGGTTGGTTTTTAAGGAACCAGACTTGAAGTCTTTTCGTCACTTAGTTTTGGTTTTTAATTTGAACTGTTTTTGCTTTATTCAGAATTTTGAGCTGCAAGACGAATGTTGAAATTCGCTTGCAATTTTCTGACGTACTCCTCGATAGAGGGTACTTTTGCTTCTGTATGTAGATCTTTGATCTTTTCATATCTTGATTTGTTGAGAACGATTCTCAGGAATTTGTTTTGTAAAACTTGAAGTTTTTGAAGATGAGTTTTTGCCATGCTTTCAAAAGCTGGACAACCGTACGTGAAGATCGGTCTGATGGCTAGCTTGTAGATGAGAAGTTTGTTACGAACGTCGAGTTGTGAATTTCTGCTGATTAGCGGATACAGAAATCTGAGTGCAGTGTGAGCTCTGTTACTCACGTACTCCACATGCTGCTTTAGAGTCACTCTCTTGTCGATGACGATTCCCAAATATTTTACTTCATTTTCCCACTTGATGTTTTCGTTGAGGAATTTGATGTTGTTTCTTGGAAGTTGCCTAGAGTATCTATTTGTGATGAATAAAGCTTGAGTCTTCTGTTTGTTTAGATTTATCTTCCATTTGTCCATGTATTGTTGGACTCTTCTTCCTGTGTGTTGAAGGTGTGTCACTATATCTACAGAATGATACAACGCTGTTTCTAATAAATTAAGTCAAATATTTTAGTAATTCCTGAAGGAGAAGTTGGAAATTTTTCAAGACCAAGTTTTGGACTTAAAAAATGAAAGAGTTAGAGAGCAATTGTACTCATTTCTATCATTGGGAGAGAGTCATTATTAAAAACTTGAAGAGAGAATTTTCTGAGAGAAAATTCTTCAGTTCTCAAAAAACATTTCAGTTCTACTGTGAATTTCAATAGAAACAGTCACGTGTGCACCTAAATATAAGACTTAAATTAGTTTACGTTATCTGTTGAATTAATATATTTATTAAAAACGTTTTTCACTGTATAAAAATTAAAATGTGGGTACGTAGCATATGAAATGTTAAAAAATATTTTTTATTTTTAATTTAAAATAACATATGCGTAGCAATGTCTAAAAATTTAAGAACATTTGGCATACTTTTAGATGTTAGCAGTTAAGAACGTGTTTTATTTTTTGCTTAAAGATTCTTCATGCTTTATAAGAATTCAATACGTTAAGAAAATTCTTCTATATTCAATATTCAAAATATAAAAAATGTGTTGACAAAGCTGATCAATATAGTAATTATTTTTTTTTGTTTTAGGTAAATTGTTGCAATTTAAAATTAACTTCTTAATGGATATCTTGAATAATTCATTAGAATGGTGATCAGCTGGATATTTTATAGGACTACCTTGTTTTTTGGAATTTGTCCTGTATCCTGTTTTAGCCTGTAAATTTTTTAAAAAGAAAGCTCATAACCAAAAACAAAATAATTATGTTTTGACAACGTGAAAAAAAAATCTTTTTGAAGGCACTGATTCGAATCCTAATTTTATTAGTAAATAACACAATTTAAAGAGTTTTTTAATAAAAAGCTGCAGAATGGTTCAGAAGTATCCATATATTAGAAAATTGTAAATGTTTGGTCACCCTATCCATGAGCTGTGTCAGAAAACACATTAAATATGATCATCACCGGTAAAACAATTGTTATTTTCACACTAAAATGATGAAGTAAAACTATTTACTGAAAAAATATTTGATAAGTCCCATATTTTAACTAACTAGAGTGTCATATTTTATAAATTTATTTAAAATTGTTGATACTATTTTGTATTAGATTCTATTTACATAACAAAAAAACCTAAAACATGTGAAAAATTTCATAACGTGTAGATTAAATTAACACATGTGGTTTATGTTATCTCTCCTAGCATGTGAATTGTTTCTTTTTTCTACATAATACGTTCAGGGGCGTATTCAGAAATTTTTCGAAGGAGGTTTGAATTTTTTGTATCAACATTAATAAAGCATTACAATTCAAAATATTTAACGAAAGTATCAAATTAAATAATGCGCTCACTCTGAATTAATCGCGAAAAATTCCCAAAAAATTCCTAGAACTTTCTGAAATAAAAAGGGAGTTTATTACCTTTACTCCTCTAAAAAATATTGAGGCGTTGATTTAAACGTTATAATATCACATATCGTAGGCATAAACATGAGAATATGTAATAAGAATATTATAAGGTGAAATCCGATCCACTCCTTTAATGACATTACTGCCTGAAGCCTACAAAGAAAAGCTGTTAGCTTCATTTTCATTGCATATGATTCTAAAAACGACAAGTAAACTATTTCACATGCCGAGTCTCGAAATTATTCGCTGCTGTAATTAAGAACTGAAGATCTAAACCACTGAGCCAATTCAGCTCACTTCTTGACATGATATATCAGAAATTTCAACGGATTCTGAAATTATGTGATGAGGAACTTAGGAACTTCTCAAGATTTCTTTTAAAAACATGTTTGTCAATAAATTTTTTTGAGTGTTAACGCGTTAAAGTTAAATTTTCAGTTCATAAATATACTGTAGCGTTGAAATTGGGCCACATTTGTATCTAAAAAAATATTTATTTACCAATTTCTTAATCAAAAACCCTCGAAATGAACCATAAAAATTAAATATAAAGTCAATTAATTATCTGAACTCTACTAAATGCTTTATGAAGAATTATTTTTTTAAAAATATCATAGATTTATAGAGTGACCTGATTTTTTGTTGGTGAAAATCCGAAAAATGAAGGAAAATCTGAAATTTAACTCAAATTTCGTGACCGTTTTAAAAAATCTGGGACAATCCTGAAAAATAACGAGTGCATAGCCAGCCTTTGGACTCATCAATCTTAATGATGATGAAAATTTTATCTATTAAAAAATAATCAGAAATTGTTTATCGATAATTAAGCCACATTCCAAAGCAATGCATCAAAAGCAGAACTAAGTTGCCTTCTTTGTATGCTTTGTTTAAAGACATTGTTAATATTTAAAAAGAATCCTATTTGTTATGTCTGAACGATAAGAAAAACATATCTTGTTATTGTAATGAGATCATATTGTAAACTCAAAAACATTCTTTAATTACTGAGAAAAATAATTACTCATTTTTATAATCTAGCATGAACTTGTTGCTCTTTGTAAACGTGTGACGAGATCATAAAATTTTTGTTTATGAATATAGAGAAAATGAGAGAAAGTACAAGAGTTCATGTTTGTTTTACTTTGTTTTGAATATTTTATAATCTTTTTAACTGTCAAAACATTGAACTAAAAGTGAATTTTAAACAACAAATTAAATAAGAGACATAACAAGAAAAATATTCCAATTATTTAATTTTAAATTTAAGATAAAAGCTAAAATCAATAATTTTTAAAATAATTGTTGATATTATTAAACAGTTTGTTATATTTATTCTATTTTCAGAATCTTAAATGCTACTCGATCTCCCTGAAGATATTTGGCTTCATGTATTTGACTACTTCGACTTTGAAACCCTATGGATGCTGATCTTACTATCACAACAGTAAGTGCATCATAAATTTATATATTTTCATGAAAAGCTGGAAACTAAATCAATGAAGTATAGTTTTATTAAAAGTTTGAAATTATTATTAATTTAAAAGTAAGCCAACTACATAAAAGATTTTAAAAATGAGCTAAAAGTTCAAGAAAATGTCAAAGGTTTAAAAACATATTTCCTTTTATTTTGTCCTTTATTGATATGGCAGTTATTTAGCGGTCGCTTGAGATTTAAATTCAAATCTAAGCGAGTTCATAATTTGTCTTCTGTACAGAGAAATTTCGTAGTTTTTAGCCCCTTGACCATTAAAGTGCGGGAAATTTCTCACAAAATTGTTTTTTCTACGTCAACCTTCGACGAAGTAAGACGTCTCAGTAAATACTCCTGGATCTGTTTGAAAAATAATCCCATTAACCCACTGGAATTGTGGAAGGAAATAAAGAAGTTAATTAAATTAACTAAACTGTGGATTATTTCTCGAACGTCAGCCATCTCATTTTCGGAACCAGTCGAGGGATTTGTTGGCGTTAGAAACATTTATCAAAATTTAAATTTTAAGGACACCTTAACAAAAATTCTAAAAAATAATTTAACTTTTTTTCCTATTTAATGTTTGCACGTGCACGACTAACGGTTTTTCTTGCATGCTAATTTAATATTTTAAAATCGTATACTTGCGGTTCGTTTTGCATGTTTTACTATTACAAGCTTTTACAGAAGCATTTATAAAAAAAGCATTGGTTTTACTGAGAATGTCGTTGAGCATTAAAAATTATAAGTTAGTAATGAATTTAAGACTTTCAAAGACTTTTATGAATTAATTATTCTTAATTTTTAGAATCAAGTAGAATGATGATTCATTTTAAGAAAGGTGAGCATCGCTTGCAGTTATAATATTTCAGAATTATTGGTTTGAATGAAGCATATTATGTGTTAATCATACTTATATTCTAATGAGAATTTTAGATGACCTCATGATAAAGCATCTTTACCCGAAAATGGTGTCAATGCCACTACAAAAATTTTCATTATTGTTTCAATTTTTGAATGTCCATGCATATTTGATTAGCTTTGCAAGAATTTTCCAAATATTACATTAGACTTGAGGAAAAAAGATCCTATAGTTAGCAAATCGTGAGCAAGTATTTTAGTACGAGTAATAGGGATTATTAAAATTATAGTGATTTGAGAAGCAGTGGCGTGCAGAATTACTCTACAAAAAAAGGTTACAATCCGAAAAAAATATTTAAATTTGCTAGATTTTTTCAATTGAAAGAAAATTTCCCTTCCAAAAATTCTTAATGAAAAGAATTTCAGAATTCTTGCTTATGCTATATTCCTTTTTCATTTCAGATGGGCTCGGTATATTGGAAACTCCGCGAAACTCATGTTGAAGCACCAGTTTGCATTAACAGCAGAAACATGTGAATTATTGAAGGATCATAAGTATTTATCACAAATTCCATTTCGGAATATTTCAATTAAGTGCTTTAAAGGCTATGATCAACTGAGAAAGTTCACTAAAATCCTCAAGCACATGAAAGGTTCCATCGAGATTTTAGAGCTTGAAGATTTCAAGAGGAATCAAATCAGAGAAGTTTTGGATCTCTTTGAAGGCTGCTCAAAGTTAAGGATTTTAAAAATCAAAAATTGCATGATATACGAGGAAGTCACGTTTCAACATTTGGCGGCAATGCCTTCATTAAAAGAAGTTTCCTTCGAAAAATGTGACGGAAACTTTTTCAAATTATTTCATCGACAAGAAGCTATCATCAAGATCACAGTTCGAAATCCTGACTGGACCTGGAACGGCTTCTCACATGATGATTTCAACGATTTGGTGAAGGCTTTGCCAAATATTGACACCATCGTAATGGACGGTACAGGAACAGGAAGTTATTTCGATTGTGACTATTTCCCATACAAGATAAGAAGGTTGGAAACATCAATGATCACTTTCCATTGGTACATTGGGATTAAAACTGCAAGAAAAACATTTTTGGAGACACAAAAGTCATTTTTGAAGGAGCTGATCATACATAAGCTTCCATATGACTTTGATGGTGGAAAAGTTCTTAAATTTATTATCGAGCAAATGGGCTTAGATCGATTCTATTATGGCAAAATCCCGTTGATTTATGACCGTCAAATCCAACCTGTTCAGGAGTTTATGGCAAATGAGATTCAGTTATGCGCTATGTATGAAATGTTTCGACAATTTCCAAGTAAGTGATATTCATTCTTAATATGTATATGACATTTAAAATGTCAGCTTGTGTTTAACAATTTTTTAAAAACTTATAACTTTATTATAAATTTTGAGAATTGTTTTCTTTTTCTATTTTATGTTAGCTAGAAATAATTGTTCCCATACGTCAACAGCAAACAGCATGTCGCTAATATTATTAATGATTTGCTTTTAGCGTATTTTCTTTAGAAGACAACGCGCTTAAAGGTCCACTTTGGCCGGCTGGAACGCTTAAATTAACTTTTCTTCAAAAAAGGCTTACGTTTTACGTATGTATTTTTTACGTAAAACTTAAATAGAAGACTTTTCTTACAATCCTCAGATCATGAGTTCGAGCCCCGCTCCGAGCAACTTTTTTACACTTTTTTGACGTATTATGATATTTTATGATTTAAATATAAATAACTATATTTTTTTGAGTCATAAAACAGTAAAAAAGTAGATTTTTCATAAATTTTATTTTCTCTAACTGCAAATTTATTAAAAAAAATAGTAGAATCATACAAATGTTGCTAACAGTACTTGTTATTTATAAGTGGTGGATTTAATTTGTATTAAAACATTACAAATGCTTTAAAGTTTGGTACACCGTACTTTTTTTGTAATCAATTTAAGACTATCTAACTTAATTTCACCCAATTAAGTTGGAATTAGGCATGTAGGCTTTGAATTATGGATTTATTTACTGATCTACACGAGGAGAATACGCTGTGATGGATAACACGAGGATTTTTGAATACCTGGACAGAATTTCCCCATTTTTTATAATTTCCCTTTTAAAAAGTTGCAAAATTTAATAATTTGAAATCTAATTAAATTATCTTTTATTCTTTATTTTTCTTCATTTAGCAATCAAAAGCTTGAAACTTCATTTATCACAAACGGATGTAGATAGCAGTGAAATTGAGAGAGTTATCAACCCACGAACGGATTTATTTCGAAATGCTGACAATCTTGAAGTTTTTGACAACAGTGGATACAGAAGAATCCTTGGAATATTTTTGGGACTTTTTAAAAATTTCCGAAATATCAAGAGAATAAAAATTCAAAGTCCAGACAGGAATATCAATGTTTTATTACAGGAATTCCTTCCTGTTATGATAAATTTGAGTGAAATTTATATCGATTCGAAGGCACCGAGAGAAGATGAAAGGTTGAATATTATCAGAAATCATGTCCCAAACTTGACTAAATTGTGGGTTGATGCTGAATATGTTCAGCAAGCAAAAAACTTGTTTGGCAATGGCGTCGATGTAAACGAAGCGGAAACACAGAATTATTCCTAAACATAATTAGAACTTTCCTCTTAGTTAATAGAATTTCGCGTTATAGATTTATTAATGCAGCATATTGGTGCAAGGTGGAACATTTTTCATCATGGATGTACTGTCATAGTGACCAGGTTGTAAATTTAATAAAAAACATAAAATTTACAATTTGGTCAACACATCAGTGCTTCTATGAAGAAGAAAGTTCCACCTTGCACCAACATGCAAAATGTATAATATACTTTGAATTACGGACTGTGATATTTAGTGCCAAATTTTTTACAACTTATTTATTCTTAAATTTGAAATTCATACCTTCAAAAACTGAAAAAACTTTACGCTTAAATTTCTTGGCTGTGAAACTAAACCAAAGACTTAATGAGAAATCAGAATGTGATATAATCTATAAAAATGAATTTAAAATTTATAAGGAGCATGGAGTAAAAATGGAAATTTGTCCCAAGGCTCCCGCAGATATTATAATCTGCGGGAGCCTTGATTTCTCCAAAGATTATTGACATGAGTCTAAAGTCCTAGTTTCACCTACTCGTGGTTAGACTTGTTAATTGGCTGTTGTTATTGCCAAGAGCTAAGAAACGGGCACACATTTAATTGGAAAATAGTTTTTAATACCAAACTAGTAATGAAGCGATCACGCTTCATGGGCATATTCACACCGTTTCAAATTTTTTCATTCATAGCTTAGTATTATGTTACTAACAAAACTTACGAAAAATCGTAAAGTTTTAGCTTATTTAGTCAAAAATTACAAAGTTTGTATGAAAATTAGTTTGGTGTAGCTTTTTGCCACTCGAAATTCAAAATGATGTAGGTTCCATATTCAGGAACAACTAAGGAACCTACATACCAAATTTCAGCTCATTTGGTCAAAGTTAAAGCAAAAATCAATTTGGCGTAGCTTCTAGCCTCTCGAAATCCAAAATGGGGTCGGTTCCATATTCAGCCACAGCTAAGGAACCTACGTACCAAATTTCAGCTCATTTGGTCAAAATTAAAGCAAAAATCAATTTGGCGTAGCTTCTAGCCTCTCGAAATCCAAAATGGTGTCGGTTCCATATTCAGGCACAGCTAAGGAACCTACATACCAAATTTCAGCTCATTTGATCAAAGTTAAAGCAAAAATCAATTTGGCGTAGCTTCTAGCCCCTCGAAATCCAAAATGGCGTCGGTTCCATATTCAGTCACAGCTAAGGAACCTACATACCAAATTTCAGCTCATTTGGTCAAAGTTAAAGCAAAAATCAATTAGGCGTAGCTTCTAGCCCCTCGAAATCCAAAATGGCGTCGGTTCCATATTCAGGCACAGCTAAGGAACCTACATACCAAATTTCAGCTTAATTGGTCAAAGTTAAAGCAAAAATCAATTTGGCGTAGCTTCTAGCCTCTCGAAATCCAAAATGGCGTCGGTTCCATATTCAGGCACAGCTAAGGAACCTACATACCAAATTTCAGCTCAATTGGTCAAAGTTAAAGCAAAAATCAATTTGGCGTAGCTTCTAGCCCCTCGAAATCCAAAATGGCGTTGGTTCCATATTCAGGCACAGCTAAGGAACCTACATACCAAATTTCAGCTCAATTGGTCAAAGTTAAAGCAAAAATCAATTAGGCGTAGCTTCTAGCCCCTCGAAATCCAAAATGGCGTCGGTTCCATATTCAGGCACAGCTAAGGAACCTACATACCAAATTTCAGCTCAATTGGTCAAAGTTAAAGCAAAAATCAATTTGGCGTAGCTTCTAGCCCCTCGAAATCCAAAATGGCGTCGGTTCCATATTCAGGCACAGCTAAGGAACCTACATACCAAATTTCAGCTCATTTGGTCAAAGTTAAAGCAAAAATCAATTAGGCGTAGCTTCTAGCCCCTCGAAATCCAAAATGGCGTCGGTTCCATATTCAGGCACAGCTAAGGAACCTACATACCAAATTTCAGCTTAATTGGTCAAAGTTAAAGCAAAAATCAATTTGGCGTAGCTTCTAGCCCCTCGAAATCCAAAATGGCGTCGGTTCCATATTAAGCCACAACTAAGGAACCTACATACCAAATTTCAGCTCAATTGGTCAAAGTTAAAGCAAAAATCAATTTGGCGTAGCTTCTAGCCCCTCGAAATCCAAAATGGCGTTGGTTCCATATTCAGGCACAGCTAAGGAACCTACATACCAAATTTCAGCTCAATTGGTCAAAGTTAAAGCAAAAATCAATTAGGCGTAGCTTCTAGCCCCTCGAAATCCAAAATGGCGTCGGTTCCATATTCAGGCACAGCTAAGGAACCTACATACCAAATTTCAGCTCAATTGGTCAAAGTTAAAGCAAAAATCAATTTGGCGTAGCTTCTAGCCCCTCGAAATCCAAAATGGCGTCGGTTCCATATTCAGGCACAGCTAAGGAACCTACATACCAAATTTCAGCTCATTTGGTCAAAGTTAAAGCAAAAATCAATTAGGCGTAGCTTCTAGCCCCTCGAAATCCAAAATGGCGTCGGTTCCATATTCAGGCACAGCTAAGGAACCTACATACCAAATTTCAGCTTAATTGGTCAAAGTTAAAGCAAAAATCAATTTGGCGTAGCTTCTAGCCCCTCGAAATCCAAAATGGCGTCGGTTCCATATTAAGCCACAACTAAGGAACCTACATACCAAATTTCAGCTCATTTGGTCAAAATATTCATTTTCTATGAAAAAAAAATGCGTTTTGCAATAATCGGCTATAATTTTAACTCAGAAACGTAGTTTTTCGTTCCTTGTGCCTTACTGGCTGCATCTCATGACTCCAAAAACTATACAGTTCTTGCCATACTCGATATCTATCAAATGCAAAAACCGGAAGTCTTAATATTGAGTTTGAATCGAGTTATCGCGGAACGTAACTAACTAACTAACTTGCTAAAGGACAGAAATTTTAGGCACAGACTTTCCATACTGAATACTATGGGTCGATTCCGTTGGTGTGAATATGATTAGTAATGAAGCGATCACGCTTCATGTCTTGAAAAATTTTCGTTAATAGCTCAGTATCATGTTAATAACACGAATTACGTTGAAAACAAAATGGAAGCTAAAAATAAGCAGAAATTAATATTGATGCACTGTGCATCAAAAAAAATAAGAAAAATTAATATTGATGCACTGTGCATCAAAAAAATAAGAAAAATTAATATTGATGCACAGTGCATCAAAAAAATAAGAAAATTTAATATTGATGCACTGTGCATCAAAAAAATAAGAAAAAATAAAATTGATGCACAGTGCATCAAAAAAATAAGAAAAATTAATATTGATGCACAGTGCATCAAAAAAATAAGAAAAATTAATATTGATGCACAGTGCATCAAAAAAATAAGAAAAATTAATATTGATGCACAGTGCATCAAAAAAATAAGAAAATTTAATATTGATGCACTGTGCATCAAAAAAATAAGAAAATTTAATATTGATGCACTGTGCATCCATTTTTTTCCAAAATGGCGTCGGTTCCATATTCAGGCACAGCTAGGGAACCTACATACCAAATTTCAGCTCATTTGGTCAAAATATTCCTTTTCTATGAAAAAAAAAAAGTGTTTTGCAATAATCGGCTATAATTTGACCAAAAATAGCACCTTTTCGTTCCGTGTGCCTTACTGGAAGCATCTCATGACTCCAAAAACTATACAGCTCTTGCCATACACAATATCTATCAGATGCAAAAAACCAGAAGTCTTAATATTGAGTTTGAATCGAGTTATCGCACCGATTAACTAACTTGCTAACTTGCTAACTTGCTAACTTGCTAAATGACAGAAAGCGTTTTTTTGCGATTTCTCGGCACTGGAAGCACCAATCGAGATGCAGTTTTCACTGTTAAATTGGTAATTTTAGGCACAGACTTTCCATACTGAACACTATGGGTCGATTCCGTAAGCCTGAAGCAGCAAGTCCAAAAAAGTAGTTTCACTGAAATACCAAAAACAATATATTCACACACAATTAAAATTGGTGTGAATATGAAATATATAATAATTTAGAAAACATGAATTGATTGACCGATTGGCATAAATATACAAAACCGGCTTTATTATCTATTTTATAGCATAAATGTCATTGTAACCGTAATTAAAAGTATACTGAATTTAAACTTTTTTCTTATCCACTTAAAATTAATTTACTGTAGAGTAACCACTGGCGTAGAAAGAAATATTTTAAAGGGTGACTAAAAATTTTATTTTAAAAATTCACCACTAATTTAAAATTTTAATTATTTCAAACTCTAACCATGAGAAAACTTCAAGGAAAAATTTAAAAATTTCAAAAAATGTTAGAATTTTGTACTGAGTTTAATTTTGAGCCATAAAGCTCTAAGGTCAACCCTGAAAGTAACTATCATAATTTTATATGAATTTGTTGTTTACACATATTAAAAATTAAATTTTTAATCCACAGAAAAGAACTAATAAAGAAATAAAAATTAATTTACGATTTCTTTTTTAAAGTAGCTTTTCTTGCTAAATTTCAAAAGAATATATGAAATTTCAGAATGTTTAAATGAAAAAGTTTGAAAAAGAAACTGCTTCCAAATATGTTTTATAAGCTGTGCGAGCTTTTAAATATTTTGTAGAGTTGAAAGAGCTTTTAATTTAAAAAAAATTTATACGGTCTAGGTATCTTTTGTGTGAATTGTATAAACATCTGTTTTATCGATACATCTAAATTAAATTAACGGAACTTAATTAATCAAACTGAAAAACCGTTAAAGGGAAATTTATAACATCAAGGTGAGTTTAAATAATAATTTTTTTATAAAAAACACACAAAATAAAGGGTTTTTGTAAGCTAAATATGTCAAAAATTATATTAAAGAGACTTCAAACTGCAGACAAGTCGGATGTAAGTAACAGATCTTTAATAAATATCTTAAGATATTCTCTTTCAAATTAATCCTACTTTAAATTAATACAATTTCGATGTTATAGTTAAAGAAAATTAATTTTTTGCTATCGAGAACTTAGCGTCATTTTTTCTTACGAAAAATTTAAATTGTATTCTCATAGATAATCTAGCAAAAATGTCAGAACAAGGAGAAACAAAGATGACATTGGATGGTAAGAACTAATCGTAGCCATAATACTAACAGATTATATTTTAAATATCTAATTAAGTATGCTTAAGGCTTTTAGAAATTTTTGTTGTGTAAAGTGCTCTGTGAGCTTATTAGATTTTTTTTTAAAATCAGGACAGTGACGTAGTAAAAGAAGGACTGCAGCAAAATGGATTCCATAAAAAGAAGGCCGACTTTTTACGCAAAAATCATGCGTTTTGCTTTGAATCAAAATCAAAATTTCATGAATATTTTTTAAAAAGTACTAAAACTTGCCAAAAGATAAATTTATCCCTGAATTCACAAAAAAAATCCTAAATGTTATAAGTTTTATTTTGTCGCACTCATTTAAGGTTGAAATCTGAACATGTCTCATTTTTCTGTCAAAAGTCGATGGCCAGCATCATAATAAGGGATATAAATTTAAAGCATGATTAAAATAAATTTTAATGTTTAGTTTTATTTTGTTCCGGTAGTCAAAACTCTTTACTACGCTGCTAATCCAGATTTTAAATATATATAAAAAGCTTTACCCTTCATGATTGGTGGTAAAAATATAACTTAATTCTGAATTAGTTGCTTATTAACATATCTAATCTGAGACTCAATTACAAACTATTAAATGTGGCTTTATGTGTTGTTTTTTTCCGCATTTTTCATGTATCATCTGGTGAGACGTGGTGAGAATTTTAGAAGAAGAATTTCATTAAATGTTTGAAATACACTAAAAATTGTAAAATTGTACTAAATTTAATTATTTTTACTCAAAATGACAGACATTAAAAATAATCGTGAAGATACTATGGAAGCAACAGTCGCAGTGCACGTAGTACAGAAAAGTATAGTAAGTGAAAAATATTAGATGATCGAAATTTTAATTTGTCAATTTGTCATACTCCCTTGTATAATAATTCAGAATTTATTTATTTTTGACATTTATTAACTAAGTGTGAGAATTAATTATTTTATTTTTCATTTAAGGATGAGATTGTAGTCGAACAGCTTTTTGAGTCTGGTTTCTTGACCCATCAAGACAAAAGGAATTTAATGATGACAAAAGAAGCTTACCGAAATGCATTTTATAATTGTCATAAAAATATGAAAAATATGTTGATCAACATTAAGGAACCCTTCGAAATTCACAATTTAAGATCATTGTTGAAAAAGTTTGGATCATTTATTAAAAATATATCGATCAACACTGACATGAAACTAAAGGATTCTTTGCGTTATGTATCAAAATATTGCAAAAAAATGAAGAAACTTTCTATAAAATCTAGGGACTATAAAATTGATTCAAAATATACAAATAATATAACCGATCTTAATCAACTTCACATTAGTTTAACTGAAATGAGCGACGAAAATG
This sequence comes from Chironomus tentans, assembly GCA_963573255.1. NCBI lineage: Eukaryota > Metazoa > Arthropoda > Insecta > Diptera > Chironomidae > Chironomus > Chironomus tentans. Next base: position 8,388,156 of record OY754305.1, read on the forward strand.
CAGTCCAAAAATTGATTTCAAATAAGAAGAGTTTGAAAAGATTATCCCTAGAAGTTGAGTCATCAATTGTTGGCGACATTTTGCTATCCAATTCAGAAAACATAGAATCTTCATTGAACGAATTCTCATATTCTGTGAAAAGTGCTGAATACGATAATGTTCGAGAATTTTTGAAAAACCAAAAAAGTTTGGAAAAACTTGTGATTGGAAACAATTTACCAGATGATTTGTTCAACATCCAGCACACAAATGAAGATGAGAATGTCTTTCTAAAAATAGAAAGTTTAAAACAGTTTAAGGACAGAAGAAACATCACAAATGTAAATGATATCAAAAATAATTTTGAATTCATTACAACTCTCAAAGCTGTGTCGATTAATGTAGAAGAGTTGACATTTTTACGATTACATACACTGAAAATTGACAACGCGAGATTCCATGATCTAAAAAATCTTTTCCTTCCTCTATTAAAAGTCTTAAAAATTAAAAAACTTCCATATTGTGATGGTTATTTTGATGAAGTAATGCACTCAATTAACAGCGTTGAAACTTTCATTATCGAATCTGTAAAAAGTTCTGTCGATATTGAACAAATTGTTAGCATGTTAAAATTCTTTCCGAATTTGCAAAAATTCGCATTAAGGCACGGCAGAAGTTTGAATAGTAAATACAATATGGAAGACAATGAAAGAATTGAAGCAAAAAAGCCCTTTTACAAAATTGTTGTTGATAATGCTAAAAAGGAAGTCAAAGTATCAAGCTATATAGTTAGAAACTGTGACGAAATCCTTTTGAGCTTGCAAACTACTTTCCAGGAGTTTCAATTCAAGGAATTTTGTTTTGATGATTCAACTTTAAGAACACAAAACATAACAATACATGAAAGATTTAGATTCATGAATGTGTTGGAAAATGTATTGGAAAGCTTCAAACCATCCTGTGGATTTTATAGTGACATTTCGGGAAGTGCAGCTATCAAGAATGCAATCTTTGGCAATATGAAATCCTTAACAATCCCGGGTTTTCCAGTTGATTTCAACGGCGGAAAAGTAATGAAATTTAGTATTGAATGCATGAATCTTGATTTTCTTCAATGCAAAAGTACTATTTTGATTTCGGACAAGAGAAAGAACTTTGTCGGGGGAATTTCAGTTAGCGGAAATCAAATTTCCAGTTTATATGAAATGCTCCGTCAATATAATATATGTAAGTATTTGTTTATTAAATGTTAATACTTTAAATTTAGTGCATGTCCTTGAAATTAAAAGAGCAGTTTAAATTAATTTATTCCAACCATTTCTAATTTGCTCAGGGTGTAGAAAAATTTTCAATTAAGGGACTAGACCAGAGGTCTTGGTCAGTTGATGATACTTGTTGTTCATCATACCATATTGGAAAATCAAGAACAATTTTAAATTTTAAATCTTCCTGGTCGGCTTGTGACTTAAAAATGGCCAAAAATGTAGCCCCAGGATGGTTATAACGTGACATTGTATAGATTTTTGGCAATTTTTCGTCGCGTGTCGTCCAGGCTTATAATATATTTATTTTTTAATTTGAAGTAATTTTGTTTTAATTTTTTTATTTAAGCTATCTCGACCGTAAAACTTACATTATCTAAAACTGAAATTGACTTTGATCAAATTGATATGATCAGGAACAATAATAGAGAATTATTCGATAGAATTCAAAGCTTGGAGATCAATGATGAAAGTGGAAGCAACGTTCTTTTTGGTGGTTTTTTGGGGTTTATTAAAAAATTTCGTAACATTAAAACTCTAAAAATTACCACGCGTGACCGTAGCATTGATATTTTCCTAAACGATTTGCTTCCTGGAATGATCTGTTTGGAAGAATTTCACATTAATGCAAGAACTCTGAGGCTTACGGACAGACTCAACTCAATTCATGATAACGCACGGAGGTTGCAAAATTTATGGATTAATAGCGAGTACGTTCAACAATCAACAGAGTTTTTCAGTCAGCATAATTCTATGGTTGAAGTTTATAGACTTGATTGATGTCATACAAATACCTTATTGATGATCAGCAGAATAATTAACGGACGAGCTACATTTTTAAATTCAAAACAATATTTCTTTTTTTTTGTATACATGTATATCAGAAGCATTAGCTGGAATTTTTGTGAGGAGTAAATTTTTGAGATTTTTTTGTTATCAAAAATCCTTATAAATTGTCTATGTGCCCGATGAACATAAAAACGTTTTTTTTGTAATATTGCATTAATTTTAAAAATGAAAATATTTTTTTTATCATTTCAAACAATCCAAAGGTTCAAATGATTTATTTTTGAAAATAAAAAATGTATTCTACATTTAGTTTATGTTGTTTTTTTAAAGTTATTAATAAAATTTCTTTCAGGTATATTTTAATTTGAGCATACAAAATTTAAATAAAATTATTGAAAAATATAAGAACAAATTTCATTCATGATTGCCAGTCTATTGTCATTCTTCTTGGCAACAGCTGCACCCTCTATCGTTTTAAATTCCAAGTTTTACAAATAACTACAGTTATAGTTGATTACAGTGCTCTTCTTATTTCCCGGTGTTTTATTGTGTATTATATTGTTTTATCAAATTATTGATGTTTATTTTCTTAACAGTAAGGATAATTATGTGAAACACATAAAAGTCAATATTATTTTAAATGAATACATTTTAAAAATTAAGCAATATTACATATTTAAAAATTTTCAAGCTACGACATTGTTTAAACCCCTTGAAATTAGAAGCTGCATACACAAAATTTGGAAGATTTTATTAAAAAAAATTTCGTTTTATATTAACAGATAACAATGAATATAATTGTTAAATACATATAATCGGTTGAATTAGCATGCATATTTAAATGCTATTTTTTGCGTATTATAATAAAATAATGCGCGTAATTTATGTTTAATATTTTAGAAAACGTTATTTTTATGCTCAAAATAACTTTTTATACATTGGGTCAATGAAGGAAAGTTTCTTAAATTTTACGATGCAGTGTTATTTATCTTAAGTATTAGTCAGTAATGTTAGTGACATTATATTTTCATAAATATATAGTGCTGCTGATTTATATATTTTATAATTAATTAAAATTTTGTGTTTAAATTATTTACACTTTATCAAGGATTCAACAAAATTAGACACTTTTAAGGATAAGGAGAAAATTGAGAACTACGTCTAATTTCACAGATTAATTCAAGTAATATTTTAGTTTCATAATCTCATAAAAATAACTAAGATATTCATCATATCCGTTTGAAAATATTGTTTGAATAAACAAAGGATCTTATTACAGCTCAACAGTCAACGCTACGAAAAAAATTCTTTTGAACGAGAATTATTTTTAAGAAAAAGTTTAAAATTTGCTAATTAGATATTGAAATTATAAGAAATAGATTTCTCTAAAAAGCTATCAATTTCGAATAAATTTTCTTCCCTTTTATAGATGCATCAATATGGAGCATACAAGAATAACTATTTGTCAACTCCCAGAAGAAACTTTATTGAAAATATTCTATTTTCTAAGCGATGCAGACAAATTTAATGTAATGCAATCAGGTCGATGGTAAGTATTTTCATTCATGGCATTAAATTTAATAAAAATTTGTACCCTAATTAGCATCATTGATATCAATTTACTTCAAGCTAAATAAAGTATGCTTCTTGAGCGATTTATCATTTAAAAATCCTTGCTTTGCTTTTTCACTTAGAACTGTCGACTTCTAAGAAGTTCTCGTCCTTCTCAATTTAGAATAACCTGAAAGTTTCCAAAATAGTATTTTCAAATATTAGTATTTACTTTAAATTATTAATTAAAACAATTTTCTTAAAATTTAAATTTCCAGCTTCGCAAAAATCTTCGAATCATCAAGAAAGATGATGCTAAGTTATATCCTTGAAGTTAACATTGACAAACAAAAGATTTTTTCTAATGGAGGCTACATGTCAAAACTTGCATATAGAAATGTCTCTATCAAAAACATCAAGGATGCAGAAAAATTGAGAAAATTCTCAAAAATCTTAAAAAACTTCAAAACATCCATTGAAATTTTAAAAGTTGCAGAATTTCAAAGAATTTCAAGCAAAGAGTTCATCGACCTTTTTAATGATTTTCCCAATTTACGAATCCTCAAATTAAATAAGTGCAAAATATCAGAAGAAGTTGATAATCAGGTAGTCAACTCACTTCCATGTCTTGAAGAAATTCATTTTGACAAGTGCGATGGAAACTGCTTTAAGCTGTTTAAAGGCAAATCCTCAATAAAGAAGGTTTTGGTCCGTAATGAAGATTGGACATGGAATGGATTCTCTCATGATGACTTTAATGATTTGGTTAAAACATTAGACAAACTTGATTGCATCGTGCTTGATGGAACAGGAACTGGAAGTTATTTCGATTGTGACTATTTTCCATATAAAATCCGAAAGCTGGAAACATCTTTGATCACTTTTCATTGGTATGTTGGAATTAAGACAGAAAGAGTGAAATTTTTACAAACTCAAAAAGGATTTTTAAAGGAACTAAAAATTCATAAATTGCCATACGATTTTGATGGTGGAAATGTCCTGCGATTTATTATTGAATCAATGGATTTGGAAACATTTTACTACGGCGATATTCCGCTGATTCTAAATAAAAATAAGCAAAATGTTGAAGAATTTTCAGCAATGGAAGTACAAATTACAAGCATTTATGAAATGTTTTATCAATTTCCATGTAAGTGTAATCCTTTTAATTTATTAATTTATTTTTTTAATTTTTTTTCTTCAAATTTTCTATTTTTTAAATTTTTTTTTAAATAATTTAGTTTTTAATTTGTTTAAAAAAAGTTTCTATTTTATAAATCTTTTAAAAGCATTTTTTTAATTTTTTTTACAATTTTCTATTTTATAACTTTTTTAATTTTTTAAAATATTTTTCAATTTTTTTTGTAATTTTTTAAAATATTTTTTATAACTCTCTATTTTTTAATTTAATTATTTTAATTTTCTATTTTTGACAAACTTCTATTTTCTACAATTGTTTTTTAACATTTTGAAATACGTTTTTAAGTTTTTAAGAATTTCTAAAATATTTTTTAATTTTTTATAATTTTCAATTTTTTATTTTCTTAATCTTCTAAAGTATTTTATTTAAATTTTTTATAACTTACTTTTTTAATTATTTAATAATTTTTTTAATTTTTAATAATTTTTTAAATTATTTTTTTAGATTTTAAATATTTTTAATTTACTCAAATGTTTAATAATTTTTTTTAAATTTCTCACAACAGCAATCAAAAGATTCAAGTTATTCCTAACCCAAACTGATATTGACAGCAGTTCAGTTGAGAGAATCATCAATCCAACCACAAATACTTTCGAGAACCTTCAACATTTTGAAGTCCTTGACCATAGTGGAAACAGACGTCTCTTGGGTCTGTTTTTAGGGCTCTACAAGAATTTTTATAATGTTAAAAGCATCAAAATTGAAAGCCATGATTCAAACATCAATGTCCTTCTTAATGAATTTCTTTCAAGAATGACTCAATTGGAAAGCATTGAAATTGACTCAAGAGCTCCAAATGCAGAAGAGCGATTCCAAATAATAAGAAATTTAGTTCCACAACTTAAATCATTAAAAGTTGCACCCGAATATGTACAATTGGGTTCAGATTTATTTGGTGAGGATGTTGAAGTTCGTGAAATGATTATTCAGGATTACTAAATTATATCAAAACACATCTAAAAGTTTTGGTGATTCATTGAGGAAGGGAAAAAGTTGACAAAGTCCTCTCGTCTATATGTTCATTAATATTTCCTTATATTTCAATATCTCAGAAAAATGACTCATAAATTCCAAAAAAATTTAATTAACAATATTTTAATTAAATTCATAAGTACAAAAAAAGACATTAAAAACGTAAAGTATTAACATCAGGCGAGTAGCCAGGGTGGGGGGGATTGGTGATTTGTCCCCCCAAACTTATCCATACCAAAAATTTCAAAATCCCCCCCCCCCCTCAAAAAATTTCTGGCTACGCCGCTGATTAACATGTATTTCAGATTAATTTTTGGTACAAATATTACACAAGTTAATTTTTAATAAATTTATAAATTTTAAATTTTTTTAATAAACTATCAAGAACAAAGTGAAATTTTTGTAATGGTTTTTTTGATTTTTCATGAAATTTTTGATCTTTTTGAAAAATTAATTTCATAATTTTTTAACGTTTTTTTTAAAATTTACTCATAACATATAAAGTGTTCATTTTTTAAATTTTACAAGGGCAATTTAACTTATAAAGAGTTAAAAGAGAGTGTTCTCTCTTTTTCAGTTGCATATTATAATAATTGTGGTGTGTGAACAGCATAAATACAGTGGAAAATGCCGATTTAAGGCACAAAGTGAATTTGAAATTGTCTGAATAAAGAAGAGTAGAAAATAGATCTTATAAACATCATGGAACTGAATAAGAAAATATTATAGACTTTATCTCAAATTAAAGAAATTGTAAGTTTATGACAAATTTCTTTTGTTTTTTTGCTAATTTAAATTTTGTTTTTTTCTCCTTAATTTACAATTTTTGAATAAAAGAGCCAAATAAGTCAATTTCCAAAAGTGACTCAAATTATCAAAGTCTCTCAAATTATCCTATGACACCATCTCAAATGTTGCAAAATGTCAGAACAAATAAATTCTCAGATGATCTTCAGCAATCTTCAAATTTGTTGCCAATTTTTCAAAATTCACCTGCTCTGGAAGGTAAGCAAACAAGTAATCAAATTTCAAGGACTCGAATTAATATTATTTTTTTAAAAAACAGATGAATTTAGTGTTGAGGAAGTTGAATCAGAAGTGTGCAAGCTTCTTACTCAAATGTTCAGTCATATAACAAACATTGTAATTAAGGACGATTCGGATCTGATTAATTTCCATCAAATACAAAAAAATCACGACGTACAGATCACGCCAGAAACTTCCACGCTCTCTTATGTTAGATTTGAGTATAAACAAATATTACAATCCACACTGTCTTGTTTTAGATTAAATATGATATTTGTATTTAGTTAGAAAAAAGAATTTGAAAAACCACAGTTTTTGGAAAATTATTCCTAAAATATTTTAAAACTTCAATAATTCTTTAATTAAAGCTTCATTTTAACTAAACTAAATTAAGAACAGAATGATAGCTGCTGACTTATTTTATACATAAAATAACAAAACGAATGTAAATATCAAATAGTTTTGAAGAATTTTATGAAAAAGTAAATCTACTGGAAAAAAGTAAGTTTCGTTTGCGCGACTGCAAACTTATACTCATAGAAATAATTTTACCAAACTTTAACTATTTGTATGCAAATTTTAGCCAAAAAATCGATGAAATAGCGTTTACAACATATTTGGTTAAAATTAACATTTCTGGTTAACTCAAACGACTATTAATTTTTAGGATAAAAGTTATGATCCGAAAAATATTAATTTAACTTTTGTTAAAAATAACTAAATAATTGGTAAAATTAACAAATTTTATGGTAATGACTTTAACCAAAAATTAATATTGATCAACACAGTGGATCAATATTTTTTTATGCCCAAATTTGCACTCAAAAAGTATTAATAGTTCAAAATGTTCAATAAAAATGAGATCCAGTAATCTTCCAGAGCCTCTATATAAGATCCAGTAATCATCCACAGCCTCTATATAAGATCCAGTAATCATCCAGAGCCTCTATGATAATTCAATTTTTTTAAAAAAAATCCATTTTTTTCGATTTTCAAAGTGCTGTAGAATCTCAAGATTAAGTCCAAACATAGTCATGTGGGGTATTTTTGTAAACGTCATAAAGAGTACTATAAGATAGGATACAAAGTTATATCCAGTTTGAAAAAAACCCTGGGTCGTCAGGCGTTTGAAGAAAAGTGTAATTTTTCCTAGGTTTTTCAACTTTGACAGCCTTAAAATCACTGAAAATTTCAAAATTTCCTAAAATGACTTTCCATTCCCCTGGTCGCTTGATATGTGTGACCAAATGGCAAAAAAACCAAATTTCCATATGCACATGGCTCGGCTGTGACCCTGATCACCAAATTTGTGGACAAAAAAGACGCCAAAAAACACGTTTTTCAAGGTTTTGGAACTAAAGATGATGCTTAGTGTAAAAAGTTTATATACAGAAAAATGCAGCTTTGCGAGGGCAAACTTTTAGCATCATTAGAATTTTTTTAAAGATAGTAGTTTTAATACCGTAGTAAAAAAATGTGTTTTTCGTGAAACTAAATAACTTACACGCTTTTGCGTGGAAGTTAATTCTTTTTTAATAGAAATGAAGTTTACATACTAGAACCAAATGTGATAATTTGTTTAAAAAAATATTTATGATTGTTATCTTGTTATTATTTAATAATGTTTAAACCCCAAAAATTATATTTTTTTCTCTTGCAAGTTATTCTTGAATAAAATGTTTTTTACGTTGTGATGTTAACAACAATAATTTTTTTTATTACCCAAAATATTTCAGAAATGTACTCCTTATCTTAAAATAATTTGATTAGAAATCTTTAAGGGAAATTCATTTGACAGAAAAGCCACCATTTTGATGAAAATAATGACAAAAAATTACACATGAAACCGAATTTTGTGTTGTGATTTATGATTGATTTTGAATGTTCTGATTTATTACAAAATTATTTTGTCAATAGAATACCTATCATGAAGAAATTTTGAAAAAAAAATGATTAAGAACATTTTACTAAAAATAATGGACGAAATGAAAATTTAACCATTATTAACGATTTTATCAGAAATTTGTTTGTTTTTGTTAATTTTGTCAATTTTTTTTTTGTTATTTCTACTAAAAAAGTACGGAAAAAATAAAAAAAACTAGCTTTCGTCGAGACTTGAACTCATGACTTCAAGTTTCTTGCCGGAACATTTTGTTATTTCTTTGAAATTTTCAAAAAATTTCCTAATGCAGGACAACGAAAATTTTTCTGTCCGTTGAAAAAAATATTGATTAAGATTCAACTTGGAGTCGACTTCGAGTAATCCTTAAGGTCTTTTAGAAGAGAAATTTACATAAGAATACTGAACTAAGGGGAAAATATTGTAAATTCCCAGGAAGCATTGTGAAAACTGTGAGATTTTGTTAAATTTATACTGAAAAGGATTGAAAATTATATAAATTCGCTGAATTTAAGTTTTTCCATTAATTTGATTAAAAGTGCCGCAAGAACAATAAATTTAGATTGAAAACTAAAAAAATATTTTTTGAAGCATTTTTTAAAAACAACGTCTTTTGTTGCGATTATTTGAAAAAATACTAGATCGTAAACGAAATAACGAAGTTTAAATATACAATATGATTTCATCATGTTATAACAAATATAACATATGAAAATATAACATTTTTCGTTATACATATGCGTATATCATTTAAGTGATTTGTCAGTTTTTTATTAACTCCGGCTTTCTTAAAAACTGATATTTTGCAATATTTAAGCTCATTAATTTCTAAAATAATTAAATTTAATTTTTTGTGAAAGTGTTGTGAAAGTTTTTTTTATAAAAATAATAATTAAAAAGTGAAGTTTTTACTAAAATGTGTTTTTAAACATTGATTTTTCAATAATTTTGAAATTTCAAAGTTACGTAATTCGTGTTATAAATTAAGTTGAACTGATAAGAATTTTTTGATAGTAGATAAGATAAAAAAAAGTTTAAATTTAAACTCGTTAGGCATAAAAAATAACTTTATAATATCGTAATTCGCGACATTTTTTAAAATTAACTTCTTTTGTGCCTAACTAACTAATTAACTAATCGTGCCGGAATAAAAAATAAAAATCACGACGTACAGATCACGCCAGAAACTTCCACGCTCTCTTATGTTAGATTTGAGTATAAACAAATATTACAATCCACACTGTCTTGTTTTAGATTAAATATGATATTTATATTTAGTTAGAAAAAAGAATTTGAAAACCACAGTTTTTGGAATATTATATTTTATAGATCACAGGGGTTGTCGAATCTCGCTCCGCTCGTCCGACTGTTTATAGATCACAATAGTGTCGGACTCCACTTCGCTACGCTTCGTTCGTCCAACTGTCATAGATCACAGGGATTAACCCAAATTTTTCTTACATATCCGCAGTCTTCTAACAACTTTGGAAAATTTTCACGCCTTCACTCGCTACGCTACGTTCAGGACGTAAAAATTTGTGAGCTACGCTCAACTTAGTCCAAACTACGTGAAAATTTTGTGAGCTACCGTTCGAACTATTATTACTCAAATCACCAACACTTTCTCACATATCCGCAGTCTTCTAACGACTTTGGAAAATTTTTACGTCCTGAACGTAGCGGAGCTACGCTCAATCTAATCCGAATTGTTATGTCCAAACTTCTTTTTATCTTTCATGTTAAAATTTCGCCCAAAATTAGTATTAATCTGATCCATGAATTCTGCTTTCTCGACTTTTTTACTCGTACTTGTTGATCTCACTTGCACACAGCTTTGTTATATATTGTTCATTGTTACATATCATGAAATGCAAATACCAAAGATAAATTTTCACACACTCTCTACCCAAACCAAAGCAATTTCATTTCTCACAGCCGTACACTGTTTTGTCCCCAAAAATATATTCACCGATATCAAACTATGAAACGAGTTGCATATATTTACACACTATTTTGTGCCAAAAAGTTGTACGACTATAGATTTTAGTGACAAAAATATACGTATAAAGAAAGATTTTTGCTCTTGTGAAGTATATCGACATTTCATACAAAAAAACAAAATTCACTCTTTTTTGTACTTTTTTGCTGTTTTATGACTTAGAAAAATATAATTATGCATAAATAAATCATGAAACATCATAAAGCATCAAAAAAGTGTAAAAAAGAATCATAAAAGTTCAAAAAAGTTTTTTGTCATTGGTGAGATTTGAACCCATGACATTTCGGAAAAATCAAATTATCTTCAAGAATGTCCATGAGAAAATGACATCATTGATATTGGATTATTTTCTCATATAAAAATTAATAAATTAAATTATACTATAATTAAGCATTTTTATGATTCCAAAATGCTAAAAGAATGTATTGTCATCGAGAATACACTTGTACAAAAAATTTCAGCTCAATTGGAGCATTGGAAGTGGTCGAAAAATCGATTGCAAGATTTGATCTCGACAAACAGAAAGACAGACAAGCAGACAAAAAAGCAAGTTAAGAAGAAATTAAGAAAAAAAACGTGGTAAAAACGTGGTAATATAATAAGATCCAGTTATCATCCAGAGCCTCTATGTCCATAAAAATAAGATCCAGTTACCATCCAGAGCCTCTATGTCCATAAAAATAAGATCCAGTTATCACCCTGAGCCTCTATGTCCAATATAATAAGATCCAGTTACCATCCAGAGCATCTATATGAAATATAACAAGATCCAGTTATTATCCAGAGCCTCTATGTCCAATATAATAAGATCCAGTTATGATCTATAGCCTCTATGTCCAGAAAAATAAGATCCAGTTATCATCCAGAGCCTCTATGTCCATAAAAATAAGATCCAGTTACCATCCAATGCCCGTATGTCCATAAAAATAAGATCCAGTTACCATCCAGAGCCTCTATGTCCATAAAAATAAGATCCAGTTACCATCCAGAGCCTCTATGTCCATAAAAATAAGATCCAGTTACCATCCAGAGCCTCTATGTCCATAAAAATAAGATCCAGTTACCATCCAGAGCCTCTATGTCCATAAAAATAAGATCCAGTTACCATCCAATGCATCTATGTCCATTAAAATAAGATCCAGTTACCATCCAGAGCCTCTATGTCCATTATAATAAGATCCAGTTATCATCCAGAGCATCTATATCCAGTATAACAAGATCCAGTTATCACCATGAGCCTTTATGTCCAATATAATAAGATCCAGTTACCATCCAGAGCCTCTATATCCATAAAAATAAGATCCAGTTACCATCCAATGCCCGTATGTCCATAAAAATAAGATCCAGTTACCATCCAGAGCCTCTATGTCCATAAAAATAAGATCCAGTTACCATCCAGAGCCTCTATGTCCATTATAATAAGATCCAGTTATCATCCAGAGCATCTATATCCAATATAACAAGATCCAGTTATCACCATGAGCCTCTATGTCCAATATAATAAGATCCAGTTACCATCCAGAGCCTCTATATCCATAAAAATAAGATCCAGTTACCATCCAATGCCCGTATGTCCATAAAAATAAGATCCAGTTACCATCCAGAGCCTCTATGTCCATAAAAATAAGATCCAGTTACCATCCAGAGCCTCTATGTCCATAAAAATAAGATCCAGTTACCATCCAATGCATCTATGTCCATAAAAATAAGATCCAGTTACCATCCAGAGCCTCTATGTCCATTATAATAAGATCCAGTTATCATCCAGAGCATCTATATCCAATATAATAAGATCCAGTTACCATCCAGAGCCTCTATGTCCATAAAAATAAGATCCAGTTACCATCCAGAGCCTCTATGTCCATAAAAATAAGATCCAGTTACCATCCAGAGCCTCTATATCCAATAAAAATAAGCTCCAGTTACCATCCAGAGCCTCTATGTCCATAAAAATAAGATCCAGTAATCATCTAGAGCCTTTATGATAATTCAATTTTTTTAAAAAAAAAATCCAATTTTTTCGATTTTCAAAGTGCTGTAGAATCTCAAGATTAAGTCCAAACATAGTCATGTGGGGTATTTTTGTAAACGTAATGAAGAGTACTATAAGACTAGATGCAAAGATATATCCAGTTTGAAAAAAACCCTGGGTCGTCAGGCGTTTGAAGAAAAGTGTCATTTTTGCTAGGTTTGTCAACTTTGACAGCCTCAAAGTCACTAAAGTTTTCAAAATTTCTCAAAATGACTTTCCATTCCCCTAATTGCTTGATATGTGTGACCAAATGGCAAAAAAACCAAATTTCCATATGCACATGGCTCGGCTGTGACCCTGATCACCAAATTTGTGGACAAAAAAGACGCCAAAAAAACACGTTTTTCAAGGTTTTGGAACTAAAGATGATACGTAGTGCAAAAAGTTTATATACAGAAAAATGCAGCCTCGCGAGGGCAAACTTTTGGCATCATTAGATTTTTTTTAAAAAAAGAAGTCTTAACACCGTAATAAAAAAATGTGTTTTGACCGAAACTAAATAACTTACACGCTTTTGCGTGGAAGTTAATTGTGTTTTTATGGTTATTTTTATCAAAGAAGCAACAAGTCATTCGAAGAGGTGAGAATTATATTTAGTTTAGTCATTTTTTTTAATTGACAAATATTCCAATGGACAATGACTTCTCTTTGTTCCTTATTTTTTGAAATTAGTAATGATTTTGATTAACTACAAAGAGTAGATGTCTACAAAAATAGGATCGGATTATTTTATACTAGAAGTCTGCATTAAGATCTTAATCTATGAATTCGATACTCCTATTTTAAATTTTTTTACTAAATCATTTTAAAGACTAAATTTTATTTTCTGCAACTCTGGTTGCCGATTTTTTGGGTATTATTCATCCGATAAATACTCGAGCTTTTATAAAAAAAACCCCTAGCATTTCAATATTGTAAGCTTAAAATATTTGAAACAAAATAAAGCGATAAAACTGTGATGTGAGCTTTTCCAACAAAAGCTTTGAACAAGACTGAGTGACAACATGTTCTGCTTCGAGTTATATATTATATGTATGATGTAACACGTAGACCACTTCCCTCTTTTTCGATCAAATATAATCATAAAATGGCTGCTGGCATTTATGCCTTATGAATAGATTTGTTTTGAATAAAAACAAAGTACATTTGATAAATTTTCTCAAAGGTTAAGGGAAATTTTCATGAAATAAATATAGGACCATTGTTGGGAAAACCAGAATATGCGGCCGATTTCACTAAAGTGGATAATCCTCATTTTAGGATTATCTATTTCTTCGATGTGAGGAAAATCTAAATACATTTTATCTGACGTAGAATTACATGATTAGACCTTTAAGTAGTCTCAAAAAGCATCTAATCGACAACCAGCATAGACAAAAATACAAAAAAGCAAATTTTGATGTTCTAGGTTATAATAAATAAAAAACAGAATTGAAAAATATTACATCCTGTAAAAGTTACAGCTGTTTGAGTGAGGTGGAAAAGGGTCAAATCGTCAAGGAGCACATGTATCCCATATCTCAAGAAATTTTCAACTTTTTGAAAAAATTTCTTCGTAGTTTATCTTGGAATAGCAAAATTCACTAAAAAACATCAAAATATATATATATACATATTTATCTACTTCTCATTTTTTTCTATGGAAATTTAAATTTTGACCAAATATAGATCGACTCACTAAAATCACTGTAACTTTTTCTCGGAGGGGGTTTAGGTCAAATGTTTATACATTTTTGAAAACTAGAAGTCATGGGCTATAATTCTATACCCACTTTAGCAACATGATATGGGGATCTACTATAGTTGCGGCATGCCCAAAGACATTTTTCCTATGATTTTTTCCCATAGTGCCTGTGACTACCCACAAGTAGCAGAAATTTTCTGAAACACAAAATTTGAGTTTTAATAGTCATACTTATCATAGTTAAGCACAAAAAACTTAAAAACAATGAATAATTTTGTTTTTAAATTATATTTCAAAAAATGATGATTTTGCGATTTTTTCAAAACGGGGTCGGTCAAAGTTGATTGCAAATAAGTGCCGATATCAGGGCCAAGACTATACTAAACCATCAAGTTTTATATATCATTAAAAAGGTAGTGACTTAAGCTACAATGATAGCACTTTTTTAAGTATGCTCGTATTTGGCAGAGTAGTAGCTTTTATATAAGCTTAAGAAATAATTTTTGCAACAATTTTTTTCTCAGTGTTGCCCAAATTTTTTTAAGTCACGGCACACTTTGACTGCAGAAAATTTTTCATGAAACACCTTTTTTTTTTTCAAAAAAAAAACGTTATATTTTATTTTTGCTTTTCAGTATTTCAATACAATTTTTAAGAGATCTAGCAGCAGCTATTACAACTTAATTATGGATTTTAAATGAAAAATTTATTGTTTATTTATGATGCGAAGAACATCCAGATGAGACTTATGTTTGTTTTTTGCTTTTTGTCATTGAAGACGATTGATTTCCAACTCTGCACAATTGCATGACCCAGGGTATATCAATGCAATGTACCTAGCCACAATTTGTGTGCTGACATCACACAAACCGAGTTGATATGGCTATAACAGTGAAAAAAGCACCCAAATCCGACTAGACATTCCCTGGGATCGAACCCGGGTCGTTAGAGCCGAAGTCCGACACTCTAACCACTACGCCACAGCTGCTTTTCCACTGCATTTTCATGAAACATCATTTTTAAGCAAAAATATTTTATTGCACACCAAAAAGTAAATATGACCAAAATTATATCGAATAAAAATAAAACCCTAGCATTAGTCCAAATTAATGTTTAATTGTTTAGCTATAGTTTTTTAGCTTTCGACGCTTTAGTTAACTTTTTTAGTAAAAATCTAAATTTTTTGGATTTTTGAAAACATTTTTGTTGCTCACACTTTGAAAAACACTGTTACATTTCAATGGTTTTTTCAAAAATAATAAATTAGGCACTCCCTTCAAAAATCTAGGCTACACTCCTGATATGAACGATTTCATAAATAAACTAGTAATGAAGCGATCACGCTTCATGGGCATATTCACACCATTTCAAGTTTTTTCATTCATAGCTTAGTATTATGTTACTAACAAGACTTACGAAAAATCGTAAAGTTTTAGCTTATTTAGTCAAAAATATCAAAGTTAAAGCAAAAATCAATTTGGCGTAGCTTCTAGCCCCTCGAAATCCAAAATGGCATCGGTTCTATATTAAGGCACAGCTAAGGAACCTACATATCAAATTTCAGCTCATTTGGTCAAAGCATTCCTTTTCTATGAAAAAAATAAAATGTGTTTTGCAATAATCGGCTATAATTTGATCAAAAATAGCACCTTTTTGTTCCGTGTGCCTTACTGGAAGCATCTTATGACTCCAAAAACTATACAGCTCTTGCCATACACATTATCTATCAGAAGCAAAAAACCGGAAGTCTTAATATTGAGTTTGAATCGAGTTATCGCGGAAATTAACTAACTTAAGGACAGAAAGCGTTTTTTTGCGATTTCTCGGCACTGGAAGCACCAATCGAGATACGGTTTTCACTGTTAAATTGGTAATTTTAGGCACAGACTTTCCATACTGAACATGGGTCGATTCCGTAAGCCTGAAGCAGCAAGTCGAAAAAAGTAGTTTCACTGAAATACCAAAAACAATATATTCACACACAATTAAAATTGGTGTGAATATGAAAATTATTATTTGATTGTTAATTAATAATTTTGTTTCCTTTTGTTCATTACAGAAGTCATGAAAAATTCAAGAAATAAAAAGCACTTGAAATGCCCTACACTGGATGCTGCAACAGCACTTATGTGTAAACTTGTAAATGAAGTACAAAATGAGTCACATGAATGCATAAATACGAAAATAATAATTGATAGCTATGTAGGGGAATTAAGTTCAACAGTTTTAAAAAGATTGAATCTAGATTTCAATACAAAGTCAGCAATAATATCGATTGAAGGAGATAGGATGAATAACTTAATATATTGGACATCGCATAAGATTCAACGATTTGCATGGCTGAAAGTTGCTAACGTCAAAATCCTAATAGAATTTGTTAACGGTTTTCTGATCACTTCGTTAAAAGAAGGATACTCTGGAATTATTGATACTGAATATAAGGGCAAAAGGCTCAGTCTTCTTTCTATCGGGGACTCGTTTAATCAAAACTTGTTACTTGTTGCAAGTAAATATGGAAATGAAAAAATTGTTGATTATCTTCTCAAATACGGAATCAGACCTGAATTATTGGAAAGTGAAACTACAGCTCAAAGTTTGTCACTACAAAATGGTCATTACGACATTCTTTTGCAATTGCTTAATTGGAATCTGACATACCCGAAAAATATTGTTATAGATGATTGTCCTGAAAAGTTGAAACAGTTCATTGAAACAGCGGAAATATTTCATAAAATGATTATGGAAAAAAATGAACAAAAACTTGAGGAACTGATAAAGCAAAATCCACAACTGAGATATTTCTACAACTTATCAAACGAATCAGCACTGAAAGTTGCAGCAGACTATGAATTAATTGACATGGTTGAATTTTTAAGCTCTAAAAATCTTTTATTTGCACCTCATGAAGATACAAATGAAATAAAGAGCAAATTGATTTTCCGAAATAAAAACGTAATCATTGACAAGCATATTAATATTCTTTTGGCAAACACTTTGTTTCTCAATGATGAAGCTAATGACGAAATACAAAATAGAAATTTGATTTTACAAATATACAATAAATTAAATAGTGATGATCGATTAAAAATTATTCTTGAAGTTGTTGCTGCAACGAAAGTTTTTCGAATAATTTTTGACTTCAAAAATGATGATTCGGTCCGAAAAATTGAATCAGCAGTAGTTCCAGGAGCTTTAGGAACCACGTTTACATCTGGAATCATCTCAATTGGAGCAAAAAAGCTGCATAATAAGGAAAAAGAAACTGAAATTCTTGGAGTCTTGATTCACGAGCTGTGTCACTATGTAATGCTTTTGATATACGAGAATAATTTTAATCCCTTCAAAAAACGTGACGGAGAAGCTCAAAGAAATTTTACAGAAATTTTTGAATCCTGCAAGGAAGTTAAAGAAAAAGATCCGGTAATTTTGTCAGTTTATACTGATTATCAAGCAAAAAATCAACTTTCTGAGTTGATCGTCAGACCCCCACATTTGATTGCAAAATATATATGCAACCCTAAGATGTTGAAAATTGCATATAACAAGTTCAATAAGCTTTTTAAATATTTTGCTGATATCGTTGTTCCTGAAATGGAAAAATTTTTACCAATGATTGAAAAGAAGTTGACCTTCAATCCTGAAAATCCCATTGGTACGTTATGAAATCAAATATTTGAGGAAAAAAACTTTTCAAGTTAGTGAACTTCAGTATTTAAAAGATTACAACATTTTGTATTTTTGAACTGCCTGAAAAAAGTTCATTTCGGGAAATTTTACAAAAAGCGAGAATGGTGTCAAAAAAATGCACAGACGGAGCAGGTGGAGCTTATTTATTTGAGAATCTTACAAAATATCAAAAGATTAAAACACGCAAAGCTGAAATATTATTAGCGTTCCACTACTAACTTGGAATTTCTCAAAAAAAAATCTTTGTTCATGAAAAGCAGAAACATTTATTGATCTTCAAAATCATTCTATATTTTTAATCGAAAAATCCTTGATTTCGTTAAATTCATCAAAATCTTTTTTAAAAAACAACTTCCAAACAAAAGGATTCAATATAAAATATTTTTTATATGCATGCACTATGATGTCACATGCATGAAACTTTTAAAGAAAAAAATCCTGAACTAAAAATTTAAGGAATTATTAAAGAAGTCACAGATTTATTTATAAAATAACCAAAAAATGCACACAATACACATTTCTGAACAAAATTGGAATCAGAATATGGAAAATGTTCATAAAGTTGCTGGAGAAAAGTTTAAAATGTTTTCTAAAAGAAAATTGCAAGCAAAAGCGCTAAATCTTAAAAATTCTTTAGAATTTTCATTTTCATGAAGGAGTTTTCCAGTTTTGAGAACTTAAACTTAAAAAGTCAACTTATTCTGCCAAATGAGTTGAAACTAGTTAGCTTGGTTACAAGATTAAAAAGTTACAACAAAAGACGTTCAAAAGCCATCAGATTCACCACTAATTTAGAGGAAAAATGTTTAAATTCTAACTCAAGCTTGTTTAATATCACTTCTCTTTCTATATTAAATTAACATTTAGTTTCAATAATTATTTCAGCAGCAATGCTGTTATTATAACGATGTTTGATACAAAGCAGTGGCGTAACAAGGGTGTTCGTCGCCCGGGGCCAAATTAGGATTTTTGCGCCCCCGTAAAAAATGTCGCCCCTTTAAAAAATTTTTTTGCGCTCCTTTGTATGGGATTTTTTGAGTTTTTTAGTCTGCGCCCGGGGCTAATACCCCGGTTTCCCCCTCCCCCTTGTTACGCCACTGATACAAAGTGTTTTGATAATGGCAGCTTTGCTGCTGAAATAATTATTGAAACTAAATCTTAATTTAATATAGAAGAAGAAGTGTTTTCTTTGATACTCAACAATTTTGAGTTGGAATCTGTGACATTCTATACATTCTGTAACATATAAACGGAGAACATTTTGGAACATTTCATAGAATTACTGGATTCTATTGAGCTTCGAAAGTTGATATAAACATCAAAAAATAAGATGGTAGCATCGGAAATACATAGTCTGTTCCGCAAATTTTTTAAAAATTTTAAAATTGGAATTAGGATTAAATTTTGATGAAATATAGATTTTGGCACTGGATATGTTTTGTTCCGCACCAGTGTTTTTTGAGCTGAAAACTGATATGCATTTAAAAAGAATCACATTTAGTCACAGAACCAACATTCATATCATCAAATGTTACAAAGTTTGTACACTTATAAAAAAAAATTAAAAAACCGTTTTTAAAAAGTTTTTAGAAGTCACTTTAAAAAATATTTTTAAAATTTAAAAATTATTTTTAAAGTTTAAAATTTGGTTTTTAAAATTTAAAAAGCTGATTTTTAAATTTTTTCAATATATATTAACAAATTGTCATATACATTTACATGCTTCGATGGCTTAGTGGTTAGAGTACTGGGCTACCAACCAAGAGGTCACTGGTTCGATCCTCACTCTGAGCAATTTTTTTCAAAATATTATTATTTTTTTAACGGCTCAAAATAATTTGAAAATTTAAAAAATATTTTTAAAAATTTAAAAAAAGTTTTTAAGAGCCCAGTCCGACGTCGGACGATATCGTCCAAAATCGTCCAAAAATTAGAAAATTTTTTAATGTTGGCGAAAATTTTTGGGAAATGATGAAAAATGGTAGGAAAATACAAAAATGGTGAAAAATCGTGGAAAATTGTGGAAATTGATGAAAATGTTTGGGAATTGATGAAAAATGGTAGGAAAATACAAAAATGGTGAAAAATCGTGGAAATTGATGAAAATGTTTGGAAATTGATGAAAAGTGGTAGGAAAATACAAAAATGGTGAAAAATCGTGGAAAATTGTTGAAATTGATGAAAATGTTTGGGAAATAATGAAAAATGGTAGGAAAATACAAAAATGGTGAAAAATCGTGGAAAATTGTTCTAAGTTAGAAGATACACAAAAAAAATAATTTTTTATAAAAGTTTCAAAAATCATTTCCCAAACATTTTCATCAATTTCCACGATTTTCACCATTTTTGTATTTTCCTACCATTTTTCATTATTTCCCAAACATTTTCATCAATTTCCACAATTTTTCACCATTTTTGTATTTTCCTACCATTTTTCATCAATTTCCAAACATTTTCATCAATTTCCACAATTTTCCACGATTTTTCACCATTTTTGTATTTTCCTACCATTTTTTATTATTTCCCAAACATTTTCATCAATTTCCACGATTTTTCACCATTTTTGTATTTTTCTACCATTTTTCATCATTTCCCAAACATTTTCATCAATTTCCACAATTTTCCACGATTTTTCACCATTTTTGTATTTTCCTACCATTTTTCATCATTTCCCAAAAATTTTCGCCAACATTAGAAAATTTTCTAATTTTTGGACGATTTTGGATTTTTTCCATCGTCCGACGATTTTATCGTCCGACGATTTTGACGTCCGACGATAAACAGGACGATGCCAACTCTGATTTTGAGTTAACTAATCAAACTCCGTTTACAAAAAAAGCACGGATTTTTCGATCAAAACTCTTTAAGAATGATTTTAACAACCAATTAATTTTTCTGCTGATGAACCTTGAAAAAAATAAATTGTATAAAATAACTGAAATATTTTAAAATTTATTTATTTTGGAATTCAGCATTAGTCGAAAAATGTGACGAAAACAACAAAGAAACTGAAAATATCGACTTTAAGGAGTGTGATGAATTATGTGAACTTCTTGAGCATACAGATATAAAAAATCGTAAAATCTACGTAATCGTGAACTCACATAATGCTGATAATAAAAACAAAAGTTCATTTTATGTCAAATTGAAGCATTTATATGATAATGTAAGCTAAGATATATAAAAGGATCTTATTCTCTCTGATTTATAAACTTTTTTGTTTAGTTTTCATCCCTAAAGGTTACGGGAAATCGGCGTTTAGAAAATCAACAAGTATGGATGAAAAATGAAGAAGATTTATTGGAAAAAGGATTTTTAAAACAGTCTGGAAAATCAAACAACCCTCCAAGCATTGAAGTTTGGAACGACATTTTTCTTTACACAGAAGAATATGGAATACTTTTAGTGAATATAAAAGAAAATGATTCAGTTCAAAATACATCAATTTTAGCATTTACAAAACTTTTTTCATCCATTTTAATTTTGGATTCGATCGAAAAAGAACTTAAATCTCAACAGAATTCAAATCATCAAGTGTTTTTGAAATCGGTTAGTACAACTTGTAATCCAAGGAAACACAATGAAAATTTAAAATTAATCCATTTTTTAGATAAACATTGAACCTTTTGATGACGATGTTGAGCAATCAAGAAAATATTCTAGTGGAAATTTTGGTGAATACATTCGAAACAACTTTGAAGAAATAAAGAGTTCATTGATACCATTTGAAGGTAAAACAAAATTTAAAATTTGGTTTAACCAGGGGCCAGTTTCTAGGGTTCTAGTGGTAGGATAGGGGTATCCCACCTATGCTACCCTAGGATCCTCCTAAGATGCACTTAAGGTACTCCTAGTATGCCCTAAGGGTAACCCATAGGATGTCCTAGGGTTACCAAGGGCACTGTACCTACCCCACCTACCCAACCCACCCCACCTGAGGAGGATAGGGTAGGTAAGGATATCCTAGGGTATACCCCCAGAGTAGGGTAGGATACCTCGGGTAGCCTTAGAAAACGGACCTAGATTGAATGAAAAAATTAAATAATTTATAAACAACTATAAAAATAGGTATCAAGAGAGACATAGATCAGAAAGTAAAGGAAAATTTTGCACAAAACTTTGATTATTGTGTTGATGAAAAGTACTTATTTTCAAACGAAAATAAAGTAAATGCAGTTAATGGAAATGAATTGTCAAAGCGTTTCAAGAAAATCAAAGGAAAAAATGATATGCAGATAAAATTAATTTTTAATGAGGCAAAATTCAAGCCTAGAAATAATAACTATACGCGTGAAAAATCAATTGAAGAAATCACTCAAAAATATAAAGAAGTTGTCAAAACTTCCAGCAAAAAACGACAAGATGAAAATGAATTGAAATATGAAGAAAATCCTGGATGTTCATATCAAGATCCAAAACGAGTAAAAGCATCAGAATATCAAGACGAATCAGAAAGTGAGTCAGATGATGACATTAGTTGCGACAGACATGAAATTGCGAGATGTTGTACTTCTACAGAGAGTAAAAGAAACAATAACATGAGTTTAAAGTTTGTCAAAAAAAATATTCTTTTTCAAAATATGGAAAATATTTCAATAAAAGAAGAAGTTAAGCCAACAAAATCTACGCATACAGAAGTTGAGAAAACAATTTTTGTTTTTAAATTGATTTTCAAAAATCTACCTTCAACTGAATGTAAGAAACAATATTTGAGAAAAATTTTACACAAAATTTTACAAAAATTAAATTTAATTTTTTAGACAACTACGTTATCTTTGATTTGCCGGAAGATATTTTCATTAAAATTTTTGAAAGCTTCAATAATGATGAAAAGTTAAATCTGATTTTTTCTTCACATAGGTATGTATAAATTAACTCAATCGTACTTTTTCTAATGACTATTTTATTATTTACAGGTTTGCAGATCTTTTTAAGAGATCTCGGGCAATAATGAAAAAATTTACACTTTATATTGACAAATATAGCTTTGATAAATTGTCAAATCATAGTGAACTATTAAGTTTGCCAATGATTAACATTACTTTCGATCTTGAGGGTGTGTCAAGAGCTACGAAACTCTTGGTTTTCTTTAAAAACTTTAAAGAATCAGTTGAGAACTTGATAATTAAAAATGCAAAGTTTAATAATTTTAATAACTTTTTAGAAACATTTTGCAACTTAAAAAGTATCAGATCCATCGTTTTGGAAAAATGCACTATTGATTCTATCGGTAAAGAAGTTTTACCTCAACTAGAAACACTTAAATCAGTTTCATTTATTAAATGCAATGATAATGTATTTAAAGCTTTCGGGTTCCAAAAATCTGTTTATAAGTTTTCAATCTGTAACAACGATTGGACTTGGTCCGGGTTCCCACATGAAACCTTTAATTTGATGGCTAAAAACGCTGAAAATTTAGATGAAATTGAATTAATTGGTTACGGTACCGGAAGTTTCTTTGACTCTGATGATTTTTGGTTCAGAGTACGAAAGCTTGTCACTACTTTAATCACATTTCATTGGTATGTTGGTATAAAAACTGAAAGAATTAGTTTCTTAATGAGCCAAAAGGGATATTTAAAAGACCTTACGATCCATAAGCTTCCATTTGACTTTGATGGAGGTCGCGTTTTGAAATTTATAATTGAAGAAATGGATTTGAAAACATTCTATTATGGAAATATACCGTTGATTCTAAATTGAATAAAGCAGGAAGTAACAGGATTCGAAGCAAATGAAATTCAAATTCAAAGCGCTTTTGAAATGTTCAGACAATTTCCCTGTAAGTATTTCAAAAAATCTCATATTTAAAATTATATTTAACAATTTTTTTCCTTTAGCTATCACCTATTTTCGTTTGGTTCTGTCTGTCACTGATATATCAAGTAATGATATCGAAAGAATCATCAACGTGGAAACAAATTTATTTAGCCGATTAGAAATATTTGAACTTGAAGACAACAGCAAATATAGAAGTATCTATGGAGTCTTTTTAGGGCTCATGAAAAATTTAAGAAATATAAAAAAATTGTCATTGAAAACACAAGACCGCAACATTAATACACTGCTTGCGGAATTCCTTCCTCATATGAATCAGTTGAAAGAAATTTTTTTGCACTCAACGGTTTCTAGAGAAAGAGAAAGGTTTGAAATAATTAAAGTAAATGTACCAACTTTAAATAAAATCAGCGTTCCTGTTCAACACGTCAGCGAAGCAAAAAGTGTTTTTGGAAGTAGTGTTGTAGTTTGCGAAATTTAAAAATTTATTATCTTTATTTTACTAGTATTCTAAAGGTTTTTATGCCACTTTAAATAGTACGTGTATTGTTTCTTTTAAGGTGGCTTTTCCTTTTAGAAATATGGAAAAAATATTAAAAATTAATAGCCCTATAAATGATGATCAAACCCAGGGGCGTATTCTGAAAGGGGTTTTGGGGGTCAAACCCCCTTTTTGGGAAATATTTTCAATTTTCTAGGGTTTTTAAAAAAAGTGCAAACAAAAATAATTTCAAACCCCCTCCCTTGAAAAATTTCTGGATTTTTATGTCACTTTCTCATTTTCTTACCTTAGTAGACCCTTTTTGTTATCACTTTATTAATTTAAAACGTATTTCTTTCTCTATTAAATTACAAAAATGTGTTTTGCAATAATCGGATATAATTCGACAAAAAACTATGCATTTTATGACTATACCAAAAACTATACAGTTCATGCTATATTAAATATCTACCAGATGCAAAAACCAGAAGTTTTAATATTGAGATTGAGTTGAGTTATTACACCACTTAACTAACTTGCTAAAGGACAGAAAGTGTTTTTTTATTTCTTGGCACTGTTAAATTTATAACCTTTATAACATAATATATTTAACCTATATATTCGGAAAATAACGAGCAAATGACCAGTCTAACTATGGATCGACTCCGTAAGTCTGAAGCAGCAAGTCCAAAAAAGTAGTTTCTTTATTACATCACAAAATTTTGTATTAGAATATGCTTTGAGCATTATAGAAAAACATAACATTATTATCATCATATTATATGCTTCTTAAAGATTTAAAAATATATATATATTTTAACCATAGTGAATGGTTATAAAAATAAACTTTTGAGAAATAAAATAAAATTTTGTAATAAAATGTACTTGAATTTAAAACTTAAAAATTAAATTAGCTAACGTACTTTTTCTGATGAATTTATTTGCTTGTTGGGAAGGTGTTGTCGGTATTACTGGTATCAGCAAAAAAATTCAGATGAGTATCACATCAGATTTATTTGCGAAGTTATCTTACTAAAGCAAAAAACATACTGAAAACGCCAGATAAAAGATTTTTACAGTTATTTTCCAGGATGTTCAAAATTTGAAATTTTGATTCGAATATTCGAAACAATATGTTATATTGTGATGCGATACAACATATAACATTTCGAAGTTATAACATTTGATGCAAAATTCTTTCGAAAATTAAAACATTGATGTATTTTGAAAACATTCGATCAACAATAACAAGCTTTCAAATTAATTTTGTTCAATAATTACCAAGGTATGGACATGATTACATCTTTTCATATAAAAATTTTATTTGGATGAATTTGGAAGGGTTTGAATCAAATGTAAACGGCATTTGATGATATTTATTCTCAAAAACGTTCAACTAAAATCTATTTTCATTTATATTTTAGACATAAATGAGTGGAAATTCTGTGAAAAAAGAAACAAAAGTGCCTTGATAGGTCAGTTGACAAGGCGGGTCACGAAAGTTGGTGTGGAATTTGAACTTCTGGGTTCGAATTCCACCATCAGCCAAGTGTTTTTCAAAAGATACTTCGGCTTCTTAGGTGCAGCAGTTTAATAATGGAAAACATAAAAATTAGTCAACGTGAGATGTGAGAACGGGTCATGAGTGATGTTGTTAAAAACAAAAAAGAAACGAGTGCTGCAAATTCACCGTTGTTGTGATTATATTTTAACGAGAGCTGACATGAATACTGAACCTAAGATCTGAGGGTTTTCAATTGGCGCGCTGTATACAAGTCGGATAATCGAGAGGAATTCCGTCCCTGGGCTGGCGTGACTCTGGTATAAGGCTGGATTGAAATCAAATCCGTTTTGTGCCATTCGGGTATATAACATAATATAATTTTAAGGAATTATTGCTAAGGATTAAAAGTTGTAGCGCTTTATGAATAAAATAAGAAAAATTAGAGATTTGTTGCACGATTTCAACAACAACAAGAATCAAGTAATACAATGTAAAATATTATTGAGAATATCAAAATGAATTTAAAAGGCCCCATGTGAACGAGTGAATAATGTTGAATGAAAAATCAGGACTGTACCACCATAAAGTACATAGATGAACAACAGTATATTTCATATTTTGTTCAATCAAAACTCAAAATTAAGAGTGTTCTTATCACATTTTCAATGCTTTAAAGAATCTCACTTACTTGGCCATTTGACGTTGATTGTTTGAGGCAATAAGAGCTATAAAAAATTATTTCAATAAAATAATTGTGATTCGGTAAGTTAGTTAATATTTGTAAAACTTCTACAAACTAAAATAAAAATGCAATAAAAACGCAATCTGCGTTGAAATTTTTGATAATAAGGGGCCGATTTCATAAAAACTGCAATATTTTCATTGTTTTTATATTTTTCAAATTGTAAATTTTTTAATTAATAAGTTGTAAGATATTTTTAAAATGTGTTTTAATTGAAGAAAGTTAGCTATATGGTAAAAACTTAATTTTTTTTAAAAATTTATTAGATATAGAGTTGGCATTCAGCTAGAAAAATTTGGCAAAATACAGTTGTCATCTGCAGCAGATGTCCGGGCAATTGAAAAAGCCGGACTTCTGCCTGCTCTGAAGAGAAAAACCCAAAATTTATATTTTAAATAAATAAATTACATTTTGAGTATAATACAGTTAAGGTCTCGTTATCATGAGTTATTAAATACTTTTAAGAATATTTTATAGTGAAAAGATGACGAAGTTCGTTTGTTACAATTTTTCTGAAATTTCATTGAAACTGAAATCTTTTTGGTAGAACTTATATGTAATACTTTATATGTTAAACAATTTAAATTATTTTAACGAATTTGAACCAACTGTATTATAATAAATAAGTAATATAAAATTGATCAATTATATTTTATTCAAGCGTGAGAAATCTTGAAGAACTATTATTAACTTCAAAAGCTCCAAGGATCAATGATAGATTTGATTTTATAAGCAAAACTCTTATAAAGTTAAACAAATTAACAATCCCTGAGGAATATGTTGAAACAGCGAAAAAATTTTTTCCCAATACAGTCACAATTGGTGCAATGTAATAAAAATAATGGTTTTTGGTCATGGGTTTGCGAGTCACGGGTTAACGTGACTATAAGCAAGAGTCATAAACTATTAGATTTTTTTAGAAATCAATATTAATATAGATATTTAAATAATATCGTCCAAAAGTCATCAATTTATGTTTCTAGGGCATTCTGATATTATATTTTGAAAATTGGGATGTTTCGCCTATATTTGTAAAATATAATATTTGATTTTAACTTTTTTTTTGAAATGATGACTTCACCATACGAAAAAATGAAATAATCAAAATAATTTAAATTGTAATAAAAAGTAAAAAAAATTACTTTCATTACCAATTCGACTAAATTCACTGTCAAGTTCATTGAAATAAAATTTTATATGTGTGCATAAATTTTCAGGGTGAATAAAATACTACGCACACTAAAATATTTGAATAGCGATAAGAGAACAATGGACAATCTTAAACATTCTTTTTATTTCATCAATAGTTTTCAGTGTAAGTACTATATGTATAAGAAAAAAGAAAATTATTTATTCAAGCATCAACGATTAAACGTTTTAACATATTAAGCTTTCTAAATTCAACAAAAAAAAGTGGGCGGGAACACTACCATAAAAAAATATGGACATCCTATTGGACTTATATGGAAAATAATTTTGACCTCCGCCATTTTATTTAATTCTATTTGTAATTATTTTTTAAAATTGTTAGAATGACTTTTTTACAAAATAACTTAACATTTGTGAGTTTTTAAAGTTTGAGTTTTATTTCGAGTACAATTGAATAACAACAGTAAAAATAATTTAAAATTTTTGAGCGCATTTTTTAATTTTTTCCAAATTAGTTATTGTTTTCATCTATGTTTAACTATGAAACAAGTGAATGAAATTAATTTTTTAAGTTTGGCTTCTATAAAATAAGCTATTTCAAATGAAATGCCAAAATATGTCAGAAAAATGCGGTTTTTGATGTTGGTTTGAATCGGAAAACCTCAACTGATTGCTTGAAAATCTTAAGAAAACCCAAGGCTATTTAATATATATTTCTTTTTGTATTACTTCAAGGTTAATCACGCGAGTTTTAAAAAACCAAGTTCAAGGTATTTCTAAAATCAAGGCTTATTTTGTATTGAAAAATACTTAAAACTTAGAACTCCTAAATAAATGGAGAATTAGAAAATTATTAAAACATTTTTCAAAAAGAGAGAGTTAAAGAGACTACATCGCACAAATGATTGTTGCTATGTAATTACGATTAATTTCCTTTAGTAAAGTATTTTATTTTCGTGGAAACATCGTAATAAACTTTAATAAGATAAATCAAAGGTATTTAAACACTAAAACATTAGAAATTAGTGCAAATGCATGGTATAGTTGGTTGATTATGGGTTACATATGAAGTTTTGTGAGTTTGTTTGGTGCAAATTGAATTTTTAAGGAAAAACAATGAATTTATAATTTTGAGATTATATTTAGCTGAGAATCATATTTCTAATACAATTGGTAAAATCAAAATTTAGCTGGTTTTGTAAAGAATGTATCAAAAAAGTTTGCAGTATTTATATCTGTGATTAAAGCTAAATAATAATTTTTTAATCAAAATCTTGACAACAACAAAGGAAAATAAAGAAAAATCAACAATGTTGCACGTTCAAATGTTTAGGGTAAACAATATTTTAGGAGTACTTTTGAATTTAATAAACAAAAGTGATAATATTTTTTTATAATTGTAATATAGTGATAATACTTTTCATATCTAAAGATAAACCAGCTGAAAAAATTGAAAATTAATTAATTTAATTTTTTAAATTCTAGGAGCGAACAAAGAAATATCAAATTTTTGAAAAAATCAGAAAATTTTAATTTATTTTATCTGTAATTTCTAAATTTTATCTTTCTGTTCATGTTTACATTAAAAAACTACAAATCATTAATTTTTTAAAGATATTTTCAAATTACCCATTCAATCGAAAATGCTACCACGTATTTGCGATAGCATGTAATCCAGTCGTTGTATAAATTTAAATATTAAAAAACCGTTAATTCAATACTAAAGTATTTTCTAGTATAACATGATTTTATTTTAAATAACTTATTTCGATCAAAATTCTGAAAATTTTATAATTGCAATCGTACAAAAATATAATAAGTCAATGATTTAATTTAACTAAACTTAATTTAAAATTATTTTCCGTCTGAAAAAACACTTTTTGCAATAGTTTTGTTAATCAGTTGTTAAATTTCGAGAGTTGGGCTACAAATTAGAAGGGACAAAATAGCTCAAGAAAAAGTACACGAGTATGTCTGCAAAAATATAGCAACTGGTCACCCTAAAAATTGTTTATACATAACATATTTTTAGCGGCAATTTTTCACATATGTTTATATATAAAATTTTTCGGTTTGTGTTTTTAAAAAAAAGTCAGTAAAGTTTGTTCAATATACATAACTAAATTACAACATAAATAGTTTAACATATTAAATAACACTAACAAAACTTTAAATCAAAGTACATAGTGGCCACATTTTATGCATCATTTTGATGGTTAGTATGAATTGATCATCAGTGTGATTAAAGAATTGTGATTAATAATATAAATTTAATTTTAAATATAAATTAAATATTAAATATAAATTAATTGGTGTAGTTGTCACATTTTAAAATTTTAAATAATTTAATTTCAAAAACCCAGCTTAAATCCTATGATATTTATCTGGATTCAACTCACAATGTTAAAGTGTTACAAATTTCACACTTTAAGACAAATTCTTAGATTAATAATGATAAATTTTTATGATCATTTTTTAAATAGCTCAAACAAAATTGCATTTAGTTATCTTGCAAAATCATTACTACGCCAGACAAGTGAAAAATGGATGAACTTCCAGATGATATTCTCATTTTAATCTTTGAGTACCTTGATGAAGATTCATTCTGGAGTGCTTTAAATTCTTATGACAGGTAAGAAATGTTTCAAAACTTATAAATTATAATTTATTATAATTGCACGACTGAGTCATCAAATGAAGACGTGAAACAAAACCTTCAAAATTTTATACTTCAAAATTTGTGTATTTTAACAAAATTATGCTATTTTTAATTTGTCACAACTAGATGGGCGAGATCCGCAAAGAGTTCTCGAAAACTAATGCTGAAGCATAAGATACTGCTGACTCCCGAAAAACTAAATATTTTATCATCCGGTGGAGAGCTTTCAGTATTATCATTCAGAAATATTTCAATTAAGAGCGTCAAAGGTGTGGAACAGCTGCGAAAACTTTTTAAAGTTATGAAGAATCTGAAAGAATGCATAGAAATTTTGGAACTGGAAGACTTTGGAAGATGTTCAATAAAAGAAGTTATTGCCTTTTTCGATGGATTTTGTAGTTTGAGAATTTTAAAGCTTCGCTCTTGCTTGATCACTGAAGAAGTTGATAATCAGATTCTAAAAACTCTCGGGTCATTAAAAGAAATTTTCTTCGAAAAATGCGATGGAAATTTCTTTAAAATATTCAAACGTCAAGTTTCAATCATCAAAATTGGTGTTCGAAATGATGATAGTACATGGAATGGATTTAATCATGACGACTTTAATGATTTAATGAAAACTTTACCATGGTGTCATCATATGATTCTAAAAGGTGTTGGAACTGGAAGCTACTTTGATTGTGATGATTTTCCATACAAATTAAGAATACTTGAAACAACGTTGATCACATTCCATTGGTATGTTGGGATAAAAACGGCACGAAAGAATTTTCTGGAATCACAAAAAGGATTTTTGAAGGAGTTGACTATTGAAAATCTTCCGTATGATTTTGATGGTGGAAAAGTTTTGAAATTTATAATTGAAGAAATGGAATTGAATTATTTTCGATATGGAAACTTGATAATGATGCTGGGTGGACTTAAGCAACCAATACAGGCATTTTCAGCTACAGAAATTCAAGTGCGTAGTTTCTACGAAATGTTTTTACAGTTCTCAAGTAAGTTATTAATATTTTTTATATTCTTTTTAAATCTGAATGTTTTATTTAGTCAAAATTATCTAAATTTTTGCTTATTTTTCTCATTCATTTAGCAATTACAAGCTGCACACTTCTCCTCAATCAAACTGATATCGACAGCAGTGAAATTGAGAGAGTCATAAATCCCGAAACGCATCTGTTCGACGGCGTCAAACATCTTGAAGTTCTAGATAAAAGCGGTTATAGAAGAATCCTAGGAGTTTTTCTAGGACTTTTTAAAAATTTCCGTAATATTGAAAGCTTGAAAATAGAGTCACCTGACAGTAACATCAACGTTTTATTGCAAGAATTTTTGCCACGTATGACGAGTTTAAATAAAATTTTAATAAACTCGGAAGCACCCAGAGTTGAGGAACGATTCAATATCATCAGGAATAATGTTCCAGATTTAAAAACGTTGTCTGTTTTTGCTGATTACGTTGAGTTAGCACAGCGAACTTTTGGGATAGAAGTTGAGGTATATCCTATTGAGACCTAAATTTAGAAGATTCTCTTTGAAGATGAGAATTTAAAATTTTAGATATTGGGTTGCTCTTACGTTTAAGATATCTTATGACAAACAATTTTGATTATGTTTATATTTCCAATGTCGACTTAAGCCTACCAAAAAATTAAATTAATTAGCTTTTTAATTAAATTAATTTGGAAAAAGTGACACATTTGATACACATTGTCTAATTGAAGATTTTCATTTTTATTTTTCGGGTCCATAAGGTTAGTAATATTTTTACAATACCATGCGCCTACCTTCACCTACAAGTGGAGGACCTGTTAACTGATTTTTCCAAAAAGAGGGCCAATGGTATTGATCTCTTTGAAAAAGTCTATCATTTTAAAAATCAGGAGCCGACGAGGTAGGCTTAACATACATACTAAATTTGAAAATTTTACTTGGTTTAATTATAAATTTAAGATTAGAAAGCATTATTTTCCTTTGGAAAAAATGAGTATACGCAAGATTATAAAAGATAAAATTACGTACAAATTTCTAATATTTTAATTCAAAAAACAATATTTAATAAAATTATAAATGTAACAAAATTCAAAATTTCAATAAAATTTCATTAAGAAAAAAAAATTTCAATGAAAATCAGATTTTAAGAGACTATTAACTGTTGGCTTGCAAACCTGATAAATTTTGACGAACGAATGAAGCAAAATAAATTCATCGCCACATTTCAGTTTCAGTTCATCAAACTGATGTGCCAGTTTATGGGATGCAGACACTATAAATAAGATCGCGAATTTCATACATTCAACAGTCATTATTTAGCATTCGATGAGAATTTTTGTGGTTTAATAAGAATTTTGGATTATATGCAAGTATATTTACTAAATCTATTTCTTTGACTTTGATATAAGATTATATTATTTAATAATTTGTTGTATTTTTTTAGTCTATAATGGAAGAAATCAACTTCAATCACAATGGTATAAAAAAAATTTTAATTCAAAATTTCTTTAAAAAATTCCACAGAATTCTTTGGAACCTTTTTGGTCAAAGATATTCAAATTCTACAAAATACTCCCAATTAAATCAATTATAAATATAATTTGTTTTATTAATCTCCTGAAAATCTTTAAAATTAACTGAATTTTAAGGAATTCTATGGAATTACTCTAGAAATGTAGTGGAATTTTAAGAATTATTTCAAAAAATTCTTTTAGACTTTTACGTTTTTAATTTGCTAAAAAAATAGATTTTGGATGAAAATTTTATAAGGATTTCAAAAGTAATTTTTAAAATTAGTTCCTTTTTCTTCCTTATACCTAAAAATGTAGCAATCACATTTGTCATAACCCCAGGCGATCCTCAAAGTCAGGTTCTTGACATAAAATCAAAAAGTGTCATTGAAAAAATCTTATTGACTTCAATTCCAACAGAATTAGAGGATTTAATCAAATTTGATAAAATTTGGTTTGAAGATGATTTGGTGAATGTGAAATGCCATAACCTGGAAACATACACATTTTTATGTCGAGTCTTATCAAGCATCACGTACAAAAGACAACGACTGATCGTTATGCGCAAAGCAGGTATTCAACCCAAAGTTTATCAAGTTGATTTTGGAATTAGAATAAATAATGAGTTCGATGTCATCAAAAAATTAAACAGACAGAATGAGGGACTGAATGCATCAAGAATGGATTTCATTGAAATTGAAGCTGATGAAGACATGGGAATGTTCATCTATGGAGTTACAGTAACAAATGTCTGCTATAAATTCATTGAATACAAACAACGAATTTTAAAATTTGATGGCAGGAAAATTCAATTTTTACCTAGTCAACACTAAATAAAATAGAGTGAAATATCTAAAATAATTGATCAAAACATAAACAATGTTCAAAATTCAGTTCCATTTAAATTAATTAATTAATTTCATAATTAATCAGACTTTTTATTGTTTCTTTAATTATTATATTAAAAATAGGTCAATAAGAAAAAAAATATTATTAAATATTTTTAAATAAAAAATAGAAACATATAATAAATTGCGATAAATTATTAAATATAATGTATAGTATATCACATAACTTCCTAACCTAAAAGGTTGAAGATTTTAGTTGAAAACCCCTAGCAATCCCCAGTAACCAAAATTTTTGATAGCTTGCTATAAACTAGCTAAAAGCTAGCTGGATATTTTTCAGCTAGCTAAAAGCAAGCTTATAGCAAGCTATCAAAAATTTTGGTTACTGGGGAATTTTAAAGAATTTTGTTGGACCCATTCACTCTTCTACTGGCTACATCAAAACAACTAAATCTACAGCATTCATATGGCCTAGCAAATTTTATGTTTAACTTAATTTTAAGTAATTTTTTTAAATTATATTTCAGTATATTTTACTTTATGCTAATTTAAATTTACACCCTCACCTCTACTAAAGTTTAGCTACGATAAATAAAAGAACAGGAGAAAGTTAAAATATAAATTAAGTCTTGAGTTTACTTAACTAAATTCACTTTATAGTTCAAGCACACGACAGGGTTTTCCGAGATTATTATTTAATATATCTAATTTTTTATTTCTAATAAGAATTCTCTTTGGACTTGGAGATCCGTCGTTTCTTTCTTTTCGTAATTTAATATCAGGTGTAGAAGGAATTTTTGAAGTGTCGACGTCATCCTCAGAATCACACGGTGAAGGACTTTTAATCTGCATTATTTGTCGCTGAGATCTACTTTGTATTGTGTCAGCAACAATCTTATTCAAATCATTGTTGATAGCAGTGATGTTTTTATTTAAATCAAACATTGTTGAATTATTTGAAGCATATTCTTTTTTTTGCTCATTTAAAAAATTATTTACATATTTGATTATATCATCAAATGTCATAGAAACTTCATCTGTGATTGAAGAAGGGGAGTCTAAATTGTTTGTCTTATTATTGCACATAATTTCATCATTTAATAATATTTGGACAGGTTTATCAGCATTTTCTTTGCACATTTTACAGGTATTTTTCCATCTCATTTGTAACTTGCTTCCCAGTTTATGATCCTTACGTTTATAACTCACCGATGTTGAACACTTATGTTTACAAGCGAAATAAATCACCATGTTTGATTTGCCACTTGGTTTGATACCGGAAGTAAGATTGTAATCTGTTTTAAAACTTGATAGTTCTATCAATTTTTGCTTTAAAATTTCTGAAAATATTTCTTTTCCTTCAGAGTTTTCTCCTCTTGTCGTACAAAATCTGATTGTATTATTTTCAATCACTGAACATTTTTCAACTTCTTCGGAACTAAATTCAATATATTTTGTACCGTCCATTCTGTTCCTGTTGAGAGATCCAGAAAGAAATTTTTTATAATCAATATCATATTTTTTAAACATAATTTATTTATTTAATTTATCATTTATTTCAAACTGTAATTTAAATTAAAATAATTTTTTTTAAAAAAATTGAAAAATTTCCTTTCAACTTACTCAATAGAATTCTATGGAATAATATGGAATTTTATGGAATTCCATAGAATTTTTGTTAAAATAATTATTAAAATCTCGATCGAAGAAAGCTGAGTTTTATAAAAGATTGTTTCAAATTTTAAAAATGATTTTCTTAGGCACTGTGCAATTCAGGAATATTCCAACAACCAAAACGTTTACACACCTCTTCTCTCTAACAAATTTAAATCTAAACTGAGTAGACAAGTGCTTAAGTGAATCCTTTTATACTTCAAGTGAATATTTTTTATAACATGCATAAAATTTACATTGTTATACCTCAACTGTTATCCAATGCAATTGAAATTTGAAATTTTTTTAACAGTTATTTTTCTGAAAGTTTATCAAAATGTCAAGTTTATTTGATATTAACAAATATTAATATTAATTAACTTTCAAATCTGTAATCTTTCATAGTAGTTTTAATGTTGAAATTCTAAAAAAGTCGTTACAAAAAAAAATTTGAAAAAGGGGCATGAAACTAAATTCCAAAGGAACACATTTACATCCTTTTTTAAACAAATTTTATAATTTACTTAATTAAAATAGTTAAATTAAATAGTACTTTAAGTAATAATAAAGCAACTTAATTACGTTTTATTTAAAAAATAAATTTTGTTAAAAATTTCGGGATATGAAACTACGCCACCCTTAAATTTATTTGGGTAAATAATTTAGAGTAGAAAAGATGTGACTCATTAAAAAAATAAAAGAAAAATTGTAATAGCCATACTTAGTAGATGATTAATGACCAATGGACTAGCAAATGTGAAAAGTATTTGTAAATTAGTTATGAAACGCCGAAGAAATTTAGATTGGATCCAAAAATCGACCATGTAAGCTTGAAAATCATAACTAATCACAAAAGTTAATATATTTAAATTTACTTTTCTTTTTAAGGAATGATTACAAAGGATCAAGATTTGGGTTTGATTTCAACTATTTTTTTACCAAAAACCCTTTAATTTGGATGGTAGAACTAACTTTCGGTAGCATCTGAGTTAGACAGTGGATCTGAATTGGTATCCAAGTACAATAATGTAGGCAACTATTTAAAAAATTATGTAAACTCAATTCCAAAAAATCCCAATACTTAATGATATGGTATCTCAAGAATTCCAACGGATCCTGATTTCATATGATCAATAGACCAGGAGAACACTTAAAATTATCCAGTCGGAAAGTCATTTTTTAACAGTTGTTGAAATTTTGAAGAAAAGAAAAAGTTTAGATTTTTTCCCATATTGGCAATCCATGTCAGTGATTTAAGTTTGTAAAATTAATTGTAAGAAGAATTATATCCAAGAGTCCATTTTTGAAGCCTTTCAGCAAAGTACTTTATTTGATTTGTTTGAATTAAAAACTAGATCGGTCGCGGAATTGTTTTTACACAATGAAAATTGATTCATTTGTCAATTACTCCATTGTAAGTTGATTTTTTTATTCTGTGTTTTTGGCATCATGATTTGTTACAACATATGTATTTCTTTGGATTTTATAGTTGGAGCAAGTCGTCTACCACCTTAATGATTTCAAGGATATTTTAAGCTTAGCATCTTTAAATCATGCCCTCAGAGACATTTTCATGACAAGTAATGTTTTGATGAGAAAAACTTTGGTGAAATTTAAAGACATTGATGATCTGGAGGCAGCTTTAGAATTTATTAATAGATTTGGTTCAAAGTTTCATAACGTCAGCATTGAAACAAGACAACATTTTGAACCAATTCTAAAAGCCGTCCTAAATAATGCTTATAACTTAAAAGATCTGTCAATTAAGTTCTATGAAGACGGCAAAAATAATGTTGAACTGTTAAGAAAACACTACCCAAAACAGCTAATAGATCTGCATTCACTTCAAAAGTTGGAAATAAATGATTCATCTGTCTTTGAGTACCTCATCAGCATCACAAAAAATATTTCATTAAAGGCATTAGCGGTTGACTTTATTGAAATGAAAGATCCAGATTTTTTTTGCAATTTTCTTTCATCGCAAAACAATTTACAAGAGCTTTACATCACCACCGAAAATGTATTGGCTAAGGATATATTCCTATTTGTTATTCCATTTAAATTGAAAATAATGAAATTGGACATGAAGACAGAAGAGCACAACGAAATTTTACAATTTTTATTATTTCAAGCTCACTCTTTGATTGAATTAACACTAAATAACATTCAGTGTTTTGAGAGGTACAAAAACGTCCTAAGATATTTTATGCGACTAAGAAGCTTAACGATTGGAAAGAACACAATGTGTTTAAACAGCAATGAAACATTTGATACTAACAAATTCACTGAATATAAGTTGGAAAATCTCATTTTCTTAGACGACAGAAGAGAAGCCACAAATGTAATTGAAATTAATCAAATGTCAAAGTACATTGAAACACTTAAATGTAATGAATTGAAAATTCACGGTCAACCTTCACTTGAAAAGTTAAAGGAATTACAAATAAACCATCTTCGCTATCAGTCCATAGTCGGTTTGAGTATAGATAATGTTGAATCAGTGATTATCAATAGCATGAAGATAATCGACCGAGCATTCTTAGCTTTCATTTCGGCTATAAGCAACGTGAAGCATCTCACAATCTATTCACTAGTAAGATCAGAGGATGTTCCTATAATCATCGAACATCTTGGAAGTTTTCATAATTTAGAGACATTCAAGCTTAGAAAGGGATCACCAGCTGCAAACATGATGAACATTGATGATGATGAGGTAGTCAAACGAAACTCCGTATTCTTTAAAATCTTGATTGATACCAAAGATAAAAGGATCAAAGTATCCAGTTATATTTACAAAAACTGCAGCACCATTATGCAGAATTTGGAAAGGATTTTTCATTCTTACCAGATTATTCAGTTTTGTTTTGAAGAGCCTCCAATAAGCATTGACAATATTGATGCGACTAATCTTAACTTTAAAACAGATGAATATGCTAAATTCAACGA
Source organism: Chironomus tentans (assembly GCA_963573255.1). Classification (NCBI taxonomy): domain Eukaryota; kingdom Metazoa; phylum Arthropoda; class Insecta; order Diptera; family Chironomidae; genus Chironomus; species Chironomus tentans. The sequence continues at coordinate 8,426,502 of OY754305.1, forward strand.
TTTTGTTGAAATAATCCCAGCTTTTCATTGCTTTGTAATAGATGGAGCAAGAACTGGAAGTTACTTTGACCATGATGATTTTCCATACCAAATAAAAAGGATTGAAACAAGTTCGATAACTTTTCATTGGTATGTTGGAATAAAAACGGTACGTAGTCAATTTTTAAGCTTACACAAAGGAAATATGAGAGAATTGACTATTCACAAGCTGCCTTCAAACCAAGACTATCCGCTAAAATACATCTTTGAGCATATGAAATTAGATGCATTTTACTATGGTGATGTACCATTAATACTAAACGGAAACAAGCAGGATGTCGATGAACTGTCGATCACTAATCTTCAATTTCAAAGCGCATATGAAATGTTCCGTCAGTTTCCAAGTAAGTTTTAATTCAAATTCTATATAAATGCGGTAAAAGTGTATGATTTATTTTTATTTATGTTATTTTCTTATTCATTTAGCCATCACAAAACTGACACTCATTCTAAATCAAACTGACGTGGACTCATATGAAATTGAGAAGATCCTGAACCGCGATACAGAATTATTCAAGCGTGTTCAAAAGCTTGAGCTTATCGATCAAAGTTGTTCGAAAAGACATCTAGGATTATATTTGAGATTCCTTAAAAACTTCCCAAATATTTTCAGTCTAAAGCTGGAGTCGAATGACGGAAATATGAACAGTATTCTTCAAGAATTCCTTCCACAAATGATCAAATTAAAGAGAATCTACATAGATTCAACTGCTCCAAATCCTGGTGAGAGATTGCTTTTGATCAAACGTACTATTAATAACTTAAAGAAGCTATGGGTTGCTGCGACATTTATTGAATTAGCTAAAAGCATATTCGGTGATGATGTTGAAATTATGCAAACAGATTAGATCTGTTGTTAAGATTTTTTTCAAATTTTTTTAAAATAAAATATATTGAATACTGAAAAAAAATATTTTATTTGCTTTATTTGAAAAACTTACATTTTGAATAACGGCTAGCATAAATTCAAAAAAATTTTTGAAGTAAAAAAATCAAAACATACAGCAAATTTGAAAAAATATTAATTTATTAAAATTTGAGTAATTATCAACAAGATCATCATAATGAAGCCTAAAAAGGATACAATTGAGAACAATTATCAATTTGTGGGCAAAAGAAGGGCTAAAAAATCAGTAAGAATCAAAATATTATGAAAATTTTCCTAAAATTTATTTTTTCATCATCCTAAATTCAAAATTTACAGAAAGGAATTCCAAACCTTGACCTCGCTTTCTTATTTAAGTTCATAATGACACCGGAAGATAGAATGAACTTAATGTTGACATCAAAGAGAACAATGACCACATTTTTCGATGAAAAATGTATCATGAAGAATGTCGTGACGACATTTTCTAAGAACGACAAATTAAGACGCAATTTTATCAGAGCTTATGGTGGAAAATTGAAAAATGTCAAGGTCAATGTCGATCGTCAAGTCTGTAGGTTCTTGAGGATGCTGCTACAAAACATCCCTAACGTCGAGCAACTGTCTGTAAATTTATCGGAATCTGATGCAAGAATCTGGCAAAAGATCCAGCCAAGAACAAGATTGATCAATCTTCCAGCACTAAAGATGCTCGAGGTATTTAAACCAGTTGATTTGAAGATCATCATGAGCTTTGTTGCAAATTCCATCAAAAGTGTCAAGTACAGCACAGAGGAATGCGACTTAATAGCAATTGCTGAGTACTTAAGAACTGTTGAATCACTCGAGTGCATTTACCCAACAGCAGCTATAACGATCAACCCATTGGGAGCTGTGGTAACTCTCGATTCAATAATAACTATGAAAATTGGCATCGTCCATTGCGGAACCCTCAGACACCTCAGATTACCAAACATCAAGTCAATCGAAATAGACATGCTGGCAAGAACTGATAAGTACCTTCGTCCCTTTTTCGAAAGCATCAGCAGCGTTGAAGACATCAAAATAAATGCAGTTATTGAGCTTAAGAATATTCCTGACATCATGGGGGAAATTGTACTTTTGCCATTTTTGAAAAAATTCAGTTTGACACATGGAAAAATTTACTCAATTATCATCAACGTTGAGGAACAACGAGTTGAGCTGTCAGATCATATCCGTGAAAATTGTCAACTTATTATGCGTGCCTTATCTGGATTCCCATGGTATGAAGGTGAATAAATTGAAATAGTGGAAGATTGATCGGAAATTTTGGATTCAGTAAACCTCGGCTGTTATTAAAGAACAGCCAATTGTGGTAGCGGGAGGGCCTTTCGATACCATAATAGGAAACTTTTCAGTGAACTTGAATTGCCAGGGCCTGGTGATTGAAAGTTTACATCGACGGCGTCGATGGACTTTAGATGTTCTATGAGAAAGCTATTAAAATATGTTGTAAGTCAGTGTTACTCAAACTATGCTCCGTGACACACAAATGTGTCGCTAAACCTTCAGGTTGTCTCGAAAAGTATAGCGACACACCAATTTTACGCAGTTAAGTGCTGCGCTCGGAGAAGTTTGAGAAACATCAATTTTAAGCAGTAAGCTGTACACAAGTTAATATTTCATAACTTATAAAGCAATAAACATATTTCTTAATAATCAAAAAATAATATATTTTATTATATTTCATCATTCAGTCTCCTACAAAACCCTTTTAAAATATATTTTATCTTAATCATATTCACACAAATGATTGCATTTAGGACATCGTGGATTCTGTAAGAACCATTCCATCATATGCTGCATATGTCCACCATGACAACAATAATTACAGAACGTGAACATTCCTCTCACAATCTCATTGCAGACAACGCACCTTGAAGGATCACCAGACTTGCAGTTCTTACAATAATATCCACTTGTTATAGCTCGTCCACATTCTCCACATGCTGTATTGATATTCGTTGACTGTTCATTCATTTCGGAGATGCTTGGTATCCATGACATATTAATCACAACTGTTGCTTCATTCCACATTTGATGTCTATGCAGCATGTCAATGTATGATTGCAGGAAGTTTTCTTGTGTCATTCTGTCTATTGGAAGATCATCACGATTCTTTCCAAGGCACAAAAGAATGCACGTTGGGGTCTGAACGTCCCCGACTTCTGACTGAAGGATGAGATTTTCGGCTAGAACTTGGTATGGTTTCCAGTGTTGGATGAGGATTGTGTCGGATACTTAAAAGGAAAAACTCGTTGAAAAATTAGAAAATTCTCAGGAAATATCACTCAACTTACCCTGCAAGAAGCTTTGCTCAGGAGGCGGCGACGTCTCAACAATTTCCCTTTCCATCTCAGTTCGATGATTTCTATAATGTGAGTGCATCAGCTCATGGTTAATCAACGAAGATGAACACATTGGAAAGTCCTTAACAAAATTATCATGAGGTCCAGTATACAAAAATCCATTCCTTAAATTCCTGCAGTCCAATCCATTTTGAACCAAAGAATCATCAAAAATCTCAACCTCAATATCAGGAATTGGAACTTTTGGTACAGTTATTGACCCAATCTCATTTGAATCATTCAGCACTTCCTCATTTGATGAAATATTTTCACCTGATCCGACATGATTGAGTGTGACATTTCCATTACTTCCATTAAGCATCGCAATACCAGCAGTTCCAAATGATCCACCTCTCGTAATTGCACTTTGTTCTGAGCTTGATTGATTCGATGTCTGTGTAAGTAAATTATTAACAGGTTGCTTCTTTTGTGGCGTCGATTTGTAAATCATTTTGACTAAATTCCACAGCATTGCAACACTTGGACGTCCGTGCTTCCGTGCGACATTAGAATTATGTTCAAGCATGTCCAAGAACTCAAGCTGACCATCCGGCCTCAATTTATATTCTTTGGCGCATTTAACAAAAAATGTGTAATCTTTATGGAGGGTTTTGGTCAGTGCTACATCACTAATGGCACTCATTGGCTGATCACATTGATCTGTAAAGTAATGCAGTGAGGATTTTGCCAAATGGAACTGCTCGTGTGTTGTTTCAGGCACTGCAGCATCGACTGTATCTTGCGATATTTTCTTTGCTGATGATAAAATTGAAAGCTTTAAGCCAGACGATGATGACGTCAGAACCGGCTGCGTCTTAACTTTCGACTTGCTTACAAATAAAATTTCACCTTTTGGATTAATTGCAGTACTTTGTGGATTGGCAGCAAGTGCTGGATGCTGAGCATCTTTCGTTATGTGTTTATAAATTGTGGAGTCTTTTGAGGTTGAAATGAGGGTGTCTGGTGCTCCCTTAAAGGCAATATCTGTGGTAACATTTGTATGTTCATTAAAACTAGCATATGGAATATAAGGACGTCGAACATCCCAAATATAAATTGAATAATCGACAACTAAAGAACAACTAGCTATGTGAAACTTTCTGTCTGGTCGCCATCGAACTCGACCAACTACTGCAATTGTGTAGATTGTATGCTCGAGGGTTGGTTTGGCATTTGACATGTTCCAGATTTTGATGAGTTTGTCACGACTACCTGTTGCTAGCCATTGCTGGGTTGGATGCCTAAAAGGATAAGGAACAAAGTTAATTAGAATACTACACTAAAAATTTACAAAAACTTACCAATCAAGACAATAAATCGGTCCAGAATGAGCCGTAAATGACTGCACAAACTTCTCAGGTCGTCTCACATCCCAAAGATGGACACATCCGTTCTCACTAACCGATGCAAATGAGTTAAAATTATATGGATTAAACTTCACATCCCTAACAGACTCAGTACTCTGAAAAGTCGCGACACAATTTGGTTTCTCACGAAGATCAAACAGCTTCAATGTCGAGTCCTGTGATGCTGAGAGGAGAAAATTTGGATCTTGTTGATGGAAGGTTACAGCATGTGTTGTGCGTTCGTGATCTTCATAGACGGTCAGTTGCTTTTGTCGACCAAATTTTTGGAGATCCCAAATTGCGATGCAGCCATTGGTTGCAGCTGTTGCTAGAATGTTCTGTAAATTGAGGGAATTTTTGGAATTAATATTCAGTTTTGATGGTAGAGGTAAGCATCACTAGGATTGACCCAAGGGGGTCCAAGAGGGTCCAAAGATTAAAATGTCCTACTAAACTTACAGTATTCAGATGAGACCACGCAATTGCGTTGGAACTGTAAGATAAATTGTGGTGTCGCATGTTGTGCAGTTCTGAGAATGAGTCATTGTTGGTCACGTAGACTTTCAGCACTAAAAATATTCAAATATATGATTTTTAATGAAATTCTTAATTTTTGTTAAAAATTTATCAATATTTTAAAAATTTAAACAATTTTTTATAGAAATTATTATTTTACTCACGCGATCGACCAGCGACAGCAATGCAGGTGTTTTCCTTGTTAAGTGCAAAGGAGTTTGCATGTCCATCGAGTGACACATAACGCAATGATTGCGTTTTTGATGGTTCTTCCATTTTTAATAATTCTTTAATTTCAATATTTTTGGATAATCTTTGTTTTGTTTACAAATAATGCCCGAGGGGCATCTGAGTAGTTCAGAATTCAATCTGAATCTGTGTTTATTGAAAATTTTGAATGAAAAGTGAAATGATTTTGCATAGATTGTATGTTTAAAATCTCAAATTCTTATAAAGTTTGTGAAATTAAGTAAATTTTGCAAGTTATATGTTTACAAACTAAAATTTTTCAACATCCTTGCACAATAAGGATGAAAACATTACAAATGTAAAATTCAAAATTCCAAAAAACCGTTAAGAAATTTAAAATCCAAAAGAGTGAAATTTTCTAAAATTTTGTTTTGAAATTTAAATTTTATTTATAATTTTGATTATTGAATGTAGGACCTTAGGCACCTTTTAAATATTACCATGTGTTGGAGTCAATTTAGAATATTATTATAATATTAGCATCTACATTACAAAACCAGTATCATAGTAAGAGGACGATGACCTCGCCTTAGTCAAAATTCCTAGAAAATTGTGATTCAAGTCAATGAAACTATCAAGTTGCAACTACGCAAAAATGAAGATTATTACAATCTTGAACTGCACATTTTCTTGCTAACCAAAGTTAACTTGTTGCCATCAGTTTCAAAGTGAAATTGTCTGAATCAAAGGGGGGGGGGGCTCGAAAAATTTCTGGATATGCCTATGACGCTTTGCCATTGATATGAAATCTATATCCACTGTATCTATAACTGATTAAAAATTTAATTCAATTTTAATTCTCACTAAATAGTTGACGACCAAGAATATGAAGCAAAACAACAAAATCAGTTATGTCATTGTTTCAACAACTTAGTCAGCTGAAGAACATTTTATCCCAATTAAACCAATTTAAGAAGCAATTGGCTGAAGTATCAACTCCGAGGGAGAATTAAATTGTAAAATAGACAAATTGTGGTGATTTTCTAAGAAATTTACATGAAATAAAGTTAAAAATTTAAGTTTTTACTTTTTCAAGACGTTCAGCTTAAGGTAAAGTTTAATTGTTCATTTTTCCATTTCTGTTCATCCCTAGGTTGATAATTATCAAAGCATTTCTTCAATCCCATCAGCGTCTCTTCTCTAAACTCCATGTTGCTATTGCTACAGACATTTGGGTGCATTGAGACTTTGGATATGTTTGAGTCATTAAGAAGCTTCCTGTCAATTGCTTTAATTTTATTTTGGTTTAGTGACAATTCTTGCAATCTTGAGGGAAGACTGAATGAGTCGGAGTGGATGACTGTAAGACTATTGTTGGAAATATGAAGTCCGATCAAGTTTTTCAATGTTTGGAAGATGTTTTTAGGCAATTCTGAGATTTCATTCCCATCAGCCGAGAATTGTTTTAGATTTTCCAAATTTTTGAACCATTCTGGATTTAAACTTTTCAGATTGTTGCGGCTGAGCGACAAATGTTCTAATTTTATTAAAGACTTGAATGAATCCGCTGGTATGAACTGGATCTGGTTTTTCCATAAGTTGAGAATTTCCAATTTTGAATTTTTGATAAAAAGATTTTCTGGAATTTCACGCAATTTGTTATCGATAAATGTAAAATCCGTCAAATTAAGACAGTCGTCGAGAATATTTGCTTCAATTTCTTCAACATCTTTACGACTAATTAATATTTTCTTCAGATTTTTGAATTTCTCGCAGATTTTTAATGAAAATATTTTTGGTAATGGAGATTTTATCACTTTAGATGCCACAAATTGAACATCGTCATCAGTTTTTCCTGGGAAATGTCCTCCAAACAGTTCATCGTTGTCCTCGTCACTTGTGTACGTCAATAAGCATCCGTAGTGATGTTTGAGGTTATTGTCAAGTGTGATGATATGAAGTTTATAGCTACAACCAATATTATTATTGTAAACTTCTGATTTGACGGAAAATATTGATAAACTGATCAGAAATAATAATTTTAGCTCCATTTTTGAGGAGAGACGGTCTTGAAGTGATAATGATGAAGACTGTTCTAGATTAAATGCAAAAGTGAGGTTCATAAAATTTAATATTTTAAATATGATGAATCATATTAAAAAAATATTTGATAAACCCAAAAAAATTGGCCCAGACCCCTTAAAATAATCAAAGATTAATGATCAGTCACTAAGGTCATCAGATTACATAATAAACAAATTCCAATGACTTCAATACAAACACATTACAGTGAATTATCAAGAAATATATTTAAAAACATTTCATAATCAGCTCGAACATTAACTCAGTTGCGCTTTAAAATAAGGAAGCAAAAATCATGAGTTTTGAGTTTTTTGTAATTTTTTGTGGAATTTTTGTGCTCCAAAATGGATTTGTTGATGGATCTGCGAGCTGTTTGTACGAAAATCACAATAAATTTGGATACATGTGTAGACTAAGTGTTAGTGCTGACCTACCTGGAAATACACTCGCAATTGGTGGAATTCACTTGCCTGGCAAGTCAGATGACGATGTTGTGTCCATCCAGAAGCATAGAATCCAAAATTTAACAATTTTGCCAGCAGATTTTTGTGATAAGTTTAAAAATACCGACAAAATAATCATCCCGAAGTCAAAAATAATTAAAATTGATGAAAATGCATTTAAAAGTTGCAAAAATTTGCAGAAAATTGTTTTGGATGAAAATGAAATTGAGGAACTGCCGGAAAGTTTATTTGCCGAAAATTCAAAACTAGAACATGTCAGCTTAATGTTCAACAATCTAAGAACTTTACCAGATAATTTATTCAAAAATAATCAAAATCTTAAAAGTTTAGGCTTGATGGGAAATAAAATCAAATTCATGCCTGAAAATATTTTCAGAAATCTCACAAAAATGACATCAATGCTGCTGGGCAACAACCAGATTGAGGACGTGAATCCATCTTGGTTTGAGGACCTGGAAAATTTACAAATGCTGTTTTTATCACAAAATCTCATTAACGAGCTCCCAAAAAATACTTTTGGGTCACTAAAAAATATCAATCGATTAGTTTTAGCTGCAAATAACATTTCAGTCCTCGATTCTGAATCTTTTGGTGTTCACACCAATTTAAAAATTTTTGACGTTGAAAGCAACAAGATTAATGCGATCGATGAGAATTTTTTTCAAATTGCTCCATCAATAATTCTATTTGAAATGGCTGAAAATCAGTGTTTTTCTGGAAGATTGAAAAATGTCACAGTTGAGATTCAAACGGTGTTGAAAAATTGCTTTGAGAATTTTAAAGAGTTAAAGCTGAAGGATATTGAAGGTAAGTGATGGGATTAAATAAAATTGGAAGTGACGTGGGTATTTGAGGTTAGCTTTTGAGGGTTCAATATGATTTTGAAATTTATATGATTAAGAGACAAATATCCTAAGCTCGATGTCAAAAATTGTTTTGACTTCAAAAAAAGTCTAAAAAAGTAATAAAAAAACTAATTTTAAATTTCCAAATTTTCTATTTAAAAGCTAAAACAGAACAGCAAAAGATACCAACCACAACTGTTTCACCAAATGGTGAACAAACAATTGGAGAATCTCTTTCAAAAAGCGATCAAATTCTTAAGATTCTGGCTGAACTAAGGAACGAGATTAAGGCATTAAGAGAAGAAAATCGTGAGCTCAATGAACAACAAAGTGAAATTTTGAAAGTTATTAAAAAATTGTAATTTTTTAGTTAATGAATAAATGAGCTAGAAAATTCTTTAGACATTTTCAAAATATTTTGGAATTAATCTTAAGTTTTCAAGCCTTGTCCTGATCATTAATAAAATTTTGTGCTACAATTTCATTGAATTTTGTTTGAATGGTATGCACCGTGTCCATGGGGTGTATTCAGGCGACGGTTTTGGGGGTAAGTCCTCCATTTTTAGGAGAAAATTTCAATTTGATATGGTTTTTTAAAGACAAAAATCACAAAACCTCCTAAATTTTCCTGTCTGTACTAAAATATTCTAAATATTTATTTTATTTTTTGATTTTAAAATATTATTTTTTTAACAAAGTTTATAATATTGACCATATTGACAAAATTAATTGGATTTAAAAAAGAATGTAAAAAAATAAAATGTTTATCCAAAACTTTCCTTCAATGGCGACTTGATCTCAAATATTGCAGAAATATTGTAAGTCCAGCTGTCATTTAAGAAAGAAGAGAAGTCCCAGCGGTAGATTCCTTGAGGAAACATCATTGTTGCCCTATCGATAAGGTCCAAGTTAAGTGTAAAGTTCTTCAAATCCCAATCATCTGTATATGGACATTTGTGTATCAATTGTGGAGCTTTGTTCTTGATCATCTCAACCAATAATTTAATTATTGGATTTGTATCAACTCCGGCCAAAATTCCACAAAGATCAAGCTTCTTAGTGTCGATAATTTGACGGAAAATTGTTCCATAACGATAATAAAATGTTGTATGAATTAAAAATGGCGTTGTGTACGTGACCAAAAGCTTAACGCCAACATTGTAAGTCACAACTTTTCTTGACACTGCCTTAAGGTAGCAATATTTAACCAGAATTGTTTTATTGTCCGCTTCGCATTTTATAGACTTAAATCTGACTCCACCGATAAAGTTTTCTTGATTCTTTGATTGAATTTCATAAAAAATTTGAGCACAAAATAAAATAAAATAAAATTGGGATTTATTTAAAATCATGACTGAAGGAATTGAACTTTTTAGAAATTGTAAATTATTTTTAAAATAAATTTTGTTCAAAATTTTTGATAACAATTAAGCTAAATTTATTTTTAAAAAGTATATAATCATAGTTTTCAAATTCAAATACAGGAAGTCTATAAATATTTAACAATATCAATTGAAGTAGCCATTGCGTAGCCAGAAATTTTTTTCTGCAATTTTTTTCATGACTTTGTAATTTTTAGGGGGGTTCAAAATTATTTTCTATAGAAATTTCAATTTCCCTTTGGATCTCTTCCTGACTAAGCTCGCTAATGAAAATATTTTATTTTTATTTTTCTCTTCAGTGATCGTTCATGAATGACGTCATGCTAAAACTGAATTTTTAGACCCCCTCCGTAAAATAATTTCATACTAAAAAATATTTTCTATGAAGGGGTCTAACCAGGGGGAAAACCACTTGGTGGAAACCACTTGGTTTTTTTAGAAAACATCTAGGCTCAAACTTTTGGTCCTATCTTGAGCAGAACCATAATATAAGATATTCTGACACCGTTTCCACCAACCAATATTTAAGGTGGAAAATGACTTTTTTCCACCAAGTGGTTTTCCCCCTGGGTCTAACTACCCCCGTACTTCCAAACATTGAACATCATTTATGAACGATCCCCAAATAAAAGTTCTTGAAATGTCATTAATCTAGTCAAATTTAGCAATTTAAATCATGATATTTTTTTTTATTTAATTATTTAATTATTTCACTTAAATCAGTGATGCCTTAAATCAGGGGCGTATCCAGATATTTTTTGAGGGGGGGGGGGGGGGGGTTTGGTATTTTTTTCTTGAAAAACCCTAGCAAATAGAAAAATTTTTCTCAAAAAAAGGGGGGGTCAAACCCGCAAAAAACCCCTCCCCCCTGAATACGCCCCTGTCTTAAATCTGTCAAAAAACGTGGTAATAATAATAAGTGTTTAAAAATATGGTCAACCCTCCCCCTCCCCTTCTTGGCTGAATTTTCTTCAATTTAATGGAATTGTTTTGAGCAAAAATACTCAATTATGTGACATCATCTCCAACCAACATTTTAAACAAAGTAAATGAACTCCTTATCTCAATTCCAAAATTACACATGAGTAGCCTCATTTAAATGACGAATCACTTGACCTTGTCACATTAAGTTAAAATGAATAATCAACAAATTAGTAAATAATTCCATAATCATCTTGAAAATATTCTCACAATCGTCAGTTGTGTGCGTCTTTCTTAGTGCTAAGCTTTTAAAAAATATGAATTTAAAAATATTTGTGATAATTTGTTGGATTTTTGTGATTCAGAATGGAATTGTTGATGGATATACGAGCTGTGAATATAAAATTGACAAAAAATCAAATTATAAATGTGTTTTAAATGTGAAAAGTGCAGAAAATTCAGAAGAAATTGGAGGAATTCACATCGATGAAAAATCCGACGACGATATTGAGTCAATTTCGGCAAATTCAAAGTCAAATTCAACAAAATTTCCATCAAAAATCTGTGAAAAATTCATAAATGTTAAGAATCTGAATTTATACAACGTAAATATCCAAAATGTTGATGAAAATTCATTAAGAAGCTGCAATAATTTGAGAACTTTGAGCTTGTCGACCAACAAAATCCGTGAATTTCCAGAAAATTTCTTCGCTGAAAACTCAAATTTAATAGAAATTGATTTAAGCCAAAATAAATTGACAAATTTGCCTGAAAATTTATTTGAAAATCTCGAAAACTTGGAAATTTTGAAGCTACAAAAGAATAAATTGTCGAATTTACCAGGAAATATTTTTAATCCACTCACAAATTTGAGGATTTTGATGCTGACTAACAATGAGATTAAAAATCTAAATCAAAATTGGTTTTTGGAGTTGAAGAATTTACAACAATTATTTTTGAGCTTCAATAAAATTGAGCAACTTCCAGTAAACATCTTCAATGAACTCACAAGCCTCAGATCTTTGGATTTATCTGTCAACAATTTAACAACAATTCACTCAGATTCATTCGGATCACTTCCAAACCTCAATGAACTGTCCTTGGAATACAACAACATCAACTCAGTTGATCCAAAAGTCATCGATGATACAGGCATTTCCATTATTGACCTCGGATTTGGTGATCGGAACTTGAAAGTTAATCTTTGTGTGAATAAGAACTTCAGAGATTTGACGAGGAATAAAAGTCAGTTAAAGGTTGGATTGAAGAAGTGTTTCGAGAATTATCAGCCGAGAAAGTAAAAAAATTGATTTGTTTTTTTTCTAAACTTTTGGTAATAAAGGCAAAAATTTCAAGAAAAATTTATTTATTTTTTAATATTTACTATATTTTTAATCAATTTCATAAATTTTGTAAGCTAACCTCAAAATTTTGTAATCTAACCTCAAAATTTTGTAATATAACCTCAAAATTTTGAACTTAACCTCAAAATTTGGAACCTAACCTCAAAATTTGTAACCTAACCTCAAAATTTTGTAACTTAACCTCAAAATTTTGTAACTTAACCTCAAAATTTTGTAAACTAACCTTAAAATTTGGAACTTAACCTCAAAATTTTGTAACCTAACCTCAAAATTTTGTAAACTAACCTCAAAATTTGGAACTTAACCTCAAAATTTTGTAAACTAACCTCAAAATTTTGTAAACTAACCTCAAAATTTGGAACTTAATCTCAAAATTTTGTAAACTAACCTCAAAATTTTATAAACTAACCTCAAAGTTTGGAACTTAACCTCAAAATTTTGTAACCTAACCTCAAAATTTGGAACCTAACCTCAAAATTTGGAACTTAACTTCAAAATTTTGTAAACTAACCTCAAGATAACACTATGGGGCAAAATGAAAAAAAATCGGACATTCACTTGGTTTTTGGCAATGTTTCAAATATCCATTTCAAAGTTATTTTTTCTTGTAGAGGACATAAAAAGAGACTTGTATGCCAAATTTCAAGTCATTTGGTGCTACTTTCACGATTCTAGGGCTGTTTGAAGTTGAAAAGGGGTAAAAAATATGATTTTTTCATGCAATACTTAAACTGAGAAATCTCAGCGATGGTTAAAGATATTGAAAAACGGGTTTCAGTTCCTAGTAGTGCTATATAAGAGCTTCATTTTGACATATGGCAAAGTTTATAACTTTATAGTTTTGGTACCGGTATGCTAGGAAATGCATGAAAATCATAGGAAAAATGACCTTGGACATGTCGCAATTACCTTATATGGTCGGGATTCCCTTAAGGATACATACCAGCGTGTAGCCACTGGCTTCTAGTTTGCAAAACTGTATAAAGCTTTTCTCAACTCATCGGCGAAAAAAAGTTATGTTGATTTTAGAAAGTCGATCTATATTTGGCCAAAAACTAACTTTTCTGAGAAAAAAATGAGAAGTATAAAAATAAATATGGTTTTTGATGTATTTTAGTCACTTATGCTGTTTTAAGACAAATTGCGAAGAAATTTTCTCAAAAAGTTCAAAATATACCGAGATATAGGGTACATGTGTTCTCTGACGACTTGACCCTTTTTCACCTCACTCAAACAGCTGTAACTTTTACAAGGTGTAATACTTTTTAATTTTGTTTTCTGATTATTATAGCTGATATCAATACCATTCTAATGATATATTATACTTAATAGTTAGGTATGGTCATGGTCATGAAATCGGTCCTTGTTTGTGACCGACCCCAAACTAGTGAAACGCTATTTCTTAATATACTATTTAAAAGCATATTTAGATATTGTATTTAGGTTTTTTATATTTATTTATGATATTTATGACCATTTATACCCAAATTTTGTGTTTTGGAATTTCTTTGCTATCTGTGGGTAGTCTCTTGCTAGCCTCCTAGGAAGTACCCTAGTAGCCTCAATTTTGTCAACAAATCTTGCAACTGAAGTTATTTTACAGACTTTTATCGATTGATCTATGAAATTTATATATGTTCTAGGCAAAATACATATATTTTAGGTACATTACACTGAAAAATTGGGATTTTTGGTAATTTTGTTTGAGATTGGCTTGCGTTGGTCACATTCAATGCACTACCATGGCAACAAGGATGACTATATGTCCAAGTATTATACATTTATGGAAAGGTATTAACATCAGCTAGCAAAAACAGAAAACAGGATCAAGAAATATTATTCCTATAAAAAGTTCTAAGCTGTTAAGTAGTCTCAAAAACCACCTAGTCGACAACCAACAGAGGCAAAAACGTGGTTTTGAAAATTTTGATGATATTTCATAAGTGTTTGAAGCAAAAAGTAATTAAAAGTCATATAGGAACTTAAAAAAATGGATGAGAAACCAAAATAAGCTTGAAATTATCAAAACCACGTTTTTGCCTCTGTTGGTTGTCGACTAGGTGGTTTTTGAGACTACTTAACAGCTTAGAACTTTTTATAGAAATAATATTTCTTGATCCTGTTTTCTGTTTTTGCTAGCTGATGTTAATACCTTTCCAAAAATGTATAATACTTGGACATATAGTCATCCTTGTTGCCATGGTAGTGCATTGAATGTGACCAACGCAAGCCAATCTCAAACAAAATTACCAAAAATCCCAATTTTTCAGTGTAATGTACCTAAAATATATGTATTTTGCCTAGAACATATATAAATTTCATAGATCAATCGATAAAAGTCTGTAAAATAACTTCAGTTGCAAGATTTGTTGACAAAATTGAGGCTACTAGGGTACTTCCTAGGAGGCTAGCAAGAGACTACCCACAGATAGCAAAGAAATTCCAAAACACAAAATTTGGGTATAAATGGTCATAAATATCATAAATAAATATAAAAAACCTAAATACAATATCTAAATATGCTTTTAAATAGTATATTAAGAAATAGCGTTTCACTAGTTTGGGGTCGGTCACAAACAAGGACCGATTTCATGACCATGACCATACCTAACTATTAAGTATAATATATCATTAGAATGGTATTGATATCAGCTATAATAATCAGAAAACAAAATTAAAAAGTATTACACCTTGTAAAAGTTACAGCTGTTTGAGTGAGGTGAAAAAGGGTCAAGTCGTCAGAGAACACATGTACCCTATATCTCGGTATATTTTGAACTTTTTGAGAAAACTTCTTCGCAATTTGTCTTAAAACAGCATAAGTGACTAAAATACATCAAAAACCATATTTATTTTTATACTTCTCATTTTTTTCTCAGAAAAGTTAGTTTTTGGCCAAATATAGATCGACTTTCTAAAATCAACATAACTTTTTTTCGCCGATGAGTTGAGAAAAGCTTTATACAGTTTTGCAAACTAGAAGCCAGTGGCTACACGCTGGTATGTATCCTTAAGGGAATCCCGACCATATAAGGTAATTGCGACATGTCCAAGGTCATTTTTCCTATGATTTTCATGCATTTCCTAGCATACCGGTACCAAAACTATAAAGTTATAAACTTTGCCATATGTCAAAATGAAGCTCTTATATAGCACTACTAGGAACTGAAACCCGTTTTTCAATATCTTTTATCATTGCAGAGATTTCTTAGTTCAAAGATGGCATGAAAAAATCAGTTTTTTGGTCCCTTTTCAACTTCAAACAGCCCTAGAATCGTGAAAGTAGCACCAAATGACTTGAAATTTGGCATACAAGTCTCTTTTTATGTCCTCTACAAGAAAAAATAACTTTGAAATGGATATTTGAAACATTGCCAAAAACCAAGTGAATGTCCGATTTTTTTTCATTTTGCCCCATAGTGGATAACCTCAAAACTTTAAGGTTAACAAAAGCAACAAAAAAATCTCAAAATTCCTCAATTTAAAGACAAAAGCTTCAAACAACAATTTTTTCATCTCATCTCAAAAGTAAATCACCATCCGCTCTCCACCCATCCATCCACTTCTCCACCAACACCCTCGCTTTTTAATCAAAATCAATAGAAATCATTGAAATTCAACTTCATTATATCCACACATGCATGCACGTAGCACATTCAATAGCACATAAATTCCACATAATATCTCATAGGAGAGAGCAGTAAAAAAATTATAAATGTGTATGGAAAAAAAATTGCGAGGCAAAAGGAAATCCGAGAAATGCAGAAAAAAAGCGACAAAAAAATTCAAATTTTTTTTGCTCTTCGAACGAAATACAAAAAAAATCTCATTTTTTCGTGAAGAGAAAAAAATTTGCGCCGCTTCGATCTCGACATAATCACAATATATGGCTGAAATTCAAATTAATATATGTGACCAGTGTGGGGAGCAAGAGGTGGTGTGAGGACCGTGCATTTGCATGGTGGAATACAGCACAACAAAAAAAAATATCCTTTCCTCTAGCCATTCCGTATACGTGTATTGGGTTGTGACTGTTGGAACTGGGGGATTTGTGGAAGGTTCTTAATACTTTTAGGTTTGGTTGGATTAGTTATCAAAATGTTGAGCATAAGAAAAAATGATTAGGTTAGCTTGAGTGAGGTCACAGAATTTTTAAGGTTAGGTCACAAAAATTTGAGGTTAAGTCAAAAAAAAAATTTTGAGGTTAGATTACCGAATTTCGAGGTTAAGTGACCAAATATTGAGGTTGTCACAAAATTTCGAGGTTAAGTCAAATAATTTAGAGGTTAAGCCACAAAAATTTGAGGTTGTCACAAAATTTTGAGGTTAGTTTAAAATATCTTTAGGTTAGGTCACAAAATTTTGAGGTTAGGCCAAAAAAATTTTGAGGTTAGATTACCGAATTTTGAGGTTTAGTCACAGAATTTTGAGGTTAGGTGAATTTTGAGGTTAGATCACAAACATTTAGAGGTTAGGTTACAGAATTTTGAGGTTAAGTCATATAATTTCAATGTTTAGTCAAAAAATTTGAGGTTAAGCCACAAAATTTTGAGGTTAAGTCAACAAAATTTTGAGGTTAGATCACAAACATTTGAGGTTAAGTCAACAAAATTTTGAGGGTAGATCATAAACATTTAGAGGTTAAGTCACAGAATTTCGAGGTTAAGTCAAATAATTTTGAGGTTAGGTCACAAAAATTTTGAGGTTAGATTACCGAATTTTGAGGTTAAGCCACAGAATTTTGAGGTTAAGCCACAAAATTATGAGGTTTGATCACAAACATTTGAGGTTAGGTCACAAAATTTTGAGGTTATTTTAAAATATTTTGAGGTAACCTCACAAAATATTGAGGTCACAAAGTTTCGAGGTTAGATTACCGAATTTAGAGGTTAAGTCAAAAAAAATTGAGGTTATGCCACAAAATTATAAGCATAACCTAAACTATAACCCAAAAAATACAAACAAAACTTAGAAACATCAACAATAAATCCTCCAACTTTTTCCCATCCACCCAATCTACAATGTCCACTTCCAATGCTCGTATTATGATGAAATAAAAAAAATCTACATCAATTCATGAGGTGTGAGGAGATGCGGGGTGAGTCTCAAAGTCCATCGTTTGTTATTTTTATTTTTTCTACATTTTTTTCTGTACTACACTCGAAACGAGCAATGAGCAATTTCCAAACTCTATGTGGACCTCATCAATGTGCGAATATTTTTTGAATGGAACGGGAAAGTTTGTTTTTCCAAAAAAAACGAGGAGAATTTTTTTTGTCAATTTTTTTTCGGGCATTGCGAGAATTTTTATTCCTCCTCATCGCATGTACATAACTTATGTGTGCACATCTACATGTAGCAGAACGCGGAGTCGATTTTTTTTTCATTTTCTGTTGAGGAGGCTAGAGGAGCTTCATGTGAGGAGGTTGAATATTTTTTTATATATATATTTCGTTTGGGAATGAGATGATAATGCAAAAAAAAGTAAATGCGAGGCATCTCCTGCGAAAAAAGTGCAGAAGAGGATGAAAAAAAACTCGAGACTATAAATTTGTTTTGCTGATGGATTTTTTTCGCTGAATATTTACGTATGTATGGAGAGATAGCGAATGTGGATACTAGGTGGGTGGGTTGGTTAGGTTTGGAGGGAATTTTTTTTTGATCGAATTTAATTCCAGTTTTGAGGATCTTCATTCGAATTTTAGTCGATTTTTGGAGAATTTTGTTCGAGTTTCGAGGCATTTTAGTTGAACTTTGTGGAATTTTAGTCAAACTTTTAAACAATTTTTGTTATTTTTTGTGGAATTTTCCTTCACAAAAGCAAACAATCCACAAAAACTATAATTCATAAATGCAAGCTCATGATGATGATGATGAAACGAGATGTATGAGATGGACATTGCAGGCAAAGGCAGGAAATTGGAATTACATGGCAATTGCATTAATTTATATTGCTATGTTATGTGTGCTTTCATTTTTTTAACAACAGAATAAAAAATCATATAAAAATTGCATAGCGGAACTGAAATGAAATTTTCTATTTAAAAAATTGTTGCAATCTTCAAAGTTCTAAAGAGGAATTTGATGGAAATGTTTCAGGTTTTAGTAGAGTTTGATGTGCTTTTAAGGATAAATTGCATATTTTTTTAAATAAGTAATAGAATTAAAAAAACTGAATAAAATATTTTTAATAATTAAATTGAAAATAAGAGTTAAAATTTCTAAAATAAAAAGTTAATTTATTTAAATAATAAAAAATTAAAATTTAGAAAAAAATCAAATATAAAAATTTTCTAAAATGAAAAGTTAATTTATTTAAATAATAAAAAATTAAAATTAAAAAAAAATCAAAAATAAAAAAATTTCTAAAATGAAAAATTAATTTATTTAAATAATAAGAAATTAAAATTTAAAAAAAAATCAAATATAAAAAATTTCTAAAATAAAAATTTAATTTAGTTAAATAATAAAAAATTAAAATTAAAAAAAAATCAAATATAAAAAACACAAGCATTGAAAAAGTAAAAACCTTTAAGAAAATTAAAAAGTACAGTTTTTTTTAAAAAATATATTTTTTAAACAATATTTTTTACAACAACTAATCATTTTAAATATTTTACAATCTGAAAGTTCTTACAAATTTGAAATTTCCAATATTTTTAGCACCCAAACTTATTACAAACATTTTTTCATCCATTAATCCCTTCAAACCAGTCCATTTACCCCATCTACTTTCCTATAACAAAACAGTCACCAAGAACTGATTGGAAATTTGCATAAAAAATTCCTTTCCAATCTACTTTATTCCATTTCCCTTATTTTGCATCTTATTGTGGACTTTTAAGAGTTTTAATTATTAAAATGAAAAAAGGAAGCAAAAGAATCTCAAACGACATTGCAAGAATAATTAATTGGAATTAAAAGAAGAAGGTTGAAATTAAAGCATGAAGCGCATTTCGTTCTCTTTAACTTTATTAAGGTTATGAAAAAAATGTCAAATTTTCTATATAAGGAAAATTTAGGGGGGTGGGGTTTGACCTCCAAACCCCCCAGAATACGCCCCTGAGGTACAAATTGCAAAAACTTTCAGAGGGCTTAACTTCAGGGGAACTGAGCACTTTGAAAATCATTTACTGTCCAGGAAGGTTAAGTATCCTCCCCAGACAAACTGCCCACAACAGCATCTGCAGTTCAAAAAATGATTAAAAAATAAATAAGAAGAATCGGAACGCGGAACTCATTTTTACCCAAAACTTTCCTTTAATGGAGATTTGATCTCTGCAGATCCCGTAAAATTGAAAGCTTTAATGTCACCTACGTAAAAAGAAAAATCAGCACGGTAGGTTCCTTGAGGCATCATCATTGTTGCCCTGTCGATAAGGTCCAAGTTAAGTGTAAAGTTCTTCAAATCCCAATCACCTGAAAATGGGCAATTGTGGATCAATTTTGGAGCCTTGTTCTTCAACATCTCAAATATCAATTTTACTAGTGGATTTGTGTCAACTCCTTCAATAACAGCGCAAATCTCATACTTATGTGTATCAATAATTTGTCGAAAAATTGTTCCATACCGATAATAAAAGATGACGTGACCATACAATGGTTTTTCGAGTGTATTTAGTATCTTGACGCCGACATTTGCAGTTACAACTTTCCTTGACACAGCCTTCAAGTAGCAAAAGTTCACTGAAAGTGTTTTATTATCAGCATCGCATGTTAAAGACTTGAATCTGATTCCACCAATAAAGTTTTCTTGATTCTTAGATTGAATTTCCATGAAACTATGAGCACAAAATGCGAGAATAAAAAGGCAAATTTTGGATTTATTCAAAATCATGACTGAAGAAATGGAAATTTTTTAAAAAAGTAAATTTAAAAAAAAATTAAATAATTTTTGATGATAATTATTCGCATGCTGAACATTACTTAAATTATTATTTCTTTAAATAATCACAAATTTTAACAAGTCTGAAAAAACTGGAGTGGGTTTCTAGGGCTATTCGGGGTACCATATCCCAGGGGCGTATTCAGGGAGGGGTTTTTGGGGTCAAAACCCCTACCTTTTTGTAAAAAGTTTTTCAATTTGCTAGGGTTTTTAAGAAAAAATATCAAAAACCCTACCTAAATTTTCCAGTTCATACAAAAAAATTTCAAAACCCCTCCCTTAAAAAATTTCTGGATACGCCCCTGCCATATCCTACCTAACCCCAGGTAGGTAGGGTATACAAGGGGTGTATTCCTTAATCTTAAAAAACCCTAGCAAATTGAAAAAATTTCCCAAAAAGGTTTGTTGGGGGTTGACCTCCAAACCCCCTAACTTAATACGCCCCTGAGGTATATCCTAGGGTAAGATAGGTGGAGGTACCCTAGGGGTAGGGTAGGTAGGGGTGTCTAGGGTATACCCCAAGAAGCTTTTAAACTTTTCTAATTAACATTTTTTAAAAATTTGTTTTCTTTTTTTTGAAAATATTTATTTTTTAAATGTATTCATAAAATTTACTTAGTAGTCAAGTGAATCAAAAATATTCATATACATAACTTCAATTGCCTCTAATGAAACTAATTGGACATTTTTTGTATTTTTTATATATTTTTTTTATTTTAAAATAATATATTCCAGGGGGCGACAACAGTTCTTATTCTTCGAAATCGAAACTTCGAAAATATAATTTTTTTCAAAAAAAATATGACCGTTACAAATTTTCAAAAGTAAATGGAACGGTTTTTGAAAATTCAAAAAATTTTACACTTCAAATATTTTCGAAATAGCTTTGAATTTCTAGAAAAAATAACGGTTACTAGTACTGTTGTCATCCATTGGAATATATTTTAACAAAAGTTTTTAGTATTGATAATTTAAGCTTAATAAACATAGAAAATAGTCAGTCTATATTCCTATTACAAAATATTTACTAACAACTGATTGGAAATCTGCGAAAAAAGTTCCTTTAGAGAGATGGACTCCCTTATTAAGCATCTTATTGTGGACTTTAAATAATTTTAAAATAAAAAAGGAAGCAAAAGAATCTCAAACGACATTGCAAGAATAATTAATTGGAATTAAAAGAAGAAGGTGAGAAAAAAATTAAAAATTTCACCCAAAACTTTCCTTAATTGGAGACTTGACCTCAACAGCTGCCGAAAAATTAAACGACCAACTGCCATTTATGTAAAGTGAATAATCTCCTCGATAGAATCCTTGAGGAAAGAACATCGATGCTCCATTAATAAGATCTGTGTTCAATGTAAAGTTCCTTAAATCCCAATCACCGTCATATGGACATTTGTGGATTAAATGAGGAGCTCTGCTTTTTAACATATCAATAAATAATTTAGTTAATGGATTTGTGTCACCTCCGTCAAGAATTTCACATAGCTCAAATTTTTTAATTTCAATTATTTGCCTATAGATTGTTCCATAACGATAGTAAACGATTGTGTGACCAAACGACGGTTTTACAAACGGAACCAAAAATTTAATACCTAAATTAAAAGTCACAATTTTCCTTGACACAGCCTTTAAGTAACAAAATTTAATTAAAATTGTTTTGTTGTCAGCTTTGCATTTTAACGAACTAAATCTCGCTCCATTTGTAAAATTTTTATCATTATTTGATTGAGTTTCGTAAAAAATTTGTGAACAAATTGCAAGAATAAAAAGACAATAGTTGGATTGATTCAAAATCATGACTGAATGACTGATTTTTTTAAAAAATAGTAAATTAAAAAAATTTAAGCATTTTTTTTTAAAATAATTGTTATATATGAATAACTACGTATTTAAAAAAATTATCATAATTTCCAGCTTGTATAATTTTTTTTAAATAATACTAAAAATAAATTTTAAATTGATATTTTGATTTTATACATCCTTCCACTTAAAACGTTCAAATCATCTCTAGTCTACAATTATGAATTGAATTATTTTTTCACCCAAAACTTTCCTTCAAAGGTGATTTTATCTCGGCTTCTCCCGAAAAATTTAAAGTTGTGCTGCCGTTGAAAAACACTGAAGTATCAATTCGATAGGTTCCTTCAGGAAACAGCATCGATGTTCTGTCAAAAAGATCCATGTTAAATGTAAAATTTTTCATGTCCCAGTCACCGAAATATGGACATTTGTGGACTGATTTTGGAGCTCTGTTTTTCATAAAATCTATTATTAGTCTCACAAATGGATTTGTGTCAGATCCATCAAGAATTGCACAAACTTCGAGTTTTTTCATATCAATAATTTGACGGAAAATTGTTCCATACCGATAGTAAAGAATTGAGTGACCAAAAAATGGTTTTGTGTATGGAACTAAAAACTTAATTCCAAAATTAAGAGTCACAACTTTTCTGGACACAGGCTTCAAATAGCAATATTTGGTAATAATTGTTTTGTTGTCGCTTTGACATTTCACTGACTTGAATCTGACTCCAAAATTATGGAAATTGTCTTCAACTATTGTTTCAATTTTATTTAAATTTTGCAAAATAATAATGAAAATAAAAAAAGAGGTCTTTATCTTCCAAAAATTCATGATAAAATAGTTGGAAAAAATAAAATAAAAAAATATTATTGATTTTAGAATCACATTTTTTCAAATAATTAAAGCAATTACTCGCTTGTTGAACATTATTTTTGTTTTTATCTGTTTAAAAAAATCATAATTTTCAAAAACTTATCGTGAGATTTTCTGAGTTTTCTTTCTCAAAATTCATTATTTTCCATGAGACAGCATTCAAATAGCAAATTTAACTAAAGTTGTTTTATTATCGGTTTTGGATCTTATTGAACTAAATCTCAATCCATCTGTAAAATTTTTATAATTTTTCTATATTAAATTTCATAGAAAATTTGAGCACAAATTGCAAGAATAAAAAGACAATAGTTGGTTTGATTGAATTTTAAAGTGTAAAATTTTAATAATTGTTAGTTTCAGTAGAGTAGTCAGGATTTTACAAGAAGGGTGGTTGCTCGATTTTTAATTTCTGATAAAATCACCTTTGTATTAAGTTTTTACACTTTTTTATTCATTTTTCATTAAGATAGATTCTACGAGCAGTCTGAAGCATTTTTAGTAAAAAAGTAATTTTTTGGTTTAAAAATTTGTATGGAATTTTAATCTCGAGGGGGGGTGGGTGCCCGGGCACCCCAGGACCACCCCCTGGCTACGACCCTGGCTAGTTTCTAAAACAAACTTTTTTTACATATGAATTTAAAAAAAAATAAATCAAAATTTCGTGACTTTAAAATAAGTCACTAAAAATCAATTTTTCAATTGATAATTTGACCAATTAATTATTTATTTATAATTTTTCTTAAATTATACGTACAACGTGTATAAAACAGGGGAAAGGCTTCTTCAGAGGCATATCCAGGATAGTCTGGACACCTACCAAAAAATTTAAACTAAGGAGGGTACCCAGATCCAGAAATATGTGTAAATTTGGGGTTATAGCTCAAAAAGTGCGTTTTGCAAAAAAAAATCCGCGAAGTAGTTGTCCCCCTGGTATAAAATCAAAATTACTAGAATCCAATGAATTCTTTTTGCTGTTGTTGTTTAATTTTTCACCCAAAACTGTCCTTCAAAGGTGACTTAATCTCTGCTTCTCCTGAAAAATTTAAAGTTGTGCTGCCGTTGAAAAACACTGACGTATCAATTCGATAAGTTCCTTCAGGAAACAGCATCGACGTTCTGTCAAAAAGATCCATGTTAATTGTAAAGTTCCTCAAATTCCAATCTCCTTCATATGGACATTTGTGGACTGATTTTGGAACTCTGTTTTTCATAAAATCTATTATTAGTTTCACCATTGGATGTGTGTCAACTCCGTCAAGAATTGCACAAACCTCAAGTTTTTTCATATCAATAATTTGACGGAAAATTGTTCCATACCGATAGGAAAGAATTGAGTGTCCAAAAAATGGTTTTTTGTATGAAACCAAAAACTTAATTCCAAAATTAAAAGTCACAACTTTTCGGGACACAGGCTTCAAATAGCAAGATTTTAGTAAGATTGTCTTGTTGTCGCATTGACATTTCACTGACTTGAATCTGATACCATAATTTTGAAAGTTGTCATGCACTTTTGGTTGAATTTTATTCAAATTTTGCAAAATAACAATGAAAATAAAACAACAGGTCTTTATTTTCCAAAGATTCATGATCTAATAGTTGCAAAAAAATTAAAATAAGAAATATTATTAATTTTTGAATCACATTCTTTCAAATAATTAAAGCAATTACTCGCTTGTTGAACATTATTTTTGTTTTTATCTAATTAAAAAAATTATAATTTTCAGCTTCAAAAATATGAATTTTTTATACGTTTACCAACTGTGTATTTGTGAGGCCGGGGGAGATGGGAGCCCGTTTTACATACCAATATTAACTTTTAATCTTTTTAACACCATTAGTGAAATAGTAAATTTTTTGAACCCCCTCTAGTCGTTACAAGTTTTTAACAAATATTTTAATTTTAAGTCAAAATTTTAATTTTTACTTATTTATTCATCCTTTTTATTAAATCATACGACAACGTCCATAAAATTTAAATGATTACAATCCACTGAATTTATTTTCCTATTGCTGTTTAGTTTTTCACCCAAAACTTTCCTTCAATGGCGACTTGATCTCAAAGATTGCAGAAATATTGTAAGTCCAGCTGTCATTTAAGAAAAAAGAGAAGTCCCAACGATAGATTCCTTGAGGAAACATCATTGTTGCCCTATCGATAAGGTCCAAGTTAAGTGTAAAGTTCTTCAAATCCCAATCATCTGTATATGGACATTTGTGGATCAATTGTGGAGCTTTGTTCTTGATCATCTCAACCAATAATTTAATTATTGGATTTGTATCAACTCCGGCCAAAATGCCACAAAGATCAAGTTTTTCTGTGTCGATAATTTGACGGAAAATTGTTCCCTAATGATAATAAAATGTTGTATGAATTAAAAATGGCGTTGTGTACGTAACCAAAAGCTTAACGTTTTATTGTCCGCTTCGCATTTTATAGACTTAAATCTGACTCCACCGATAAAGTTTTCTTGATCTTTTGATTGAACTTTATAAAAAAACTAGTGTAGTACCCCGTCAAGCATGACGGGCATTTTTTTCTTCTTTTAAAACAGTAAAATTTATATTCATAAACGATTAATTTCAATTTTATTTTCAAACTTTAAGCAGTTTAGATATTAAAATTTTTTTTATAAACAACATTTTGTGTGAAAATTTTATCATTTTTAAGAAGCTTTCCTTGATGTACACCTTGAGCAATGAATATTTTAATGTTATTGCAATTTCTTGATCTTGATATAGCAAAATAAAGCTGATTGATTTATTGGTTTAGTATAGGGCCCCGTCACAAAGAAATTATACGTAAGTGACGCTTTGTTTTTCTTTTTACCCTAAAAAGTAACTAATATTAAGATACACTAACATCCAGTAGGAAATAATAGGAAATATGAACATCCAGCACAGTCAAACTCAAAACATTAAATAAGAATCTCAGTTTATCTCATAAACTGTTTTGAAATTCTCAATAACAAAAATTTTTGGAAAAAATGGGCGTGGCTTAGAGCGGAATGACAGAAAGACAGAAAAATGTAGGCTTTTATATTTATAATAATAATTTGAGCACAAAATAAAAAGAAATAAAATTTGAATTTATTTAAAACCATGACCGAAGGAATACAACGTTTTAGAAATTGTAAAATATTTTTCAAATAAATTTTGTTCACAATTTTGACAACAATTAAGTTAAATTTATTTTTAAAAAACTATAATCACAATTTTCAAATTCAAATACAGGAAGTCTATAAATATTTAACAATATCAATTCAAGAAGACAGTGCGTAGCCAGAATTTTGTTCTCAGGTAGGGGGAGGGGGGTCTGCAATTTATTTTTTGAATATTATTTTTATTTTTGTCGTAAGGAGCCATTAATAAATGACGTCATGCTAAAAACGAGATTATCAGACCCCTCTCACCCCTTTGTCACAAAATTTTCATACAAAAAATTATTTAATATGAGGGGGTCTAACAGCATTAGACCCCGTCCCCCCAAACATTGGACATCATTTATGAAAGACCCCCAGAAATTCTGGAAATTTCGGTAATCTAGTCAAATTTAACAATTTCAATCAAAAATTTTAAATCATAATATTTTTTTTATTTAATTATTTAACAAACCTTTCACTTGAATTGTTCAACAACATTCAAATAACCTTTTATGTACAATTATGAATTAAATTATTTTTTCACCCAAAACTTTCCTTAATTGGAGATTTGGCCTCGAAGATTATCGAAACATTCAATGTTTTGCTATTATTGTAGAATATAGAATAATCCCAACGGTAGATTCCTTGAGGAAACATCATCGATGCCTTGTCTATAAGATCCATGTTAAGTGTAAAATTTTTTAATTCCCAGTCATCTTTATATGGACATTTGTGGATTGTATTTGGAGCTTGGTTTTTTATAAAATCAATTACTAGCTTCACAAATAGATTTGTGTCAGATCCATCAACATTTACACATACTTCAAATATTTTCGTGTCAATTATTTGCCTGAAGATTGTTCCATAACGATAATAAAGAATTATTTGACCAAAAAAAGGTTTTTTGTATGGAACCAAAAATGTAAGGCCGAGATTAAAAGTCACAATTTTCCTAGACACAGGCTTTAAGTAGCAATATTTGGTCATTATTGTTTTGTTGTCGGCTTCACAAGTTGTTGATTTAAATCTCACTCCATAGACAAAATTTCCATCATTTTTCGATTGAGTTTCATAAAAAAATTGAGCTAAAAATGCGAGAATGAAAAGACAGAACTTGAATCTCTTCAAAATCATGACTGAAAAAAATGGAAACTTTTTGTAAAATGTAAAATATGCAATTATTGCAATTAATCGCTTGTTGAGCATTAAATTTAATTTTATCGCAACATCCTTGACTTATTTTGATGGAGATGGCTACCGTAATTATTAATATTATTTAACAATTTTAGCAAGGGGGATTTCTATTAGGATCAGAACCAGAAGCGTAGTCAAAAAAAAAATTTGGAATTTTTTTTCATATGGACAACAATGATGTTTTATAATTTTTTCACAAAAAACTCTAATAAATTAAAGAGAGTTCCGTGATGGGGCCGTTAACTTATTACGTAACGTTTTTAGTGGGAGGGGATGATCTTGGATTTTGTGACTTGATTTTGTTAAATATTGAGTAGCTAGATTTTTTTGGTAAAATCCGAGACAGGTCTGGATGAGTAAATGGCCAGCTTAGTTAAATATAATCGTGTCCAAGCTACAAAATTTTACCCAAAACTTTCCTTCAACGGTGACTTAATCTCAGCTGTTCCCGAAATATTTAAAGTTGAACTGTTATTAAAGAACACGAAGAGATCAAGTCGATAAGTTCCTTCAGGAAACAGCATTGTTGCCTTGTCTACAAGATCTAAATCAGTTGTAAGATTCTTTAAATCCCAATCACCTTCATATGGACAATTGTGAATTAAATGTGGAGCTAAGTTTTTGATCATATCAACTATTAACCTAAACAGTGGATTTGTGTCAATTCCGTCAAGAATGGCACAAGCTTCAAGCTTCTTAGTGTCAATAATTTGCCTGAAAATTGTTCCATAACGACAATAAAGAATTGTGTGACCATAAATTGGTCTTGTGTATGGAACCAAAAGTTTAACTCCAACATTCGAAGTCACAATTTTCCTTGACACAGCTTTTAAGTGTCTTCATGCTTTGATTGAATTTCCATGATAATTTGGACACAAATTACGAGAGTAAAAAGACAAATTTTGAATTTATTTAAAATCATGACTGAATGAAAGAAACTTCTTACAAATATCAAACTATTTTTCATATAAATGTTGTTCATATTTTCTATAACAATTAAAACAATTAAATTAAATTTAAAAAAAAATAAAAAATGCTCCAAACCCTGTTTCAGATTCAAAATAGGAGGTCATTAAATTTTTGACAAAATCTATCTAAGAGTGTAATTTTTTTGGAAGTCTAATTTGAAATTATTCGATTACATCGAATTTATCCATTGATAGTTTTGATAGCAGTGGGGGGCGTATCCAATTTTTTCTTAAAAAACACCAGCAAACTGAAAATTTCCCAAAAACCTCCACCCTCCTAGCCCCTCTGATGGGGGAACATTTTTGGAAATTAATTTTTAACCATTGAATTTTCTTCTTAATTATCTTACCTGGTAGGGTATAGGATAGAGTAGGAGAGGGTAAAAAAGGTTAAAATGGCCAAAAAGGGAGGAATAGAGTAGAATAGGATAAGGTTTAGAGAACTAGAATAAAGTAGGGTAGTTGGTATATTTCTTCATCCAAAACTTTCCTTCAATGGTGATTTGATCTCGACGGCTATAGATGTATTTAACGCTACAGTACCATTATAGTAACAAAACAAATCATAACGGTAGATTCCTTGAGGAAACATCATCGTTGCTCTGTCTACAAGATCCAAGTTACCTGTATAGTTTTTCAAATCAAAATCACCGAAATATGGACATTTATGGACTAGTTTTGGAAGTCTGCTAGCTATCATATCAATGAATAATTTTACTAGCGGATTCTTGTCACCTCCGTCAAGAAATCCACAAAGCTCAATCATTTTGGTGTCAATAACTTCCCGTTCAATTGTTCCATAACGATAATACACAATTCCGCGTGTATAGTATGGGTATTTGAATGGAACCAAAAAGTTAATGCCAATGTTTAAGACAACGACTTTTCTAGACACCGCCTTCAAGTTGCAGTATTTGACGCTAATTGTTTTGTTGTCACCCTGACATTTTAATGACCTGAATCTGAAGTTAAAGGTGTGGAAGTTATCTTCATGCTTTGATTGAATTACTAAACAAATTTGAACACAAATTGCCAGAATGAGAAGGCAACATCTAGCTTTGCTCAAAATCATGACTGAATTGGAATTTTTTAAAATAGTAAATTAGTTTTTAAACAAAGTTTTGAGCAATTATTCGCATTTTTTTATCATTTTTTTTAAAAAAAATTATCATAACTTTCAGCTCAAATTCAGGAAGTTTTTAAAATTATAGCAAAATTTTTAACCTCTGAAAATCAAAAGCATGGAACTGATGAATCACAATTGATCGTTTTGCTTCACCTATTCCTAGGGTAGAGTATCTAGTAGATACCATATGGTAGGGTAGAATGAGAGGGTTGGGTAGGAAGGATGTCCTAGTTACCCTAGGATATTCTTCAAAGCTATTCTAGGATGGATGAGGCTCTAATGATCTAGGGTATCTCTAATATACCCTATGGGTAGGGGTAGGGGTGTGGTTAGTGGCGTATTCAAGAAGGGGTTTTGGGGGTTAAAACTCCTACACTTTTCAGGAATTTTTTTCAATTTGCTAGGTTTTTTAAGAGAAAAATCCCAAAACCCTCTTAAATTTTCCCTATCTTACGAAAAAATTCCAAACCCCCTCCTTCGAATTTCTGGATACACCCCTGGGTGTGGAAAGTTGAGTACCCTTGGGTATACCATCCAGGTCTGCACCCTTGGAATTTTATGAATCATGTGAAACTCTCTTTGTTTATCAAAAGTAACAAAGTCGTGATTCAGAGGATTGAGTTCAAAAATCATTGGAATTCTGAGAAATTTTTTAATAGTTGACTATATTTTAATTTTTGTCGTAATTATAAAGTTTTGATTTTTGCAAAATTAACAATTTTATGCAAAAGTTCCACATCAAGATCATTATTTTAATTAGATGTAAAAAATACTTTTTTTTCAACCAAAGCTTTCCTTAATTGGTGACTTGGTCTCGAAGATTAAAGATACATTGAACGCTTTGCTATTATTGTAAAAAGAAGAATAATCCCAACGATAGATTCCTTGAGAAAACAGCATCGTTGCCTTGTCGACAAGATCCAAATTGAGTGTAAAGTTCTTCAAATCCCAATCTCCTTCATATGGACAATTGTGGACTTCATTTGGAGCTATGCTTTTTACCATGTCAACAATTAATCTTATCAATGGATTTGTGTCAACTCCGTCAAGAATTCCACAAAGTTCAAGCTTCTTAGTGTCAATAATTTGTCTGAAGATTGTTCCATAACGATAATAAAGAATTGCATGACCAAAAAAAGGTTTTTTGTATGGAACCAAAAGTTTAAGGCCAAGATTAAAGACCACAATTTTTCTAGACACAGCTTTTAGGTAGCAATATTTAGCAATTATTGATTTGTTGTCACTTTGACATTTTACTGACTTAAATCGGATACCAACATATTGAAAATTGTCTTCAGATTTTGATTGAATTTCCAAGAAAATTAAAGCGCAAATGGCAAAAATAAAAAGCCAACATTTGGATTGATTCAAAATCATGACTGAATAATGTGAGAGTTTTTTTTAGAAATACTAAATTATTTTTCAAACCATTTTGCGTTTATAATTTTGATAACAATTAAAGGGATCATTCACTTATGACGTCCATGATTTAGAGGGAGGGTCTGAAATTTTGTGACACTTTATATTATAGAAATTTTTTGAATTTAAAATTTGTGACAAGGGCGGATCTAAAAATCCCATTTTTTGAAGGACGTAATAAATGAATGACCCCAAAGCAATTAAACAAAATCTCTCTTTTCAAAAATAATATAAAAATAGTCTCAATTTGAAAATTAAAAATAGAATTTTTTTAAATTTTTTGATCAAAAGACTTTATTTTAAATATTTTTTCTTGAATAATAAATTTATTATTTGAAAAATGATAGTTTTGTAATATAAATCTGACTGATCTCAATATTGAGAATTTCAAAATAATAATTTTATTTTTTCACTTTTTATTAAAACAATAAAATTATATTTTTTCATCCAAAACTTTCCTTCAATGGTGATTTAATCTCGATGACTAGAGATAAATTGAAAGTTATGCTGTTATTGAAGAAAGAATAGTAATCATAACGGTAGGTTCCTTCTGGAAATAACATCGTTACTCTATCGACAAGATCCGTGTTAAGTGTAAAGTTTTTAAGATCAAAATCACCTTCATATGGACATTTGTGGACTACATTTGGAGCTTTGCTTTTTACCATGTTGACTATTAATCTTACTAGTGGATTTGTGTCAACTCCGTCAAGAATGGCACAAGCTTCAAGTTTCTTAGTGTCAATAGCTTGCCTGAAAATTGTTCCATAACGATAATAAAGAATTGCTTGAATAAAATATGGTTTTTCGTGTGGAATCAAAAATTTAATGCCAACATTCAAAACTACAACTTTTCTTGACAAAGCCTTCAAATAGCAATATTTGGTGATAACTGATTTGTTGTCACTCTTGCACTTCACTGACTTGAATCTAATGGCAAAATTTTGAAAGTTGTCTTCAGTATTTGATTGAATTTTAATCAAATTTTGCAAAATTAATGTAAAAATTAAAAAGTGGATCTTTAAATTATTCAAAATCATGACTGAAAGGCTGGATTTTTTTAAAAAAATTAATAGTAAATTTTTTTGTACCTTTGATGATAATTAAAGCAATTACTCGCTTGTTTAACATGATGGAAAATTAATCTTAATAATATGAATAATTTTGTCAAAATTTATTACTAACAGCAATCAAATCTGAAAGTTACAAGTGGAACCAGGGGGCAGGGGCGTATTCAGGGTATTCGTAAACCCCCCCTCTGAAAAAAATTTCTTCATTTTGCTAGGGTTTTGCACCGAAAATGTGCGAAAGGAGTTTCCCTCCCCCTCGGAAAAGTTAACTCTAACAACCAAAAAAAGGCAATTTCGAGCAACTTAGTATACATTTTCCACTTTTGAGATTTCAAACCACCCCCCCCCCCTCAAAAAATTCCTGGATACGCCTCTGCCAGGGGGAAACTATATTGTGTAAAAAAATGTTTAGTAAAATTTTACCACATTTCATGAAATTTTACTACGATTTCACCGGTAAAATGTGGTAAAACCCAGGGGGGACAACGCAAAATTTAATGGTTAAATTTTCGAAACATGTTAACTGAGATGCAATTTTTCAAGTACTACAAGTGAAAATTAAAAAATTTCAATTTTCTCTGAATTTATCCAGCCATATTCAATTTTTTAATAGAGGACTTGAAGTAATTCACATTTTTGATTACTTCCGTTCATTCTTTCAAACTGAAACTGCATAAACCAGAAGTTATGCAAAACAAATTGGAGTACTTGAAAAATTGCACTTCAGTTAGGGGTCGTTCACTTATTACGTTCATTTTTTAGGGGAGAGGGGGGGTCTGAGATTTTGTAACAGGTCAAACAAAGAAAAAATTTTTTCTTGGAAAATTTGTAACAAGGGGAGAGGGGGGGTCTGAAAATTTCGTTTTTTTGCGTAACGTAATAAGTGAATGACCCCTTAACATATTAACGAAATTTGACCGTTAAATTTTGCATTATCCCCCCTGGTAAAATCGTAGTAAATTTTAATCAATTTTTTTTACTCAAAGGAGTTTACCCCCTGAGTGGAACAAAAAATACAAAGTTTTAATTCTTTATCCAAAACTTTCCTTTAATGGTGACTTAAATTCAGCTGATCCCGAAAAATTAAAAGTTGCGCTTCCATTAAAAAACATTGAAAGATCAAGTCGATAAGTTCCTTCAGGAAAGAGCATCGTTACCTTGTCTACAAAGTCTAAATCAGTTGTAAAGTTCTTCAATTCCCAATCACCTTCAAATGGACATTTGTGAATTAAATTTGGAGCTTTGCTTTTGATCATATCGACTATTAATCGTATTAGTGGATTTGTATCAGCTCCGTCCAAAATTGCACAAGCTTCGAGTTTTTTGGTGTCAATAATTTGACGGAAAATTGTTCCGTAACGATAATAAAAAATTGTGTGGCTATAAATTGGTCTTGTGTATGGAACCAAAAACTTAAGGCCAAAATTAAAAGTCACAACTTTTCTAGACACAGGTTTTAAATAGCAATATTTAGTGATGACTGTTTTATTGTCGCTTTGACATCTTACTGCCTTAAATCTCACTCTATAATTTTGGAAATTGTCTTCAGCTTTTGAATGAATTTCATTCGAATTTTGCAAAATAAGAATGAAAATAAAATAACAGGTCTTTACCTCCCAACAATTCATGATCAAATAGCTGGAAAAAAAATTAGAAAAATATATAATTTTGATTTGAGTCAGTAGTTTAAAAATAATTCCTCACAATTTAAAATTTACATTATTATAACATATTGTATGTATGTATGTATTTATTTGATGACCATACCGGTCGCTTAAGATCTATTACAATAATTCGATTACAGTTCTTCAATATAAGGAAAAATGTTGATGTCTGCTCGCAGATTTAATTCTATTATCCAAAGAAGTTTAAAAAAATTTAAAATTTAAATTTCAGGAATATTTTTTGAACATGAAAAATGGACACCCATTTGAAAAAGCCTGCCCCTTACCTTAACCATAAGACTCCTTCAATGGTGATTTCAGTTCAAATCCAACCGAAACTTTCATAATTTCTGAACCGTCCTTAAAAATAAAAGCATCAGCACGATAATTTCCTTGTGGAAAAACTTGTGTATTCTTGTCATATATAGAACTATCCATTGTAATATTTTTAACCTCCAAATCACCTTCGTATGGACATTTGTGGAATAATCCTGCAGCTGTTGGTCTTAATTGGTCGATCATGAATTTTAGAAATGGATTTGATTCACTTCCGTCCATAATTCCGCACCATTCAACTTGTTTTGTGTCGATTATTTGACGAAATATTGTTCCATATTTGTAGTTGAGGATCATTTGGAAGAAAATTGGTTTTGGAACTGATTTTGTAATTTTTAAACCGAGATTCATAAAAACTACAGTCCTGGAAGCAGGTTTTAAGTAGCAGAATGTGAAAAATATTGTTTTATTATCAGCTTGGCATGTTATGGCTTTAAACCTGATTCCAAATGAATAATTATTCTTAGATGCACAGTTAATAGACTTTGTGCTACTCAATAAAACAAATAATAAGCACACAATATTCAGGATAGACATGATTGTTAGTTGAATAAGATTTGATTACTAAAAAATACTGAAAATTAAAAATTGAAATAAAAAGTTGCATTTGATAATTTAAATTTGACAAGATGAATGAGAACGATTGGAGCATTCAGGAGCGTATCCAGGGGGTGATTTTAGTGTAACAACACCACCCTCGATGGAAATTTTCTTAGAATTGTTAGGATTTTTGAGAAAAAAGAATATTCAAAACACCCCTCTGATTATGCCTCTGGTAGTATCCGTGAAGAACACGGAAGGTGTTTATTTTTGGTAAAATTTTAAAAATGGTAAAACTGAATAGTAAAAAAATAAAATTTAATAATTTTAATTACTCAAAAATGAAGATTTTATTTGTTCATAAAATTACAAAAATATTAAATTTGAAAAAAAATTAAAGCAATTTTTCAAGTTAAAATTAAAAATGCTTATCCAAAACTTTCCTTCAATGGTGACTTAACCTCTGACGATCCTGAAAAATTAAAAGTTGAACTGTCATTAAAGAACACGAAGAGATCAAGTCGATAAATTCCTTCAGGAAACAGCATCGTTGCCTTGTCTACAATGTCCATATTGGTTGTAAAATTCTTTAACTCCCAATCTCCTTCATATGGGCAATTGTGAATTAAATTTGGAGCTAAGTTTTTGATCATATCAACTATTATTCGTATTAATGGATTTGTGTCAGCTCCATCAAAAATTTCACAAGCTTCAACTCGTTTGGTGTCAATAATTTGCCTGAATATTGTTCCATAACGATAATAAATCATTATATGTCCGTAAATTGGTCTTGTGTATGGAACCAAAAGTTTAACGCCAAAATTAAAAGTCACAACATTTCTAGACACAGGTTTTAAATAGCAATATTTGGTGATGATTGTTTTGTTGTCACTTTGACATTTTACTGCCCTAAATCTGACTCTAAAATTTTTGAAATTGTCTTCAGCTTTTGAATGAATTTCATTCAAATTTTGCAAAATAAAAATGAAAATAAAATAACAGGTCTTTAACTTCCAACAATTCATGATCAAATAGCTGGAAAAAAAATTAGAAAATTATATTTTTGATTTGATTCAATAATTATACAAAATTCCTCATAATTTAAAATTTACATTATTATTTTTATATTTAGGATTGTTAAACAAAACTATATGTAAACATAGACATTAAACATCTGGTTATATCCTGGATTATTTAAAAATCTGCAAAATTAAATATCTGATTAACCTCAAAATTTGTTTTTTAAAATATTTTATTGAACTTTTAGTTATCTATTTTCTTAAATTTGACAGAGTTAATAATTTTATTGCTCCAAAAACTTTATTTTGTATTAATAGCTCATCTTTTAGTAAATCATATAAAATACTATTGCATTTGTGAAAAATCTGAAAATTTTTTTGTCATTTTTTTGTATGAGTTTTGGAAAAAAACATTAAAGGTACAGGATAGATTGCTATAAAATAAAATAAATTTGATAAGAATGTAGCATCCGTGAGGAACACCAAACGTGTTTATTTTTAGTAAAATTTAAAAAAAGATAAAAATAATTAGTAAAAAAATGAAATCTAATAATTTTAATAATTATTGTCTAAAAAGTTAGGGGTCATTCACTTATGACGTCCATGATTTAGGGGGGTCTGAAATTTTGTGACACTTTAAATTAAAGAAATTTTTTTGAATTAAAGTTTTGTGACAAGGGTAGGAAGGGGGGGGGTTTAAAAATCCCATTTTCTGATGGACGTCATAAGTGAATTACCCCTTACATATTTCAGTGTTAAAAGATTTTTTTGATAAAAAATGTTCTAACCAGGGGGAAAACAACTCAGTGTATAATTTTTCCACCATTTTACACCGAATTTTTTTATACACCGAGTTGTTTTCCCCCTGTTTCTAAATTATTTAACCATAAGATTCCTTCAACGGTGATTTCAATTCAAATCCGACAATAATTTTAGCCTTTTCTAAATTATTTTTAAAAACAAAAATATCAATTCGATAATGTCCTTCGGGAAATAATTGATTCTTGTCATATGCAGTACTGTCCAAAGTTATATTTTTGAGATCCAAATCACCTTCATATGGACATTTATGGAACAAATCAGCCGCAGAGCCCCTCAATTGATCAATTATTAATTTTATGAAAAGATTTGATTCACTTCCGTCCATAATTCCACACCATTCAACTCGTTTTGTGTCCAAGACTTGACGAAAGATTGTTCCATATTTATAGTTGAGGATAAATTGAACAAAAATTGGTTTTGAAACAGATTCCGTGATTTTAAAGCTATGGTCCTCGAAAATGGTTTTAAATAGCAGAATTTAAATAAAATTGTTTTATTATCAGCTTGCCATGTTATGGCTTTAAACCTGATTCCAAATGAATAATGATCTTTAGATGCACAGTTAGTAGGCATTGTAAAATACAACAAAACAAGTGTTAAACTTAAAATATTCATGATAGACATGATTACAAGTTGCATAAATTTTGAATACTAAAATATTTAAAAATTGAAATTTGAAACCAAAAAAAATAATGTCTATGATCCTTTGACTCAGATAATATAAATTAGAATAATTTCTATTTCCGCGAGGAAAACGAAAGATGTTTATTATAGATAAAAAAGATAAAAGTAAATATTAAAAAAAATATGAATTTTTTCTGTCTGTCTGTCTGGCTGTTGGTCAAGTTTTAGGTGTATGTCCTGAAAGATTACATGTTATGTTACAGACTTGCGTCATATCATTTCGAAAAAATTCGACATTGGGTTCGAAAAATTCGACAATCTTTACTAAAATTCAAATTTAATTCGACCGTTGTAATTGCAAAATTTTCATTCACATATTTTATGATTTTCAACAATACTTATTAATATTAGCTAGCTTAGAATTAAATACTAATGTTAATTAAATGTGTTAATCATGTCTTTTGAACCAGAAATTTAGTGAAATCAAAGAGTTTTTCGCTAAAATATTTTTTTGGAAATTTATTCACTAACACATTGTTGACATTTTTGTTTTTGCTAATATTTAGTATTTCTTATCACTTTGAGGATTCAAAACTAACTTGACAGCACCTACAAGGCGTAAAATTGAAAAGATTTAGTGAATTTTATCATTTAAATGCTCCACAAAGTTTAATTAAAGCTTTAATGACTATTCTCTTTTAACGGAAAAATAATTTTTAAATTTTTCAAATTTTCTTGTAACGGTCGATTTTTGATATGACGCAAGTCTGTTATGTTACACAAACTTTACATTTCACATTATTTTCGTCCAAAAGATTCTTTCAAACTTGATTTTATCTCAAAAGTAGCAAATACTTTAGCAATTTGTATAGAATTTTTCAAAACAAAAAGATCCATTCGATAAGTTCCAGTTGGAAAAAGCATTGCTGGATTTGTTGTCTGACTTTGATCAACAGTTACATTGCTGAGATTTATTTCACCTTCGTATGGACACTTGTGGAATAAGGTTGGAGCAGATTTTCTTAAAAAATTTATAAAATAAGTAATCCAGGGATGAGACTTCTGTCCGTTCATAATTCCGCACCATTCGTGTTCATGCGTGTCAATTACTTGCCGAAAAATGGTTCCATAACGATAATTCATGATGAATTTTACGAAGAAAGGTTGATCCAATGGAATTGTATAAACTACATTAATATTTAGCGTCACAATTTGTCTTGAAACTGCCTTCATGTAACATTGTTTAATAGTAATTGTCTTATTATCCGTTTGACATTTAACGGAAATGAACCTGACTCCTTCGGTATAACTATCTGAAGATTTTGTTTCAATTTTAGGAATGTTAAGTATTAAATTTAATAAAAGTAAACACTTCCAGAATATTTGGTGATTCATTGCGAAATGATTTGAATTTTTGATTTTTTTTATTTGTTAAAATTATTATAAATAGGAAAAATTTAAAAAAAATGAACGATTATTGTCAAAGATAATTATTTGGCCATTTCGGCCTTATTTAGTAAAATTTTTAAAAAAATTACAAAAACGTTAAGTTCAAATTTCAATACATCTTTCCTGAGCATACAACATTAGACCACCCACATATTTCATCTATATTAATACTTAATAGACTTTGCAAAACTTAACAAAATATAATTTTTTGATTGACATTACAAGTGGAATTTTAATATTAAAAAAACTTATCAAATAGAAAAAAATTTCCCAAAAAAGGAGCTTTGACCCTCAACCTCCCCCACCCCCCTTGGATAAAGAACTTTATCCAAAAGATTCCTTAAACATTGACTTTACATCAAAAGTAACGGACACTTTTATAACCAATTTTTCATTTTTAAACACCAAAAAATCTAAACGATAAGTTCCTTCAGGAAAAGCTGTTGTAGTTAAAATTTGACTCGAATCAACGGTTACATTTTTCAAGTTCAATTCACCTTCATATGGACACTTTCGGAACATATTTGATGCAGATTTTTTTAATAAATTAATAACGTATTTTAGAACAGGATGCATGTCTTCACCAGACATAGCCCCGCACCACTCGTGTTGATGTGTGTCGATCGCTTGACGAAAAATTGTTACATAACGATAGCTAATGATAACTTGGACGTAAAACGGCTTATCTAATGGAGCTAGAAATTGTGCATTGATATTTAATGTCACAATTTGCCTCGAAACTGCCTTCATGAAGCATTGATTGAAAATAATTGTGGTGTTTTCGCCACTACATTTGATAGATTTGAATCTTACTCCATCATTGAAATTATTTGATTTAGAATCAGCTTTGAAATTTACGGATGCAAAAATGATAAAAACTGTACAGATCCAAAAAATTTGACGGTTCATCACGAAATAATGTAAAAGTTTTATTTTTTTTCTAAATTATTTATTTTTTGGTTAAAAATTATCTAAATATAGTGGATAAATTAGAATAATTTTAGTTTCCGCGAGAAACACGGAAGATGATTATTAGTGAAAAATTGTAAAAACGAATAGTAAAAATATTAAAATTTGCTGTTTGTCTGGCTGTTGGTCAATTTTCAGGGATATATCCTGAAAGATTACTAGAAGCAGTCGTTGTGATAGAGATGTCTGGTTACTACATTGTCAACACCTCCACAATTAAGACTTAGAACTGAATATTAATTATCTTCGTCCAAAAGATTCCTTTAGATCCGATTTTGCCTCAATACTAGCAGAAACTTTTATAGTTTGTGCCTCGTTTCGAAAAACAATTATGTCCACGCGATAAGTTCCTTGTGGAAAAAGTTTAGATTGTTGACCAAGCTTTGACGCATCGAGTGTTACATTTTTCAGATCTATGTCGCCATCATAAGGACATTTGTGAAATAAAGAAGGAGCAGATTTGCTTAACATTTCAACGACATGTTTAATCCACGGATGTGATTCAATGTCGTTCATCAATCCACACCATTCTTGCTGATGTGAGTCTATGACTTGTCGAAAGATTGTTCCATAACGGTAGTTGAGGGTTATTTGGACATAATATGGCTTTGTGTATTGAACTAGCAATTTTACACCAAAGTGAGCAGTCACAACTAATCGAGAAACTGCTTTCAAATAACAATACTTGATGACGATCGTTGTATTGTCAGTTTCACATTTTATTGACTTTAATCGTGCTCCGTATACAAAGTTATTACTTGATTTGGTTGCGACTTCATTAATATAAAAAATTGACAGCAATAAAGCACAATACATCCAAATTTTGAGGCGTATCATGTTGAAATGCCTGAAAAAGGTCAATTTTCAAAACTTCAAATTTTTAGTGTAATTAAGTTTATCAGCAATTAATTCTTTTCAAATCTATAAAGGAGCCATTCATAAATGACGTCACAAATAAAACGAGAATTTTACACAAAATATTCACACAATTTTTTTTATTTTGTATGGAAGTGTCACATAGCATCAGACCCTCTCCCACCTAAAAATTGAACG
Organism: Chironomus tentans; assembly: GCA_963573255.1. Lineage (NCBI taxonomy): Eukaryota > Metazoa > Arthropoda > Insecta > Diptera > Chironomidae > Chironomus > Chironomus tentans. The sequence goes on from OY754305.1 coordinate 8,466,866, forward strand.
TCATTTATGGACGACCCCAAAGCTAAAATTTGTATTTTGTTATCTTATGGTGTTTTTATTTTAAATGTTCAGGATGTTAAGATCAAACCGATTGAGATTGAGGTTAAAATCCAGGGTGAAGACAACTTAGGGGTCGTTCGCAAATTACGTCACGCTTTAGGGGGGAAGGGGTGTTGAAGATTTTGTGACAGTTCAAACAAAAAAGTTTTTTTCATGGAAATTTTGTGACAAGGGGGGAGGGGGGGGGGTCAAAAAGGTCATTTTTTGTGTGACGTAATTTGCGAACGACCCCTTACCAGCCCGGACAAATTTTTTTGACAATTTCTTCCATTTTGTCCACAAATTTGTCCGTTTTGTCTGGAAATTGATACAAAAATGGACATGATACAAAAATGAACAAATTCTTTGAAAAACGGATCATTGAATTGTATTTTCATTAGAAAAAATCTAACTTTTATTTACAAATAACAAAATTAGAAGAAAAAACAATTCTTATTTATTTGCAATACATATTTTTTTACAAGCTCCTGCGTCACCCGAACGATTCCTTCAAAGGTGATTTAACTTCAGAAATTGTACTTACTTTAAATGTTTGATTTTTATTCCTAAAAATAAGAATTTCCGTTCGATAAGTTCCTTCAGGAAAGGAAAAAGCTGCTTCATTGTATAGCTCATTGGTTGTGACATTACTTAGATCAATATCGCCGTCATACGGGCACTTGTGAAATAAACTTGATGCTGATTTTTTCAACTGATCTACAGTTAGCTTAAAATATGGATGAACGTTACTGCCACTCATAAATCCACACCATTCAATTTGCTTTGTATCAATCACTTGACGAAATACAGTTCCATACCGATAGTTTAGAATAATTTGGACGTAATATGGTTTTGTGTATGGAATTAGTATTTTTACTCCAAGGTTTAAATTAACAATTCTTCTAGAAATTGCTTTTAGGTAGCAATACTTTGTAGTGATTGTTATATTATCTGCTTCACATTTGACTGATTTGAATCTTGTTCCAATGAGAAATTCATCCTTAGATTTTGACGAAACTTCAAAAGTTAGTAAAATTATTATGAGAAAAATGAAACAAGTCAAGAACTTTTGACATTCCATTACAAAATAGTGATTCTTAAATCAAGGATATAATTTTTTACGGACTCAGTACTTTAATTGTCATAATTATATTTTTCGAAAAAAATTTTAAATGAATATTTACAATATTATATTGTTGTAAGCAAGACTAATGTTGGACTAATGATTAAAATAATTAGAAATATTAGGGGTCGTTCATTTTTTACGTAACGCTTTTAGGGGGGTCTGAAATTTTGTGACAATTCAAATAAAGAAATTTTTTTTCATGGTAAATTTGTGACAAAGGGGGGGGGAGGGGTCTAAAAGGTCAGTTTTCTGCGTTACGTAATAAGTGAACGACCCCTTATTATATTGAACCATGTATTTCCAAATTCCAAATTATTCGAGTTCCTTTTTTAATTTTTATATTTTCAACTTCTACCTTATCCGAACGTTTCCTTTAAAGGTGATTTTACTTCATAAATTATAATAATTTTGAATGTTTGACTTTCATTTCTAAAAATGAGCATTTCCATTCGATAAGTTCCTTCAGGAAAATAATAAGCTGCATCCTTGTATAGTTCATTAACTGTCATATTAGAAATATCAATATTTCCATCATATGGACACTTGTGAAATAAATCAGGAGCTGATTTTCTCAACTGATCTATAGTTAGCTTAAAATATGGATTAACATCACTGCCACTCATAAATCCACACCATTCAATTTTCTTTGAATCAATCACTTGACGAAAAATTGTTCCGTACCGGTAGCTTAGGATCGATTGGACGTAGAAAGGCTTGGTGTGTGGAATTAGCACTTTAAGACCAAAGTTAAATGTAACAATTCTTCTAGAAATCGCTTTTAGGTAGCAATACTTTAGAATGATGGTTATGTTGTCTGTTTCACATTTGACTGATTTGAATCTTGTTCCAATGAGAAATTCATCCTTAGATTTTGACGAAACTTCAAAAGTTAGTAAAATTATTATGAGAAAAATAAAACAAGTGAAGCTCTTCCAATTTTCCATTACTAAATGGTGCTGAATAAAAGAAATATTATATTAAAATACTGACTGCATATTTTAATTGTCATAATTACATTGGGGCCGTTGTCTTATTACGTAACGCTTTTAGGGGGAGGAGGGGGGGTTTGTCTGAGATTTTGTGACAATTCAAATAAAGAAATTTTTTTTTCATGGAAAATTTGTGACAAAGGGAGAAGGGGGGGGGGTGGTTTAAAAGGTCAGTTTTTTGCGTTACGTAATAAGTGAACGGCCCATTTGAATTTCTCGAAAAAGTTAAAAGCAAAAATTCCAATACTATTTCCTGTTTTGCTTTTATTTTATTTTTATTTTTTTATTTGATTATATAACCTACTACGACCTACGAGGCATGCATTCTCATATTATCCAAAAGATTCTTTCAAAGGCGATTTAACATCAAAAGTAACTAAAAGCTTCACAGTTTGCTTTTCATTTCTAAAGACAAAGACGTCAATACGATAAGTTCCTTGAGGGAAGGTCCTTGCATGATGATCAAAGGCAGCACCATCATAAGTTATGTTTTTTAAATCCATTTCACCTTCATATGGACATTTATGGAATAAACCAGGAGCAGCGCCTTTCAGTACATTTATAATACCTTCAATAAATGGATTAATTTCCCCGCCAGACATGATTCCGCACCACTCGCACTGATGTGTGTCTATAACTTGACGGAAAATTGTTCCATAACGATAGTTGAGAACGAATTGGACGTAATATGGCTTTGTGTATGGAACTAGGAATGTCACACCGAGATTCATGGTCACCATTTTTCTGGAAATCGCCTTCATGAAGCAATATTTGAAGAAAATTGTCGTGTTGTCGCCTTGACATTTTATTGACTTGATTCGAGCTCCATCAACATAGTTGTCAGTTGTCTTAGAATCAATTTTGCAAATTATTAACAGAGCTAAAATCTCAAATATCCACAAAGTTTGACAATTCATGATGAAATAATAGAAAAAATATTTTTTAGTTTTATGATTTAAATTTGTTTATAATTATCAAAAAATTTGATGTTATTTGAATGATTATCCAAACGTGTCCTTTAAAGGTGATTTAACTTCATAAATTACAATAATTTTGAATGTTTGCTTTTCATTCTTAAAAATAAAAAGATCAAATCGATAAATTCCTTCAGGAAAATCAAAAGATGCTTCTTTGTAAAGCTCATTGACTGTGACATTCTTAATATCAATCTCTCCATCATACGGGCACTTGTGGAATAAATTTGATGCTGATTTTTTCAACTGATCTACAGTTAGCTTAAATAATGGATGAACGTTACTGCCACTCATAAATCCACACCATTCAACTTGCTTTGTATCAATCACTTGACGAAAGATTGTTCCATACCGGTAGCTTAAGATCATTTGGACGTAATAAGGTTTTGTGTATGGAATTAGTATTTTTACTCCAAGGTTTAAATTAACAATTCTTCTAGAAACTGCTTTTAGGTAGCAATACTTTGTAGTGAGCGTTATATTATCTGCTTCACATTTGACTGATTTGAACCTTATTCCGTGTAAATATTCATCCTTAGCTTTTGAAGAAACCTCAAAAATAAATAAAATTATTATCAGGAAAATAAAACAAGTCAAGTTCTTCCAACTGTTCATTTTAAAATAGTTCCAAATAATTATTTAGAACTTTTATTGCCAAAATTACATTTTTCGTACACAAAATAATTTATAATAATTTTTAGACTGTTTCATTTAATTGCCATTGTTAAAAAAACTAATTTTACAGTCACTGTTCCTTAATTGTCTTAACCAAAAGACTCCTTCAAAGCAGATTTAATTTCAAAACTTAGTGTCATTTTAAAAATTTGAATCGAGTCCTTGATAGAGATGAGCTCTCCACGATAGGTTCCTTCAGGAAACATTGTAGCTTTTCTGGCATTTTTTAATCGGTCAATTGTGGCATTCGTCACATCTACATCACCAAAGTATGGACATTTGTGATACAATCCATAAGCTGATTCTTTAGACAATTCGATTATTAATGACAATAATGGATGTGTATTAGTTCCATCCATCTGTCCACACCACTCAATAGGATGAGTATCCAAAACTTGTCGATAAATTGTTCCATAACGATAATTGACGATTACTTGACCATAAGCTGGTTTGTTGATTGGAGAAAGGATTTTTCCACCGATATTCAAGGTAACGATTAGTCTGGATACAGGCTTAAGGTAGCAATATTTAATTATTACCACACTAGTATTGCTTTCACATTTTATTGACCTGAATCTTGTTCCAGCACGAAAACTTTCTTTTTTCTCACAGCAAATATTTGGAATTAATAAAAATGCAAAAATTACAAATGACTTCCATGTTTGATGAAACATTCTTTGGTATTAAAAATTATTTGAACGAATTTTTAAAATTACTAGAATTTTTTGAATTGATAATCTTAGAATTTAAAATAATTGTAGAATAAAAGACTAAATTGTCGGATGACAGATAAATTATTGAACACGAAGTATGCTTTTTGTGTTTATTTAATATTTGGATATCGAGATATAATTATTTTTACGGATATTTTCAACCCTTGTACCTTAACCTGTACCCTACCCTGGACACTACCCTCTACCCTACCCTCTACCCTACCCTCTACCCTACCCTCTACCCTACCCTCTACCCTACCCTCTACCCTACCCTCTACCCTACCCTCTACCCTACCCTCTACCCTACCCTCTACCCTACCCTCTACCCTACCCTCTACCCTACCCTCTACCCTACCCTCTACCCTACCCTCTACCCTACCCTCTACCCTACCCTCTACCCTACCCTCTACCCTACCCTCTACCCTACCCTCTACCCTACCCTCTACCCTACCCTCTACCCTACCCTCTACCCTACCCTCTACCCTACCCTCTACCCTACCCTCTACCCTACCCTCTACCCTACCCTCTACCCTACCCTCTACCCTACCCTCTACCCTACCCTCTACCCTACCCTCTACCCTACCCTCTACCCTACCCTCTACCCTACCCTCTACCCTACCCTCTACCCTACCCTCTACCCTACCCTCTACCCTACCCTCTACCCTACCCTCTACCCTACCCTCTACCCTACCCTCTACCCTACCCTCTACCCTACCCTCTACCCTACCCTCTACCCTACCCTCTACCCTACCCTCTACCCTACCCTCTACCCTACCCTCTACCCTACCCTCTACCCTACCCTCTACCCTACCCTCTACCCTACCCTCTACCCTACCCTCTACCCTACCCTCTACCCTACCCTCTACCCTACCCTCTACCCTACCCTCTACCCTACCCTCTACCCTACCCTCTACCCTACCCTCTACCCTACCCTCTACCCTACCCTCTACCCTACCCTCTACCCTACCCTCTACCCTACCCTCTACCCTACCCTCTACCCTACCCTCTACTTTTTAACTCAACGACCAAAAGATTCCTTCAAATTTGATTTTAATTCAAAACTGGCAGTAATTTAAAAGAATTGAAGTCCATCTTTAGTGATCCTTAGTTCCCCACGATAAGTTCCTTCAGGAAAGATTGATGATTTGTGAATATTTTTTGAACGATCGATTGTGACATTAGTCACATCTGTATCACCATAATAAGGACATTTATGAAATAATGTCGGTGCTGATCCTTTTAATTGTTCAATCAGTAATCCCAGTAATGGATGTCCATTAGTTCCGTCCATAATTCCACACCACTCAAGTTGATGAGAGTCTAAAACTTGTCGATAAATTGTTCCATAACGATAATTGACGATTACTTGAACATAAATAGGTTTATCCATTGGAACAAGAGATGTTGCACCAATATTTAGAGTCACAACTTGTCTTGATACAGGCTTAAGGTAACAGAACTTAATTTTCACCACTGTGATATTACTTTCACACTTCAATGACCTGAACCTAGTTCCATTACGAAAATTTTCATTATTTTTACAGAAAACATTTTGAATTAGTAAAATGGAAAAAAATATTATTGACTTCCACATTTGGCTGAGCATTGTTTATTTGTGAATTGTTTCTAAGCGAATTCTTAAATATATTCAAAATATTTAAAATTATAGCGTATTTATAATAATTGCGGAACAATATAATTTTTTGGAAACCATTTATTTGCAAATATGTAAACAAATCTATGCAAAAAATACTCAAATTTTGCACTTATTTTTACCCCCCAATTATTTCATGCAATTTAAATTCTATTAAAAGTGCATCTAAAAATACATTCAAAAATACAAAAATGCGTCACAGTCCTTACTGGATGTTATCTCTTCAAGTGAGTGAAATTAATTTACACTTATATTAATAAAATGAATCTTCGATGGTATCAAAAACTAGGGATCGGTTTCTAGGGTATCCCAGGTAGCCCTAGAAACTAACTCTAGGTTAAAAAAATTGAATTTTTGATGCATTTTCTTGCCGCAAGCTTACTTTGAAATTTTATTATAATTTATAATATAGATTGATATTGATCGTGGTTCCATTTTAATTTGATTCCTTTTTGGAGTTGATTGGTTGTAATTGTAATTGATATAATTGAATTTTTTTGACTTAAACCATTTTATTTTGGTAAAAAAATGACGTCAATTAAAAAATTGCAATTTTTATACAAATATCAAAAATATTTTTGAATCTCCGTTTTTTTTTAGAAAATATCAATAAAATTTCATCACTTTAGTCAGTGCCCTAGAAATAGTATAAGAAATTGAAACGAAAAAATAACATCAGAATTATAATATCATTATCAAAGTGTCATCATGACGGTCTCGTTAATTACATTAGACACTCGGTTGTCTATACAATATCATCGTCGTCATCATCATCATCATGGTATCATATACTCTCACATACATTTATAAATGGCAATAGAAGGAAGTAAAAAAAAATCGTTAGTCAAACGAATTAACTTTACACCACTCATATAGATGTGGAAGGAAAAATGAGGCAAGTAGGGAAGGAACATCTGAGATTTGAGTATGAAGCGCATTTTTGGTGGATGATTTAACTAAGTTAACTTAAAGCATTGGTGTCTGGAATCGATAAAGTGACTTTTGATCATTTTAAGTATTTTTTCATCATTTAATGATGAGTTGTGCTCCCTAGCTTGTGACTGGAAATGCCAGAAATATTAAAATTAACTAAATGATCCCATCATCTTAATTCTTTGCCTAAATTGACTTTTTGTATTTGTTAAAAATCCCAGAATCAGATACTTTTCGAAAGTATACACCAAAGGAATTCAAACGTCGATAACCTTTAAAATCTGGAGCCAGTTTCTCAAATATACCCCTTGCCGTACAAAAGGCAATGCATAAGTAGGGTGACCAGATATGTTTTGAAAAAATAGAGGACCGAAAATTTTTCTTTCAAAATGTCCACTTTTTGAGCAAATTTTTGGTGTCGACGTTCTTTGTTTTTTTGGTTCGGCGCTTGAGTCCATCTTATCTAGTGCAAAAGGTCGAATTTTCAGAAATAGAGGACATTTTAAGAAAAATAGAGAACAATTTCTAAAAATAGAGGACAGTCCTCTGAAAAATCAAGCAGATGGTCAACCTATACATAGGGTATAACGAGAAACTAGCCTTTGGACACCAAAAACTCTTATAAATCCACATTAACCTCAAAAGACAACCCCAAATAACCAAACTACTTAACTTCCACCTCAAAATCCCAACGGTAAAAATTTTCCACTGTAAAAAAATCATAATTAACTTTCGTCGCTGCTACAACCGACTGCCAATTGTTGGGTGAATGAGGACGAGGAAAAGAAAATGAAAAATTTGTGTGCGGCGGCAATTATGAAATGGAAAAGAAAACCTAATAATAATTTTAATCACCTCATTACGTGACTGCCAATGTTACATTTAATGTTTATTTTTTTCAGTGGGTGCAGGTTGCTGTGTGTAATATAAAATGAGCTGACTATTTTTTTTTGAGTCTCAATTTGTAAGCTGTAATTGTAATTTTCTTCATTGTTTAATGCTTGCTGTAATTTGTGGTTGACGAGGTAATTTTTTGGCAGGGGTTTGGTTACATGAATGCATAAGTTGGAGGGGTCAAAATGTTTAAGTCGACAAAATTCTTGAAGTCTGTTGCCATAAAAATCAAAATGTTTATTAATCTTCAAATCAGATATTCCAGTTAATCTTAATGCCTACCTCAACCTCCTTTTTCTCATTTTCCAAACATAAATTTTTATTATTTCATATTTTTTTCCAAGAAGACTAAAACTATAAACCGCCACCATCTCATTATTATTATAACCCTCAATTGTTATTGCTGGTTGACTAGTTTGTGTTTCCTACGACACACAATAATAAAACTGAAAATGAAATGAAAAGCATAAAGAAAAAGAGTTTATAGGAGAGAAGGAGGTGGATAATTACATAGTGTAATTAGTAATAATTAATATCATAATATTCTCATTCTTGTTCTCTTGTTTTTAGGACGGTTTGTTGGAAAATGGGGTTGTTCTGATGTTGGTTTGGACTTTTGGGGATTAAATTGAGGTTATGAATAAAATTTTGAAGGATTTTGAATAAAAATGCATAACTAGACCCGGTTTCTCAGGTATACCCTAGTATATACCCCTAGGGTATAGGGTATAGGGCCCTGATATAGAAAAATTGGATAAAAGTCAATAATTAACAAAAAACACGTTTCTAAATATTTTAACACAACAAGTCTCATCATTAAGAACAAATGCGCTTTAGCCACCTTCAATCCATGCCTTTCAAACTCGCTTCCTTCTCTACACTTTTCTCTTCATTCGAATTTTCATTTCATGTTATTATAGTGGAATTTTTTTAAGCTTTTTTTTTCTTCTTCATTCTCTGAGTGAGGATAATTATGATTATTAGTCTCTTGCTAATTATCAACGTTCCCATTTTTTTTAATGTGAATTATACTTATGAAATTTACTCTACAATAATAATATTTCTGCTCTACACAAATGATAAATTGCTGGTTTCAGTGTAATGAGATGATGTTGCTTTGCTGTGTATTTTTATGTTGTTTAATGTATAGGTTTTTAATTGTGTATATTTAAGTTTAGTTCGTCGTAAGGGATGGTCAGTGTCTTGGGGAATTGCTGTGTTGGGAATTAATACTTTTTGTGAGGATTTTTTAATAAATTTTTTATCAAATTTAGTTTTATAATTTATAATTATAATTTATAAAGATTTTTTATAATTTTAGATTTTCAAAATTTTTTAATTTTTTGAGTTTTAATGTTTTAATGAATTTTATTAAATTTTTTATTTTTTAAAACTCTATTAAAATTTTCATCTTTTTTCTTTTTAAAGATCAAATTTAAGTTTTCAATTTTTTAGCTTTTAAATTTTTAAAGTATTTATTTTTTAAACCTTTATTAAATTTTTTATTTTTTTAAGAAAACTTAATTTTTTTAATTTTTAAACTTTTTAGTTCTTAGATTAATAATTTTTTAAGGTTTTTAAATCTTTTAAATTTTAGTTTTAAAAATTTTTATTAAATTTTTAATTTTTTAAAAAATCTTTATTAAAATTTTCAATTTTTTTCTTTTAAAAATTAAATTAAAGCTTTTAATTTTTTTAAAGTATTTATTTTTTAAATCTTTAACAGATTTTTAATTTTTTAAGAAAACTTCAATTTAAAAAAAATTTATTAAAATTTTTAATTTTTTTCTTTTAAAAATCAAATTTAAGTTTTTAATTTTTTAACTTTTTATTTTTTTATGATTTTATTTTTTAAATCTTTAATATATTTTTAATTTTTTAACTTTTTATTTTTTTATGATTTTATTTTTTAAATCTTTAATATATTTTTAATTTTTTAAGAAAACTACAATTATTATAACCCTCAATTTTAAAAAAATCTTTATTAAAATTTTCAACTTTTTTCTTTTAAAAATCAAATTTAAGTTTTCAATTTTTAAATTTTTAAGGTATTTATTTGTTTAAATCTTTAGTAAATTTTTAATTTTTTAAGAAAACTTCAATTTTTTTATTTTTTTTATTTTTAGTTTTTAGATTATTAATTTTTTCAAATTTATTTTTCAATCATTCTCACTTCCCACTCCTTGACCTGTCTCCACTTTTGAATTAAACATTTTCTATTTAAAGAAGAAAATAACAGAAAAATGTAAACATTAACAATTTATCCTCAGAGACTAAAGGTGAATTTAACTCTTTATTCAAAAAAAAAACAACAACAAAAAAAGTGGGTAAGTGAGTGAAAAAGAGACAATCGAGTGTGTAGAAAAAAGGAGACTGTGAAATGAAAAACAAATGTGCATTTTCAAGAGAAGAGTGGGACATAGACATGTGAATGTAGAGTAGAAAAAATTCTATCTATTGTTAAGGACAAAAATCTTTTTCCATAGAATTCACACACAAAAGTGTATCAAGTACATGTGAGTCTTGTCATACAAAAGAGAAAAAGGTGAAAATAATGGGAATAAAGGATAAAGAATTAAAATAAAAATGAGGAACTTTGTGTCAGATCTGTTTTTAAAAGTGAGATTTAGGTTAGGGGTGGTTCAAAGTCGCACAACGCACACAATTTTAGACACAAAATAGTAAATCTTGTCAAAAGTCGCACAACGCACACGGTTTTATACACAAAATAGTAAATCTTGTCAAAAGTCGCACAACGCACACGGGTTTAGACACAAAATAGTAAATCTTGTCAAAAGTTGCACAACGCACACGGTTTTAGACACAAAATAGTAAATCTTGTCAAAAGTCGCACAACGCACACGGTTTTAGACACAAAATAGTAAATCTTGTCAAAAGTCGCACAACTCACACGGTTTTAGACACAAAATAGTAAATATTATCAAAAGTCGTACAACACACACGATTTTAGACACAAACTGACAAAAAAGTTCAAAAAATGCGCTTTAACCACCCTAAATGTGCCTTTCTTACTTGAATTTTTTTACTTTCTGTACTCTACCTTCCTCAGAAACAAAAGACAACATAAAAATAAAGGAAAAATGAGATGAAAATTGTGAACCGTTTGATGTCACATGAAAATCTCATTGTTAGGACAATATGTCCTTCATATGATTATTATAACTACTTTTTTCATTATTATTATTATTATTATGATAATGCATTGTCATGGACTCTTGTTGCCTTGTGGAACAGATTTTTTCATATCCTATTGAGGAAATAACAACAGAGGAGAAAAAATTCTAGAATAAAGACAAAAGATTTGAGAATCATAAAGGAAATGGCACTTGACTTGCATTCTCAACCGTGAAATAGATGAGGATGTGAATTGGGAATGAATGAATGCATGAAGGTGGAGATGTTTGAGGAGATTTATAGAAAGAATGAGTATTTTGAAGAATGTTGAATGCTTTTGGATTGATTTGAAGTTAATTGGACATGATTTTGTCAAAACTGTGCGTCATATTCAGGAAAACAGTTTAAAGTCTCTGCCAAAAATAGCGCACAACTAATTTCGAGTAAAATCTAAAGCAATTCTCAAAACTGACTATATGTAGTCACCAATAATAGACTATCAATCCAGCACAGCCTCATTGTCATCACACAAATAAATTAATTAACATCCAACTGACTTTACATTAGCACAGCATCAATAATTTCAGTTTACATATTATGTCCTCATCATATCAAATGAAGCACACAAAGCATATTTAAATGATGTCATTAAAATGAAACAATGATGCTGGACATTATTTTACCTCTCAATCAACTGATTCTGTTGTTGTGCTGTTCGAAGTAAATGAATTGTGATTAAAAAAAATTCAATTAAAACTTTCATATTAATTACGTAAACTTGTGGCCTCAATGATGCTGTTTATTGTTAATTAAAATTATTATTATTTTTCTTTTATTGTAATTGTTGAATAATCATTTGTCATTTTAAAAATGTTATGTGGTGAATTGTAGAGGGGTGGATAATTTTGATTTATTTAAAATTTTTGGAATGTTTTTCGTAAATAATTTTACAATTCTGTAAGTTTTTGAGTTTTTGAGGTTTTGACAGAATAAACTCAATAATTTAATATATAACCTACAAAATTATATTGCATAACCTCAAAATTTGACAGTATAACTTTAAAATTTGACAACATAACCTCAAATTTTATCACTTAACCTCAAATTTTATGCCTTAACCTCAAATTTTATGACTTAACCTCAAATTTCATGACTTAACCTCAAATTTAATAATATAACCTCAAAATGTAAAACATAACCTTAAAATTTAAAAATTATTCACAAATTTCGACAACATAACCTCAAATTTCCCTAAAATTCTCTCAAATTTCTATCAACTCACATTTTTCATCATCATTTTTTCCTTAATCTTTAATCTCATCATAAATTTTAATTTCATGCAATTTTCTACCTTTGCATCCCCTCATCTTTCAAACAATGAGAAAACCCCTCACACAAAATAACAAAATAAAGATGAAAACACACTCAAAGTGACAATAGACAGGCCTACATACAAGCATACATGCACAAAATCTAATGCACATCCATCGACTTCTTCCATCCAAAGTGCAATTTGTGAAAATGAAAATAAAAGTGGAGATTTTACTCATCCTTATTGCGATACCAACACATATGTAGATAATATGCAACTTTTTGTTCGACCTTTTATTCCTTGTCATTGTGATGTGCTAGAGGAAAAAACGAAAGGAGAAAATGAAGAGGATTTTATGTAGAAAAATGTGAAAGGGTAAAGATTGAAAAGCATGTGTGAGTATGGAATGGAAATTTTTGAGAAATTAGAAATTAGGTTAGGAATTTGATGGAGTACTCGAGAAATTTTGAGGTTATTATGACTTTTTGGTTTAGAATATTCAATTTTAAATCAAAAATGTTCCTTGAAAAAGAACATAGTACAGATTTTGACAGCATAACCTCAAAATTCGGTAATATAACATGAAAATGTGGCAACTTAACCTTAAAATTGACGAAATAACCTCAAAATATGGCAAATTAACCTCAAAAATGAATGACAACCAAAAATTTTCAACATAACCTCAAAAAAGGGGATTTTACATCAAAATTTGACAACTTAACCTCAAAATTTAGCAACTTAACCTCAAATTTGGGCAACATAACCTCAAAGTTTATCAACTTAACCTCAAAATTTAGCAACTTAACCTCAATATTAAATGACAACCTAAAAATTTTCAAGATAACCTCAAAAATGGGAATATAACATCAAAATTTGACAACTTAACCTTAAAATTGACAAAATAACCTCAAAATTTGGTAACTTAACCTCAAAATTTAGCAACATAACCTAAAAGTTTTTAACATAACCTAAAAGTTTTTCAACATAACCTCAAAAATGGGAATATAACCTAAAAATTTGGAACTTAACCTCAATATTTTGTAACAAAACCTAAAAGTTTGTCAACTGAACCTCAAAATGCGTCAAATTATTTCACAAACATTATTATCTAATAAACCAACTCATAATATTCAAAATAATCCAAAACATTTCTCATATGGAAAGAAAAACAAGAAATACTTCCATGCAACTTCGACTTAACAATTGGAAAACTCCCAGACACAGGACATGTCCAATGTTTATGTATGTTTTGTGTAGATGTGTGTCGAAAATTTCATAAAATATTCATTAAAGTTAGAAGAACAAAAATCATGGAGAGGAAATGAAAATAGATTTAGGAAGAGCTGATCATTATTCCATTGTTAGTTGGTCGAATAGGATAGAAAATGCAAATTTTTTCCACCCAAAAATTATTCTCTAATTTATAACTTAATTTTCATAAGTAGAACTAATTTTGTGTCTATATGTGTGAGACTGTTAATGTGCTAGTGTCAATAATTTGAAGCTGATTTGCACGTAGTGTGAAAAAATAAATTAATCTGTGATTAAAAGGTCACATCATCAAGCGGCAGCAGTTCTATTTGTCAAAGGGAATGAGTTAAAAAATTAACAGAATAAAATATTTTTGGTTTGTTGATTTGAACGCAGTTTTTGACCTAAATTAATTAGAATATCAATAGTAGTGCACAGCACACGACTTTTGAAGTCACATGGTCAAACTAAATTAGTTTTGATTTAAGACAGCAATAGTGGTGTACAGAACACGACTTTGATGTTCGGTTGGTCACACAAGATAAGTTTTGACTTAGGATACCAATAGTAGTGCACAGAACACGACTTTGGTAGTCACATGGTCACACTAAATGAGTTCTGATTTAAAACACCAATAGTGGTGTACAACACACGACTTTGATGGTCGATTGGTCACACTAGATGATTTTTGACTAAGGATATCAATAGTGGTGCACAACACACGACTTTATACACTTTAAGTCAGCCAAAAAATTACAGCAACCTTATCAAAATGAAAACTAACTCATTTCATTACGAGGACGAGTCCATCTGAGTAAAAATTCCCTCCCACTCATGCTCCTTTACACCACCGCTGTGTGTTGATTGAAAAGGAGAGAAGCGACGACGAGGAATGAGGAATAAAAAAATAGAAACGTTTATAATTAAAGGCTTAACAAATTAAATTGGATTTATGGAAATGAGTTCCGCAATTTACGTTTTTTTTGTATTTTATTTAAAAAAAGTCAAACAATGTCCTCCCCTTCATTACCTCATTTTCCACCCCTTTCACGATGTCTCATCACACGAATTTTTTTTGGCTGTTTGAGGACTCGAATTTTCTAATTCATGATTATGTATAAAAATTATAATTTGGTTGTGTTTATAAAATAAATTCAATGGTTTGAGACTGTTATGCTGTCTTTACAATTGGCAAGGGATGGGAACATTTGGAAAAAATTTTTATAGCTTTTTTGGAGTAATCTTTTATTCACAGAAGCTATGTTATTCAACATTAACAACTGCGTAGTCATTTATTCATAGTTCCATACCCCTTTTATTTATAGTTGGATACACTTCTATTTATAGTTGCATACCCCTTTTATAGTTGCATACCCCTTTTATAGTTGCATACCCCTTTTATTTATAGTTGGATACCCTTCTATTCATAGTTGGATACCTTTTTTATAGTTGCATACCCCTTTTTCATAGTTGCATACCCATTTTTCACAGCTTTGTACCCCTTCATCCAAATAAGTAGCAATTCTCATTCATTTTGAGGTTTTATAACAGAAAATTCTCATCTCATTTAGGGGTCATTCATTTATGACGTCCATCAAAAAGTGGGATTTTAGACCCCCCCCCTCCCCCCTTGTCACAAATTTTAAATTCAAAAAACTTTCTTTAATATAAAGTGTCACAAAATCTCAGACCCCCCCTCCCCCCTAAATCACGGACGTCATAAGTGAATGACCCCTTAACAAAATACCACAATAACCCACAAAGCTCAACATTCCACCCCTTTGCCTTCAACTCCACCTAAAATACCAGTATCAGAGAGTGAGAAGGGTTCCCATCATCTAGTATTTAATATGCTGTTTTTTTCCTCTCTCTCACTCCTCATTTCCATCATTTAATGTAATTTTTCTCGTTTTCCTCATCTTCCATTTATAATTGCGCGAAATGGTTAACGGAAAAAAATCCTAAAAGCGTAAAAAATTCAAATTAAGATGACAAAATTATAAATTAACAGAATAAAAAATTGTTCGTTCGGTCCCTTGAAGGAGATTTGTTAGAATTTTGATGACTGTTTTTATAATTGCCTCTAATTTGGCGTTTGGGATACAATTTTTGACACTTTAAAGTCGTATGCATGGCATGCTTGACAGTCGAAATCATGTTTAAGGTTCAATTGGTGACATGTTATGACTAAATTTGTTTACAGAACCCAATTTCAATGACCAAAATATTAATTAACATGTACTTAATGTCCACGGAGATCCTCAGTCATGTCCAAAACACAATTTTTGACAGTTAATGACCAATATCGTGTCCAACCCCAACTTTTGATAATCAAAACCATAAATTCAATCAAAATTTGCCCAAAATCTTTACAAGGAAAGCCACGAAAGCATTTTTCGTCCTCTATACATGTATTGGAAATGAAAAAAGGTTCTTGTTATGTTAAAAAGGATAAAAATTCCTCGCCATGGTATGAGGACAAGAACGGTTGATTGGTTTTTATGCAAAATTTACCCTCCCGCGATGCCAGTTATGCAAGAACAGAATCAAGCAAGTAGTATGAGTGAAAAAAGGTAAAAAAATCGAATTGACCGTTCATGTTTTATTCAACGAGAAGGTGGCATGGAGCAACGAAAATGGAATTGAATGTGGATCTCCGTTTTTCTTTTTTGGTTACTAGAGCGCGAGAGTTTTTAATGAGAATTTGAATTAGATTTTAAAGGGTAATTGCGATTGTAATCGATGGATTAATGCAAATGATGAGGGATTCTTTGTTCTTGCTTTGCTGGTTTGAAGAATGCTAATAAGTTTGATAAAGTTTGTTGTTTGCATATCGCTAAGGATGCTGTAAAATTCTTATTACTTGATGTTCTGATTACAATCTGTGTAGAAAGGGTTATGTGGTGTTTGAAAGTTCGATAAGTAGCTATGAAGAGGGAAAGAGGGGTACACAGCTTCTAAGAAAGGGGTTCACAGCTTCTGAAAAGGGTTCTACAGCTTCTAAAAAAGAGTACACAGCTTCTAAGAAAGGAATACGCAGCTTCTGAAAAGGAGGTATGCAGCTTCTAAAAAAGGGGTACACAGCTTCTGAAAAGAGGGTACACAGCTTCTAAGAAAGGGGTACACAGAGTCTAAAAAAGGGGTACGCAGCTTCTGAAAAAGGGGGATACAGCTTCTAAAAAGGGGTACGCAACTTCTGAAATTAACCTTTTACGAACCATTTTGGTAAAATTAAGTACACCACAACGCTAATAAATTAAACTATCTATAACAAAATCGAAAAATAACCAGAAAAGTAAAAAAAAACTTTATTTTTAAAATCCTTTATTCAATTTTCAAAAATATTTTTCGTTTCATTCTTACATTCATTCACACTGAAATGCACAATATTTGCGTAAGTGCAACATCAGGTTGAATCTCATCTAATTTTGTGCACATAGACAAATAGAAGATGAGTTGGATGAACATTTGAAGGTTAAGTGATGTAAAGTGCGCATCTGAATAATAATTTTTTAATAATTTGATCAGAATTGGTCAATTTATTAGACAAATAGGTCAGAAGTCATCAAAATTCTAACAATTATCTCAAAAAGCCATGCTAACTTCTGTGTACATGGATACACACTTCTTTCACATGTACTCAAAAAACTAACAAAATGTGCAACCTCTCCAACCTCCTGCTTTTTTGCACATAACAGAGGTCTCTATGCATACACCCGACATTCTACATACATAAAACTTTCCCATCTTCTTTCCCATCTAAGTCTACATCTCTAAAAATATCCAGAGTATGAGATGCAGACCAAAAAACTTTTCGAGTCTTTTCTCTCTCTCGTCCTACGTCGGAAAGTTTACTTTTTCCTGCTTTTGTTGTAGTTTTAAGAGGAAAATTTTACACACAAAATCCTCTTCGGTTCACTCAAGCTATCTAATTTATAACTAAATTACCATAAATAATACGTCGTTGTGATGGATACAAGAGCATCATCATCATATTGTGTACATACTGAATATTTTTCGTATGAGGATGTATGTTTAGAATGGAGGAGAAGATGGTGTTGAAGGAGCTTTCTTTTTTTGGACAGTGAATGGGATGGAATGAGAGTTGAAGAGGCATGAGGTGGTGGATTTTATAATCACATACATTTTCTGAAAATTATTACGTGATGTACTACAAATGAGCTTGATGTTGCCTTTTTCTGGAGCTGAATTCTTCGAGACGTTGTCAGTTTGGTCATCAAAAAGGGTTGGTGGTTAAAAATCGTATGCAGAGCACATTTTGTACCAATTTTAAAAAATTGTATCAAAAGTAGTGTGCTGAGCACTGTTCTGTGACAAATAAATAGAGTTGTGTTAAAATCACTGTTTTGGTCTTAAAGGTTTTTGTTAAAAGTCGTGTGTTGAGCACTGTTTTGTGTCACTTTTCAGTAATTATGTCAAAAATCGTATGAAAAACACCACTTTGTGTCAATTTCGAAAATAACATCAAAAGTCGTGTGCAACGCACGATTTTATAACCATCAAACTTGTATCTAATTTCCAACTACAAAATATAAGTACGAGAAGAAGATCAGCACCGAAAAACGAGCAGAAAGGGATGAGAAAAATGCAGAGTAAGAAGCTCCTATGACCAAACTATGTATGCATGCTTTTATTTTATTTTATTGTGCATGTATACATTAGAATGATGTTAGATGACTATGCACATACAATGAAAAGTCTCTCGTTAAATTTTCCTCAGTACCACCCACCCGCCTTTTTGCTACTAATGAAGAGCTTTTTAATGAATTTTATCGAGAAAATTTTCTTCTCTTGATGAATCTTTTAATTTATGGGTGGATGGAAAAATTTGTTGTTTTGGAAAATCGCATGGAAAAGTTTTGTGAGGACGTTGATGCAGTTTTGAAAAGTTTTGATGATTTGGAGGAAAAGTGGTATAAAATCGTGTTCTGTACACTACTTTAGACACAAGTTCATGAAAATGCTACAAAATCGTGTTCTACACACGACTTTAGACACACGTATTCAAAAATAACACAAAACCGTGATCTGCAAACGACTTTAGCCACAAGTTTATAAAAATGGTACAGAATCGTACTCTGCACACGACTTTAAACACTTTTAATGAAAATGCTTCAAAATCGTGTTCTACACACAACTTTAGACACAAGTTTATAAAAATGGTACAAAATCGTACTCTGCACACGACTTTAAACACTTTTTATGAAAATGCTACATAATTGTGCTCTGCACATGACTTTAGAGATAAGTTCTCAAATGTGACTCAAAATTAAGTCCACTACACCAATTTTCTAACATTTTCAACCAAAAAGTCACCAGAAACATTAAAACTCACACAGTAAATTCCTCTCCTACCCATTTTACCCCCTTCTACCACCAAATAATCTCTTCTTCATCCACATTCGCTTCCATCTGAACGCCAAAAAAAATTTTATTTATTTATTTTTTTTTCATTTCATCTCAAACAATTTCATTTTCTGCAAAAAAAAGGGCAGCGATGAAACAAAAATTGTGAAAAAAAGCACAAAAGTTGATGCTTCTGCATGGCGAAACACACAAAAAGAGTAAAATAAATACGAAAGTAACATATCATCAATGGTGAGCGGCAGTGGACTTCTACATACATTTTTTATACGGAATGGAAAAAAAATTGTGTACATACGCGAAGTTGTACTTTATGTTGGATCCTTTTGTAGGAATTGTATGTATTTGCATACAATATATGTGGACGAGTAGATGCTATAGGTGGCTGATTATTGAGAAATGTAGTTTTTAGTTGTATAATTAGTTTGAATTGCTGTCAGTTTGGGGGATTTTTGTGATTGATAAAGTGATAGAATGATGATGTCTTTGTTGGATGTTATTAGTATCTTGTTCAGAAACCTCAATATTGAAATATCTTGGTGAAAATGGGTTCAAGTTTCAATATTGAGGACCAATCAGTGACCTGATCACCTTACTATGGCTTGTAGAACCAATATTGTATTGTGTTTTTCATATGAAATGGGCGCAACCAGGAGGGGGTCTGGATTTTGAAACTCAGTATTAATGGAACCTATTTGAAAAACTACAGATTCCTTGAAATTTAGTTCACCAAATTACCTTTGAATTAAACCAAAATTTTATAAACTCCAGACCCCCCACCTCTGAGTACGCCCATAATATATGAAGCTCCAATTTACCACAGAAGTAAATTAAAATTATATTTTGATGTTCACTGGCTAAAAGCATATGTTAAGTGCTATTGTGGAGTAATCCTTTAGAGACATGCCTCATATTTGGTATAAAAACTCGTAAGTTGTCGTCTAAAATACTGCCATATCTAAAATTATCAAAATTCTGGGGAAAATACGGAAAAATTAATGGATAAATTAGAAAAAAGAACAAAAATTTTGTCTGAGCAAGTGAATTTTTTCCCTGAACCGGCCAAAGCATCCAAACTTCTGAAAAAAAAACACAAATTTGGGGAACATTTAAACTAATGAATTTTTAGATTTTAAAAATAAATTTAAACATTCGTATTTAAGGTACGATCCTGTAAACCTCTTTTATTTTGTTCAGAATTCACTTTAACAGAAAATGATCATGCTTACTGGTCCCGTGAAATGATCAGTATGTATACTAGTAATATTATGTCTGTTAGGGTCACTATCCCAATAATATATGATTTGATCTCTAAACTATTGATAATATAGCTTCATAAAAAAATTTGACCAACCTTTTAGCGATATCACAATCAATTGTAATTGAAATTAATAACCTAATAGCATTAAAAATATCCCAACAGCCTCATTTAAATCAATTTTCACACAATTCAACGTCCCTTTTTTACTAGTAAATTTCCCTTCATCCATCTTACCCCCACATCCTCCATATTCCCTGTCCACCACTCCCATCATTCCATTCCATCACCTTCTCCCTCCTCCAACACATTTCATTTCTCAATTTCTCCACATTATATGAGGTGCAGTGTGGCATCAGCAGTAGCGCGGCATCATCATCCAAAAAAAACACACCATTGTTCAAGTGTGAGGTTTAAAAAGCATCTCATGTCCGCTCTTTATGCCTCATTCTATAAGCTACAGCTATAACCCCCCATCATCATGTACAGTCATATATGCTATTGCAAGTAAAGGAAATGAGTAGAAAAAAATACAGCGAAGCAGGAAAAAAAGTCGATTAATGCAGAAAAATAAAAATTTTTCATTTTCAAAGGGGGGCCTTGCATGATGGCAGTGAGTATGGGGAAAATGAATAGCACAAAAAAAATATCGTCCGAGAATTGATGTCCGCGAAGTTATAAAAAAAATCGGAATATTGACGATATTTTTCTCGTTCTGCAGGGCACAGTGTGGTGTGAGGTTGAGAATGAGTTGCGGCGAGGAAATGAATGAAAAAAAAAATCAAGTGAGGGGGTTTGGGGTGGCACAGCATCCAACAGCGAGGAAAAAAAGCTTCGGAGAATTTTTTTTTCGCCCGCTTTCTCTTTTGTATGTCGACGAACCAATCGACGTTGCCGTGGACTTAAATTACGATAGAAAAAAATGAACATGGAAAAAAAATTATGTTGATGATGTTTTGGACCAATCCTGCGCTTATAAAACTTTTTTTTCTGCTCCTCAACATTCGCGGGAAAAAAATTTCCTAAATGAGCATTTTTTTTATATATTCCTAGCCGTGGCCGTTGTTAGAAAGAGATGGAAAAAATGAGCACGGGCAAAGCAAAGTTAATTTATGGTCATTTTTTTAGGACGAATTTTGTACTCCGCAAGGCACTTCGTGCACAGTAAATTGCAATTTCTTTTTTTTGGTGTGTTTTGCGAACGAATAAAATAAGAATATTGGTGGGAATGTGCCTAATTTTGTGCTGCTTTATGCTACTTTTCCTTTCTCACTCAGCGAGAACATTTTTTTTTCTATGTCCAATGCACCTCCTTTCTTAATTTTTTATTAACATTTTTTTTCCTCTGTTCTCAATTTTTTTATATATATACATTAGATGTGTTCATTATTTTTTATTCTCATTTCAGTTGCTGATATTGTTTTCTATTATTGATGATTCTACTGCTGCTGTGCATATATAGAACATGATTTGTGTGTATTTGTTGAGATATTTTTTATGCACATATTTGTTATCTTTAGAAAACTTTTTTATTTATTCTCGTACTGAAATCAATCATGATGTGTTCATATGGAGATTTGGAAGGCTTATTTTCATATTTACTGATGTCTTTGTTTAATTGATTAGTTGGATGCTTGAAATTTTTTGGTCAGGTACCCATGCTTAGGTAATAAACAACAATAAAAGTGAGCTTAATGATCTTTATGTTACATGTCTTCATTTATTTGACCATATCAAAATTTGAGCTTGATTTTAAAAAATTACAGACTTTTTCATCTTGAATCAAGAGCAGATTTATTAAAAAGGCGTCTTTTCAGAAGTTGGCAACCTTTGCCTTTGACTAGGCATCACCTAGAATTGATAATGTGTATGCATTTGCCAAAATATCTATAAATCTGGTTTGATTCTTCAAGTTTAATGAAAAGGAAAATTCATTCCTAAATCAAGGAATTAATGCATTACCTAAACAAATGCAGAATTAATTTTAAATCTAAACATTTCGTTATGTATCTCAATTTTTCTCATCTATTTTAAGCTGCAGATTTTATGTTAATTGTTAAGTTTTGTAAAAATTACTCTTGTCTAATCTTAATGAACAACCAGTATGGTTTATAATAAATACAATACAATACATGTCGAAGAAAATGCAACAGTGTCATACATTTTTTAATTCGTAATACATTTCATATTAACTTTTTTTGATTATGTAGGATCAACAATACAATTTTCAAATATCTGGGTTTCGAATAAATTTAGGCTCTCGTTTCAATTTTCTATAGGCACAACGTGATACTTTCTAGGCCCGTTCTATCAATCTTCCATTCATAAGGTAATCTTGTAGCTCTCGTTCCGATTTTTCTTGCTATACTTCAAATTCCTGACCCGTTCCTCAATCCAACGTTGCCCAGAGTTCCAATTTTAGCTTGATCTCGTACATTAAGCAGTCGAAGTATCTAAACTTCCGAAAAAGAAAAAATTTGGAAATGGCTGGATTCGAACCGACGACCTTCGAGACCACACCAAATTTGAGCCAAGCGCCTTGCCGATTACTCCACAGAGGCACTTAACTGCTTAACTGCTGTAGCCTTCCCTAGCTATACATCCTCTAAGCTGCTTAATTTTTTTTTTTAAAAAAAAAATACAATTTTCAAAGGAGTCATTAAGTTGAAAATCTAAATTAAAAAGTAGTTCCATAGCTAAAAATCATTTGACACCAAAAAAGTTCGTATGATCAGTGACATAGTGTGCCATGACCTTTAATTTGTAAACAAAAAATATTCTTTTATGAAATTTTTGTGGTGTCAAATGATCAAAGCAACCAGTTTTTTTACACTTCAATTTTCAACTTGGTGTTTTCAGTGAATTTTTATGTTTTTAATTTGTTTCTCAAGTTTTGTGATCTTTTGTGAAATAATTTAAAGTGATAAAAAAGGCTTTAACCTTTTATGATGTTGATTGAGTACCTGGGCACCTGAGGATAAATTTTCAAATTTTACTTTATGTCCTGTATTTTCATGAAAATTAGATGGTCATCCTAACCTGAGTACGATTTTGATCTTTTAATAAGGTGAATCGTTAAAGTCTCTAAAAGATCTACTAAATTTAACTTAAATGCTAAAACTAATAATGAAAATGGTACTAACGACCCCAAATTACCCAAATTTAGTTTTTTTTTAAAAAAAAATTCTAAATCATTTCAGTTATTAAAAACATTTAAAATGAAAATAGAAAAAAATTAGGGGTCGTTCACTTAATACGTAACGCAAAAATCCCCCCATGCATGGGGGACATGGCCATGTCACAAAATTTCCATAAAGAAAAGTTACCTTTGTTTGAATTGTCACAAAATCTCAGACCCCCTCCCCCCTAAAAGCGTTACG
This sequence comes from Chironomus tentans, assembly GCA_963573255.1. Lineage (NCBI taxonomy): Eukaryota > Metazoa > Arthropoda > Insecta > Diptera > Chironomidae > Chironomus > Chironomus tentans. Next base: position 8,490,584 of record OY754305.1, read on the forward strand.
CAATAAAAACCCACAAGTCTTCTGGACTAACGTATAATACTTATTTTTGTACTAAATTTTGAATTTAGTACTACTAATTTGTGAACAAAAGCCGTTACAAAATCATATCCATGAGATAAATACAGAATAAATAGAAATATGTGATTTTTATTGCTATTTTTTCTAACTTTCTCTCAAAGTAAAATTAAATTATGAATTAAATTATCTAAATTCTTTAATATTAATTAAATAGAATCATAATATTCACAAAAAAAAGAGAAACTAGTTTTTGCTTCTAATATGACTTTGGATTAGCTGTTAAAATTCAAATTTAAATCGTAAAAAAATAAAACTGATATTTTTTTATCCAGAGAACTTGGAAAAACCCCTTAGAAAAATGGAAAAAAATTAAAAAAAATAGAAAATAATGAACAAAAAAGTAAATAAATTCTCGAAAGAAACTGAAAGTCAAAAATACAATCCTTAAAAAAACAAACGAAAAAAAATCATTCTATCTCAAAAAAACGAGCTTTAATCCCAAAAATATGTTAGAAAAACTTTCTCTCTCTCAAAAAAACTTTAAGAATTTTTAAAGCAAATCCATTCGTCCTTCAGACAACTTCAAAAAAAGCTCGAAGCTCTGAAAAAAAAACTAGAACGAAAAAAATTTCTTCAAGAATTTTTCACACAAAAAAAAAGAATTTTCCGCGTGCTTCAAAAATTTTCCTTCTTTTGTTTTTCGTGCAGCACAAAAAAAAGTTGCAATTTTTTTTTCTCTCTCAGAGCGAAGAGAAAATTTCTCAAAATTTCTTATTTTCCACCTCGTGTTGTGTTTACTTGTGTGTGTGTTGTCTCAACATGCATAGCTTCACTTCTTACAAAAAACAGCAGTAACAAAAAAAAAAACAACAGAATGACGATTTTTGATGATTGCAGTGAGAGCAAAAAAAGAATTGAGAGTGAAAAATTTTCGAGAGCATAAAAAGCCGAAGAATTTTAAAAGGCATGTGGAATGAGACGTGAGAGCGAGACTCGGATTTCCAATCATCATCGTCGTCTCCGTCGTCGTAAACTTTGCAAAACCCTCACTCACAACTTTTTTTTTATTTCTGTGTGGATATAAAGAAAATTTTCTGTACATAATTTTTTTTATTTTTATTTTTTTTTTCTTTCTGTATTTCATAATCAATGAGAATCAGTTAATTTTTAAAATTCGATGCATGCAGAATGCTCTTGACGGCTCTCTCCGTGTGTTTTGTTGTGTGAAAGAAGAAAATAAAAAAAAAAGTTTTTTTTGTGTTTTGTTTGCTATTCGATATCCGATACTCGATGCATGCTAATCTGCTGTGAAGAGGTCTTTTTTTATTTCTTATTTGATTTTTTGATCGAGATGAGAATTATTTTTTGTGAATAAATTTGTTTTCTGACAACTGACAACTGGGGCTATTAATGATGATCGTTAGATTATTGATGGAAATTAATGTTTTCGAACATTCTCAATCAAGTCTTTCCTAGAGATGGAACTATCCTTTCCTGAAGTCTCGGTCTTGACAGATTTTCGAGACTCGAGACCAAATTAAAATTCAAATATCATTGATGTACCTGGATACTTTTAAGAAATTATAGTTTAAAATCATTGCTGAAGTAATTTGCAATCCTTCTGATCAAAAATTTGTAAAAAAAATTAAATAATATCCAAGATATTTAAATTTTAATTTTGGTCTAGAGTCTCGAAAATTATCGAGACCGGGAAATCATGAAAGCCTAGATGGAGGTCAGTATTTCCGAAATTTAATGAAGAAAATCGAAAATTCAAGGTTTAAGACAGCAAAAAATGCGTTTCAAAAACCAAAATTTTTTTTTTCTAAAATAAGCAGTACGTGTCCTGATTTTAACCTTCAAAAAACAGAACCACTAGTCAATAAAGTTTCAATAACACTGTTCTAAAATATCAAATTAATCGTAAAATATAAAACTTATAAAATTCAAGAATAAGTTTATAAATGAGTTTAAGTATCAACATCAAAAAACCTTAAAGGTTATGCTAATACACTAGTCAGAAGCAATTTTTTAGGGGTCCAAAAATTTATTTACATCGTGTTTTCACATTTTTATACCTTTTGTTAATTCTAACAGTACGTCAATAATTTTAACACCCTTGGATCCCTTCTTGGCTATCCCCTGCCACAGGCTCTTGGTGTCCCAGGAATTTAATAATTTTTCACTCGCTGCTCAATCGTATTTATTACGAAAAGTTAGTAGGAAATTACTTTAGTCGGAAATTTTGATTTCAAAACAATTAATGTGAAGATATGTCGGTTGAAACAATGATTATACTTCAGATGGAGATTAGTAAGCACATGGTCAAAATATTAGATAAAATAATATAAAACCAAATAATGATTTCATTATTTTTTTCCCGTCTTTCTTGTCGTTTGATGGCTCTGCGACTTAAGGCAAACTATAATCTATTGAATCCCGTACTATTCACATCAAGATTTATGAAAGTTTTTAATATTTATAAAATAATTTGATAATCTTATCCAAACTAAAATTGTAAAACTATTTATTCGTTCAAAATAAACATAAAAAAATTAAAATCGTTTCGATTTTATAATAATATTATGAGCCTTAACATCAAAATTGTATTATTTTATATTTTAATAGCTGATAACCTTAACCAAAAATAAATCATACATAAAATTTACTTAAACTGTTCATTAGAATTGATTTCATCACTTTTTGTAAATTGTATTATTAAATACGTGAGCTTACTTCCTAAAAAATGAGATTTTCGTTTGAACATCTGTTCAAGTTATTTTTTGAGATAATCGTGATTTTTAAAAGAACATCCCGAATCTTCAACTTATCTGGAAATCTAGCTAAAAGTCGCAATTGAGAAAATACTGATTACAATCTAGTTAATGCTGTTTGCTAGTCAAATCTATAAAAAATTCAGAGTCACGTCAGCTTCTCATCAGCCCCTGCTACACCTCAATATGTGACTTTAGGGTGCATGACCTTTAAGTAGGCTGACCATCTGCTTGGTTTTTCAGAGGACTGTCCTCTATTTTTCTTGAAAATGTCTGGTAAGCCTACCTTTAAGAGCTGATATTATATTTTGAAATTTAAAAAATTCTATTTACTACGAAATGGCATAACATGGGAGAGATGGACTTTGGTGCCTTTTATAGGATACCCAATTTTATTCACGGTGGCGCAAATTTCTGAAATGTTAAAAATTCTCTTAAAATCAGCGGCATAGTAAGAATTGATTGCCAAACCAGTGCTTAACTCAGGTCAAACCGGGATCACCTGAAAGACTCAAAACTAAAAAATTGATTCAAGAAGTCATTTAAAATGTCGTATAATTTAAAAAAAATAAAAACAAAATTTCACTAAGAAATGGTCCATTTTTTAATTGGTTAGCAAAAGAAGCTCTCCAAAAATAACATTTCATGAAAATCCTCTGTCAAAAAATCAAAAATTGCAACAAAAACAATCCAAAAAATTAATAAAAACATCAAAATCAGCAATTTCAAGAATAAAAAATGACAAAAGAATCAAATACAAAAAAAGCAGCAGCAGCAACAAAAGCAAACAAGGAAAGAAAAGCTCAGGGTGCTTATTGGGTGGGGGTGGCATTGGGGGGTTAAAAAAGCAGCACCAACCAACCGACCGACCGACCAGCTCACATTAAAATAAAAGAAGCAAAAAAAAATGAGTATCAATAAGAAAAAGAATTTTTTGAGAGAAAATGCACACAGAAAATTATTATCGTCATCATCAGCAGCAAGCAGCACACACACACACGCAAAAATATTCACAACTACAAATACAAATCACATATTCATGTGAGAGAGGCGCCCCCCTTTTTCTGATTTTAAATAATTATAAAATTTTATACACAGTACAATAAATATAACAACAGCAGCAACAACAGCAGAAAGAACAAGAAGAAGAAAAAGGAAAAAAAATTATTCTCTGCTGCCTGCTTGGCCTGCCATTGAGAAATTATTATACATGTTGTGTGTATGGGCGAGAAAAAGGAAAAATAAATTGTGAAGATAGTGCAGTTCATTATTTACGTTTGAGGCGCGCAGATCGTAATAAGGAAGGAAATTCTAAATGATATAAATTTACAGTGCGGTGAACAAAAAAAAAGGTGGAAGGAATTTTTTTGAGGTGCTGAATTTTTTTTTAATTTGTGACAAGATTTTTGTGACTTTTTGGATAGTTTTTGTGAATTATTTTGGGAATCTTTAGAAGATTTTTTTGAAGAAAAAGTGAATTAATTATAAAACTATTTTTTCTAGAATATTTGTGGAAATTATTACTTTTATTTAATTTAATTATGAAGATATAAAGAAATTCTATCGGCGTTTTAAAATTTTTTTGTATTATTTTTAAAATTCTTAATTTTAATATATTTTGTGTATTTTTCAAATATTTGGTTCAAAAGCTAGTGATAAGGTTGCTTTGACTAAGTGGTTATCCTGGATCTTACGCATAAGTTAACAGGACTAGATAAACAAGTTCCATGAAATCTGATTAAATACGGCAAATGAAAATTCACCAAAATAGATTCTCATCTCAAAGTTCTTGTTGATTTACAATTTTTTATTTATTTTTTTTTGAAAAAATTCAGAAATTTATTAATTTAAAATTTACAAAAAAAATTTATAAACAAAAATCTTCAAATTTTTTAAAATTGCAAAAAAAATTATAAATTAAAATCTACAAAAAATTAAAAAATTGCAAGAAAATTTAGAAATAAAAATCTACAAAATTTAAAATAATAAAATTAGAAACTTAAATGTTAATTTTTTAAAAAAAATTATCTCTATTTAAAAAAATATTTTAAAACCTAAAATTTGTTTCATTACAGTGACTAATTATGTGAACTTAAACATAAAAAAAACTTAATAACGTTATAAAAATTTCCCTGAAAATATAAAACTGAATGACTCAAACAAAAAATAAACAAGTGTGGAAAATACTGTAGGGAAAAAAGTGGCGTGCAAACACGTGGTTACAAAAATATGAGAGGAAAAAGTGATCAAAATTTTGTTTCAATGCACAAATATGAGAAACAGTAAAGTGACTAGAATTATTTCAAAATTCAAGTTTTGAACAAAAAGTAATTTTTCGAGAATTAAAAAAATTATTTGAAAAATTGAAAAAATAGAAAAATATTGAAAATTAGTAATTAATTAAATAAGTGAATATTGAAATAAATTTATAAAAATTACTTAAACATTATTTTGAAAAGTGAACTTAAAATATTTAAAAATTAAAAAAGCAAACAGAAAACTAAAAAATTCAACTTTTCAAAACAGAAAATTTATATAACAAGTGTCAAAACATGGATAATTATCAAGAACTGAAGAAATTTTGTGAATTTGAAATTTAAAAAAGAATTTTGTGAAAATTAGTTTAAAAAATTCAGTAATTAAAAAACTGAAAAAAATATATTAAAATTATTAAAAACGCAAGCAAATTTTTGAAAAAGTGAAAAATATAACAAATGATTTATTTAAAGAAATGTAATTGAAAAAATTTGAAAAAATTAAACTAAATTCCTGAGAAACGCAACACTTATGTTGAAAAAGCTAAATTAATTAAAAAATTAAAGCATGAATTCAAAAAATAATAAATTTTCAAAAAAATACTAAATGTTTTTAAAAAATTGAGGATTATAAAGTGAAAAAGTGAATATAAATTTCAAAAAACTAAAAATTGTCAATTTGAAAAAATACTAAAATTCCATTTCGCACCCAAAAAAAGAGTCCACAAAAAGATATTAAAAGACTTAAAATAAATGAAGAAAAAATAAAAATTAAGAAAAATTAATCACTGCGACAAGCGACAACAACAAAAACAGCAGAAAATTATCCAAAAATAAAATTATAAAAAAAAGTCTCATAAAAATCATAATAAGAGCGATCGAGAGAAGAAACAAAATTTTTTTGGATCATCACAAAAATAGACAACCTCAACTCGTGTCGTCGTCCACGCAATCAGAAAAAAAATTTTCATGTGAGGAGGAAAAAATTTCCCTTTGGAAAAAGAAGCAAAAAGAAAAATTTGTCGTGTAAGTGTCAAAATAATTTTTTTTACGGATTATAAAATTAGCGGCATGGAAAGTTTTTTGGAGGTTTTTTTATATGTTTTTTTTGTTATTTTTGGGAATTTGGGAAATTTTTTAAATATTTTTTTATTTTTTTTACAATTTTCATGTTATTGATAACTAAATTCAATATTTTTCAAAATCTTGTTGTATTATCTATTGAATTTTAATGTAAAATTGTTTTTAAAAAACTCTACAATTTTCTTATTTATAAAACAGTTCAATTTAGGTTTTGAAATTTTAAAACTAAAAACAATTTTAAGTATTTTAAAACATTTTTTTGTCAAATTTTTTGTATATTGAAATTTTTTAAAAAATTTATGTTTGATTTACAATTTTTTTAAAAAATTAATGTTTTACAATTTTTTAAAAAATTAATATTTTACAATTTTTTAAAAATTTAATGTTTTACATTTTTTAAATATTTAATGTTTTACAATTTTTAAAAATTTAATGTTTTACAATTTTCTAAAAATTTAATGTTTTATAATTTTTTAAAAATTTAATGTTTTACAATTTTTTAAAAATTTAATGTTTTACAATTTTTTAAAAATTTAATGTTTTACAATTTTTTAAAAACTTAATGTTTTACAATTTTTTAAGAAGTGTTTTTAAATAATTTTTTAAAAAAATAGTAAAAAACTGTTTCAAAATTCTACTATTAAAGTTATCAAAATTTGAATATTTCATAATTTTTTAACAATTTTTAAATTTATGTTAAACAATATAATTTTTTCAATTTTAATATTTCTTTACTTGTTAAAAACAATTTAAATTTTCTAGAAGTTTCTTGAAAAAAAATAACAGTTTTTTTTTAAAAAAATACAATTTTTCTCATTCAATAACATAAAACCATAATAAAGTTTCTCATAATGCGTCCGACGATCATCATTTTACAGTGATAATCATCATTATGTTGTTGACTTTTATGCTCTCTTTTATGTTGTTTCATGCCACTTAAAATGAATGAAAATGAAAATGAGTGTGAAAAGGTTGTGAAAATTATGATCGCGGTGAAATGTGAATGGAAATTTTTTTGTGTGTTGTTAAATTTTAAAACTGTGTTTTTTGTCTTTTTTTTGACTTTTTTACTATTTTTCTTGAAGCATTCTTCAAAATATGCAACTTTATACCTTATAACGAATTTTAGGTGCATGCTAAACTGATAAATTTCAAATAAAATTGTTAATTTAAACTAGTGGTTCTCAAACTATGTGCCGCGGCACAGAAAATGATTGAGGTCCAAAATTGTATTTGCTATAACAATACCAACTTAAATTGAATAAAAACGTAAGATTATGGGACACTAGTGTGATGCTAAATCTTCATAATGGCGGTTAGTGTGCCGCAGGTCAAAAAAGTTTGAGGAACACTGATTTAAATTTATCTGCTTCAGTTTGTATTTAAAAGAGGATATAAATAGGGTACCATGATGGCTAAGGATTCGTTGGGATATTTAATATGAACCGTAACAATCCCCCTTCCTCCCTAAGCGTTATGCAATTTTCGAACGACCCCATCGTCAAATAATCATGTCAAGATCCATCGTCTCTAAATCCATTGTCTGCTCTTTGGTCTATCTATCTGTGTATCCATCCATCCATCCATAAGTGTGTAACTCAATTATTCTACAAGTTTAAGTTCCTACGATGTAGATTTACATTTGACGGTAAAGTAAACTCTTCATACAAAACTGATCCTTAAAACTTTCAATTCCACATCAAAAAAAATGTTCATCCTCAATAAATCTGAATGAAAACGTTTGTTGATCCAAAAAAAGCCACACTTATTTGATAAACTTTTATTTCCTTCCTCAAAAGAAATTTTGTGGTTTATTTTCACACATTTTTGTGTGTGCCTGCCTGTCGGTGTGAGAAATATACACAAAAAAAAACACAGAAAAGAAAGACGAGCACGCGACGACGACAATGTTGACGTAGGTCTTGTTTTACTATAAAATTGCTGCTGCTTCTTTTTTCTTTTCTTTTTTTTTGAAAAAAAGGCGTCACGTTTTTTGTTGCGATGTCTCGTGACGTCACTTTAAAAGTTTCTTCATGGCACTTTACAGTTTGAAATTCCATCTGAGTCACTTGATGGGTTTTTGTTTTCTTGGGGATTGGTGATTATGGAAGCCATAAAAATAAGTCTGATTGACTGTTCACGCTTCAATTTGTTGTGCTAAATTGTCAATAATTGTGGATTGGGGTTATGTTGAGGTGGGAAATGGAAAATATGTGTGAAAAAATGAGGAAAAATTGATGAATTTTTATGGGTTTTTGAGGTAAAATTGACTAATATTGCAATATATTGTGTGCTGTGTACGATTTTAGACAAATTTATGGATACTGATCCAAATGGCTATGGCTATTAGACCAAAAGTCGTGTGAAGCATGCGATTTTTGACCAAATTACAGATAATGATTCAAAAGTCGTGTGCAGCATGCGATTTTTGACGATATTTTGAATTAAGATACAAAAGTCGTATGCTGTGTACGGTTTTTGACCACATTTTTTGAATATTGGTACAAAAGTTGTGTGCTGCGTGCAATTCTTGACTCCAATTTTTAAAATTGACCCCAGAGTTGTGCAGCTTTCTGCTTTTGACTTCATTTTATAGATTGACACAAGAGTCATACGCAGTGTACGGTTTTCAACCAAATTTAAAGATTGACACAAAAGTCGTGTACAGCGTGCAGTTTTTGACCACATTTTACCCATTTTATGACAACAGACGCACTCCCAAACGCATCAAGCCACGAAAAGAATTAGAGTTCAATACATTTTGCCCTCGTGCCGGTGGTCTCTGTCGTGTTCTTCTTCGCTTCATTCATTTTACATCACCATACTGATCTTAATCTAATCTTTCTTAATTTCTTTAAATATTTTTTTCCTTCTCTTTGAGTTCTTTTCGCTCATTTTCTGCTCGGTTCTGCTTTCTTCCCACTCACAATGTGCAAATTCTTGGTCATTTCTTTCTCTCTTTTCTGTTCCTTTTCTGCTTCATTAAGAAATCATTTTGGTCTTCTTTTTTGTTGCTTGATTTTTGCATTTTTCTTCCTTTTTTCAATTCAATCCTCCGTTAAGAGCATAATTGTGTTTATATCGATCGATTATGCATAAAATAAACTTGCAGTGAATATTTTTTAATGTGTGGAGTTCCTTACGAGGATTTTGAGTTGTTATCAGGGTCGAAATTCTGAGTTTAGACCACAATTTTGAAGAATTATGTAAAAGTCGTGAACAGCGTACTGTTTTTGACCAAAATTTGAGAAATGATACAAAAGTCGTATACAGCGTACGGTTTTTAACCAAAATGTATTATATGACACAATAGTAGTGTGCTGCGTGCGGTAGTTGACTAAAGTTTGAGAAATGAGACAATAGTCGTGTGCAGTGTACGATTTTTGACCAAAATGTATTATATGATGCAATAGTAGTGTGCTGCGTGCAGTTATTAGCCAAAATTTGACAAATGACACAAAAGTCGTATGCTGCATACGATTTTAGACTAGTTTCTATCAATTTATGGAAAACTTTATCCAAATCTCTCCATAACCCTCAAAATTTCTGACTAAATCCCCCTAAAACCTGAATAAATAACAATTTTTCCCTCCGTTTTAACGAATTTGTTGTGTGCACTGAATTTCTCGATATTTCTTCCACTTCTTACTGTAATTAACACTAAAATGAATTTTTTTCACTTCTTTTTCTGCTAATTTGAAATTCATGTTTTTTCTGTTCTGTTCTGCTTTACTTTGGCTTCAACATTTCATTTTCATTTTAATGAATTTGATCGATTTTAAGGTTGTTAATTTTGCATATTCTTGGTAATTTTGCACTTTTGTGCTGTAAAGTTTTGCTGTTTGTGGAAATTTCAATGAGATTATTTTTTTGTTTTTTTGGGTAGATCACAAACCGTGTGCTGTACACGATTTTTGTATCATAATTAGAACTTTGGTCAAAAATCGTACGCAGCACACGACTTTTGTGTCATAATTAGAAATTTGGTTAAAAATCGTACGCAGCACACGACTTTTGTGTCATAATGAGAAATTTGGTTAAAAATCGTACGCAGCACACGACTTTTGTGTCATAATTCATGTTTTGTTCAAAAATTGCACAAATTACATGACTTTTGGCAATAATTCAATATTTTGGTCAATATTATCAGTAGAAACCCTTCAAAACCTCCAATGACCTCTAATTATCAAACCATAACCTCTTCAAAGGCAGTCAATTCCAACAACCAGTCTAATTCCATTCCAGTCTTTTACATTTCTTTCCTCATTTCTCAATCCAACATCATTACAGCAATAACTCAATATAATTTAATTTAATTAGAGCACCATATGCAGAATTAAAATGAGAAAGTGCAAGACATTCAAGCGATAGCAAAAAAAAACTCAAGAACTCGTTGGCGCATGAAAACAAATGGCAATTAATCGCAAGATTTAAATCAATTAGTAGCTCATTCAGGTCTCAAGAGCTCAAATTACTCGCTCCGCTCTCCGATATGATTAACGTTAATTTTCATAATTTTCTCTCCATGTGATTCATTTTATTATTATTTCGTTGTCGCTCGTTCTCGTTCACTTCTATTGTTTTTTATTCCTGCAATCTAATTCCAATTGCAATAAATTAAAATTGCAAAAAAAGTAAAGCACAAATGCAATTTTAACTGAAATTTATCCATGTGTGCATTAATTAGTCATAAAGTGATTTGAAATTTTTGTATTAAGGAATGGAAAGAGACTTGGTAGTTCAAGTCTGGAAGGAAGTTTTATGTTAGAAAGCGCATTTAAGTAATATTCCAGTTACGTGTTTTGACTACGTAAAAATTCCAGTTACGTATTTTGGTTACGTAAAAATTCCAGTTACGTATTTTGGCTACGTAAAAATTCCAGTTACGTATTTTGGCTACGTAAAAATTCCAGTTACGTATTTTGGCTACGTAAAAATTCCAGTTACGTATTTTGGCTACGTAAAAATTCCAATTATGTGTTTTTATGAAATAAAAATTCCAGCAAGTTAACTTAAATTTCCAAAATCTAGAAATTTTTCAAATTGTTCCACAAAATAATCAGCTTCTCACTTTCCAATACTAGCAAGCTTGTTTGCTTTGCAAATAAAATTTCAATAAACGGAATCAAACATTGTAAATCGACTAATGGATTTTGCTATGAAAAAAATATAATTATTATTAATGTTTAGCATTATTAATTATGATAATGAGCTTCGAACATGAATTTCGCTTAGATTATTTTTTATTAAATAAATGCAAAGTAGCATGTTAATGAAGTTTGATCATTAGTGTGTAATTTAATGAATTGGTGAATTTTTTTAAAATAGCCACTGCCTTCCAGTTACTTATTTTCAGTCTCTCACTTCCAGTTACGTATTTCCAGTCTCTGACTTCCAGTTACGTAATTTCTAATTTGCAAAAATCCAGCATTTAATTAAATTTTTACTCACAGTTTATGACGTCACTCATTCTTCAACCATCACGTATCCCAATCAATCTCCCTAGAAAACTCCGAACAGCTATTAATTCGCCCCACATTCAAGACCTCATTAATTAATTTCAATTAATTCATTAAACTAATTAAGATCATTTTGCTTCATACAAAAATTTTCATTTCCATATTTTGCTGCTCATGCTTGCGTCTCCAATGATCAGGCACAGAAAATGAGCTGAAACGAGACAACAAATGTGAAATTAATTGTGCGATTTATTAATTTCAATTGATTGAGCAAGAATTGAACAAATTTATTCTTTGTGCTTAATTATTGTGGATGTAAGGAAGCTTTAAGTCTTGAAAATTTAATTTTAAGAATTTTCATTAAAGCTTTGACGTCAAACTAAAAGTTAGTTGCAATTAAATCATAAAAAATTCTTACAACAATTCCAAGTCATTAGCCACAAAAAATGACCTTAATTTTCCTCATTAATGACCATAAACCAGCAACAATATCAAGCATCGACCAGCAAACAAGCGTCCAAACGAATCATGACATGCGGCATGTCGATTACTCACACCAGTAATCGCTTACAAACTGGCTTACTTCATAATTCTTTTAGTTTTACTTTTTTGAATTCATTTTTTATCATTTGTCTGTCTGTCTGTAACTTCTTACTTCCAGTTACGTATTTCCAGTCATTCACTTCCAGTTACGTATTTCCAGTTATTCACTTCCAGCTACATATTTTCAGTCATTGACTTCCAGTTACGTATTTTTTAACATTCCAGTTACGTAAAATTAATTCTCAAAAATCCAATGATATTTCTTAAATTTGGTGACTGCCCGTCTATCAATCTATTTGAAAAAATGCGTTTCATGCCCCAACTTTTTAAAAACTTTCCAACTTGCTTTACTTTACATTTGAAACAAATGATTTGTAAATCAATTGAGTGTAATTTTAAATTTGCATGCATTTTTTCTTTAAACTCTTTCTCCCTATTCTCATTCTCTCTGTCTCTCCGTCTCACTCACCCATTTTACATTCGTTAATTAGACCTTATATCGATATGTACTTATTCACATTACATGTAATATGTAAGGAAAAATTATATTGCATATATATATTTTGTGATATTAAATGAAATAAAAAAAAGTTTGCATTCAATTCTTTTTCCACATTCGTGTTGCCTGATCGGCGAGGTGTTGGCTCTGTTTTAATGGAAAGTTAGTCAGGCAATGATTATTGTATGTGCAGCTCACACGCGGAGCATAATGACATAAAGCTGTTAATGAGGAATAAAGTTTTCCATGTTTTCAATTTTCTGGTTGATTTGAGGTGAATTGTGAATGTTGATGGATGTAGGATGAGGGAAAATTGAAAGAATTGATGGAATTTTGATTAATTTTCGACTTAATTTGTAAAATTTCCAATAAGATGAGACTTTCCAGTTACGTAAAACTAAACATTCCAGATCCGTAATCCATTAATTTTTCCTATATTGAGCATAATACATCCAACTATAATCCAATGCTTCTCATATCCAACTTTTCATGTTTACTCAGTTCTTATTCATGACATGCTTGTTCGTTATTGACGTCTTCATCTGCCACATGCGACTTTAGCGACATTTCCGTGACAAAAATGCAACATTTTAATTTATTTGTAATATTTCATTTAAAAACAGTTATGGACATAAATTGGAGGGAGTTTGTGGCAGATATGACTGAATATTGGATAAATTAGACCAGAATTTACTGGAAATTGATCATAATCATCACTAATTTCTGATGAAATGCCCAAAAAAAACAATTCTTAATTATTTCAATGAAAAATAATAAAAAATTCAAACCAATTTAATTCTATTGTATTAATAATCAGCACAACAATTGATGCCATATGGTCGAGAATAAACAACAAGCAGCTAAAACACACAGAAAATGAAAAAAAAAAAAATTATTTAAGTAGATGTGAAGTATACATCATAAGACTTTTGCGCGAGCCCATAAAATTATAAATTAATTACAGTTAATTAAGCGAATCAAATGACTGTGGAATGGGTGAATGAGACATGAGATACAAAACTGCTCAGAAATTATCACCAAAAACGGTTGTTTCTGTTTGCTCACAATTCTTTTTTTTATTCCTTTTCTCGCGATTAGTTGAAGTTCATTGTGCTGATTTTGGGAGGAATTTTTGGTCGTTTTACGTAACTGGAAAGTTTAGTCTTACGTAACTGGAATATTAACTTTTACCTAAAATCCAAAATTAACCAAATTATCTGAGCTCCAAACAAATTCACACGAAATCCCCACAAGTTCATCTTATTCTTGAAAAAAAATTATCTCTCTATGTTCTCTAAATTGTTCTAATTACCATTCAAGGATTTTTTCATTAGACATAATTAAAGCAAATAAACAGAAATTAAATGAAATGAAAAAATAAACTTTTTCTGTATTAAAAAGCAAATTATACAAACACAATTATATTGAATAAAAAAATAAATTTTTGTGTTTTACGGAGAAAAAAAATTAAATTTGTGACTGGATGTGTTTGTGACAAATGAAGGAGAAGAGAATTAAATGTTCATATATTATAATTTCATTATTTCGTGTTTTCATTTTATTGAAGAAGTGTACAAATTAATGACGATGATGAGCAGAGATGGCTGTCTTTGGGGTCAAAATTTTAATTGATTTGAAATTTTTTGAAAAAACTATATTGAAAATTACTTCAAAAATTTTAAAATTATTTCAAAAATTTGAAAATTATTTCAAAAATTTGAAAATTAGTTCAAAAATTTGAAAATTTGTTCAAAAATTTGAAAATTATTTCAAAATTTTTAAAATTTGAATAAGATTTTTAAAAAGTTAGAAAAAATCTAAAATTTTATTTATTTTTTTAAACAAAAATTAAAAAAAAAATTAAAAATAAAAATTCTTTAAATCTAGAAAAAGAATTATGTTTTTTTAAAATTTTTAATACTGAATTTTAAAATTTTAATATAGAAATACTTAAAAAATTTAATATAAAATTTTAAAAACCAAAAAAAATTAAATTTGAATGTTCTCATAAAATTAAAAAAGCTTCTCAATGGAGAAATACAAAAAATTATTATTATTTTTTTCAAACATTTTCTTAATTTTATTCTCATTTGATTAATTTATTTGACATCTTTTTTCTTCTCTTTCTCATGCGTCATAGTCATCATCGTTGATCTTAATGAATATTAAAGATACGAAGAAAAAAATAAATTTTTATGAATAATTTTTTTAATATCACACATAATGCGAGCAAATTTTTTCAAATTAAATGAAATTTGTTTTAATTGCTTTGTTTTGAATTTTGAATGACTTGACAATTTTTTTGAATTTTTAAGAGTCCATTTTGATGTTTTTGGGGCTTAATTTTGGGAAAAGGCGTTCCTTGTTCCACGTGGAAGTTCAAAGCTTTAAAAAGCAAATTAGAAAATATCCAAACAACCAGACACAGGAATAACCTACTCAGATTAGCACGCGGCATAAAAATAGCCAAAAATATGACCCCAGGATGGCATGAACGTGACTTCATGCCATCCTGGGGTCACATTTTTTGTCATTTTTAAACCACATACCATCGGGGCTAGTTGTTATTTATTAACAAACTCACAAACCCCCAGAAACAGTCAACTTCACAACTAACACAGCCAAAACAACCCATAAATCTTATTTCCTTAGAAAATTCCACGACTTGTGATTAATAAATTTGTCAAAACTTCAACAAACCGTTCGAATGTGAAACTTATTCAGGTATTTAGTGGAGAAAATCGAGACAATATTACAAATAATATAGACATTTATGTAGCGTGATTAGTCTAGACTCAAGATCAGCGTGTTTATATTAAGACCATTTGGACAGGGGTCATTCATAAATGAGGTCTAATGCCTCTGAGAGGGGGTCTGACTCTGTTGTGTTACTTCCATAAAATAAATTTATTACATTGAGGGGAAAAATCTCGTATTTTGCGTGACGTTATTTATGAACAGCCCCATAACTCGACTGGAATTGAAAAACAAATTGTTGACTTAATTTCAAACTTGTTTCTGGTTTCTGAGAAATTTTTCAATAAATTTCACATTTTTGTTTATTTTTTGGTCACCCTGGGCACTGAAACCAGGTCCTGGCTACATTAAGACTAAACATCCAACTCCCAAGAAGCTTCAAACCTGAATAAAAAAAACTGTTAATTCTCAATTATGAGCCCCAAGCCCCACCCATGCTAGATAATAATCAACATAATCTCATTGCCTATTCACATTGATCACTGATATTAATATTTCTTATTCTTAATTATTTTTCACATTAAGCTACAGCAACAACAACAAAAATGCACAGCAAACTTTCTTGTTCCGCAATAAATGCAACAAAGTAAACTCATTTCAAGATCTCAAAAGTGCATTTAAAATGCAAATTATGTAGACTTGTAATTTTAATCTTTTAGCGTTCTTGTGAACGGGGTGCGGAACTGCTGACTCTGAGTAATTAACTTAGAATTTTGAGATTTTAATTATTGGGAGAGAAATGGCGGATGGATGTGCTGAGTTGTCAGTTTCAATGTCAAAATGTGAATTTATTTTATTATTTGAATCATAAAGTATCAAATTGGTACTTGAACCTGGTTTTTTAATGGACTAGCATCCTTAGTGGTATAGACTTACCCAGATTGGGGGTCCACATATTGAAACTTAGTATAAATGGAACCTATTTGAAAAACTAATGATTCCCTCAAATTGACTACACCTAATTAACCATGAAACGAACAAAATTTTGAGAAAAGTTGATACAATCTTGTTGAAAAGGGAGTTTGAAAATTCCAGACCCCATCTGGGTACGCCCATGCTGAAAGAAGCATTCTGTCTCAAGTGGACTTTATTTCTTCATTTTGATGATACTCCCAAAAGTGGGGTCAGTTGCTCGATTAAAAGGGGATTCAGATGCATCGTCATATAACTTCAGATGCCACAAAGCCATTTGAACGCTTCTAGTCATCTTCGGCATGGTTCTTTTCTAAAGAACCTATGGAATAAATTTGTTTTTGGTACAAATTTGAACGTTATTTACAAATACACCCAAAATTCATAAATTGTTGACTACAATACCCCCAAAAATACCCCAATATCCCGAGAGCCAACCCCCGAATTTCTAAAAATTCACTTTTTTCCTTTCTCATGCCTCACTTCTTCATTTCATTTAATTTTCTTATTACTCTGTTAATAAGATGCTTGCAAATCATCAGTACATGCAACAAAAAATACAACATGGAACTGAAACACACAAGACAAGCGAGCAAGAATAAGAAAAAGAATTCAAAATGCAAAACAACATTATGAAGAGTTGAGGAAATGAAAATAAAACTAATTAACAGAAGAGTTGAGAACTCAATGAGTATTTAATTGAATGTTGCTGTTGCTCGAAATGAGATGGAATTGAGTGGGAAAATTTAATTCGATTTGTTTAATGAGAAAGTGAAGATTTTGAGGAAGAAGTTGGAATTTTGAGGCAGGAAAAGATTAAATTGAAATGAAATTGAGATAAAAAATATTTAAAATGTATTAAAATTATTAAAAAATTGATAAAAAAATCAAAAGATTTGCAAAATTTGTAAAAAAAAATCAAAATAAAATTTAATTTTTTAAGGAAAAGTAAAAACAGACAAAAATCTAAATTTGTCAAAAAATAAGCAAAATAAGCAAAAAACTAAAATAAGCAAAAAATCTTAAAATAAATCAAAATTATTTAAAAAAAATTAAAAATCAAAAATTAGAGAAATTTTTTAAATTTATTCAAAAATTCAAATGTTTAAAATAGAAATATAAAAAAATGTTAAAAATAAATAAAATATTTTGCAAAAATTAAAATTATTAAAAATTTGTAAAAAAATCAACAATTTTAGAAACAAAATTTAAATTTTTAAGGAAAACTAAAACTAGACAAAAATCTAAATTTGCCAAAAATTGAAATAATTAAAATAAACAAAAAAAACTTAAAATGAATCAAAATTATTAAAAAATTTAGAAAATCAAAAATTACAGAAATTTCTTAAATTTATTCAAAAAAATCAAATATTTGAAATAGCAATATAAAAAACTTGTTAAAAATAAATAAAATGTTTTGCAAAAAATTCCAAAAAAAAATTTAAAAAATTAAAAATTAAAAAAAATTAAACAAAAATTAACAAAATTTAAAAATTAAAAATCTAAAAAAATTAAAAAAATTAAAAAATTAAAAAATTGACAAAAATCACTTTCCAATCTCATTTGCGTGTGCCAAGAATTTTTTATATTTTTTTTCTTCACCCCGCATTTAATTTTGGACATTTTTCTCTTCTCACTCTTTTATGATTATTTTAATCTTATGTGCGTCACCAAAAAAATGCCTATTTAATGCTTCTGCCATCGTGGAGTGCTCATTAATTATAAATTATAAATATCCAATGTTGAATTATCTCTGTCTTTATTTTTTATTAGTCGACACGCACACCAACAAAAAAGAATAATTTCATCTCATTTTCATCTTATTTATAAAAAAATCACAAAAAATGTTTTAATGTGGAAAATGAAGGATGAAAATTATCACACGATGATGATGTGGTTGGCTCTTTTTTTGTAACTGGTGATGTTTTTTCTGTGATTAACATCAGTTGAATTAATAATCTCATTTTTTATTGTTTCATCTTTTTACTTTGAATTTTTTGGCTGAAATGTTCGCATTTTTCTTAATTTAATGAGCTTTTTGGACCTAAAGATTAATTTTTATTTTAAAAAAAGGAATTTTATTTAAATTTTTCTTTATTTTCACGTGATTTTTAAAAAAGAACTGGACAGTCGCGTAGTAAGGATTTACAAATGAGCATCCAACGTTATTCATTTTCAAAAAAAAGAAGCTTGAAATTTAATGTTTGTATTAAAACTTAACGGCTCTTTAGATATTAGAATTGACTCTACGAAGAATCTTGAGTACTTTTGTAGATAAAAAAAAAAAATTTAAAAGTAAAAAAAATCTTGACAATTTGTATTGGATTTTGATCTCCAAGGTGGTTGGACATCTAAGGCAGTGTTTATCAAACGTTTTTGAGCCACGGCACACCTTGACTATGGAAATTTTTTCGCAGCACACCATTTCTAGGTAGAAAAATTTTACGGCACACCAAATAAGTGAATATGTTCAAAATTATATTGAATTTAAAAAAAATTCTAGCACTACCCCAAAATACTAAAAATAAAGCTCTAGTTTTTAAGTTTCGGATGCTTTAGTTGAGGTTTTTCAGTAAAAACTATAATTTTCTAAAAAATACATGTTTTTAGAATTTTAAAAATAATTTCGCGGCACACCTGAGCATGTTCTACGGCACACAGTTTGAGAACCACTGATCTAAGAACAACCCCCCTGACTATGCCTCTGAAACTGGATGCACATCCAGTATAATACTTTGGGGTAAAAGTTAAAAAATCTTATCAGAACCCCCCAAAACTTTTTACAGTCAACATAACAACCAACAATTCCAAAACCAAAGTTTATATTTGCTAGAACTTGATCAACAAACAAGATATTCAAGGTTCGATTCCCACTCACTCAGGATGATTCATTGAGTGAATTACTTATTTTTCAATAATTTTTGAAGAGCACAAAGTATTCAGACTCAACGAATTCGCTCACTTACTAACTTACTCATAGACTCTCCTTAATTTTTGTTTCATTCTCATTCATCAGTCCATCTAATTTCCCCTATTATAGATTGCATACTAGTTGGTTAAAAAAATACAGTTTTGTTCTAGTAATTTTTAGTAAATTATACAGCGCGCGAATATATAATTACATAATTTTTTATTCATATTTTTTTGACTGGCTTTGACTTGTGTGTAGACGATTTTATTGTGGTTTAAGCTGTGGGCTAAAGGTTGCAATGAGGATTCAAGAGATTCTTTGTTCTGGCTGTGTATAATCTAGTATTAATGTAGTTCGTCACTTTTGACCAGGAGCAAATTCATGAGGGGAAGGGGGGTGGGAGTTGGGGTCTAATCGACGAAATTTTCGTCAATTTGCTGGGATTTTTCGAGAAAAAGTCCCACAACCCCTAAATTTTTGGTAAAAGAGGCAAGAAACGTGGACTTTTAAGGGATTTTTTTAAAAAATAAAATAAAATTGTTGGTAAATTTTCAATCACTCAAAAATATTTCCCAAAAAAACACAAAAAATTACTCGCTCCACTCCCAAAAAAAGCCAACCAACTTTTTTTTCATTTCTTCCTTTTCTTTAATTTTCATTTTGTTCCACTGTTGTTAAATTCTCTAACAAATTATTACGAGACATTTAATTTATTTCCATTTTTTTTATTATACTTAATTATTGTTGCATTAATGAGAATGTTTAGGGTAATAATTATCAGCCCTAATTATGTTCGGTGTTGTTTGTGGCGCAAAAAGGAAATGAAATATAAAAAAATTATATCTGATGCCTCATTTTCTCTCGGTTGTGTTTGAGGGTTGAGTGAAACTTTTTTTTGTGTAATTTTTGTTTCGCACGAATAATGAAATTCTTCAACGATGTAAAAATTATAATATTGTATGGGGAATTTACAGCAATAATTATGAATTAGAAAATATTAGTTTGGGGTTAATTATGTGACGATTATTGTCCTTTTTGCTACGTGTTGTTCTGAATTTAGTTAAGGCTATTAATAATTTGAAAAATGAGGTGACTTTTGTTCGTTTGGATTGCTGCATTTGATTGTGAATTTTACCTCAAAATTTGTAGACTTAACCTCAAAATTTTAGATTTAACCTCAAAATTTATTGACTTAACCTCAAAATTTCAGACATAACCTCAAAATTTGTTGATTTAACCTCAAAATTTCAAACTTAACCTCAAAATTATTGACATAACCTCAAAATTTCAAACTTAACCTCAAAATTTCAAACATTTTGTTGACATAACCTCAAAATTATTGACATAACCTTAAAATTTATTGAGTTAACCTCAAAATTATTGACATAACCTCAAAATTATTGACATAACCTCAAAGTTTGTTGACTTAACCTCAAAATTTCAAACATAACCTTAAAATTTGTTTACATAACCTCAAAGTTTGTTGACTTAACCTCAAAATTTATTGACTTAACCTCAAAATTTCAAACTAAACCATAATATTTCAAATTTAACCTCAAAATTGTTGACATAACCTTAAAGTTTGTTGACTTAATCTCAAAATTTATCAAAAATTCTTACCCACAATCAAAACAACCTCCAATATCTACCAATCATTCACATAACTTCCCTTAGAAATGCAATCAAATTTTTTCCTCATCTTCAAAAATTAATTGAAGAAAAAATTAAAAATTCAAGCATTAAAAAAAGTTTCCCTCCAAAAAATATTTTTTGATGATTCATCAATTTAAATTCAGAAAAACAAAAAAAAATCGCATCAACGCAGGGGTTTAATTAGAATGACATAAAAAAATTCTGTATGCAAAAGAGGCGAACGAAGAGTGAAAAAAAAATAAAAATTTATAATTAGGGGACGACGTAATGAGCTCGACACACACAGCTCAGCTCAGCCAGTATAATGAGAAAGACAGAAGAAGAATGAGAAATTAAAAAAGGGTTCAAATAACATTAATACACATAATAAATAAAGTTCGTGTTGCTGTTGATGATTCAATCGATGGCCCTCACATACAATTTATAAAACTGCTATTATCGGCGAGAAGGAGAGCAGTCGTGGCTGTATGGAAAGTGCATTGGTGAAGGAATTAAAAAATCGATATGTATGGTAGGAATGAATGGATTGTATCGAACAGGGGATTTATAAAAAAGTGCGAGAAGTTCCACTGCCATCATCATTGAGTTATGTTGTAAAAAATACACTTGAAATGGCAAATAATGAATTGAAAACGATTTTTTGTAAGATATTGAGGAAATGTTCATTTTGGATCTTTTGTGTGGTTATTTGACACAAAATTTGGATTCTTGGCTGTATTAGGTCAAAAGTTTGTAATATAACATCAAATATTGGAAACTAAACCTCAAAATTCAAGGAAATAACCTCAAAGGATTAGAAACCTAACCTCAAAAATTCAGAAACCTAACCTCAAAATTCAGAAACCTAACCTCAAAAATTCAGAAACCTAACCTCAAAAATTCAGAAACCTAACTTCAAAAATTCAGAAACCTAACCTAAAAAATTCAGAAATCTAACCTCAAAAATTCAGAAACCTAACCTCAAAAATTCAGAAACCTAACCTCAAAAATTCAGAAATCTAACCTCAAAAATTCAGAAACCTAACCTCAAAATTCAGAAACCTAACCTCAAAATTCAGAAACCTAACCTCAATAATTCAGAAACCTAACCTCAAAATTCAGAAACCTAACCTCAATAATTCAGAAATCTAGCCACAAAATTCAGGAAACTAACCTAAAAAATTCAGAAACCTAACCTCAAAAATTCAGAAACCTAACCTCAAAAGTCAACAATTCATCCAAAAACCCTCGCAAGGAACAATTTACATTTCAAAAAAAACGCAATATAAAAATTATAATCATATTAGCGAAAAGTGTAATAAGAATAATAGCAAAAAAATAATAACATGCTGGTCTATCCCTCATTCCCTTGCTTCTCCCTCTTTTTCTTCTTTCCCTGAATCGCTCTGCAACTCATTTACTTTACATTACACATTCTCGATATATTTTATTTCGAGCTCATTTAAATCCTTCAATTTGAATTTTTTTCGAACACTTTTTTTCACTTGTGATGAAATGAAAAATTGTGCAAAATATTTAAATATTTTTTGGCAGAGTTGGGAAGCTATGAGGTGAAATTGGAGGTGAATATTTAAGGAGAGACTTTAAAGTGTCCTCAAAATATGAAGCACGGTTGACCTTCCCTTCTTAAAATTGCTTCATTTACCCTTTAACCCCCAAATCCAACTCTGATATTCCCAATTTTTTGCAGCATGTTTCCTGCTACTTGAAAATTATAATCGAAGAAGTCACTTCAGGAAATTATGAATGAGAGAGCAAAAAAAATTAATTTTTCGTAAATGATGAAATTGAATTTTTGATTTGATTTTGAGCTCGAAATTATCAAATAGAAAAATTAATGAGATGGAAAAAATTTGATCGTGAATTTTGATTTTTTTTGGGTTGGAAGATTTTTATGAATGAGGAAATTTGTGATTCGAGGTGTTGGTTGATGTATTGAGTAGAGTGTTGCTTGTGTTTTGTAAAGTGAACTTTATTTTTGATATATTTGAATGATAAATGTCTATTTTTAAAAATTTGGGCAACATAACCTCAAATTTTGGCAACATAACCTCAAATTTGGGTATCATAACCTCAAAATTTAGCAACATAACCTCAAATTTGGGCAACATAACCTCAAATTTGGGCAACATAACCTCAAAGTTGGGCAACATAACCTCAAATTTGGGCAACATAACCTCAAATTTGGGAAACATAACCTCAAAATTTAGCAACATAACCTCAAATTTGTGCAACATAACCTCAAATTTGGACAACATAACTTCAAAATTTAGCAACATAACCTCAAATTTGGGCAACATAACCTCAAAATTTAGCAACATAACCTCAAATTTGTGTAACATAACCTTAAATTTGTGCAACATAATCTCAAAATTTAGCAACATAACCTCAAAATTTGGTAACATAACCTCAAAGTTGGGCAACATAACCTCAAAATTTGGTAACATAATCTCAAATTCATCATCATATTCCTTATCCTCATCTCAACCCAATCAGCACCCATCCACCTTTATCCACCTCTTTCTCCTTTCCATTTCATGCATTAATTTATGACATTGTTGAAAAAAAATTGTTAAAAATTCACAAAAGCAGATGATATAAAAAAGTTGTCGTTTCCCTCCGTCCTCTCTCGTGCATATCCAGCACAGCACGCGCTCTCATCCAGTTCCACTCAACTCAATTCACTTCTCCTCACTCTTATCCTTTTGTAATATCTTGCAATGTAATTAAAATACAATAATTATCATTTTAATTTCTTTTTTTTCATATTATAATTTTTTTTATTTTCTTCTTTTTTGCCTGCAAAAAAAATGTTTTTTTAAGCGGGAAAATTTGAATATGTAGTGATGGTGATGAGATTTGACTGACTTGACATGTACATTTGAGGTTATGTGATTATATTTGAGGGTATTTTGTCAAATTTTGAGGTTATGTTACTAAATTTTCAGGTTATATTATCAATTTTGAGGTTATAGAGCCAAAATTTGAGGTTATGTGACTTAATTTTGATGTTGTGTTACAAATTTAGTGGTAAAGTAACAGATCAATTCAATTAATGACCCAAAAAATGCGCCTTAACCTCCTTAATACCCCAAAAATTTTCCAACTTGACGATTTTTTATCCACAATTTTTTTTTCTGCTCTCGTCGTGTCTCATCATAATTTTTTTTAAAAAACTCAACTCCTTCATACTTTATTTTTATTTATGTTGGACTTATTGTTTGTCGTGTGATGCTGATGACGACGATGATAATAATGATGGAAATATGGTGATGATGGGCTATTTTAATGGAAATTTTTTTAATTTTATTTTCTTCCTTTTGTGATTCTTTGAAGATTTTTTTATGCACTGCTGTGATTTTTTTTCGTTGCATAATTAAAAAGGAAAATTGAGGAAATTTTTAATGAGATTTGCGATTGTGTTTTGGACAGTTGGATGTGGGATTGACTGTTTTGGTGACTTTTGATTTTATTTTTTTATTTTAATATATACCATATAAACAATATAATATAAAAAGTTTAACGATTTTCGTAAATTTAATGGAATAAATACAAATAATAATAATAATAATTAGAATATTAATAATAATAATTTTAATTTTATAATTTTATAATTTTAATAAATTTAATTTTTATATCTTGCAACATTTTTAAAATTTGTTTATAACGTTTATTTTTTTGGATCATTTTTTCAAAATTTATGCTTCATTTTTAAAATTTCTGCGTCTTTTTTTATTTCTGCATCAAAATTTTGCATCATTTTTCAAAGTTTTGCATCATTTTTTCAATCTTTTTGCATCTAACTTCCATCAAACAAATTAATGAAGTCATAAAGCCATCAAATAGTCAAGCACAAATTCCTGTCTAGGCATAAACATGTCTCATAATTCATAAACAGTAACAATATGTGAAAAATGATAATTAATTCTGTAAAGGAATTAATGAGGTACTCGTCTCGCTAGTTCATGAGCCGATTTGAATATTAATAAAGTTAGAAAAAAATTCCTCACATTTTGCATAAATTCATGAATCATAGTTGCCGTTCCACTCTTCTCAGAATCATCATCAGCATCATCATCATCATTACCATTACCGTAAATCATGTGTGGTATAAAATGAGAAGAATTTGTGACATGTTTTAAGTCTCGTTTGGGGTTCAGTTCATTAAATGAAAAGGCCCAATGCAAACATCACCTTCTACCCAGTCCGTTTCTCATCCACCCGCACATATACAGCCAAACATAAATATCAGAAACTCAAAAATTAGAAACGAAGGTGGTTTTTGTTGTCTGATTTTAGATACTCACCCACACACATTTGCCTTTCCTATTTAAAATTATTTTTGATAGCTCTGCAAGTGCACCGATGGTAAGTGATATGGAACGGGGCGACAAGCAAGGTGGAGTGGATTGTTTAGAAGTGTCTTTTTCCATGTTGTTACCAATTTTCTACTCTCTTCTTTTGCTTATACATAAACTTGCACTCTCACATTCATTCGTCTATATAATAGTCAAACAAAATTGTTGCAATTGAGAAAAAAGAATTATGCAAGTAAGGAAGGCATTGGTTGGTGGTGCCTAAGGCGCATTTTTTGGTGGATTGGATTATTTTCTTGTAAAAATGTTTGTGATTTAATTGTTATTTCTGGTTTAACTTAATTAATTTAAACTGAATAATCCAAAAATCTTGATTTTGTCACAAAATGGCGGTTCTTTGGTAGAATTTGGTATAGGTTCTGATTTGGGAATGTCTGGTATGAGCTTCACCAGTATTAGATCATAAGTTGGTGTTGTAACCTCAAAATTGCTGCTTTAACCTTCAGTATCTACAACAATTGGTCATTTTGGATTAAAATTAGCTTATTTGTATCTTAAAATAGATCATAAAGCACCGAATTGGATCACATTTGGTCAATTTTAGCTAACTTTATTTATTTTCTATCATAATCTCTTCAATCCATCAAATTTCGTCCTCAACCCCAACTTAAACCCCCCAAAATTTACCCATTAATCAATATCAATCCACGAATCTCAAAACATCAATATTTTGATCAAGTCAATCCTTCAATTCATCTTCATTTGCCCAAAAATTAAGCTTGTAAAAGTTTTATGTACACCAAGGCAAGCAAGCAAGCAGGCAAGCATGTAAGTCCAAAAACTTTTGCCAAACTCATTCAAATATTGCAACTCATACCTCACAACTAACAAGTTGAACTCATCTAAACTTCTCAGTGGTATGAGAGTGTAGAATGGAAATTTTCAAAATTTATCTATCATGAATGAGGTGAAATGAGTTTGGGGAAGTGGGAGAGTAATGTGGAAGGGAAGAATTTAGTGTAAAAGAATGATAGAAGGAGCTTTTATAACCATCCTAATTTGGTTTTTGTTAGACGAGAAACAGAAAGAGGAAAAATATTTTGTCAGTGTAGGCTGAATTGATTGGGAATTTAGAAGGGCAAGCTATGATTATTTAACCTTAAAATGGTGAATTTTGGTTTAAGACACGTGTTTTAACCTCAAAATTCAAGATATTTTCGGATAATAACCTCAAAATTCGAGAGATTTTTGATTCCTAACAACAAAATTTAGGATATTTTCCTTCATAGCCTCAAAATTTAGAAGATTTTAGATTTCTAACCTCAAAATTTTGCTGCTCGTTGGTTCCTAACCTCAAAATTCATAAAATTCTTAACCTCAAAATTCAGGATATTTTAGGATCACAACTTCAAATTCAGGATACTTTTCGTTCCTTTTCTCAAACTTAAGATTCTTTTGGTTTCTAACCTCAAAATTTAGAAGATTTTTGGTTCTTAACCTCAAAATTCAGGAGATTTTTGATTCCTAACCTCAAAATTTTGATGATCATTGATTCCTCAGCTCAACATTTATAAACTGTCCAGATCTTAACCTCATAATGTGAATTTTAAATTCTAACCTCTAAATTTAGCATATTTTCCTTCATAACCTCAAAATTTAGAACATTTCTAACCTCAAAATTCATAAAATTCCTAACCTCAAAATGTGAATTTTTGATTCCAACCCCAAAACTTCGAGCCGTTTTGCAAACTTAATTAGCTTGACAACATCAAAGATCTAGCCACCCAACTCCTAATCATAACCATGAACATCATGATGTAAATCTTTTAGCACATTACAACTACATGCACAAAAAAAGATGTAGAAAACTATAGGAAAATTTTAATGAATCTCATTTTGGACAGTAGAAGCAGGAGTAGCAACATCAGTATCAGCTAGGAGTAAACGATTGGATATGCTGCTGTTGCTATAATAGTTTAGTTTCGTAAGAAGTGAATGTATATATTATTATGTGTAGCTCATACTCATCCTACCGACTCGTACACAGCCCCCCTCAAACTACATTGAAATTTCATTTTGCATGATGAAGAAGAAAATTGTGTGTACGGAGATGTGTGAGGATGAAGAATTATAGTAAATTAAAAGGATGGCTTGGAGTGGATGGGAAAAATATTGAAAGTTCTCACACCACCCGGACTCGACTTCCATGGCCATCCCACACCCACCCAAAAAACTCAACTCAGTTCCGTTTCAATATGAAAATTATCAGAAACATTTTAAACTTTCCAACAGAGTCGATTTTATGGATTTTGAGAGGACCAAATGTGCTTGTCGTAGACGACATTAAATGTGCGTGTCTTATAGCTTTTTCGAAAATTATAATTATTTTCTTGCATATATGTGTGTCTGCTGATGTTTGTGTCGGGCAGGGGATTGTTTAGCATAAATTTTATGACAAGACACAAATCTAAATTCATCCTAATTATGTGGATATATAATCTCTATTTTCATTGTCTTCCTCATACTGCTGAAGTTTCTTTTTTGTAGAGAATTTGTTTTGGATTTTAGAGATGCATGATCTGGTTGGGGTAATTAGCGCGGTTTATTGGACTAGAGTTGTGATTTTAGGAAGGTTTTTTAGGTCAAATCTACATCTTTGGATCAAAAGTAGTGTGATTTTAACGACTATAAGCCAACTTTTAAATTTTGTGTCAAGAGTCGTGTGTTTTTAACGACTACAAGCCAATTCTTCAAAATTGTGTTAAAAATCGTGTGCTTGTAACGACTTTAGACCATTTTCTCAACTTTGTGTCAATAATCGTATGCTAGTAACGATTTTCGTTCAATTCTCACTTTTGTGTCAAGAGTCGTGTGTTTGTAATGACTTTGTGTCAAAAGTAGTGTTTTTATAACGACTTTAAGAC
This sequence comes from Chironomus tentans, assembly GCA_963573255.1. Lineage (NCBI taxonomy): Eukaryota > Metazoa > Arthropoda > Insecta > Diptera > Chironomidae > Chironomus > Chironomus tentans. The sequence continues at coordinate 8,518,688 of OY754305.1, forward strand.
AACTCTTCAATTTCATGTCAAGAGTCGTGTGATTTTAACGACTTTAAGCCATTTTATCATTCTAATCATCACAGACATGACCAAAAGAGCTAATCTAACCTACAAAAATCCACGCTATATCCAAAATAATTATTCCTCTTGTCTATAATTTTCCAAACCTCCTTTCCATCCTCATTTTCTTCATTGAAAATGAAAAATTTCCTTTCTGTCAAACTATTTGAATTTTACACATTAAAATAAAATAGTAAAATATAATAAGGATGCTAACATAATGAAAGGCTGAATGTGGGCAGGGTGGAGTGAGTTCTTGTTTTTTGGAAGGTGGAGGGAAAGTCAAGGCAAGATATTAAATAAGGATGATGGAAAAATTTTTGCCTTAATTAATTTAACACATAGTAATAACTTATAGATAAAATATGACGATATCTTCGCCATCTTAATCTATAAATGAAGATGTGATAAGGGAGTTGGTGGGTGGATGTAGACAAAAAAGGGTTAGAAAGGACCATAAAATGAATAATTTAGAAATTTTCATTGAAAATTGAATTTTCCTCTCTTCCTATGGAAATCTTTTTTGTCGGTTTTAAATAATATTGAATTAAGAGTTTTTGTTTAATTAGGAATTGTGGAGATCTTCGGTTGACTGGAATTGGAAATTGGATGCTGTATTGTGAATCGTGCATCATTGTGTTAAAATTGAACAGATAGTACTGTAAAAATGACTAATTAACCACCAAAGTCATACAATGCACACCATTTTGGTGTCAAATGACTAACTAACTACCAAAATCGTACAATGCACACCACTTTGGTATCAAATAACTAACTAACATCAAAGTCGTACAATGCACACCACTTTGGTGTCAAATGACTGACTAACCACAAAAGTCGTACAATGCACACCACTTTGGTGTCAAATGACTAATTAACCACGAAAGTAGTACAATACACACTACTTTGGTATCAAATAACTAATTAACCACCAAAGTAGTACAATACACACTACTTTGATATCAAATGACTAACCAGTTACCTCAATATTGACTATAGTAGCACAATACATACGATTTCTGAATATGAGTCAACTCTACATACTTTCACTACTCACCCCACCCCATTTAGTTATAGTCACCATTATTTAAAAAAAATCTATTTTCATTCCTTGACAAATTTTCTCCGTCTCATTTTCAAGCATTCTTAATAATTCATGCGACAACTCAAGTTGATAGTCTTGATTCACTCCAATATTTCATCCTACTTATGAAAATTGTGGATTTATGTCTGACTATGTGAATGAATGGTTTGAATATGTATGGGATGTAAAGACGTTTATTAAATAGTAGCAATTTAGTATTTCATGAAACTATTAATAATAAGTCTCATGTACGTGAAACAGCTCATCATAGTTTTATTATCCATGTCATTTGTTCTTGCTTACTGGATATGGTGGATTGGGTTAGGGGTTCCGTGAATGCTGAGTTTTAACATGGGGTTTTGGTGTTGTTTGAGTATTTTGGTACCAAAGTCGTGTGCATTGTACGGTTTTGGTGTCTTTTCAACATTTTGGTACCAAAGTCGTGTGCTTTGTACGATTTTAGTTCTATTTTGAATGTTTAAGCATAACTCGATCTCAACTTCTTTGTCTGACTGCATTCAGAACCGCTACAACTTTGCCTTCATTTCAATTCTTCATTCTTTATTCCCTTAATACAAATATCCATTCAGTCACTCATTTCTCATATTTTTTTCTGCTTTTTCCTCTGTCTCTTTACAGAACAAAATAATTATAGTGAAGCAGCAGCAGCATCAGCAACGGCCAGAAGCACAGCACCAACATAATACATAAAAATTCATAAAGAATCATGAATTTGTGACTCGTTGTTCCTCGTTCGTCCGACCGTCTATAAAACAGATCGGAATCGGACACAGAAGTTTAAATGTTTCTTATTTGAGTGACTATGGAGAGTGTGGATGTAAAGGACACAGAAACAGCGACTATTAAGAACAATAATAATAATAACAATAATAATTCAGACGGTAAATCAATAATCGATACGATAAATAACAATATCAATTGTCTCATTGAGCGGCTGCAAAGTGAAAGTGAAATTGGTAAAATTGTTGAATGTGATGAGAGCTCATTGCCATCGCCGAAGGCAATGTTAGAAACCATCATGCCTTGTGAGAAATTATGCAATAATTTTCGGCACATTGCTGATGATTTAAGTTCGGAAAGTGATGTGATAAAGACACAAATTAAAAGTGAACCGAATAATGAACCAAAAGTAGTCAATAGTTTTGATGACGAATTCAATAATGAACAATTTCCATTGAATTTAAAGGCATTGAGGAACTTTAACATGAGTGCGGGACAGCAGAAGGATAATTTGAATGTAAGTAGATTATTGACTGATTTTTCGATGCTTATTTTGAGGTTAATTAGTGCTTAGCTTGATAACTTAAATCTATAATTGGATTTAATTAGTTCTAAATGGTTACAAATATAATGAAAAACCTTAGTTCCTTAATAATGATGAGTAACAAGTATATTAGCATAGTTCTTTTTTATATATTGTGAAATTTTCGCTAATTTTTGATGATTTAATCACTGTTTTCAATTTAAATCCATCCTTTCTGAAAGATATCACTAAATATATAATTATAATAATAATAATAATAAATTTGATATCTAGTCATTAATAAAGCTAAATTCATGTAAAAAACAAAAAAATATCTTTATTTTAGTATTTTTAAATCAAATTTTTGAAGTTAAAAAGGTTAAAATTTTAACATTTTTAACTTTTTCACTTGTCAGCCCCCTGTTTTACACCTTTTGAGAAATACATGTACAAAGTGGTGCGCTCTACACTACTTTGGTATCAGTCAGGAGGAATGTGTCTAAAATCGTATGTTGAACACGACTACTGTGTCAGTTTTGTGGAATAAGTTCATAGTAGTGTATTGCTTGGGATTACTGTGCTTATTTTGGTAGAATGTAGACTATTCGGTTAAGGTGCTGTCAAAATATAACGCTAAGGGTCTAGTCTAGGCTATATTCTTAGGTATACCGAGCAACCAAATCAAGTTTATGGCTATTCTGAGAGAATATTACTGAAATTGCTTTCTTTGTGCTTTTAAAAAGCCAAATAGTTCAATTGTAATCTAAATCATGCACGACCATATTGCCTGCTAATCAAAACATCTCGAAACTAAAATCTTAAATACCTAAATTAAAAATTCCAGTCTTACATCAAAGCAACGAATCTAACCTCATAACTACAAAATTCACTTAACAATCAAAAATTTCAATTCAATTTTTAAAATTCCACTCAGATCCACTTCTAATGACAAAAATGCTCATAATCATGTCCATTTCTATGCCTTGAAAAAACAGTCTAGCTTCTTTCATATCCAAAACACAACAAGCAAAAAAAAAGTCAAAAAATAATGAATGTCATTCGCATCTTCATATTCACATATCCATCGTCCAAAAATTCATCCAACAACGTCACTAGGAAAAAAAAATTACGAAGTATGAGGGAAACAGCACCAAAGCACAAATGAGATCGACCGAAGCGGCAAAAAAAATTCATCATCAGTTGAAAAAAATCCTCGTTTTGTTTACCTTTTCTCAACACCCGTTCCTGATATGAAATGTACACACACAAGCACAACGAACATTCTGACTGAATGTAGTCAACCTCATGCCATCGATCTTGTGTCCATAAATTTTTATTTCTTCCCTCATCCTGGACGACCGGCTCAAATGGCAGTGAAAAAAATCATTGAAAGAGGAGATGAGGAGGGAAAAAAATTTCATTTTAATGCTGGACAATGCTAGAATGCTTGCTGGACTTTGTACATCGCGATTTAATTTTAAAAAAATTTGCATTTTATATTTTGAGATGGGAGATTTGGGACTGGTAAAGATGGGCAGATTGTCCATGACTGATTAGAAGGAACTTGATTTTGATATTGTAATCTTGTGTTTTAGACGACTTTAGACTCAAATTATGTTTCAATGACACAAAAGTCGTACACAGCACACGATTTTGATCCATCTGAATATAAATGCTACAGAAATCGTGCGCAGCACACGATTTTGGTAAAATTCTATCTTAGTGTCACTAAGGTAATCCCAATACACTAATTTGACCAGATTACTTACTGCTTTCCAAGTATCAAACCCCAAACACCATTCCAACTTGTTTCTATATGAAAATCACACACAAAAAAAATATTCCATGCCTTTTTCGCAAATGCACAAAGTTTTTATTTCCACCCTTCCCAAAAAAATTCACTCTTTTTATTTTAGCTTTTTTTACGTACTCCTCTGGCTCAAAATCGAAATGAGGATGAATAAAAAAATGAGTCGCGAAAAAAATAACAATACCTCTGTCCACATATTCGTATTGTTATATACTTTTTTTTGTGTACTGTCCTCATCATCGTCATCTCTCTATGCGATTTACATTTTTTCTCTTTTACTCTGGTCGGTTCTCCATCTCAATGAGTTTTTCTCGAATGTATGTGACCCGAGATGTGAATGACTTTTGAAGGGATTTGAAGTAATATGGATAAGAAAAGAGTTTGAAGCTGAGCATCAGTTTGAAGCTGAACATCAATCTAAAGCTGGACGTGAGCTTAAAGCTGAGCGTCAAACTAAAGCTGAGCTTAAATCTAAGCGTCAAACTGAAGTTGAGCTTAAAGCTTAGCGTCAAACAAAATCTGAGCTTAAAGCTGAGCGTCAAACTAAAGCTGACCTTTAACCTAAAGCTGGACATGAATTTAAAGCTAAGCATAAAACTAAAGCTGAGTGTTAGTTTGAGGCTGAACGTAAATTTAAAATTAAGTATCAATTTCTAGCTGAGCGTCAATTAAAAACTTAGTATTAGTTTCAAAGTGAACGTAGATTTAGAGATAAGAATCACTCTAAAGCTGAGCGTCAGATTTAAATTAAACTTCAATTCAAGGCTAAATGTTAATTTAAAGTTAAGTGTTAATCTAAAGCTGAACATCAATTTAAAGCTGAGCGTCATTTTAAATTAAAAAGTCAATCTCAAAATTATTGTAGTTTCAAAGCTGAGCGTCAACCTCAAGCTGAACGCCAGATCAAGTTTGAATGCAAATTTAAAGCTGAACGTCATTTTAAATTGGAAAGTCAATCTCAAAATGATTATAATTTCAAAGCTGAGCGTTGATGTCAATCTAAAACTGAACATCAATTTAAAGCTGAACGTCATTTTAAATTGGAAAATCAATCTCAAAATTATTGTAGTTTCAAAGCTGAGCGTCAACCTCAAGCTGAACGTCAGCTCAAGTTTGAATGCAAATTTAAAGCTGAGCGTGATTTTAAATTGCAAAGTCAATCTCAAAATTATTGTAATTTCAAAGCTGAGCATCAACCTCAAGCTGAACGTCATTTTACAATTGAGTGTCAGCCTCAAAACAATTCATATCTTATATCCTCTAATCCACCTGTATCCCACGGGCACAACTCTCCATGGACAGAAAAATTTAAAAAAATACGAGAAAAAATGCCAAACGGGGTTAAATTAACGCCAAGCAGCGATAGTAACGTCGAAAAACATAAGCAGGAGCATGAGTATGAAGTCACAGATTTCGATAGTAGATGCAATGTACATCAACTTATTCACATTCTGCTGCCTTTTTTTCGTTACCTCAAACCTCCTTCTGCGATGATGAATTTTTTTTTGTTCATGCAAAGCGCTCATGTGTCCAGTGAACGTGCGGTATACAGAATTTTTCCTGCAACACACAAAAAAAATGCAAAGAGATGAAAATCGTCGAAAAAAATGTTTTATTATTGTTGTGTGGACTTTTCAGTCATTTCTGCCGTATATATAATTTTTTTTGTGAAATATACACAATGAACATTTCGCCGTTCACATCTTTTATCCCTCGGTTTTTTTGCCGATTTTTTTTATAATGGAAAAATGCGAAATTCATGTTTTCGGGTGGTGTGAGAATAAAATTAAATTTGATCAGAAAACGGCGGACGAGAAATGAACAGAGAAAAAAAAAGTTTTGTGAGATGAAAAAAATACACAAAAAAAAATTCGTTATAACAACACATATGCCTCAAACTGACCCCCCTCTTGTTCATACAAACACCCACCCAACCCAAAAAAATTGAGAATTTCCATTTTTTTACGTCTGAAGTTACGTCCACCATGCATTGTTTTTATTAATTAATGTGTAATCAGTGAAAAAAATGCGCGCGCGATTTTCATTTGAAAATAAAATTTTTCCTCAACCTTTCCTCTGCCTGGCCCTCCTTTGTTCTCCAAAAAAAATGCTCGAAAATTTCCATTCCACATATGGTTTATTGTGAGCATTTGACAGGAATAAATAAATTGAAAAAATAATTCTTTTTATGGCGAATTGGGGGGGGGGGAAAGGTTTGAAAAAAATAAAAAGTCGATGGGGAGGCACATGTTGGGGGTTAAATTAATTCCTACAGAAAAAAAAATTAAAATTGATGATAAATAATTCAATGCAAAATGTTTGATGCGAGATATGCTACGAAAAAATATGATTTGTCTGGGATTTTTTTATTTGTAGATGTTATTTTTTGGGGGTTTGGGTGGATATTTGGGGGTTCAGATGTGGTTTGGATTAAAAAGGTGATGAAAAATTCTACAATAATTTTCCTAGATTTGAGGTCGCTCAAAGTAAGATTTACTAAAAAAATTACTAAATTAAAAACAATACTATAAAGAAAATTGTGTTTCTTCATCAATAAATGTAAATAAGTTTAACGATTTTCGTAATAAATAATAAATAAAACACGCTGTACATAGAAAGCCACGAACTTCCACGTTTTACTTATGTTAGATTACAGAATTTTCTAATATCAGACTACCGATTACAAAAAATGAACATTAAAGAAAATTTCAATTTTTTTAAATTTTTGGTCGCTAATACCAAAATCTTATTTTATATTTTAGCTTGCTTCAAAATCAGAAATGTAAAAAAATTTTTTTTCAAGAAATACAGAGATCGAAAAATTAATGACTATAGATGCGTGGAGCGTTCGAAAGCAATTCGAAATTAAATTTTACTTACGCTCCACGCATTTATAGTCATTAATTTTTCGATCTCTGTATTTCTTGAAAAATTTTTTTTTTACATTTCTGATTTTGAAGCAAGCTAAAATATAAAATAAGATTTTGGTATTAGCGACCAAAAAATTTAAAAAAATTGAAATTTTCTTTAATGTTCATTTTTTGTAATCGGTAGTCTGATATTAGAAAATTCTGAAATCTAACATAAGTAAAACATGGAAGTTCGAGGCTTTCTATGTACAGCGTGTTTAAGTAAGTTCTGTAATCTAACATAAGTAAAACATGGAAGTTCGTGGCTTTCTATGTACAGCGTGTTTTTTCTCGTATATCCATTTAGTACATAGGGCTTGGAAAATTTTCACGCCTTCACTCCGCTTCGCTACGTTCAGGACGTAAAAATTTGTGAGCTTCGCTCAACCTAGTTCGAACTACGTTCGAACTATTTTTGTTCGAGCTGCGCTCGAACCTCTAAGATTTTAACAGACCGTTTATAGATTACAGGGGTTGTCGAATCTCGCTCCGCTCGTTCGACTGTTTATAGATCACAGGGGTTGTCGAATCTCGCTCCGCTCGTTCGACTGTTTATAGATCACAAGGGTTGTCGAATCTCGCTCCGCTCGTTCGACTGTTTATAGATTCCAGGGGTTGTCGAATCTCGCTCCGCTCGTTCGACTGTTTATAGATCACAGGGGTGGTCGAATCTCGCCTTCTTCACTCGCTACGCTACGTTCAAGACGTAAAAATTTGTGAGCTACGCTCAACCTAGTTTGAACTACGTTCAAACTTTTTTATTCGAGCTCCGCTCGAACTATTATTACTATTGAACGTAATTTCTACAGTTTGAGCAACACAAATATTCAATCGTAGTAGTCAACGTTTTCTTCTTTCAATGTTTCCTATGTACTTCTGATGTTTTCAAATTTTTTATAATGCCTTTTTGTCTTCAATTCCTTTCATCGACATCTTGACTTGATAATTGCTTGTTCTTCTCTTCAGCTTCACTTCAATACAAATTTTTTAATCAATCATTGAAAATTTCTTAACGTGATTTTTCTTGACTTGATGATCAGGTTATATCCACTTAAATATAAATCCGGCCCGAAGGACCAATTTGTTGCGTACAACGATAATAAATGCGATGGTTTTGGTTTAGAGTGGACTGTATTTTATTGACGACAAAAGAATGAATACGTGTTAATTGTTTAAGATATGAATTTGTACTAAATTATTTTAAGAAAACTTTGACTACTACGATTGAATATTTGTGTTGCTAAAATTGTAGAAATTGCGTTCAACAGTTACTCAAATCACCAACCCTTTCTCACATATCCACAGTCTTCTAACACCTTTGGAAAAATTTTCACACCTTCACTCGCTACGCTACGTTCAGGATGTAAAAATTTGTGAGCTACGCTCAACTTAGTTCGAACTACGTTCGAACTTTTACATTCGAGCTCCGCTCGAACTATTTTTATAACTCAAATTACTAACACTTTTTCATATATCCTGATATCTTAATCTTATAACCTGATTATCCCACCACCATGACAATTCCATGAGTCATGCTTTTTCAACCTTTTACTTGTACTTGGTGATCAACAACAATTATATCATTTACACAGCTTTGTTATATATTGTTCATTGTTACAATATTTGATATTAATGTTCATGAAATGTAAAATACCAAAAAAATTCATACTATCATCACAACTGGAATACAAACTTTATTTTTTTACAAGGACTAAAAAAAATTGGCTATTTACTTTCACAATTTAACTCCTTTTTCCAAGCTAAGTATTTTCATTACTAGATTATTGCTCTTGTGAAGTATATCAATATTTCATACAAAAACTCAAAAAAATCAGAATATACTCTTTTTTGCTGATTTATGACATAAAAAAATATAATTAAGCATATTTAAATCATGAAACATCATAAAATATCAAAAAAGTGTAAAAAAGAATCAAAAAATTAATCGATTGGAGCAGTAGAAGTGGTCAAAAAATCAATTGCAAGATTTGATCATGACAAACCAACTAACAAATAGACAGAGTGAGTCAATATAAAGGGTGTAAAAAACATGGAAGTTCGTGGCTTTCTATGTACAGCGTGTTTTTTCTCGTATATCCATACAGTACGTACGGCTTGGGAAAATTTTCACGCCTTCACTCCGCTTCGCTACGTTCAGGACGTAAAAATTTGTGAGCTTCGCTCAACCTAGTTCGGACTGCGTCCGAACTATTTGTTACTTACATGGATCACAGTAGAGTCGAGCTTGAGCTACGCTCGCTCGACTTGTTTAGAATCACACTTTTACATGGATCACAGTAGAGTCGAGCTTGAGCTACGCTCGCTCGACTTGTTTAGAATCACAGTTTTTACATAGATTACAGTAGAGTTGAGCTTGAGCTACGCACGCTCGACTTGTTTAGAATTACAGTTTTTACATGGATCACAGTAGAGTCGAGCTTGAGCTACGCTCGCTCGACTTGTTTAGAATCACAGTTTTTACATGGATCAGAGTAGAGTCGAGCTTGAGCTACGCTCGCTCGACTTGTTTAGAATTACAGTTTTTACATGGATCACAGTAGAGTCGAGCTTGAGCTACGCTCGCTCGACTTGCTTAGAATCACAGTTTTTACATGGATCACAGTAGAGTCGAGCTTGAGCTACGCTCGCTCGACTTGTTTAGAATCACAGTTTTTACATAGATCACAGTAGAGTCGAGCTTGAGCTACGCTCGCTCGACTTGTTTAGAATCACAGTTTTTACATGGATCAGAGTAGAGTCGAGCTTGAGCTACGCTCGCTCGACTTGTTTAGAATTACAGTTTTTACATGGATCACAGTAGAGTCGAGCTTGAGCTACGCTCGCTCGACTTGTTTAGAATCACAGTTTTTACATGGATCAGAGTAGAGTCGAGCTTGAGCTACGCTCGCTCGACTTGTTTAGAATCACAGTTTTTACATAGATCACAGTAGAGTCGAGCTTGAGCTACGCTCGCTCGACTTGTTTAGAATCACAGTTTTTACATGGATCAGAGTAGAGTCGAGCTTGAGCTACGCTCGCTCGACTTGTTTAGAATTACAGTTTTTACATAGATCACAGTAGAGTCGAGCTTGAGCTACGCTCGCTCGACTTGTTTAGAATCACAGTTTTTACATGGATCAGAGTAGAGTCGAGCTTGAGCTACGCTCGCTCGACTTGTTTAGAATTACAGTTTTTACATGGATCACAGTAGAGTCGAGCTTGAGCTATGCTCGCTCTCTTTAGAATTCAAACCTTATAACGGTCAATATATGTTTGAAATTTTCCCTCCAAAAGGTGTGTGAATTAAATGTCCATAGCTTCTATGTCTAACAAGATCTAGATCCTCTATCTCTAATAAAATGAGATCCAGTTAGTCATCTACAGTCTCTATGTCCAGTAAAAATGAGATCCAGTAAACATCTACAGTCTGCGTGTCCAATAAAAATTAGATCCTGTCTCCAATAAAAATGAGATCCAGTAACTATCAAGAAAATCTAAATCCTCTATGCCTAATAAAAATAAGATCCAGCAATCTTTTAGAGCCTCTATTTCCAATAAAATGAGATCTAGTTGGTCTATATTCATTCAAACAATATTTTTAAGTAAAATTCACGTTACTTAATTTTACGTTATAACTTTTATAACAATCTTCTTCATGCTGTAACTATTTACAGAAGGCTCTAAAAGGACCAATATAGCGGATATTAAATGTAGATGTTGATCTTTCATTAAAATCCTATTCTAATGCTTGAAATGTTAATTACAGTGAGTAATCAAAAATGACGTAACTGTCATAAAAAATCATGTTTTTTTGCATTTTTCGGTCACTAAACGAACGTAAAGTTCGTATGTTATGTAGCAACTTTTAGTTTTTAGGTACGATTGGGTATGATTTATCGTATCAAATAGAAAAAAACTGTATAAAAGTCATCGCATAGAAATTTTTCATACAAATTTTTGGTTTTTAACGGTTTTTTTGTGTCTAGTTCCAACGCAACGGAACTGGCTGGAACCAAACATATCTCAGGTAATAGCCATTTCCAGTATCTGTCATATGAGAGCAAAAACGTATTGATTAATGCTTTCGTTGACTCAAAAAAGAAGGAAGTTAAAATGGCACGTATTTTGGACCCAAGCAGGCACAGCGGAACTGACCAAAAAAGTATATATACCAGTCAATAGGAAATTTTAATATCAACAACTAAAACCTAGATTGTTGGGGCTAATAATGCTTAGTTTTCTCAAAAAAATGAAAAACGTGAAAAATGACTCGTGTTTTAGACCTAAAGCAGGCACAGCGGAACTGACCAAAAAAGTATATATACCAGTCAATAGGAAATTTTAATACCTACATTTATTACCTTGGTTATTGGGGCTAATAATGCTTACTTTTCTCAAAAAAATGAAAAACGTGAAAAATGACACGTGGTTTTGGACCTAGAGCAGGCACAGCGGAACTGACCAAAAAAGTATATATACCAGTCGATAGATAATTTCAATACCTACATTTATTACCTTGGTTATTGGGGCTAATAATGCTTAGTTTTGTCAAAAAAAATGAAAAACGTGAAAAATGACACGTGGTTTTGGACCTAGAGCAGGCACAGCGGAACTGACCAAAAAAGTATATATACCAGTCGATAGATAATTTCAATACCTACATTTATTACCTTGGTTATTGGGGCTAATAATGCTTAGTTTTGTCAAAAAAAATGAAAAACGTGAAAAATGACACGTGGTTTTGGACCTAGAGCAGGCACAGCGGAACTGACCAAAAAAGTGTATATACCAGTCGATAGATAATTTCAATACCTACATTTATTACCTTGGTTATTGGGGCTAATAATGCTTAGTTTTCTCAAAAAAATGAAAAACGTGAAAAATGACTCGTGGTTTTGGACCTAGAGCAGGCACAGCGGAACTGACCAAAAAAGTGTATATACCAGTCGATAGATAATTTCAATACCTACATTTATTACCTTGGATATTGGGGCTAATAATGCTTAGTTTTCTCAAAAAAATGAAAAACGTGAAAAATGACACGTGGTTTTGGACCTAGAGCAGGCACAGCGGAACTGACCAAAAAAGTATATATACCAGTCGATAGATAATTTCAATACCTACATTTATTACCTTGGATATTGGGGCTAATAATGCTTAGTTTTCTCAAAAAAATGAAAAACGTGAAAAATGACACGTGGTTTTGGACCTAGAGCAGGCACAGCGGAACTGACCAAAAAAGTATATATACCAGTCGATAGATAATTTCAATACCTACATTTATTACCTTGGTTATTGGGGCTAATAATGCTTAGTTTTGTCAAAAAAAATGAAAAACGTGAAAAATGACACGTGGTTTTGGACCTAGAGCAGGCACAGCGGAACTGACCAAAAAAGTATATATACCAGTCGATAGATAATTTCAATACCTACATTTATTACCTTGGATATTGGGGCTAATAATGCTTAGTTTTCTCAAAAAAATGAAAAACGTGAAAAATGACTCGTGGTTTTGGACCTAGAGCAGGCACAGCGGAACTGACCAAAAAAGTGTATATACCAGTCGATAGATAATTTCAATACCTACATTTATTACCTTGGATATTGGGGCTAATAATGCTTAGTTTTCTCAAAAAAATGAAAAACGTGAAAAATGACACGTGGTTATGGACCTAGAGCAGGCACAGCGGAACTGACCAAAAAAGTATATATACCAGTCGATAGATAATTTCAATACCTACATTTATTACCTTGGTTATTGGGGCTAATAATGCTTAGTTTTGTCAAAAAAAATGAAAAACGTGAAAAATGACACGTGGTTTTGGACCTAGAGCAGGCACAGCGGAACTGACCAAAAAAGTATATATACCAGTAAATAGGAAATTTTAATACCTACATTTATTACCTTGGTTATTGGGGCTAATAATGCTTAGTTTTCTCAAAAAAATGAAAAACGTGAAAAATGACACGTGGTTTTGGACCTAGAGCAGGCACAGCGGAACTGACCAAAAAAGTATATATACCAGTCGATAGATAATTTCAATACCTACATTTATTACCTTGGTTATTGGGGCTAATAATGCTTAGTTTTCTCAAAAAAAATGAAAAACGTGAAAAATGACTCGTGGTTTTGGACCTAGAGCAGGCACAGCGGAACTGACCAAAAAAGTGTATATACCAGTCGATAGATAATTTCAATACCTACATTTATTACCTTGGATATTGGGGCTAATAATGCTTAGTTTTCTCAAAAAAATGAAAACCGTGAAAAATGACACGTGGTTTTGGACCTAGAGCAGGCACAGCGGAACTGACCAAAAAAGTATATATACCAGTCGATAGATAATTTCAATACCTACATTTATTACCTTGGATATTGGGGCTAATAATGCTTAGTTTTCTCAAAAAAATGAAAAACGTGAAAAATGACACGTGGTTTTGGACCTAGAGCAGGCACAGCGGAACTGACCAAAAAAGTATATATACCAGTCGATAGATAATTTCAGTACCTACATTTATTACCTTGGATATTGGGGCTAATAATGCTTAGTTTTCTCAAAAAAATGAAAAACGTGAAAAATGACTCGTGGTTTTGGACCTAGAGCAGGCACAGCGGAACTGACCAAAAAAGTGTATATACCAGTCGATAGATAATTTCAATACCTACATTTATTACCTTGGTTATTGGGGCTAATAATGCTTAGTTTTCTCAAAAAAATGAAAAACGTGAAAAATGACTCGTGGTTTTGGACCTAGAGCAGGCACAGCGGAACTGACCGAAAAAGTATATATACCAGTCGATAGATAATTTCAATACCAATAATAAAAACTACAATGATTGGGCTAATAATGCTTACTGTTCCCAAAAAATTGAAAAAACCACGTGGTTTTCGGACACTTTCAGGTTTTGAGGCTAAAGCCTCACTTATCCTCAAAATCACGCAAAGCGCATAGATTTGCCCAAGGGTTCACTATTTGCCTGATAGATTGGCATCAAAAACCGCATCAAAATATATGGTTCCTGACCCGGTAACCCAATGGACAAAATTTGTAGTACATTTTGACACGTGTTTTTTGGACCTAGAGCAGGCACAGCGGAACTGACAAAAAAAGTGGATATACCAGTTGATAGATAATTCCAATACCTACATTTGGTATGCGAGTTGTTGGGGCTAATAGTGCTTAGTTTTCTCAAAAAATTGAAAAAACGTGAAAATCAGGTCATTGTAGAAACCAATAACTTACACGCTATAGCGTGGAAGTTAATAAATAATAATAATAATAATAATAGTAATAAAAATAAATTTGTCTTTTTAAAATCAAATTGATCCACAAATCTGCAAAAACCTAAAAAAATCAGCTTCAAAATAATTTCAAAACATGAATTTTTAAACAAATTTAACTTCCAAATCCACCTCAATTTCCAATATTTATCCTCAATTTGTTACTTAAAAATTTGCCACCAGATTTCAATTCAGGAAATTTATTCATCGAATATACGAATTGATAAGCTTTAAACGTGGAGATTTCATAAAGATATGTGCGAGTTTTTCGATTATTCTGAAAGCAAATTATTAAGCTATTTTTGTCTGGATAATTAGAAAATAATTGTCAATTATATTGATTTTTTTGTGGATTTTAAAATTTGTTGAGAAAGAAAATTTTGGTTGAATTTTAAATTAGCTTTTATGGAAGATATTTTTGTATTTGGGGTTTATTTGTAGGGTTACCAGATATTTTCAAGAAAAATAGAGGACATCTCTCATTTCGACTAGTTGTACTCGTTTTCTGGACGAATTAGAACATTACAAATCTTTTTTACTTCTGAAAAATTAAAAAAATAGAAGACAGTCCTCTGAAAAACCAAGCAGATGGTCAACCTATTTATTTGGGGCTATCCAGATGTTAGAATGTATCCCAGGAGATAATTCAAGATGCGTAAATGTTACATTCCACATAAGAAAGTCAAATTAAGCCGCAAGCTATCAAATCATATCTATCCAGGTCCAAGGGCGTATGCAGGGGGGGGGGGGGGGGGTTAGAGGGTCAACCACATTTTAGGAACTTTTTTCTATTTTCCAGAGTTTTTTAAGAAAAAAATCCCAAACCCTCATAAATTTTCCCATCCAAACCAAAACATCAAAACTATCCCCTCGAAAAATTTCTTAATTAACCCATAACTGTCTCGTACCTTAAAAACTGACTCAAGAAACCAAAAGTAACCAAGTAGACCATAATCTACAAATTAACAATTGTTCCCATTTAAAATGAGTCACATGACAACCCCAAAACTATTCTTTATACTAAATTACAATCCTTACAGCATAAATCCATTCCCAAAATCTCAAAACAGCAAACAAATGACGACAAAAATTCCATTGCGTATTTCTCAACCCCAACTCCTTCTCAAAAATTCCTTCTAGCTTATACAAAAAAACCCCCAAAAGATGAAAAGAAAGATAATCTCAAGAAGCAAACAACACAGCACAAAAAAAATCCGACTAGACACCGAAAAAAAAATCAACAGGTTGCTCATCTCAATGAGAAGGAAAAAAATTTCTTTCATCAACTTTGTGTGTGAATTGACCCTGAAAAAGTACTTTTTTTTGCTTCCTCTTTCTATTTCACTTTATTAAATGCTTTCGAGACGAAATAAAAGGATGGGAGAAAGCACACAACAAAGTGAATGTCTCAAAAGCGGAAGGAGATGTGAAAAAATAAATATTTTTAGACACACTCGCAAAAAATGGGGGAAAATTGTGAGATTTTTGCTACGACTTTTCCCTTTTTTATGTGAATTGCTCCGGCAGCATACTCACATGGAGTGGTTTGTTTTGTTTTTCTTGGCTAGGGGATGCAAGCCTGTTTTGTTGAGATATTTGGATCATTTTTGCTTTTTCATGTGTATTTTTGATTGTTGGAATCATAAAAAGTGAAATTAGATTCAATTTGACTCCAAAAAAGTCAAGTTAATTTCAACATGAGTCACAAAAAGTCAAGTTAGGTTCAACTTGAGTCACAAAAAGTCAAGTTAAGTTCAACGTGAGTCGCAAAAAGTCAAGCTAGGTTCAACTTGAGTCACAAAGTGTCAAGCTAAGTTCAATTTGAGTCACAAAAAGTCAAGTTAAGTTCAACGTGAGTCACAAAAAGTCAAGTTAGGTTCAACTTGAGTCACAAAGAGTCAAGTTAAGTTCAACTTGACTCAAAAAAAAAAGTCACTTTAAGTTCAACTTGAGTCACAAAAAGTCAAGTTAAGTTCAACTTGAGTCACAAAAAGTCACTCTAAGTTCAACTGAAGTCACAAAGAGTCAAGTTAAGTTCAACTGAAGTCACAAAGAGTCAAGTTAAGTTCAACTTGACTCAAAAAAGTCACTTTAAGTTCAACTTTAGTCACAAAAAGTCAAGTTAAGTTCAACTTGAGTCACAAAAAGTCAAGGCAAGTCCAGCTGATCTTATAAAGTCAAGTCAAAGTTTAAATTCACTCAAATATGTTAAATTATTCTCAACTTGACTAAAAAGTCAAGTTCAGCTCGACTTAAATAGGTAAATTTAAGCTCAAATTGATTCAATAATGTCAAGTCAATTTCGACTCGACTCTCAAAAAATCAAGTCAATCCCAACTCTACCCAAAAATATCGAAAGACACCTCCAAACCGAACCACCAGATCCCCTAAATAAATCCCTTTTAAATTTTATTTCTTTTATTAAATATATTTTAATAAAATATTTTTTTACCATGGCATGTGCTACAGTTTTTCCGCTACATGTGAACATTCCTTTCGTATTTCTCACATTCACGTTCCATCGTCTCTCATTTCTCATTTTTATAATGATGTTGATGATATTGCAAATGTGATAAATAGGAAGCACTTTTTTTGGTTCGTTTCGTTGTGTGTTTACTGGTTGAAGGAGTTCTTTGTGATAATTTTTTGAACATTTATGGATACGATTTGAGGAATAATGTCAGAAGTGAATTCTGTTTTGAGGGACGAGTTCAGTTTATTATGAATGAGTTTAGTTTCAGAGAACGAGTTTAGCTCAAAAGAACAAGTTCGATGTTAAAGGACGATTTCAGTTCTAGGGAATAAGTTTAGTTTTATTGACGAGTTCAGTTTCTAATGAATGAGTTCAGTTTTGAGAGATTCGTTGAATTTTTATGGAGGTGCTATTATTCTAAGAATAAGTTCAGTTCTAAAGGATACGTTCAGTTTTGAAAGATACACTGACTTAAGAAGAATAAGTTTAGTTCCGAAGGATTTTGAGGGATAAGTTCAGTTCTAAGGGACGAGTTCAGTTGCTAAGGATAAGTTCAGTTTCAAAATAAATACAATTTTTTCCAGAAAAGTCAATCAAATTCTGAAAACTGATTAAAATTAAAATAATTTCTAGTGTTGAATCACAGACAGCAATGAACTTCCTATTTTTATTTCGCACTCGCTGCATTCCGAAACACAATACATGCAGCATAAAAACGATGCACACATCTCACATTACAAGCATATTTCATATTCATATTGCAGAGAAAAAAAATGTGTAAAGCATATGTTAATTTATTGTTATTATTGATATTATTCCATTAATATTTCATGAATATTAAATTGTTTGCATTGTTTCTACGGGTGCGCTGGCTTAATTAGGTCAATAATTTCTTCTCCTTAAAGCGCTGCAATTAGTCATGAAAATAAATATCTTTAATTTTTATTTATTGCTGTATTGAGTATTTTTGGCAGTTTTCTTGAGGAACTTTTAATGGTTAATTAATTTATGAT
This sequence comes from Chironomus tentans, assembly GCA_963573255.1. Classification (NCBI taxonomy): domain Eukaryota; kingdom Metazoa; phylum Arthropoda; class Insecta; order Diptera; family Chironomidae; genus Chironomus; species Chironomus tentans. The sequence continues at coordinate 8,536,575 of OY754305.1, forward strand.
TGGTGGGGTAATTTAAGGATCGATTAAAGATAATTTGCAGTCATGGTCAGTTTAAAATAATTAATTTATGAAAATTGAATTTTTGAAAGCCGTTAAAATTTGAATTTTAAAAAGCCGTTAAAATTTGAATTCTAAAAAGCCGTTAAAATTTGAATTTTCAAATGCCGTTAAAATTTGAATTTTCAAATGCCGTTAAAATTTGAATTTTTGAAAGCCGTTAAAATTTGAATTTTCAAAAGTCGTTAAAATGTGAATTTTCAAAAGCCATTAAAATTTGAATTTTTGATAACCGTTAAAATTTGAATTTACAAAAGCCTTTAAAATTTGAATTTTCAAAAGTTGTTAAAATTTGAATTTTCAAAAGACGTTAAAATTTAAATTTTCAAAAGTCGTTAAAATTTGAATTTTTGAAAACCGTTAAAATTTGAATTTTTGAAAGCAGTTAAAATTAAAATTTGATTACTTAAAGTCAGTTTAGATGAAATCACTAGTAAAAATTCATAAATGAGACAACAACTTCCAAGCAACTTTGTAATCCAATCATTTAATCCACTTATTCTCCTCAATAACGCTCCTTACATCCACTACAGATAACTTATTGTATTATTTTCATATTCTTCGTCCAGAGTCACATTTGAATGTTATTAATACGTATGTAAATGAAATCACATCCATGCAGAAAATGAGAGAGCAGTATTGACTGACCACCCATCATTCTTAGTCTTAAAGTTAATGCCGTTTAATAATCTGCATCATTTTTTTTCTCCTCTCCGTTTCCCTTTACTTCTCTCATTTCTTTGATTTATAGAAACGCAGAAATTCATTTACGTGTGGCATTTAAGTCTGATGTTCATTCTTACATACAAAAAAAATATTAAAACTACTGTAGTTGTTGTTGTAATGTGCCGAATGAGAATGTGAATGAGGAACAAGGCAACAACAACAACAATCGCGCAACGATGACGGAGAATAAAAATTATAAGAAGTAGAAAACGGTTGATGCATAATTTAATGTGGAATTACAAAATATAAATTATGAGTAAATTTAAGCAGGAACGGATAATTCATAATGAATAATTTGATAACTCTGTCTCGCTCTCTCGGTTGAGGCTGCTTTATTCATTGAATGGTTTCTCTTTTGGACAGCGTTGAATTTTTTATTTGTAGATTAAAATGTTGGAAAGAATTTGAATTTTAAAAGTCCGTTAAAAATTTGAATTTTAAAAATCCGTTAAAAATTCAAATTTTAAAAATCTGTTAAAAAATCAAATTTCAAAAAAGCCCGTTAAAAATTCAAATTTTAAAAATCCGTTAAAAATTCAAAGTTTAAAAATCCGTTAAAAATTCAAATTTCAAAAAAACCGTTAATAACATAATGTAAATTCCAGTATCAATCCCCATCCAACCCTGTCCACCTCATCTTATTAATAAATCGCAAGATTAAATACAGAAAAAAAATCTCCAGATTTTTAATTAACTTTAGTCTTTTCCATCTTTTTTTGATGCTCGCTGTAAACGACAAAACCGTCGAGTGAGCAAGAAAAAATAAATAAAATTGAATTTATGGAATGCGATTTTAATGAAAAATGTTAAGAAGTCACATATTTTTGTCTCGTTCCTTTACGCATTGATTTAAGTGTCATGTAATGCGGAGATTATTTTTGTGATTTTGCATTATTGCGGCTGCTGTTGGACAGGATGCAAAGTTGTAATTTTTTGGGTTGGATTTTGGTCAGGTTGTGTAGGGTTTGTGGGTTTAGGGTGCATCCTTACTGATTTTCAATAGAATTGACTCAAAAATTGCATAAAAATTCTCAAAATCATGGCAGCTCCAAAACCAGTCAAAACTCAAACTTCTGCCTCACCTCAAACTTCAAGACATGCAGAAAATATCTCCTTTTGCCCTTAACCAGCAATTTTCTCCCATGAAAGATAAAAATTCATTAAAAATTCATTGACAATCCGTATATAATTTAAGTGACTTGAAGCAACGAAAGCCTTGCATTTAATAATAAAATAATTCACAATAAATTCATTATAATTCGCCCATTAATTACTTTACTCTTAATTCCTCATTTCTCGTTCCTTTTTGCTCCGTGCACGACCATTTCTTACCTCATTGGGTAGCATTTCAGCCTGAAATTAAGTTTAATATTTCTTTATTTGCCTTCAGGGATCATTAAATGAGATTTCGTTGCACTTTTTTTTACATCTCTACCTCATTTTCTTATTAATAAATTTCAAAGAAATTAAAAGTCTCGCGCACACACACAAAAAAAGTATTGTGAGTTGGGGGAGGCACTAATGAGTATGTGGATGGTTGAGGCGCATTTTTTGGTATTTAAGCCTTTAGTATGAATACATTAAGCAATTCATAGGGCTGTTCAATTTATAAATGTTCTGTGGCTAGTCTCAGTTTGGGTTTGGTAGTCCTAAGCACTCAGATATAGACTTAGTGTTCAGATCAGTGGTGCAGAACTGATCAAAGTGATAAAAACTAGTCAAAAATGATCAAAAGTCATTTGATTAGTTCCCCACCCTTGGTTCAGGCAGGCTTACACCTATTATTTGGGGTATACTCTAGGGGTGTAGCCAGGGGGTGGTCCTAGGACCCCCCTCGAGATTAAAACTCAATACAAATTCTTAATTTTTTTAATTTTTAGAATTGAAAAATTAATTTTTTTTACAGAAAAATGTTGAAGATCACTCACAAGACCAATTTTAATGTCTAAAAAAAGTATACAAATTTAATACAAAAGTTATATTGCAGTGATTTTTTAAAAATAAAAAATTGTGCACAACCCTTCAAAAATCCTGTCTACACCCCTGGTATAGGCTAGGGCAGGGGCGTATCCAGAAACTTTTTTTGGTTGGGGTTTTTGACAAATTTCAGGGGGGTTTTTGAATTTTTTTTGCCAAAAACCCTAGCAAATTATAGAAATTTTCAAAAAAAGGTAGGGGTTATAACCCCCAAAACCCCTCCCTGAATACGCCCCTGAACGTGATTAAATTAAAAAACTAATGCTCCTGAAGATGGAATTTTGAGGAATTTTCTGAGCTCTGACAAGCGACACGAGGAACCCCTCTAAGTACAAAACCATTCACTTAACCCAAATCATCATCCAAAAATCACCATAACAGAAAAATTATGCACACATTAAACTCATTTTAGTTCGAAAAGGCATAAAAGGAAAAGAAACAGCCACAGCAAAGACGCATAATTAAAAATTTATATTTATATATTTTTTCTCTCTGTGTTTATGCCTTTTTATGCTAAAATATATATACGAAATGCTTTAATTTTGTTGAATAAAAAAAAAGAATTTTTTTTCGATGGTTTATAATTATGTTGCCATGAAAAACGGCACACATCAACATTTTCATGCCAGTTTTTAGTTTTCGAGAGTCTTTAACTCATTTTAATTTCCCTTATTCTTTTTGTATTCCCGGGCAATATAAATCCTGACTGTTGTGTCCGAGAGTGCATAAGGTAATCATTGACCACTTTTGTGCTGCATGGGCCACGAAATTACAATGAATTTGACTCCGTCTCGCTCTCTCAACTGTGCTGCTTAATTTCTTGCGTTATTTTCGATAAATTTATTGCTAATAATTATACATTTTCACAATGAGCTTTGGGTAGAATAATCGCGAGATGAATGAATGAATTTTTTTTGCGGTGCATATTTTTTTTGTTTTGGCTCCGCAGATGATGTGTAATAAAAAGAAGAGAAATGTTTAAAAAGAAATTTAACACAAATTATGTGCGATGATAATGAAATTGGATATAGTTGGGTTGAATATGTAATTTTTTGAGGGTTTTTTTGGCTCATGAGACTGGCTGACTTCCAGGTTTTCATTTATTTCTGTCAGTTTAATAAACTGCAATGAAACTAAAGATGTAAATGCTTGAAAACATGGAATTAAGGTTAATTAGGTCATAAAAATTATACTGATACCCAAGACTAGTATCAAGCACACATGTGTAGTTTAATACCCCTTTTAAACCAAATTTTCAATAATTTTAAGAACAATTTTATACAAAATTCTTAAAAATTGCATTCTGACACCAACAATTAAGAACTAATGGAAATACAAACTAAAAAGCGTAGTTGCACACCCTTTAAATTGAAAATTGCATCAATTTGATACTTAATTTCTCCAAAAGTACAACACGTGCCATTAAATTTGCCTATTATTCCTTAAATAATAATACTTATAAGAAACAAAGCAAAAAACATAGTTGAATATCCCAGAAAATATCTCATGTAGTTTCATACCCCTTTTAAGCCAAAATTGCATTAACCTTAAGGACAACAATACAAATTTTTACACAGAATTCTTAAAACTTCCATTCTGACATCTACAATTAAGAACTAATAGAAATACAAATTAAAAAGCGTAGTTGCACACCCTTTAAATTGAAAATTGCATCAATTTGATACTTAATTTCTCCAAAAGTACAACATGTGTCATTAAATTTGTCAATTATTCCTTAAATAATAATATTTATAAGAAATAAAGCAAAAAAAACATAGTTGCATACCCCAGAAAATATCTCATAGACCACACCATACATACATGTAACCCTAAGGCATCCTCCAAATCCATATGCAACAACCTGCATTAGAATTCATAGAATAAGATTAAAAACTTCTCACAATCATGATAATTATTTTGCCCCAGAAAATTCCCAAGAAATATGAAAATTCCGCTCATTTTTCAATTCTCAGCGCAACATTTTTCGACAGCAGGAGAGTTATAACAATGAAGCAACAAGAACTGCTCAAGAAAAATAATTTTTTAAATTAATGGGGATTATTAAAAAGGAGGCCCATAATTATTGCCATTTTTGACTGACTTGAAGAAGAAAAAAATTATGAAAATGATAATGATGATGTATGTAGATGCCCATGTGTTGCTGTAGCTGAATAATATTTTTTTGGTGGTTTTAAAAAAATCATCATTATCAGCATAAATAAAATTGCAGTCATTTCAGTCTAAAAAGATGCGAGGAAGTGAGATGGAACGAAGCCTTTAATTAATTTCATTATTACCAAACTAATCAGCCTCGGGCAGCTCTTATTCTGTTCGCATTAAAGGCATTAATTAAATGCATCCATCGCGCATTGCATTATGGGCATTGGCACTTAATCATCCACTTTTCCTTTTTGTGTTGCGATTCTTTCTCTCATTTGCTTGCTGCCTTTTTTGTTTCTTTTCTATTCTTTTCATCATATTTTTGGTTAAATTTCTTTCTGTTGTTTTTCGGGTATGGGATGGTGTGATGGGATTCTGAGGAACTTTTTTATGGATTTTTGATGGATTTCTTGAATACTTTTGAGCAAACATGTAGAAAAATGCTTGAAGTATATAAAAAATTGCTGTTCCTTGTACAGATTTTGTCAGATTTTCCAATTTTGTGACCATTTTTAGATTCTTGGGTGCAATTATTATCAAAACTGTCCTAAAACAAAATTAGTATTTAGAAAGCTCCCTTGTACAAATTTTGTCAGATTTTTCAACTTTCTGCACGAATTTTAGCCTACCTTGACATCCTTAGTACCAAACATCCCAATATTATTCCCAATTTTCCAACAGAAACCCTTCCCTCCAAAAATCTGACAAAATTCCCTCATTCTTAATTCTATTTTAATGAAAAACACACATAAACAGGGATATTAAACGAAATTAAGCATTGGGACTTATTTATGCATGACTTATTTACGGTGAAAGCAACTAACGATAATTTATTTTTCATATCAATCCCTGAATTTATGTTCGTCTCATACTTCATTTATCCATCTCACTTGCACTTCGTACCGCTTACTCTTACTGGAATCATTGATACTTGAGGATGAAAAGGGATGGACAGTAGTTGGGGATTTTTGATGTGTTTTTTGATATATTTTGAGAAATTTAGAATAGTTTGAGATAAAAATTACAATTTTGAGGTTATGTTAGAAGCATTAGAGTCTATATTGTTAAATTTGAGGTTAGGTTTGAAATATGAACCCTAATCCTCGTAGAATCTACTAGATGTACCACTATTTTACCAAAATATATCTCAGTAATGCCAATCCCAAGGGTTCACCACCCTTGCAACACATTATTTTCATTTAAATGTATGCGTTTAATCAGAAATGAAAATAATTTAAATTATCATTTACTTTAATGCAATTTATAGCCATCAGACTTCGAAATGTATGAAATAAAGTCAATTCCAACAAAAATGAGCGAATGAGAGAAGCACAAGAGCGCAAGAGAAACGGCAGTTCGAGATATTATGGAGAAGGAAAAAAAATTATGAACCATAATTTTGCATGTCCATATGGCAACATATACGTACATATATATTCATGTACATATTGACTATATGGCATCGAATATTGAAAAATATGTTCTTAATCTTGTTGCAACATTTTTTCCTCTTCTTCCTTCTTCTTCTTGCCTTCGCTTATTTTTCATACTCTTTTTTAATTAATGCCCTGTTCAATTATTCATGATATTCGTTCGTCTCACTCACTATGAGGATTTAGGTTTGAATGTTGAGGGGGTTTTGTTTGACTTTTGAATTTATTGGATATATTCTTACTTTATTAATTGTATTATTGAATTATTTATCGATTTTTTTAAAATCTGTAAACTTAACCTCAAAATTTTCAACCTAACCTCAAATTTTGTTCACTTAACCTTAAAATTTCCAACCTAACCTCAAATTTTGTTCACTTAACCTCAAATTTTTTTCAACTAACCTCAAAATTTTCAACCTAACCTCAAATTTTGTTCACTTAACCTCAAATTTTTTTCACCTAACCTCAAAATTTTCAACCTAACCTCAAATTTTGTTCAAATAACCTTAAAATTTCCAATCTAACCTCAAAATTTGTTCACTTAACCTCAAAATTTCCAACCTAACCTCAAATTTTGTTCAAATAACATTAAAATTTCCAACCTAACCTCAAAGTTTGTTCACTTAACCTCAAAATTTCCAACCTAACCTCAAATTTTGTTCACTTAACCTCAAAATTTCCAACCTAACCTCAAATTTTGTTCACTTAACCTCAAAATTTTCAACTTAACCTCAAATTTTGTTCACTTAACCTCAAATCTTTTCACCTAACCTCAAAATTTTCAACCTAACCTCAAATTTTGTTCAAATAACCTTAAAATTTCCAATCTAACCTCAAAAATTTTTCACTTAACCTCAAAATTTTCAACCTTACCTCAAATTTTGTTCAAGTAACCTCAAAATTTCCAACATAACCTTAAAACTTCCAACCTAACCTCAAAAATATTAAAATTCAAACATCAAATCCAAAAAGCTGACGAAATCCCCGCAATCACCCCACAGCATCCATTACCGATATTTATTTCGTTACAAATAAATTTACATTCATAAGGAAGTTCTCTTTATGTCTCCAGATGTCTATAATCAATGCATACAGACGGTGGAAAATTTCCATAATCGAAGGTCAATTTGGCTCCACACATATACAGTCATTATCATCCAAAATTCATTTATTTTTACATATTTTTGTTTTCATTTTGTTGTGAAATGTCAATGAGATGCTCTTTAAATTTTAAATCACTTCATGCTACCGACAATTTGTGATTTGATGAGCCAGTCATGGTTTGATTTTCAAATTTTTTTTCTTGTTTCTCACACTGAATAAATGGGGCGTCTGAATTTTGTGACAAGGATGATTTGTGCTTAATTTATAATTTTATTTTATGGCGAGTTTCGGATGAAGGAAAAAAAAATCATTCAATTGTTTTAAATTACTTAGAAGCTTCATCAATTATTCACGACTTCATTTGTTGGCTCTGTGGTTAATGGTTAGGAAGGAACAAATTAAAATTGTTTGTATAAATATGTTAAATCAGTCATCCTACCCTACCTTAAGATACACTTAGGACATCTCTTAAGGTGCCCTAGGAGATAGGTAGGGGTAGAGTAGTTGTGATTCACTTCGGGGTAGGATAGAATGGGTTCCAGGAGCGTGGTCAGAAATTTTCGAAAGAAATGTGAAGGGGTTTGTGGACTTTTTGTGAAAAGGAGTTTTGAGACCCCCTCAATACACCCCTGATGGGTGAAGGAGCCTTAGAAACATACCAAAGACTTGCAATAATTCCTAATCAACAAATCATTTCTTTATCAATTTTAATGATTAATTAGTGATTAATTGCTTAACGTTTAAAACTGATAAGAAACAAAAAATTTTTATTGAGCTGCGTGGGTTAAATTACATAAAACTTATCTTAAAAAATTATTGATAAAGCTCTGCTTTGGTATACGAAAAAATATGATTTTATTAGATTTGTTTCATAAACATTAAGTACGGGGTCGTTCGCAAATTACGTCACGTTTTAGGGGGGAGGGGGTTAGGAGAATTTGTGACAGTCCAAATACAAAATTTTTCTTTCTTTCGAAAATTTGTGACAAGGGGGAAGGGTGTCGAAAAAGTCGTTTTTTTGCGTGACGTAATTTACGAATGACCCCTGAACATTTCATTAAGAACTTGAATAGTTGATCAAAATCTCAGCTTTAAGTTATCAAATGTTCGAAACAAAAGCAGCAAGTTTATGTAATCGTAGCTGTAATATCAACACATCCTTCGATGACTCCATGTTCTCTAAGTGTAACTACAGTTATAAAAAATTATATTTAATTAATTAAATTCTCTCACAAAAAATCATCAAAAACTACTCACATCTGACACGAGCATTTGCGAATGCTGGAATTGTTGTTGGAATTTGATAGTTGAGTTTCCACATATGCTCCACATTTGGAACTGTTGGACATCCAACACTAACTCCACCACGGTACATATTGTTGCAAGCATTATCGTCAGGTTCTGGAACTGGCAAGTTGACACCAATACCAAGGGCATACGCAGTAACTACAACATCTAATCTTGAATGAGCACGAACAGGCGTGAAGTGTGCTTCAGCCTCAAGTTGTTGTCCACGTGTAACAGTGCAACGAGTTCCTGAACAACTTGGAGATGTGACTCTTGATGGACAAACTGCATTAGGTAGATCGGTACAGCAAGCGTGGAAGCTAGCCTGTGCACCAGTGAGAACCAACAGAACTGAAAATGCGATGATTTTAAACATTTTTATTAAAGTGAATTTTGAAAAACTACTGATAAGGTATGGTCTAATTTTTTGGGGTTTTATAGTGCTTGTCTTATCAGTTGGAAGTATTCCAGTGTAATCAAATCTTTTTTGAGGGGTATTTTGAGTTTTTAATCACAATTGAGCAAAATGATAAAAAAACTATTTTTTATTTTGATGTTCGTACTTTAAATTGTATCATAGTCCTTGAGAGGGTGTGATAAGGGTTATCTAAATAGTTGGTTGTGGGTTAAGCAATTATTAAGCATTATTATCAAAATTTACTGAATGAGTTACTCTTTAGTGGTGTAGCAAGAGGCAAGTGGGCATGATCGTAACCACGGGGGGCTACGCAGTGATCCCCTAAGTGTCAAATCCTAGAAATCCTCACAAATTCTACACAAAACTCTCAAATCAACAAGAAACAAAGTATAGTCTCAAAATATTCACAAACCTCTTGACATCTCCAAAACATTCAAATTACACGCTTGTCAATACAATTTAAAATTCAGCAGCTCATCGATAATGATTCCGTTGAAATTTACACGGCAACAACAAAAATATTCAAAAGTAAGACTGAACAAGAAAATATTGAGCAAGTTTAAAATGATATCATTCACACAAATTTCCATATTATTTCGACTTTTAAACGTCTACATGACCACACATTGTCAATTTGGCCTTCATTAGCCAAGGAAGTTTTTTTTTTCATTTCGAAATGAGGCAAAATAATGCAAAATGCATGAAGATTTTTATTTCTTTTCTCGACTTCTTTTTTATTCGAGAATCATTGAAATTTATTTAAATTTTTTGATGTAGCGTGGTTTGATTTGATTGGGAGGAACTGAAATGGACTTTTTGAATTTGAAATTTTTAAAATTTGGTTATTTTTGGGTTTTAAATTAAATAATCTTAAGTTTGGGCTTAAAAACTAAAATTTTTAAATAACTGAAATAAAAAATAAAATTTCTATTAGATAAAAATTAAAAATTTAACAAAATCGAAAATTTAATGAAATTCAATTTTTTTAAAAAAATTTTAACATTTAAAAACAATCAAAAATTCTAAAAAATTAGAATTTTAATAGCAAAATTTGAATTTTTAAAATTTCAAGCAAATAAAAAAAATTTAAAATGTTTAAAAAAATTAAATTTTTAAAAAACTCTGAAAATTTTCAAATATTTAAAACAAATTTTATTAAAATTCTCTTCAGCATTAAAAATTCAAAAAAATTCTTCAACTCCAATTTCACTTATTTTCGATCAGAATGCTTCAATATTTTTTTCCTTTTACTTCTTTCTCATCTCATTTTGCATATTTAAATTGGATTCTACCATACTTATGTCATACAGACTACTTATTCACGTACATAACAGTTGCTCTTATGGTCATTAATTAATGAAGTTACCCACCATGCAAATGTTGCAGCATAATGAACATGAGCTCTCATTTTTTGCTTCTTTTTTTGTTATAAAATTGAATTTAAAATGAAAAGTTGAGTCAACAAATATTTGCAGATGTTTGACTTTTTAGGTCTATTTTTGAAGGTGAAAATCGAGCAATTTTGAAAATTATTAATTTTTTAATCAAATTATCGAAAAAAATCCCACCAAAAAAATAATTTCCAATAAATTTAACCTCAAAAAAATTCTCATACCAAAGATGTATTATTTTTATTAAATTTGTAATTCACACCATCAGGGAAAAAAGCATGAAATATTTTAATACCGCATATTTTGCAGTAAGTCATTGGCAACAGCAGCAAAAAATATTTAAATTGCAATAAAATTATGTTTAACATTATTATTATTTAAATAAACCACTCGCATCCCGCTCATCATACGTATGTGTCTGAATTAATGTTACACTACTGGTCTGTGAGTTGCTTACAGTTTGCACTTTCACCTCAGGACAACTTTTTGTTGGTCGAATGCTGTTGCTGTTGGAGCTGAATAAGGACGTTAAGTGGGATGGCAAATTGGGTTAAGTTAAGGGTTGAATTGGTAAAAGTCGTCTTCTTAAATATTATTAAGCTAGAGAGAGATAACAATTATAAGTTTAAATTTGTTTAATTTTGAAATAAATAGTTTTTATATTTTTTGCAAAAGATTTTAATTTTTTAATTCTTTTACATATTTTTAACATTTTTAAATTTTTAATATTTTTAACTTTTTTAATATTTTTAACTTTTTTTAATATTTTTAACTTTTTTAATATTTTTAAATTTTTTAATACTTTTAACCTTTTAAAATATTTCTAGCTTTTTAATATTTTTAATTTTTTATTTTATTTTTACATTTTAATTTTTAACTTTTTTAATATTTTTAACTTTTTTAATATTTCTAACTTTTTTAATATTTTTAACATTTTTAATATTTTTAACATTTTTAATATTTTTAACATTTTTAATATTTTAAACATTTTTATTTTTTTTTAAATTTATTGTTTTTTAACTTTTATTTTTTTAAAATATTTTTAACATTTTTTATAATTTTTTTTATTTTTACTATCTTTCCAAACTTCTTAAAATAAGCTTTATATTCATAATTTAAAAAAAATAATTTTTAAATTTAAAAATTCATTCTTGGAGTTATTAGTTTCACATTTTTTCACAATTACCATAAAAATGTGTAACCTTAATGAAGCAATAATAAACCAGTCCCAAAGAAGTTTATGAAAACTGTCGGAAAAACATTAAAAATAATATATTTTAAAAAATAACACACGCACGTGGAAATTATATTTCACACCTTTTTATCCTCATTCTCACTCATGTTGTTGTTGTTATACACAGAAATAATGTTATGTTCACATTTTTATATATATTATAAAAAAGAATATATTTAAATGTGCAACTGTGGATGTGCAGAACAACAGAGAAAAATTGGTTGTGTGTTTAATAATAACAATAATAATAATAAAGTGATAATAAGTGGTCATCAATAAAATTCGATGTTTAACAATAATGTTTAAATTATTGGTTATCCTCAACTCCACATATTTTTTATTATGAATTTTATATACACAAGTGTGAAGCGATAGATTAATGGTGAGAGAATTTTTTTTTTCTCATCTCGTTAGCTGTCAGGAGGATGATCAAACAGAATGCAACAGATTTTTGGTGTCATTTTTTGTGTTATCAATTTAAAAGGTGTTTAATGAGGATTATATGAGGATATGTAGAATTAGTGGGTATAAGAACTGTTTTATGGGTTTTGTCTTGTTTGGTTCTTTGACTGTGGTTATAATTAGTTTTTTTGAGATAATGGAACCATATTTGTATCTATTGTTCACTTTTTGTGACTTTAGTATCGAATATAGCAGTGTTGTCCAACCTTTTTTGAGGCACGGCACACCTTGATGGCAAACCATGACCAAAACAGCACACAGCGTGCGGTTCTTGTTATTTTCAAAAAATTTCTACGGCACACCATTGTGTCGCGGCACACAAGTTGGACAACACTGGAATATAGTTTTCTTTTTAACACTAAGACTCCTAGAATATAATAATTACGTCTTATCTTCGTATTCCAGCTTCAATACTGTCTCCATCCAACGAAAGCAATAATTTCACATATTCAAATATTCACCACTTTGTTTACATTACGTCAATAGCATTTTGAACTTTGGTTTGAATTTTGAACTTTGATTTGAATTTTGAACTTCCGTTATATTTTCATGATTTCGAATAATTGAAATACGTTAACTTTTCGTTAAGGATTCATTGAATCATTGAGAATTATTAATTATGATATTATTGTTATAAACTGCATGTACAATTATTTAGTAAATAAAAAATAATAATAATAATAAAGAATCAACATCCAGTAACATCCAGTAACTTCCAAACCTCATCAAGCATTCACGATTCAAAATTTTCAGTAAAAACTATTAAAATTCAACATTTTTTAATCTCCACAATTTAACAATCACAATCAAACGTCATAAAACTGTCACAACATATCATTTGTTATTATAAATTAGTCAAATGTAATGCAATACTTGCTGCCTTTCTTTACTTCCCCACGACAAATTGGATCACAATTAAAAAAGGCTTTATTTGAAAAATTAATGTGAAATTGAGAATTTTATTGTATTTAATCGAGTGACAATTGAAAAAAGAAGAGACAAATGCTTCAGTTCCCTTCGGTTTACATTTCATTTGATATGATATATGCACAAATAAATACACGCGGGTAGCAACAAAGAATAGATTTTTACTTGTATAGTATTTAAAAGAGATTTGCATTTCTCTTCCCTTTTTCTTTTGAATATTAGCTATTTTGGTTGGCTGAAGATTGTGGTTGAAATGGGAAGGTTCCTAAGAACACTTAACATACACCGCAAAAAAGATAAACAAAGTGTTCGTGGGCCTAAAGGTTCAGTTCAAATCCCAAAAATCAGAATTTTCAAAGAAAAATTTCTTTAAACATTCGAAAATTGACAAATCCCAGATTCAGAGGTGTAGCCTACCAAGGCCGTAACTAGGGGGTGTCTTAACTGTTAGCTACATCCAGTTTCTGAGAGGGGAGTTTAACCACTCATGGGGGATCAAAACTTTCAATTTTTAGGAGAGGTTTGATTTATTTTTTTAGAATTCTAAACTAATGGAGTTTCCGAAACCCACTGGATCCCCCTGGTTACACCTCCAGTCGTAATTTAATCAAAACAGAATAAAATTTTATAATTTTTTTTAAAATAAACATTAAAAAGACGAGAAAGGGCAGGAAAAAATCTCTTTTGCATTTTTAATTCCCATTTCACAATTAATAAATTGAATGTGAAGGAAAATAAATCGATATGAAATATGTGTATATGCATGCCGAATGAGGCAAAAAATGCAGCAGAGCAGCAGAAAAGAGAAGAAACAGAAATGAGCAAAAACAAAAAAAAAAATGAGAGAAGAAAATGAAAAGAAGAAGCAAAAATTTTTCTCATTTTTTGTGCATTGCATTTTGAATGAATGAGATTAATACATATTGGAACGTGTGTGGATATAAGAATTGCACATACACAAACTGAGATTCGAACAGAAAATCGGAAAAGAATAATAAAAAAATTATGAAAATAAAAATTATGACTGCTTTTTGTGAACAGTTGTACCATTACTAAGATTGAACTGAATTGAATTTAATTTGATTAGAATTTTATTAGAGATGAGAAATTTTTGCATTTCAGACATGAATTTCATTATCTGATGTGTTTGTTATTCTTATGGATGGATTTATATGTGAAATATTATTTTGGGTTTGAGAAATTTTTAGTTTAAAAATGATTTAGAATTCATATTTTTATATGCACAAGTTCTTTGCTTAACATATTGATAGGGGACGAGTGGATTGGAGATTATGCATATGTGCATATGTTGAAGGATGGGTTGAGAAATTTTATGGCAATAGACCTTGGAGGTTATATTTAACTTTATTAATTTATATTTTTATAATAAATCAAGTATTTTTCACCATTACTATATTAAAAAATTAAATTAAATTATAAATATTGAAAAATTTAAAAAATTCAAAAATAAACTTAAAAAATTAAAAAACCAAGATTTTAAAATTCAAATTATAAAGAATATAAAATTTTAAATAACAGCTTTTTAAAAATTTAAAAACTCAAAGTAACATTTTTTAAAAAACTTAAAATTTTTAAAACTAAAAAGTTTGAATTCAGTAAACTTTAAAAACCAAACCAATTCAAAAGTGATAAAGTTTTTAAAAATAATCTAAATTCAATATTAAGTTTAAAAAATTCAAAATTAAACTTAAAAAATTAAAAAAAAACAAGATTAAATTTTCTTAAAAAAATTCAAATTATAAAGAATATAAAATTTTAGATAACTGTTTTTTAAAAATTAAATTAAATTATATATATTGAAAAATTTAAAAAATTCAAAATTAAACTTAATAAAATTAAAAAACCAAGATTAATTTTTTTTTTTAAAATTCGAATTATAAAGAATATAAAATTAGAAATAATTGTTTTTTTAAATAATTTAAAAATTCAAAGTAACATTTTTTGATAAAAAAATTAAAAAATTAATTAAATTAAAATTTTTGAAATTATTAAAATTTAAGAAAATATAGAAATTCAAAAATGATAAAATTTAAAAAAAAAAATCTAAATTCAAATATTAAGTTTAAAAATTTCACAAACAGTATTTTAAAAAACTTAAAAAATAATATTAAACATTAATTTAAAAAAATAAAATTTATAAAACTAAAAATTTTGAATTATTAAAATTTAAAAACTAAATAAATTCAAAAGTGCATTTAAATTCATTTAAATGATAAATTTTTTAAAAAAATAATCCAAATTCAATATTAAGTTTAAAAAATTTAAAAATTTCAGAAACAGTATTTTAAAAAACTTAAAAAAATAATATTAAACATTAATTTAATAAAAATTGACAATAAAATAATAAAAAAATTGATTTTTTTTTCGCTCCATCTTAATCATTTCAATTTTTTCTCCCAACTTCTCCTGCACTTTCATAATGCACATCTTTCCCCTTCATAATTATTTTAAATGTTTAAAAATTCATCAAAATTACAAAAACATGAACCAAAAATTTCGTGCCTATATATTCATATAATGCGCTGCATTGATATAAATTTATTCACATGCGGGTTATTAAACATGAACTTGATGAGCACTAAGACTGCCGTCTATTTCGACGTCTTCTTCTTCCACAACTGCTACATGCCTCATCATTTATTTAAATTTTTAAATTAATCACAATTGATTGTGACGAATTTAATGATAAAAAATATAATTTCTGTTCTCTTTTCTTGTTCAATTTTATGATGGAAATTAAGAATCTTATTTTAAATATGTGACTTATAAATAAATTGGGAATTGAAGACAATCAAAATGTGAAGCAAACATTGTTTCTTGTTTCTGATTGCTGATTAATGAGATTTGTATTTTGAAATATTGAGTTTGATTTCCGATGGATTGGATGATGTCCCTTTGGGGCTGGTTTACTATCCTTATTACTAATTCACTCCGGCTGATGATTAATACATCTAAATGGATCTCAACTACAACCCCAAAAATAAATCTAGACAATCTAAAATAATTATTCTGCAATATAATCAAAAAAATCCAAAAATGCGCTTTATTCATCAAAACCTCATAAACTCTTCCTTACTCATCATTTAAATATTTTTTTCATCGAGTAAATTTATTAAGTATTCCATCCTTCATCATCAAATAATTGTCAATCATTAAAAGTCGTTAATTTATATCAATTGAAGCATTGAATTCAATTAAATATCAACAAACACATAAAATGCTGTGTCTTTGAGTCCCGTCAATAATTTCATCATGACGATCATGAGTTGATGAAAATTTTCGTCTTCACAATTAATAATTATGATGATCAATTTTGTGGATGGAGGTTGGAATTGGATTATTTAATTTTAATGATATTTAAATGTAGTTTAACTGAGTAGACCAAATAAATTCCTTAAAGACAGAATATTACCCTAAGGAACCAAATCTTACTCAGGAAGATCCAGGAGGATCATATTTTACCCTAGACGACCAAATCAAATCCTAAAGGATCGAATCTTAACCTAGACGACCAAATCGTACCCTAGAAAAACTAGCCTTACTCTAGAGAACCAAATCTAAACCTAGAGGACAGAACTTTTACCTAGATGATTGAGTAAAAGCCTAGATGACCGAATGTTTTCTTAGAGAACAAAATTTTAAACCAGTTTTATTACCAAATGTAATAATCTCATCTCAAGGGAAAATCCAATACAACACACACCCCAATAATAAAACATTAAAATGGAAAATCATTGTTGTTGGTATTTAAAATAAAAAAGCAGAGTCATATTTAAATTAATGACATTCAATTTATTGATGACAAAGTTTCTTCTTCAATTTTTTCTCATTTGTTTCTCAGTTTTGCTTTATTATGTGCTCGATGTTGCTGGTTTATTTCATATTAAGTGAACATTTTATTAATGTGGTTATTGAATCTTTGAGGAAGTTTGTGATTTGTTTGTAAGAAGTTTGAGAAGAATGATGGAAAAGTTGAGTTGTGGATAGATTTGGCCAATTAGGTTAAGATTTGATATCCTGGGGGAAATATTCAGTTCTCTAGGGAAAATATTAGACCATCTAGGGTAAGATTTGGTCAGTTCGGCTAAGATTTGATCATCTTGGTAAAGATTTGGACATCCAGGCTAAGATTTGATCATCTAGGTAAAGATTTGGTCATCTAGGCTAAGATTTAACCATCTCGGTAAAGACTTAGACATCCAGGCAAAGATATGACCATTTTAATAAAGAGTTGGTCATCCAGGCTACTTTCTTCAACTTGGGGAAAACAAAAGGAGGTTAGAATGGGAAGTAGCCATCAAAAAGTTTAATAACTGAAGCTAATTAACCCAAAAATATGCCCAAACACAATAAAGACAAGCATCATGAAGAGCACTAGCTAAACAGAACATAAACTGTTCATATTCGGATCGATAAAGAGCAGTATCGGATAGAAGAAAGAAGGTGGAGAAGGTGAATGTGTGCGCTTCAATAATAATATTCCTGGCCCATCCATGTGCCATAATGAATGTGAATATATACATAGATATGTATGAGAACATAGTCGGATATAGTTCCACTTCTAAAGTATGTGTATGCATACATAATTTACAAGATACATTATAATCAAGCAGTTTTCCTGAGGAGAGAAGAAGTTTGGCTAAAAAAACTCCCTCCTGCAAAATGTGTGAGGCCCTCACACCCGGAGTAAGTGGGATGAGTGGAAGTTCCTTAAAAAGATAGAAAATTTCAACACATAAAATATCTGAAAATTAAATTCAAAATAGTTTTTACCATAGACTGAGTTCATGTTTGTCTATGTGTTCGTATACACATTTCGTCCAAGAAGATGGTCTTGACTCATTCTACTGCTTACCCCATCCTACAGTCGCTGCTTACTTCCTCTCTAATTTTCTATTTTCTATGTTTTAAAATTACCAACTTTTGTGTTTCTCTTTCAATCGCTCTCACTCACTCTCTTTCTCGTTTGTTTTCTTCGTGTTTTTGTTGGTGATTTTTATTTTCGGAATTACTAGATTTTTGGATGTTGGACTTGTGGGAAATTGGCGGGAAAATTTTTGCATTATTTTCTTTAAAATTTGGTATCTTAACCTCTAAATTTTGTGACCTAACCTTAAATTTTGTAACTTAACATCAAAATCTGTAACTTAACCTTTAATGTTTTAGCTTAACCTCAAAATTTTCTAACCTAACCTCAAATTTTGGTAACATAACCTCAAATTTTGGTAACATAACCTCAAAATTTTCTAACTTAACCTCAAAATTTGTAACTTAACCTCAAAATTTGTAACTTAACCTCAAAATTTGAAAGCTAACCTGAAAATTTGTAACCTAGCCTCAAAATTTTCTAACTTAACCTCAAATTTTGGTAACATAACCTCAAATTTTGGTAACATAACCTCAAATTTTGGTAACATAACCTCAAAATTTTCTAACTTAACCTCAAAATTTGTAACTTAACCTCAAAATTTGTAACTTAACCTCAAAATTTGAAAGCTAACCTGAAAATTTGTAACCTAACCTCAAAATTTGTAGCATAACCTCAAAATTTGTAACTTAACCTCAAAATTTGTAACTTTACCTCAAAATTTTCTAAATTAACCTCAAAATTTGAAAGCTAACCTGAAAATTTGAAACCTAACCTCAAAATTTGTAGCCTAACCTCAAAATTTTCTAACTTAGCCTCAAATTTTGCTAACATAACCTCAAAATTTTGTAACTTAACCTTTAAATTTTCTTCGAGTTCTAACCTCAAAATTTCTGAAAATTCTAGATAGCTCAAAAATCAATCAGTTCATATAAGACCAGTAATAATTTCCCAAATAACCAATTAAATTGAAAACATCTCAGACAATCCAACGTGCAATAACTAGATTTATATCAAATTCCACATAAGTAGCCTCATTCATTTACTTCCATCTCACTCACCTAGTTCCAACCTCTTCCTTCAACTTCCTCTTACTCGATTCGATTTTATGAAAATTTTCTGAAACGAAGGAAAAATTTGCATTTTAGATGAGGCGGTTTAAAAACCCCTTTTTAATATAAAATTTATTTTTACTCCTTCGTTTTCTCTTCACATCGATGATATTATGAAGATGTTCAAATGTTTGTCGGACGAAAGGCAACATGGCCTGGGTATGAGTTGGGTTTCCATTAATTAAAATCACACCCCAAAATTTTCAAAATTATTTCCTCACACTATTTTTCGAGCTGAAATTATTTATGATTCTAATACACACATACAGTCTCATATAGACGAGCATAAAAATGGAAATTTTAATGTTCGAGACAAGTTAAAGATGAAGATGAGAATTTTTAGATGGATTGGGGTTTGAGGATGAGGTCAAGATTATTCAATGATGAGATTTTATGGCAGTAAATTTTGGATTTTGTAATCCGAATGTGAAAGTTTTAAGATTGTTAATAATTGCAAGCAAATTTTCCAACTTCTTTCAGTCAGCTCTCATGACACCTGCAAAAAATTCTCACAATTATTCATAATCAGCCTTTTTTATAACAAAATCCATTTCCTATTTGTTTAACTATGTAAAAAATGTTGCATGCTAGCATTTTAGAAATAAAAATATTATAAAGTATTACACAATAAAAAACACTTTTCATTCCTGTTCATTTTTATAACAAATTGATGTATTGAATTATTTGTTATGCTGGCACTGCTGTTTTAAGTATTTTGATTGATGTAAATATTGATTTTTATATTAAAAATATGTTGTGGATTATATAATTTTCAAATAGATATATTTTCAGATTTTACAATATTTTATGCATCATAACCTCAAATTTTGTTTACTTTTTAAAAATAACCTCAAAAAATTCAAAAATAACCTCAAAAAATTTAAAAATAACCTCAAAAAATTAAAAATAACCTCAAAAAATTCAAAAATAACCTCAAAAATTCAAAAATAACCTCAAAATATTAAAAATAACCTCAAAATATTAAAAATAACCTCAAAAAACTAAAAATAACCTCAAAAAATTCAAAAATTCAAAAATAACCTCAAAATATTCAAAAATA
Organism: Chironomus tentans; assembly: GCA_963573255.1. Classification (NCBI taxonomy): domain Eukaryota; kingdom Metazoa; phylum Arthropoda; class Insecta; order Diptera; family Chironomidae; genus Chironomus; species Chironomus tentans. The sequence goes on from OY754305.1 coordinate 8,556,811, forward strand.
ACCTCAAAAAATTTAAAAATAACCACAAAAAATTCAAAAATAACCTCAAAAAATTCAAAAGTAACCTCAAAAAACTAAAAATAACCTCAAAAAATTCAAAAATTCAAAAATAACCTCAAAATATTCAAAAATAACCTCAAAAAATTCAAAAATAACCTCAAAAAATCAAAAATAACCTCAAAAAATTCAAAAATAACCTCAAAAATAACATTAAAAAATTTAAAAATATCCTCAAAAAATTCAAAAATAACCTCAAAAAATACAAAAATAACCTCAAAAAATTTAAAAATAACCTCAAAAAAGTTAAAAATTACCTCAAAAAAATTAAAAATAACCTCAAAAAATTCAAAAATAACCTCAAAAATGTCAAAATTAACCTCAAAAAACATCACAAATTTAAACATAATTCCAAAATCTAATCCGTTTTCATTTTCTCTCTAATTTCAGTCAGACAAAATGGACCAGTTCAAAGAATCTGACGAGTACGGTCCATGTGATAGTCCAAAGGCAAAGAAAATTTTCATAAATATGCTCGATCAAATGCATTCGCCATCAACAGCAACAAAGCCACACAAAATGAAATCCTCGGAAGGCAAAGCGATGAACATTTCGTCGCCATCGTCATATAACAGTAGTTCGCCATCATCAACTTCATCATTATCGTCGACGTCTAATGTACAGCATCAGAAAAATGCAATGAGTGGACAAACAATTAATGGATCTAGTGAGTACATATCGAAGATTTATTTTTTTGATGATAATGAATGAAAATTAAGGAGAATTTTAACTCAAAATTTGAAAATCTGAACTTTCCTTAATTTTTGTTAATTTAGTAAAGATCTGAAACATAATTTACATTGTGAAAATTTCTCTAATCCCCAAAATAGTGCAAGAAATGCTAAATCTTCCCAACTTCAGTCATCTGCAGCAGATGCCACAACTAGGAACAGGAATATCTCCATTACAGCACAGATCTACACCTTTAGGACTAAGTGGTATGAACCCTGGATCACCCATGATGGCAGGTGGTGTGCTATTAGGATTAGGCTTACCACAATCTCCACAGCTGCCACAGTTGATTCTAACTAGTGGACAGCTGGTGCAGGGAATTCAAGGGGCACAAGTTCTAGTTCCAACGCCGCAAGGTTAGATTCACATAATTTATTTTTAATTTCCTAACCTCAAAATATTCAAATTTTTCAATTCAGGCATAACATCACAAACAATTCTTACAATTCCTGTCTCACAGCAACTTCCGACAAACTTAACAATCGATCAATTACTTCAAGCCATCTCAACTGTATCGCATAAGCAGCAACAAGTTGAACAAAATACAAATACAAATCACGTACTGTCCAACGTTCCAAATTTATCGCCAAGTAAGAAAATAAACTAAAAACTGCATAAATTAATTTTAGAATTATTAAAAATTTCTAATTTAATTTTTTTACCACAATTTTCCATACACATAGATCCAATTCTACTCAATTCTCACTTACTAGCGAGCGGTGCTCAACAATTACTCTCAATTCAGCCACAACTGATGGCGTTTCAGCAGCAGCAACAACAACAACAGCAGCAAGCACAGCATCACAATGAATCTCAATTGTTTTACAGAAAGTCACAGTCGCACATACAAGATGGACCAGAATCGCCTTCAATGCATTCGAGGAAGGATCAAATGAGTATGAATCAGTTTAAGATGAGGAATCGAGAGATGAGTAAACGATTGTCGAGGATGTCAAGGCCGTTGAATGGTCATGGTGACTTGATGACTCATCATTCAGGTGGAAGTGCTGGTGGATCGGTGTCACCGAATGTTGGGGTTAATAGGTGAGTTAATTGAATCAAATTAGGTTTTTTATAAATTTGGTGGGAAAAATGAGCTTAAATGTAAATTTGACTTGAAAATTGAGCTATATCTAATCTAATAAACATCCTTTGTCCTTCCAGAGTTCCAACAACCAACGGAGAAACTCGAGCAAGTCCATCAAAGCCAACAACAACAGAAACGTCGTCTCACCACTCTCCATCACACACAAAGACCTTCCAACCACCACCATCAACATCACCAACACCGCCGCCTCAACAAAAGTTAGAGTTTCGAGCCATGCGTGAGCTTCTGGCTGACGATCGACGTGGTGAGTTTCCAATGGATCACAGTCACTCGCAGTCGGCTGACGAATCTTCAAAAAAGAACAGTGGACATCACAGCAGTGAGAGAAGTGGGGCGAAAAGTGATCGAGGGTCGCCGTTTGCTGGAAGTAGTCAGCAACAGGATAATCAGCCTATTCAGATTTCATCGTCACCTGTCAATTTATCGAATGATTCTAATTCTGGAGATGAACATTTTGGAGACGGAGCTCAAAGTAAGCATTTTTTTGAATTCTAACCTAAAAATTGTTAATCTAACCTCAAAAATTTTCAGATGATTCATCGTCAGCCGCAGCACAACGTGAAAGCCTGCCTGAAGGAATCGACCTAGATGAAATCAATGAATTTGCTCAGGCATTTAAGCTACAGCGATTGTCACTTGGCCTAACACAAACGCAAGTTGGACAGGCATTGTCGGTCACAGAGGGACCAGCTTACAGTCAGAGTGCCATTTGCAGGTAAGAAATAAAGGATTTTGGACGAGAATGAAGCCTGAAATAGAGAAAAGAGTTATTTTTAAATTTAAATATTTTATTTCTAAAATCTTAAGACTGGCAAAAATATTTTTAAACTGAGCTTTTTGAGTTAGACAATCCAATTTAAGTCCTTTACCAAGAATGCCAGGATATTTCAAATTCCAACAAAACTTAATTTTTTCCAATTTTTATTGCAAAAAAAAGTTCCAAAAAATTCTTTTCTTGACATAAAAAAAGCAACAAAAAAAATATTTAAAACTTTTTATTTATTTTCGCGCCATGCGCAGTGCCCTTGCCGCACGAATGTATGCCGCTGTTCAACTATCATCACAACAACAACAAATGTACGTAAATATATACAAAAAAAGAGAAAAAAATGCAATTAATAATTTATCAAAGATTTATCAAAAAAATACGAGTCGAGCTTTTTCTGCAAAGAAGAAAAAAATGTAAATGTAGAAAAAGAGAATAGAGTTGAATGTGGGGTGGATGAGATGTTGGGATTGGGAGCTTTTTTGTGAAACTGGTCATACAATTTAACTGATTTAGGATTAAAAAAAATATTTTAAAGATCATTTTGAACTAAAAAAATTAAAATATTTTTTAAAACAAAATTCTACAAAAAAATTCTAAAACTCTACAAAAAAATTCAAAAACTCTACAAAAACAATCAAAAAAGTTAATAAAAAAATCAAAAACTCTAAAAAGAATTCAAAATCTCTACAAAAAAATTTAATAACTCTACAAAAATTCAAAAATATAAAAAAAATCAAAATCTCTACAAAAAAAAATTTAAAAACTCTACAAAAAATTCAAAAATATAAAAAAATTCAAAAAAATATAAAAAAAATTCAAAAAATATAAAAAAAATTCAAAAAATATAAAAAAATTCAAAAAATATAAAAAAAAATTCAAAAAATCTACAAAAAATTCAAAAACTCAACAAAAATTCAAGAACTCTAAAAAATTCAAAAACTCTACAAAAAATTCAAAAATATAAAAAAATTCAGAAACTCTACAAAAAATTCAAAAACAATAAATAAATTTAAAAATCGCTACAAAAAGCTCCAATTTTTTTTAAAAAGTCTAAAATTTTTACAAAAATTCCAATCTATTAATAAAAATATTTCAAAATTATAAAAAAGCCCATAAATTTGGAAAAAAATCCTCAATTTAAAAAAATTCTCCAACCAAAAAACGTGCTCAAAAATTTTTCAGCGCAATTTTTTCCTTCTAGAAAAAAAGCTACAAAAAAAAATCTTCAGGACATGAAAAAAAAATTTCCTCTCATTTGATGTTCCATCTCACTTACTCACTCACAAGGCATCTCGCATGCAGCATCGAGGAACATTCATGCTTTGTGGGTGGATTTGCACATTTCTCAAATTTTTTTTTCTCCAACTTGTGTTCATCATAATGAGGCAGATGAAAAAAAAAATCCGCTGACTTTTTTTCCTACAATTTCAGTTCCTCTCCATCACCAAAACAACAAACTCGACATTCGGCATCTGCACAATCGCACGACGTACATTAAGGTGGAGAGAATGTGTGTGTCGATGCCTTTTTTCATCTCTGTTGATTTTTTTCTCTGCGAATACTTTTTGTATATTTTTTCTGCGATGCACAGCCACGATGATGATGATGATGGGAAAAAATGAAATGTGTACTTTTGAGGGAGAATAAAAAAAGTCGTGATGAAAAAATGAAAATCAGAAGCTTTCAATTGATGGACAGGCGATGAAATTTTTGCTGTCATTTTTTGGGGTTTTTTGTTTGTTATTCGATGAATAAAAGCTTGAAGGTTATTTGAGTTAGATTTTTAGATTTCTAAAATGAACAAATGATGTTTGAGGAACGCTACAATGGGTTTCTTGTACATGAAGTCAGTTTGGATGGTATATGTAAATCTGGTGTAATAGACTGTTGACCATTTACTTAGTTTATCAGAGAAATATCCCTTGTTTTTGAAATTTTTCTTCAGAAAGATTCATTTTTGTTGTAAATTTCTCAAATTGTCTCCAAATTTGATAATTCTGTACAAAAAAGATCGTGTCGTACCGAGCATCATGACAGAATCTGTAAAATAAGCAACAAGCTATAATTTATGAAAATATTAACATAAAAAATCAAGTTCCTTGCCCGAAAGTCGCAAAACAAATATCCCGGAATAGAGCAAGGTTTGCAATAGAATCCAGCATCAATAATGCTGGTGAGGGTCTAGTCTTTTTAGTTGGAGGTAATGCAGTTATAAAATCTATTATACCACACCCTTCAGACCTACAGTTTATAGCAGTAGTACTCAAACTATGCTCCGTCATCTCAGATGTCCTACACTTAAGAAAATCGATTCAGGTGCGGAACCAAAAAAACGGCACGTAAACGTGTAAAACGGAGCAAAATAAAATACCAGTGTGTCGCGCTCTGAAAAATTTGAGAACCACACTATGGGGCAAAATGAAAAAAAATCGGACATTCACTTGGTTTTTGGCAATGTTTCAAATATCCATTTCAAAATGATTTATTCTTGTAGAGGACATAAAAGTAGACTTGTATGCCAAATTTCAGGTCATTTGGTGCTGTTTCCGCGATTCTAGGGCTGTTTGAAGTTGAAAAGGGGTGAAAAATAAGATTTTTTCATGCTTTACTTGAACTGAAGCATTGCTATAATGTTTAAAGTTATTGAAAAACGGTTTTCATTTCCTAGTAGTGCTATATAAGAGCTTTATTTTAAGATACGACAAAGTTTATAACTTTGTAGTTTTGGTACCAGTGTGGTAGGATATGTCTGAAAATCATAGGAAAAATACCTTTGGACATGCCGCAACTACCTAAAATGGTCAACATTGTAAAACGGATATATATCAGCTTATAGCCCTTGTTATCTAGTTTTCAAAACTGTATAAACATCAAGCAAAACACCCCGACAAAAAAAAGTTATGACGATTTTAGTGAGTTGATCTATATTTAACCAAAAACTGATTTTTCTTAGAAAAAAATGAGAATCATAAAAATAAATATAGTTTTTGATGTTTTTTAGTGATTTAGGTTATTTTAAGACAAACTGTGAAGAAATTTTTTCAAAAAGTTCAAAATTTACCGAGATATGGGGTGCATGTGTTCCCTGACGACTTGACCCTTTTTCATCACACTCAAACAGCTGTAACTTCTACGAGGTGTATTATTTTTCAAATCTGTTTTCTGTTTACTATAGCTTGGATTAGTATCTTTCTAATGATATATAAAACATGATAGTTGACTTTGGTCTTGGTCATGAATACGGCCCTTGTTTGTGGCTGACCCCAAACTAGTGAAAATCTCAAAAACATCATTTCTTGATATAGCATTTAGGAGCATAATTAAATATTGTATATAGGTTTTTTATATTCAATTATGATAACTATGACTCATAAAATGCAAAATTTGTGTTTTGGAGACTTTTTGCTTCCTGTGGATAGTCTTTTGATATTCTCCTAGGAAGCACCCTAGTAGTCTCTATTTGGTCAACAAATCTTGCAACTAAACTTATTTTGAAGACTTTTATCCATTGATTTATGTTACTTATGCATATTAAAGGCAAAATTTATCTGTTTAAGGTACAATACAGTGAAAAATAGGGATTTTTGGGAATTTTGTGCGAGATTGGCTTGCGTTGGTCACATTCAATGCACTACCATGGAAGTATGAACTAAGATATATCCAAGTATTATACATTTTTGGAAAGGTATTGATATCAGCTAACAAATACAGAAAACAGAGACAAAAATTATTACTCTTGTGAAAAGTTATGAGCCTTTAAGTAGTCCCAAAAGGCACCTAATCGACAACCAGCATAGGTAAAAATACAAAAAAGCAAATTTTGATGAAATTTTAAACTTATTTTGGCTTTTTTGTGTTTCTCAATGACCTTAAAATTGTTTTTTGGACCAAACGCTTTCAAAATCTCATCAAAATTTGCGTTTTTGTATTTTACCTATGCTGGTTGTCGATTAGGTGCTTTTTGGGACTACTTAAAGGCTCATAATTTTTTACTAGGGCAAAAATTTTTATCTCTGTTTTCTGTATTTGTTAGCTGATTTTAATACCTTTCCAAAAATGTATAATACTTGGATATATCTTAGTTCATACTTCCATGGTAGTGCATTGAATGTGACCAACGCAAGCCAATCTCGCACAAAATTCCCAAAAATCCCTATTTTTCACTGTATTGTACCTTAAACAGATAAATTTTGCCTTTAATATGCATAAGTAACATAAATCAATGGATAAAAGTCTTCAAAATAAGTTTAGTTGCAAGATTTGTTGACCAAATAGAGACTACTAGGGTGCTTCCTAGGAGAATATCAAAAGACTATCCACAGGAAGCAAAAAGTCTCCAAAACACAAATTTTGCATTTTATGAGTCATAGTTATCATAATTGAATATAAAAAACCTATATACAATATTTAATTATGCTCCTAAATGCTATATCAAGAAATGATGTTTTTGAGATTTTCACTAGTTTGGGGTCAGCCACAAACAAGGGCCGTATTCATGACCAAGACCAAAGTCAACTATCATGTTTTATATATCATTAGAAAGATACTAATCCAAGCTATAGTAAACAGAAAACAGATTTGAAAAATAATACACCTCGTAGAAGTTACAGCTGTTTGAGTGTGATGAAAAAGGGTCAAGTCGTCAGGGAACACATGCACCCCATATCTCGGTAAATTTTGAACTTTTTGAAAAAATTTCTTCACAGTTTGTCTTAAAATAACCTAAATCACTAAAAAACATCAAAAACTATATTTATTTTTATGATTCTCATTTTTTTCTAAGAAAAATCAGTTTTTGGTTAAATATAGATCAACTCACTAAAATCGTCATAACTTTTTTTTGTCGGGGTGTTTTGCTTGATGTTTATACAGTTTTGAAAACTAGATAACAAGGGCTATAAGCTGATATATATCCGTTTTACAATGTTGACCATTTTAGGTAGTTGCGGCATGTCCAAAGGTATTTTTCCTATGATTTTCAGACATATCCTACCACACTGGTACCAAAACTACAAAGTTATAAACTTTGTCGTATCTTAAAATAAAGCTCTTATATAGCACTACTAGGAAATGAAAACCGTTTTTCAATAACTTTAAACATTATAGCAATGCTTCAGTTCAAGTAAAGCATGAAAAAATCTTATTTTTCACCCCTTTTCAACTTCAAACAGCCCTAGAATCGCGGAAACAGCACCAAATGACCTGAAATTTGGCATACAAGTCTACTTTTATGTCCTCTACAAGAATAAATCATTTTGAAATGGATATTTGAAACATTGCCAAAAACCAAGTGAATGTCCGATTTTTTTTCATTTTGCCCCATAGTGAACCACTGGTTTATAGTATGATCCGAACCACTTGCAAGCTCTGCACATTTCAAGAACACGAGTACGTCATAAGACCTCATTTACCCTAGCTATATACCTAGTAACAATTCATGTGCGCAAGATGCTGCCCAGATATTATTCAAGTCAGGCGCGTAGCCAGAGGGGGGATTGATCCCCCCTTTCACCCAAAAATTCTTCAATTTGCTATGGTTTTTGAGGAAAAAACCCTGAAAATCCCCCCTAAAATTTTTCCATACAAAAAAATTACAAATCCCCCCCTCATCGAAAAATTTCTGGCTCCAAGTACTAGTTTATCCTTAATATGGAGTCGCAGTGCCTTCAGTTGGATTTATCAAGTCTACACCCTTCTACATTATTATTTACTATTTATATCCTTGATATACCTAGCATTGGAGACACAATTATGTACCAAAGACCTCAAAACTGGGCTCAATTCAGCACCAAACTTTCACCACTCAGCTTCATGCATTGTCCAAAAAAAATCAAAAAAAAATCTTGAAAGTAAATTTTCAAAGTTCATGTTCTTTAAATTCATCCTCAACACCCCCTCATCTCATCCCCTTTTCCATTCATCGTAACTTAATTCCGCAATTTTTAATTTCATTTTCCTCGTTTTTTTTCATTACTGTAAAAAAAATCCTCTCTGAATTTTTTAACAGCGATGATTTTTTCTTCACAATAAAGTTTGTGGGAGGAGCTTTGTGAGAGCTTTTTACAAAAAAAATTCTGTTTTCGTCGCCGATGACCGCATCTCTTTGCATGTCACTACAGAAAATTTCTTTTAAATTCTATTTTTTTTTGTTTGATTTTAATTGATTTTTTTTTTCGTTGTTTGTCGCATCTTGAATGGCTTTTGCCACCGCTTTGTGATGCTTTGATGAGAATTGATTTTTGTTTTGAGTAAATTGAAAGTGAAATTTAATCGATGAACATAGGATTGAAGTTAAAATTGATTTTTTCGAATGTGCTTTAAGAGGTTGATTGATGGAAAAATTTTGAAATGAAATTAAAAGATTTAAAAAGTTAAAGAACATTTAAATTTTAGGAAATAAAGTTTTTCCATCAAAATTTTCAATTCATAGAATTTTGATTAAGTTTAAAATAAATTGTTTAGTTTAAATTTAATAAATTTAAATTTAATAAATTTAAATTTAATAAATTTAAATTCAATAAATTTTAATTTAATAAATTTAAAATATAATTGAATTTAAAATAATAAATTATTAGTTATTTTTAAAAAATCATTAAAATAATACTTTTGAACAATTTAAAAGAATTTTTAAAAAATCCAAGAATTATTGAAAAAAATCTTAATACAGAATTTTAAAATATTAAGTTGATAAAAATTTTCAGGCAATACAAAGTGAATGGCCAGGGCATTGCAGAATTAATTAAACTATTCTAAAAACATTTATAATTTTACAAAAAAATTTAAAAAAAATTTAAAATTGTAGAGATTTTATTAAAAAATTTTTGAAAAATTTAATAATTCAAAAATAATTTAAAAATTGTAGAAATGTCCTGGCATTCCATGCTTTTAATATTAGTTTCATTAAAAACTGTTCAAAATGCAAAACTAAAACATAAAATCAAATAATTTACACGAAAAACAAATTTAAGATTCATAATTGAAAGCTTTTTTGAATTTAAAATATTTTAAGGGGGTTTATTTGTGACACTTGATATTTTTGATAAATCTTTGATGTTGAATATTTAAATAAATTCGAAAAATATTTTAATTATAATATTTTATAATAATTCACACAATTCAGGTTCGAGAAACTCGATATTACACCGAAAAGTGCCCAAAAAATCAAGCCTGTCCTTGAACAATGGATGAAAGAAGCTAAAGGAAGGTAAGTTGAGAAAAACTTCAACAAAAAATTAACTCAAATATTTAAATTTCTTTTTTCCTTTACATTCTCAAATCACAATCGATAAAATAATCTTCAAACTCAACTTTAAAGCCGGTTCAAAATGGGTGAAAATCCACTTACAGAATTTATGGGCGTTGAAACGTCGAAAAAACGAAAACGACGAACATCCTTCACGCCACATGCACTTGAGATTTTAAATTCAAGTTTTGAGAGAAACACACATCCGTCAGGTGAGTTGGCTTTTATTAAAGATGACATTAGGTGACTGAATATACAGAATAAGGATGGACTAAATGTTTAAACTGAACTTATCCTTAGGAACTAAACTCGTTTTTAAAAGCTAAATTTGTTTTTATAAACTGAACTTGTCCTTTTAACAAAACTTGTCCTTTTAACTAGATTTGTCCTTTGAACTGAACTTTCATTTGAACTGAACTTGTCCTTAGACAACGATCTTATCCTTTAAACTGAACTTCTTCTCTGAACTGAACTTGTCCTTAAGAACTATGAACTGAACTTATCAAAATTTAATCTCTTAACTGAATTTGTCATTAGAACTGAACTTATCCTTTAACAAAAGCTTATCATTTTAACAAAACTTGTCCTCTAAACTGAACATGTCATTTGAAGTGAACTTGTCATCTGAACCGAACTTGTCCTTAGACAACAATCTTATCCTTTTAACTGAACTTGTCCTTTGATACTGAACTTATCATTTTAATTGAAATTATAATTTTAACTAAACTTAACCTTTCAACTGAACTTGTTCTTACAAACTAAACATGCCCTTAGGAACTGAACTTGTCCTCTTAACTAAACTTGTCCTCTGAACTGAACTTATCCTTTTAATAAAAACTTATCCTTTTAACTAAACGTGTCCTCTGAACTGAACTTATCACTTGAATTGAATTTGTCCTTTGAACTGAACTTGTACTCTGAACTAAACTTATCCTTTCAACTGAACTTGTTCTTAAACACTGAACTTTTCCTCAATTTTTTTTAAATTTAACTTTCTTCTTCTTTACAGGAACGGACATTACAGCGCTAGGACAAGCTCTTGGATATGAGCGAGAGGTAATTCGAATATGGTTTTGCAACAAGCGACAAGCACTAAAAAATACAGTCAGAATGATGTCCAAGGGAATGCCAAATTAAAAATTGTTTTTATCAATAAGTTCAACTTAGTTTTTAAGAGAAATTTTAAAGATATTTTTATATAATTTTGAGAAATGCTTTCAGTGCTATGCGCAAAAAATAAAGTTAAATAAATTGAAAAATTTCATTCCATTTAGAAATTTTCAAGGAAAATATTTTTTATGTGATAAGTTGAGGATTTTTCATCATATTTTAAAAATTTATTGCAGGTTTTTATTTTTGCTGATTTTTTTCATAAATTTTAATTTTTAAAAAATTAAATGCCATCAAAGTTTTATTAAAAGTACAATTTTTTTAACTACCATAGAATATTGTAAATTTTATTGACATACAGTTCAAAAACAAGAAGAAAATTAGTAATTTTTTACTAAATAGCCACCGAAAATGCCATTAAAAATAATTTTTAAAACAATTTTTATTTTTTAATAACTTTTTTGATTTTTAAAATTTCATTTTTAGAAAATTAATTTTTCATTCTAAAATCTGAAACTAGAAAATCAGAATTTTAAAAAATTAAATTTAAAAATTAAAAAAATTTGAGGTTAGAAATTTTTAAATTTTAAAATTGAATTTTTTAAAATTTGCATCAAAACTGTTTTCTAAAAACCAAAAGTGTAAAAAATCTAACCTCAAAATTAAATTCAGAAGTAATATTTTAAAAATCTTAATTTTTTCTTCAAAAACTACAAAAAAATAATTGTAAATAAAACTCAATGGAACCATAAAGAAACGTCCAACTTAAAAAAAACAGAAAAATACTAAAAAAATTATTAAAATTTTTAAAAAATTCTAATGTTAAGTAAACGAAGGAGTTCTTCAACTATCAGCTGTTGTTTCGGCCCTCAAAAAAGTTCCTAGAAATTTTTTTTCTAAACAAATTTTTGTCTTTCAAAATTGAAAGAAATTTTTTTCTAGTAAATCAAAAAAAAATTAAATTTTAGGCAAAGAAAATTTTTGTGTCACAAATTTAAATCCTTCCACGTGGAAGGTCAAAATGCTCCTTCAAAAAAATTTTAAATAATAAAATAATGGAAAAGATTTGTACAAAATACAGGAATAGAAATTTTATGAACATAAGAAATTAAAATAATGAAAAAAATGTGTAAAAGAAAATTGAAAAATTACGGTAAATAAAACTTAAAATTTAAAATGATTTTCATACTTCAAAAATTAATTTGAAATATTTTTTAACTAAAATTTTGAATCCATTTGTTGGATTGACAAAAAACTCCTTTTAAAACTGAAAAATTTAATTTCGTAATTTGAAGATTTTAGTTTTTGAAATTTAGTTATTTTTTTATTAAAAATTTGAAAACTTTTTATAAAATAAAAAGGAAAAGTCGAAATTTTTTTATAAAAAAAATTAAAAAATTCGAAAATTAAACATTAAGAAATTTATGAAATGAATAAAAAATTGTAGCCATTTATCTATAAAGAAATCTGAAAAAATGAAAGATAAAAACACGCTGTACATAGAAAGCCACGAACTTCCACGTTTTACTTATGTTAGATTACAGAATTTACTTAAACACGCTGTACATAGAAAGTCTCGAACTTCCATGTTTTACTTATTATAGATTTCAGAATTTTCTAATATCAGACTACCGATTACAAAAAATGAACGTTAAAGAAAATTTCAATTTTTTTTTAATTTTTTTGTCGTTAATACCAAAACCTTATTTTATATTTTAGCTTTCTTCAAAAAATTAATGACTATAAAAGCGTGGAGCGTTTGAAAGCAATTCGCAATTTAATTTTACATGCGCTCCACGCTTTTATAGTCATTAATTTTTTGAAGAAAGCTAAAATATAAAATAAGGTTTTGGTATTAACGACAAAAAAATTAAAAAAAAATTGAAATTTTCTTTAACGTTCATTTTTTGTAATCGGTAGTCTGATATTAGAAAATTCTGAAATCTATAATAAGTAAAACATGGAAGTTCGAGACTTTCTATGTACAGCGTGTTTAAGTAAATTCTGTAATCTAACATAAGTAAAACGTGGAAGTTCGTGGCTTTCTATGTACAGCGTGTTTAGTTCTGTAATCTAACATAAGTAAAACGTGGAAGTTCGTGGCTTTCTATGTACAGCGTGTTTAGTTCTGTAATCTAACATAAGTAAAACGTGGAAGTTCGTGGCTTTCTATGTACAGCGTGTTTTTTCTCGTATATCCATTTAGTACATAGGGCTTGGAAAATTTTTACGCCTTCACTCCGCTTCGCTACGTTCAGGACGTAAAAATTTGTGAGCTTCGCTCAACCTAGTTCGAACTACGTTCGAACTATTTTTGTTCGAGCTGCGCTCGAACCTCTAAGATTTTAACAGACAGTTTATAGATTACAGGGGTTGTCGAATCTCGCTCCGCTCGTTCGACTGTTTATAGATCACAGGGGTTGTCGAATCTCGCTCCGCTCGTTCGACTGTTTATAGATCACAGGGGTTGTCGAATCTCGCTCCGCTCGTTCGACTGTTTATAGATCACAGGGGTTGTCGAATCTCGCTCCGCTCGTTCGACTGTTTATAGATCACAGGGGTTGTCGAATCTCGCTCCGCTCGTTCGACTGTTTATAGATCACAGGGGTTGTCGAATCTCGCTCCGCTCATTCGACTGTTTATAGATCACAGGGGTTGTCGAATCTCGCTCCGCTCGTTCGACTGTTTATGTCACAAGGGTTAACTCAAATTTTTCTTACATATCCACAGTCTTCTAACAACTTTGGAAAAATTTTCACACCTTCACTCGCTACGCTACGTTCAGGATGTAAAAATTTGTGAGCTACGCTCAACTTAGTTCGAACTACGTTCGAACTTTTACATTCGAGCTCCGCTCGAACTATTTTTATAACTCAAATTACCAACACTTTTTCATATATCCTAATATCTTAATCTTATAACCTGATTATCCCACCACCATGACAATTCCATGAGTCATGCTTTTTCAACCTTTTACTTGTACTTGGTGATCAACAACAATTATATCATTTACACAGCTTTGTTATATATTGTTCATTGTTACAATATTTGATATTAATGTTCATGAAATGTAAAATACCAAAAAAATTCATACTCTCATCACAACTGGAATACAAACTTTATTTTTTTACAAGGACTAAAAAATATTGGCTATTTACTTTCACAATTTAACTCCTTTTTCCAAGCTAAGTATTTTCATTACTCACAGTCGTAAAGATTTTTCTCCCCAAAAATACATTCACCAATATAAACCTATATAACGAGTCACAATAGCTGTATTTATACACCAATTTTATCCAAACAGTTTTACAACTACATCTATTAGTGACAAATATTCGTATATATATGTATAGTGAAAGATTATTGCTCTTGTGAAGTATATCAATATTTCATACAAAAACTCAAAAAAATCAGAATATACTCTTTTTTGCTGTTTTATGACATAAAAAAATATAATTAAGCATATTTAAATCATGAAACATCATAAAATATCAAAAAAGTGTAAAAAAGAATCAAAAAATTAATCGATTGGAGCAGTAGAAGTGGTCAAAAAATCAATTGCAAGATTTGATCATGACAAACCAACTAACAAATAGACAGAGTGAGTCAATATAAAGCGTGTAAAAAACATGGAAGTTCGTGGCTTTCTATATACAGCGTGTTTTTTCTCGTATATCCATACAGTACGTACGGCTTGGGAAAAGAATTACAGTTTTTACATGGATCACAGTAGAGTTGAGCTTGAGCTACGCTCGCTCGACTTGTTTAGAATCACAGTTTTTACATGGATCACAGTAGAGTCGAGCTTGAGCTACGCTCGCTCGACTTGTTTAGAATTACAGTTTTTACATGGATCACAGTAGAGTCGAGCTTGAGCTACGCTCGCTCGACTTGTTTAGAATCACAGTTTTACATGGATCACAGTAGAGTCGAGCTTGAGCTACGCTCGCTCGACTTGTTTAGAATTACAGTTTTTACATGGATCACAGTAGAGTCGAGCTTGAGCTACGCTCGCTCGACTTGTTTAGAATCACAGTTTTACATGGATCACAGTAGAGTCGAGCTTGAGCTACGCTCGCTCGACTTGTTTAGAATTACAGTTTTTACATGGATCACAGTAGAGTCGAGCTTGAGCTACGCTCGCTCGACTTGTTTAGAATTACAGTTTTTACATGGATCACAGTAGAGTTGAGCTTGAGCTACGCTCGCTCGACTTGTTTAGAATCACAGTTTTTACATAGATCACAGTAGAGTCGAGCTTGAGCTACGCTCGCTCGACTTGTTTAGAATCACAGTTTTTACATGGATCACAGTAGAGTCGAGCTTGAGCTACGCTCGCTCGACTTGTTTAGAATTACAGTTTTTACATGGATCACAGTAGAGTCGAGCTTGAGCTACGCTCGCTCGACTTGTTTAGAATTACAGTTTTTACATGGATCACAGTAGAGTCGAGCTTGAGCTACGCTCGCTCGACTTGTTTAGAATCACAGTTTTTACATGGATCACAGTAGAGTCGAGCTTGAGCTATGCTCGCTCTCTTTAGAATTCAAACCTTATAACGGTCAATATATGTTTGAAATTTTCCCTCCAAAAGGTGTGTGAATTAAATGTCCATAGCTTCTATGTCTAATTAAACAAGATCCAGTAAACATCTACAGCCTCTATGCCCAATAAAAATAAGATCCAGATCCTCTATCTCTATTAAAATGAGATCCAGTTAGTCATCTACAGTCTCTATGTCCAGTAAAAATGAGATCCAGATCCTGTCTCCAATAAAAATGAGATCCAGTAACTATCAAGAAAATCTAAATCCTCTATGCCTAATAAAAATAAGATCCAGCAATATTTTAGACCCTCTATTTCCAATAAAATGAGATCTAGTTGGTCTATATTCATTCAAACAATATTTTTAAGTAAAATTCACGTTACTTAATTTTACGTTATAACTTTTATAACAATCTTATTCATGCTGTAACTATTTACAGAAGGCTCTAAAGGACCGGATATTAAATGTAGATGTTGATCTTTCATTATAATCCTATTCTAATGCTTGAAATGTTAATTACAGTGAGTAATCAAAAATGACGTAACTGTCATAAAAAACCATGTTTTTTTGCATTTTTCGGTCACTAAACGAACGTAAAGTTCGTATGTTATGTAGCAACTTTTAGTTTTTAGGTACGATTGGGTATGATTTATCGTATCAAATAGAAGAAACTGTATAAAAGTCATCGCATAGAAATTTTTCATACAAATTTTTGGTTTTTGACGGTTTTTTTTGTGTCTAGTTCCAACGCAACGGAACTGGCTGGAACCAAACATATCTCAGGTAATAGCCATTTCCAGTATCTGTCATATGAGAGCAAAAACTTATTGATTAATGCTTTCGTTGACTCAAAAAAGAAGGAAGTTAAAATGGCACGTGTTTTGGACCCAAGCAGGCACAGCGGAACTGACCAAAAAAGTATATATACCAGTCAATAGGAAATTTTAATATCAACAACTAAAACCTAGATTGTTGGGGCTAATAATGCTTAGTTTTCTCAAAAAATTGAAAACCATATAAAATGACTCGTGTTTTGGACCTAAAGCAGGCACAGCGGAACTGACCAAAAAAGTATATATACCAGTCAATAGGAAATTTTAATACCTACATTTATTACCTTGGTTGTTGGGGCTAATAATGCTTAGTTTTCTCAAAAAAAATGAAAAACGTGAAAAATGACACGTGGTTTTGGACCTAGAGCAG
Organism: Chironomus tentans; assembly: GCA_963573255.1. Taxonomy (NCBI): domain Eukaryota; kingdom Metazoa; phylum Arthropoda; class Insecta; order Diptera; family Chironomidae; genus Chironomus; species Chironomus tentans. The sequence continues at coordinate 8,573,579 of OY754305.1, forward strand.
GCACAGCGGAGCTGACCAAAAAAGTATATATACCAGTCGATAGATAATTTTAATACCTACATTTGATATGCTGATTGTTGGGGCTAATAATACTTAGTTTTCTCAAAAAAATGAAAAACGTGAAAAATGACACGTGGTTTTGGACCTAGAGCAGGCACAGCGGAACTGACCAAAAAAGTATATATACCAGTCGATAGATAATTTTAATACCTACATTTATTACCTTGGTTATTGGGGCTAATAATGCTTAGTTTTCTCAAAAAAATGAAAAACGTGAAAAATGACTCGTGGTTTTGGACCTAGAGCAGGCACAGCGGAACTGACCAAAAAAGTATATATACCAGTCGATAGATAATTTCAATACCTACATTTATTACCTTGGTTATTGGGGCTAATAATGCTTAGTTTTTTAAAAAAAAATGAAAAACGTGAAAAATGATATGTGGTTTTGGACCTAGAGCAGGCACAGCGGAACTGACCGAAAAAGTATATATACCAGTCGATAGATAATTCCAATACCAATAATAAAAACTACAATGATTGGGCTAATAATGCTTACTGTTCCCAAAAAATTGAAAAAACCACGTGGTTTTCGGACACTTTCAGGTTTTGAGGCTAAAGCCTCACTTATCCTCAAAATCACGCAAAGCGCATAGATTTGCCCAAGGGTTCACTATTTTCCTGATAGATTGGCATCAAAAACCGCATCAAAATATATGGTTCCTGACCCGGTAACCCAATGGACAAAATTTGTAGTACATTTTGACACGTGTTTTTTAGACCTAGAGCAGGCACAGCGGAACTGACAAAAAAAGTGAATATACCAGTTGATAGATAATTCCAATACCTACATTTGGTATGCTAGTTGTTGGGTCTAATAATGCTTAGTTTTCTCAAAAAATTGAAAAAACGTGAAAATCGGGCCATTGTAGAAACCAATAACTTACACGCTATAGCGTGGAAGTTAATAAATGAAATATCGAGTAAAATTAAAATATATTTGACTATTATTACTTATTTGAACCTTGTTTCTATGAGAAGCGTAGACAACTGGGTGACAGTGGCATACCAAAGGTGGGGGGTGACTGGGGCTTCATCCAGGCAAATTTCTGTTTCGACCACAAGTCAGGGGCCAAATGAGCCGAACGAAGCTAGGCCGTGAAATTTTCTGGATTGTAATAAAAATTGTAATATTTTGTACCATTTCAATCTTTTTGGTTAAGATTTATTGAATTTTGCATCCTCTAAACCGCGTCGCCCCAGGAAAATGCTCCACTTTTCCCACCCTCATTGAGGGAAGGGGGTCTTTACCCCCTCAAGGTTGAAATTCGATCGACAAAAGTTTGTTAAATAATTACTTCAATTAAAATTAATCATTAATTTTATAAATTTTTTTGGTTTTATTCTAAATTAAATAACATATTTACAAGACATAAGATTTACTTCCAGCATAACAATATTCACAACAAATCGACACAAACGTCATCAAATTCAGCATCCAACAACAGACCATTGACCAGAATTTCTCCTCAACTTCATCGTAATCTTCCTGAAATCACTCGGAACTTCGTCAACATCCATCGAGTCTCCAACATAATTAACAATAATTTTTGCAGAAATTTCAGTTCCAACCTCAAATCGTCCACGCTTAGCAACTTGAACCTCAAAATCATCATCCTCAACAGTCTTGTGACGCTTCTCGAAATGCTCAAAAAGTGCTTGCTGCTTCAGCACTAATCCACATTCATTGCACGTGACCAGAGAGAAAACTTCCTCGCTTGGACGAAAGCCGTAAATTTTGCAGTCGTCGCGATTCAGACGAATCTTTTTGAGTTGTGGCTCATTCCATGACGATGATGAGCTTGCAGGTGACGATGGTGCTGAGTCATCGGAAAAGTCTTCATTGTTGTTGTTGTTGTTGTTGATGGCATTGAATTTGTTGGGGTCTGCTGAGGTATAAATTTTATTCAGAGTTTTTTTTTTCAGAAAAAAATGATTTATTGAATGAAATTTATTAAGATTTTACAGATATCAAGCCAGTGGTGTAGCAAGAGAGGGTGTTGCTTCGGATGGAATGAAGAGAAAGCTGTAAAAATTGTGGATTTTACCCAGGATGCTTACAATCCTTGCCACACCGCTGAGTCCTGATTATTGACACAGAAATTGAGAATAAAAATTGACAAAAAATAAAATTTCTCAAAATTCAAGTTTTTCCATCACAGAAGCCTTGAAATTAATTTAAAAAAATCAACAAAATTCCCAAAAATTATTTTTTATTTTTTTTTGTCAAGAATTAAATGAAATTTCAAGCTTAACTTGCCTCCAAAGCTGATGCCTTCAGCCATTGCAAACTTGTCCCAGCTTTCACACTCCATTTCCTCAATTAATGACATTTTTTGTTTAATTTTTTAACTTCACAGTTTAAAAAATACGACACGAATGAATGAATTTGAAAATTTTCTCTTTTCGATGGTTGCTTTGATTAATTTTTTATTTTTAATTTTTGATGATTTTTCTTTGAAAAATTGTTTTTTGAAGTATTTGGTGATAAATTGATGCTTTTTAGATTTAGGACACAAAAATGCCTACTGGTGCTGGATAATAATGATCAAAAATCAATTTTTCCTGATTTTTATATAAATTTCTTATTTTTTAACACAAAAGTTTCTTAAATTCAATCTCAAAATTAAATTTGAATTTTAAATAATTTCTTTAATCCAAAAGATTCTGAAAATTCCTGCAAAACAAAAAGGATAATCAGCCTCTTTAATTTAAATCCAATGCTTCTCTTTAGCTTCTGTTGCAGTACTGTCATCCATAAATTAATTTTTGCAGCGACGAAGGCGTGAACCTGAAACTTTTAAAAAATATTCTACCTGAAAAAAAATTAAGTTTTGTCAGATTTATTGATATTGTTCCTGGTTGCAGGTACTAAAAGGGTTCGAAGCTATGAACTTTATGATCATCATTAAATAATGTTGTTTTTTAATATTGCAAGGATTGGAAACTTCACTAAATTGAGAATTATTTTGGAATTCGAGGGTTAAATAATTCCTTAATTTTGCAATTTTAGTGATACATGATGTCAGGGACGAAGCCAGGAGGGGGAAAAATGGCAAAAATGTGACCCCAGGCCGGCGTAAAAGCAACACCATGATGGATTTCACCACATCCGGCGTTGTGCCGCATTCATACCAGCCTGAGTGACATTTTTGCCATTTTACGTCGTGTGCCACCCTTGTAAGCTATAAAGCCAAGAGGGGGAATGATTTCATCTCAACCATCTCGAGCTAAAATTATCCAATTGAAAATTTTAAATTTTTCAAAAACTGAGTTTGATTTTGAGTTAGGTGGCTCGAACCCCGGAAACCCCACCCCCGGCTACATCGCTGCTTAGAAATCAAGCAGATGGTCTACCTCAGTAGTCTTCAAACTTTTCAGAGAACGACATACTCATCAAGAGCGTTTCCGGGAATTTTTCGAGGGGGGAGCGTTGAAAAAGGGGAGTTGACCCCCAACCCCCTGATAATACCCTCTGACGGTTGTATACAATTTCGATTGATGACTCATACATTTATACTGTCCGTTGAAAAACGCAGATGGACCTTACACTTCAGTCTATCTTATCATCTAGGAAATAGAGGACAATCCTCTGAAAAACGAAAAACCAAGCAGATGGTCAGCCTATGTATGTATCCAATGTTTTCGTGACACACCTGAGATGACAACGAATCACATTTTGATGTTTAGCTCATATCCAAGGTTAAAAAAATATTTTTTAAAAATTTTGCAATTAATCATCACTTTTTCCATCGTTGTACTTAATATAATTAAAATAAACTTTTGTCAGCCGCAGTTTCAATTTTCATCTCAGCTTGTAAACTTCTATAAAAAAAGTCATGAGCAAGTTGATGTCAATTTTTCCTCAAAACTTCATATTTATTTACACGATTCTAAGTTTAATCAACTTTAACTCATTTCAATTCACAAACTGTAAATATCTGCGGTGTCACTTTATCCATCAAAATTCAATTTCCTACAACATCTCACACGATTATGAGCATAAAGTTCCAACATTAAAAGTTGATCCATCGATTGAAATTTTCCGTCTTAATCATCAAACGAAATATTGTGAAAGTTATGCATCAGCTTTTAATCTTAATAATGAGGACATAGAGAAAGTCACTGACTGTACAACAATTGACTTCAACAGGCTCGATCTTGAGGTCATTGAGTTTGAATTTGGAATTGAATTTTATCATCTACAAGGACTGTCATTTGACAATAATAAATTGAAGGAATTTCCAAATAACTTTCTTGTGGATCTTCCAAATTTGAGGAAATTTTCAGCAAAAAATAATTTTTTGGAGTTTTTGGATGAAAATTTTTTCATGTGCAACAAAAAATTGAAAATTGTGAATTTTTCTGGAAATCTTTTGAGGAGTTTGTCACCAAATATGTTTGTGAATTTAAGAAAATTAATAAAAGTGAATTTTTATGAGAATTTTTGCATTAATGCTGGATATCCTGAGACTTCGATGGAGGAATTGTTGAGAAGTGTAGAAGAGAATTGTAATGAAGACAGAAATATGATTGAATTTGTGAAGAAATTGGTTATATCGTCAGCTGATTTAGATGAAACTAAGGTGAGGAATGTATTTGAGTTACTGACTTCCATGGGGGAAGATAACTCATCGGTTAAGACACAACTATTGTCAGGTTTGTCCATTTTTATACAAATTAATGGATAAACTTGATCGATACACCCAAATAGTTATATTTAAACTCGATTTAGTTGTTTAGAAATTAGTAGTTCGGTGTACCCTACCCCATACGTCACTCTAGTATACCCTTATAGGTAGGCTGACCAGGACGTATCCAGGAATTTTTTGAGGAGGGGTTGAAATCTCAAAGGTAGAAAATGTATACTAAGTTGCTCCAAATTGTCTTTTTGACCCACAAATCCCCCCCCCCCCCTGAATACGCTCTTGAGGCTGATCATCTGCTTGGTTTTTCAGAGGACTGTCCTCTATTTTTTTTTCATTTTTTTTTAAAAATAAAAAAGATTTTTAATGTTCTAATTCGTCCAGAAAACGAATAAAACTAGTCGACATGAGGGATGTCCTCTATTTTTCTTGAAAATGTCTGATAACCCTACTTAAAGGTACCCCTATGCAGTGGTGAAAAAGAAAGGACGTGTCTTGGGGGTATAGCATATAAAACTCCAGGGTTACTCTTAATCTAATCTCCAATCTACTGTCAGGGGAACCCCCAAGATATAAAGTTCAAGAACCACTGCAATAAACTCCAAGTAAAGAATGCCTTTTCCTTTGGAAAAGAGAAAATAATAAAAATTAAATTAAAAAATTAACAACTAAAATTTTTTCTTTCAGATTTTCGTAAATTTGCTTCAAAATCCCACCGAAATCTCCAAAAATATACAAAATTTGACAAAATCATTGACAATTCTCATGAAGTCTTCAGCTCATTTATCGAATTTTTCCAACTTACTATCTGATAATCCTGACAAGTTGACTGAAATCTTCAAAAATATCTTCAAATCTCCAGAAAATCAAGAAAACTTGTCAACAATTCTGCTGAATGAACCAAAAATCTTCAACAAATTTATCAACTCAGGAACCAATCATTACAACAAAACCACTTCAAACATATCAGACTTCAACATGGACGAGCTCATCGAGGTGCTGTTCTGGATGATAATACCAATAACATTGATTCTATTCATCATTTTGGCACTAATTTCATACGCAATTTATAAAAAGTACATCACATACTCAACGTCGTCAAGAAGTCGAGGTGAAGTTCATTCGTTGTGCTTGCGTGGTCTAGACGTCTACTGATAATTACAGTGAGCTTAATTCGAGGAATTTTGACTATCATGCTTGTAATTAAGGGCGTATTTTATGAAAATATGTGATTTTTTAATTTTTTTTAAATAAAAGAATTTTTTGGAATATTTAAAATCACATAACCTAAAAAATGTCCCAGATACCCACCATTCAATCAGCATCTTATTGATCACCAATTTGAGTCTCCACAGCAATCACCATTATTCTTCATCCATACAGAGCTTCTGTATGGCATGGCACAGACAATAAATAAATTTCATTACCAATTCCTGTTCACAGACCACCAAATAAGTTCATTAAGTCTTATCAGCATTATGCAAATCGGAAATGTGAGGGGCACAAATGTGTAAAATTAAAATTTATTCAAATTGGCAACTCAACGTACAATTTTTTTTCCTTCTGCAATCTTTCTCTCTCGTTCTGTGTTGCTGTAGAATGGAACAGCTACATATAAATAAATAAATATAAACTTATAAATAATGAAAAATACTGGGATGACAGGGTTGGGATGGGTGTTGTGGAGGTTAGGATCAGTTTTGACCAGGCGCCAGGATTTTCGAGAAGGGGCTGCCTATTTTTTTATTTTTAAAAAATTCACTGTAATTTAACCTTTTTGTTAAATTTTTATACTTATTTAAACATTAAAATTCATTTTGTGATTAGTTTTCAACATATTTCTGTAAAAAATTAATTTTTCGATTTTAAAAATAAAAGAATTTAAAAATTTATATTGAATTTTGTTTTCAAGGGGGGGGGGGGGGGTACCCGGGCACCTAAGGACCACCCCCTGGCTATGCCGCTGAGTTTTGAGTGTTATTTCTTATTTTGTAGCTTTTTTTGTGTCTATTTGTATTAATTAGTGTTTATTTTGGTTTATTCGTGTCTGTTTGGGTTCATTGACATCCATTCGTGTCCTTTCATGTCCGTTCGTGTTCATTGGGGCTTATTCGTGTGCACTATTGTCCGTTACTGTCAATTCATGCCCGTTAGTGTCCATTGCTGCTCAATCCTTCATCCAAATCAAAACTCTTGTACCATAAACCTTCAAATTAATCTCAATCCCATCCAAAAGCACCCAACCCTGCCTCCATATCGACTATCCTCTACTCTACGCTCTTTTCATTTTTAATACAATTTAATTAAAAAGAGAATTTTGCTTCTTTTTTATGTTCAATTACATAATGAGATGCATGAAACTTTTTTTTCTTTTTTTGCTGATTTTCTTCGTCGCTTTTTTCTTGCATCTTGTGCACATTTTTTTTTACAATCTGCATTATTTCACATGCAAATGATGGTCATTTTTACATTCAAATGAAATTTATTCTTTCTGTCTTTTGCATGGTTTTGCCTTTGATGGAGATTTGATTTAATTTTTTTCAGCTTTGCTGTGACTTTGTTGGGACTTTTTTTTAAAATTCAGTTCTGATGAGAATGCTTTGATGGATTAGATTAATTAAAAAGGACTGTTATAGATTTGAAAAGGGAAAAAATAATTGATGATCTGATAATGAAAAAGAATACTTTGATAAAAATTGTTAATTAAAATTTAAATCATGAACTTTTTTAAATTTCTAGCTTTTGAAATCAAATTTATTTTAAATAATAAAGTACAAAAATTAAAAAAAATTGTGGAAAATTGAAAATTAGAAAAAAATAAAAAATTTAAAAAAAATAAAAATAAAAAAAATTAAAAAAGTTAAAAGTTCAAAAAAATTAAAAAATTTAAAAAAAATAAAAATAAAAAATTTAAAAAAAATAAAAATAAAAAAATTTAAAAAAGTTAAAAGTTCAAAAAAATTAAAAAATTAAAAAAAAAATAAAAATAAAAAATTTAAAAAAATAAAAGAAAAAAAATTTAAAAAAGTTAAAAGTTCAATAAAAATTTAAAAAATTAAAAAAAAAATAAAAAAAATAAATTTAAAGAAAAAGTAAAAATAAAAAATTTGGACAAGCTAAAAGTTCAGAAAAATTAAAAAATTTTTAAAAAATTAAATACCCTAAAATATAAAATAACTTCAATAATCTTTTTACAAAATTCACTTCACATAAACAATTTAAAAATAGAAGCTTAAAAACAATATTCTTCAATAGGAATCCCCAACTCATTATTGATTCAAGATTGTTTACGAAAAAAATCCATAGAATTTAAGAGAATATTTGTTCATTCATTCATCAATTTAAGATAATTACACATTTGAAATACTGCTGTGTCTGACAAATTATAAAAAACCTGTTTAGAACTTATTTGCTAATGTAGCAAGATCGTCTTAGAATAATTATAGTGTTTACTGTCGTTACTCGCAGGGCTTCTTAACCTTCTAAAAAAATTAAAAATTTAATAATAATTTTCAATAGTTTTAAGTTTGTTTTTAGGGTTCGGCACTTGTATGCAAGTATGCGCATACTATAGGAGAGAAGCTGTTGATAGAGACAGTATTACACTTGGTATTGGAAATTGGCAGACGATAGCCAGCGATAGAGCTAGTTATAGGCGTCAACTGTGGGAGGTCATGGATCACAATTGATCTGTACGACCAGCGAAGTAAGTAAGTATTGCATACAAGTGCTATAATTTCATACAAACCCTATAAAATTCAAACAAATTTAGAAAAATTAAAATATGAAAAATAATATTTTAAATTATATTAAAATTAAATTATTTAAAATATAGAAAAACTAAAATATTTAACAAAGTTCTTTAAAAATTGTTTTAAGTTTTCTAGGTAAATAAAAATATTTTATAAAAATCAAACAAATTTTAAAAAAACTTAATTGAAATAGTTTTTTTTAACAGACTTTAAAAAATGAAGAAAAATATATTTTTTAAATAAATTTTTAAATTTCTTGAATTTATACAATTTTGTAAAAAAATTAAAATTTTTGAATTTTAGTTTATAAAATTGTAAGGTTCGGTAGTATGCGCATACTTTATACAAGTCTTGTATACAAGTGCTAGAATTTGTATGAAATTATAGCACTTGTATGCAATACTGGCATAAATTATGCGCATACTTGCATACAAGTGCCGAACCCTACAATTTTATAAAAACACTAAATTGTAAAAACTTAAATTCAAAAAATTTAAAAAATATTTTTTCTTCATTTTTTAAAAAAATGTTAAAAACTTTTTAAATTTAGTTTTTTTATAATTTTGAAAAAATTTAAATTTTTTATTTTTTAAAAAATGTTTTTGGGTAACCAAAAAGTGTTTGCATTTAATTTTAAAAAATTATATTTTTTAACATAGTTTTTTTGCTTTTATAAATCAAATATAATCTCAAACTTTAAAAATTTAATTTTCTCAATATTAATTTTGAATTTTTAAAATTACTAATTAAAATGTTTACTACGCGAATAAAACTCTAAAGAAAATCTTTTGAAAAATGTTAAATAAGTTTTATTTTAATTTTTATAATTATTTAGTCATGCAGATCTGAATCTGCCCAGAACTTCTGGATTGAAACTTGGCAAAAATAACAATTATTTTCACACTTATTACATCCATCCATAGAACGTTAGTGTTATAAAAGGTATATAAACTTTATAACGTGCAACACACAGCGGCCGATACATTAACAATGGGATTCCACCAACAAAAGTAGAAGATACACAGCCAAAGGTCATAAAAATAATACAAAAAACTATAAAATCAACAAAAATCTTCTCGCGCTCGTCAGTCGTGTGTTGAAATTTGCTGAATCAAACTCAAGAATGTTAATTTTTCTGTTAATTTGTGTGACTTTAGGTACAACTAATGGACAGCACCAAAGTGCAACATGTGAATTTAAAACTGACGAATTTGATGAATACAAATGTGAATTAACGTTAAACATTCCAAACGGAATTGGACTTATTGATGAAATTCGAGGAACGCACGAGGAAAATAAAACTGACGACGATGTAAAAATTATTGAAACCACATTTGTGTCCAGCTCAGAGTACATTCCGTCCATAATTTGTGACAGATTTAAAAATGTCGAGAAACTTTTCATTCAAACTGGATTGGAAAAAATTGACGCAAAAGCTTTGAAAAATTGTAAAAATCTTCAACATTTAAATTTGTTTTTTAACAAAATTCGTGAAATTTCCGAAGATGCTTTTGCTGAGAACAAAGAACTGAATTTTGTGGACATCAGTGGGAATCAGCTGACTATTTTACCTCCAAAATTATTCAAAAATCAAAAAGAAAGCCTGAAAACTTTGTTGCTGCAAGGAAATCCAAACTTGTTGCTGTCTTCTGAATTTTTCAAGCCATTGTCCAACTTATCATCATTAAGCCTCAGCACTTATCATCCAGGATGGTTCAATTCACTAGAAAACCTAGAAGAACTCTATCTTGGACCCAGTGGGACTCTGGAACTTCCAAAAAATCTCTTCAGCTCACTAAAAAACTTAAAACTGTTGTCATTAAATGAAAAAAATCTCACAACACTTCATGCTGACTCATTCGGTGATTTACCAAACCTATCACGACTCTGGTTGAAAAATGACAGAATTGAAGCGATTGATGAGAAAATTTTCAAACAAACTGGAATTACTGATGTCAATTTAGAAGGGAATGTGTGTGCTGATGACAGTTTTATTGGTGAAAAAAGTCAGATTTTGAAAAAATTGAGGAAGTGCTTTGATAATTATAAGAACAGAAAGAATTAAAATTGTAAAGATTTTTAGAAATAAAATTTGTGAATTTTAAATTGAACATTATATTAGTTTTCTTAAAATTATTTTTTAGATTTTTAAAATTATTTTTTAAATTTTCTTAAAATTATTTTTTAAATTTTTAAAATTAATTTTTAAAATTTTTAAAATAAATTTTTAAAATTTTTAAAATTAATTTTTAAAATTTTTAAAACTATTTTTTTAGAAAAATTAACTTTTAGAAATAATGCTAAAATATTTTTAAAAGTAAATTTTTTAAAATTATTTTTATTAAAAACATTAACTTTTAGAAATAATGCTAAAATATTTTTAAAAGTAAATTTTTTAAAATTATTTTTATTAAAAAATTAACTTTTGAAAATAATGCTAAAATATTTTTAGAAGTTAATTTTTTAATACAAATATTTAAAAAAAAATTAAAAAATAATTTCAAAAATATTAAAATATAATTTTAAATATATTAAATATAAAAATGGTTTTAAAAATAATAAAAAATAAATTAACAAGTCAAAGACAAATAAAATAGTTTTATTGTAGAAAGTAAAGCGTTGTTGTTATTCACTTGTTAATTTACAAGTCTTTCTACAATTTCCGACCATAATATTTAATTATAAAAAATAGTTTTTAAAAAAATTAAAAAATAATTTTAAAGAAATTAAAAAATAATTTTAAAAATATTAAAAAATAATTTTAAAAATATTAAAAAATAATTTTAAAAATATTAAAAAATATTTTTAAAAAAATTAAAAAATAATTTAAAAAAAATTAAAAAATAATTTCAAAAAAATTTAAGAAATAATTTCAAAAAAATTTAAGAAATAATTTCAAAAAAATTAAAAAATAATTTTAAAGAAATTAAAAAATAATTTTAAAAATATTAAAAAATAATTTTAAAAATATTAAAAAATAATTTTAAAAATATTAAAAAATATTTTTAAAAAAATTAAAAAATAATTTAAAAAAAATTAAAAAATAATTTCAAAAAAATTTAAGAAATAATTTCAAAAAAATTTAAGAAATAATTTTAAAAATATTAAAAAATATTTAAAATATTAAAATATTAAAAATTAAAAAATATAATTAAATTCCAGTTAAATGTTGTTTTGAAATTTCTCCATACACATTTAATAAAGTTTTTAAATTATTTTAAGAACTAAGGCTTACGAAGGATCAAGTCTTTGTGAATATAATCTTTATTACTTTATGACAATTTTTGATATCCAAAATTTCAATCCAATACTCAACCATATCAAATACCAGGAATTTCCAATGAAATTTTATTTCATTTAATTTGCAAACTCAAATAAAAAAAAATCCCCCTAAAATCAAAAATCTTGTTTCTGTTGTTGCTTCTGAACAAAGTTCCGAAAAATACATAACATAAAATTTAGTTTCTGCTTGCATCTCTAATTATATTTTCGTCTCTCATTTTGCATGAATATATAGATTTCTAAAACTACCAGAAAATATTTTACCATCCTGTTTTGTAGATGTAGACATAGAAAATTTTATATTTTCTCCATTATCCTTCACTGCATTTCTAAATTTTCCCCGAGTATGAATAATGTAATTCTAATACATTCACTTGATTCCTTTTTACCACCCCCCCAACACCCACCCAATAAAACATTTCAAAAATTTTTCGACTGCCTGCACTCTTCGGAAGAACAGAGAGAAAAAAATTGAAATAACCATCTAACATCACATATCACACAAGTTTTTTGGCTATAAACGAAGCACTTCCTCCTTCTTTTTTGCCTTCTTTGTACCCGCACTACTAAGTTGTATCTATGAGCATTAGCAGAGATTCCATACATATGGGGTGTCTATAGTTTGTTATTACTATGTGAAAACTTACAGTTTGCCTATACTGTTCATGTTTAATACTTTGTGCAGCCTTCACATTAGCCTATAACACACTAAATTATTGGGTTGGTGATTGTAAAGTTGGGGGAATTTTTTCGAAAATTTGAACTTGACTGAACAAAATTCAACCTTGACTGAAGAAAATTCGACTTGACTGAGCAAAATTTAAACTTGATTGAACAAAATTCGAACGTGACTGAAAAAATTCGAATTTTAGTGAATAAAATTCGAACTTGACTAAACAAAATTCTAACTTGATTGAACAAAATTCGAACTTGACTGAATAAAGTTCGAACTTGACTGAACAAAATTCAAACTTGACTGAACAAAATTCAAAATTGACTGAACAAAATTCAAAATTGACTGAATAAAATTCTAACTTGATTGAACAAAATTCAAACTTGACTGAACAAAATTTGAACTTGACTGAACAAAATTCGAACAAAATTGAACAAATTCGAACTTGACTGAACAAAATTCGAACTTGATTGCACAAAATTCGAACTTGACTGAACAAAATTTGAACTTGACTGAACAAAATTCAAATTTGACCGAATAATATTCTAACTTGATTGAACAAAATTCGAACTTGACTGAACAAAATTACCAAAAAAACCCTCAAAAAATCAAAATAATCAAATCCTCTACATTATCCCATCATCCACCCAATCATAATTTTTGCTCTCTCTTTTCCCACTCCAACTATATTCGACAAAATTGAAAAGAAAAAAGTCGACTCACTCCACAATTCAATCATCCACCACCAGTATGACTTGCCCTGCTTGGATGAATATATATTGTACATCTACATACTTTATGCCACAGATATTTTCATTTTCCTACCTCCTTTACTTATATTTTTGTTGTGACTCGAGCAGCCCCCCACACCATCTCATATCTTTTTCTCATCGCCACATCACATTAGCATATTCTAATTTTCATAAAACTAATGCTCTCGTTTGCACTCAATGGACATAGAAAATTGAATGGAATGGAGTGAGGTGACATTAAGGGAGAAGTGAGAACGAGATCCTTGCATGTGTGTGCTGCATTTATTGTGTAGGTGCTTCCAATGTTTGTTTCTTTCTGTTGTGCCTTTCTTCTTCTTATTTTGCTCATTGCTGTTGCTATAACTGGGATGCCCTTCTCAGTCCATTCACATTTTATTGAGAGGTAAAATGTGTGTAAAAGATTTTCTCGTGAGTGAGATGGAGATAAAGGCAATGAGAGAGAGAAAATTTGAGAGAAAGAAATGAAACTTTTCATTTATTTTCCATTGAATTAGAAAACTACTTTTAGTGAGCGGGTGAAAATGAAATTTTTTGAATACAGTTTTTGGATGGAATGAGATTGAAAAGGTAGGAAAAGTATCACAAATACAATTATTTATTAGGTTCAAGGGATGATAAATGAAAATAAATCTGATCTTTTAGTTTTTTTATCCTGAGAATATATTCCACTTGACTGAACATGATTCAAACTTGAGTGAAAAAAATTTGAACTTGATTGAACAAAATCTGAACTTGAATTATTAAAATTTGAACTTAACTGAACATAAATCGAACTTGATTTTTAAATTTTTTTAAACTTGACTAAAAAATTCGAACTTAATTGAATAAAATTGAACTTGACTGAACAAAGTTCAAACTTGACTAAACAAAATTCGAACTTGAATGAACAAAGTTCAAACTTGACTGAAATAATTTGAACTTGACTGAATAAAATTCGAACTTGATTGAACAAAATTTAAACTTGACTGAAGATCCAATTCAACTCGACCTGAGGTGGCTTAATTCAGCTCAACCTGAGATGATCTTATCCAGCTCGACCTGAGAAGATCCAATTCAACTCGACCCAAGGAAGGATAGCCAATTTCATATGGACACACTCTAAGTCTCCATTCCTATAATAATCTAGTCATTCGCATACACACATCCACATCCTTACACACATACACACAACTTGTATTATGTTTAGACAATTCATGTGGATGAAACACAAGCAGAGAATGGAAATCTATAGCCAGCAAGCTCTAGAATATAATTAATTAATTAAAATAGATTTGCAATTCTGTGGTCGGTCGCCTTCTTTCATTTTATAAAAGGCCCATTCTCATCTTTTTTTTGTTGTCTCATACTCGGCCTCCGTCCTGACATGTCATATAATCATAATAACTTTGCTTGTTGTTTTACGGCGAAAAACTTTTTGCCTGCCTGTATATTATTGCCTGCTACTGATTCCATTGTTATTCATTTTTGTTCTCATTTTGGGCGGGTGGGTTGTGATTTTAGAAAATTTTAGACTTTATAAATTGGTTGATATTTTTCTGGGGTGTTGGGTGGGAGTGAAATGAGTTTGGAAATGATGGAAGCTTCTTCATTTGGTCCTTTGTAAGGAATTTGGAGGATTTGTTGTGAGGATGGTAATAAGATAATGTTTAAAAGACATTAATGGATGAAAAGGGTGTTAAATTGTGTTCAATGGGATTCATTGGGGTTCATTGGGGTTCAGTAGGGTTCAAAGGGGTTTAAAGGGATTCAATGGGGTTCAGTGGGGATCAGTGGGGTTCACTGGAGATCAGTTGGGATCAGTAAGGTTCAAGAGGGTTCACTTGCATTCATTGGGGTTCAATAGGGTTCAAATGGATTCAATGGGGTTCCGTAGGGTTCAAAAAGGTTCAGTTGAGATCAGTGAGGTTCAAAGAGGTTTAGCTGGGTTCATTGGAGTTCAAGGGGGTTCAAAAGAATTCAATGGGATTCAACTGGGTTCAGTAGGATTCAAAAAGGTTCAGTGGGGTTCAAAAGAGTACACTATGATTCAATATAGTTCACTTAAGTTCAATAGGGTCCAATGGGGTTCCCAAATATCCTGCATATATGATTAAATAAATACCAACATGACAATGATCAAAAATCAGACACAAAATCACCGCAATAATATTCTAGATCCACAATTCACACCATTTTCTGACCCCACTACAGCAAATTCTTCCTTATTCCTCTATCAAGTAGCATAATAGTTCAGAATATTATTAGGCAGAAGAGACTAAATAACATGAGCAACTATCTGAGATGAAAATTCTCCTACAGGAATGAGAAGATGCACAGCACATCAATGCTAATAGATTCATTTTAGATTTTTGCATTGGAAATTTTTCTTCTTATTTTCTCCCATTCTTGTAGCTTGATGGGGATGAGAGTCACGTTGTTTTGATTTTATAATATTTTACTGAATATTTTGATGCTGCTTTTGTCCTGCTTCTGCATTCATATGGATTGAGACTTTTTACATTATGAATTATTGAGCGATGAGATTGAATGAAGAATAAAATTTTATTTTTGTTGTTTTATTTTATTGGAAGGAAAACAAATGTTAGGAATGAACGGAAGTTTTTGGTTTAGGAAATTCTAAATTTGAGTAAAGATTTACTAAAATTCAATAAATTTTAAAATAAAAATAAATTTTATAGTTTTAAAATTTAGTTTTAAAATTAGTTTTAAAATTAGTTTTAAAATTCAAAAAAAGTTAAAACTATAAACAATATAAAATATTTAAACTTTTTGTAAAATTTTAAAAATTTAAAAATACTTAAAATCATGAAAAACTTAACAAATTAAATATAATTAAAAAGTGAAAATAAGACAACAATCTCAGGATAACATTTAAACAATTTGAAAAATTTAAAAAACATTAAAAAGCACAAAATTGTAAATACAGAAAGAATTAGAATGAAATAAAAAAATTCAAAAAAATTTAAAAATTAAAAATATTTAAAACAAAAAACTTTAAAAATTTCAAAAAATTGATTAAAAAATTAAAAACAAAAAAAAAATAAAATATTTTGTAAAAACTTAAAAAACTGTAAAAAAAAAGAATTAGAATGATATAAAAAATAAAAAAAAAATATAAAAATGAAAAACTTTAAAAAATGTTAAAAAATTGATTAAAAAATTAAAAACAAAAAAAAATTAAAATAGTTTGTAAAAAATTTGTAAAAAAAGAGAATTAGAATGAAATAAAAAAAATATATTAAAAATATAAAAATTAAAAATATTTAAAATAAAAAAACTTTAAAAATGGATTCAAAAATTAAAAACATTTAAAAAAATTTAAAATAGTTTGTAAAAAATTTAAAAAAAATATAAAAAAACTGAAAAATATAAAAACTAAAAATATTTAAAATAAAAAACTTTAAAAATGCCAAAAAATGGATTAAAAATTAAAAACATAAAAAAATTTAAAATAGTTTGTAAAAAATTAAAAAAAAATAGGGTTAAAAAATAGAAAAACTAATTAAAGATAATAAGAATTATTTTAATAAAATCCCTAAAATATCCCCAAGTTTCATCTCACCCCTTCACCAAACATTGACAATATCAATAAATATGAGCAATAACAAAAAAATGAGAAAAATATTTCTAATTATTCCCATCTTGATCAAAAATGGAAAAAGAGCAGTAAAATTTCTAAATTTTATTATGTGCAAAAATGCAATTCACATATCCATCCTCAAAAAAAGGACATGATGCAAAAAGATGTAGACATTTACGCATAGGCAGAGGATGCACCAATACATATGCAAATAAATATTTTTGAGCATAAAATTGCATTTATAAAATTAAGGTAGGAAGATGTAGAACAGACAGGCATGAAATGACAATGGACCGAAAGGAATTTTTGACGCTAAACAAATTTTCCTTCTTTTTATCATGTCCAAAAAAAGAAGACTCATGTGGGAGGTTCGGGGGGGTTGAAAATGATATGTTTTTTGAGTCTTTTTTCTGGGTGTCATGCATATTCACAATATAAATTTATTTCTACATGCATTTTTCATTAGGATGACAAAAATTTCTTGTACATCATGAAGTGAAATGGATTGCAACTAGGAGGAATTTTGATGCTTGAATGGTGACCATCTGCTGGATATTTCACAGGACTGTCCTGTTTTTTAGAAATTTGTCCTGTGTCCTGCTTTAGTCTGCAAATGTCCTGTTTTTTAAGACAGTTCACAACCGAAGGTGATTTTACGAAATGAAAAAAATTTCTTTTTGAAGGCACTGGTTCGAATCCAGTGTAGGAATTTTTTTTCTTCAATTTTTTAAACTTTTTTAGAAGTAAATAACATGATTTAAATGATTTTTGAAATAAAACCAGCTTAAATGGTTCAGAAGTGTCCATACATTAGAAAATTGAACATGTCCTGTTTTTTTTGCGAAAAATGTCTGGTCACCCTATCCATAGGGGGTTATTAATGAGGGGGGTTTTGGGGTCAGCTCCCTTTTTTGATTTTTTTTTCAAATTTCAAGAGTTTTTTAAGAATGAAATCCCAAAACCTCCCTAAATTTTCCCGTTCATACAAAAAAATCAAAACCCGACCCCAAATCGATGAATTTTTATTTCCTTAAAAAATATATTTACAAAAATAATAAAACCTTTATTTTAAAACTTTAACTGCATTGCACGATTTATTTTTCTAACTATAACAATTGTCATTTTTAAACCATAAAATCTAAGTAATAAAAAACTAGAATTTAATGTCGTGTTGTTTTTCAAATAAAACACAATTCAGTGTTGGTCATCCGGGTATTGACTGGAATTTTACAATAAAATTTACATTATCAAGCCGTATGGGTTCAGATAGACAGACATAGACGTCCAGATTACCAACACTGAAGTAATAAAATGTTTAATAAATCACTGGCCTTTTGTCACGAATGCTTCAACCTTAATATAAATTTTACCTTGATTTTATAGCAAGACGGTTATGAATGACCTCGAAAAATATTTTTTTTACATTTTTAATATTCAAAATAAAAGGAAGACTGCGACAAATACCTTAAGTCAGTTTATTTTCCGACCTCAACTAAGCATTGCAAAAGTCTTTAAAAAAATTAAAAATGAAAGTTTTCAGTGTTATTTTATTAATCGCTTCAGTTTTTGCATCTGGTAAATTTTTATACATATTATTTTATTATTCTTAAAAAATTAATTTCAAGAAAATTCCAGGAGTCCTTGCCGGTGGTCCATTAGATTGTCTTGGTACTGTTGAAGTAGCTTTCTTCCTTTCTGACTATATTCAAGATGAATATGTAAAAGTTGTCGCAGATTCAGTTGACAAGCCCATTGAAGATCGAATCTTGCTTGTTGGTGCTCAAGCTGAAGCACTTTTAGAACATCCGGATTTATCAGAAAAGGATTTAGCTGGATTAACTGCTTTGAATGATAAAACAGCTCACACAGCACTTTGTCTCATCAATTTCTTCTCTATTTAGATAATTTTTAATGTTTTGTTTGTTTTTCTTCTTGAAATAAAGTTAGCTGAAATTTTGTTCAGTTCTAGCAATTAAAATTAAAAAATAGGTCGTTTGGATTTTAGATCTGATTCAGGGGCTGGTTTCCCTTTGGTATACCCTAGGATATATTCGTGGGTACACTCGAGCAACCAGCCACAGGGGTGTAACCAGAATTATTTTTAAGGATTCTAAAAATTTACTTTTATTTACTCAATTTCAGGAATTTTAACATTAAAAATTAGAAATAAGACAAGCAAGTACGTCATCACCATTTCTAGCAATAACTGTAAAAATTACAAAATTGATAGCTGTCACGTCCGGTGAATTCATAAGAATTTCAATTTTTGTCTTAAATAATTCAATTTGTTCATTTTGAGGCAAGTTAGCATTGCTAGTGGCAACTAATCTTAATTCGTCTTGAATTGGCGTCTCAAGTGAACTAGCTAAACTTATTAAATCTAGACACGTTGTACCACCTCCAAGAGTACCTATTTAAAAATTATTTAAGTTTAATTCATAATTTATATTTTCGAAATTATTACCTGAAGTGAAAACACAGGCAATGATGAAAAATACACAAAAAACTTTCATTTTATTCTTCAATTTTTGATGTAAATGCTTTAAACTTCAAATGCTTACTGATTTATGGAGAGAAGCAGAGAAAACTCAGTCTCATTATGTAGTTGTAGAATTTTGTAAAAATAATCTGAAAGTCGTGACAATTTGAGATAAAATGAACACGTGAGAATGTTAAAAATTTAAGTTTTTAAATTTTGTTGTTAACATTTTATTATTTGTTTTAAAATTTTTTTTTATTTTTATCCTCAGGGGCAGGTTTACCACAAGAAATTTTTTCGTCGAGAGGGAGATTTGTACTCCAATCTGGCTACGCGTCTGCTAAGGGGTTTCCTTAGTATATAGCCCCAGGATATACCCTATGATAAAAAAATCATTTGAAAATTTTGATGTTAATTATCACTTATTTCACTTAGTTAGACGAAAAAAAACTGTTGTCGCTCTAGTTTTATCAATTTGCGAGTCAATTAAGAATATTTTAAAATGATCTATGAGTTAGTTAACTTTGTTTAGACTATAAAATTAAATTAAAAACTGGAAGAACAATTCAGGGGCGTAACAAGGGTGGGTAAAGTGGAGCATTCTCCCGGGGCGCCGCGGTTTAGTAAAACAAATTGATAGAAATTTTACAAAAGTTTACATTTCTTCTCTAAAATCTAAAAAAATCAGTTATTTAATCCAAAAAAATTTCGATTTAATTTTAATTAACTAAATTTTGTTTAGGGGCGCTTTTTCAATTTTTCCCCGGGGCGCCATGGACCCTCGTTACGCCCCTGGAACAATTAGTACACAAACGACTTGAAGGTTGAAATCAAAAATATTTTGTACAAAATTATTCGTTCCTCTTTGAGCTTCAGTCATCAAAAGTACTTGTTTTCCATATTTATTATACAAAAATTTACACTTTTGACTTTAACTATTATCTATTTTTTACAAAACAAGTTAAAATTTGCCGTGAAGGTTCCTCAACTATACTTGTGTATTAAAATGGTAAAATTTTAGATTTCAGGAAGAATACAACTACCATTAAGCTTTATTTCAGGAACTTAGGGTCTGTTGGATAAATTTGAGTAAGAATAAAATGGTGAATATTTGCATTAATTCTCATAATAATATTTAAAATTTATTTTAACGCAGAGTGAAAAGTTCTCAAATTGGACAATAAAATGAATTTTAAAAAAAATTCATAACTTTTTATTTGATTTTTTTCTTTTTCAAAATAAATCTGAAAAATTCTTCTGAAATTGCGAATATCATCAAAAAATTCATTTTTACAGATAATCATTCAACAAAATTCAAATTAAGGATTTCATTTTATTTACTCAATTTCAATAAATTTAACCATAAAAGTAAGGAATAAGACAAAGAGCTGCTGCATCTCCGCTATTTGTAATAGCTGTAAGAATTGAAAAGTCGTGGGGTGTCAAGTCCGGTGTATTCAAAAGAGTTGCAGTTTGTGCTTTAAACAATTCAATTTGTTCATTTCGAGGCTTATTGATGTTGTTTATGGCAGTTGTCATGTATTCTATCTGAAGAGGAAATTCAAGTGTTATAGATATTTCAATTAAATCCCTACATGATGGACCACCTCCAAAAGTACCTGGAATAATTATTAAATAATGCTTATTTTCAATTTTAAGTGTTAATTTAATTACCAGAAGTGAAAAAGCACGAAATTATGAAAATCACAAAGAATGCTTTCATTTTTTTATAAATATGAACTGAATAGTTTCCTTTTGAAATTAAGACTTATTTTTTAATGAAATATCAAGTCACTTTTATAGTTGTTGGACCCCTGGCTTTAGTAGTGACCAAGGGCGTAGCCGTAGCTTCAATTAGTAGATTAATTATTCTTATATATTTAGAAAAGTAAAAAACTTGAGTAGAATAAAAGGGGGGGGGGGTTGTCTAGGCTACTCCTCTGGACGAGACTCTTAACATCGTGACAAGTCTATTATTGTTGTCATTTTCTAATAACTTTTAATGTTCTGAGTGTCCTTCTAGCTTTCCTTCAAATTATATATCACCTTCAAAATACAGCTAATGTAAATTTTAATTTTATTTTTCTAAACTCAATTTAAGAATTTTGGTTTACATAATTAAATCAAATATTAACCAGCCAGAGTAGAAATAATGCAAAGAGCTCCTGCATCTCCATTATTTGCAATGACTGTTAAGATGGATAATTCCTGGGCACTCAAGTCAACTGCGCTCAAAAGTTCATTCGTTTTTACTTTAATTAATGCAATCTGTTCAGCTTGGGGTCTTGAGTAGTAGTTGGTATTCACAGTATTACTATATTGCATTAAAAGTTGCACTGGAAGTATATTTAATAAATCTCTCAATTCACTGCATGACATCACTTGACTTGGAGAACCACCAAGAGAATCTATTGTAAAATTCATGAAATAAAATTTATAATTTATATTTTCAAAAATAGTTACCTGAAGTGAAAACACAGGCAATGATGAAAAATACACAAAAAACTTTCATTTTCTCAAGTTTGATGTTAATACTTTAAACTTTGAATGTTCACTGATCTATGAATATAATCACCATATCCGAAACTCGTAATATATAGCTTGAGTTTGAAATTCTGGGGCTGGTTTCTAGGGCTACCCTAGGGTATGGTAGGGTAGGGTATTCTAGGTTACCCCTAGGGTAGGCAAGGTACCTAGATTCCTAGGGGTAGCCAACCCTACCCTATGGTACCGTACCCTACCCTTTCTTACCCTAGGGTAGCCCTAGAAATCAGCCCCTGTTCTCACATGAGATGCCAAGCCATTTAAGCTTCAACAAGGATCACGAAACTGAGTTTTTAAACAAAAGAAAAACAGAACACGTGATGATTTTCATGAGAAATAAAGTCATTCATAAATGATATCAGGGGTGTAGCCAGGGGGGGGGGGTCCTTAAGTGCCCAGACACCCCCCTCGAGATCAAAATTCAATACAAATTTTTAATTTTTTTTATTTTCAAAATCGAAAAATTAATTTTTTATATAAAAATGATGAAGATTAATCGTAAAATCAATCTTAATGTCTAAAAAATGAATAAAAATTTAATACAAAGGTTATATTATAGTGATTTTTCTAAAAGTTCGTCTGGTTACGCCCCTGAATGATATCCATAAAAATAAGCTTTACGTAAAGAATGCCATCAAATAGTTTGAAAACAGCCATTATGGTAGCCCTACTTGATATCTTACAGTTAAAATGGTTCCCTGCCAATTACACTGTGCTGCTCGGGAAATGCCTCAAAAATCGTGAGATTTATTTTGTTATTATCTAAAAATGTGAACAAACTTTTCCTCAAAAATACAATCTGATATAAAAAGGAAGCTAACTTACAGTGACTAAAACAGTAATTGATTTAAGTGCATTTTAAAATAATCAAGATGAAAATTAATTGTGTCCTTTTGATAATTTTATCAATTTTTACATCTGGTATAAAACAACCATTTTTGTTCTAATTTTAATGATAAAAATGTGAAAAATTTTCAGATGTTTTTGGAGGAACTGGATGTACAGCCAGAATCGACTTAGCTGCTCAACTTTCAGATTTTATTCAGCATGAGTACATCAACTACATTGTCGCTCATCGAAATGTTCACACTGGTGCTGTAATTGCTGGAATTGGAGATGAAGCGAATAATTTACTGACAAATATGCCAAATTTAAGTGTCCAGGATGCATCAATTTTGTCAACATTGGACGATAATTCTCCATTCACAGCTGCTTGTCTTTATAACTACTTTTTAGGTCTTGCTGGACTTTGAATAAGGTTTTGGACTATTTTATCTCAAAATAAAATATTTTCTCAAATTAGCATCAATTTTAACTTCAAAAAATAAATTTTAACCTCAAAAAATCTTTTCTGTATGCAAATCAAAAAATAATTAAAATAAATTATTCAAAAATTATCATAATTATATTTAAAAGGAATTGATTCATCCACATTGCATTGATACTGCGACTCGATTTCAATATTTTTTTTTCGAAAATTTTCATGAAATCCCCGCAGTGTTATCACACAATTTAATGACGGAGAAATGAGCAACAGGCAAATTATGATGATGAATGAGTGAAAGGTTGCGGAAAATTTTCTGGCTTTTTATTGGAAAATAAATAAACGTTGATGTTGGGTGTGAGGATAATGTGTTGATGTGGGACAATTTTTTGAGCATTGTGATGAATTTTTGGAAATTGTTGTTGTTGTTTTGTATTAAAAGAAGTGTATTGTGTACGGTTTTTTGAATTTTGATCTAATTTAATCCGAGAATTTGGTGTTAGTACCATAATAATATGAATTTTTAAATTTTTGAAACATTTTAACTGAGATGAAAATATTCAAGTACTCCAAAAAAAACTAAAATTTTGAAATTTATCTAGTCAAATTTAAATTTTTGAATGAAATAATGAATAATTTCCAATGATTTTTTCAATTTAAAAAAGACATTAAACAAAAATTGTGCATATTTTTTCATTTTCCAACAATTTTTTTACGATAAAAATTGCAGTACTTGAAAATTTGCATCTCAGTTAACATGTTTCAAAAATTTGATCGCTATATTTTGTGGAAATTTCAAACAAAAAAATCCCCACTTCTACTAAATTATTTCCATACCAAAAATATTACTACTGTATATTAGTACTGTTTGCATCCAATTACTCAACTCAATTTTAAATCGAAGATTCCAAGAAATTGAAAACGCAACGAGCACCATCCTCGCCACCATTTTTGATGGCTGTTAAGGTGGATCTGTCTTGGGCACTCAAAGTTTGGAATGTCAAAAGTGCATTTGTCATTCCAACCATTTGTGCAATTTGTAGATTTGGTGAATCAGTGCTGTATTCTAAAATAGTATTTATGTATTCGTTTTGAAGGTACGATGAAAGTTGTCTAGCCAACACGTTAAAGTTACCACATGATGGTCCACCACCGAGAGTGCCTATTTTAAAAAGTATTTCAATTTTATTCGTAATTTATATTTTCAAAATTGTTACCTGAAGTGAAAACACAGGAAATGATGAGAATTGCACAAAAAACTTTCATTTTCTCAATTTAGTTAGCGTTAAATGTAAAATGCTTACAGATCTGTGGAGTAAAATCAGCCTGTTTATGTATTGTACGATAATATGAAAATTCTGTACAAAAATCTCAAATTCGTGACATAATATCACGGAAACAGGTTTTAAAATTATATTATATAGTTTGTCTTCAGAGCATCTTGAATTGTTCCGAAACATTTTTTTTTAAATATCTTTTAACCAAATAATAAAAGTTTAAATACATAATTTCGAAATTGGAATTTTTAACGTTCTTACGTGTTGGTTAATGATTTTTTGTCACGGTTTTCAAATTTTTCTACAATATTTTCAGTTTATCGCACAATATATAAGTAGCATGATTTTACTCCACAGATCAGTAAACATTTGAAGTTTAAAGTATTCACAAACTAAATTGAGAAAATGAAAGTTTTTTGTGCAATTTTGATCATTGCCTGTGTTTTCACTTCAGGTAACAATTTTGAAAAATATAAATTAGGAATAAAATTGAAATACTTTTTAATAAAACAGGCACTCTCGGTGGTGGTCCAACATGTACTGATTTGATAACATTGCTAAATCAACTTCCATCGAATCTTCGAACACAATTCCTAGAAACTGTTTTACAATACAATAGTAGACCACAAAATGAACAGATTGCACGAGTGGAAGCAACAACTGCTGCTGTTTTAGAAACTCCATCTTTGACTGCCCAAGAAATATTCATCTTAACAACCATTAAAAATGCGGGCGATGCAGGTGCTATTTGCATTATTAATTACTACAATGTTTAAAATTTATGTAAATATTGACAAAAATGATGAAGTTCTCTTATTGTTTTGAAAAATAAAATCAATTTCGAAACAAACTATTTTTTTATACTTTACACTTCTTGTAAAAACCCTTATCAATGGTTACTGGATTGATTTCAGTACATGTGCAAATTAGTTCTGACAATCACGGTCCAAGATGATCTAGTTTTATCGATTTTGATCCGAGATGATCTAATTTTATAAAGCTCGATCTGAGAAGACTTAATTTTATCAAACTAAAACCGAGATGATCTAATTTTGTAGATTTTGACCCGAGATGACATAATTTTGTCAAACTCTAGCAAGATGTGATTTAATTTGAAGAAATCTGAAATTTTACTCTCAGATCTCAAAATAATAAAATATAAAATAAATTGATAAAAAGTCACTTTTAAATCGTGCAATTATCCATTTACCTTTATAAGATTTCACCATCATAAGCTCAACTGCCCATTCCCTCACAAAAAAAGACTCCCTGTCCACTAATTAACGCATCATCCGAATTATCCATCTCAATTTACCTTAATTACATTTTCATCCTCCACCATCTACAATAAAATAAAAATCCTTTCCATTAATAAGAGCCATCATCACCATAAAAACTAATTCACCTCATTTAAATTCCACACTGTCGCCAACCATTTCACCGCCAATTCAGTAAAAAGAATAAACCTAAAACCACGATAATGTGACTTTTTTTTCTCTACATCTCAATGTCTGGTCGGTCATCTCACCTCGATTTTTATTTTATTTCAACTACTTTATGCGATAGAAAAAAGGGAAGGCGAGGAAGTGAATAAAAAAATCGTCGAGGCAACGACTCTTCATCAAATGAAACCAAATTCACACATATATGGATGTTTTATGTGCTCAAGAGAGAGCTGGCAAAGCACATACGATGCTGAATTGTGTTTTTGGGGGGTGAAAGAAAAAATAACAAACATGAAGGCATTTTGTGAGTGGTGTACAAAAACAATCAGCAGCGTTCGCTGCTTTTTTTCGAGGCAGAATTAAAAAAATAAAACTAACAGAATAAAAATGAGTGAGGAAAAAATGCACAAAAAATATTGGGGGGTAAGGGTGGGGGTAAGAGATATAATGAAGATGAGTTGGATTTGGTTTTGAATGGAGAAGCGCATTTCAGACTATTTATCTGAGATGACTAAATTAACGCTCGACCTGAGATGACACAATTTTATTTTAAACCAAGATGACTAAATTTATGCTCGACCTGAGATGAGAGAATTTTATTTTAAACCAAGGTGACTTACGATCGACCTGAGATGACTAAATTTATGTTAAACCCAACATGACACCATTTTATTTTAAACCAAGATGACTAAATTTACGCTCGACCCAAGATGACCCAAAAATATCCCCTTAAAGACAAACTGCTCAAAATTCAAATAAAACCAAATTTTCCTTCAAAATTTTTCCTCCAAAAACTTTTTCGCGATTTTTTTGCCATTCATTTATTTATTTTTGCTGGTTTGAGTATGAATTGGTCATTCGTCTGAAGCATTTTACTGCTTCTACACTGACCACCATCATCCAATACCACCCAATATAATGCTGTGTATTTCATTCTGCTCTTTTTTCCTCTATACATTCCTCACAAGTCACATAACATATACAGAATTTTGTGTGCTGTATAATCGCGAGGCAGCGAGGATGATATGGAGATAGAAAGATGGACTGAATTTTTTTTCCCTCGAACCAACATTTCGATATAAAAAACGAGAGATGCGGAAAAAAATTACCAGTGTGAATATTTAATTTTCATTTTTTTTGTATTTTGTGAATGTTTTAGAGTTCATAGTTTAATGAAATTTGGGATGAGCTTGAGGGGTGCGGGTTGTCTATTTGGAGTAAAAATTTGAATTTTGAATGGTTTCTTGAATATTAAAAATATTCTTTGGTTACTCAAAATTGGAGCTCGATCCAAGATGACTGAATCTTTTGAGCTCGACTCGATATTAATTAATTTTGAAGGTTAACTCGAGATGACTGAATTCTTGTTATTCATTCCAAGATGACTGAAACTCAACCCAAGATGACCATATTTTTAGAATTTATCCCGAGATGACCAGTTTTTTGAAAAAATGCGCTTCATTTCCAAACTAATCCACCCTTCCTAAAACTCTCGCGAGTTCCGAAAGAAGAGAAATTTTTTCCCAACTCATTTTCATTTTCGCTTCACATCCACCTCACCTCTCCTGCTGCCTTGTTATTTTTTCTCGTCTCTGATCACTTGTGTATTATTTTTTTCGCTTACAATTTTTTTTTATTTCTGTGACTACGCGAAAAGCAAAGAGAACAAAAGAGAGAAAAAAAATTATAGAATTGACCACGATAGTGTGAGAATGGTGGACACATACGAAAAAAATGCTAAAAAAATATGCATGCTCACAAGTAGACGTGGTATGAGATGGAGTTTGGCAATATTTTCCATTCAGCCATTCGACCACCTCTTTGAATAATGATTACTTTTTTTATCGCTTATATTTCCAATTCCTATTTTAAACATAATCATGATGTATGGAGCTGTTGGTCATTTTTATAGGGAGAATGTTTAAAAAAAATTGGAAATGGTGCTCTATTTGATGGTATGGCTTGTGAGGTTGTGCTGATGCAGATGCTGAAATTTTTTATGGAAATTTAGAAAAAATTAAGATTTTAGGTAATTTTTATTTATTAATCTTAAAGGGGTCGTTCACTTATGACGTTCATCAAAAATGGGATTTTTAGATAAGCCCTTGTCACAAAATTTTCGTACAAAAAAATTATTTTTGTTTGAAGGTGTCACAAAATCTCAGACCCCCCTCCCCCCAAAAAAATTTGGACATCACAAAAGAATGACCCTAAATATATCTTAACAGCTATCTGAACTAAGCACTATTTCAGCCAGAGACGTTACTAGGATCCATGGTGCCACAGAAAAAATGCTTCTTTTATTTTGGTTAAGATTTATTGACTCTTCTCCTTTCCTTACCTTCATTACGACAATAATTTCGATATTTTTTTAAAACTAAATAATTAATTTTTATTTCTGTATATTAAGTATGTACAAAAAAATTTAAAATACATGTTCTTGAGGTTGGTTTTTAAGGAACCAGACTTGAAGTCTTTTCGTCACTTAGTTTTGGTTTTGGTTTGAACTGTTTTTGCTTTATTCAGAATGATGATTTCGATAACTAAAAATTGTTTTTAAAAATTTAAAAAATTATTTTAAAATGTTGTTATTGTATTTGAATAGATTTTGCATGATTGAAACAAAGATGGCGCCTGTTTACCTATAAAAGTCACCAATGTTTGATTAGAGGAAAGTCCTCTGAAAAATACAAAATAATAATGAAAATGTATGTTAAATCTGAATATAATAATAATTTATTCAATAAAGAAAAATAATGAACTTTTCATTGTTAGAATATTTAAATAGATTCCTGTTGTTCCTATCCGTCCATCTGTTGCTTATGTCACCAATAACTACGCTATAAGATATGTTTAAAAAATTAATAACTTCAGAAAATAAACCAGAGCACCACCTTGCTTCAGTAACTAATATGCTGAAAAATATATAATTAAAATAATTAAAGGGGGAAAACCACTTGGTGGAAAAAATTTCCACCGGGCCTGGTGGAATTTTTTTTAGAAAACATCTAGGCTCAAACTTTTGGTCCTATCTTGAGCAGAACCATAATATAAGATATTCTGACACCGTTTCCATCAACCAATATTAAAGGATTCAAAATTATTGTACAAAATGTAGCTGGTGGAAAATGATTTTTTTACAAAGTGGTTTTCCTCCTGAATAAATACATCAGCAAGAACGTATTCAGGGAAGGGTTTTTGAAGGTAAACCTACCCTATTTGGAATTTTTTTTTTCAATTTCCTAGAGTTTCCTATGCAAAAAATCCCAAACCCCCCTAAATTTTCCCTTTCATACAAAAATATTTCAACCCCCCCCCCCCCCCCTCGTAAAATTTCTGGATACGCCCCTGTATATCAGTAATATAAAATTTAAAATGTGCACTTACGGTATGCATTACAGAGAGACATGGATGTACTCTGATGATAAAAAATAATAATTGCAATAGTGTGTCCCTCAAACTGCTTAATTTGCACATTAAGTTTAGAAAAATCTTGTTCTCGTTGGAATTCTGCGTCTATTTTCATCCAATGGACGACAGTTTTGCATGCATTTACATAATTTTTTCTTCAGCCCTTTCGAGTTCGTCGAGTAAATTCGATCGTTGCTGCACAAATTATCCCTCATGTCAAATTCTTTAGTAACATTCAAACCCTCAATAAAACTTCGATCAATTGCATTGATTTTGTTGTCATTCAGGTAGACATACTCCAAGTTTTTTAACACCCCAAAGGAATTTCGACGAATTTTTGACAACTTATTAGATTCCAAAGCCAAAATCCACAAATTGTTCAACGAGCTGAAAATATTTTGCGGCAGCTCAGAAATTCCATTTGAATACAGATGCAAAGTTTTTAAATTTTCGAGTGGCATGAACCAAGCGTGATCCAATGTTGCCAAGTAATTCCGTCCGAGTGACAAGCAGTCGAGCTTCTTTAAAGGTTTGAAGATGTTTCTAGGCAGGTATTTGATGTAATTCATTGATAGATCAAGCCTTCTTAGTTCCTGTTGTGACCTGAATGTATTTTCATACAATTTTGTGAGCTTATTGGAACTGATGTAAAATGACCACAGTTTTCTATTTTTGGCAAGTAGATCCTCAGGAATTTCTCGAATTTCGTTGTATTCCAAATTCAAAATTTCCAATTTTTCACAACGTCTAAAGCCAGATCGGTCCAAGTATCTAATATTTGCATCCACAAATGTGATATTATCAAGATTATTGAATTTATCACAGAAAGTCGTTGAAAATATTCCGACAGTGATGTCCTTGATTCCATACGAGTGACTAACGACCTGAACATCACCATCATATTTTCCTTTAATGTGATATCCACCGATGGTACCAACGTAATAATTTGAGTAATCTGGTTTGATCTCACAAGTGTACTTTTTGAGCTGTTTGTAATTATTGTAGGAATTTGAATAAAAGCAATTTGACTTGTCCACAATATAACTGCTGTCCGTCGATGACAGAAAAATTACAAATATTGAAAATAATTTCAAATCCATTGTAAAACTTGAGAACTAACTTCAATTGACTTGAACTCGAACCCACGACTGATGAATCTGAGAAGAATTTCTCCAACTTTTATAGGATGGAACGGTAAAAGTGATGACAGAATATTAATTTATTTCAAGATCAATTGATTTGTTTGTTCTCAATTTTATATAGTTTTTCTTGAATGCAATATATGAAGTCATATATATCTTCATTTTATATCATCATACATTCCATACAATGTAATTTTTCAAGGCTTTATCATTTTCCTATTATTTTTAGCGCATTTTTGAAACTTGTTTTAAAAAGGTAGCTTAATAATGCACTTTGTTCGGTCGTTCGGTCGTTCGGTCGGCTGTGAATCGAGATAGAAGCAACCAGACATCGTAGAGAGCTCTAGTTTTTTGCATTAGCTCAGTGCCATCGAGTTATTGGCGTATCGATTAGTTTGAAAGCTCAAAACCATCGCTAAATACTATAATTAATGATTTTTTAATTTTAATACGGTGTAACCTGTCAAAATTTTGTTTTCCCTCTATAATTTCAACATTACCTCTATAATTTCAAATATATTTTGACCGTTAGAAAATTTGAATTTCAAAAAACCGTTAAATGACAAACCATTTTAAAATATGAAAATTCACCGTGCAAATTGTTAATTATACTATAATTAATGATTTTCAAGTGTATTTACGCGATAAATTTTCAAATATATTTTGACCGTTAAAATATGAAAATTCACCGCAAAGTTGTTAATTAAACTATAATTAATGATTTTCAAGTGCATTTACGCGGGGAATTTTCAAATATATTTTGACCGTTAGAAAATTTGAATGTCAAAAAACCGTTATCGAGCCGTCGAATTTATTTAAGTCACAAAATATTCATGATTGACTTATTTAATACGAAGTACTTTGCTAATCAAATACTGATCGCTAACACAAAAATGCGCTGAAGTCCCTCGATCTATAACACGAGGACTTTCTTTAAATTTTTTAAATTGGTTGATAAATAAATTGCAAAAATAGCTGAAATATTTAGAGTTACATTGTAGCTTGTAGTTAGTCTTGTCTTTTGAATTTCGTGCAAATCTTTGACAATATTTCTTCATGCATTCTTAAAACAAAATCAATATCAGACAACTAAATGTATTTTAGGACTACCCATGGTACTCTTCCCTACCCCAGGCAGATAGAGTGTACCCTAGGGTACCCTTATCTATCCTACCCATACCCTCCACCTAGGGTTTCACTGAATCCTTCCGCACCAAGACGCTTTTTCTCACAAAATCTAGACAACATCCTGGATATTCATAATGATACAGTACCTAAATAAAACCAATGCTATAACACATTGTTATATGTCATGTTATAAAAAAGAGAATAAAATATTTTCTCTCTTTTTAAGATCTGTTTTATTTCGTACAACATTTACAACTCAATACGAACATTCTCAATCTAGTGATCGCATCATCATTTTTCTGTGGTGTAAAAAAGAAAAAAAAATTGGTTTTAAGTATTATTCGGCGATTAATAATGTAAAAGTAAGTATTTTGCTTTTTTACAATTTTATTTTGCTTCAACATGAGTGAAATATTGAGAAATTGTAAGGATAAATTGGCAAAATATTTATGAAAAATTACGCATTAAAAATTTTATTGTTGTACAAAATTATCGCGCAGTTTTTGCCCCAGCTGATGTGTTATCTTCGTTTTTATAACAAAAAAGATTAATATTTGCCGGGGCAAAAACTAAGAATTATTAAAGATAACTGAACATTATAAACGTAATACAAAAAAGACGAATTTTTTTATCATCCACCAAAGCTTATATTCAGGTTTATTTGTTATATTTACTAGCAACAATTTAATAAATTTAAAAAAAATAAATGCAAATAATTTATTTTTAGGATTTTTCATCATCATCATGAAAGCGAAAGTGAAAAACAATCGTCTCAATGCTTCAACTTCAAACAATGGATCAAGCTCCAATCAGCCTAATGTTGGAGAAAAACATTCAACATTCGACATTTTCGTCAAAAATTCAATGAATTCATCAATTGATGACAAATATGTATTAAATTTTGAAGGAATTAAAAATATCGAAGCATTGAGGACATGCAAGGTTCTGAAATTCACTCCAAATATTTCTTTTAAGGACATTTTATCAAAGATTTCCAAGCTGGACAGCCAACAATGTGGACATTTATTCATATTTACGATCGAAGTGAAAGAATTGTCAAAATTAAAAATTAACGATTTACAAAAGTGCTTACAAAAATTCTCTGAAACACGTCTAATAATTCTACAAATAAAAATAAATAAGGAAAATGTGACCAAAATTTACTTCAAAAGGAAAAATTCAAATTTTCAAGAAGTTGGACAATCAAGTAGAAATGATCAAGCTTTTGATGATTTTCCAACATTCCTGCAACTTTTTTTGACATCAAAAGTTACAAACTTTGAAGGATTGATGCTTGAAAAATTACCAACAGTCAAAGATTCTCAACATATCATCAGATTTCTGAGAACATTGAAGTTATCAAAAGAATTCTACAAACAACTGGTTCTAAAATGTGCTGCATATGGTTCAAAAATTGATTTGTTAGCTGCAATTGATGCTCCATTTGAAGGAGATGGTAGAATGTTGAGCTGTGAAGCAGAAAATTGGATTAAACACGCAATAACGGTTAAAAAAGGATCAAATTCTCATCAAAACAATCACAAATCAGATCAATCCGTCTTACATGCTGCTGTAGCTTCTAAAAATGTAGAAGTTTTGGACTATTTGATATCATATTGTGGACCTTTGATTCAGCAACTTCCATTTGATCATCAAGTTCAAGTTTCTACAACTGCATATGACGCAAAGCAGTATGACGTCATGTGTGACTTGGTAAAGCTCTGTGACTTCCCGTTTCCTGAGAATTTCAAACCAGATCCAACTGAAAATGAAAGATTCAACAATATAATCACAGAAAGAAAGGAATTTTTCGAAGCTGTTGACTCAAAAGAGCTCAATCTGCCTGAACTTTCTAAATTCATCAACGAAAATCTAAACTTGAATATTGTTTACAATTTTTACAATAATTCTACATTGTTCCATGCTCTTGCATTTGGACACTACGAAGCATATTTTCATCTCAAATCACTCGGTTTTGAGGCTGTAAAATTCGATGATATCAGTGAAGTTCTTGAAGGAGATAAGCTGAAAGAAGCAAAAAAGATTAGAAATAAACAAAGAGGAACAAATGTCGAAAATTCATCTTTTGACAGCAGAAATCCAATTGACTTGCTGGCTACTCGATCCAAAATTCACAATAGAAAAACAAGATCAGAGGATGAAACAAAATATCGCGAGATGATCAAGAAGTGGTACAGAGAAATCTTCGAATCCAAATGGGGAGATCCTTTGCTGAGGGTTGCATCCATGTGTCAAAAGTTGAGAATCATATTTGACTTTGAGAGTAATTCGGTAAGTTTAAATTCATTTATTTGTATAAAATTTAATATTAATTACTTCATAATTTGTAGGTTGAAAATGTGTCGTTACTAAGTAAAAAAACATTAGGTTTAATGTCTCCTCAAAGCAAATGGATCTTCGTTGGTGCTAAGTTACCAGGAATCAACAGAGAACAGCAAATAAAAGGAATCATAGCTCACGAGTTGTGTCATTATGTCATGAAGTTGGTCTATGAGAATAATGCGAAGCCTTACTTCAAGCATGATAAAAGTAGAAGGTTATTTTTTGAAAGCATTGTAACCTTTTTTGATAAATGGTCAAAATCCAAAGAAAATCCTGAAGACGATGAATGTGATAGAATTATATCCGGAGTTTACAGATATGACCAAAAATTTTGGATTGCAGAGCTGATTGTGAGAATTCCGCAGATTTTAGCTCATTTTGACAATAATTCTGCAAAAATAGGAGTTTTGGAAGTTTTGTATGAGAGACTATTTCAATATTATGAGAGATTTGTGGTTCCTGACATGGTCATACTTGATTTGGAAGAGCGAGAAAAAATTAGAATGATAAACAAGAATTTTAACACTTTACCAATAATTTCATGCTTAAATTATGAATTTCAAACTCCAATTGATATTAATGCAATGTATTCAAACACTACCGTTGTACGAACAAATATCCCAAAGTTTTTGTATTCAGAATTATACAAATCTGTTAAAAAAGAATACGGAAACTTAGCAGATGCCTACAATATTTTTGTAAATTATGATAAACTCAACGATGATGAAATTTTGAAGAATTACTCAGATATAATTCAAACAACTACAGAACGGAACATTTTTGCAGACTGCACAGGTCAAAATGGAATTGAGTTGACTAAAATTGGGTTCAGTGAGTCGAATAAGTTTATATTCATCTGTTCAAAAGAAGAACAATTCGAAAAAGTGAAAAACAACTTGAATAAACGTAATTCAAACCCATCATTATCAACAAAAAACTACAATTGGAATGACTTAAAGTTTGAAAGTCAAAAAGATCTTCTCCAAACTGAAATCAATTTTCAAAATACGAAACAAAAATTCTTCGATATTTTATGGAATAAAATAGCAAAACCATCTGATGAAGATAATGCGACAATTTGTGATGATTTCTCTGAAATTGCTGATGACGAGCTTTTGAATTTAATGGCTGATAAAAAGGAAATATCAATCCAGACAAACTTGGCCCATGAAACAATCGATAAAAATTTTCAAATAATTTTCCGAGATAGAAATTTCATCAAATCTAAAACTTCTGATGAAATTCCACAAAAAGATTTGATTCCAAATACCCAAAAAGATCCATTTGTGCTCATCTCAGATATTGCTGGAACTGGAAAGAGTTGGGCGATGAAAATGATCACAAAAATGCTGCGCGAACAAACTCCAACAAAGTGGATCACGTATGTTAATTTGCAACAATTCATGAAAGATTTTGAAGCTCAAAAGAAAAATGAATTAAATTTTCTAAATTTCATGATTGAAAAAGTTTTTGACTTTAAAAGAAGCTTCGAATCAAAAATGTTCAAAGAACTCTACAAAGAAGGCCAAGTTTGTATTCTTCTTGATGGATTCGACGAAATTTCACCAAACTATGCTGAAATTGTGAAAAAACTAATCGAATTACTTGAACATAATGGAGGAAATCAAATGTGGATTGCAACTCGAGACTTTTTTGAAGTTGACTTGCAGAAGCATCTGAAATTGGATGTGTCATACAAGCTAGTTGACTTTAGAGACGAAGATGGAATTGATATTATAGTTAGGAACTGCGTATTGACTGACTTGAGATCAAATAAAATTGAAATCACAAAAGATTTTAATAATCAAGTTAAAAAACATCCAAAATATCAAATCTACTTGGAAGCTGCCAGAAAATTGCATAAAAAAATTTCAAGTTGGAGCCTCAAGTCCATTGGTCTACCACAGTTATATAAAATGATTGGTGATGTCCTGATTGAATTTCAAGACTCAACTGATGAGCTAACAGAATTCACTTTATACGACAAATTCATCGATCATCTCTATAAGAGATGGTACTCAGAAAAAGGCAAGTTAAGAGAACAAAAGTGCATCGACAACCAAAAAGAAGACATGAACTATCGAGAACTTCACGAGTTTTGTGCGATGAAAAGTTTGCTTCCAGAAAATTCCTACTTTTGTGATCTTGAGCTGGACAAAGAAAATTGGAGTGACGAAGAAGTTGTTGGCGGTGGAATATTAAATAAGAAAACTGAGGATGGAGATGAGTTTCTATTCCCACATGAGACATATCGTGAGTTTTTCGCTGCAAGCTTCATCATAAGAATCCTCAAAAAGAAGCCACGACAAATCGACTTGGATGTTCTGAAATATTTGATTAAATTTTCCTTAAATAAAAAATATGAAGTGATTCAGATGTTTTTGAGGCAAGGATTCAATGATATTAAAGCATTACCAAGCAACAAAATGATGATCATCGCCACAAATGTGCCTAAATTACTGCAAATCAATATTTACAAGTACATCCAAAAAGAGAATAAAAATGTGAAGAATATTTTTGTCATCCCAGATGATCCTAATAGTAATAAACTGTGCGAGGATTTCGGAGATGATTTTATACAAAACTCTAACCTAAATTCTATGGTCAAGCCACAAAAAGACTTTGGAGAAGAATTAAAAAAATTGGAAGATAAAAATTCAGTAACAATCATCATAATTGTACAAAGCAAAGAACGTAGCAATCAACTAAGTCAAATTCTACAAGAGTTCAAGTTCGAACCATCAAAAATGGAAATCAAATACAGCTGGAATGACCTAACAGAAGAAAGTCAAGATGCATTACTCCTAAGTGAGATTAACATTGATAATCATACAAATGTTACTCTTTGTGAGCTATTGACGGGTAAAATTGCCAACAATGATGTTTTATCGTCTGTAGAAGAGCCAACAGACATCTCAACATTAATAAACGAAGAAATTCTAAACATTATAACCAACAAATCTCAGATAAAAATCAACAAGACTTTAAAATATGACATGGAGTCTACAGAGTTTCAATTGTTGTTCCAACCAAGATGCTTCATAAAAAAAGTCAAACATGAAGGTCTGGTGGATGGACAGACAGAATATGAACCTCCTGATACCACTAACTGTACAACTTTATCACAGGATCAATTATTAGCAGATGTACAGAACAAACATTATGTATTGATATCAGATGTTGCTGGAACAGGAAAAAGCTTTGCTGTGCAGAATATTGCTAATACCCTACGTCAAAAGTTTCCAAAAAAGTGGATCACATATGTCAATCTAAACGATATAATAACACAATTTTCATATAACTCAATTACACCTGAGTTCTCTGCATTTTCAATTAAAGAACTTTTGCAAATTGAATCTCAATTTAAACTCAAAGATTGCTTCATAAATCGTTATAATTCAGGCAATGCCATTTTTATTTTCGATGGATATGATGTATTCTTTACATCATATCCATCAAAAATACACAAAAATCTTTTGTCAGAAAGGAGACTTTTTCAATTTACATTAAATTATATTAAATCCTTCAAGTATAATGGCGGGAATCAGCTGTGGATCGTGACAAAAGATTACTTTGAAAACGAGTTGATGAAGGAACTCGAAATTGACACTGTGTACAAGATGGATGAGTTTGGTGACGATAATGGAACAAGACTGATAGCAAATTACCAGATACTTAAGAATATGAATGTCAAAAATGATTCTGAATTGGAAAATAAGTTCAATGAATTCACAAAAAACTCTCAAACCTTTGAAAATCATCAACAACATGCACAGCAGCTTATTAAAAATATATCTATGTCAGAAAATCAAGGAGAATCTAAATTAACGTGTTTGATGTTTAGCATGCTTGCAAGAAACTTTGATGATAGTCTAAGCAAGAAAAAATTTGAAATATTTTCAATTTTGGTAGAAAATAATTTTGAAAACTGTGCCGATTTTAAAAGAACAGCATTTAAAATTCCCGATATTAAAGATCGAGGGCATCAAATGATACTATCAGAAATTCATCAATTTTATGCAATTAAAATCATGTTTCCTGAATTAGTCGAGTCGTTGGTTCCCTATCATGGTGTAAGTGGATCGTTCGATGAAAATCTTATTCTTGGTGGCTTTTTGAACAAAAAAAATGGACAATTTTATTTTCTAAATAAGGCATTTTGTGCATTTTTTATTGCTGATTATCTAAACAAGAATTGCTTTAGCTCTGATCTTGCTAGAAAGTTTCATGACAAACCTGACGACTCTGAAATTGAACTATTCCTGAAAGTTCTAACAAACCATGAATTCAAACTCATTCAAATTTTCTTAAATGACATCATCAACTTATCAGTCTTAGCAAAGATTAAACCAAATCTACAAAAATTCATCGATGGATTCGAGAAAATGGACAATTTTTGGGAATTTTTCACAAATGATCTTGAAGATCTCGCAGAATTCGTCATCGCCATCCTTAAGCGAGGAAATTATGAAATTGTAAAAACAATCATATTCAAAAATGCTGTGGAAATTATGACTCACTCACAAAATTCCACAATGTTTCTTAAATTTCGAGACTTTTTATTGGAATTCTTGAAAGTTGATGATTTAAAGGATTTGGTAGTAAAGAAAAACTTGATTCAAAATGTTGTTAAGTCCGAATTTAATGTAAAGTTGCTTGAAGATTTTTCGACTGAAGTTGAGCAAAAACTCGCCATTAAATTATGAATTGAAAATTTTTAAATCCATCTTCCTACCAGATCCTTTATCTATCTTTATCTTTATAATTATATCTAATCTGTTTAACCTATCATACCAGTTATGACTGGTAGTAGCCCCTCAATTTAACTCTTAAGTAGACCACATATGCATAGTTTCTCGCTATTTGGTCGTTCTTATACTAACCAAGGATATAGCTTAGAGTAAAACTACGTCTAACCAAGAGCTGTCATGGATAACAAACAATCTGTACGATCTGTGCAGTATGGAAGCATGTTACACTTCTTAGTTGCAAAGGACATCCCCTTCAAAAAACCTAATTGCACCCACTCCAAAATATAGCGAGTAACCGGTCTGTGTCCTCCTTCCATCCTTGACTTACTTTATTAAAATACATAAATATTCAATAAATTCTATTTTAATATAACAAAAATACAAATTTTTACTGCAATGTTCTTTTATTTCAGTTCATCAAAATTTTCCATCAACAAAAAAATATTCCTCAATCTTCCTGAGATTCAGACTACAATTTTGGCTGTGCTGGACAGGGGCGTAGCTAAGATTTTTAAAGGGGGGTTTACCCACATTTTTATTTCTGAAAAAATTACTGTAATATAAATTTTGTATTCAATTTTTCTATATTAATTATTTTCTATATTGCGAGAAATTTTCTCTATTGCATTTAATTAATTTCATTAATTGTATTTAATTATAATTCAATAAAATTAACGAACTAAGTCACGGATGCTTTGATAATCTTCGAAATTTGGAAAGTTTAGGACTTGGATGGAACGAGATCGTCGATCTACCCAGAAACATTTTTTCATCGTTAAAAAATCTGAAACATTTGGGATTAAATAATAATCGACTCACAACTATTCACGAAGATTCTTTTGGGGCACTACAAAGCTTATCCAGTGTCTATTTAGGCACAAATAAGATAAATTCGATTGACGAAAAGTTTATTGACAAAACTGGAGTGTCAAAACTTGACATGGAACAAAATTTATGCTACAATGGCTGGTTCTTTGAACGGACAAAATTGAAGGATAATTTACGCAAATGTTTTGGAAATTATAAGCCACGAGCAGGACAAGGTAAGTATTAGTAGTGTATCACCTAGAGTATACCATACCTACCCAGGGTAGGATACCATATCCACTTAGGTATCCCTAAGTTTCCCTAATTGGAGGGTATGGTATGGTATCCGAGTAGCACTAGAGACCGACCCCAGAGAACATTTATAAATACTAAATCATTTCATTTCATTGATAGTTTTCGAAGTTGTAACACTTCGTTCAACAATACCATCCGTAACAACAGCAAAACCTCCTGGATATGACCAAACTAA
This sequence comes from Chironomus tentans, assembly GCA_963573255.1. NCBI lineage: Eukaryota > Metazoa > Arthropoda > Insecta > Diptera > Chironomidae > Chironomus > Chironomus tentans. The sequence goes on from OY754305.1 coordinate 8,613,426, forward strand.
GGTACACACATTTATCTAAACATGGCCAAAATTCTTTATTTTTCTGAAAGACATAGCCATTAGTTAGCTTTTCTATTGAAATTCATATTTATTAATATCTTTAATTATCAAAACAGAGCTCATGTGGAAGACCTCATGTACCGGTTGGAAATGTTGTAGGTGGAAGTAAAATTAAACATGGTGAATATCCTTGGTAAGCTTAAACTCCTTACTTTGCCCTTGGCCAGCACAAAGATGAACTTTTGGATTTTTTTAAATTTTTTTAGGATAGCAGCTTTATTGTATGTTTCAGGAGACTATTTTTGTGGTGGAATTCTTGTGTCGAATCGAAAGGTTATAACAGGTGAGTATTTTTATTAAGAAACCATCTTATTTAATGCTCAAAAAATAACTTCAGCTGCTCACTGCATTCAAGAGAAACAGAGCTCAACGAAGTTATATCCCAAAGATTTAAAAGTCATTCTTGGTTCATTTGATCTAAATGCAAAATTCGAGCTTGGATCTAAAGCAGTTGGAATTTTTAACATTCATGTCCATCCTGAATGGAATCCACAAATTGAACAATACCATTCAGATATTGCTGCTTTGGTTTTAGCTGAAATGATTGATTACACCAGCTATATTCAGCCTCTATGCCTTTATACTGAGTTTAATCTTGCAGAAATTAAAGATGGAATTGTTGTCGGATATGGAAAAAGTGAAGACGAATCAAAGCGCCATGAAAACATACCAAAAGTCATCAAACTTCCAATTCACAAAAATGAAGAATGTTTCTTTGATTTTCCGGATCTTCTCAAAATTTCAAGCAGGAAAACCTTCTGTGCTGGAAGTGCTGATGGTACTGGTGTATGTTTGGGTGACAGTGGTGGTGGGTTGGTTGTCAAACACAACAATTTTCACTACCTGCGAGGAATTGTCTCGTCGTCCCTTCGCGACTTCAAATTTGGATGTGATGTTAATACATATTCAGTTTTTACGGATGTTTTGAAGTTTTATGATTGGATCAATGGCATTGATGAAGTTGGTGATTTTTATGCATCTAGAATTGATGTTGAAAGCGAGTAAGACCTTTTATTAAATATTAGCAATAGTATAAAATTATTATAAAAAGTAAATTTTAAATTTTCAGGCTAATATGGACGTAGAATTTTAATATTCATGATTATTAAGTCAAATAATATACAAAAATGCAACGCCATCTAAATGTGAGATTAGAATTTAAAAAGCTTCTCCTGAAAGCATTCAAAATTATTTTAAAATAAACAATAAGTCTCAAAATCATAATCTCTGAAAGAATTCTCAATAACTTTATCAGTTTGTATTGTAAAAATGAACAGCAAAGTCAAAATTAAAATTTAGTAAGCATAAGTGTTGAAAATAAAATCAAGAAATTTTAAAATTAATAATAATTTGATAATTTCCTTTCTTTAGACATTTTAAAAATATTGTTTTGGAATAAAATTTGTTAGACAACATCAAATATCAATTTTAATTATGTTTATTAAAATTTTGAAATTGATAATACTAATCTGGGTTTTTTGTCTACAATTTGAAGTCAATACAACAAGTTTAAATTCTCACATAAAATTTGGTAATTTAAATATTTTTGGTTATCAATATTTAGTAAAATTTTGTATATTTTTAGACACTGTATCACAAAATAATTATTTTAGAACCATTAGGTCATTAATTGGTCAAAATAATTTAAGCGTTTGTGGTAAGCCTGTGATTGGACGAGGAACTATTATTGGAGGCACAGATATTATTCGCGGTAGCTTTCCATGGTAATAATCATTTTAAAGACTCATAACTAATTTTTAAAAAGCCATAGAAAATTTAAAAAAAAAACTTTATAAATTAGGGGACTGAGTTGACCCCCACGTTCGAGAGATGGTTGAATTTTTGAATAAACGGCAAAATTTAGAATGGTTTTTGGGATTTTTTTTCTTAAAAAATTCTAACAAATTGAAAATAATTCCCAAAATATGAGTGGGGGTTCACCATCAAGGTCGAGGTGGGGTTTTGAATTTTTTTGTACGGAAGGGATAATTTAGTGGGGGGGGGGGAGATTTGGAATTTTTTTCTATCCTCCTGTCGATGTTCCTAGTTAAAGCGTTTCCAGGAAATAGGAGTTGACAACCAATCCGAATTAAATTTTTCTACTATTAATAAAAATACTTGAATGCAAAAAATTACTCAAAATTAAAACCTTCTCAATTAAATAATAACAAAAAATTATTTAAATGCATGGAAATAATTTATTTTAGGCTTGCAGCATTAGTGACAATAACTGGAAAGTTTTTTTGTGGTGGATCATTAATCACAAGTACAAAAGTTGTATCAGGTATGCCAGCAACCCCAAACTCTCAAAATATATTTAATTAGTATGTCATTTAAATATTAGCTGCTCATTGCGTTCTACAAAAAAATGAAAAATCATCGATGCTACCACGAAGTCTCAAAATTTTGCTTGGAGTTCATGATTTAAATGATATGTATGAAGTAGGTAGAGTAGAGAAAAAGAAGTTCAATTTAGTGAATATATACGACCAATTTGTCTGATTGATCCTCACTCAGAGATTGCAAAAATTGATCATGGTGTTATTGTTGGATATGGAAAAAGTGAAGATGAGACCAAAATTCATGAAAATTTACCAAAATCACTCAGAAGTCCAATAATTTATCATCGAAATTGTTCCGAAACATTCGCTGACCTTGCATCTTTTTTGAGCAATCGAGCATTTTGTGGTGGAGGTAATGGTTCTGGAACATGCACTGGTGATAGTGGAAATGGTCTGTTTGTTAAATATGGAAAAACATATTATCTTCGTGGAATTGTTTCGTCTTCACTTATGAGTGTAACTAATGATTGCAACACATCAGTTCATTCAATCTTAACGGATGTGTTAAATTTCAATGAATGGATAACCTTTGATACACTGCAAATTGTAAATTCATCAAGTTGGTCAATAGATCGACTAAAATCTTTAATGTTTGAATTAACTCAAAATTTATCACAAAATACAATTGAAGAGATGATCAAGACGCTACAAGAAATCTTGATTCAAAAGAAAAATAAGATTGAAGGTAAATAATTGATTTATAATGTAATTGTACAGATTTATAGCTGTTGTTGTTAAAGTGGGAGGACCGGTCGGATTTTTCACAGACTTTTATTAATGAATTTATATTTGGACCAATAAACCAAATAATAATAAGACTATACTTTTTTATTATAATTTCAGAACAAACGAACATTTACATCCCAAGTGATTGCACGGATATTAAAGAACTGGCCAATTGTGAACTTATTGTAAAAGGTAACTATTGCAGCCACAAATATTACGCGAAACATTGCTGTTGGTCATGTACAATAGCCGGACAATTAACATGGAACAATGAAAGTCATTGATTATCTATTGATTGATAATTTTTTTATTTCATAATTTAATTAAAAATTGTAACTTTTCGAATAAATTTTAAAATAATTTTTGTAAAATCAAATGAAAATTTAGAAAATATGTTGCTTTGATTACGGCATACACGGCTGTATCTTGACAAATTTCTGGATAATTTCTGTTTAAACTATTAATAAGTCTTGATCTCAACCTTTGTCCATGTCTTCTGTATTCATCCAATGGACGATCATTTTGCATCCACTGCACTATGATTTAAAATGAGAAAAAAAAGCGACATTACACTTTGAAATTTGAAAAATCTGGAATTGGATATTGGGGTTGATTTTTTCTTAAATAAGATGCAAAATCCAATAACTGTGTGAAATTTCAGATTTTTTGGTTGACTTAAAGGGGGTCTATAGGGGTCCCAAAGTTGAAAATCTAAAAAAATGTAATTTTTTGATATAATTTCAAAATTAAATTTCCATATAAAGATTTAATCAACTTAAATTAAGTTTTTGGCATAAAATCTATCATAATAAGACCTTTATTTTAAGCTCCCACGTAAAATGTTTTTTCATGATTTTGACCCACTGGTTGAGGTAATGTGTAAAAAACACATAAAATTTAGCATAAAACGTGCCGCAAACTTCGGAAATGTAGTTTTACGGTGAGTTTTTTACAGTTTTAGAAAGATACTAGTTTCTACTTTTCAAAAATGTATAGTTTATATGCAACTTGGTCCCACGTAAATTTGCTACAGTCGTTTGAAGTTGGTCTGCTGCAATAGTCAAAAATCAAAAAAATTTATAAAAAACATATAGAAGGTTATTAACTATTTATTTTTTGACAAAAAATAATAGATTTAACTATTTTTAGACAATCTGTGAAGAAATTTTTTCAAAAAGTTCAAAATCTACCAAGATACAGGGTACATGTGCTCCCTGACGACTTTGCCCTTTTTGACCACACTCAAACAGCTGTAACTTTTAAAAGATGCAATATTTTTCAATTTTGTTTTCTGTTCATTATAGTTTAATATAATACCTTTCTAATGATATATAATAATTTATGGTTAAGTATGATATTGGTTACGAACAGGGCACTTGTTTGTGACCGACCCCAAATTAGTGAAAATCTCAATAACGTCATTTCAGAATATACTTTTTAAAAACATATTTAGATATTGTATTTAAGTTTTTTGTGTTTAATTAGAATATTTGTGAGTCTCGAGACTCAAATTTTGTGTTTTGGAAACTTTTTGCTACCTTTGGGTGGTCTCTTAGGAAATATTCTCTTAGTCTCTGTTTGGTTAACAAATCTTTCAATTGAAGTTATTTTACAGTCTTTTGTCGATTGATTTATAATACTTATACATATTTAAGCTGAAATCTATCTTTTTTAAGTACAAAAGATTAAGAAATTTGGATTTTAAATAATTGTGTTTTAAACTGACATGGGTCGGTCACCTTCAATGCACTCCCATGGTCGCAATGAATAATATTTATACAAGATTTATATATTATTAAAAAGGTATTTACATCAGCTAGTATCAACAAAAAACAGAATGCAAAAATATTGTTCTGGAAAAAAGTTATAAGCATTTGAGTAATATCAAAAAGCTCCTAGTCAGCAACCAGCATAGGTAAAAACACGATTTTGAAAATTTCATGCTAATTTTGATTTTTTTGCTTTTCTTAAGTTTATTATTGACTTTTAATTACTTTTGACTCAAAAACTTTTGGAATTTCAATAAAATTTTCAAAATCGTGTTTTTACCTATGCTGGTTGCTGACTAGGAGCTTTTTGATATTACTCAAATGCTTATAACTTTTTTCCAGAGCAATATTTTTGCATTCTGTTTTTTGTTGATACTAGCTGATATAAATACCTTTTTAATAATATATAAATCTTGTATAAATATTATTCATTGCGACCATGAGAGTGCATTGAAGGTGACCGACCCATGTCAGTCTAAAACACAATTATTTAAAATCCAAATTTCTTAATCTTTTGTACTTAAAAAAGATAGATTTCAGCTTAAATATGTATAAATATTATAAATCAATCGACAAAAGACTGTAAAATAACTTCAATTGAAAGATTTGTTGACCAAACAGAGACTAAGAGAATATTTCCTAAGAGACCACCCAAAGGTAGCAAAAAGTTTCCAAAACACAAAATTTGAGTCTCGAGAGTCACAAATATTCTAATTAAACACAAAAAACTTAAATACAATATCTAAATATGTTTTTAAAAAGTATATTCTGAAATGACGTTATTGAGATTTTCACTAATTTGGGGTCGGTCACAAACAAGTGCCCTGTTCGTAACCAATATCATACTTAACCATAAATCATTATATATCATTAGAAAGGTATTATATTAGCTATAATGAACAGAAAACAAAATTGAAAAATATTGCATCTTTTAAAAGTTACAGCTGTTTGAGTGTGGTCAAAAAGGGCAAAGTCGTCAGGGAGCACATGTACCCTGTATCTTGGTAGATTTTGAACTTTTTGAAAAAATTTCTTCACAGATTGTCTAAAAATAGTTAAATCTATTATTTTTTGTCAAAAAATAAATAGTTAATAACCTTCTATATGTTTTTTATAAATTTTTTTGATTTTTGACTATTGCAGCAGACCAACTTCAAACGACTGTAGCAAATTTACGTGGGACCAAGTTGCATATAAACGAGTCAGGAGCATGGGACCGACAGAATTATTCCGCGGAATAATTCCGCGGAAGAAAATTCCGCGGAATTTCGTTCCGCGGAACTTTATTCCGCGGAATTTTGTTCCGCGGAATTATTCCAGTATAATTATTTTAAAAATTGATTCCGCGGAATTTTGTTCCGCGGAACTTTATTCCGCGGAATTTTGTTCCGCGGAATTATTCCAGTATAATTATTTTAAAACTTTATTCCGTGGAACTTTATTCCGCGGAACTTTATTCCGCGGAACTTTCTTCCGCGGAACTTTCTTCCGCGGAACTTTCTTCCGCGGAACTTTATTCTGCGGAACTTATTCCACGGAACTTTCTTCCACAAAATTATTTTAAAAAATAATTTAATTTAATAAATGATTCCCTGAAATGATAATCAATCTGAAGTTCAGCATAGACAATTGAAAAATGCAATAACAATAACTTAAAAGTGGACTGTATTTCAATGACAATTTATTTAGAGAACAATCTCTCAACAATCACAATTTCAACTCTTTTTTTCAATAATTTCAAAGAATCAATGATTACTTTGATCAAGAATAATCATTCTAAAAAAGATGTTGATTCGATTCAACACTCTGCCAGCTTCACAACGTTCAATGATATTGATAATTTCAACTTCGTGTTAATCAATTTGAGTAATTTGAACGACTTGACAATGTATAGAATTCACGAGGATTGAATAAGAATTCTTAATGATGGATGGATCTGATTTAAATCTTTGTCAATATTGTTTGATAGTCCTGTTCAGCTTTACTGGACTCTGCCCTCTCGACTGAACGATTGATTCAAAACTTGTATTAGATTCAGCATAACTTGATTTCTTGTCACTTGCACAACTTGTCGTAGAATTGATTTGGTTCAAATCATGTTGCGATGTACGACTTGATATAGATTTAAATGACAATTTATGTTTCTTGCTCACACGATTCAATTTCTCATCAGTTGACATCTCATGTTTACGATTCTTACAATTTGTACTATAAGAACTATCAGCTGTAAGCTGATATTCTTGGTTCTTAGGAGATGAAATCTTTTGACGACTTTTTGACAATTTCTCAGACTTCACATGCCTCAATCCATGAACTGATGTTAGGTCATTTGCAATATCTCGTTCTGTAGAATCAATCTTCACTTTACGCTCACGAGTCTGTTTAAGTTTGTTCTTATTTGATGCTGTATCGATGATAGCTTCAACAGATTACCAATTTCTTTTTGCATCAGGAATCAAAATTCTAACTGTAGTTAGGTTTTGTAATTTACAATCTTTAATTGGAACCGGTATCAAAGATTTCTGTTTTGATTTCACAATTTTGATATTTTGTGTCTCAGTTATGTTATTCGGCTGTGATGATGACTTAGTGTAATGAAGAGTTGTATGATGCTTCTTGTTACACTTCTTGCATTTCTTTTCATTTCTGCAACTTACAGCTTTATGTCCTGGACGCAAACAATTTCTGCAAAACCTCAGCTTTGTCACAACAGCATATCTTCCTCTTGAAGTCTTACTCAAATATGAATCACATGTATAAAGTTGATGAGATTCCAAACAGACATTACACTTTGTTGTCTTTTTACAATTAACTGCTGGTAAATTCATCTTTTGTAGTTCTGCAGTTTTCAACTCAGTCATTTCACACGATGATCTCATAGATGACAACATTGATGAAAAACTTTTAGTATCAGATTCTTTACAACAATTTGATTTTATTGAATCACTTGACAACTGTGACCCATTCTCACTCATACTTGATGTTTCACTTGACGATGTCTAGTCCAGTAAAGCTGAACAGGACTATCAAACAATATTGACAAAGATTTAAATCAGATCCATCCATCATTAAGAATTCTTATTCAATCCTCGTGAATTCTATACATTGTCAAGTCGTTCAAATTACTCAAATTGATTAACACGAAGTTGAAATTATCAATATCATTGAACGTTGTGAAGCTGGCAGAGTGTTGAATCAAATCAACATCTTTTTTAGAATGATTATTCTTGATCAAAGTAATCATTGATTCTTTGAAATTATTGAAAAAAAGAGTTGAAATTGTGATTGTTGAGAGATTGTTCTCTAAATAAATTGTCATTGAAATACAGTCCACTTTTAAGTTATTGTTATTGCATTTTTCAATTGTCTATGCTGAACTTCAGATTGATTATCATTTCAGGGAATCATTTATTAAATTAAATTATTTTTTAAAATAATTTTGTGGAAGAAAGTTCCGTGGAATAAGTTCCGCAGAATAAAGTTCCGCGGAAGAAAGTTCCGCGGAAGAAAGTTCCGCGGAATAAAGTTCCGCGGAATAAAGTTCCGCAGAATAAAGTTTTAAAATAATTATACTGGAATAATTCCGCGGAACAAAATTCCGCGGAATAAAGTTCCGCGGAACAAAATTCCGCGGAATCAATTTTTAAAATAATTATACTGGAATAATTCCGCGGAACAAAATTCCGCGGAATAAAGTTCCGCGGAACGAAATTCCGCGGAATTTTCTTCCGCGGAATTATTCCGCGGAATAATTCTGTCGGTCCCATGCACCGAACCCCATATAAACTATACATTTTTGAAAAGTAGAAACTAGTATCTTTCTAAAACTGTAAAAAACTCACCGTAAAACTACATTTCCGAAGTTTGCGGCACGTTTTATGCTAAATTTTATGTGTTTTTTACACATTACCTCAACCAGTGGGTCAAAATCATGAAAAAACATTTTACGTGGGAGCTTAAAATAAAGGTCTTATTATGATAGATTTTATGCCAAAAACTTAATTTAAGTTGATTAAATCTTTATATGGAAATTTAATTTTGAAATTATATCAAAAAATTACATTTTTTTAGATTTTCAACTTTGGGACCCCTATAGACCCCCTTTAAGTCAACCAAAAAATCTGAAATTTCTAGGGTTCGGAAATTTTGTATGCGCCGATATGCGCCGATAAATTAGTCGCCGAATTATACGCATATCGGCGCATAATTATGCGCATAACTTTTTCAAGGAAATTCCAAAATCGAAATAGTTTTTACTCGTACTTAGTCATATCTCATCAGATTGAGCTGAAATTGAGCACGTATGTTCTTTGTTTGAATATAGAACTTGTTGGAATGAATTTATCACTTTAGTAATAGGGTGTTTCCTTGAAAATGAGCCCCTTTACTCGGTCTTTTTGATTTCTCAATAACTTTTTACTAGATTAAGCTATCGATATGAACTAAAAACCATTTGGAGAAAATTACAGGTAGATAATTCTGTGAAAGTCTAATTTTCCGAAAGTCTCTGGAAGTTTACTTCACAAGCCATGGAATTAAGCCCAAAAAAATTTATGTAAAATTTTTAATTTCTGTTTCTGAAAGATTTCTCTATGGAACTATTCAAACTAAATAAATTTTCTAAAATTGATCTTCGCCTAGTTTATATGAATGAAAACAGAAAAAATTGAAAAAAATCCAAAATTCTTAATAACAAAGCATTAATTAGTAATGAATTCAGTTTCTAATAATTAATCCAATTAGTGCATATTTAATCTTACATTAACTAATTGATAATATGGAATAACCAGAATTTCACTTCATCTGAAAATAGATATTATGTGCTAGAATGCTATCAGGCTATGATTATTGCATTAAAGTCCCTTGGTGCTTATTATGGAGCATAAAAATTTGTTTTTAGAGACTCTTTCCTATTGTCATTTATTTTCCATTGAAAACTATTTTTTTCTTTACATTTTTAGCGTTTTTTTTTTAATTTTTGGAAGGCAAATAACAAGTTTTGAAAATGTTTTTATACTAAATGAAGACACGTTAATAATTAAAAGCTATAAAATCTATGATAAGTGTGTCCACAACTAAATTTTAACATTTAAAATTTTGTATGGGAAAAAAATTGTATGCGAATATTATGCGCATAATTATGCGCATAACTTTCCTTGTTATGCGCCGATCGGCGCATATCGGCGCATAACTTCCGAACCCTAGAAATTTCACACAGTTATTGGATTTTGCATCTTATTTAAGAAAAAATCAACCCCAATATCCAATTCCAGATTTTTCAAATTTCAAAGTGTAATGTCGCTTTTTTTTCTCATTTTAAATCATAGTGCACTGCCACAAATTTTCTTTCAGCCTGTACATCGAGGTAATTCTATCATTGCTGCACAAATTATTCCTCATGTCAAATTCTCTGATTGCTTTCAAATTTTCAATAAAATTTTGCCAATTTTATTTTTATGGAATCAAAAATTTATGGGGTGTTTTGGGAATTTCTTTTTGAAAACCCCTAGCAAATTGGAGAAAATTTCTGTCAAGAGGGACACCCAAAATGCACCCCTGGATCACACGATCATCAAATTGAGAATTTACTCAAGTTTTTTTTGGATGTGAAACGAAATATCAAAGAGAGAAATACATTTAAATAATATCATGTATTCAAATTTATTTTATTGACTTTTATCTCTCTCTCTCAAATGAAACACGACGTAAAACAGCTAAAAAATGTAGCTGGCATGAAGCAGATAAATCTAGTTTCATGTCTTTGAAAGTCAAAAAAATATTTTAAATACAAAGTCCATGCTCATTCTAATGAGTATACAGAGCATACAATTTCCAGTATATAGGTTAATTTTCGATGAATCTAACATCACAATAATGAAACTATGGCAATCAGGTGCAGAAGCGTAACAAGCAATAACCCCTGAGACAGGAGGACGTTTTGGAATTTTAAACCCTAGCCTACGCCACTGATCAGGTGTCTATATATCTTGGTCTTCATACAGTGACGTCTTCATTCAGAGGGGTGGATGGGTTGATTTCTAGCCACCTCCTCCCTCCAACCATAATTCTGGTTACACAACTATCTTCATATATTACCAAAAGCAGTAACTGTTGCCGTTGAAGGATACAAAGTCAGTAAATGCTGCATTTCTAGATTATTCTTATAAAAAATAACCTTGAAAATCTAAAAAAAGAACAAATTTGAGCAAATAAGAGAGAATGCAAAAAAAATTATATTTTTTTCTCTATGTTGCTTCCAAAAATTTCAGTTTATCTTCAGCTTTTGACTTGACTGTGCGAAATACATTTTTCTTTCTTATTCAGTTAAGACATTAATAAAGATTTTTGTGTTGTGTTTGTGTGTGCAAAAAAATTTATTGAGTAACAATATAAATTTAAAACAAAAATCAAACTAAAGTTAAATTTTAAATAAACCTGTAAACTGTGAAATAAAATATTATACTCATATTAAGTGATTAGTCATCAAAAGCTACATTATATAGTATGGCTAAATTTACCAAGTGAAAACGTATTTGAAATGACAATATAAGAAGAAGCTCTGAATAGCAACAACTAGAATTGAGTGACTAATACATGGACAGAGCAAGCGACATTCGGTTATGTGAAAAATATCTGCGATAATTTTATTTCTAAAAAACCGATTTTTATAATTTCTACCCAAAGTGAGTATTAAGATTATGTCAAATTATTAAATTTTATTTCATAATATGAGTAGGGTGACCAGGGATTTTTTTTTTGAAAAAATACAGGATATTTCAAATAACGGATCCATGGTTGGCAAACGGATCTTATTTTTAGAACATCACTATGGGAAAAAATTGAAAAAAAGCAGCCATCCACATTTTTTTTGGGAATGTTTCAAATATCCATTCCAAAGTGATTTATTCCTGTAGAGAACATAAAAGTCTACTTTTCATGCCTATTTTGACTTCTCAAACATTTTTTAGGTTCCTATATGACTTTTAATTCCTTTTTGCTCCAAATTCTGTTGAAATGTTACTAAAATTTCCAAAATCACGTTTTTACCAATGCTGGTTGTCGACTTGGTCCTTTTTTGAGACTACCTAAACAGTCATAACTTTTTATTACAGCAATATTTCTTATTCCTGTTTTCTGTGTTTCATAGCTGATGTTACTACCTTTATAAAAATGTGTAATACTAGGATACATCGTAGTCCTTGCAGCCATGGTAGTGCCTTGAATGTGACCGACGCAAGCCATTCTCAAGCAAAATTAGCAAAAATCAAAATTTTTCAGTGTAATCTAGCTAAAATAAATGCATTTTGCCTAAAACGTGCAGAAATATTATACATTAATCAAAAAAAGTCTTTAAAATAATTTAATTTGTGAGATTTGTTGACCAAATACCCTAATAGACAAAGAGCACGATAATTTTTTGTCTGAGCGTACTCACGTGAGCATGCTCTCGCATACAAAAGTTGATGCCACTACTTTACGCTAAAAAGTGCACTCACCTGAGCATGCTCACGTGAATATACTCTGAGCACGTTCAAATTGATACATAAAATACGGATGCGCATTTTAAAATGAACACACTCTGAGCACACTCTAGAGCACACTTACTGAGGTGTGCTCACTGAGCATGTTCAAATAAAATAAAAATTTAAAAAATTAATTAAGTTAACTAATTTTTTTTGAGTTGACCGGAATTTTTTGAATATTTTTTAATAGTTGTATTAGTTAGAACTAATTTTTATTTAATTGAAATTTTGATACTTAGAAATTTTTTCCGTCACCCATCTTTGTTTGAATTGTTTCTTGCGTTGCTTAACTTTCGAGATCTTGCATTTTTCCTTGAAGTTACCATCTGTAAATATATAATAATATAAATATGGCAAAAGACATATTTAAATTATTACATTTTTAAACATGCTAATTTCAAGGAATAGCGATTCATTAGTTAGCTTAATTAACTTTTTTCATTCAAAATATCTGAGTATGCTCAGTATATGCTCAAGAGCATGCTCAGTGAGTACACTCAGATGAGCATGTTCGAATTTAATCTATGATATTTTATTGTTGTGCTCAGTATGTGCTCAAGAGCATGCTCAAGAGCATGCTCAAGAATGTACTCAGATGAGCATACTCTTTTGAAAATGTCGCGCTTCTTAAGTATACTCACAGTGTGCTCATGAGCATGCTCAATAAGCATGCTCAAGAGAGTACATTAAGAAAAATTTATGAATTACGTTGTTATGCTCAGAATGTGCTCAAGAGTATGCTTAATGAGTATGTTCAGTTGAGCACATCAAGTTCTTGTACTCATTCTGTACTCACGAGAGCATGCTCAAGTGAGCACATAAATGTTTATAAATGAGCATACTCTCTAATGTGCTCAATTTTGTGAGCACGTTCAATATCTACTAGGGATAGAGACTACTAGGGTACTTCCTAGGAGGCTACCAAGAGACTGTCTATTAGTAGCAAAAAGTTTCGTAAATACTAATTTTAAGTTTTAATGGTCATAATTATCATAACTAAACACAAAAAACCTTAATATAATGTATAAATATGCTTTTAAGTAGGATATTAAGAAATGAGGTTTTTGAGATTTTTACTAGTTTGGGGTCGGTCACAAACAAGGGCCGCATTCATGACCAAGATCAAACTCAAATATCAAGTATTATATATCATTAGAAAGGTACTAATCCAGGCTATAATAATCAGAATATAATATTAAAAAATATTACATCCTCAAAAAGTTACAACAGTTTGAGTGAGGTGAAAAAGGGTCAAGTCGTCAGAGAGAACATATACCCCGTATCTCGGTAGATTTTGAACTTTTTGGAAAAATTTCTTCACAGTTTGTCTTCAAACAGCATAAATCATTGAAAAATATCAAAAACCATAATTATTTTTATATTTCTCATTTTTTTTCTAAAAAAAGTTAGTTTTTTGTTAAATATAGATCGACTCACTAAAATCGCCTAAACTTTTTTTCGTACTTAGCTATGTCCAATGTTTATACAGTTTTAAAAAGCACAAGTCAAGTGCTATATGCTAATATTTATCATTTTTATAATCCCGACCATCTAAGGTAGTAACGGCATGTCCAAAGGTATTTTTCCAATGATTTTCAGGCATATCCTACCACACCGGTACCAAGAGTGAAAAGTTATAAACTTTGTGGTATGTCAAAATAAAGCTCTTATATTATACTATTAGGAACTGAAACCTGTTTTTCAATATCTTTAACCATCGCTGAGATTTCTCAGTTCAAGTATTGCATGAAAAAATCATATTTTTCAACCTTTTTCAACTGCAAATAGCCCTAGAATCACGGAAGCAGAACCAAATGACCTGAAATTTGGCATACAAGTCTACTTTTATGTTCTCTACAAGAATAAATCACTTGGAATGGATATTTTAAACATTCCCAAAAAAAAGTGGATGGCCGCTTTGTTTCAATTTTTTCCCATAGTGGAATAGTTACGTTTAGTACTGTTTTTAGTAGTCCTTATTTTGTTAAACATAAGCCGTTACAAAATTTTTGTAAACAAAAAATATTTTGGCTCTTTTTTCATATAAATCATTGTTTTTTTATATTTTTTTTAAATAATAATATTTTATTTCTGTATATTAAGTATGTACAAAAAAAATTTAAAATACATGTTCTTGAGGTTGGTTTTTAAGGAACCAGACTTGAAGTCTTTTCGTCACTTAGTTTTGGTTTTAGATTTGAACTGTTTTTACTTTATTCAGAATTTTGAGCTGCAAGACGAATGTTGAAATTCGCTTGCAATTTTCTGACGTACTCCTCGATGGTGGGTACTTTTGCTTCTGTATGTAGATCTTTGATCTTTTCATATCTTGATTTGTTGAGAACGATTCTCAGGAATTTGTTTTGCAAAACTTGAAGTTTTTGAAGATGAGTTTTTGCCATGCTTTCAAAAGCTGGACAACCGTACGTGAAGATCGGTCTGATGACTAGCTTGTAGATGAGAAGTTTGTTACGAACGTCGAGTTGTGAACTTCTGCTGACTAGCGGATACAGCAATCTGAGTGCAGTGTGAGCTCTGTCACTCACGTACTCCACATGCTGCTTTAGAGTCACTCTCTTGTCGATGACCATTCCCAAATATTTTGCTTCGTTTTCCCATTTGATGTTGTTTCTTGGAAGTTGCCTGGAGTATCTGTTTGTGATGAATAAGGCTTGAGTCTTCTGTTTGTTCAGATTTATCTTCCATTTGTCCATGTATTGTTGGACTCTTCTTCCTGTGTGTTGAAGGTGTGTCACTACATCTGCTGAATTTTCTGAAGAATGATACAACGCTGTATCATCTGCGAAGAGCGCGATGTTTTCCGTTGTCTCTCGTACAATATCTTGTGTGAAGATGTTGTAGAGAGTTGGTGACAACACTGCTCCTTGTGGGACGCCGAATTTGATTTTCTTGGTTTCTGACAACTGATCTTTTATAAAAACTGAAAAAGATCTTTCACTGAGAAAAGAACTAACAGTTTTTATGAGAGGCAGCGGAAACCTGAGCTTGAGCATTTTATACAACAGTCCGTTGTGCCAGACTCTGTCAAATGCTTTTTCTACATCTAGGAAGATCATTCCTGTTGATTTCTTCATTTTGATGTTTTCTTTTGCTGTTTTGATGACTTTGATGAGTTGGTGAGATGTTGATCTTCCTGTGCGGAAGCCACATTGCTGATTAGGGATGATGTTGTTGTCTTCTATATGTTCATTGATTCTGTTCAGCAACACTCTCTCCAATATTTTGCTTGTCGAGCTTAGCAGACTTATTGGTCTGTAGCTGCTTACTTCGTTTGCTGGTTTTCCCGGTTTTGGGATTGGAATTACTTTTGCGTGCTTCCAAATCTTTGGGAAGTGATTGAGTTTAAGACAGGAGTTGATGATGAACTTCAGGTATTCGAAACCTTTAGGTGGAAAGTTTTTGATGAGTATGTTGTTGACGTCATCTGGACCAGGAGCTTTTGGATTCTTCAGATTTCTCACGATGCTCAGGATTTCGTTAACGTCTGTTAATTCTGGACTGTCTTCATTGTTCTGTTCTAATGCTTCCTTGACTGTGTTGTTTACTTCTTGGGTATGCTCTGGGTCGTTTTGTTCAAGTTGATTTTCGTGTGTTGAACGAAAATACTAGCTGAGGACGCTGGCTTTTTCCTTGTTTGTGATGAACGTTTTTTCAGAGTTTGTCAATGGTGGCATTGATTTTGTTCCTTTTTTGCAGTGTTTTGCGATGCGCCAGATAGTTTGGTTCGATGGTTCCAGTTTTTGTTTTTGAGTTCTTTTATGTTTTCATTGATGATCTTCTGCAGGATATTCAATTCAGATTTAATTTGATTATCTCTGCTTCGTTGCCATCTATGTCGAAGACTTCTTTTTGTTTTGATTAAATCTTTGATTTCTGGTGTGAGTCTCGTCGATTTGAAGTTGATCTTTTTCTTTTTCACACTTAGTTTTCTTGCCTGCATAATGAGATTTGAGAGAATGCTTATGTGATTCTCAATCTCTTCTGCTGTGCTGCAGTAGTTTTCACAGATGTTGTCTTCGATGCGACGAGCGATGTATGATTTGAATTTTTTCCAGTTTGCGTTTCTGTAGTCTTATCTGTAGACTGTATTTTCAGTTCTGTCGATTTTTGAGGTTTTGATTTGGAAGTAGACAGCACAGTGGTCACTCATTGCTTCTGTGCATCTTAGTTCTGTCGTTTCGAGGTTGGAATTTGAGAGCATGAGGTCGATTGTTGATTCTGACTTTTTTTGGATCTTCGGGGAAATACGTTGGCGAGTCTGGGGAGTAGATCATGAACTCCCCAGACATGTCTTGCAGTATTGTTCCTGCTTTGTTTGCCACGTTGCAGTTCCATTCTCGATGTTTTGCATTGAAGTCTCCACAGATGTAGTAGTTTCCTCTTATGTTTGTTATTTTGTTGATGTCGTCTCTTAAGTGTTGATCTATTTCACTTCCTTTGCTTCCTCCTGGGAGGTAGACGGAGAGGATGTGAAAGCTGGACGTTTCGTCGATGAAAACTTTGATTCCGATGCATTCTATTAATTTTGTGTTGTAGCTTGGTTGAAGCTCGTGTTTTAAGTTTCTTTTGACAATGATCGCAACACCACCTTTCGGTCTGTTTATGCGATCAAATCGATGAATTACGTAGTCAGGAAGACTTTTGAATTTGGCTTCAGGAACGTTTCTGAGATGCATGCGACGTCGATATTTTGTGTGCTTAGGTAGTCGAGGAATGCTAACATCTTGTCAGTTAGTCCGTTGGCATTCCAGTAGAGCACGTTGATTCTTCTATAAATCTTTGTAATTTTTGTGAAAGCTAACAAAGCTTAATCATAAGATTGCTATAGTTTCTTCTATTTAAATTGTATCTGTACTTTCTATACTAAGCAAGTTTGATACAATTTGACATTTTCTTCAAAAACTATTTTTTTTTTGCAAATTGACAAAAAAGTGTCTTGGTTAAATTTCAAAAATTGACAGAAAATAGTTTCATATGCTAATATTTTAAATGTGAAAACCAGAGTGTGGCAACCTCAAATTCGAACATGTTTGAAGAATTCGAAATTAACTTTGATGAAAAGATGTAGAAAGTCCTCGTGTTATACATCGAGGGAATTAAGCGCATTTTCCCGCACAGATCAGTAAATAAATCCATAATTCAGAATGTAAAAATAAGTACCCACTTAATTTATTTCCCCAAATGAATTGAAAACATAGCATAAATGCTTGAAATATATAGTTGTAGCTGAAAAAAATTCCGGAAGCTATTTCAAAACATTTGTATGGTTTTAGTACAAATTAAATCTGTCACTTATACTTCACAAGTAATGACAGCAACATTTGTATGGTTCTACATACATTTACATTTCGAGAAAATAAAATTTATGAAAAAATGTACTTTTTTGCTGTTTTATGACTCAAAAAAATTTAATTATGCATTAATAAATCATAAAATATCATAAAACATCAAAAAAGTGTAAAAAAGAATCAAAAAAGTGTAAAAAAAAGTTGCCCGCGGAGAGGATCGAACCCACGACTTGAAGGGTTTTTTAATATAAGTATTCTTTTTAAGCGTCACGTTAAACTTTGACTAATCCAAGGTCAGTGATTTTTTACACCAAAAACAGAAAAGTTAATTTAATTAAGTTTAGGTGAGGATTTTCAAAAAACTAAATACGTTGCGCACCCCTACGAAATAGCAGCTATTTAATGCAAAAAACCCGAAGTCTCTACGTGCTTCCCCTGCAAAGTTTTTGAGGCAGCGGGCCAGCCAGCGGGCCAGCGGGCCAGCGGGCCAGCCAGCCAGCCAAAGTGGACCTTTAAGCGCATTACTTTCAAGGAAAATGCGCTAAAAAATATTTGGTCTAGTTATAGCTTAATTACAAGTCATAATAGAACTAATACCTAGAACAATATGTTTTTCAACTATTGTAATACTC
Source organism: Chironomus tentans (assembly GCA_963573255.1). Taxonomy (NCBI): domain Eukaryota; kingdom Metazoa; phylum Arthropoda; class Insecta; order Diptera; family Chironomidae; genus Chironomus; species Chironomus tentans. Next base: position 8,631,787 of record OY754305.1, read on the forward strand.
AATAATGCAGTTTTGAGTGTTAAAGTTGGAAAATTTTGTGAAATTTTATATATTCTCATTTTTTGTAAACAAACAAAATGTAAACAAAAACAAAATTTTCTTAAGATAACTAATTCAATTTCTATGTAAAATATTTGTTAATTTATGCTGTTTGTGCATTCATTAGACAAAGAAAACCGTTTATTATTTGCTAAATTGTCTAAGTTTAGCTAAATCAACAAATTTTTATAATTTGTAACGTATAAAAAATATTTGAAGCAATTTGAAAATTTTGTCTAACTGACAATTTTGAGCTTGCCACACTCTGGTGAAAACATTGATAATGAAAAAGAAGATGCAATAAATGGCACATTTTATATTTTAGTTAAGATTTGAGTTAAAATAGCACAAAAAACAAATTTTAAAATAACGAATTGTTCGTATTCAAATTATCCCACAAAAAATACAAAAAATTCAAATTTAAATTTTTTCACAATTTAACTGACTTTTCGTCTGTTTGCCGACCATGGTAACGGACAAAATGAAAATCATCAAGTGAGCTGAAATTTGGTATGTAGGTTTCTTAGATTTCGAGGGGCTAAAAGCTACGTCAATCTCATTTTTTCTCTAATTTTAATATTTTTGACTAAATAAGCTGAAGCATTACGATCTTTTGTAAGTCTTGTTAGTAACATAATACTCTGCTATGAATGAAAAAACTTGAAACGGTGTGAATACACCCATGAAGCGTGATCGCTTCATTACTAGTTTAACTATTATTTACGTTTTTAGCAGAAATTTGTTTGTTTTTGTGAATTTTGTCACATATTCTTACTATTTCTAGTAAAAAAGTACGGAAAAGATAAAAAACTTTGGATGGGACTTGATCCCATTACTTCAAATTTCGTGACCAAAACATCGTTTATTCATTTGAAATTTTCAAAATTTCCGAAATACAGAACAATTTTAAATAAATACATGACAACGGACATTTCGCGAAAATACAGGAATGTCCGTTGAAAAAGCACGCAGATGGTCACCCTATTAATATAAATAAGAGACAGGTTGAGAGAGCGACGAGAAATATACTTGAAAAAATAAAGACACTTCTAATTATATATTTTTAAATCATGACTAATATTAGGTAAGCTGACTGATCAAATCTGATCTTTGACATACATCAAAAACAATGAATCCATCACAAGGTAATAATCAACAATCATCAGATCCGAATATCATTAACTATTCAAAAAAAGAATGCAAAAATCTGCAATTGGAAGTCAAAGAAAAATATAAAACTGTGAAATTCGTTCTGGACCACGACTTAACTTTTGATGACGTGATAAATGTTATTAGAAACTTGGATAAAGATGAATATAAAAATTTATTCATTTTTACCATTAAATTCATATCCAAAGAAAAATTTAAGGAAGGAGTGGATAATAATAATAATAATCTTAATAATCTAAAAGAAGCATTGCTTACATTCTGTAGTTCGCGGCCTAATTTAGTTTGCATAAACGCAACGGACAAAAGCGTCGAAAAAATATTCTATAGAAATGAGAATGAATCGGAGTTTAACGAAATTAACTCAGAACAAGTCAGTGAAGATTCTGAGGATTTTTCAACATTTTTTTGTTCTTATAGAAATGATAAAAAAATTCGTGAAGATATACTTAGAAAGTGTCCAGAAGTTAAGGGATCAACTTTAATTTTGAAATTTTTAAGATATATATTACCAAATGGCGATATCTTCAAAGAAATCATCCCAAAATGTGTCGAAAAAGGAAAAAGAGAGCATTTTTTGGCTAGTATTGATGCTGCATTTGAAGGAAGCATACATACAGTGGACAAGTCTATACAAAAAGATTACCTATGCTCCCTGATCCCGGAAAATATTCCATCAACCGGCTCATACTCCTTAATTCAAAAAGCAATCGAGAGTTCGAATCATGACATTATTGATTATTTGATAAAGCATTGTTATCACTTGATACAAAATCTTCCCTTTGATCATCAAGTTGTGGTTTCAACTACTACATTAAAATTAAAACAATATGAAAATTTGTGTAATTTGATAAAGATTTGCGATTTTCCGTTTCCGGAAAAGTTCGAACCTAAAATAGAATATTCAGCAGAACTCACAGAAATCATTAATGAACGAAAGCAATTTCACGAATCTGTTACAGCTGAAAATTTTGATGCTTCCAAAATTGCTAAATTCCGCGATAAAAACAAATCATTAAAACTGATATATGATCATCATAATGTATCAACATTAAAACTGGTACTGGACTTAAAAAGATATGAAGCTCTCTTTTATTTACAAAGTAATGGTTTTAAGGCGATCGAATTTGATGATTGGTATGATGTATTAAAAAACAAGACAGACCAGGATGATGCATATAAGATAGCAAAAATTCAAAGAGAGGAAAATTTAAAAAATTCAATTAACAATCCGGATAATATGATAAACAGTCTATGTAACAAATCGACGATTCATAATATAAATATTGGTGAAGAGGAGAAAAGTACGTATCATGGCAAAATAAGAGAATGGTATCGTGGAATATCAGAATTGGAAATTGGAAAACAATTATTGCTTAATGCATCCTTATGTGGAAAATTAAGAATACTTTTTGATTTTGATAATAAATCGGTAAGTTTTTATCTATAACTATAAGTGTAAATAATGGATGACCCACCCAGGGGATGGTTTCCAGAGCTACTCAAAGTGACTTACTCAAACCTATCTATCTCGGGTAGTTATAATATAGGGTACTCCATCTATCCATTTTCTAGGATATCCACATAATCTACCCTAGGTAGGAAGAGCACCAGCCCTAGAAACTGACCCCAACGTAATGCTCAAAGGGAGTGATGTCCAAATTTTTCTGATTCACGGCATACTTTGACTATAGACAAAGTAAATTTGGTCAAAATTATATTGAATTAAAATAAATTCTTTAGTTGAGCTTTTTCAAAGTTTGGTAACCCCATGAGAATAGCTTAGGGTTATGGAATACCCTTAGGGGTATGGTCTAGGGGATAAACATACACCAAAAATCCTCTTTGGTAACCATTAAGCAAAAAAATTATTTTTTCTTTAAACTTACGTAAAAGTAATTGGTTTCTTCTAACAACCATCCTCTGTGCCCTCCCTCTGGCTAAGCCTATTATTGTCCTACCTTTCTAAATAACTAATGATAATTTTCATAATATTTTAAATAGGTGAACAATATTGCATTTCGGAAAAAAGTATCCATTGGTTTTACATCAAACAAAAATACAATATTCATAGGTGCTAAATATCAGTTATCAGATTCAAATCGAGAACAGGAAATTAAAGGAGTCATAGCTCACGAGTTGTGTCACTATGTCATGAAGTTGGTCTATGAGAATAATGAGGAGCCTTACTTCAAGCATGACAAGAAAAGGCAAAGAAAATTCAAGGAAATTGTCAAAGCTCTTGATAAATGGTCGGAAACTAAATCCAATGAAAATCCTGAAGACGATGAATGTGATGGAATCATATCTGGAGTTTATACATTATATAATGAAAAAGATTGGATTGCAGAGCTGATTGTGAGAATCCCTCAGATTTTAGCTCATTTTGACAATAATTCTGAAAAGATAAAAGATTTGGAAGTTTTGTATAAGAGACTTTTTCTATATTACGAGAGATTTGTGGTTCCAGACTTGATGGCTGCACTTGATTTGGAGAAGCGAGAAAAAATTAGAATGATAAACAAGAATTTTGGCATTTTACCTGGAATTTCATGTTTAAATTATGAATTTCAAACTCCAATTGATATTAATGCAATGTATTCGAATACTCTCGTTGCACTGACAAATGTCCCAATGTTTTTGTATTCAGAATTATACAAATCTGTTCAAGATGAGTACGGAAACTTAGCAGATGCCTTAAATATCTTTGTAAATTATGATAAACTCAACGATGATGAAATTTTGAAGAATTACTCAGATATAATTCAAACAACTAAAGAACGGAACATTTTTGTAGACTGCACAGGTCAAAATGGAATTGAGTTGACTAAAATTGGGTTCAGTGAGTCGAATAAGTTTATATTCATCTGTTCAAAAAATGAACAATTCGAAAAAGTAAGAAACAGTTTAGAACAGATTAATACAAATCCAACTTTATCACCAAAAGATTACGACTGGCATGAATTGTCTCAAAAAAGTCAAAAAGCTCTTCTCCAAACTGAAATCAATTTTCAAAATTCGAAACAAAAATTCTTCGATATTTTATGGAATAAAATAGCAAAACCATCTGATGAAGATAATGCGACAATTTGTGATGATTTCTCTGAAATTGCTGATGACGAGCTTTTGAATTTAATGCCTGATAAAAAGGAAATATCAATCCAGACAAACTTGGCCCATGAAACAAACGACGAAAATTTTCAAATAATTTTCCGAGACAGAAATTTCATCAAATCTAAATCTTCTGATGAAATTCCACAAAAAGATTTGATTCCAAATACCCAAAAAGATCCATTTGTGCTCATCTCAGATATTGCTGGAACTGGAAAGAGTTGGGCGATGAAAAAGATAACAAAAATGCTGCGCGAACAAACTCCAACAAAGTGGATCACCTACATCGATCTAAAGCAATTTGTAAAAGACTTCGAAGCTCAAAAGAGAAATGAATTAAATTTTCTAAATTTCATGATTGAAAAAGTTTTTGACTTCAAAAGAAGCTTCGAATCAAAAATGTTCAAAGAACTTTACAAAAATGGTCATGTCTGCATTCTTCTTGATGGATTTGACGAAATTTCACCGAACTATGCTGAAATTGTCAAGAAACTGATTGAATCATTCAAACAAAATGGCGGAAATCAAATTTTTATTGCAACTCGAGACTTTTTTGAAGTTGACTTGCAGAAGCATCTGAAATTGGATGTCTCATACAAGCTAGTTGACTTTAGAGACGAAGATGGAATTGATATTATAGTTAGGAACTGCGTATTGACTGACTTGAGATCAAATAAAACTGAAATCACAAACGATTTTGATAATCAAGTTAAAAAACATCCAAAATACAAAATCTACTTGGAAGCTGCCGAAAAATTGCATCAAAAAATCTCTAAATGGAATCTCAAATCCATCGGTCTACCACAGTTATATAAAATGATTGGTGATGTCCTGATTGAATTTCAAGACTCAATAGATGAACTTACAGAATTCACTTTATATGACAAATTCATCGATCATCTCTATAAAAGATGGTATTCAGAAAAAGGCAAGTTAAGAGAACAAAAACACATCGACAACCAAAAGGAAGGCATGAACTACCGAGAACTTCACGAGTTTTGTGCGATGAAAAGTTTGCTTCCTGAAAATTCATCCTTTTGTGATCTTGAGCTGGATAAAGATGATTGGAGTGACGAGGAAATTGTTGGCGGTGGAATATTAAATAAGAAAACTGAGGATGGAGACGAGTTTCTATTCCCACATGAGACATATCGTGAGTTCTTCGCTGCAAGCTTTATCATAAGAATCCTTAAAATGAAGCCAAAAAAGATCGACTTGGATGTTCTGAAATATTTGATTAAATTTTGCTTAAATAAAAAATATGGAGTCATTCAAATGTTTTTGAGGCAAGGATTCAAGAATATTAAAAGTTTACCCAACAACAAAATGATAATCGTCAGCACAAATGTGTCCAAATTGCTACAAATCAATATTTATCAGCACATCCAAAAAGAGAATAAAAATGTGAAAAATATTTTTGTCATCCAGGACGACCCTAATAGTAACAAGCTTTGTGAAGATTTCGAAGATGATTTTATACAAAACTCTAACTTAAAAGCAATGGTTAGGTCACAAAAAGACTTCAGAAAAGAATTAAAGAAATTGGAAGATAAAAATTCAGTTACAATCATCATAATCGTATCAAATGAAGAACGAGGTTTAGAACTAAGTGAAGTTCTGCAACAATTGAAGTTCGAACCATCAACAATGGAGATAAAATACAGTTGGAATGACTTGACTGATGAAAGTCAAAATTTATTGCTTCAAGATGACATAAACATCCATAATCATACAAATGTCACTCTTTGTGAGCTATTGACGGGCATGAATGTCCAAAATATAAAAGAGCCAACAGATATCTCGAAAGTGGCAAATGATGAAATTTTAAAGATAATAGCAAATAAGTCTCAGATAGAAATCAACAAGATTCTAAAATATGACATGGAACTCAAACGATTTCAATTGTTGTTCCAACCAAGAAGTTTCATAAAAAAGGCTAATATTTACAGAGATTCAGAAACAGAATTTCAAAACCCTCTTCAAGATGATCTGACAGAATATGAACCTCCCAATACTTCTGAATCCACAACATTATCAGAAAATCAACTATTATCAGATGTAGAAAACAAGCATTATGTATTGATATCTGATGTTGCTGGAACAGGAAAAAGCTACGCTGTGCAAGAAATTACGAATAATCTACGACAAAAGTATCCAAAAAAGTGGATCACATATGTTGATTTAAGTATTTCATTCACAGAATTTGTAAATCATTCACCTACACCCGAGTTCTCTACATTTTGCATTGAAAAACTTTTAAAAATTGACTCTCAGTATAATCTCAAGGATTGCTTCATAAATCGATATAAATCAGGTAACGTCACCTTTATTTTCGATGGATATGACGAAGTCGCACACAAAAATATCTTCAGTAACACAAATCAACAAAGTTTCTCTCAAATTATGTTAAATTCTATAAAGTCATTCAAGTACAATGGCGGAAATCAGTTGTGGATCGTGACAAAAGATCATCTTGAAGATGAATTCATAAAGGAACTTAAAATTGACACTGTGTATAAGATGGATGACTTTGGTAATGAAAATGGGACAAAATTGATAGCAAAGTACCAGATTATTAAGGAAATGAAAGCAAAAAATGATTCTGAGTTGGAAAAAAATTTCAAGGAGGCCATTCAAAGCTCTCAAGAACTTGAAAATCATCAGAAACTTGCACAAGAGCTCGTTCAAATAGTGTCAGCAAAATGTCAAGAATGTTTGTCAAAAAAATCTGAATTAACATGTTTGATATTTAACATGCTTGCATGGAATTTTAACAATCTATTAACGAAAAACTTTGAAATTTTTAAAATTTTAGTAGAAGAACATTATAAGATTTGGGTTAATTACAAAAGTACAGTATTTAAAGGTCCCGATATTGAAAGTCCAGGGCATCAAATGATATTTTTCAAAATTCATCAATTTTATGCAATTAAAATTATGTTTCCTGAATTACTCGAGTCGTTGTTTCCTGATTATGATGTTAGTCGATGGTCGGATGAAAAACTTATTCTTGGTGGCCTTTTGAGCAAAAAAGATGGACAATTTTATTTTCTAAATAAGCAATTTTGCGCCTTTTTTGTCGCTGACTTTCTCGAAAAGAATTGCTTTTATTCTGGTCTTAAAAGAAATCTTGTTAACATGCCTATAAAAAATTTAGGAAAATTTAGTACCACTCCCGATGAACATACAATTGAACTATTTTTACAAGTTCTTACAAACCATGAATTCAAACCCATTCAAATTTTCTTAGATGATATCATCGACTTTGAAATCTTAACAAAGATACGTTACCATCAAAAATTCATTGATAGATTCGAGAAAATGGACAATTTTTCGGAATTTCTCACAAATGATCTTGAAAATCTTGATTATCTTGCAGATTTTGTCAGCAGTATCGTTAAGCTTCAAGAACTAAAAAAATACTAAAAGGTTCCTTAAATTTCAAGACTTTTTGTTGGAATTCTTAAAAATTGATGATTTAAATGATTTGGTAGTCGAGAAAAAAATATTCAAAATGTTGTTAAATCCGAATTTAATGTTCAATTGCTTGAAGATTTTACAACTAAAGTTGAGCAAAATATTCGTCATTAAATTTTGAATTGAAAATTTCTAAATCCATCTTCCAACCAGATCCTTTATCTATCTTTATCTTTATATTGTAATCTGTTTAAATTTATATCTAATCTGTTTAACCTATCATACCAGTTATGACTGGTAGTAGTCCCCCAATTTAATTCTTAAGTAGACCATATGTGCATAGTTTCTCGCTATTTGGTCGTTCTTATACTAACCAAGGATATATAATAGAGTAAAACTACGTCTAACCAAGAGCTGTCATGGATAACAAACAATCTGTACGATCTGTGCAGTATGGAAGTATGTTACACTTCTTAGTTACCAGGACATTCCCTTCAAAAATCCTAACTACACCCCACTCCAAAATATAGCGAGTAACCGGTTTCTGTACTCCTTCCATCCTTGACTTACTTTATTAAAATACATAAATATTCAATAATATTATCAATAATATAATTCCATTTTAATAAAAAACACAAATTTATTCTGCAAAATTGTTCTTTTATTTCATTTCATCAAAAAATTTCAATCAATAAAAGATTTTCTTCAATTTTCCTGAGAACTAGACGACAACTTTGGCTGTGCTGGCATTCTATTTATGTACTCATTTTGTCTCTGAATTTCATTAATTTTTGAGTGACATTCTTGCTTAAGTTGCAAATGTTCTCTCAAATCTTTGATGTGTTCTTGAGCAGCTTCCTCAGCCTTGACACAATTGACACCACATTTTGCTGTGAATTCAGTTGACAATCGACTGATGACATTGACTCCATCATAGACTGATATTTGAGTGCATGGATTGCCCATGAAGACACCGACCTTCAATTTACTCAAAGAATTTACCAAATGTCCACCAATCATGCGGATTTTGTTGTTGTAGAAGTAAACTTCCTCCAATTCTGGTGTGTAGAAGAAAAGACCGGATGGAACGACTTCGATGAGATTACGGCTAGCTGAGAATCTACGCAAGGCTTTCATGTCACGGAACATTGTTGATTCCAAGTATTTAATGTGATTGTTACGGAGTGAGAGCCACTTGAGGCTTGTAAGACCTCTGAATGCCCATGCTGGAACTGTTCTCAACATATTATTCTCCAAATGAAGATATTCCAATGGTCCTTCATACTTCAATGTACGGTTAAGGAACATCAAGCCTGAACCTTCAACACGAATAGCTTTAAGTCCATTGAATGGTGTTGAGATGTTGTATGGAAGGAATCTTGTCCTTTGGCCAAGGATATATACAGCTTCGACATCCTTGTCAGTCTTTCCTGTCATATGATCACCAGTGGCATTTAAGACGTAGTCGTAGTGATGACGAGTAACAAGATTGCGAGCAATACACGTGTACATTTCACCCCAATAGTGACGAATCATACCAAAGTCACATTGAAGGGTGATTCCGTGGTCGTAGACTCCACCTAGAACTGAAACTCCTTTCCAGGCTTCCGACTTGAATTGATGGGTGCCATCAGCGACTGCTGAGGCGATTAAGAGGGCGGAGATGATTAAGAATCTGGGATAGTAAGATAAAATGTTGAATTTTTTATTATTTTTGCAAGAATTTTTACAATTTTATGGATTTATCCTTTGAATTTTGACTCAAAATTTCATCAGTATGTTCAGAGGTAGGTTGCTAGGGTATACCACTAAGATAACCCCTGGGTCGGTGTTTATCCTATGGTATACCAGAGACTGGTTTCTCAGGTATAATCTAGGATATTTACCTTAGGGCTATCACAGGCTACACCTTAGAGTTTGTCTAAGAAACTAGCCTCAAACTATAAGACAGTATAATGCTCAACTCACCTCATTTAAATTAGTCTTGATCTTATGTCCGCTACAACTGAGTGATGACAAGATTATGACTAACAAAGCTGGAATTGTGAGGATTATTTATACTCAAATTAATTTCCCTTTCTACTCATCGACATTTTAATCAGCTCAGAAAATAACAAGTTTGTTGCATCGACTTTGATCAGCTGATTTGATTTTTTTTTCATGATCAATAAACTTATTAAGTATCTCGTTCTAATTAGCAAGGTTCATGAATTATTATTAAATTTCAAAGGAGCAAAATGTGTAAAATCTGCAATTTCGACAGCGGATGTGATTAATGAAACAAATTACTATTTTTCATAATCATAGTGCACTTTTTTCCAGTTCTTTATTACCTAAATACCTAAATCTTCTAAAAAGGTTGATTTCTTATTTTCAGTAAGGTATCCATTTGATCATCTCGTTACTTGGGGCATGATTTATGACTACTGACCAGCGCGCAGGCTAATGCGGTATCCAGTGTACAAATCAATGGAAATTTGCATACTCCTTGAATTGACTTAAAAGTAGACATGTCATCAATACCTTTATATCCTTAAATTCCAATTTGAAGAACTAGAATGAAAAATCTCTTATCAGCTTCCGATTGACATCCTATTTGAAACAAAGAGTTGAAGGCAAATCCTGTTTTGATAATGACCGATGTAAAAATTTGTCCTATTTTTCCAGGAAAAAAATTGATTACAATACTAAATTCAAATCTTATGTTCAATTACACTTTGTATCAATAAACATGCTTTAATTAGCATTATCATCTTTAATTGAGTTTGAAAACAACATTCGCAAGCAAATATTTCCATCACCAGCAATATTGATAGCAAACAAAGAAGATTTGCTGACTGATCTTAATGAGTTCATTATAATCATTGTATGACTCTCTGTAATTGATTAATAAAATCATGGAGATGGAAATTTCTGAAATGCTATAAAAAATTGATGCTCCCTCTCATCTCTAGTTCATTTGGTTCCTTCATCATCACTGAAGCTCATCATCTTAGCTGAAAGCAAAAAAGTGAACTAGCTGGAGTGAAAAATGAAGTAAGTAAAGTATTTTTGATAGGAACTTTAAATATTTTTTTGAGGATCATGTTTCTGAAATTTTCAGAATTCTGAGATTCTCAGAAATCTGAGATTCTCAGAAGTCTGAGATTCTCAGAATTGTCAAAAGTGAGAATTCTCAAATATCTCAGAACCCTTAAAAATTCTCAAATTCCCACAAAAACTCACCAAATTTCCATTTTCCAGATTTTTCATCGCCCTTCTCGCTCTTGCGACCATCGCCATCTCATCAGCTGACAAAGGCTTTGTCCTCCGTTCAATAAATACTTACAAGTCATACGATTTCGGTCGTCAATATACAGCTATTGTGTACAGATGCATGATTCCACGTGAAACATTCTTTGTTGAAGGAATTAACGCCACATACTCTGATGGCAAAGGACCTGATGATGTTGAGGTTCTTCACATTGCCCACCAACAAGTATCACGTCTTCCAAGGAAAGTTTTTGATTGGTATAAAAATATCAATCATATTCACATCGTTGGATCTGGTTTGGAGACACTTGAAGGTGAGCAATTGGACGCTCGCATCCGCTACCTCCATTTGGATGAGAATGTCATCAAGGTTGTCCCAAGAAACTTCTTTGAACACTCACAAGAATTGATGTTGTTGTCAATGGAAAAAAATAGAATTGAAACTTTAGATACTGACTTGTTTGTGTCAGTTCCAAAACTCCGTTGGGTTTCATTCGCTGGCAACAGAATCCGTACATTACCAGGAACAATCTTCCGTGTCAACACAGTCATTGAGTGCCTGTCATTCGAGAACAATGGACTTGTTAATATCGGAAGTGAATTGGTCGGAGGGCTTGAAAAGCTTAAGGGAGTCAGTTTCGATGGAAATGTCTGCATCAACTCAGCATACTCAAAGGAATCAAACGTTCGTGACTTGTTGACACAAGAATTCACAGCAAACTGCGGTGGACGTTGTGGACATTCAGCAATTGAATCACAAAACTCAATCAGCAGTCTCGAAGACAGAATTGATGAATTGGATATGGAAGCACCAAAGTGTAGTGCTGGATTCAAAAAACCATGGAAAAATGCTCAACATGACTCATCAGAATCTGATTCCGATGAACATGATGAAGATCATCACCATCCAAGTGGAAAACCATGTCCACATGCTCAATTCAAACCAATGACAAGCAGTCAGTAGGAAGATTATTGAGGAAATTCTTGAATTTTATGAAATAAAAGTTTTTTTGAGCAATTTAAAATAAAATTGAATTTTTTTTTGTATTCTCAAATTTTTGATATTTCTTAAAATTCTCAAATTTTTCAGCATTTTTAAATTTTTGAAACTTTTGAGAATTCTCAAATTTTTGCAATATTTCAGAATTAAAAAGTCAAAATTCTTTTATCATTAAATTACTTGCATTTTTATTAATCAACCCTAAATCTACAAATTCCTTACATCCTAATCCTAGTAATAATAATTAAACCCATGTGTCTTCATCTTGTGCTGCTCAAGTGTCTTCATATTTGAATAAGAAGCTTCACAGAATCCAAAATCACATCTGAACCTTTCAATTTGTTTTGCTGAGTTATCACCATGATGCTTCCTCATGTGCTGTTCTAAGTACACTGTTGCATTGAATCCAGGCTTATGTGGGCAAATGTGACATCTAATTTGTAGTCGATGACGTTCGTGCATGTAAAGGACATGACGAGCAAGTAATCGTTTGGATTTAAAGTCTTTCCCACAAATTTGACATCTATGCCAATTTATTATGTGGACGGACTTCATGTGGTTGTAAATTAGTCGTCTTGTTGGTTTCTTGACTGGACATAAGTCACAATAGAACATATCACCGGTAAAATCAACCAAATGGACATTGACTTTGTGCTTCCTGAGATTTTTGTAGTCTGATAAAATTTTCCCACATAAATCACAAATTTTCTCTTTTTCCTGAACTTGTGGCTTCTTGAAGATCTTCACGCCATTCTCATCGACACTTTCGACTAACTTTTCAGTCGCATGGAATAATTTATGTGCTGTATATGTCTCGAGATTCTTACAAACTTTACTGCATAATTCACATTTAATTTCTTGTTCTGGAAGGTCCTTGTTGAATTCACAGCTGCGGATATGATCTTGGTACTGGAACGCGTTCATTTGATAGGAAGTGTTACAGCCTGGGCAGAAATGTGCACAAATCTTTGGCAGTCCATGAATTCTGATCACATGATTCGCGTAACTTCCTTGATTTGGGAATTTTTTACCACAATTTGGAACTTCACATTCTCGAAACTTGTCCGTGCATGGATGCTTCTGAAAATTTGTTTTGCCGAGGATTTTTTGACGACAGAAAAAGCACTCGAATGTTCTGTCCTTGTAACTTTCTCGCTTCCTTTTCTCAACTGATTTAATTTTGATTTTTTGAGTTCCAGTTCTTTCATCCCTAAGTGTGAGATTCAATGCTGTCTTGTCCTCATCATCACCATCATCCACATTCTCCAGCTTTACATTACTGATGTACTGACTGAGTGTAAATTCCTCATTATTCTCATCAGTGTCAAAATTCTCACCTCCTTGATCGTCAACTGACATGTCGTCTATTAAATCCTCGTCCACATCATGATCATCGCCGTCTGGCTCCTCTTTGACCATCACTTGACATATTTCACCATCGGAACTGATGAAACTTTGATTTAAAATTGGAACTGACTCAAATGGTGTGGAATTGAAGATCATTGAATTTTGAAAGTCGTCAGGTTCACGAGAAATTTCAACTTTGTACCATGGAACTGTATCATTGGATTTTCTCTGTGCCTTCTGGACTCTTTGGATTTTCTTATCAAGTTCTTCAAGCTCATTGAGCATTTCCTTTTGCTGCTTACTGCACTTTTTCCTAAACTTATCAAATTCCATAATTTTAAGGAAGCAATTTTCACAAATAATTTCACTAAATACTGAATTATATTGAGTTTCACAGTTCATGGCCTTCAGCATGTCATCTGAGTCAATTGAGTATGAAACCAAGGCTGACATTTCGATGCATTTTGAGTCTTTGCTGTTCATAAAGCAGAATCGACAGAGATTTTTGAGGTCTAGAAGTTTTTTGTATCGGAAAAAGATCAGTTCCTTTTCATGGTCAATTGCTGACTTTTCTGTTTCTTCGAAAATTTGTTCAGCTTCTGGTCCGTAGTATTTTTGGTTTTCTGGATCGTATGGGACCTAAAATTATAGAAAGGTAATTGAATTCAGATTTTTAAGAGACCTTCCTCAACTTACCACAATTGTTTCTCCATTTCTGTAGTAAATTGTTGGAACAGCACCTTTTTTAAGTCGAAATCGCCCTTTAGGGCCATCATTGTAGCTATCTCGTGTGAAATGTTTCTGACAAAATCTCCATGACAAGCTTTTGAAGTTCTTTCGTCTTGTGAATTCACGCCAGAGCTGAAAATTGAGAAATTTAATGTATACCTTTAGATTTTCTGTTTTTCAGGATATTTTGGTTCTGGGTTTCAAATATTGGATGGTTATCAACTCAATCCTGACAAGTCACATCTAGTAAACCCTAAGAAACCTCAATTTTGAATCAATATTCTCATCTTACCTTCCCAACATCTCCAAATTTCTTATTAACCTTCGGAAATTTAAAGAACCGAATATCCTTGTTCTTGGATGTTGACGTACAGCCAAGAACTGCACAATATGATACAGCTGGCATTGCTCTTTAATGACTAAATTAAGTTTCACAATAAAATAACAAAAAATTTTTTTTTCAATGTTTACTATTTTTTTGTGTTGATAAATTTTGAAAGTTTGTTCAGTGAAGATTGCAAAAAAATATTTGAATTATTTTTGACCGTTAAAAAATGTTTTGGATTTTTTTGTAAAATTTGCAAAATTGTAATCTTAATCTGATCCAGAATCTACCTGGAAACCTCCTTGAACCATTCAGTATCCATTCCTTGACCAAACTTAATTTTTTCAATATTAAAAACCCAAAAATATTATTTTAAAAATAATTAGAATTTTATTTCACAATTTCTACATAAAAGTTACTTTAATTTATTGATAATATTGAAAATATCCATGCATCTTCAACTTATGCTGATCAAGTGTCTTCTGGCTAGCATAAGATGCTTCACAAAATCCAAAATCACATCTGAATCGTCCAATTCGTGGTACTGAATTTTCTCCATGATTTTTCCTCATGTGCTGTTCCAAATAAATCTTAGCTGAGAATCCAGGCTTGTCTGGGCAGATGTTGCATCGAATATTCAGTCGATGACGTTCGTGCATGTACAGGATGTGACGAGCAAGAAGTCTTCTGGATTTAAAGTCCTTTCCACAAGTTGGACATCGATGCCAGTCAATAATGTGGACTGACTTCATGTGATCAAATATTAAACGTCTTGTTGGCTTCTTAACTGGACATAAGTCACAATAATACATCTGTCCAGTAAAGTCAACCAAATGGACATTGACCTTGTGCTTCCTTAAAATTTCAGCATCTGACAAAATTTTACCACACAAGTCACAAATTCTCTCTTTTTGAGATTCCTGCTTCTTGTAGACTTTCTTGCCTGTCTCGTCGACAGTCTCGACAAGATTTAAAGTTCCATGGAATAATTTATGTGCTGTATATGCCTCAAGATTCTTACAAACTTTAGAGCACGTGTCACACTTGATTTCCTGATCTGGAACTTCCTTGTTCTTCTCACAACTTCTTGTATGATCCTGGAACTGGAACGTGTTCATTTGATAATAAGTTCTACAGCCTGGACAGAAATGTGCGCCAATCTTTGGCAGTCCATGAGTTTTAATCAAATGATTTGAGTAATTTCCTTGATTTGTGAGCCTCTTGCCGCATCCAGGAACTTCACAGTCACGGTAATTTATCTTGCATTTATGCTTGCGAACATTTTGCTTGCCTAAAATCTTGTCACGACAGAAGAAGCATTCATAGATTCTATCCTTGAGAGTTTCACGTCTACGCTTTCCTTGTGGCTCTGGATTTGGGGATTTTTGTGGTTTTGGCTTGGATTTTATTTTAGTTTTTGAAGGTTCTTGAGGTTCTGATTGTTCCAGAATATCCTGATCTTCCTCATTCTTAACAGTTACATCTTCCTTCCCAGAATCTTCCATTTTGATATTATGCTTGAATGTGCTGAGTGCAAAATCATCAGATCCATCATCACTGTCATAAGTTGCAGCTCCAGTATCATCAAAATAATTTAAATCATCGTCAGACTCTTGTTGAGTTGCGTCTGGTTCCTGCTTGATTGTCACTTGAGAAACTTCAGGCTCAGAAACGTCAAAACTTTGATTCAATGGAGCCATGTCACTTGTGATGGAATTAAAAATCATGGAGTTTTGAAAGTCATCGGGTTCCTTGTTGATTTCTACTTGATACCATGGAATTGTGTTTGTTCCTGACTTTCTTTTAGTTTTTAGAACATCCAAGATCTTTTTGTCTAATTCCTCAAATTCTTTGAGCATTTGTTGCTGTTTCTCGCAGCATTTTTTCCTAAACTTCTCAACTTCTAGAATTTTAAGGAAGCAATCCTCACAAATAAGTTCACTAAACTTCGGACTGAATGGAGTGTCACAACCCACAGCCTTAATTATATTATTTGGATCGACAGAGTAATTGATCAAGGCTGACATTTCGATGCACGTTGATTCCTTTCGATTCATGAAGCAAAATCTACAAAGACTTTTTAGGTCACAGACCTTCTTGTATCGCAGATTGATCAGTTCCTTCTCATGATCCACGCATGCCTTTTCTGTTTCTTGGTATAGAGCATCAGCTTCTGGACCGTAGTATTTTTGGAAGTCTGCACTGTATTGAACCTGAGTGGAGAAATGATTTTTAGGTCAGAGCACAAAATAAAGAACATTTTCAACTTACCACAACTGGCTTTCCATCCTTGTAGTAAATTGTTGGTACAGCGCCTTTCTTCACTGTTTGTCTTCCTTTCTTGCCTTGTTTTAAGTTGTCTTGTGTAAAGTGTTTGCTGCAGAATCTCAACAGTAAACTCTTGGAATTCTTTCTTCTTGTGAAGTCTCTCCATAGCTGCAATAATAAAGAATATTTGTTGAATTTTTAATTATTGCTGGATTTGTTTTGTATTGAATTCATTAATTTGTAAATAACCGTGAGTTAGCATCATAGTGCTATATTTAACATTGATTATTTAATTATTTGCCTCACGATAGCTTTCATAGAAGTTTACTTTAATTCTGGATTTAAATAAGCTTAGCTGAAAAAGTATTCTTGATTATCTGACTCAATGACCTCTTATATAGAAGGTCTGACTTCCTAATTTCGTTCGTTATATGGGAATAATTTAATCTGTTCTTGCTCTTGCTCAATGATCATGCCTTTGTGTCGGTAATTTAATGTAAATTGTGGTGAAATGACTCATATTGAGTATGCTTTCCCGAAGTCTCGGTCTTGACAGATTTTCGAGACTCGAGACCAAATTAAAATTCAAATATCATTGATGTACCTGGATACTTTTAAGAAATTATAGTTTAAAATCATTGCTTAAGTAATTTGTAATCGTTCTAATCAAAAATTTGTAAAAAAAATTAAATGACATCCAAGATATTTAAACTTTAATTTTGGTCTTGAGTCTCGAAAATCTAATATTGAGGATGTAGAGTTGAGGAGTTTTGATAAGAAAATTGTTAATTGGATATGAAATGCTGCTAATTTCAGCAAATATATTGAATAATTTTAGGGTGTAGCCAAGAACTCCCTCAAAGGGGGGGGGGGGTCAGAATCTTTTGTTGTTCAATTTTGAGTGTGGAATCAGACCAATGGCATAGTAAGGAGGTCTAATGGGGCTTTGATCATCTGAAAAACTCAAAACGTTCCACTTAAAGGGCCGCAAATTTCTTATCGGTCTCCAAGTGACAAAAACTCTGTCTACGCCATTAAATCGAATCCCCTTGGACCCCAATCAATTAAAATAGCTACAAAATAATTGTAATGTACAGTCGCAACTTTTTTAAACTTATCCACAATCTGAATACCTGACTGCATAATTTTCTCACGATTTCTTGCACAATTTTCCCACTTTTGTTCCAAGTTTAGCATAAATTATTAATGGATCTGCAGATTCAGCAAAATCAGACAGTAAAACTTGTCTAAACTGTCCAAGTGATCTCAAAATTCATCCAAAATACACAAAAATTATCAAAATTAAATATTCATTTCATTTCACCTTTCCAGTATCTCCAAATTTCTTTGAAACTTTCGGAAATCTAAAGAATCCAACATTTCTGTCTTTTGTGGACACAGAGTCACATCCGAGGACTGCACAGTATGTAGGTCTGGTCATTTGTGTTAATTTTTAGTCAATTATAAATAGATATTTGAGAATATTTTAAATTTTTTACTGTTTGTGTTTATAATCTTTCTTTTATGTTGATGAAGTGTGAAGTGACGTTCAGTGAAAAAATAAAATTCTGAATTTATTTTGACAGTTATGAAAATTTTTGAATTTATTTTCACTATTTAAATGAATTTTTGGACTTTTTTGGCTACTTTATTAAATGTTTGATCTCTTTTGAGTTTTCTAATGATTTTTTAAATTTTTTACCAAAAAAATAAGTTTTTCAATTTTAAAAATTGTTTTCAATTTCAAATGTAAATTTTAAAATTCCATAAAATTAAATCACAAACCAAAGCCAATCCATAACGGTAAAAAATAATTCAAACTATTTCCCCTCAAACTTTCCCAATGTTTTGTTTTGATTTAATCTCAAATAATATTAAAATTTTAAAAATAAATTTAATGCAATAATATAAAATCTATATTATGACAAAATCTTGTCCTGTTTTGGGTTGCAAATCAATTCGTGCTAAAGGCTCGCTGCATTTCTTTCGGTTTCCCAAGGTTTCGAAGAAATTTGGAGATATTGGTCGAGTAAGTTTGAGGAATTTATGTTTTTTGTTTAGGAATTTTGTACTCAGTGTCCTTAGGTCCTCCTGTAGATGTAGATTATGTCTGGATACTAACTACAAAATTAGTTTTAAAAATACAGACAATAGAAAAGTTTGAATTAACTCTATTTCCTATTTTTTTTAGCTATGGGCAGAGTTCACCAGAAGAAAAAACTACAAAGTCCTCACAGACAGATTCTGTCAGAAGCACTTTGCCGACGAGTGCATCATAACGGGTCCAAAGGGTACTTTAAGACTGAAAAAGGGATCAGTTCCAACAATTTATTTTAAAAATAATGGAGAGAAAGTTGTGGTAAGTCAGAGAACTACTTTATCCAGTGCTATTCAGTTAGAATCATCATAAAAGCTATGTTTTGGCCTAGAATTTATGTTTTGAGATTCTATCCGAACCTTAACGTCCAATCTAGGTATTTAAATGCTAAGTTAGATTCTAAGGACACTTGAGGATGCAATTTCAGATATAGCTACAAATTTACCTTAAAATCATACTTTTCAATGTCTTTTTCATCAAACCCAAGATCATACCAGATACTTGCACATTCAAATTGTTGACGGTCACTTGGTTTTATTTAACAGCACCATTATGTCAGCATTTGATTGTTAATCGATCGAGATACCCAGAGATTCACCCATTTTTCCCAACACTATATGCAATCTTTTTTATCACTCCAGGTTCAATACAGCCAAGAAAACCAAAAATATTACGGACCCGAGGCTCAAATGCTCTTCGAAGAGACTGAAAAGGCCACCATGAACCATGAGAAGGAATTGATTAATTTACGCTACAAAAAACTCAGAGAATTGAAAAATCTTTGTCGTTTCTGTTTCATGAACAGCAAGGAAGCAAAATGCATTGACATTTCAGCTCTTATTTCCTACTCAATTGACTCAAATGACATGTTAATGGCTATGGGATGCAGCAGTCAATACAACTCAACATTTAGTGACATTATTTGTGAGACGTGCTTATTAAAAGTTATTGAATTTCATAATTTTAGAAAGAAATGCAGTGAGCAGCAAAATGAGTTGCTGGCAGAACTTGAAGAACTCGACAGAAAGATACAAGATGTGCAGAAAATGAAGAGAAAAGTAAGCGATGCAGTTCCATGGTATAAAGTTGATGTTAATGAGGAACCAGAGGACTTCCAGCATTCTTTATTGTTTAATTCAACAGCAATTGAGTCAATAATGATTGTAAATGAAATTTATGGCAGTTCCAATACTGAAATATGTCAGATTATGGTTAAGGAAGAGGATGAACCTGAAAATGAAGAATATCTCGAAGATCACTTACAAACTAATGAGGAAATTGAAGAACTACAAGAAACTTCATACATTGAGGAAGACATAAGTGACATCAAATTGGAACCGGATGAAAAACCTCCAAAAATATCAAAACGAGAAAGCTACAAGGACAGATACTTTGAATGCTTTTTTTGTCGTCAAAAAATCCTCAGCAGAATTGCTTGGCTTAAGCACTCATGTCCAGTAAAAGAGAGGCAATGTGATGTACCAAATTGTGGGAAGGTCTTTGGATCTCACAAAGGCTATGCAATCCACATTGTTAGATTCCATGGAATGCCAAAGATCTGCTCACATTACTGTCCTGGCTGTAAGACTTATTATCAAATGAATGCATTTGACTATAAGGAACACATAAAGACATGTGAGAACAATAAAACAGCATCAGAAGAGCCAATAAAATGTGAAATTTGTAAGAAAGTGTGCAAAAATCTCGAGGCATACTCAGCACATAAGCTGTTCCATGCAACAGAAAAATTAGTAGAAAGTGTTGATGAAAATGGCGTGAAGACCTTCCTGAAACCAAAGGTTCAAGAAAAGACAAAAGTTTGTGATTTGTGTGGAAAAACTTACTTCCGCAGCATTCGAGAGCATAAGCAGAATGTCCACTTGGTTGACTTTACAGGCGATATGTATTATTGTGATTTATGTCCAGTTAAGAAGCCAACAAGACGGCTTCTTTTTGATCACATGAAGTCAGTCCACATTATTGACTGGCACAGATGTCAAACATGCTCAAAAGATTTCAAATCAAAACGACTTCTAGCTCGTCACATCCTGTACATGCACGAACGTCATCGACTGAATATTCGATGTCACATTTGTCCAAACAAGCCTGGATTCTCAGCCACAATTTATCTAGAACAGCATATTAGGAAGCATCATGGTGAACAAACATCATCGCATTTTAACAGGCTGAAATGTGATTTTGGATTTTGTGATGCGACGTTTTCAAATCAGAAGACACTCGATCAGCATAAAGCTAAAATGCACGGCTATTATTTTCAGTAAGAAATAAATTTTAAGTAAATTGAAAATTTTGTAAATAAAAACTTTTTATTAAATATTAAAACACTTTTTAAAAGGGTGATTATATTCAACCTGTGCAACCTAATGTGAAGTTCTTTATGAACTGACCTTTGGTCTAACGATTATTTTACGAACCTTCAATTTTGGCTTCTTTCTCTTACACAAAGTCAGCTTTCTACAGCAATTCCTTGCAGACCTAGCAATTTTCCCAATATCCAGATTACCAATACAATCATGATAGAAAATTTCACCAAGCAACACAGCCACAGACAATCCACAAAACACAAAGAAAATAACAAAAACAGCTTGAAAATCTTTCAACTCTAAGAAAACCTGTTCATCTACAGAAACATCTTTTTCTAATGTCATAATGCCGTTTTGATTTGCAAGAACCTTCCACATGTGAGGCAGTCCAGCTTGAAATGACAAGTCCATGTAGTACTGGAACCTCTCAATAAGTGGGTTCAGGTAGCTTGCGTCTAATTCCACATAATTCCAAAGAATGATCTCAGGTAGCTTGTAATAGTAATCAGTAAAACGTCGTTTATTCGGTAACCTGGAGTTAACTGCCACATCTGCACTATCACATCTAAATATGTAGACATAACGTTGGCTGATTACTTCATCAGTAAAGTTTTCTGGTACATCAACACTCCTCGCATTTATTCTTGGTTTTAATCCGTCAAATTCCTTCAAATCTTTGACACTGTTAGCAAAAACTGAATCAGTCATGATCTCATGGTCAGATGCCACAAGGTCCTTGATAGACTTTAGTCGATTTTCGTGAGCTGGTTCAATCATGAAGGACGTCATGGCACCTTCATACAAGTTGCTGAGCAGGAACACAGACAAGCAGATGATGTTAAGCAGCATAGCAAGCACAAATCGATTTCGACGTGAAAAGTCAGCACCTTGACCGATGAACATCATGAAAATACCAGCAGCAAGTTGCCAATGAGAATCGACAGCACCACGACCACGAAACATCCGCCAGACGGTAACGGAGCTGACAATTGAAACCCAAAATAGAATCCAAGTCAGAGCATCAAATGGCTTGATGATAATCAAGTGGGTTAGTGGAACTTTTGGTGGAACTGGAACTAGAGCACAATAACCATTCTTTTCGTAAGTAAAAAGCTTTGGATCCTTGTGCTTAAAAACAACAATCGAGTTTAGTGTCAAATGATATTTTCGTTTGCTTCGGTAATCAATCAAGTGTGTGTAATCAGACAGAACATGCAGCTTAAATTTTATATTCTGAATAGTTTCGACTGCGTCAAGAAAGTAAAGCATTGGACTGCTCACAGAACGATTAATGATTATTACCGATGGTGCTTGATGATGGATAGCAACATTAATGTTCTGTCCTCTTAAATCTTTTAACTTATCAGGAAATATTGACTTTTTATTTTCTGGGTTTATTTGAACAGCAAACTGATAAGTTGAGTCAAAAAATTCATAAATTACGTCACCTGATTTATTTTCATGCACAACTGCAACATGTAAGGAGCCAAAAGTCGTAATAGCTGTAAGAATTTGCTTACGTTGCAGGGATGTCGAAGAGCCATGAACAACGCAAATAAATTTGGCTGTGTAATCTATAACATTAGAATAGTAATGCTTTGACATTACTTTGATGACTAATTCCTGAAAAGCGATTAAAATAAGATTAATGCTTTTGATTTAAATTAATTCAAACCAACCTGATTTACTGATTGATTCATCACTAAAATAACAACCGAAGCCTTCCTTAATCTTTCATTCACAATGATGTCTTTTAAATCTGTGATGAAAACAGCTGTTCCATCATTGATGCACTGAACAACATCGTTGACTGTCGATGACTGGATTTTTCCACCCAAATTGCCTATCAGGATGTCCTGTGTGTCTGATTTGGTACTCGTGATGTCATTTATGATTTTGCAGATGCTCTTTGACAATGTTTGATCATCAATTGAGAAGTTTAGGTGCTAATTTGTGCTGAATATTGAGTTTAGGAGGAAAATTGTTGAAAAGAACACAAAATATATTGAAATTTTCATTTTTTCGACTTTATTGACGTGTTGAGCTCAGATATATTGACTGAATGCAATTTAGTTTACATATGCAAAGCAAATGAGTTTGTGTAATTAATATCGATTTTTTACATTCAGATAAATTGAATAGATATTCGATAATCGACATTGTGAAGTCATATTACCACACATTAATTGTTTTTTTTTTAATTTTAAAAAATTGAAAACAAAATTGGTTAACTCTTTTTAGTATTAATATACACAAATGTCTTCCCTAAATCTATCAATTCGATTCTTCTTCTTCATAACAGCATTCAAATATGAAAAAACAACAGCTCAGTTCCATTATCAATATACTGAACAATATTGCATAACACAAATAAACATAAATTATTCCTAAATTTCCAAAAGTTTAATTTTTCGACTTTCTGTTTAATTTATACTCATGAAAAAAAATTTAATGAAAAGTTATTAAAGTTTTAGTAAAAATTATTAAATTTTAATAATAGTTTTCAAACAAGATTATCTTGCATTCATTTATATACTTCACAAATGCTCCTAGAAATGACAAATACAAGTATGAGCCTTTATCCTTATACAAAGTCATTCAAATTAATTGATAATCAATGAAGCATGCTTTATAAATTTCCAAACATTTGTCAAAGTCATAAACTTTGAGAAAGTTTCTCAGTTTTAACTTAAAAGACCTTTATTCTATGAATTAATTATAAGACGAAGCTTATTTTCCAAATAAATTTTAATAACTTTTTGATTAAAATTTAATTAATTTCTTCGTCTTACGTGCCAAAGGTCCTGGGTTCAATCCCAGGTCAGGTCTAATTTTCGAAGCTCTTTTTCCATTTTCACCGTTCTAGTTATGAAGCTCGGTTCGTGTGTTGGGTGCAGTTTTGAGGTCTTTGGTACATAATGTGTCTCCATTGCTAGGTATACAAGGATATACTAGTATTTGGATGATTTCTTAGCAGCATCTTACGCACACGAATTGTAACTAGGTACATTGCAGGGTACATCAGGTCTTATGACGTACTCGTGTCCTTGCAATGTGCAGAGCTTGCAAGTGGTTCGGATTCCACTATAAACTGTAGGTCTAAAGGGTGTGGTACAATAGATTTCTATAATCGCAGTGCCTCCAGCTTTAAGCTGGGCCCTTCATGCATTATTATTATTATAAATTATTAATTATTTTAAAATTTTAATAACTTTTTATTAAAATTTTCGAACAAGTTTACTAAAAGTTAGTAAAAATCAGGGTTAAAGAGCATCAAAAAAAATCTTTGATTTTCAAAATCATTTTTTTCGTGAGCAAAAAAAATCGCGATTTTTTTCACTCTACGTAAAATCTTTACGTAGCAAAATCTTACGTAAGCAAAAATCTTTACGTAACCAAAATCATTTTTTACGTAATGATTTTTTTTACGTAAAATCTTTTGTTTACGTTTTCTTCTTTATGATTTCTGTCGATGCTGAATAGTATAATTATGCATTTTAAGTAAACAAATATTATTAAAATCATTATTAGGATATTTACTTAATTTAACAATTATTTGTATGATTTTAAGCACATTAATTAATTAAATTTGGAAGAAACTAATCCATTCATTTGGTATATTTCTCATGGATATTTTGTACATATTCTATGAGAAAAATACCGAATGAATGGATCATTTTTGTATTAATTTAATTAATTAATGTGCTTAAAATCATACAAATAATTGTTAAATTAAGTAAATATCCTAATAATGATTTTAATAATATTTGTTTACTTAAAATGCATAATTATACTATTCAGCATCGACAGAAATCATAAAGAAGAAAACGTAAACAAAAGATTTTACGTAAAAAAAATCATTACGTAAAAAATGATTTTGGTTACGTAAAGATTTTTGCTTACGTAAGATTTTGCTACGTAAAGATTTTACGTAGAGTGAAAAAAATCGCGATTTTTTTTGCTCACGAAAAAAATGATTTTGAAAATCAAAGATTTTTTTTGATGCTCTTTAACCCTGGTAAAAATACATCTTTTTCTTACAAATTAAATTTTAGGATAAAAGTTATTAAAATTATTGACATTTTAATGGTTTTATGAAACTTGAATGAAATTTTACAAAACCAAAAAAAAATTACTAACTTTTATTAAAATTCCTCTTACATTTTTAATATTATTATTATTATATATTTTTATTATTTTCTCTTTAAGAAAAAGTAAATTTAAATGGTACTTAAACAATTTAAACAGTCATAAAATTCTTTTTAATTTATCAATACTAAAAAAAACGACTTTTTGAAACCATTGTCACAAATTATTTTACCCCCCTCCCCTATATCGTGACGTAATTTGTGAACGATCCCTAATGTCTGTTTAAGATATGTTCTCTACAAATATCTTTGATCTGACCATGTCAACCTAGTTTACAGTTCTTTATGAACTGACCTTTGGTCTAACAATTATTTTACGAACCTTCAATTTTGGCTTCTTTCTCTTACACAAATTCAGCTTTTGGCAACAATTTCTAGTAGACCTAACAATTTTCCCAATATTTAAATTTCCAATACAATCATGATAGAAAACTTCAGCAAGCAACACAATAACAGACAATCCACAAAGAACAAAATAAATAATAAAAACCGCATGAAAATCTTTCAACTCTAGGAAAACCTTTTCATCTTCAACAGATTTTGTTTGCAATTGCAAACTGAATCGTATCATAAAAACTTTCCACATGTGGGGCAATCCAGCTTGAAATGACATGTCCATAAAGTACTGGAACCTCTCAATAAGTGGATTCATAAAGCTCGCTTCTAGCTCCACATAATTCCATGACATAATTTCCGGTAGCATGTAGTAATAGTCTGTGAGCAGATGTCCGTTTGGTAACTGAGACCGAATTGCAACTTCCGCAATATCACATCTGAATATGTAGACAAACTGCCGGGTGATCACTTCAGTGCTGAAATTTTTTTGCAAGTCGACGCTTCTCAAATTAATTCTTGGAATTAAGCTGTCAAATTCCTTCAAAGTTATCACGCTGTTAGCAAAAACTGCATCGCTTATGACTTCATGTTCAGATGCCACAAGATCCTTAACAGTCTTTAGACGGTTTTCATGAGCTGGTTCTATCATAGCTGATGTGATAGCACCTTCATATAAGTTGTTGAGCAGGAACACAGACAAGCAGATGATGTTAAGCAGCAGAGCAAGCACAAAACGATTCCGACGTGAAAAATCAGCACCTTGACCGATGAACATCATGAAAATGCCAGCAGCAAGTTGCCAATGAGAATCAACAGCACCACGACCTTGATACATACGCCAGACAGCAATAGAACATACCACAGAAACTCCAAAAAGGATCCAAATGAGTTCATTGAATGGCTTGATGATAATCAAGTGGGTAAGCGAAACTTTTGGTGGAACTGGAACCAAAGCACAATAACCATTCTTTTCGTATGTGAAAAGCTTTGGATCTTTTGTGTCATAGTAAACCACAGTGTTTAGTGTCAGATCCATTTTACGTTTCTTTCGATACTCATCCAAATATGGATAGTCAGGCAGGACATGCAGCTTAAACTTTACATTTTGAAACTGTTCAATTATCTCAAGAAGGTAAAGCATAGGACTGCTCACAACATTTTGCCTAATCATTACTGACGGTGGCTGTTCATGGACAGCGACAACTGAAGTTAATCCACGCATATTTTTCAGCTTATCAGGAAACAATAAATTTCCAGCTTGAGGATTCTTTTGGACATTTAAAGCAAATTTCGCATTTGTAAATTCATAAATGATGTCACCTGTTATTGCTTTATAGACAATAGCAACGTTCAATGATCCGTATTTCATGAAAACTTTTACAATTTGCTTACGCTGCACAAATGACGAAGAGTCAGGCACGATGCAAATAAATTTGGCTGTGTGATACCAAATAGTCGAGAAATAATGACTTAGAATTGATTGCAGAATCAGATTCTGTAAAATAATATTGGAATTTAGTTTGAAATTAATTGATAAATGTCACTATCATTACAAAATTTGATTTTTAGAAAATTGTAAAAAGAATTAAAAACATATTTGAATTTGTATGAAAAATTTTTAAAATCAATTTTTAAATTGAAATTTTATTAATTTTTTTTAAACAGTTCAAATTGAATTTTAAAAAATATTTTCAAATTGAAAATTAAAAAAAAATATTTTTAAATTGAAATTTAAAAAATATTTTTAAATTAAAATTTTTGAAATATTTTTAAATTGAAATTTAAAATTTAAGATTAAAATTTTAAAAAAATATTTTTAAATTGAAATTTATAAAATATTTTTAAATTGAAATTTATAAAATATTTTTAAATTGAAATTTATAAAATATTTTTAAATTGAAATTTATAAAATATTTTAATAATTTTTGATATTAAATTAATTTTTTTTAAATTTAAAAAAGTTATTTAGATTCCATTTTCAAAGAAATTTTATAATTTTTACGACATTTTCTGACTCTTGATTAAAACTAACCTCATTCGCTTGACTCATCACTAAAATAATTATAGTAGCCTTCCTTAGATGCTTATTTAGAATTTGTGCCTGAAATCACAACAGGACTTCTATCATCAATACACTGAATTATATCACTGACTGTCGATGACCAAATCTTCCCGCCTAAATTGCCTATCAGGATGTCCTGTGTGTCTGATTTTGAGTTTGTGATGCCATTCGTGATTTTGCAGATGCTTGTTGACAATCTATTGTCATTGTTCGATGACTTGAGATGAAAATTGGTGCTTAGTGCTGAATTAATTACCAAAATTGTGGAAAATATTATGAAAATTTTTGTAATTTTCATTTGACTTCAATTTAACATGTAAAGCTCAGATGTACTGAAAACAGTTTAACTAACATACTGCAATTTTTAATTTAAATTGAAAACAAATGCGTTTGTGCAATTGAAATCGATTTCTGTATTATTCAGATTTATTTCATAGATATTCGAAAAATAGCTTTGTTGAGGCATATTGTCACCTTTTCGCAATGATATAACCAATGGATATCAATGTTATTTTTTAATTGACAATATATTGATTAATGTTCGTTCATTCATAACATTCATTATTCAGAAATGAGGGCCTTGATTGGGTATGACACAAAAAGTATGTGGCAGTGTGGGATGGTTTGATATTGTTTGTGAAACAGACTTTAAATATATTGAAATAAAGAAAAATCATCCATAAACATTTATATAAGGTTTCAATTTTACATTTTTACATGTAAAAATTCACAATTTTCTACTAAACTTAATAAATGCAATATAATTTTTCTAAATGCAATCAATATCTTGTGGATGTACAAAAATACTTCGAACATTAAATCTGTTCCTTTTTTTCCAACAAAATATCACCTTCAAGCAATTCCACAATGAACTAAAATTATTATGATTATTTAAATTCCTCAAAAAGCCAGAGTAAAAAATTTCAATAACCAACACAACACTCGACAGTCCACAACCAGCCATGAATATAAAAAATATTATTCCAAGATCTTTAAGCGCCAAAATTTTTCTCTCAATCGTTGGCTGAATATCCAAAGCATCTTTATCAGCATAAACTTTCCAAATTTGAGGCAGACCAGCTTGAAAGCATAAATCCATGTAATATTGAAAGCGCTGTATGTATGGATTGGCAAAGCTAGCATCTAATTCTATATAAAATGTAATCAGCTTCTCTGGCAGCATGTAGTATGAATCTGATATACGCTCACCATCCTCGTATATCCAATGATAATTTAATTCCAAAATGTCACATAATCTAACAACTGCGTATTGAGATTCTTTTGCTTCCGTGTATCTTATAGAATCAAATGAAAAATTCATTCTTGACTTAATTGCTGTAAATCTGACATCGTCTTGGACCTTTCTAGCAAATTCTGGACTTGCTATAAAATTATAATCAGATTTAATGAAGTCATCAACAGTCTTAAGTCGATTTTCATGCATCGGTTGGATCATAAAGGATGTGATGACACCTTCATAGGCATTGCTGAGGACGAAAATCATCAAAACGATCAGCTGCAGTAGAATTGCTAGGACCATTCGGTTCCGACGAGAGATATCGACACCTTGACCAATAAAATACACAAACATTCCATAACCAAGCAACCAGGGAGAATCAACAGCACCACGACCACGAAACATCCAGAAAACAGCAACACAACCAACAACTGAGAGTGCCAAGAACAACCAAGTCAGACCATCGAATGGTTCAACGAAAATAACTTGAAAATATGAAGGTTTTGGTGGAATTGGAATCATTGCACAATATCCAATTTGTTCGTACGTCATCAACCTTGGCTCTTGAGCATCATTATTAATTCCATAATTTAAGGTTAAATGCATTTGTCTCCGAATAAATGTCAGCCTTTGATCAGATATTTTTTTAAGATAAAACAAGCGATAATTTGAGTTCTGTACCTTTTTGACTGCATCGAGGAAGTAAATCATATAAGAATTCCTCAATTTTGGGTAAAATTCAATCACCGGTGGTTGTTCGTAAAAAGGAATAAAATATTCAAATCCATGCATATTTTTAAGCTTATCATAAAACATATGAGTACTGTTTTCAGGATCAAAATGTACAGCCATGTTATCCAGCAAAAGATTGAAATAAAATTCTGATCGAACTTTATTGTCAGTTGTCTCATGAACCACAGCAACATCAAAGTATCCTAAATTTTTAAAAGTGTTAAGGATAAGTGATCGACTTCCAAATGCTGTCCAAGGTGGAACGATGATGATAATTTTTGCCATGTGATGCCAGATTGTTGAAAAGTGATGGTTATTTGCAATCCATCGGATAAGATCCTAAACAATTAAAAGAAATATAAAACTTTGTTAGAATTTGTTTATGCTGCTTCAAGAAAGGGACCTTTTAGTACTTAGTTTTAGGATTTTATTTAAAAAATAGAGGGAACAAGATTGTTATAGACTTGGCAAACTGGTCACCGGAAGTTGATGTAAAATCCCAAAAAACCCAAAAATTGTATAATTATCCCCAATAATATAGTAATTACGACTTTGTCACTTCTTGGGTCGGTTTCTAATGCTACAGGAGGTACTACTCTAGGGTAGGATCAGGGCTAATAATCAAAGGCACCAAGGCAATTTTTATTTGAGTTCTAGCACTCTCATTTTAGGGTCTACCACCGATGTTCATATATCAAAAGATTCGTCTTAAAAGTGGCTATATTTTAACATAAATTTTGAAGATTGATTCTCAAAACTGTTCAAAATAGAAGCAAAAAATGACAAAGGCAGACAAAGGCAGTGCCTTTGCGTGCCTTTGCATGTTTTCGATCCTATATTGACTAATTTTTTAGATCACAATCCCTTAAATAGCATTAAAATATAGCCACTTTCATTACGAATCTTTTGATATATGAACATCGTTGGTAGACCCCAAAATAAGAGTGCTAGAGCTATATATATCCCATACCATAGGATATCCTAGGATAGAGCTATTTTTATCAATATTTATTAACTACAAATTACCCTATTAAATCCATCAAATGTAAGTATCACTAACGATGCCTTCCTTAACAATTTTTCATTAATCAGTTGTTTAAAATCGCTAACAACAACAGCAGTTCCAACATTTAAGCATTGAATAACCTCATTGATTGTCGATGACCAAGTTTCACGTCCCAAATTTCCAATGAGGATATCTTGTGTGTCTGTTTTTGAGCTTGTGACGTCATTTACAACATTACAGATGGAATTTGGCAATTTGTGGTTGTTGTTTATAATATTGACTGAAGAATTGAAGCTTAGTGATGAATTGGGGAAACAAAAAATTGAAAAAACTACGAAAAAAATTGCTACTTTCATTTTATTGAAATATTTATTTAAATTTTTTTGATCAAATTTATTAAAACACAACTGTCAAGCTCAAGTACTTCAACAAAAGTATTTGAAAAGAAGTTTTTAAAATTAACGAAAGTGGAATGGTACAGAGAAATTAAATAGGGGTCGTTCACAAATTACGTCACGCTTTTTTAGATTAAATTGTGACAGTCAAAACAAAAATTTTTATTTCTTTGGAAAATTTGTGACAAGGTGGGGGAGGGGTTCGAAAAAGTCTTTTTTTTGCATGACTTAATTTGTGAACGAACCCATATCTGTTTTAAATTTGCAATAAAAATTACTTCAATTATTTTTTATCAGATCTGGTGCAGATATTTAATTAAAGACATTAATGATAATTTAGTTTGTTACAATGTTGCTATCTTCATTTATTAATCGTCTATAAAATAAGAAGCATGCACCGTGTGATGTCCAACATTTGGATATTTGGAGCAACAAAAATCACAAATTGTTGAATAATTTTATTTTTCACTTTTCAAATCGAAATACATTAACATTGACATATTATTTCCAATGGAGTTGATGAGCTTCACAAACATATATCAGTTAAAAAATGGGCGGATTTAATGAATATTTAAAATAATGGGAAAAAATTTATCGATTTTTTAGACATTGGATAGTAATTTTTAAACTTGAATGTAGAGTTTGACTCACGTAACACTGAAGGTTAAATCTTTATCTTATGGAATTAAATAGATTATCAGAACAGTGAATAAACCTATAGCCACCTCGCACTTAAATTGGCAGAATTAGTAACAATTTTCCAACCTAACCTTTGAACATTTGAACACAAAGACAATTCTAACCATGCAGCCAGTAACGTCGCTTTACCAAAGATTCTGACTGCATTGTTTCTACCATTTAATCTACCAAAATCACAACCGATGCCTTCCTCAAACGTTGTTCTGTGATTATTTGTCGAAAATCTGTAATGACTGTAGGATATCGATCATCAATGCATTTAGCAATGTCGTTGACAGTTGATGACCAATTATTCCCACTGACATTTCCAATCAGCATATGCTTGTTGACCATTTTTGATCATCGATTGAGGATTCAAAGAGAAAATTTGCTCCAATTGATGAGAAAAAAAGAGGCAGAAAATCGATTAAAATGTTGGAATTTTCACAATATCCATTACTTCGCTTCAAACTCTCTCAAACAACTATCTTGATTAAAATAGTAAAATTTTTGAAGTTCATTAGGAAATTAATTATGTCACTTGTGACCCATTTAAGTGTATTTTACACCCACCCCAGTAACCGTCCTATTGTAAGCCTTATTTTAAAATTTAAACCAATTAATATAATTGTAAATAAAAATATTCCATTAATATCTGTGCTAAAAGCTTCAAAAAGTGCATCAAACATTTTATTTAACACTTTTTTATGAAATTTACATATTTACAATTTAAAGACCAAAACTTTATTGAACCATTTCGATTAGTAAGAAATTTTACTCATCACGATTCACAGGTCGAAAGAAAATCTGTCGAACTTTCAACCTCTTTGGTCTCAATCGTTTGATCTTCTGGTGACGATGAATGATGTAATAAAGTGCACCTCTCCGATATTTTGGATCTCTTGGCTTCCCCTTATATGCCATCTGATTAACTCGATTCCTCAACCGACCAGCAAGATACCGAAGATTTAAGCTCTTAAGACAATCGTGAAAGAAAATCTCAACAATCAGCACAAGACTCGCTAAGACATGACCAATGACGAGAATGCTAAAGACTTGATAGAGATCCTCAAGCTTTAGGTATTCAATCTCATCGACTGCATATTGTGGTTTCTTATAAAAGTCCAAACTAATAAATACTTTCCAAAAATGATGCAGACCAGCTTGAAAGCACAGATCCATGTAGTATTGAATCCTTACAATAAACGGATTTGCAAAACTTGCTTCCAAAAATAAATATTTGGATGCAATAGATTCAGGTAGCATGTAGTAATAGTCTAAAAATGATCGTCCTTTAACTTTTTCTGTATACAGGCTATATTCAGCTGCTAGACATTCCTTGATGATTACTTGCCTCTTATGATGTATCAAATCAGTAATGACTCAATTCGTTGTCAATGAATCAACAAGTGTTGATGCTTATGCGTTGCCGACGGTGATTCGATGAAATTTTCACAAAAAAAGATAAAATATGCCTGAAATGTCTGAAATTTCAAAATTCTCAAAAATTTAACTAGCATCTAATCAAACGCGGTGTTGCTTTTGCTGTTTCTATCTCATGTTTCATCCAGCCAACCAGACCATTAGACAACCAGATAGCCTTTTAATTAAAGTTAAAATACCATCACAAAATTATTTTGAATTCAATACAGCATTTTACGAATTTTTAAAATTCAACTCAATTTGTTAAAAAGAAACTCAACGAACAGTCCTAAAGATGCTGATTCATGTGTGCTGAATGCAATTTAAATTACATACTATTAATTTTTATTGTAACTGAAAACAAATGCGTTTGTGTAATTGATATCAATTTTTGTGACATTCAGATAGATATCTGCTAACAACTTTGTAAGAATCATATTGCAACCTTCTTCAATGTAATAATTTTCGATAGAATTACTAAAATAATTGTTCAAAAGAGTTTTAAATCTCTGTGCAGAAAAATAACCTCAAAAAGTGCATTTTTATTAAGCATTTTTTGTATTTACAATTATACAGCATTAATATTTACAAACTATTTTAAGTGTCACTTATGAGTTGTTCGGATATTACGTCACGCTAAAAATGGCTATTCTGGCCCCTCTCCCTTCATTTTATTTAATTTCATCAGGAAATCGGAAAAAATTAGTATGAAATATGAATACTTATTTGTACATATGAATTATAATTCATTTATTCATTACGATTCACAGGTTGAACAAAAATCTGTCGAACCTTCAATCTCTTTGGTCTTAATCGCTTGATCTTTTGATGTCGATGGATGATATAGTAAAGCGCACCTCTCTGATACTTTGGATCCCTTGGCTTCCCCTTATATGCCATCCGATTGACACGATTCCTCAACCGACCAGCAAGATACCGAAGATTTAGGTTTTTCAGACAATCATGCAAGAAAATCTCAACAATCAGCACAAGACTCGCTAAGACATAACCAATAACGAGAATGCTGAACACTTGATAGAGATCCTCAAGCTTTAGGTATTCAACTTTATCAAAGACTGCATATTTTGGTTTCTTATAAAAATCTATATTAACAAATACTTTCCAAAAATGATACAAACCAGCTTGAAAGCATAAATCCATATAATATTGAATCCTTGCAATAAACGGATTTGCAAAACTCGCTTCCAAAAATAAATATTTGGATGCAATGGGTTCAGATAGCATGTAATAATAGTCTGAAAATGATCGTCCATTAACTTGTTCTGTATACAGACCATATTCAGCAGTTTGACATTCCTTGATGATCACTTTATTCTTTTGAATTATCAAATCAGAGAGAGATATGCGTTCTGGTATGGATAATCTGTTCTTGATAGCCTGAAACTCCTCGTAGTCTCTGACAGTGTATATGAATGCTTCATCAGTCAGGATCTCGTAATCAGATGCCAGCAAGTCATCAATAGTCTTAAGTCGATTTTCATGCATCGGTTGAATCATGAAAGATGTGATGACACCTTCATATGCATTGCTGAGGACGAAAATCATCAAAATGATCAGTTGCAGTAGAATTGTCAGGACCATTCGGTTCCGACGAGAGAAATCAACACCTTGACCAATAAAATACACAAACATTCCATAACCAAGCAACCAGGGAGAATCAACAGCACCACGGCCACGAAACATCCAGAAAACAGCAACACAACCAACAACTGAGAGTGCTAAGAACATCCAAGTCAGACCATCGAATGGTTCAACGAAGACAAGTTGAGTAAGTGAAGTCTTTGGTGGAATTGGGACTAAGGCACAGTAGCTTTTAGTTTCATAAGTCATAAGTCTTGGTTCGTCAGCAATGATATTGCTCGCAGTATTCATGGTTAGATCCATCATTTTATGGATCCAATATTGCTCGAAGAATGAAGAATTAGGCAATAAAATGGCTGCAAAGTTTGAATTTTGAATTTTGCTAAGTGCTTGTAGAAAAAATACAATAGGAGATGAGAGACGCCGTTTGACTATTCTGACTCGTGGTGGCTGATCATAGACAGGAATTCTATACGTATAACCAGCCATGTCCTTAAGCTTATCAGGAAATATCAACGAACTGTTAACTGGATCATAAATAACCTTAAGATCCATTGCCAAGCTTCTAATAATCTCGTAATGAACAGAACCAAATGGTTTCTTATAAACAACTGCAACATTAAGAAACCCATAAAATCTAAGAATGTCTAAAATCCAAACTCGATTGTAGATTGACGTTGTGTAAGGTACAATGCAAATGACCTTAGCCATGTGGTTCCAAACCGTTGAGAAATGTTGACTTACTATCATGTTTTGGATCGAAATCTGAAAATAATATACATGGTTCACATGATCGTTCAAAATTTTACGATTCCACGGAAATGTCAGGTAACTACTTACATTGTCCACGTTATTCAACCTTAGAATTATAACCGAAGCCTTCCTCAGAACTTCATTTTTAATTGTGTGTCTTAAATCTGTAGCTACAACAGCCTTTTCATCGTCAATGCAATGAATAATGTCGTTGACTATCAATGACCCATTCTGACCTCCAAAATTTCCGATGAGGATGTCATGTGTGTCTGTTTTTGAGTTCGTGATATCATTTGTAATTTTGCAGATACTTTTTAACAACTTTTGATCAATGCACTATGGTCTAAAATCGGAAATTTTTTCCAAAAATTATTTTAGTTGCTTATTTGATAGACCTTAGTCCAAGGTATAAGAAGCTATAAAAATTTTGGACCAGAAGTCAGCAGTGCTGGCGATACAGCACAAAATGTATATTGATGACTGTCGCTGATGACCATTTTCAAATCACCATAACTTTTTACTGCTACATCCAATTTTCATAAACTTTTTTTTGTTTAACAGGTATAAGTAAGAGCTTCAATATAAATGCTACTTGGTTATATTAGACATTAACCTCAGTGCACAAAAACTCGAAAAACCTGAAAAATACCTAGTTGGTAACACTAATTTTAGGTATGCAGGTTACTAGTGCAATAGAAAATTTTTCTTTTTATATCATATTATAGGCTGATGTAAGATCTACAAAAAACATGTCACATTCATACCCAAAAGTTATAGTTTTGTGCTTGAAAAATGAATTTTTTTCGAAAAAAACCTAGTTTTTTACCCATTTTTGAATATAATCGACTATAACTGTGTATTCCAAGTGAGTGGAGAAACAAGTTTTGGCAGTTTTGTATAGCCCTTACTTATAGCTACTTAAAACTGTAAAAACCTGATAAAAAGTTCTGCCGGTTTTTCGATTTCAGAGCATTTGTAGTTGATCATCTGCAGATTTTTCGAAATTATTTTTTAAGTTTTTTTATCAAAACAGATCAAAACCATGCTTAAAATTAATGAAACTTTCAGAAATGACTTATATGTTGATTAAATTAACATTTCTATTAAAAAAATTTAATGCACAGTGCAATTTTGATGAAAAATGGCAAGCAATGATTTTTTGGGTTTTTGAAACCCTTCAATGGTGCCTATCCATACTAAAACTAACTTTTATTATTATTTTTCTTATTTTATTGTCAAGAACATCAAAATACCTTTCCAACGAGGTATAAAACATTAAGAACGAATAAGATTTGTAGGAGTTATAGTGAAAAAACTGAAAAATGGTCAAATTTAAGCGAGTTTGTAGGTCCATCCCTTACATTTTTGCTTATATTTCTTTCAAATTTCAAGTATATGAAATGAGTTTGGTATCGTTGGAAAGCTTATAGTAGTGGGTATTCAGTAATATAAACATTTGAGTTCATAAGTTGCACAGTGCATGGTTAGGTCATGTCAAAAATGTCAAATTTTGACTGCCCTCATGATGAACAGCAAATATCAAAATTTTTATTTTTGACCTTTTTTCTACAGAATCTTGCCTAAACTAACATATAATAACCAAAAAAGTATTTTTCCGTCATAATTCGCAGTAAACGAGCTCATAGAAAAAAACATCAATTTTTTGAAAAACTAAAAAAATTCCAAAAAATTCCAAATAGTTAATGTTTTTTCTATGAGCTCGTTTACTGCGAATTATGACGGAAAAATACTTTTTTGGTTATTATATGTTAGTTTAGGCAAGATTCTGTAGAAAAAAGGTCAAAAATAAAAATTTTGATATTTGCTGTTCATCATGAGGGCAGTCAAAATTTGACATTTTTGACATGACCTAACCATGCACTGTGCAACTTATGAACTCAAATGTTTATATTACTGAATACCCACTACTATAAGCTTTCCAACGATACCAAACTCATTTCATATACTTGAAATTTGAAAGAAATATAAGCAAAAATGTAAGGGATGGACCTACAAACTCGCTTAAATTTGACCATTTTTCAGTTTTTTCACTATAACTCCTACAAATCTTATTCGTTCTTAATGTTTTATACCTCGTTGGAAAGGTATTTTGATGTTCTTGACAATAAAATAAGAAAAATAATAATAAAAGTTAGTTTTAGTATGGATAGGCACCATTGAAGGGTTTCAAAAACCCAAAAAATCATTGCTTGCCATTTTTCATCAAAATTGCACTGTGCATTAAATTTTTTTAATAGAAATGTTAATTTAATCAACATATAAGTCATTTCTGAAAGTTTCATTAATTTTAAGCATGGTTTTGATCTGTTTTGATAAAAAAACTTAAAAAATAATTTCGAAAAATCTGCAGATGATCAACTACAAATGCTCTGAAATCGAAAAACCGGCAGAACTTTTTATCAGGTTTTTACAGTTTTAAGTAGCTATAAGTAAGGGCTATACAAAACTGCCAAAACTTGTTTCTCCACTCACTTGGAATACACAGTTATAGTCGATTATATTCAAAAATGGGTAAAAAACTAGGTTTTTTTCGAAAAAAATTCATTTTTCAAGCACAAAACTATAACTTTTGGGTATGAATGTGACATGTTTTTTGTAGATCTTACATCAGCCTATAATATGATATAAAAAGAAAAATTTTCTATTGCACTAGTAACCTGCATACCTAAAATTAGTGTTACCAACTAGGTATTTTTCAGGTTTTTCGAGTTTTTGTGCACTGAGGTTAATGTCTAATATAACCAAGTAGCATTTATATTGAAGCTCTTACTTATACCTGTTAAACAAAAAAAAGTTTATGAAAATTGGATGTAGCAGTAAAAAGTTATGGTGATTTGAAAATGGTCATCAGCGACAGTCATCAATATACATTTTGTGCTGTATCGCCAGCACTGCTGACTTCTGGTCCAAAATTTTTATAGCTTCTTATACCTTGGACTAAGGTCTATCAAATAAGCAACTAAAATAATTTTTGGAAAAATTTTCCGATTTTAGACCATAGTGCAATGACTAAAGATTCGAGAATGAAGTTTGTACTGAAAGATGAGTAGAAAGTACAGCAAGCTAAGATAATTGCGAGAATTTTCTTAATTTCCATTTTTATGAAACACAATTTTTAT
Organism: Chironomus tentans; assembly: GCA_963573255.1. Classification (NCBI taxonomy): domain Eukaryota; kingdom Metazoa; phylum Arthropoda; class Insecta; order Diptera; family Chironomidae; genus Chironomus; species Chironomus tentans. The sequence continues at coordinate 8,670,375 of OY754305.1, forward strand.
TTATTTTTATTGGAAACTTAACAGTCAAAGCTAGAAATGAGACTGGCTTGCACGACAAGAGAATATGTTTTGTAATGACTCAATTGGTTGCCAAAGAATCAACAAGTGTTGATGCTTATACGTTGCCAACGGTGATTGGATGCAAAATAGACATTTAATAGCAGGCGGCAATGTTTGCTAATTCAATTTAGTGACTCATATAGCCAGCTAGACAAACATCCAAAATTCTGGCTGTACCCCTTCAATCATCTGATCACCCAGTCAGCCATACACCTAATTGACTATCTTCATTGAAAACGAGTGACAGTTACACATGTGCTACATATTCACCATCTGGTTATGAGCATGACACTCATACCTTCTCAAAGGAAAGTGTGACATTCGGGACAGTATAATAAATTGAATACTCAATCAGAAGTTTATTAAATTAATGATCACGCATTGGACGTACCAAAACCATTCGGACCTTTGGTTTTGAAATATTTTGTCTCATTGTTGAGCAGTAATTTCGAATTCGATGAATTATTTTTCGAATATTTAAAATTCTGATGCAATCATGGTATGCAATCTCAATTAGCAGACACAAAAAGGACACAGTCAATCCAATCAGAAGAATTTTAAATAACAACCAAAGATCATTAAGTTGAATTTGGCTGTTGTCAGTTGTATCTTGTGGATTATATTTTTTATCGTCACTCTGATTTGCCAACACCTTCCACATGTGTGGAAGACCTGCTTGAAATGACAAGTCCATATAATACTGAAATCGTGTCAGAAATGGATTCAAGTAACTTGCTTCCAATTGGACATATTTCCAAGTCAACTTTTCAGGCAGCATGTAGTAATAGTCAGAGATAAGTCTACCATTTTTTAATGATGAAGTCAAATCTAGTTCCGCGAGATCACAAAGTCTAACAAATACATAACGTTGTCTGAGTATTTCTTGCTCCATGTCATCGTTATTCATAGTCTGTAGTAAACTAATCCTTGATTTGATTTTTTTATACCTTTCGTCATCCCTTACAAGATAAGCAAAATGTTCATCGGTTAAGATCTCATGATCTGAACTCAAAAGATCATCGACAGTCTTTAGTCGATTTTCATGAGCTGGTTCAATCAAAGCAGACGTGATGGCACTTTCATACAAAGTGCTAAACAGGAACACAGTCAAGCAGATGATGTTAAGCAGCAGAGCAAGCACAAATCGATTCCGTCGAGAAAAATTTGCACCTTGACCGACGAACAACATGAAAATGCTAGCGGCAAGTTGCCAATGAGAATCAACAGCACCACGACCTTGATACATCCGCCAGACAGCAACAGAACAGACCATAGAGACTCCAAAAAGGATCCAAATGATATCATTAAATGGTTCGATGATGACAGTTTGAGAAATGGATATTTTTGGAGGAATTGGAATTAGTGCACAGAAGCCATATTTCTCATATGTAAACAGCTTTGGGTAAGGTACATTATAAACAGACGCAGTATTAAAGGTCAAATCCATACCACGATTTTCCCAAAAGGCTTTTAAACGTGAATTACTAGACAAAAAAATTATCTGATATCGTGAATTTTGAACTGTGCCAAGTGCATCAAAAAAATAAGCCATTACAGGCTTTACAAATTTTGGATGAATTTTGATTATTGGTGGTTGATGATATAATGGAATTCTGTATCTGAATCCACCAAGATCTCTTAGCTTATCAGGAAATATTTCGGAATGACCCTTTGGAGGTCTTTTGAGTTCAAAGGTCTGGTACGAAATACTTGTACTTGATGGCTTGTGAACTATTACAACATTCAGAAACCCAAAATCCGTAAAAATATTCAAGACATTTGCCTTTTCACGAAATGTTGTTGAACTTGGAACAATACAGATTATTTTAGCCATGTGATGCCAAACTGTTGAATTAAGATGATCTCCAATGAATTTTTGTATATTCCACTGAGATTTAAATAAATTAAATTAATAATTTTGACATATTATTTTAAATATTTACCTGTTCTAGTTTGTCTACAGTTAAAATCACAACCGAGGCCTTTCTCAAATTAATTTTCTTGATTGTCGTCCGAAAATCGGATAAAACTTGAGCCTTATCATCACTTAGGCACTGAATGATGTCGTTTATTGTCGATGACCAAATCTTCCCACCCAAATTTCCAATAAGGATGTCCTGTGTGTCTGATTTTGAGTTTATGATGTCATTCGTGATTTTACAGATGCTTTTCGACAATTGTTGATCATCAGTTAAGGATTTTAGGATGAAGTTTGTATTGAGCGATGAATTAACGAACAAAATTGTCGAAAATATTATAAAGACTTTTGTAATTTTCATTATTTGACTTGTTAAGTTCTGATGTTCTGAATGCAGTTTAGTTCACGTAACGTGTAACTTTTTATTGCAAATAAAAACAAATGCATTTGTGTAATTTATATCAATTTTTGTGACATTAAGATTTTTTACAGATAAACAGCTTTATAGAGCCATATTGTCACCTTTTTAATAGTAATTATTTTTCTGTGAATTATGTAAATAATAATTTAAAAGAATTTCAATTTTTTGTGCGGAAAATAAACTCAAAAAGTGTGTTTTTATTTTATTAAGCATTATTTGTGTTTACAGCGTTAATATTTACAATTTGGGTCGGTTTCCAGGGTTACTATTTATACCATGATCTTCAAGGAGGTAGAGTTATCCCAAGATACCCCACCTTCCATACCCTGTGGCATCCCAAGATAGGATATCACCAGTTCATTACTCATCACGATTCACAGGTCGAACGAAAATCTGTCGAACTTTCAACCTCTTTGGTCTCATTCGCTTGATCTTCTGATGTCGATGAATGATGTAATAAAGTGCACCTCTCCGATATTTTGGATCCCTTGGCTTCCCCTTATATGCCATCTGATTAACTCGATTCCTCAACCGACCAGCAAGATACCGAAGATTTAAGCTCTTAAGACAATCATGAAAGAAAATCTCAACAATCAGCACAAGACTCGATAAGACATAGCCAATTATGAGGATGCTAAATACTTGATGAAGATCCTCAAGCTTTAGATACTCAATCTCATCCGATGTTGTATTTTCAGGCATGTTAATGTGGTTTAGTTCCTTAGACATAATATTCCAAAAATGGTGTAAACCAGCTTGAAAGCAAAGATCCATGTAATATTGAAGCCTTTCAAGGAATGGATTCATGTAGCTAGCTTCCAGGTACACGAATTGAGTTAGTAATCTTTCTGGTAAAAGATAATAATAATCTGATAATTTCCGACCGTTTGATAAAGGAATATTCATTTCATATTCCGCTGATTCACAGTTCTTAATGAAGATATAGTGTTGCTGGACAATCAATTCCTCTTGACGGTTTTTAACATGCACTCCGGATGTGTTCATTCTTAAAATTAATTTTTCTAGTTCTTGAAATTCACGGATATTGAATGCAAATCCTTCGTCGGTTAAAATCTCATGATCAGATGCCAATAGGTCGTCAACGTTTTCCATCCGGTTTTCGTGCAATGGCTGGATCATGAAGGATGTGATGACACCTTCGTATGCATTGCTGAGGACGAAAATCATCAAAATGATCAGTTGTATTAGAATTGTCAGGACCATTCGATTCCGACGAGAGAAATCAACTCCTTGACCAATAAAATACACAAACATTCCATAACCAAGCAACCAGGGAGAATCAACAGCACCACGATCACGAAATATCCAGAAAACAACAACACAACTAACAACTGAGAGTGCCAAGAACAACCAAGTCAGACCATCGAATGGTTCAACGAAAATAAGCTGAGTAAGTGAAGTCTTTGGTGGAATTGGGACTAAGGCACAGTAGCTTTTAGTTTCATAAGTCAACAATTTTGGCTCTGGTGTGTCAAAAATAGTTGCCGTATTCAAAGTTAAATGCATACCGCGGTTGACCCAATATTGATGTAACTGCGAGTAATGGTTTAGCAGCAACAGATGAAAGTAAGCATTTTGAGCATCACAAAGAGCCTCAAGGAAAAATATCAATGGAGAAATGACGGTGTGTGTAATAAAAATACGCGGTGGCTGGTTATAGATAGCAATAGTATACGCAAGTCCTCTCATGTTCTTTAACTTGTCAGGAAAAATCATTTGTCCGTTTGGAATACGAACATAAAGTGCAACATCACGTGCTAATGAATGAACAAATTCATATTGGACATTTCCGTTTGCTGATTCATGACAAATTGCAACATTTAAAAAGCCTAAATTCAGAAAAACTTTAAGGATTTCCATGCGATCTCTCATTGTAGACGTGCTGGGTACAATGACAATGATTTTAGTCATATGATACCAAATGGTTGATGAGTGATGTTTATGCAAGATTGAACTGATTAGATTCTGTAAAGATATTTTGTAAATTCACATTAGTTACAACTTTAAGGCTAGATTCATCAAAGTATTTTAAACCCCCATTTTTTAAATTTTGTTTTTAAAAATTAAAATTTAAAAAATATACTTATAACGTCCATCAAAAAATGGAATATTTAGACCCCCCTCCTCCTTTTAATTCAAAAAAATTTCTTTAATTTAAAGTGTCACAAAATCTCAGACCCCCACTCCCCCCAAAATCATGGACGTCATAAGTGAATGACCCCTTCTTTGATATATAAAAATAAATTGTGGGACATTTTCACACACTCGTAGAAAAGATTTAAAAAACTTTTTAAAATTTGTATGAAGAAATTTAAAAACATTTTTTAAACTGGGCTCTTGAAAACTTTTTTTTTATATTTTTAAAAATAATTTTAAATTTTCAAATTATTTTGAGTTGTTAAAAAAATATTTTGAAAAAATTTGCTCAGAGTGAGGATCGAACCAGTGACCTCTTGGTTGGTAGCACAATGTTCTAACCACTAAGCCACCGAAGCATGTAATTATATATGACAATTTAACAATATATATTGAAAAAATTAAAAAATCAGTTTTTTAAATTTTAAAAACCAAATTTTAAACTTTAAAAATATTTTTGAAATTTGAAAATTTAAAAATATTTTTTAAAGTGACTTTTAAAAACTTTTTAAAAACGTTTTTTTATTTTTTTATAAGTGCGTGGTTCACTTTTTGAGTGTTTAGATCATTGGATTACTAGCCTAGAGGCGTAGCCAGGAAAATGGAAAAAAATTCTCTAAAAAATAATTTTGCTTTTATAATATTTTCCAACGTTTTTCCGAAGCTTTAATTTATGGCTTAATCATTTAAATACTATTTAAAATTAAGAACAAATTGAAAAACTTGAGTAAAAAATGAATCTCAGTTCGAGCAATTTTTTCATAACATTTTATATATTATAACGATTTAAAAAAATTTTAAACTATTTTTTTTTTAATTTAAAAAAGTAATAAAAATTCCAGATCTTACCACATTGAGCCATTTTAATGCCAATATTACAACTGATGCCTTCCTCAATTGATTTTCCGTCATAACAGAATTTAAATCTGCAACCACAACAGAATTGTCATCATCAATACAATTAACTATGTCGTTTACAGTCGATGACCAAATATTGCCGCCCATATTTCCAATGAGGATGTCCTGTGTGTCTGTTGTTGAGCTTGTGACATCATTTGTGATTTTGCAGATACTTTTTGATAACTTTTGGTCAATGACTAAAGATTTGAGGATGAAATTTGTGCTAAATGATGAGTTTAAAATACAGAAAGCTATGATAACTGTTAGAATTTTAGTTGTGCTCATTATTTGCTGTTAAATGTTTTGAACTTGACTGCAGAAGGGTTAAAGCACAATTGAAAATAATTAATATATTTTTTTACTATGTGTAAGGTTCAAGTCCATTAGCTAAGTGATCGATATGTGCTGAAAAATAATTAACTAAATGCAGTAAAGTAATAAAAAATCAAAGCTTAATGGAATTGAATTTTTCACCCTCAAAAATGATTTAAAATTTTATTAAACTTATGCCTTTATCGAAATTCATCAAGATTCTAATTCCTAGGTTTAACAAAAATTCGACGAACTTTTATTCTTCTATTCTTCTTACAAATCTTTCGTTTAATCTGATTCCAAAATGATTTTGCCATTGCCCTAAGATTAATCTCTGCAAAACAATCGTGATAAAATATTTCAACGAGCAGCACAAAAGAAGCCAAACCACACCCAATGAGATAAAGACCAAATAGTGACGCGAGATCCTTTAACCCTAAATAATCACTCCTATTAGAATTTTCAGATGCGGACAGTCTAGAATGATTTTCTTGCTCAAAAATTTTCCACATGTATGGGAGTCCAGCTTGAAATGACAGGTCCATGTAGTACTGGAACCTATCAAGGAATGGATTTAAGTAGCTCGCTTCTAGTCGGACAAATTCCCATGTCAGTTGCTCTGGTAGGATATAATAATATTCTGATGGCAATATACCGTCCATATTTTGTCCTAATATGTCTTCAGCTTCATCACAACGCACGATAAAGGCATAACGTTGTTCAATTATATCTTCAGCAGTTACAAATCTGTCTGCATGAACTAATCTTGATGCCAAAATCTCATATAAACTAGAATTCCTATACTGATATGCAAATGCTTCGTTATTGTTAATCTTATGCTCAGATGCCACAAGATCCTCGACAGTCTTCAGGCGATTTTCACGAGCTGGTTCAATCAACGCAGATGTGATGGCACCTTCATACAAATTGCTGAACAGGAACACAGTCAAGCAGATGATATTAAGCAGCAGAGCAAGCACAAATCGATTTCGTCGAGAAAAGTTTGCATCTTGACCGATGAACATCATGAAAATGCCAGCAGCAAGTTTCCAATGAGAATCGACAGCACCACGACCACGAAACATCCACCAGACAGCAACAGAACAGACCATAGAGACTCCAAAAAGGATCCAAATGAGATCACTAAATGGCTCGATGATGATGAGTTGGAAAATGGATTGTTTTGGTGGAATTGGAATTAATGCGCAGTGGTTCTTTGTTCCGTAAGTCATTAATTTTGGTTCATTAGAACTAAAGACAGTTGCTGAGTTCAAGCACAAGTGAAATTTACGCTTTATCCAGTGGTCCTGTAATGTTGTGACGTCTTGAAAAAAAGTATATTTAAATTTTGCCTTTTGAATCTTTTTTAATGTCCGCAGGAAGTAAAGCATATGGGAACTAACGTAACTGTTATTAGCAATGACTGAAGGTCGCTGATTTAAAGCTGCAATTTCATATTGAAATCCATCCAAGTTCTTGAGTTTGTCTGGGAAAACCATTGAACTATTTTCTGGATTTGATAAAACTGTCATTGAGTTGCGCTGTGCATTTAAACTTTCATAAATGATGTCACCATTTTGTTCCTGGTGTACCAAAGCAATATTAAGGATGCCAAATGTTGAGAACTTTACGAGAGTCTTAATGCGTTGATTTTGAGGAGATAAGGCTGGTACGATGCAGATGATGTTTGTTGTATGACTGTAAACCGATGGTGGTTGGCTATATGTTATCAGTTTGAAAAATTGTATCTGGTGTGAATAAAATGATTATTTTATGTTAATTTAACATGGTTAGAACTTTTTCATGAGAGGTAGTGCTTAAGGATATGTTACGCTTCATATTAAATTTTACCAATTTTTCTAACTAAATTTGTTCATGCACCCCATGAGAGGAGGAAAGGGTCAAAAAAGGTCAGGTTTTGCATTAAGTAATATCCAAACGACCATAGAAAGGATAATTTTTGGAGATAGGGTTGGGGTTGTCGCTGAAAACCCCTTAATGTACACATTGGAGCAATTCAATCAACCCAAAAGTTAAGTTGTCCTCCCATCAGTGACCTCAGTCTATATACCCATCCGAAACATATTCAAACTTACATCATCGAACTGATTCAATCCAACAAAAATCACAACGGACGCCTTTCGTAAACGTTCTTCTGTCATTTTCGTCTTAAAATCTGCAACCACAACGGCACTTTTATCATTTATACACTGAATAATATCGTTGACTGTCGATGACCAAATTTTTCCCCCCAAATTTCCAATGAGGATGTCCTGTGTGTCTGTTTTTGAGTTTATGACGTCATTTGTGATTTTGCAGATGCTTTCTGACAAGTTTTGATTTTCGATTGGCAATATAAGGTCAATCTTTGTGCTGATTGATGAGTTAAAGAGTGAAAAGGTCGAAAAAACTAAAAAAATATTCACAATTTTCATGTTAAAGCTTATTCCTTTACTAAACTGTAAATTCACGTTATGATTAATGAAAATTGAACTTTATACTCGGAATTCTACAATTGTATTTCAAACATTGCGCAAATGATTTTTTGATCTAGATTAAAGCATAGAGGTGGATCAACGTCATTTTATGGCAGAATTCGTTTTGATAACACAAATGTTTCATAAATTGTTAACCAACAATTACTTAGTCAATAAAAATGTCAATCAACATTAAACTGTAAATTGGATTTTATACCAATAATCCGTCAAAACAGACAAAAGTTCAGAAAAATCAGATCCTACAAAAAATTATTTATTTTTCTTATTTTTATCTTCATCGTCCAAAAATTTCACATTTTCATCAAAATCATACCAAATGTCATCAGAATCACTTCGTTCAGTCTCCTCAATCTCATTATTTAATAAAATATTAGCATTAACTTGATCAGCCCTCAATGTTGCATCCAACGGATTGGTTACTGTAGCATTTGCATTACATGCTTTATAGTCATGATCCATTGTATGATCAACATAGACAAACCTTCCCTTGTGGTTCTCTATAATAACTCGTCCAGCTCCACGTCTTCCATTTTCTCCACCAGATCCAATATCTCCAGCCACTTGTCCAACACGATCTCGTTCCAAAACATGAACATTATTATCTCCAACCTTTTTAGTGCCATCAAGTCCACCAGAATTTGCTTGTTTGATAATTTCTTTGACTTTCTGTGCATCTTCAGGTGATAATTTGCTGTTACTGATTTTCTCATTATTAACCTTACTATTGTAAGCGTCTGTTCTTTGTGCCATTGATGAACTAAGCTCAGCTGCGCCTGCGACTGTAATTTGACCAGTTGTGTTTAAAATCAGCTGCTGAGCATCGATTGTTCCCGTTTGATATAGCTGAAGTCCAGCATCTGTTGCAGCTGCAGATGTTCCTTGGACAGCAACTCTCGTGACTGCTTGTCCAACTTCATTTGCGACACCTCTAGAGACACTGCTTGCTAGTTGTGATGATGCTCCACCGACAGTTCCAACAACTGCACCCATTGTGACTGATTTTGAGACGGAACTGAATGTCACTTCTTCACCTTTAATGAATCGAGCTGTTTCACCGATAGCTCCACTCACGGCACCTGACAAAATTAGAAATTTTGAGAGTATAACTCAGAAAGTTAATGATTACTTTCCAATTGTACCTGCGCCGGCTCCAGCAAACGCTCGATATCCAAAACTTGCCAGTGCTGATGCACCTTTGGCTGCTGTTGAACCTGCTGCACCGATCGGACCTGTTATGGCACCAATTGTTGCTCCAAATGCAGCATCCTTTGCTGATTCCTTTACAGTTACACATTCACCACTAAGATACTTTTGAATTGGCGATAAGACGAGTGATGATCCAGCTCCTACGATGGCTGCACCACCAATGATAGCTGCGAGACCACCAGTCATGACTGTAAGACCAACGCCAGCTACAAAGAAAAGGTTTAATATCGTGAATTTACTCAAGCTGGGCCCTGGGTACCTCTTGAGTTTACCCTAGGGGTACACCAGAGAAACTGGGCCCTGACTGTGGCGTAGGAAAGGGATTGTTGTCACGAATGAAGGATCGAGAAACTGGAGAATCTTAAGCTTAATGGAATTGACTTCTTCGGTCAAAATAAAGATTAATAAACCAATTTTAACCAGTGAGTGGATAAAATTGGGTAACTGCTCAGAGGTCTCATATAAAGAGGCACAAAACTAATTTTATCTCAAAAATCATCCAAAACTTATTTCTTACCGGAAGCTGCAGCAATTCCAGTCAAAACAGAAGTTGCAGTCGCAACATTAGCTTCCTGTCTTGTTTTTTGACAAATACATGTACACTCGATGTTTTCTTTTAAGCCAAGACATTTCTCGCGATTTTCGTATTTGCCTTCACACTCGTTATTTGCACATGCTGTACACTTCATTGTTTGGATTTATGGATGATCTCAGATCTATAAATAAAGTACACATTATTATAATTTTGTGAGTTTTAGGATTAATTTCATAATTATGAGTATACTTAAAAACCGGTCTAAATGTCACGAGCACCAAAACAAAACTGAACAAATTCGCGAATTTATTCTATTGAACTGATTGATTTCTTCCTAGAAATTGATAAATTTTATCAATTAAACAACTTCCGTACGACTTTGATAATAAATACCTGGAAGTAATCAACCGATAAGATATCTTAACTCTGCAACTTATCATCAAATTCTCCGTCGTGCTGAGCGAAAACTGAGAATATTTATTCGAAATCTTCTTTGCACTTTAAAATCTGAGAATATAAATAAAGTGAGTCATGTGCTCAACACAACTGCGGGACTTTTTTTTCGTAGAATTTAAAAACTGACCTGCATCAATATCTATTCGCATGTGAGGAAATTAAAAATGTAAATAGTGAGTAAGATATTGGACATTATGAATGAAATTTTGAGTCAATTCTAAAAATATTTTCAGATCTGATGGGGAATTTTTGGTTGATTGGGATTTTTAAGATTTTTTTATTAAAATTTTTGTTAGACTGTAAATCGGGGGGCACTCCCCCTAAAGCGTGACGTAATTTGCGAACGATCCCTAATTATTGCAGATTATATTGTCTTTTATTTTTTTTTTAAAAAAACGTTATTTTTATTTTTGCTTTTCAGTAATTCAATACAATTTTTAAGAGATCTAGCAACAGCTATTACAACTTAATTATGGATTTATAAAATGAAAATTTATTGTTTATTTATGATGCGATGTACATCCAGATGAGATTTTATGTTTGTTTTTGCTTTTTGTCATTGAAGACGGTTGATTTCCAACTCTGCACAATTGCATGACCCAGGGTATATCAATGCAATGTACCTAGCCACAATTTGTGTGCAGACATCACACAAACCGAGTTGATATGGCTAGAACAGTGAAAAAGCACCCAAATCCGACTAGACATTCCCTGGGATCGAAACCGGGTCGTTAGAGCCGAAGTCCGACACTCTAACCACTACGCCACAGTTGCTTTTCCATTGCATATTATATTGTCATTTTTCACTGAAATATTTCCTTAAAATTAAAAAGTTAATATTTTTTTTTCCAAAAATTCCAATAACTTTTATTTAAAATTTATGTCTCACTTCTTCACATTTGTATGTTTCCTTCTTACATGTCTCTTTAAATTACCACTCTCATCAAATGCATAGTCACAGTGTCCACATTTGTAAGGTTTAATTCGATTTGGGTCGTGTGTCTTTTCATGATTTGTCAAAATGTTCCTAATATTAAATGTTTTCCCACAAGTTTTGCACTCAAATGAGTTTGGATTTTCATGCATCTTGCTGACATGACTCTTAAGCAAATAACTTTGTGGAAACTTTTTCTTGCATATTTTACATTCAAATTTTTTGTCGTGCGTCAATTCGTGATTTTTAAGAAACATTTTATTATTGAAAGTTTTTCCGCAGATTTTGCAGCTGAATTTCTCATCGGTTTTTGGATGGACAGTCCTCATGTGCTTGTAGATTGAGTGCGGGTTCATAATTGAGTTGCATATTTTGCATTTTATCTTGTTTTGTTGACTTTTCATGTCCTTTGTGGTTTTCTTTTTATTGTTGAAAGATTTTTCACGCTTTTTGGATTTTAGTGATTGTTTTGGTGAAACTTGAGACTGTTGGTCCATTTCAGTTGCTTTTTGGGATTCGGTTGACGACTCCTCGTCAGTTACCTGAGATTCTTGTTTAATATTTGAAAATTCTGTTTCAAAAAACAAAAATTCAGTTTGAGAAATTGAAAATGAATCGAGCACGATTGGTTGTGAGCTGAATCTCTGAATCTTATTGCTATCTGTCATGCTTACATCATCTGGTTCAGATTTTATCACGATTTTTGAATATTCTTGTACCGGATTGTCCATAACTTCAGTTTTGATGTTGAATGAAGAACCCTGGATGTTGCAATTTACGAATTGTTGTTCCGATTCCAATTTTGATTCAATTTTTGTAGATTTATTTAAATCTTTGGACTTGATTTCAATAATTTGAGATGATAATTCAGAAAAATTTAATAAATCATCAAAAACTAAATCTGAGTGATCCATTTTAGTTGGAAGTTTTGAAGATACACTTGATTATTTTTATGAAGCTTCTCAGGATTGAAGCTTTGCTTGTTGACTGGTCGTTGTCGAGTGCTGAGGGACTTATTTTATTAAAGCTCCTTATATTTACCTCAGAATCTCAAATTTATTTGCAAAAAAACTTAACTTTTAGTAAAAGTTTGTTGACAAATAAAGATTCAGGTATGAAACTATAAACCATAATAAGATATTTGCTCAGGATCGTAGAACCCTTTCCAGTGGCGTAATAATGGGTTTCGTTAGGGAGAAATCAAGAACGTGACTCCAACGTTTGCTATTTTACTGGGGGGTCCAATCTTTCGAACGGGTTGAAATTTTTATATTCACACCGTTATTCACGTGTGAATATTTTGTTTTTGCTCTGATTGAGAAATCAGTTATTCGTATTTTGTGAGGAAAGAAAGTAAAACAGCCAAAAATGTTCTATGCAAAAAAGTTTGTGCCTGAAATTTTACATCATATTCAAAAAACGGAATTGGAATTGGTTGAGGCATTGCCGAGAAAATCGCAAAATACACTTTCTGTAAGCAAGCAAACAAACAAACAAGTTAATCAGCAAGAAATAGCCAGAACGAGACATCGTTAAAACTTCTAGTTTTTTGCATTCGATCCGTGCCACCCTACAGAAGAACTGATTAGATTTTGGGATAGGAGGAATAGCCGTTGCTTCTAAAAAAGCAAAAAACCTTCTTTTCCATACAAAATGTGAAATTCAAAGGTTGCTATGATTTTTGAAATTTTTGACTGTATATGAAAATTATGTAATGGAGTTCAAGGAGGATCAAAATTGGAACTGGGACTTGAAGGAACTTGCTAAATTAAGCAAGTAGTTTATCCACAAGGCACAAAAGCTTTAGATGTCGGTGTGAATATGACCATTATAGCGTGATCGCTGTATTAATATTTTCTCATTTATTTGATTTTTTTAAAAGGTCCACAAATTTCAATTTATGAGTCTAGAGGGGACTTAGTGCAGAAAAAACTTAAAATTAAAAAAGAAAAGTTATTTTTCAATTTTTTTATTAATTTAATTTTACATTTAACAAATGATTCATTTCTTCCTGTGCACATTCATATGCCTTATCAAATGATGACTGTTGTCAGATGCATAGTCGCATTGTCCACATTTGTGTGCCTTTTGTCTATTTGAATCGTGCGTCTTTTCATGATTTTTCAAAACTTTTTTAAAATTAAAATATTTCCCACAAGTTTTACACTCAAATGAGTTTGGATTTTCATGCTTCTTACTGACATGGGTACTAAGTTCGTGTTTCTGTGAAAACTTTCTCTTGCAAATTTTACATTCGAATTTCTTGTCATGTGTGTTTACGTGATTTTTGAGGAAAATTTTGTCCTTGAATGTTTTACCGCAAATTGTGCAATTGAATTTCTCGTTAGTTGTTGGATGGATAGTCCTCATGTGTCCATAAATTGAGTCTGGCTTCAACATTGAGTTGCAAATTTTACAATTTATTAACGATTTATGAACTTTCATGTGAGCTGCTATTTTTACTCGATTGATGAAAGATTTTCCACACTTGTCGCACTTTAGTGATGGATTTTGTAAAATTTGAGGCTCTTGGTCATTTTTAGGTGCTTTTTTGTCTGAAACCTGAAATTCTTGTTTGATTTTTAAAATTTCAGCAAAGAACAACAATTCACTTTGTTTGATTGAAAATGAGTCAAGCACGATTGGAAACTGATTAAATTGTTGAATGTGGTTGCTGTCGTCTGTTGGTTCAGATTTTATTGTAACTTCATTGACAGAATTTTCCGTTTTGATGCTAACTGGATATTCCTGGATGTTGATTAATTCCGATTTCATCTCACATTTTAAATCATTTTGAAAAATTTCTAAATGATTTTTTAAATTTTTTGAAGATAATTCAGGAAACTTTAATAAATCGTCGAAAACTAAATCTGAGTAATCCATTTTTTTGAAATTTGAATGTTTTAAAATGATCTTTACTAGATAACTTGCTGATGAATGATGAAAATTGAAACTATTGCATTATTTTTATACCAATGAGAATCTCAAAAATTAAATAAAGTTTGTGAATTAATAAGCAATCTTGATCTGAGATTTAAGTTTATTTTTAATTTTTTTATTTATTTTTTTTCCAAAATTTTTAACATTTTTTGCTCTAAAAACTATACAAAATTAAATATATATATTTATCAAACAAAATGAAATTTTGAATTTAAGAATTATCAAGCAAAAAATATCGACCATGCCTCGAGAGTCATGTCATTACTATTTGTACAGTCTTGAACAGATTTTTTCAATGCCATACATTTTTCCGTCTGATTATAGTTGACACAATTCAAAAATGATGAAATGTAGGAACATTTAAGGACCCTTCGATGGTAGACAGGAAGGCAGCTTTCAATTTGATCCGATTGTGGAACTAAAAATTACTTTTTAAAATTTATGAATCCAAAAAAATTGTATTTTAACTCACATTTTTCAGCACATTTGTCGACAGCTTTATCGATGACTTTCTGCCACTCATTCGACAGCATTGAACCGTTTCGGGATCTAAAACTGTATTTCAAATTTTCTAAGTTGCTTGCACCTCTTTTGTCAACAACTTCTTCAACTTCATGGATGCATTTGACTAAACAGCATTCATCTTTTTGTTTTTCTTCATCATTCTCATATTTGTCATCAGATTTTAGCGATGGACATTTTCTGAAGCATTTTTGGAGCGTTGTGTGATTTACATAGAGGATTGGAAACTCACAACAATCTCGAGGTGTATTTTCGTTGTCTTTGAGGTCTGAGCAGTCAGAGTTTTCATATGAGAGCTGAAAAAAAATTGAAATTTAATATAAATTATTTAAAATTTTGTATTTTCAAAATATAAGCAAATAAAATTTTAAAAAAGATTAAAAAAATCAAAATAAGACTTTTAAAAAATCTAAAAAAAATCATATAATTTTTTTAGAAAAATTCTAAAAAAATCAAGGGTCAGACACTCCCAAAGGATTGTGAGGATTGTACAATTCTTCACAATTCGTATGGAAGGATTGTGTGGATTGTACAATCCATACAATCCTTACAATTTTTATATGAAAAGGATTGTAGGATTGTACAATCCACACAATCCTTACAATCCTTGTATGGAAAGGATTGTAAGAATTGTAATTTTTACAATCCAGATTTAATTCTTTTAGATTTTATAAGTATTAATCTTAATTAGTTTTTAACAAATTTTGAAACAATTTTTGCATTTATCTCTTATATTTTTGATTCTAAAAAATATTTTGAGTAAAAAAATCAAAAATTCGACTAAAGTAAACTTAAAATTTGTTTCAAATTTGCTAAAAATTTCACTAAAAATATTTTTGATAAAAACTTAATTCCTTAATCTGTTTCAATATATTGAGAAAATGTTGTTGTTGACATTTTTTATTGCTTTAAAGTTTTAGTGATTTTTTTATCTCTTTAATTATGAATAATATTGCATTATCTCACAAATAAACGGATTTTATCCGATTATAGGTACTTTTTTTTAGAAATTTATGGCTTTGTTGAATTTCTGATTCTAGGAATTAAAAATTTCCTTGAATTTTATTCAGATTTTTTAAAGTCTCAACATATAATTCAGAAAAAAACTTCTATTAACATACCCAAAATATGACTTTTAATGGATCTATCAGTCTGTGCATTCATTTTAGCGTTAGAATTATTTTGATAATTCGGACAAATTAACTTTCAAAACGAGCATGGTTCGTAATGGTTTATAAGCTTTAAAACTCAAAAAATTTAACGACGCATTAGCTTCAAAACCTCGAGTTTTATTAAAACAACATTTTAATAAGAAAATATCCTGTATTTATTATGAATCATTTGATATTATCAGTGTTTCTCAAACTTTTTAATTTGAAAAGTAGTCCAGATGATTATTAATAGCAATTAATAGCTCTAAAGCTTCACAATATTATCGCATTATTATTAAAGCAGCTTTTAATTGAAAACCCGTAAAAAATAATCAAATCACGTTGTTTTATTTCAAAAAAGTCCAGTAAAAGAATCAAAAGTTCAAAAATCTTTAATCTCCAGAATCGAACCAATATCCTCAAAAGGAAAATTTTTTATATGTCATTGTGTGACACCTTCATACAAAAAACTTTTTTGTATGAACATTTTGTGGCAAAACTATCTAAAAATATCATTTTTGACGAACGTCATAACTTATGACTCATAATTGAACCGATACTACAAAACCTCGTTAATAAAACTTGCAAATTTTAAGCTTTTTTATATAAATATAATTGAATTTTTGACTTTTTAGCAAACGACGATTGAAACTTTTTCATTTGTTTTGGTTTTTCAACTTAAAATATCGTAAATTGTTCAAAGAGTTCAGCTATGTTCCATCAAATGACAACCCAACAATAATTTTGGAAAATTTCATTCCAAAATTGATTAACTAATATAGAAATTGTAAAAAAAAACCCGAATTTTTGTTAATTTTATTTAAAAAAATTTGAATTTTAAACAATATTTACTCAAAAATAATTTTAAATTAAGTAGAAATTCATAAAAAAGTAAAACTTTATCAAAAATTATATTGTTTTCGTTCAAAAGTTGGATAAATTACAAAAGTTTCACTTCATTTACCAAAAAAATCTTTACATTTACAAAACTTCAGGATTGTGAGGATTGTAAATTTATATGAAAAGGATTGTAAGGATTGTACAATCCTTACAATTCATATGAAAAGGATTGTAGGGATTGTAAGGATTGTAGGATTGTACAATCCTTGGGAGTGTCTGACCCTTGAAAAAAATCTAACGTAGTTTTAAAAAATTAAAAAAATCAATAAACTTTAAAAAAGTTTATAGACTGAAAATTTTCAAAATTTAAATAAATCTTAATTTTTAAAATAAATTGCAAAAATTTCAAAAAATTAAAGAATTAAAAAAATTAAAACAGATATTG
The DNA here is from genome assembly GCA_963573255.1 of Chironomus tentans. Lineage (NCBI taxonomy): Eukaryota > Metazoa > Arthropoda > Insecta > Diptera > Chironomidae > Chironomus > Chironomus tentans. Next base: position 8,687,670 of record OY754305.1, read on the forward strand.
AAAAAATTAATAAATTCTAATTTAAAATTACTTTCTGCTCTAAATCAATTCATATTACACATTTTTATCACCTCATTTTACTTACAATGCCAACAATATTTATAAAAATCACACAGAAAAATAAAATCACAACAAATTTTTCCATTATTTAAACTTAATCGACACACAGAAACTAACAGAGTGAGAAAATTGTTTAAAATGTTTTCGCAGGTAAATTTTTTGGACTTGAAAATTGATAGCGGAAGTTGAAAATTACTGTGATTTTCACTAAATTAATTGTAATTTGGACAGTTGTGACAAAAAGTGATGAAAGTGAATTAGGCTTTTTGCAATTAAAATTAAAAAATTTAAAAATAATTTTTTTTGTTTTAAATTATAAATAAAGGAAAATAAAAAGTTCAATCTCAATTTAAATAAAACAAAATTTTTAACTTTTGAAAATTTTCGGTAATTTGCAATTTTTTTAAATTAATAAAAAGTGAGATATCACAACTCATACTTAATTAAAGCTAAATTGTTGGCAATTTTTTTAGATATGATTTAAAAAAAAAATTCAAAAATCGGTCACTAAACTCATTCATTTCTCGGTAATTTTAGTGAAATTTTTGCAAATATTTTTTTATTATTACTGTAATTTTGAGAAATTATTGGGAAATGGGGCATGTACGGGATTGTGGATATAAAAATACCACTTTCTGCATGGATTTTGCATCAGTCAACGTTGTTGCGTAAACTAAAAGAGTCTTTCAACTTTTTAAATTTTTAATAATATTTCTCAATTATTTTCGTAATTTTAAAAACGATTTTGTTAAAAAATGCTGAGTTTATTAGAAATTTTATTGATTTTTACATCATTCATAAATTTATCCGTAAGTTTCAATTTCAAACTTATTAAAAAATTCAAGTTTAAAAAAATTCAAATTTTTTAAAATTATAATTTTATAAAATTCAAATTTTAAAAACTAACATTTTAAAAATTCAGATTTTAAAAATTCAAAAATAAAATTTAAAAAATTCAAATTTTTAAAAATAAAATTTAAAAAATTCAAATTTTTAAAAATAAAATTTAAAAAATTTAAATTTTTAAAAATAAAATTTAAAAAATTCAAATTTTCAAAAATAAAATTTAAAAAATTCAAATTTTGTAAAAATAAAATTTAAAAAATTCAAATTTTTAAAAATAAAATTTTAAAAAATTCAAATTTTAAAAAATAAAATTTAAAAATTTCAAACTTTTAAAAATAAAATTTAAAAATAAAATTTAAAAAATTCAAATTTTTAAAAATAAAATTTAAAAAATTTAAATTTTTAAAAACAAAATTTAAAAAATTCAAATTTTTAAAAATAAAATTTAAAAAATTCAAGTTTTTAAAAATAAAATTTAAAAAATTCAACTTTTTAAAAATAAAATTTAAAAAATTTCAATTCTTAAAAATAAAATTTAAAAAAGCAAATTTTTAAAAATAAAATTTAAAAAATTCAAATTTTTAAAATATAAAATTTAAAAAATTTAAGTTTTTAAAAATAAAATTTAAAAAATTCAAATTTTTTAAAAATTTAAATTTAAAAAAATCAAAAATTTTAGTCATCAGACTTCCCACCAGCATGTCTCAAAATGCTCGACAAGAACTTATTCCTCTTCGAGTGCTGTGAATATCCAGTAATTCCTCGAATAAAATCAGTTTACTACAAATGTTTGGGAGATTGTAATCCATTTGATTATTGTTGCTACCAAGAATGCAGCGCTAAAGAAACTGGATCATTTGTTGACGGAGTTTTGGATGTGGAAAGGACAAAGGAACTTTTTGTACTTCATAAAGACTACCAGAAGTACACTAATTTGACAGGGGATTGGGAAAAAATTGTGAATGATTCTGTGGATAAGTGCAATGGTAAGTGACAGGCAGGATGGACATAAAAGACAATCAACAATTCAATAATTTTTAAATTTTTCAGCAGTTTCATCATCACCAGACAAAACAGCATGTGAGTACATCTACGAGTCGATGGCCTGCATCTTTAAAGAAAATTTTCTCAACTGCCCAAACATGAAGGACAAAGCTGAGTGCCAGGAAGTGAAGAACGACATGAAGGAATGCTCTGAAAGTGAAGGTTCGTGGAAATTCATCACTGATGCATTCAACACAGTCAAAGCAAGGACTTATGCTAAAAGATATGCTGAAAATGTAGATTAAATTTAAGAAAAAATTGGTTTAAAAACGTACAAAAAAATTAATAAAAAAATCAGACAATTTAACTTTACAACAATTTAACTAAAAGACCAAAACTTTCGAATGGCAAAATGTTTATTTAAAAATGTGCTTAGCAAAAGTAAAATTTTTATTGCAATTTTTTCGTGATTCGTTAATTTTACTGTCTTAAAAATATTAAAATTAAGTTTTTGTCAACTAACAACACCAAGCAGTCGTGGCCGAGTGGTTAAGGCGTCTGACTAGAAATCAGATTCCCTTTGGGAGCGTAGGTTCGAATCCTACCGACTGCGCAACAGAATTGCTCCTTATTTTTTGGACAATATTATTTTCTTGAATTAAAAGTAAATTTTTTTGTGATTTAATATTTCAAGTGTTTAAAATCCTTTTATACTTTTTAATATTTTAAATATTTTTTAATATTTTAAATATTTTTTAATATTTTAAATATTTTTTAATATTTTAAATATTTTTTAATATTTTAAATATTTTTTAATATTTTAAATATTTTTTAATATTTTAAATATTTTTTAATATTTTAAATATTTTTTAATATTTTAAATATTTTTTAATATTTTAAATATTTTTTAATATTTTAAATATTTTTTAATATTTTAAATATTTTTTAATATTTTAGATATTTTTTAATATTTAAAATATTTTTTAATATTTTAAATATTTTTTAATATTTTAAATATTTTTTAATATTTTAAATATTTTTTAATATTTTAAATATTTTTTAATATTTTAAATATTTTTTAATATTTTAAATATTTTAAATATTTTTTAATATTTTAAATATTTTTTAATATTTTAAATATTTTTTAATATTTTAAATATTTTTTAATATTTTAAATATCTTTTAATATTTTAAATATTTTTTAATATTTTAAATATTTTTTAATATTTATAATATTTTGTAATATTTATAATATTGTTTAATATTTATAATATTTTTTAATTTTTTAAATATTTTTTAATATTTTAAATATTTTTTAATATTTTAAATATTTTTTAATATTTTAGATATTTTTTAATATTTTAAATATTTTTTAATATTTAAAACATTTTTTATTATTTTAAATATTTTTTAATATTTTAAATATTTTTTAATATTTTAAATATTTTTTAATATTTTAAATATTTTTTAATATTTTAAATATTTTTTAATATTTTAAATATTTTTTAATATTTTAAATATTTTTTAATATTTTAAATATTTTTTAATATTTGCATTATTATTTAATATTTATAATATTTTTTAATATTTATAATATTTTTTGATATTTTAAATATTTTTTATTAATTAAAAAAATAAATTTGAATTTTTCTAACTTGTTCATTTCATGTTTACATTTGTTTCGCAAAGTAAAAAATTTATTGAATTTAATAAAACTAGCAATTTTTAGTTCAGTGTTGAACCTTCTGTTGTAATAAAATAAAGTTATTATTTGAAAACATATAATTTACAAAGCATGTTGAAAATGTTGAATTCACTGCTGCTGGTGCCATACTTGATAATGTTTTTCATTATCGGTTTTAAAATCAAGGTTGCATATTTTGTGGTTTAATTTTAATCTTTTAAAAATCTAAATAAAACTCTTTAAAAAAAGTTTTGTTTTATCTAAAAAAAATTAGAACTTAGAAACTAAGAAATGTAAAAAATTTGGCAAATTCGTTGTTTGAGAATTTTAAAAACTAAAAATTTTGAAATAATGTGAATTATTTTGAAAGACTAGAAAACTGAAAAATTAAAAAGAATTGAAAAATAAAAAAATAAAAAATAAAAAAGTTTGAAAAATTAAAAAAATTTAAAAACTAAAAAAAATTGAAAAATTAAAAATATTGAACAATTAAAAAAATTCAAAAATTAACAAAATTGAAAAATTAAAAAAAATGATAAATTAAAAAATTGAAAAATTTAATAAAAAAATTGAAAAAGCAAAAGTAAAAAATATCTTTTGAGTTAGGAACATAAAAAATTTAATTATTTTGAAAATTAAACCAGAAATATTTAAAACTATATTTCATCCATTTCAGTTAGCTTCTTGCGGTCCATCAGTTCAATGCGATTCAATCTTCCAAACCCTTCCCAACCCATACATATGCTGTAACTATCCAAAATTTCTCATCCCAAGAACAATAGTCAACGAATGTACTAACGACTGTAAGTCATCAAAAGACACATGCTGTCCATATGTTTGCATTCCCAAAAAATCTAAAACTTTTATCGATGGAAAATTAAATAAAAGAAAAATCAAAGAATATTTTATTGACGGAATTGATGAACAGGAAATGGATGTGATTAAAAATTTATGGAACTTAGTTGTTGGCCGTGCGATGGACGAATGCGTCAACAGATGTTCGTAGAAATTTAATTTCAATTTATTTTAAATTTTTCTAATTTTTTTTTCAGTTCACAATTCTAGAGACATTGGAAAATGCATGCCAAAATTCTACAGCAACATAATTGAGTGCATGAAGTTGGAAAACTATTTAAGATGTCCAAATTACAACCAAACAGAGGAATGTCTGGAAATTAAAGTCAATTTAAACAAATGCTTTAGAAATTCCACAATTTTTTAAATTTAATTTTTTGATAATTGTAAGATTTTGTTTCTGAAAATAAAAATTAAATCGATATCCAATTTTAATCTTTTTAATATTCTTCTATAATTATTATTCAAATTAAACGGTTTTTTAAAAAAGCACAGACACTCTTCAGAAAATTGAACCTTAGCTGCAATATAGCTATGTCAGCATCAAAATTTCAACTCCAAAAATATTTTGACAATCTGGATACGCCCCTTGCTAGGACGATTGAAGTCAACAAATATATTTATTATATTTTGCAAGTTCAAGTTTCTGAATTTTCCACGAAAAACTTAACTTTTTGTATTTTTATGCGAAGGCTTATCGTGGGCTCAATGTTTACGTATTGGTACATATATAAATTTGATATCTAATTTATAATTTAATATAAATTATAATTTATAATTTGATATATTGGTGTTACATAAAGTCTTGCGAAAAATTCAAGCTTTTTTTTTAAATTTATTTAAAAAAATATGATCAAAATAAATAAACAATTTAATCGTTTTAGAACTCAAAGCCTATTTTTATTTAATGGTTATTTACGTTTATTTAAGTCATGATTATTGATTAATATTGAGTATAATTTTTGAGGTTGTACGTCTTTTGAATTTTTAAAGCAAATTTAATCAACATTATTAATTATGTCTGGCAATTCAATCAATTCCGATGACATTCTGTGATAACTCTCTGATAACAATTTGTCACACTCGTGTAGAATGAAGTCGTTGACAAAATCACTCAAATATTTTGGTAAAAATAATTCATCATTGATGTTTTCATCCTTGTCAATGCTGATGCAGATAAGGATTGTATCAATTATTATCTCAAGAACGCTTGTGATGCTGTGGACAACGCCTGCTGTGTAGATGATTAATACAAAACTTTTTTCTTGTAATAACATAATATCCTAAAATAGAAATATTTTAGATTTTAAATCTAGTATCTAACCACCAAGTGGACACAGTGGCGTAACCAGGAGGGTCTGGACCCCATCCGAAAAAATTTAAACCGCAGTGAGAGCACGGTTCAAAACTTTTGGATGGAGTCCAGACCCTCCTGGTTACGCCCCTGAGTGGGCAATGTTTAAAATTATGACAGTCAGGTTCACAAAGAAGTTAAATACACTTACGGTATAAAATAGAATTCCTGGCAGAACAAGTAATAATATAATTAGCAACTTGCAGCTTATAAACATGAAAAAATTGAATAAATGAATTGGAAGTGCTTTGGAGAACCGTTTCTTAAAAATCTCGTTGATTTTTCGTCCTGATTTTAAGAAAGATGTACCATCTCGTAAAATAAAGACGTACGAGTGCCTTGTTATGAATTTAATGGGCTTGTAGAAAAGTGTGATGATGATTTGAGCTGCTTTTGTTAGTTTCTAAAACAGATAAAAAAACAATTTAGAGATCGATATTTAGGACATTTTAAAGGATTTAGCACAAAGCAGTAGAGCCCATAGTGCCCCAGTTTGAGTAGTCTTAAAGAAAAAAGATCCGTTTTCTGACTTCACTGCTAAATCATTCAAATTAACCTCCTAACTTACCTTCAATTTCTTCACATATCTCAACCGATCAGCTATTATGATTGTAGGAGCTGCCAAGCAAACGCTTCCAAGATGATATCGAACAAGATGATAGAATGTCCGTTTATATGTCCTCCACTGGCCTACAGATTTTCTTTCCTTATTAAAATACCAGCTTGTAGTTGCACCAACTACAATAAAATGTTGACATTCAAAGATAATTAAAATTATCCAAAATGAAGCTATTCCTAAGGACCATGGAGCAACTATCTCAAATAAATTTCCTTTGTTATGATGAATAGCAATTTCAAAGAGCTGATAAAACACTATTATGACTTTATACAGGACAAAGATTGTCTAAAAATAATTAAAAGTTATTTTAAAAATTCATCTTATGCAAAATATTCTTACCAAAAGTGGCAAAAAGTTAAGAATCCAGAATTTCGACAGAACTTTCACAGATATTTTAATGATTACAGTGAATGATGATATTTTTTTACGAAGAAGTCCAACAAGAATTACCAGCACAACTGTACAAAAAACTCCACCAATTCCATACCATTTATATTTCTCATCTCGAGAAGCAAATGCAGATGCTATAAATAATCCAATAACGCAAGCAATACTTGTGATCCAAATTATATACTTTGCTAAACGACATATGAAGCAGATGATGACTCGGTTGATGATAAATACAAATCCAGGAATTACGATGTAAAATCCTGCTTCTTTTATGAAGTTCAATATTTTTAAAATGTGCTTAGTAATTTCATGTTCAGAAAATCTAAAATTAAATTTTAAAATTAATTTTTATTGAAAATTATTAAGGGGGATGTTCACAAATGACGTTAATAAAATAAGGTTTAATGAGGGATAGTTACCCATTTTTATATTAGGTATAACAAACTAACTACAGTCTTCACGTAGAGTATTCTTGGATACTTTGATTCAAAGTAGGTAGATTACCCTAGGGTAAAGTAGATGGGCAAACCTAGCTTAGGGTAGATAGAGTATAGGAGTGTAGAGTAGGAGAGGTACCTAAGAGCATACTTCAAGCAGAAGATGTAGGGAGAGGAAAAGGTGTCCTAAGATTCCTTAGAACACACTTCTTTAGGTGTGATATCTACCTTGCCTCAAGGTATCCAACAATACTCTATGCATAGAGTAAGACAAATTGGGCGGTTCTTAAAATCAGGGGCCAATTTCTAGGGCTACCTGGGGTAAGATAGTGTTGAGTACACTAGCCATACCTTCCTCCTAGGGTATCCTAGGATACACCCTACCTACCCTGGATAGGGTACTCCAAGTAACCCCAGAAACCGATCCAAGCATTTAAGCTTTGTGACACTGAAATTATTTTGGGCATAAAAATCTTATTTATTTTAAATTTAATCATTTATGAACGACCCATAACTAAATTCAGTATTTCTTTACTTCTCGTTTGTAGGTGTAATGTTAAGAGTTATTTTTATATCTTCAAATGTGATGTAACCTTTGTCATAAAATTCCATTGGTTCGAGAATAATTTGTCGATTTTTGTGATGCCAGATGGTCGATAATATCTAAAAAGATTTATGACATTTAATCAATAATTTGAAGATTTAAACGATTTAACAAGCAGCTTTTTTAAAAACAAAGGATCTACTCCTGTGCTCAAATGGAGAACTTGGATCAAGTGAAATCTAAAAGTACATATTTGGAGTTAAACAATACAACAACAATCCTTAATCATGTTAAAAAAATTTAATAGTTGACAACAAAAAAACATGAATATGTCAAACAATAAGTGAAGAACCAATAAAACACAAAAAAAATGTTGTTTAAAATTTTACCCCAAATTTGATGAAAAATTCTGCTAAAATTATATTTAACTAACAGTGAAAGTGACGAACGCAACGCATCCTATAAGTACACCAAAATCAGTTTGCTTGCGATTAGGTTTCAAATCTTGTTCATTGTTGGTTGCAGGCAAGTTTTCCTGTGAATGTAAAAGAATTATTCATTATTTTATGACAATAGCTGATATAAATTTTAATTTTTTTTAACCAACTCGAACTTATTTTTTGTGTGTTTTTACTACTACTGTGACTATACAAATGTATTGAGAGTATAAAAAATAAATAAGACACAAATCTCAATCTTTTTCACACACAATGAACGAAACTGCAAATTTTTTGATGCTTTTCTCGTTAAAAAAATTTTTTTTATTACCTTTTTTTTATTAAATCAACAACAACAGATGATAGTGATGATCTAAGTATGTTCCGCGACATATTGAAGCAAACTTTTTTTACACAGCGGGAATCTTATTAAATTTTAAAAATTAACACTGGACTGAATCGTGATATTTAGGGGCCGATTTCTAGGGCTACCCCACCTGAAGGGTAGGTTACAGTACCCTAAACTACTTTACTCCGGGTAGCCATAGAAACCGGCCCCAGGGGTATGGTCTAGGCCCTAGGGTATAATGAGCAACAGGCCAATTTTAAATTTATGATCAAAATGAAGTAACTACAATAGGGATCATTCACATATTACGTTACGCAAAAACGAAATTTTATACCCCCCCTTCCCCTTTGTTACAAATTTTATTAGAAAAATTTTTTTCTTTATTTGACCTGTTACAAGGTCTCCAAAAAAGCGAACGTAATAAGTGAACCCATAAAAAATCATCAAAAAAATTAAAATTATTTTGCAAAACAGAAAAGTTTTTCAAACTGCTTTAAATAATCAAGAGGTTTTTTTTCCAAAAAAAATTATTTGTTTTTCTTAACTTGCTATTTTATGACTCATGTTGTATGAGTCATCAGACTTTAAAGTTAGCATGAAAGCATTTTTAGCCTGGTAAAATTAACTTGTTCTAATAAAATTATTGTTTAAAAAAAAGGTTTTTACACAAAAATGAATGTGATTTGTTTAATTTTTAGATAAATCGGGTTTAAAAATAATTTGAGATCAGGAAAGTCTATCTAAATCCTCTTATTTTCTTGCTTCAATGCAGCTTTTCTTCGGTGGTTATTGTATTTGGAAAAATTTCTAAAATTCTAATTTTAATTTATCTCATATTCTAAGAATTGAAAAAATTTAAATATTTAAGTTTACTTACTGAATCTCCAATTGTCTTTTCCATTGTCTCAAAAATACTAAATTAAAATTTGATTTTTAATTATAAAAAATATGAGAGATTTTTGATTAGAATATTTTTATAAATATTTATTCTAATTATTTTTTAATTTTTATTTACCGTAGTTTCAATAAAACTAATTGTGTAAGATGATTTTTCTAACAATTTTGTTTTACTTTTATGTTTCACAGTGTTCTTAGTAAAGTAATATATTTAGACTTGTGCGTATTGTCGTCCAACAAACACTAAAAGAAGTCGAATGAAGGTTAGAAGGAATGAGCATTTTTTCATATCAAAAGATGTATAACATGTTATACTTGTATAACATATATAACAGTTATAACAGCTCTTACATTTATAATTTAATATACCTTTTGAATATGGTAGCCAGGTATTTTTTGAAAAAAAAAAAATATAGGACATTTCATAAAAAGTGAAAGTAAAAATTTAACCAATTTTAATGCTTTTAGAAGAAATTTGATCATTTTTGTGAATTTTGTCATATATTTTTTCTATTTATAGGAAAAAAGTACGAAAAAAAAAAAGTTATAGCATTGGAAGGGACTTGAACCCATGACTTCAAATTTCTTGCCCGAAAAATCGCTTATTCCTTTAAAATCTTCCAAATACTCGAAATACAGGACAATTTTGAACAAATACATATGGTCATCATACTTATGAATAATAAATAGAACTTTTGATATTTGTCATCATGAATTTAAATGTAAATTTTTTGATACTTTTCTTCTTTTCATTTTTCTCTTTCGTAGAAAATAATATTTTTATGACTTGTTCATCCAATCAACAACAACAGATGATTAAACAAATAATCAGTGGTGTTTCGAAAATGCTCCGCGTTCTATTAAAGCAATGCACACTTATTAAATTTCTGCAACAATTAACTATTATACAAAAAAATGACGTGGATATAATTTTAGATCTTCTATTAAAGTTTAACAAAATCTGAATAAAATATAATTATGAAATAAGACAAGAAAGTTTGACCACCACTGCATTAAATCAGAAATTTCCACGAAAATAATTTGTTTTTTCATAACTTTATGAGTCATAAACATACTGTATTAAAAGAAAGCAATCTCGTCAATATGTTATCAAAAAAGCAGTTTTGACCCCGCAATCTTAATTTGTTCCAGAAAATTGATTCGTCTAATAAATAGGTTTTATTTACATAAAAAAAGCTTAAAAAAGCGGGACATTCTTCAAAAAAGCGGGACTGTCCCGCCAAAAAGTGCGCAGATGGACAGCCTATACCTAACTTAGGTACCGAAAATGTAATGCGTCGATGTTAATAATAATGACGAATTATTTAATTCACGAAATAATGATGATGGAATTTATTAAACTAGAAATTCAATTTAATTAATGTACATTTGTAATTGACTGAGAAAAAAAAATACTCACATTCGTCAAACGACGTGTTCACTCGAATGATGTTCAATTGGAAAGAAAGGAAAACAAAAGGGAGGCTTCACATGAGAAGACTTAGTGCATTGTTGCACTATGCAAGTATAGGTTACCCCAGAGTAGCAGAACACCCACCAATTTGAATTATGAACGTTATAAATGCGAGTAAAAACGTCTTATCGTATATACATGAATCAAATCCTTATTATTAAATTGTTTGTGAACATCGGAGTGAAGTACAAGTTTTATAATTCCTTACTTAATATAAATGTAATAAAATTGATATAAATGCAAAGCTGTCGTTACTTCCAGTAATGGGAATTTCTTGTCTCATTCCGGGTCTGAAAATAATTCGGGTTTGGACCTTCTCATGGAAAAAACCCGCTCTATGGCAGTCCGTATGTACTTTTTCGATGTCTACTAAATTTTTTTTGTGGTTTCTTGAAAAATTTATAATTTTCAATGGTTTTTGCTATTACCTCTAAAATTTTGAATTTTTAACAGCTATTTAAAATTGAAAAAGAAGATGAGAAATTTTCGATTAAAATGATTTAAAAATATTGTTATATTATAATATCATTATACATTCCATAACATACATAACAGTTAAAACAGTTCTATAACATATTGTCGTAACCAAGGGGAGACCACTCTGCGGTAACGTGTTGTCTCATACAAAAACTTGCTGTTTAAGCAAAAATAAATTTAAAATTTAATATGTATTGAGAAAGATTATTGCTCTTGTGAAGTATATCAAAGTATATAAATTTCATTCCAAAAATCGAAGTGTACTCTTTTTTACCTTTTCGCTGTTTTATGACATAAAAAATATAATTAAGCATTAAAAATCAAGAAACATCATAAAACATCAATTAATTGTGAGACTTGAACCCATGACATTTCAGAAAAAATTCAAAGTTTCATACAAAAACCGCAAATTTTCAAACAAAAACATTTAAAACGTGTAAAATTACAGAGTGGTCTCCCCTTGGTTATAACACAATTCACAAATCTACAATAAAACTTTTGATGTCTGTTGCTAAATTTAATTTAGAATAAGATGGTAAAATGAATTTTCTACTGAAAAAAAATTTCACCTCCCTCAAAAATTTCTGACTACGCCGCTGTTTTTTAGCAAGATAAAACAACGTAGCCTAAAATTTTTCGAAGAGGGGATCTTTCATTTGTTTTTTGTAGAAGAATTAGGGGGTTCCAGGATTTTTTCACTTAAACTAACTAAATCAAATTGATAAACTTTCTAGTGAGGGGGGGGGGCAGATCCTTAAAAATTTCTCTCTGGCTAAACGGACACCCATCATCTATCATTATTATTATTTTATTAAACTAAATATTTTTGCGGCAATTTAAATTAAGAAAAAGAAGTTGACAAATCTAAAGAAACGCTCTCAAAATAAATAAATTGTCTCTTTCTCTCTGAAAATTAATTGATCATCATATGCGAATTTCCATTTTTTTTAAAACGTGAACATAAAAAATTATAACATGAAAAAGAATTTACGCATACCAAAATAAATTTTAAGCTAAATTCAGTGATGAAAGTGATTCACTTGAGCTTAGATCGTTGTTGTTTTGTTTGAAAAGAGTTTTTTTTGATAAAAAGCGGCAGTTGTACCTAAAATTAATTTACAAAGGTTTTGTGTTTTAAAATTTCTGTTGTCGTATCGGGTGTTTATTTAAAGTATTTATATCTTTTTTCAAACCATACCCTCGGTAGCGTAGCCAGGATTTTTCAAGGGGGGGTGCCCAATTTTTTATTTTTGACAAATTTGTTGAAATATAACCTATGTATTAAGTTTTTACACTTTTTAACTCATTAGAATTGATTCTGCGAGTAGTCTTCAACCTTTTTTAGTGAAAAATTAATTTTTTGGTTTAAAAATAAAAAAATTTTAAAATTTTGTATGGAATTTTGATTTCGATGGGGGGGGGGGGGGGTGCCCGGGCACCTAAGGACCACTCCCTGGCTACGCCCCTGGCCTACAAAGATAAACCATTAAGACAAGCAAAAAGTAAATGTTTAAAATGAAAATAATATTTTATTCGATCATTTTTCTAATTTGTCAAAACAAAAAAGTGAAGCACATTCTTAACGACCTGCATGTTTACCATGACCATGCTCAACAGCCGTCATTCCTTTTTCCTTGTCAGCCTTACGCTGTTCATGAAAAACTCCAAACAGCATTTCTTCTGATGACTTATCGCAAGTCTTGATTGCATCCTTCATCTCTGCGCATTCACTGTTATCTTTATAATCAGGACATGCGATGAAATTTTGACGACGAATGCAATTAATTAGATTAAAAACAATCATTGCAGCATTTTCTTCTTCAATAGACTCAGGAACTTCATGTTCAGTCAAGCATTTCTTAATTGATTCATCCAAAATTTCCTTGTAAGTTTCACCGACATTTCCACGTCCCGAAGGCTCACCGGCACTTGTAAATAAATTTTTAATATTTTCATTTTTTAATTTTTTATCACCGTAAACGTCGAGTTCTTTGAGGAAGCAGACACGTGAGCAATAAGGCTTTGATATTTCCGAACTGCACTTTTGCTCACATTGTTTCAAAAGATGGTCGTCATCGAACAGGTTTGGGTAGGTACAGCAGTCAACTGGATGGATTTTCATGTCAACAACATCACGACAGCTTTTGGCATTAATTTGTACCTGAAATGGGGATGGATCGTGACTTGAATAATTAATTTATTGTTTTTAAAATGTATTGTTGGTGAAAATTGATTTTTTTGGGTCAATTAGTGGGGATATTTTTGGATTTATTTGGGTCTGGAGTGGTCAGAGCAACTGTTTGACTAAGAATTTTATGAAAGTTACTTAATCGATGACTGGAAATTGGATTTTAGATTTTCTATCATGCTCAAATGCTAATAAAATTCATTTTTAGCTATTTAAGGTTCTAAAAAATTTTAAATGACAAATTCTGAGTCCTTAAATCTTTAACACGTCACAATTCTTAGAAAACTTTACAAAAATTTCAACACTCACCCCAAAGATACCAAAAATGACTATCAATTTTACTAAAGACATGTTGCTTCTCTGAACTGAACTTTCACAATGATATCCTGATTCGTAAATTTGTTTCTAAAATTAGCTTGAATTTCGAGTTTCAATCCAAAGTTAAACAAGATGTTGAACATGAATTTTTTAAATTATCTTGTAATGTTTGCTGAGTCATTGGGAATTTTGTTAGTCAAATTGAATCAAAAATAGTCACAAAATTTGACAATAACATTCCGCTGAAGCAGAAATCCGACAAGGAATGACCTTAACAAGAATTTGTTTGTTGAAAAATACAAGATATTCCAAAGTGTGAAACAAATGTTAAAATGTTCCACTACTTATTCATCAAGCTAGACATCTGGATCACATTGGTTTCAAAACAAATATTTGCTTCATCAAAAATGTTTAAAACTTTAGAATTTTTCAAGATTTTGTTGATTTTTGGTCACTTGAGATTACAGTTCTCATCTGCTGTTGATGTAAGTGCTTCTTCGTGTCCATCCTTGAGGTATCTCACCTTTCACACACATAGTCCTCTCCTAACGAACCCAAGGTCATCCAACTACCTTTCCTTAAGACATTCTAGGTGGGGTAGGGTACGTAGGGTACCCTAGGATATATGCTAGGATAAGACACCAAATGTATCTGTTTCTATGTTCATTATAGTGACAAATTGAAGATTGTGGAACAGATCAAACGACTTTTGATCACTTTCGTCCATTTTTGATCATTGGTCATGTAACTGATCAGTTCCGCACCATTGCAATAATTAAAACTAAACTTAATACATTGCCTTCTTTCAGTTCTCAGTCAACCTCTCAACAGAATGTACCGAACTTCTAAAAATTCCCAAAACACCATTCGATTGCTGTCAGTATCCTCGAATGGAAGCAAATGATGAAGTTGTTAAGAAATGTGATGCAGAGTGCCCAAAGGACAAAAGAGATGCACAGAATTGTTGCTACAGGTCATGTCTATTCACAGCTAGTGGAATATTTGAAAATGAAAAGTTTAATGAAAATAATTGTGAAAAAAGTTTTACAACTGATGAGCAGAATGAGAATGGAGATGACTGGAGGAAGATTGTGAAGGAATCTGTTAGAAGTTGTCATAAGGAAGGTGAAGATTAAGGATCAAATAATTTTAGTTGCTAAGAATGTCAAATTAGAGATCCATCTTAATTTTAAATTTTATTTACATAAATTTCTTTCCTTTTTAGTTCACGAATCCAAAAAAATCACAAACGACAGTTGCATACCAAACTATATCCATGAAATTATCACCTGCACGTTCAAGGAAAATTTTATATCATGTCCGAGTTTCAATGATGATAAAATGTGCGACACAATGAAGTCCCTCGTGTCGGAATGTTCAAAAACTGACGGAAAATTTATTTTTTACAATTTTTTCTTTTCTGCCCAGAAGTCAGGAACGGCATTTGTGTAATTTTAGCAAATTATGATTGAAATGATTAGACCCGGTTTCTAGGGCTACCCGGGGTACTAGCCTTCACTAAGGGTAACCTTTCCTACCCTAGGGGTATCCCACCTACCTTCTTGGTTGGTTTTCTTCACTTGGAATATTTTTAACCTTTTTCACCATTTCTAAAAGCAAAATGTGAATCCATACAAAAATCCTTAATACATCCTTTATATACGTCACTTGCAAACGACCCTTCAATATATTTAGCACACTAGACTAATAACAATCATTTTATATCCCATTTTTTGTGAACAATCATTTTATAGCCCATTAAATTTTAATTAAATTAATCACATACATAAGGAAGTAAAATTTAGAAAAAGAAGAATGTTTCGTGCCAATAATTCAATGTCATTCACTTTTATTGCAATTTATTTTTAATGAAAATAAAAGTTATTGCCGTCAAAGTTGAGTTTTTATAATCACTTTTACTGTTTTTTATTTTTATTTGAATTTGAAATAATTAGGGGTTTTTAATAAAGGATGCCCATCGAAAAGTTAGAAATGTTAACACTTTTGATGATTATTTTCAATTAATTAGTCATTGGAAGCTTTCCTTTTTTCAAGGGTGGGGGTCCGGACCTCTTTGAACCTTTTTCCTAATGAAAATGGAAAATTCATGAGAAAATAACTACGGACCCCATCAACTTTCCTCAAAAAGTCTCTTCTTTGTCACATTTTGGAAGAACCAGGGCCGTATATAGGTGGGGGGGGGGGGGGGGTTTGGGGTCCAGCTTGCTACTAAAATTAGTTTAAAGCAAAAAGTTTAAGATTGAAAAAGATCTCCCAAAAAAGGTCAAAAATTGAAAAACGGCAAAGACCTTGCTCCCAATTATACAAATATAGTTTTTGTTATTCTCAATTTAATACAAGTTACACTCAATTTTTTTTCAGACACTATTAAAAATACATGTAAATGTAATAAAATATTTTTTATTTAAAAAAAACTAAAATTGAGCAAAAATATTTTAGTTTTTGTTTGTTTTGCTATAATTTTTATTTCAGAAGATTGTATTAGTTTGAAAATATTTATTTAATTTAGTTAATGTTTGAATTTTGACGTGAAAACTATTAAATTCAAGTTTATTTTCAAATATTTTATTAAAAATTATAACAAATTAAGTTTTGGGATTTACTTTGAATGAAGTTTTGTATACAAATTGGAATTATTCGTGACAGAACAAAAAAAATTGACAATAAATAATTGTTTGAGCTGATTTTAATTGTTAAACAATAAAAAGTCAATTAATTAGCTTGAAAAATGAGAATATTTTTTATATATTCTTTATTTATTGCCTTGGTAAGAAAAAATATTAAATTTATAATATTTTATTGATCGTTAAATTTTTGTTAATAGCTTCTGGCTTCTGATGACTTTCCTGAAGATTGTGAAGAACTTTTCGAAGAAAATATTCATCCATCAAAATGCTGCAAATATCCACCACGAAAAATTCTAGACGAACATACAGAAAACTGTAAAAAAGTATGCAAAGATTCAAAATCAACTCCAGCCGGTTGTTGTGAACTTGACTGCATCTATGATGCAACTGGTGTCCTCAAAAATGAGAAGTTTGATCACGAAGCTGTCATTAAGCTTTATGAGAACTTTTTGGAAGGTCATGGAGGGGGAAAATATGACAAGTGGATGGAAGTTATTGAAGACTCTGCGGAGAAATGTGGAAAAATTGGTAAAAATTAATTTTGAAATTTTTTTTAGAATAATGAATTTCTAATTATTTAAAATTTTTAATTTTAATTTTTTAAAATTTTTAATTTTAATTTTTTAAAATTTTTAATTTTAATTTTTTTAAATTTTTAATTTTAATTTTTTTAAAACTTTGTTTTTTAAATTGTGAACTTCATTTATATTTTTACTTTTTATTTTATTTTTTCAATTTTAATTTTTTACTTTTTTAACGTTTCTATTTTTTGTTTTTAGTTTTTTAAAATTTTGTTTTTTAAATTATGAATTTTTTTTAATTTTTTAAATTTTGATTTTTTTAAATTTTTACTTTTTGTTTTAGTTTTTTCTTTTTTAACGTTTCTATTTTTTATGTTTTGATTTTTTTTGAAATTTTTTTTTTAAATTGTGAACTTTTTTGAATTTTTTTAATTTTTTATTTTATTTTTTCAATTTTAATTTTTTACTTTTTTAACGTTTCTATTTTTTGTTTTTAATTTTTTAAATTTTTACTTTTTTGTTTTATTTTTTTCTTTTTTAGTTTTTTAAAGTTTCTATTTTTTGTTTTTAATTTTTTAAATTTTGATTTTTTTAAATTTTTACTTTTTTGTTTTATTTTTTTCTTTTTTACTTTTTTAAAGTTTCTATTTCTTATGTTTTTAATTTTTTTAAAATTTTGGTTTTTAAATTATGAACTTTTTCTGAATTTTTTAAATTTTATTTGAAATTTTGATTTTTTTTTTAATTTTGATTTTTCTAATTTTTTTTTAAATCACCAAATTTTAGTTAAGAAGTCATCAGATGTCCTAGTCTGTAACATCCCTGAGTATATCCTTGACTTTCTAGACTGCATTGACTCCCAAAACTTCCTTAATTGTCCAAATTTCAAATATTCAAAACCATGCAACAAAACCAAATCAATTGTTGAGAAAGAAAGTAAATGTGGAATTAAAATTAATGGACATTTTATCATCAACCACAGATTCTGGAATGCAAAAAAAGACGACGATGATGAGAAAATTTCAGCGAAACTATAAAAAATCAATTAAATTCCATTTCACGTGTTTAATCTAATTTAATTGCTAACAACTAAAGTAAACTTTTGAAATCACGATAAAAATTAGAATTCTTGATATTCTTAAAAGAAATTTTCACTTTCTCTCACCTGTTTTTCCAATTTTAATATTGTGCTCTCAGCAGCTACCTCAAAAATCGTGCAAACTCAAATTAACTAAAACCGTGCATCAATTAAAATTTGTATTCAACTTGTGCTCACTTTAAGGCTATTTAAATTGCCTTTTTTTCGCTCAGTTCCAATTGCAAAGTCAAAGCAACAACTTCAAGGAAAATGCTGAAATTTTTTGTAATTTTTGCACTTATTTCCTCAATTTTTTGTGCTGCATCTAAAAATATTGACAATAAGCACAAAATTCTTTGTGACTTGAGCAGTTTTATATGCAAATGTGGAGACATTGACGTGGTTACATGCAGATGTAATGAGTGGTCGAAAGATTGTCCTGAACATTTTGTTTATGATGAAGAGGTTTGTGGATGTATAGGAACTGGAAATGTGGAGACTAAGAAAGATTCTGAGGATGATACTGAACAGAAAAAAGGTTCAGAAACAATTCAAAATCCAGCAGATCATCCACAAAGAAATGATTCAGAGACCGTACGAAAATCAGATCAAAGTTTGACCATTACTAGCTCAGAATTCTCAAAGAAAGGCTCATCAAGTGACCAAATAATGTTTCGAGCTCACAGACCAATAGGAATTACGAAAGTCAAGGACACATCAACAACTAGGACTGTGCAAATATCCTCAAGTTATGATGAGACTTCCAGCAAACAAAAAGAGACAGAAGAGCTAGAAAGTAACACAGAATCTTCACAGAACAGATCTACAAACTTAGAATATACATCAGAATCCAGCAAAGAGTATATAAAAAGCAGTACAGAGTCCATTGAAAGCAGTAAATATTCAGAATTCAGTGAACATGGCTCAGAATCCATTAAAGAAAGGTTTGAGCCTCCAGAAAGCAGTCCAGAATCATCAGAAAAGAACTCAGACAGTTCATATCATCAAGATAACAATGTCGACCCTTCTGAGAGTAGCGTCAGTGATAGATCTGAAACCCTGCAAAGCAGATCAGAATCCGTTGACAATATTGAGACAAGAAGTCTAGAATACACATCCAGTGATCAAGACATTGACTTAAATCATATTGATCCGGAACTGTTTCCAAATGATTTACCATCGGTTCTTCTGGTCCTTTCGAATCCGAGATCAGGAAGTGATTCTTTAAAGAATAGCAAATATTCATCAGATTCTTCTAACTCAGGATTGGAAACAGATTCAGAATCAAAACCACCAGAATCAGAATCAATTTCATCAGATCATGACTCAACTCCTTCCTTCCACACCTCATCATCTCCAGGATATAATAGCTCAATGTTTTCCGAGTCACATTTGTCATCACATGATGTTACAGCAGCTGATACCAACCCTACATCCACAACAAACCTTAACCCAACCTTAACCTCATCCAATGAATCCTGCTACATTCCTGAGTGTCGATCATGCGACGAACTTGACCGAGAAAATTGCATTTGTTATCAAGTTGAAATGGAGTGTCTTCCTGGCTTTACAACATCAGCTGATGGATGCGAGTGCATTCGTGACAATTCAACATCAATTTCGGAAGAATGTCCTGGTCTTGTTTGCACAGATGGACTTAGTGTCAATGAAGCATTTTGTAATTGTAGTCACAAAATTTGTTCATCAGCTCCAGTTTGTAAGGATAAGTTCCTTTTGAACCTTGAAACTTGTGAATGTGTTTGTGGATTGATGGAATGGAACTGCCAGAAAAGTTTTGTAATTAATCAGGAGAAATGTTTATGTGAACCACCACCGTGTAAGCCATTCTTCCCATGTCCAGATGAGACTCATTGGGACTTTGACTTGTGTACTTGTGTCTGTTCTAATCCACCAAATTGTACGTCCGATAAATATGTTGTCGATGCTCATTCCTGTGAATGTGTTTGTGCTAATCAAGAATGTGATGTTGGATACATAATTGATGAATTAACATGTGAATGTGTTCCTGATCATGAACCTGTATGTCCATCAAAATTTGTGTACGATCCACTGCTGTGCCGATGCATATGTCAAGCCTACAGTGAATGTCCATTCAACTTCCAATGGGATGAAAGCTTATGCAAGTGCGTCTGCCCAAAATCTGTCATTTGTAATGATGACTTTCTTTGGAGTGATCAGCACTGTGACTGTATCTGTAATGTCAACAAGACATGTCAACCAAATTTTGTTTTTGACAGCAAGAAATGTGACTGTGTATGTGATCCAAAGCTTAATGACGATGTCTGTGAAGTTGGTCACATTTTCGATAAGAGAATTTGCGATTGTGTTAAAGGTACTCGACCGCAATGTCCAGCTGGGTTTGTTTATAGCGAGGAACAATGTGACTGTGTCTGTGCTATTGTTGAAAAATGTACCGGCAAGGGCATTTTTGATTACGACACTTGCAAATGTGTTTGTTTAGAGGACCGTATTAAATGTGATTTTGGAATATTAGATAAGGAGGAGTGTGACTGTGTTTCTGGATTACCTATTGACTTTTTTGGTGGAAATTTGGATGAGAATTGAGGCAACTGGGGATGTGAATAAAGAATTTGTTGTTAATAATTTAATAAAAATTTATTATTTTAGTTCTGAAATGATTTAGTTTTTTGAACTCATTTTTTAGGGTTAGTGTGTCAATTTTTGAGGTTAGGTCATCACATTTGATGTTTGAGTTCCTTTTTGTTGTAAGAATTTTAATTTTTGAGGTAAGGTAAACAATTTTGAGGTTAGAATTATAATTTTTGAGGTTAGGTCAAGAATTTTGAGGTTAAACTCATAATTTTTAGGTTATGTCATCAATTTTGAGGTTCTAGTGTCAATTTTTGAGGTTAGGTAACAATTTTTGATGTTTGAGTTCCTTTTTGAGGTTAGAATTCTAATTTTTTAGGTTAGCTTAACAAATTTTGAGGTTAGAATTATAATTTTTGAGGTTAAACTCATAATTTTTAGGTTATGTCATCAATTTTAAGGTTCTAATGTCAATTTTTGAGGTTAGAGTATCAATTTTCAGTCTAAGCTGTCAAAATTTATGATAAACTGTAATTTAATTGTTATTTAAATTCAAAAAAATTTTTTTTGCATTCCTTAACCTTTTATTTACAATAGTTCATACTTTTATAATAATATTTTTAACAAATTAAAAATTAATTCCTTCTTATTCGTCATGTTTAGCTCCAACTAAAAAGTGTAATGGATTCTTTCCGAAGCTTAATCTTCTCTTGCTCTTTTGTTCCTTCTCTTCCTCTTCATCTCTCTGTCTCTTGATCTTATTATCATTAAAATCCTTATCTAATTGTCTAACATATTTCATCTTCTCATCAATCTCATTAATTTTAGCTGTATGACTTAAGACTGCTTCACTGCTGATATAAAAAGTTGATGAATTTTCAGTCATCTTTGGAATTTTCTGAGGTTTACCATTTGTAAATAAACTGCGTCCTGAAAATCCGAAATTAGAGCGAGTTTTTTGTTCTGGCTCTGGTTTCTGCTTCGTTGGTGTTGGCGGGACGATTTTGGACACGATGGTTGGTACTCTGAGCTTAACTGGCTTTGATAAGTCAAACACTGGCTTGTCCAAATCAAAGAATGGTCTTGGTACAGGCTTGTTGTCCAACTTTGACTTTCTGATTTCAATAGCTGGCTTTTCTTTATTGTTGAATGACTTTGTTCGTCTTAATGGTGATGAATATGAGTTTTCGTCATCGTTGCTGGATGTCTTTGTTTCCTTTGTTGTGAATCTTGATGGTTTTATCAAGCAGCGACCTCCATTGAGTCGCCCAGATGCTGCTGGTTCAGATACTTCAGATTTATTATCAATCTCATTGTGAGCAGCATACCAGGCACTGTCCTTCATCTTCTGCTTTTCGTTAATCTCTTCAACTAGTCGCTTACGGTAATTCTTCTTTAGTACAGCGATTCTCAAGCTGTTTTGCCTTTGTTTCCTTGGTGCTGCTTGATATTGTTGTGTGATTTTGTCTTGAACTTGTTTGACTTTGAGTTGATCGTATGGAACTGATAACGATGATGATGAGCGGGTTACTCTTAGTGATTCCATTATTTTGAGGTTATTGGCTCAAGATATTCGAGGTTGCTTCCGATTTTGTTTAATTTTGAGGTTATTAAACAATTTTTGAAGATAAATTTGATACACTTGACAATTTTTGTTAATACTTTTAGCTTTTTAATGACTTGACTGTATTATATTCAAATTTGAACTGATAATCATGTCAAATCCTGTTGTCTATTTATATTTGAAAGTTTTGTTTATTCATGAATCTTCAGGTACAATTTGTTGTTTGAGCGGGAAATGATTCTCAATTTTCGTACCTGATATTGTAAGAATTATTATTATTTTTATTAACACCATAATTGAGATTGTAATTCTAGTATATTGTTGTAGAATCCTACCTGAAATTGAATATTTTCGATTGTTGCAAAATTATTGGCAAAATAATGAGAATGATAATTTAAAAAAATAATAAGTTTTTATAGTAAATCACATTTTGAAAGTAATTTTTAATAAAATGATAAAGTTTGAATCCTTTCAATTTGTTCAGTTACTAAAAATATTTGTTTTTTATCTTTATAAAATTAAGAAAAAATGAAAATTAATTTTCATTTTAAAAATGCTTCATTAAATTTGTTTTATTTAAAACAACATTAACTTCAAAAAGTAATTTTTAATAAAATTTTAATCAATTTAACATCAAAATTAATTGAAATTTTATTAAAAATTACTTTTTGAAGTAAAATTTGTTTTAAATATTTTAAAATCGTAATTTAAATTAATACTATTAAGTCATTAAAACATGACAATTCATAAGTAATTTAATTTTAAATGCAATAAAAATTTTATTTTCCCGCAATATTAAAAATTCAAAAATTGAGGGTACGAAGATTTTTTAAAGTTTTTCTTTTGTAATCAACAATGCAACAATGTTAAATGTAAAAACATTAAAAAATAAACAAAAAATAATTTTTTATTAATTTATTAAGAATTTTAAATTAAAAATCAAAATAATTTAGTAAATATGGATTTTAAAGTATGTCGTAGCTGTATGGTACCTGAAAAAGATGCAAAATGTGTGTCAATATTTCGGCAAAATGGAAAATTGGCGCAATTTATTTTAGAACTGACAAATTTGAAGGTATTTTGATGTTTTTTTTGTAGTATTTGAGAAAGATAGGAATATTTTCTAAGCTGAGTGAGACACATTGACAATTGTTTATTTTCAAATCCAGATTCCACAACTCAAAGAAGCTCCAGCCCTACTCTGTCAAAAATGCATCACGAAACTCAAACGGGCAATTTTCTTCCGTGAATCATTCATCAAAAATCATCAGAAATTCTCCAAATTTCACATCCAGAGTGATCCACTCATTGAAAGACTTAAGCTAGAATCTGAGCAGATTAGCCTAGAAAATCCTAAAAGAGATGAGCACGAGCACCTCTCACTTGAAGATCCAATTGCAATAAATGACTTGAAAAACTCAAAAATTCAAATTTCTGTGATTAAAGAAGAACCAATCGACATTCAGTCTACAGAAAATAATTCATCATCAGAAAGTGACGACACCGATTCAACAAGTTATGATTTTCCATTAACAAATTCCCCAAAAACAGACGACAAATCCCAACAACAAGTGACCTCCTTCCTCTGCCAAAGATGCGGTCAGATTGCCACCAGAACCTGTAAATTCTGTAAAACAAAAGTGATTCCACGACATGAAGAGAACAAAACAAAGCAACGTGAAAGAATAATTGAAAAATATCTCGAAAATCCAAATGCAAAATTAACAGTTCTTGCAAGAATTTCTCAAGCACCAAGAACAACGGTGAGACGAACAATCGAGTCTTACAAAAACAATAAAAAGAATGAGAGAAAAACTGGAAGTGGAAGAAAAATCGGAAGTGGAAATCGTGAAAGAGAAGAAAAAATTATCGAAACTGTGAGAATGAATCCTGAGTTGAGCATTCGAACACTTGCAAGGATGTTTGGGACATGTCCATCAAATGTACAGAAGATTAAGGTTAAGCATGGATATTTTTGTGAAAATAAAAAGAAAATAAGTAAGTGTGGGGGTATTGGGGGTGATGAGAGTGAAAATTCTGGGTTTGGGGGTCATTTTTACTGAACTTGTTGAATTTAAATCAAATTATATAAATTTGAAAAATAAAAATAAAAAACTTAAAAATTAAAATCTTTTTTTCTGAATTTAAATTTTTGTAAAAACAAATTTACAAATTAAAAAAACATTAAAATTTCTTAAAAAATTTCAAAAAATTAAAAATTTTGAAAAGTTTAAAATTTAAATAATTTCAAAAACAAATTTACAAATTAAAAAAACATTAAAATTTCTTAAAAAATTTCAAAAAAATTAAAAAAAAAATTAAAAAATTTAAAGAAATATAAAAAAGCATTTATTTAAATTAAATTTTAAATAATTCTAATTTTGATTTTAAAATATATATTTATTTGTAAATTTTATGAAATTTCTGACAAAAATTTACCAATTTTTGCACTTTTTTTTTATTTTTTCAACTTGATCTTCATTTTTCAGTTAAACAATTTCAAACTAAAATGTGAATCCACCCAAAATAGAAAGTATTTCATCCCAACGGGTACAAAACTTTTAAAAAAATTTAATCAAAACAAAAAAGACGAGAATTAAAAAATAAACAAAAAGTTCTTCATTTTAATAATTTTAAAAAATCATAATTAAGTGCAATTAATAAGAAAATTGTTATACGAAATGAATTTCAATGTCTGCAGGGCATGCATGACACCAGAAAGTGACAATAAGTTAACGTCAATATTCATAGAAAATGGAAAACTTTCAAATTCAATTTTTGAGTTGACAAATTTGAAGGTAAAATTAAATTTTAAATTTTTAAATTGAACCTAAGCTCAAGAAAGTTTCAAAAAAATCACAAATATTTACAACAAACAGCAGAAAAGCAACTAATCGCAGCTATTCAGACACTCGTCCTTCACACTATTGCGTAAAAATATTTACAAGGTTTCAGCTGGTCAATGACTTGTTTTTGAATAACATTGCCGAATATTTTTAACACATTTCTGTTCATTCATGATTTTTTGAGGCTGTTATTCACTTAATGGCCTATTTTTATGCTTTATTGATGTAATGTTATGGAAATATTGAGAATTTATGGTGACTTTGTGTCATTGAAAAAGGTTTTTGATGTTATTGAGTGATTATATTGTGTTTTGTGATTCTTATAAGATTTTTTTGAATGGTTTTGTTTGATTTTATGGAACTGAACTTGGATGATGAGTTTTTATGCTATAGTAAAGTTGATTCTAATTTATTTTCAAGAAGTATTGTCCCTCAAATTCTTATAAACATATTAAAATTGAAAATGAAGAAGCTTTGAGAAATCTGTCACATTCTGCCAAAGTCTGTCAAATTTGGACAAAAATCTGTCAAATTCTGCCAAAAGTCTGTCAAATTCTGCCAAAAGTCTGTCAAATTCTGCCAAATTCGGACAAAAATCTGTCAAATTCTGCCAAAAGTCTGTCAAATTCTGCCAAAAGTCTGTCAAATTCTGCCAAATTCGGACAAAAATCTGTCAAATTCTGCCAAAAGTCTGTCAAATTCTGCCAAATTCGGACAAAAATCTGTCAAATTCTGCCAAAAGTCTGTCAAGTTCTGCCAAAAGTCTGTCAAATTCTGCCAAATTCGGACAAAAATCTGTCAAATTCTGCCAAAAGTCTGTCAAATTCTGCCAAAAGTCTGTCAAATTCTGCCAAAAGTCTGTCGAATTCAGAATCTCTAAAAAGTTCACCAACTTTTGACAGAAATCGATCAAATTCTCTGACAAAAGTTTAAAATATTCACAAATTCTGCCAAAAGTCAATCATATTCTATCAAATTACTGTCAAAATCTAAATTGCTTTTATATTTCACATATTAATCAATCCAAATTTCTCATTCCAGATCCCAAACATCAAAGAATCTCCAGCCCTACTATGTCCAACCTGCATCCAAGACCTCAACAAAGCCATCTCATTTCGCAACTTGTTCATCAAAAATCATCAAAATTTCACAGATTTTTATTCACAGTCAAAACTTCGAAGTCTTTTGTGTGGCATTAAAGTTGATGATAATTTCGACTGTGGACCATCAAGAATTGAACCAGAGCATAAAAATTCTGATATTCTTGAACAGTGTCTGAGAAGTGAGACAAAAAGGAGCGAAAATTTGCCAGCTTTTAATATCCAAGGATACATTAAGGACCTTTTGACTGAAAAATTTACAGTAAATTCAGAAACTGAACAGAATTTTACACCAAACAATGAAACAAGCATAAAAGTAGCGAAAATTCAAGAATCATTTATAAAACAGGAGCCGATGGAAGATGAGTCAGGATGTCATGAAGGTTCTGACCCAGAAAAATTCACAATAAAAACTGAAGATAGCGATAAGTTTGAAATTTTTGGAACTGAAGGTCAAAATGACCAAAATTTCGATGCCAATAATGAAGAAATGCAGGATGATGATGACAATTATGGAGAATACAGTGGACATTACAAAAGTAATTCAGAATTTCCACTTCTTTTATCAGCTCTCAGTTCCAGAAAGTCACCACACCAGTCAACATCCTCACTATGTCAAAATTGTGGGCACATGTCAGAAAATGGCTGTAAAAATTGCAACATAAATGACTCATTGTCACCAGATCCACATCGTGGCTCACAAAGGGACAAAATAATTCAAAAATATTTAGAAGATCCAACAGTAACGATCACAGCACTAGCTAGATGGGCAGATGTACCTCGAACAACAGTTGGTCGAATTATTGAGAATTTTAAAAGCAATAAGAGTCCAATAGTCAAAAGACCTGGAGCAGGTAGAAAGGCAGGAACTGGAAATGTTGAAAGGGAAGAAAAAATCATCGAAATGCTAAAAGTTCATCCACAATTGACAGTCAGACAGTTAGCACAAATGTTTGGAACATGTCCAGCTAACGTGCAGAAAATAAAGGTTCGACATGGATTGGCATTTAAGAGGAAGGGCGGTGGAAGTGAAAGGAGTGAGGAGGAGAGAGATGATGACAATTGAACGGTACTTTAGTGTAATTTGAAGACGTAGACTGAACATTTTTTTAAACTAGAAGTTAAATTTTTTTGGGGATTTTTAAATAAAGAAATTTTATACAAAATTAATTTTTATTGACATTTTTTCATGACTTAGCTGAACAATTGCCTTTACTAAGATGTGCTTGTAGATGACATTTAAATTCAAATGTTTCATGACATGATCCACATCTAAATGGTTTTAATTCTGAAAAAAATAATTTCAAAATTAGTCAAATTTCAAAAATAAATTAGACAACCTCAATACTCACTTAAATGAACAGCATTAACATGATCCTTCAATATTGATTTACTCAAAAACTTTAATCCACATTGCTTACAAGCAAATTTATCACCTTCATGATTCTTCATATGGTTACTCAAATTATATTTCAACATAAAAGATGCTGAACAAATTTTACATTCAAGATTCAGTTCCATTTTTATGTGAGCTTTAAAAACTTCTTGGTTGTCGAATTTTGAGTGGCATTTCGGACAGACAAATTGTTTTTTGAGGTGGGTGTAGTTTATGTGGATACGAAGGTGATGAATGTGGGTGAATTGTTGCTGACAGTGACGGCATGTGAGGGATTTTTCTCTGTAAATTAAATTAATTTTGATATTTTTAAAATATTAAATTGGAGTATCCAGAGGGGGTCCAAGGGGTCCCAGAAATTTATGTGATTGATAATCAGGGGTCGGTTGCTTAGTGTATCCTAGGATATACACTACCCTAGGGTAACCATACCCCAGTAACCAAAACCGTTAAAAGTTAATTAAAAACTATCTGAAAGTTAGTCAAAGCTAGTTTTTAAGTAACTTTTTAACGGTTTTTGTTTCAAGGGATACCCCTGGGGTATATTAGGAGGTATACTAGGGGTAGCTATACCCCTAGTGGTACGCTATGCCATACCCCTGGGTTTACACTAGGCAATACACCTGGAGTTACCCTGGAAGCAACCTGTCACAGCTTCCAACCCTTGGAAAATTGTGAAAATTCAGATAAAATGCTGTACTTACTCTTCTTGATGCTCAGTCTTTCTATGCTGAATATTGTCCCATTTAGTCTTAAAATTATCTCCACAATAGCAGCATATCCATTCTTTATCCCCAATTAACTGTGAATTATCAACTTTCCTTTTCTTTTGGTTATGAACTGTTGCCAAATGTTCCTGTCTGTCTAACTCACTACAAGATTTATGTCCACAAAGTGAGCATGTTAATGACTGAACATTGTCCTTGCGACCACGCCTTTTGGATTTTTGACTTGTCGATTCATCTAAATAATCACTATTTAGGTCTTCAGAGTTGTCACTATCTAGAGCAAGCAGCACTTCCTCTGGTAGATCATCGAACTTAAATTCTTGAATTTCTTCTGGTTCTTCTTTAATTTCAGACTTAATTTCTATTATATCTGTAGCTGGATTCTCAAAAACTGTTGTCTCAGTTGTGAATTTTTCATCATCATCTTCTGGTTCCTGCTTGATCTCTTCAGTCACTATAAACTCTTCAGATTCTAATGTCTGATAACTTCCAGCAATATCACCGAATGTTAAATCTGATGAACATTTTGGTTCATTTTTAATTTCAACATCTTCATCGACTTCCTCAACTTCCCATTCATCAGACTGATCAGACAGAACTTCAGCTGTTAATTCTATGTCGTATTCCTCAAATCGACAAATTTTGTAAATCTCATTAAAGTGTCTGTTGTTGGCTAAAATTGAGTCTCGAAGCTCGAGTGCTCTCTGGAGGTTTCCTGTACATTTTGGGCAGATTAGAGCTGGACATTGTTTGAATTCGAGGACCTGGAATTAGTTTTGTAATTTTTTTAAAAATGATGTAAAAATGTTAAAATTGCAGATTTTGATTCCAGTTTCAATTGCAAGATTTAACAAAAAATAGGAACTCAATCTAGCAGACAGTATGACTGCAAGTCAAAATTGTAAAATCACAAAATTTCCATAAACTCACCTTAAGTCCAGTAAATTCGTAAATTTGTTTTGCTATTTTTCCATTATTTCCAAAAACTAAATTAAATCTTGACGTCTTTTGAGCTGCAAGGCAGACTCGACACATTTTACCATCAACTGACATGGCTGACTTGCTCAATTCTGAGTTAGATTGTGAAATATTATATCACAAAATTGGATGATTTAAACTTAGTTTTGCAAACTTTTTATTGGATGTATTGATGAGAATTTTTTTTTGTAAACAAATCTATTATCCGGATATTCAGGTAATCCGAAGTCGATCATGAAACAATATTTCGGATCGAGTATTTTTGGAACTGAATTGAGAAAAAATGTAAAATTATTTTTTTAATATTTTATTTTGTAAATAGCTTCAAATTAAAACTTAATTGACAAAAGTTTATGAATCCTTATTTGCTAGTCTTTAGTGCTCAGCTTCGAGCTTCTTCTTGGGCTGATTACCTGGGATACCAGAGATACCTACCCAGGGTACCCTCGGTGAAAGAAAGGTGTAAGGAAGGGGATAGGGAACGGTACACCTGGTTGTAAGGAAACCAGATCCTGGCGTTCAGTTTCATTAATTCTCCATTTTCTAGTTTCCAATGGTTCCTCAACTGTTAATCTTTCTCTTCTGTGCTTGGCTACTGGTTGGGTAATTTAAAGATCTAACTTGATGTCCTGATGATTGATCTGCATATCCAAAACTGTCATTGTATTGAGAGTTGTCTTTATTCAATCCTTTGGAAGTTCTATATTAAACTGAAATTCTTGAATCTCTTCTGGTTCGGTTTTAATTTCAGTCTTACTTTCTGTAACTGGATTTTTATAAATTTCTGTCTTTACTGGCAATTGATCATCATTTCCTGGTTCCTGCTTGATCATCTGAGCTAAATATTCTTCTGATTCTAATAACTGATCAAACAAATTCATTGGTTCATTTTTAATTTGAACTTTTTGATCAACTGGCCAGTCACTAGACTGAGCTGCTAATCGTTGCTTTGCTAAGCGACGTTTTTGACGACTCAGTAAATCTCTTGCTGCCTCAGCTTTTGAGTATTCTGGATTAGAACGACGTTCACGCCTTAATTCATTGGCACGATCTTGTTTCTTTCGCTTTTTCTCAGCATCTACAAGTTTTTGTCTTTTTTTACTCTGCATCTCACCTTTTAATGTTAATGGTCTTTTCTTTTGTTTTGGCATATTCTAGAAATAGGTATTTAATTAACTAAATTATTTAAAATAATTGAAATTTTGATCATTTACCTTATTTTTTTAATTTTCAAATTTTTTGATCGTTTTCTTTGTTTATAAAACTGAAAAACTTGTTTTGTAAAAGAAATCTCCGTTTGTAGCATCAATTAAGGTAAAATGTAGATGAGAAACTAGCTTTTATGTTTTAATTCAGTTCATTTACCAGAATAATTTATGAAACTATTTTTCAGCGCCTTTTGTTATCTTCAATATTTTCAAAAATCTCAGTATTACTTAAAATATATGAAATCTAATAAGATTTTTGATTAATAGCTTTAAAAATACACAAATTTATTTTTTTAAATATTTATTTTGAAAATAACTTAAAAATTCAATTTTTTTAATATCATAGTGAAACATACAATTAATGAAATCATTCCTGATTTTTTTGTGACTTTCTCCTTTTAGCCAATCGTATCCGTTCAGCCTCGAGCCTCTTATTCCGTTCTTCTTCTGTTTCATTGCTTCTTTTTTCTAATACTCGTTGTGTTTGTTGCTTAATCTGATGCAGACGTTGTTCTTCTGTCAATCTTTCTCTCCTGCGCCTTTGAATAGCTGCATTTGCCTGCCTTCTAGCTTCACGCTCTTCCTCAGTCTCATTTAAACGCTTTTGTTGCTTTCGAATTCTGTCTCGTTCACGTTTACGTTCCAGCTGTTGTGGACTAAGATTTCTTTTGTTACGAGTTGTGTATTTTGAAGATCTAGATTGTTGACTTGATGATTGACTTGTCTCATCTGCATATCCATAATTGTCGAGGTCATTTGAATTGTCACTACCTAAAGCAAGCAGCACTTCCTTTGGAAGACCATTAAACTGATATTCTTGAATTTCTTCTGGCTCGACTTTGATTTCAGACTTAATTTCTGTTGCTGAATTTTCATACATTTCTGCATGATTTGTGAATTCTGGTTCCTGCTTGACTATCTCAGTTATTATGAATTGTTCTGAATCTAATGGATCATAGCTTTCAGCAACATTAAAGTCCAATAAATTCGTAGGTTCATTTTTAATTTGAACATTCTCGTCCATATGCCAGTTGTTAGACTGATCAGGTAATTCTGCAGCATCAATGTCGTATTCCTCAAATCGGTAAGTTTTGTATAATTCATTGAAGTATCTGTTGTTGTTTAAAATTGAATGTCGAAGCTCGAGTGCTTTTTGAAGGTTTCCAGTACATTTGGTGCAGATTAGAGCTGGACATTCTTTGAATTCAAGAATCTGGAATTATTTAAACATTTTTTGTGTTGTGAACAAAAACTTAATAATTTTTATGATTCAAATTTATTAAATCTGTCAAATTATGTCCTAAAATTCCATCACTTTTTGGACAAAAGTTGCAAATTCTTACTAAACCTTACCTTAAGTCCTGTAAAGTCATAAATTAGTTTTGCTATTTTTCCATCACTTCCAAATATTTGATAAAACTTCGATGTCCTTTGAGCAGCAAGACAGACTCGACAATTATTTCCATCTACTGACATGTTTATTATGCTTAATTCTCTGTTATCTGGTCAAATGTCTAAATTTTCATAATTTATAATTCAGAAAATAGAAATTTATAATTTTTTTGCATATACTTATTGAACATATGATGAGAATTGTTTTGTAAACAAAGGGGATTGTCCGAATATTTTCCTAATCCGACCAAGAGAATTAAATCCCGCCAAAAATACTTCGGTTTGGGTATAATTGAAGTTTATTTTAAAATTGACTATTATTATTATTATTGAAAGTTAACTTTCTTGTTTTTTTTTTAAATTTTCAATATATAAAAAAGTTAATTTTTTTATTTTTTATTTTCTAATTTTTAATTTTTGTATTAATATTTTCAATTTTTGTTTTCTCTAAATTTTTAATTTTTTTGAATTTTTAATTTTTTTGAATTTTTAATTTTTTTGAATTTTAAAGTTTTTCAAATTTTAAAACTTTTTGAATTTTTAAATTATTAAATATTTCAAATTTTTTAAGTTTTTAAAAAATATTTAAACTCTTTAAGTTTTTAAATTTTAATAAATATTTATATTTTTAATAAATATTTAAATTTTAATAAATATTTAAATTTATAATATATATTTAAATTTTTAATAAATATTTAAATTTTAATAAATATTTAAATTTTTAATAAATATTTAAACATTTAATAAATATTTAAATTTTTAATAAATATTTAAATTTTTAATACATTTAAATTTTTAATAAATTTAAATTTTTAATAAATTATTATTTTTAATAAATTATTATTTTTAATAATTTAATAAATTTAAATTTTTAATAAAAATTTAAAAAATTCCAATTTTTAATTTTATAAAGTTTCCGAATATTTTTAATTTTTTTTAAAATATCTGAATATTTTTAATTTTTTTAAAAATGTCTGAATATTATTAATTTTTTTAAAAATATTCAAGAGTTTGGAAAACTACCGAAAAGATTAAATTAAATATCAAAAAACTGAAACTTTCTAACATAATTTTAAAAATTCACTTTAACGGTCAAAATATATTCAAACTCAACACCCAATCTCAAAACTTACTTTTCTTCAAGGTACGATCGCAAAAAAAAGTCCCAAACAAAACATTCGAAAAAATATTTTTGTGTTTTTCTCAAACTTTTTGTCATTTTCCAAATAGTTATTTCCCAAAATTCATTCAATAACCAAAAATGTCTTTCGTAATTAACACGCGAATTGACAAAAATAAGGAATTTCTCGACGCATTGCGGCATTCATGGGCAAATGAATTGGATAAAGATGTCAATTTAATTTGTAAGGATAATATTGCTATTAAAATCAACAGTTATGTCCTGGCATTGGCTAGTGGTGAGTTTAAATTGAGTTTTATGATCGAATTTGAGATAATTAATGATTATTTTGCAATTTTTAGAGTTTTTCAATACACTTTTGAAGAATATTGTCGAGAAGCGGGAAGTTATAAATATAATTGTGCCTGACATGGATCCAGACATCATGCGGAAGGTGGTTGAATATATTTATATTGGATATGTGTCGCTGGAGACTAGGCTGATGGGAGGTAAGTGTCAGAATTTGATAAAATGGTAGAAATATGACCAATTTTTGAGAATTTTGAGGGAGATACAGCTCCAAGGTTACCGCAAATTGCTGTAAAAGATTTAACCGCCATAAAAAAATTTGTTAAAAAAATACTAAAATTGAAGATTAATTTCAGAAAAATCTTTAAAAAATTATTAAAATTTCCCCATTTTTTTATTAAAAACCTCCCAATAATTCCAGAATTCATCGAAGCCTGCAACCTCCTCCATCTCAAAGCCACAATCAGCTGCGAGAAGAAGCTCGTCTTCGACAGTCCAGTTGCTGCAACCTCAGCACAACCCAACATCACTACAATGATTGAAGATTTTAGCACAGACATTAAGTACACAACAACGACCGAGGACAACACCGACTATGAAATGACCCAAAAGTCGACAGCCGGTGAGCAACAAATTCTAGAAGTTTATGAGATTTCAAATATTGAGGATACGGACATTGCATATGAGGATGCTATGGATGAAGATGAGACAGTTGAGGAACATTTTGAATTAGTTAATGTCATACCGGAATCTGAGGCATCACCCACAATGGCTGTTGATACACCAAATGAGGTTGTTAAAGTTAAACAGGATAAGAAGAAGAAAATTGTTATGGAACCGGTGGAATTGAGAAGCAGCAAAACGTCAACACCAAAATTGAATTCCAAAAATGTCGATGAGACGATCATGCAGCAGGCGGTCAATGAGATTTTGTCAAATAGCAGCAGGTGAGGGATTAGTTAATTTTAAATTGCTAATTTTGGTCAGGTCTGCTCAACCTGAGTTAGATTCATTCAGGTCTGCTCAATCTAAGCTAAATTCTTCCAGATCTGCTCAACCTCAGTTAGTTTTTTCCAGTTCTGCCTCAAACTAAGTTAGATTCATTCAGGTCTGCTCAACCTGAGCTTAATTCTTCCAGGTCTGCTCAACCTGAGCTTAATTCTTCCAGGTCTGCTCAACCTGAATTAGATTCTTCCAGATCTGCTCAAACTTAATTAGATTCATTCATGTCTGCTCAACCTAAGCTTAATTCTTCAAGGTCTGCTCAACCTGAATTAGATTCTTCCAGATCTGCTCAAACTAAGTTAGATTCATCCAAGTCTGCTCAAACTAAGTTAGATTCATCCAGGTCTGCTCAAACTAACCTTAATTCTTCCAAGTCTGCTCAACCTGAGCTTAATTCTCCCAGTTCTGCTCAACCTAATATAGATTCTTCCAGATCTGCTCAAACTAAGTTAGATTCATTCAGGTCTGCTCAAACTAAGTTAGATTCATCCAGATCTGCTCAACCTGAGTTCAATTCTTCCAGATCTCCTCAATGTAAAATCAAACTTAATGTTCCAATTTACTTTCAGCTTCCGTCTTGTCAGCGAAAAGTACAACATCCCAAAGACCCTCCTCTGGCGTCGCGCAAAGAAACTCGGCTACGTTAAAACTGAAAAACAGAAGGACGACATTCGTGTAATGGCAATTGAGGCAATCAAACAAGGTGAGAGTCTAATTAGCCTCAGCAAGCGCTACAATATCCCAATATCAACCTTGCATCGAGAGAAATTAAAGCTTTATGAGAAAGGTCAACTGCCAGAGAATGTAAACTTGAAGAATCGGTCAAGAGGTGAGGATTATGATGACAGATTAAGGAACGCTATAACTGAGATTCTGAATGGAAAAAGTCAAAATGAGATTGCTAAAAAGTACAGCATACCGAAGACGACAATTTGGAGGATAATTAAAAAGATGGACTCGAAAAGTGAAGGATCAGGAACACCAGTGACGCCAAATTCAGAGATTGTTGAGCAACTGATGCAGTTGAGTAAAAAGAGGATGGTTAAGGATGATTCGAGCTTTGAAGACGATAAATAGGAATAAATTTTTGAATGAGATTTTAATTTTTTGAATTAATTTGTTATAAATTTTAAAAACATCGGATAGAATTATTGTAAATTAAGGGAATCGATAGAATTTAAGGGCAATTAGTTAAGGAAAAATCATCAAAACCATAGAATGTTGTTAGATACAGACCGGTCGTAAACAAAGTAGGGATTATATTCAAATTTTATTTTAAAAAAATATATTTGAATTTTAAAATTATTGCAAAATTTAATTTTTTTCTCATTTTTTTAACATTTTTCAAATATCAAAAATATGTTTTGAGTTTTAAAATTTTTTTAAAATTGTTACAATATTTAGTACAATAGTTTTAAAATTTCAATACAAAATTCATCTTTTACCATATTTTGATGATTTTTTTTCTAAATAATAAAAAGAAATTATTCTAAAGCTATAAAAGCTAAGAAAAATTAAAAAGTTTAATACAAATATTGAAAAAAATGTAAAAAAATAATAATTTTTTAATAAAACTTAATAAATTGTATTATTAATTTTTTTATTAGCTTTGTTAATTTTTTTTGGAGTTGAAAATAGAAATTCATATAAAAGAATTTTTTTTTGAATTCTAAGAATATACTCAAAATTATTTAACGCCTTCCAGATATTTGAATTTATCAAGAAACAACAAAAAAAATTTATTTATTATATATTTTTAGTTTTCAGAACAAGTGAATTAAAAATAAAAATTATAATTTAAATAATAAATAAATTACAGTATTTAATTAATTAACTATCACTAAACAATGTCACAAAATGTTAAATCACCAAGGCAAGTACTTAGTTCATTTTAACTTAGAAATTGTAAAAAATAACAAATTTTTATGATCAACTTGAAATTGTTATTGTTTACTGCATTTTCTCTCAACTTTATTCAATTGTTTTTAAAAATTATAAATGATATTTAAATTACAGGAATCAGCATCAACCTGATCCTGCAAGTACAACTTTAACAATTTTGGATCTACCTCCTGAAATACTCGAAAGAATTTTAACCTATGTCACAAAAGATCACAAACATCTGCACTTAGTTTGCAAGGCATTTTATGAAATACTCTGTAAAATTTACGAAGATAAAATTTGGTTCCAGTTGAAGTCACATGACGTTGTGAGTATTATGAATGGGTTGAAGAAGGGGCGTAACCAGGTGCTTGTTTTCTAAGGCTACCCAGGGTACCCAACCAGGGTAGGTATGGTATACCCTATTGTAGCCACCTACCCTATTCCCTACCCTCCACCTGTGGTACTCCACCTAACCTATCCTCTACCTAAGGTACCTATGGTACCCCATGATACCCCTTACCCCAGTGTAGGGTAGATGGGTTACCCCATGTAGCCTTAGAAGCCGGTCCCCAGGTGTTGAAACCACCTGGATGGAACATGTTCTTCAATTCGCTAGTTTTTTGAGATTGAAGTTTCAAAACCATTCTTGATTGTCCACACCTTGTCCCTGACTAATATATTTGCCTAATTTTACAGAAAACCAATGACGATCGACTCGATAAACTCAAATGTCTCACCAATCCAATGAACAACTGCAAACTACGTCAACTGAAAAACCTAAAATTATCATACATGCAAGAAGTGAATGAAGATGGATGCGAGAAATTCTGGCAGTTCCTCGATAATCAAGGGGAGTGCATCCTAAAGTTAACCATCGAATCACAAATCAAAGTTGAAGTTTTTAACAAAATAATTTCAAAAGTTGAGAATTTGAAAGAAATTACGCTGGAGAAATTTGAAGTTGTTGATGGAAATAATGAGGTTTTGGACCTAACAGCCTTAAAAGCTTTGAAAAATTTAACAATTGATGCTTGTGACAATTTTGACTTTAATAAAATCAAATTAAGTGAAAATGTTCTGCAAACTTTCAAGTTTAATGCCAGTTATTGCAGTGAAAATTTCTCGGAAGGTTTAGAAGAGCTTCTAGCAACTCAAAAGGAACTAAGGACAGCAATATTCCCAAGACCATACACTGGACTTAAGAAACTCAACCACAACATCCTCAAAAACTCCAAACTTGAAAAATTGGAGTGGAATGAATTTTACAAAAATGATGAAAATTCAAAGGAAATTGTCGAAGAAATTCTGGAACAGCAGACAGAACTGAAGGACCTAAAATTTTTAGTGCCCATTTGGGATAAGTTTTTGGTTAAATTAATCAAAAATGGTGAAAATTTGACAAGTTTTAGTGGAAATTTCGGTGAAATTGATGGAAAGAGTTTGCAAGATGTGCTAAAATTGAAGAATTTGAGGAACTTGGAGGTTGTTAATGGAGATTTAGACTCATTTTCTACAGAAAACTGCAAAATTGAGATCAAAGATGATGAAACATCAGAAAATGCAGCCAAAAAATTGAAATTTGACAACTTTTATGATTCTAACCTCAAATTTCACAACCTAACGTCTCTTACCCTCAAAAGTTGCACATTTTCAGACCCAACAACCCCGAAAAATCTCTCAAAAATCCTTTCTAACCTCAAAATCCTCAAATGTGAATCTTTCAGTTCACCAAACTTAAAATTTGATTTCCATGAAATTTTCCTAAATTTCACTCAAGTTGAAGAGTTGATTTTTTATGAATTTTGTGACATGTTCAGAGAAGATTCATACAAACTAGAAAATGACAAAATTTCTCCAAATCATAACCTAAAAATTCTAAAACTTCATTTTCCTCTGAATTTGAATTTTTCAAATTTTGAATATTTTCATACAAACTTTCCAAATTTAATAGACTTAGAAATTCTAATTCACAATCAGGGACAAAAATCATTCAAAAATGAACTAGAATTAATTTTTCAAAAATTCCAAAAATTGGAGAAAATTTTCATAACATTTGCATTTACATGTGAAATTGATTTTAAAATTTTTGAATTGATAAAAAGTAAACAAAATTTGAAATTTTTGTACCTCGAAAATGTTGGATTTAAAGACACAAAAATGAAAGGAAAAGTTGAAATTCTAAAAGATCAATTTGAAGAGATTGAAATCTTAGCAGAACAAGAATATGGATATAAAAATTGTTACGTGATATCCATAGCCAAAAATCATTGCATTTACAATTCAAAACTAAACAGTATTCAGGATTATATTGAAGTTTCAACTCACGATGATGAGCGGCTCTTTTTATGAAAAATTTAAATCTAATTTTAATTGGCACTTGGTCGATGAATCAATGAAAAAATGTCAAACAAATTGAAATTTTAAAAATAAATTATTTTTAAATCAAAAGTTTTAACAAGCATGTTTGGTCAATAAATAATCAAAAATTCAAATAGATTTTTATGTGTTTTTTAAAATTTATAATACGACTCTTAAACCTATTATTTTAATAGGCATTCCTTTCTCTGTACCCAAAAAAATTCGTTAGCTGGATTGAAATTAAAATATATTGATTTTGTTTAATTAATATGTAATACCGAAAAAGATAAATTTTGCGTGTCCAAATATATTACATTCAATTTTGAATTTCGTTTTAATGAGTTTAAATGCTTCATGCATGCTTAATCTTGAAATTTCGTTTGCATGTCAATTATTATTGGGGTCATTCACTTATGACGTCCATCATTTAGGGGGGAGGGGGGTCTGAGAATTTGTGACACTTTAAATTAAGGACATCTTTTTAATTGAAATTTTGTGACAAGGGGGGAGGGAGGGGGGGTTCTAAAAATCCCATTTTTTGATGAACGTCATAAGTGAATGACCCCATTGTAAACTTCTAATTTTTTAAATAGTCAAACTTTGTAATTTCAATTTCGGTTGTCTAAACCCCCCCCCCCCCCTTGGGTAAGGTTCGTAACAAGGGTGGATAACAAGTAGGTGATTTGATTTCCAATAGCACTTGTATTAACTTAAGTTGAATATTTTTAAAGTAATCATCAATTTTAGTAAAAATCTAAACCAGTGGTGTCCAACCTTTTTGCACCGCGGCACACTTATAGACCTAATATTTTTGGCGGCACACCCAATGGTTTTGTGTCGACGTTTTTTTTTTACTTCTGCGCTTGGAATCATCTTATCTAGTGTAAAAGGTTTACATTTTCAAAAAACTAGGTTTTTTGAGGTTTCTGGAATTTTTTCGCGGCACACTAAATTTTTTTCGCGGCACAGTAATTGTGCCGCGGCACACAGGTTGGGCATCACTGATCTAAATAGTGGCTTTGCTAGATCTGACTGAGAACTTTAGGATTTTTTAAAAATAGAGACAAAATTCCACATAGTTGGGTACCAGAAGCACCCTTCACCGCCAAGAACCCATACATTCCACTGAAAAATTGTGACTTTTTAAGAGTGTACATTAGTTTAATAAATTTGCACTGTTCTGATTGGTTGTTTGCTAATTTAATTATTTTCAGAAACATCTCTTGCGGGAGTAAACAGAAAAAAAATCTATTAAAATCAGCCTGTCCTGTAGTTTCTGTTTCAGATAGTTATTAGAACTCATAGTGGAAAGAAGTATTAAAATTTTAGTTTTGGCAAATTTTTTGAAAAGCATTATTTAAATGAATATAATACGATTTCCAGGGAGAAGTTTGACAAGATTTTTCAATCGATTCAGAAATGACACAACTGTGGAAAATGGTAATTATTTTCAAACAAAAATAACAAATAAAGTGTGTTAGATCCCTCTTTTTTGAATAGTGAACACTATTAATGCACAACGCCTTAGTTTAAAAATGAAAAAATAAAAAAAAATTAGTCACTTTTGTGGGGTTATTGGATCCAGATCTTCTCGAATCCACATTTTTGGCTAAATAAATCTGCATTTAATTTTTGTTTGCAAATCGCATCACTAATTTGAAGAGAGTGAGGTTTGAAGAATTTATGACCGTCCAAACACAAAAATAAACCCTTAACCAGAGTTCAGAAATAAAATCAATTGTAAAATTGCATTTTTCGAAATTGGCAATTTTCAAAAAGCCAATTTTGATCAATTTTTATTTTATTTTCGAACTCTGCTTAACACATTTAATTCTCAATATTCATATGCATATCTTCTTTATAAATTTCATTTAGAAAATGGATTAGATCTTCCAGAAGTTGTCTCAGGTCAAGCAAATACATCAACATCAAACCATTTTGATGAGCATGCAACACTTTTCATTAATAATTGTAAAGATTTTCCATCAGTTATTCAAGCTTTCGATACACCAGCCGTAAAAAGTGAGCTAGACAATTCTGAGACAGTTTTGGTGCTTAAAATTAATGTAGATGAGCCATGTGATAAGCTAAGGTCTAAAGATCTGCTCCAGCTAAGTGGCAAATGCAAAAATAAGGCAGTTATTGTTCAGTTTTCAAAAGGAAATAAAGAAAATTTTGCTGTTCATTGGAAGTCTAAGGATTTACAGAAGTTCATGTCATTTTTGTCAGAAGATGAAGCTCCGATTACAAATGGAAACATTTTCTATGAATTTCTCGTAGAATTTCTATTACAGTCATTGCAAAAGAGAAATTTGGGTAAGTTTGTCGTTTTTTTAAAGTTTACATGATGGTCAATGGATTTTGAATGATGAATAAATAGCTTAAGTTCAAATACATCGGCCTTTACACATATCTAAGAACAACTAGGTCATTGAATATTCATGCATGATAATACAATTCTCAATTTTTATCACAAACAGGTCTTCGGAGTTCCATAAGTCCCGGTAATGGAGGCCTGAACATCAGATTATGTCATCTTTCAGATTCCCGCAATCTAAATCTTCTCTTAATTGCTGCCGAATTAGGAAAAAATGAAGTAGTAAGAACTTTATTAAATCAGAATTTAGAAATGGGATTTAAATGCAGTGAGACAGAAAAGATCATCAGTGCATCAGATCTAGCATGGAAGAATCGACATTGTGATGTAATACTCACTTTACTGCATGTTAATTTAAGGTATCCAGAAGGCATTATTGTCAGTGAGTGTTCAGATGAGTTAAAGAATTTCATCACATCATCTGAAGAGCTTCATATGGCGGTCATAAATAGGAACGAAATAAAGATTCAAGAAATTTTGGATCAAAATTCTGGTCTGAGTCATTTTTACGATAGGCTTAACATCTCAGCTCCTAAATTGGCATTGGATTTGAAGTTTATTGACATTTATGAGCTTTTGCTTAAAAATAAAATTTTTCTTGGTCATCACGAGACAATGAGTGATTTATGGACAACATTCAGTGATTCTGAGCGTGAAACTTTGCGTGAAATTCACTTTAAGTATTCAATTAATATCCCTGAGAAGCACTTGCTGTCATTGTCTACGAATTCATCAATTTCACATGACGATCAACAGGCTGGACAGAAACTTGAATATGTTCGCTATGCATTTGGTATCCTCAACAATAATCCACTAATTAGAATCATTCTCATGATTGTTGCTGCTTCCAAAATATTCAACATAATTTTCGATTTTAATCGTCAATCAGTGAATATTGTTGATCCAACGGCTGACTCGTGGACGAGGGGATTGTTCTATATAACTGGAAGAATATACATCGGAGCTGCTGAGCTGTTACAACGATCGACAGAAAATGAGGCATTTGGGACATTGGCACATGAGCTTTGTCATTACGCCATGAACTTGGTGTATGAAAATCGAGCTAAACCATACCTAAGTAATGATAAGGAAGCCAAGGAAGAATTTTCACGAATTTCAAAGATTTGCAAAGAAAATTCTCATAAAGACAAAATCATCCAACATGTCTACGAGTCCTATCCAAAAAGAATGCAGCATGCTGAGTTGATAGTTCGAGTTCCTCATTTGTTGGCTATGTATCATGATAATCCACCTAAAATTGCTGAACTTCGGGTAAATTTCGGTGAGTTATTTGATTTTTATGAGAAACGAGTAGTATCAGACATGGAAAAGGCACTGCCGATAATAGAAGCTGAAAATCAAATTGAAAAGAAAGCTAGGAAAATTTTAAAATATAAAATTATTTTGGTTTTAGTTGGAATATTGTCAATATTGGGGTTGATTGCTTCTGTTTTTATTGTGAGATATATTTTTTATAGACCTGAATTTCCATTTGTTGGATTGTCTGAAACTGATCAGGATATTGTTAGAAATGCTCCTATAACTTATAAGGATATTAATATTAA
The DNA here is from genome assembly GCA_963573255.1 of Chironomus tentans. Taxonomy (NCBI): domain Eukaryota; kingdom Metazoa; phylum Arthropoda; class Insecta; order Diptera; family Chironomidae; genus Chironomus; species Chironomus tentans. The sequence goes on from OY754305.1 coordinate 8,730,231, forward strand.
ATTTAAGGATTTATATTCTGACACCTCAATGGCTTATAAGCAGTTAAAAGCTGATCATATTACTCTAATGCTTGGGAATAATCCACTGAACTTTAGTGATTCTAATTTGGAGTATTTAGATGTACTCGTCACACATAATTGGAATAATATGACGATAAAATTAAAAGACAAGGTTCTAGCCTCAAATTTATCATTTCAAAATGAATGGGTTAGTCTTGATGAGTTGAATAATATAAATTCTAAATTGCTGAGCTTTTTAACTTCAGACCAGATTCTTCATATTTTGAATAATCAAGACCTAATCATTGGTGAATTGATAACAGTTAGCACAAAGTTTTATATGGACCGCAAAGTATTTGATGAGGATATTTATCCAATATTTTTTTCATATAAGCTTAACGCATCAGGTGGCGATTATAATCAATTTATAAATTCATCAATAAAAACTAATGTAAATTTTGAAGACTTTTATAAAAATTTTAAAAATCAGAATTCATCGATTTATGCTTCAAAAGTTAATGAATTAAAAAATAATATTAATTATAGGAAATTTGAAATATCAGACAAAATGAGGAATGATTTGTTATCTTACAAAGATATGCAAACTGATTTAGAACAAATTATAGAAAATATTGTAAATAATAAAATTTTCATTCTATCATCGGAAGTTGGGGCTGGTAAGACAGCAATATTTGAGCATCTTTCTATTAAAATTAAAAAGAGATTTCCATTGCGATGGGTTTCTTACTTTGATCTGAAAAGTCAAGAAAATTTAGTTAATGAAATTGATAACTTAATGAATATTACCGACATTTTATTTAATATTTTGGGGGTTAACTCAGATAATGAGTTTGAAAAGCAAATTTTTTACGACTTCTTTAATAAGGGACATGTCGTTTTATTGTGGGATGGATTTGATGAAATTTTACACTCGCAGGTCTTCGATATTATGACCAAAATCAAAGAATCAACTGAAAATGTTCAATTTTTAAGCACAGACCCATTGAGTGTTGAAAAATTAAAAGAGAAATTTAGATCGCAGGCTTACGAATTAGTTCCGTTCAATATTGATGAACAAAACATATTTATTGAAAAATGCATGAAACTTCATGATGTAAAAATAAGCAAAACAGGTAATATCAAACAGATTAGAAAAATGATTGAAACATTAAAGGTTAAAGCAAAGGATGCATTGCAGGTTCAAGATTTTGACACGCCATTAGCATTTGAAATGTTAGCAGAAGTTGTTTCATATCAAGATGTAGAATTTAATTCCAAAAATAATTATCACATATACCAAAAGAATATTGATAAAAAAATTAAAATCTGGCAAAAAAGTGAAAATGTCAAAAAAATAATTGGTAAATTTAATGTAAAATATATTTTTCAAAAATATGCGTTATTAAATTTTACAAGCAGTTACAAACGAGCTAGAGAGTACTTAATTTATCTTCCTAAGTTGAAAATTATGAAACAAACAATCCCAAAAGAACTGAAATACGAAGAAATTTCGCGAATGGGAATTTTATATATCAATAATAAAAATGATTTTGAATTTTCACATCAAACATTAGTCGACTTTTTTGTTGCACAATATTTCATAGAAAATATATACAACATTAAGGACATAACTACAGAAGAGGCAGACATTAGTTTAGGATTTTTTTATCAGTCAATCATTTATTATGGACATATTCACACATCTGTAGTAGATTTCATGAATGTTTATTTAAAAACTGAGAATTTAAATGAGAAAATTCCATTTAACAGCGTAATTTCACAAGTTATTAATTCAAATTACGGACATATGTTTTTCATTTTATTGTACTTTGGAAAGTCAAATGCATTAATTTTTCAATTTTTATTCAGTTTCTTCCAAAGAGATCATGACGTGCTTCTAAATTTGCTAAAAGTTAATGAGAATGAAACTTTGTACACAGCTTCCTTTAATATAGCTTATTATTTTGAGGAAAGTGAATTTAAATTTAGTCAATTAATTAATGAATTGGGATTAAAAACATTAAAATCACATGAACATAAAAAGTTTTTGGAAGGCCGAAATCAAAAAGGAATTATTTTATATAGCGATTATCTTTTTCAAAAATACACTTTTAAATCTATTGTCACTGACGAAAATTATCGAGTAGATAGTCAAATATTGCTAAGTGAAGATGAGATTTCAAATTTTGAACAAATTAGGAAGAGTCTAACAAAAGATGAGCTTAATCAGTTATTTTTATCAAAGTATAGTCCTATATACAAGTTTGAAGAACTGTTAATAATCCATGAGAAATTTCACATTTATCTGCAAACTTTTCTAGACAATAATGTGTATAAAAAGTTTTTAACAAATGTTTTTGAAAAATTTGTGTCACTCCATTATTATTTTATCCGCAGTGAAAAGGATTTCCCAATAAATTTTTATATTCAAAAAATAGAAACATATTTAACAAATTCAGAAATTCAAGAAATTTTTTTTACAAAAAATATTTTAATGACCACTTCCCGTCGTTTTTCAGAAGATCATTTCATGTTTAACATTGTTTGGAAATTATTTCTAAATCACTCGAATAAAGAACAGCAAAGAGAATTACTTCTTAAAACAGAAGTTGATTTGTGTAATCAATTGCAATATACTCATTTTTTAGAGAAATGTTCTCCCAGATTCGCTCAAACTAACTTGCTGCAACAATATTTGGCTTATGTTGATGAATCTCAATCAGAACACAATTTAATTGTAAAAATATATGAAGAATATTTTAATAAAACAGAAATGCAGAAAATTATTTCAAATTCTAATAATTTTCTTCCATTTATAGTTTTTAATGGTGAAAGTATGATTAACTTGCTTAAATATATTTTTAAAGGAAATGAAAAAGCGTTGAAAATATATTTAGAAAGAAAAATCGAAGGAACAAATTTGAATATTTTTGAATACATGATTGATGTTGGTTTAAATAAGTATGCAAATATGGAAATGCTGAAAGAATTGATAGAAAATTTAATTTTTTAGTGAAATATCTGATGTGTGTAATTTAAGAAAAGTGACCGTTAAAGTTTTCTAATAAACATGTAAAAATTTCTTATTTATCTGTCTGCCATACAAAAATCGACCTTATTTACACCAGTTTCGAAGGGTCGAAAAACCAAAAAATTTAAAAAGAGCAGTTTTTGTACGAAATTTCAAAGAAAATTTAATGTAATTAATCATTTGTAACAATAACAAAGCTAAATGCTTTGTTAAATCCATAAAAGTATTAACAAAATTAGTAAAAAAATTCAACGGCTTTTTTAAATTCAAAATTTTTGTGTTGCGTATTTTAATACCCCTAGACTTTCGAACAGTCTGTCGAACTTGAATTACACACATCGGTAAAATATAAATAATAAATTAAAATTTAAGTGAATTATTTGTTTTGAGAAATTTATTTTTAATTATGTAGCTTAATAATAATCAATAAAAAATGTTAAACAAAAGTCAACTTTCTTGAACCTCAGTTACTTTCTTATCCTTCATTCTTGAGCATTTTGGACATCCTCTTCTCAATCCAGATATACAGGGTCTATGGAAGCAATCGTTGCATGATTCACACTTAAAAACACCGTCGTTGAATGGAAAGATCGGCTGAGAATCACCACAGAACTCACAGATGAAGCCATGACCTCGACAGATCTGAATGGAATTGAAAATTAGGATTAGATTTTAACAATGGTAACTTGATGATATCACGGAGAATAACTAGATTCTTAGACCCCTCTGTCATAAAATTTTCACAAAAAAAATATTTTTTATGAAAGTTTCGCAAGACTACAGACCCTCCTTTCCCCCGCTAATATTGGACGTCATCTACGAATGGATCTTAAGGCAGGGGCGTACCCAGAAATTTTTTTAGGGGGGTCCAATTTTTTTTTGTTCTTGTACTCAAGTTATTGTACTTTTTATTAATTCTAATGATACATGAATGATTAACTAAGAAAGTAGAGCTTCGGAAAGAAAAATTATTTTTCACCAAAAAAATTGTTCGAAGGGGGGGGTCTGGACCCCATTGGAACCCCCCCCTCTCCTGGACACGCCCATGCCTTAAGGGGTCTCACATTAATATTTCTATATTTTAGATGCTTGAATCTTCTTTTTAGTACTTAGTTTCAGACTATAGCTCTATTTAGAATTTCATGCTCAAATAGGAATGTTTTATGAACCTAAAGATTGAGTTTAACATCAACTTCGTACTACAGACACAACCAACTCTATTCTAGTGCTGCTGACCATCCAGCATAACAATATAAGTCAACTCACCTCACAAGCCATGATATGTTGTCTAAATTTCCCAATTATTCCATTTAGCAAGTCAAAAAAGCTACAATTCTCGATGCAAACTAGATCATAAATGCTGTACATTTCAGTTCCTTCCACCAAATACCTCCGATCATTCACAATTTTATTAACAAGCTTTAGTTCCAATGCAAATTTACAAACATCCAAATATTTCTTCATTTCCATCAACTGGGATCGTTTCATTTTTGAAGTTCCAAGTTTCTGCACGAACACAAAGAGTTTTGGATTTAAAGCTTCAAGTTTAATCACAGGACGTTCATAAAACAAATTAATTTCTTGCAGTGCTGATCGAGACACAGGCCGTTGCTCGAAGTCCCAATTGTGTGTTATGTTGGCTGGGATTATGCTGTAATTATTCCAATGGCATGACTTGCAGAAATATAATCCACTATAATGGCACTTTCGTGGTTCTAAATAAAATTGCTTATTCATTAATTGGATGCGACATTCAGCACAGCGGTAAGCCTGAAGTGCAAGTCCAATTTCAGGACATATTCGACTTTCTGGAACTCCTTTTTCACAGACAATGACATGCGAGCATGTTCTGTTGATGTATTTGACACATTTGGAATGAGCATTAAATGAGCAATTGATGCATGTGTAGCACTGCTGAAATATCCATATGCAGTTTGTGCATAAATCACAGAAAATTCTTTTCGACGGTAATTGCTTGTTGCACTTGAAGATATGTCCTGAAACAATCACTTCCTTTCCAGACTCATCCTTTTTGTCTGTCGTGAGTTGGACATGCCGATATCTTAGTTCCACTAGCTTCCTCACAAGCCATTTGTGCTGTGAACTGGCAACTTCTGATTCGTGGATCAATGACATGCACTTGTCTATAGTTTGGGTTAATTCTAGTTCAGACATTTGATCGTAGTCTTTGAAGATGCTTTTGAGGTCTTCGTCGACATCTGATGACATAACTGAGTCGGTTCGGCTGAACATTGATGCTGTTAGGGGATTTGTATCTTGAGTTGACATGACTTTGATTTATTTAATTATTTATTTATTGTTGATATGTGGAATGAGTTTTTTGGGGTTGAGTTTGAATTATTTTTGAGATTTTTGTTGGTGGTGGTGCTGAGGGTTGGTGAGAAGGTTTTGTGATCTACAATGAAATAAATTGTTAAAAGTTAATTAAATTTTTTGGACAATATTTTGTGTATTTTTAGGATTTTTTTTTGAATTTTCAAGAAATTTTTTAGGAAAATTTGGAAGCTTTTTTAGAAATTTTGTGATTTTTGCCTCAAACAATCCAGGACCCGGTTTCTCGGGTATACCCTAGGGTATACCCTATTATACCCCAACTGATATACCCTATACCAGGGTATACGCTAGGGTATACTCGTGGGTCGGACATCACAAAATAAATAAAATTCAAATCATACATTCTAAATCTCAATTTTCATTTCAAAATCACGTAAATATTTTTCTCTTATTTTCTAAATTCTAAATATTTTTTATCATCAAACTGACCTGAATTCCTCTTTCGTTCTTATTGACTCAAATAAGATAAATATTTTGAATCAGATGAGGAACTGTCCTTGAGTCATGTTCACGTAGTTTTTAATTAAAAATTTAATTTAGTTTGATGATGTAGGCTGATTACATAGCAGCTGATTAGTCATGCTTAGCAATTAAATCATTTTACTAGATAAGAGCCTGAGGAATGTGATTAATGTGCTAATTATTCATTTTTTTCAATTAATTTAGAATTTTTATTAGTTAGTAAACAGAAAATTGATTTTTGTAATTTTAAATATCATGCAAGCTACAAATTTAGATTTATTTATTGAAGATATTTCAATAATCATTTTAAATTCGCAAAAATCGCGCAAAAATCCTCCCCAAAAAAATAATTCACACTCACTTTATTCGATTATGTCAGTTTCTGAGTCAGAATTATTGCAAATTAATTTCTGTACTTTGAACTTTTCCTTATAAGGAACTCACTAGCATCTGTCGTATCCAATAGACAACGTCAAACTCTCTATGAATCACACATGGAAGTAAATTAAATTATTGCTGTAAAATAGGAAATAAAAACACAGAGAAAATAATTTTTTTTTTGTAAACATAACACAACTGATTTTGTGGATGTAGAGGCGGCTGAATGGAGTTGACTGAAGCAACGTGATGAATGGAATTCAACGGCTTTTTAGGGTTAGATGAAAATATTTATTTGGGATTTATATTCAATAAAACTAATTATTATTTGACTAATAAACTGATATTTTATCAAATCAGCAAGCTTATAGCTTATATCATATCCAACATTCTCAGTAAATGAATACTTTACCTCCTTAAACTTTTGACAGTGCAACAGGTGAAGAAAATTGAATATGCTCTCAAAATAAAATGACTTTAAGCTGGGACCAGTTGCTCGGTATACCCTAGAGCAGGGGCGTATCCAGGAATTTTTTCAGGGGGGGTTTTTTGGTCGTTAGAGTTAATTTTTCCGAGGGGGGTTTTCGCACATTTTTGGTGAAAACCCCTAGCAAAATGAAGAAATTTTTTTCAGAGGGGGTTTGACATCCCCTCTGAATACGCTCCTGCCCTAAGGTATACACTTCCCCAAGGGTTATCCTAGTGAAGCTCTAGGGAATTATATGGGGTATATCCTAGGGTAAAATAGTCAACCGGACGAAGAAGCCTAGGAAAACTTTAGTGTATACTCCTGAGCTACCCCTAGGGTAATTACATGAGTAGTTCATACCCTGGCCCTTGAAGATAGAGGTATCATAGCACTTGCATTGGTATGGAACTTAAAGTTGCATGACAGTTACACTATTGATCTGTATTCCCATCATAAAAATAGTAAAATATTTATTTTTGTTTTTAAAAAATCATTCGTGACCATCTTAAAACTAAATCTTTTAAACGAAAGCATCTGATTCTTATTATTCTTAGAATTATGATGTAAATCAGAAACAACTCTATATTACTTACACAATATACTTCAGTCACCCACAATAAATCAAACATAATGTTCATCAGTCAATCACACTAAAATGAGACACCTACAATGTATTTCCAATACAGTTCAATTACACACAATAAAACTTAAGCTAACAATGTGAAGACGACTGAATAAATAATTTCAAATGTTGCACAACAGAACTGATCACAATTTTTGTAGACTTAGCTGCTATGTCACATTTCTGAATAGACATTAAAATCATATGTTTTATCATATGGTATCAAATGTGTGCAATGATGATTGTAAGGAATGTAAATACGATTTTGTGGACTTTGGACATGTGAGATGTCGGTTTACATTTAAACTGGTAACTCAAAGCTGTAATTGTTAAAAAAAATTGAACAATTTTCTGATATAAATTAATGAATTTGGATAAATTTCTCAAATTTTCACAAAAATGTAGAAATTTTTCTAAATTTAGGAAATAAAACAAAAAAAATTAATTTTAACATTTTTTCATCTTATTTTATTTCATTAGTCATTATAGTAAAATCGTTTAAGGAAACTCTTTTTGTCTGTCTTGAGATAAAAATTTTCAAAATTCATCGTAAAGAAAATACTTTTTTTGTCCATAATCAGCTAAAGAAAAAGTTCACATCCCATTCTGGTCCTATTTTAATCGAAAAAGTCTTACAACTCGCACAATTTGCAGACTTTTTAGATTTGTTAGATGGCTTTGAAGTGGAGAAAAGTTGTGTCATGCACTGGTTTTACATAAATTCGTTTTATTGTCTTGTCACCTTTCAGTTCGCGCTTTTTGAGCTCTGCTTCTTCCTAGAATTAAGTTTGGAAATTAGAATTTTAATATTTTTTTGAAGATTTTATAATTTTAAATATTTTTTAAATTAAAATTTTAACTTTTTTTTTAAAAAAATTAAAATTGCAATATTTTTTGAAGATTTTATAATTTTAAATATTTTTTAAATTAAAATTTTAACTTTTTTTTTTAAAAAAATTAAAATTTCAATATTTTTTGAAGACTTTATAATTTTAAATATTTTTTCAATTAAAATTTTAACATTTTTTTTAAAAAAATTAAAATTTCAATATTTTTTGAAGACTTTATAATTTTAAATATTTTTTCAGTTAAACTTTTTTCATTTTCTAAAAATAAATAAAATTTTTAATATTTTTTGAAGATTTTATAATTTTAAATATTTTTTCTATTAAAATTTTAACTTTTTTTTTTAAAAAAAATTAAAAATTTTACAAATTTTTTAAAAAAAAATAAATTTTAATATTTTTTTTAAAAAATAGAATTTTAATACTTTTTGAAAATTTTATAATTTTAAATATTTTTTCAATTCTATTTTTTTATTTTTTATTTTCTTTTTCAGTTTAAATTTTTATCTTTTTTTAATTCTATTTTTTCAATTTTAAACCTTAACTTATTTTCAATTTTTATCTTTTTTTAATTCTATTTCTTAATTTTATTTCTTAATTTCTTAATTTTTTTCTTTTTTCTATTTCTTAATTTTAAACCTTTTCAATTCCAAATATTTAAATTTTTAATATTTTCATTTTCAATTATTTAAATTTTAAGTTTTGCTCTAATTACTTAAATTTTTAGTTTTTTAATCTCTATTACTTTTGAATTTTTAATTTAGTTTTTAAAAAACTATCAAAAATTAATTATTTCTCACCTCATTCACCCTCAGCACTGTCCACTGATCGCCCTTCTGTATATAAAGTTCCACAATTTTCTGAGGCCGCCGCTCGATCTTGACCATTTCTTTATTCTTTAAAATTCCTTTCAACTTTGGCGGTTCTGGAGCCTTAAAGCTCTCTTGTGCCTTAATCTCTTGTGTTTTTCCATTCCAATTTGTTATTGTTTCACTTTTGTAAGTCGGTGCATCACGTGTAATTTTTGCGGTGGAAATTGTTGTTGTTGTATTTGAATGAGATGCTCCCATTGTGAAATAGTTGTGATTCTGTTTGTTTACTTAATTTAACTTAATTAACTTAACTTAATTTGTGTGCGAGGAGGAGGAAGGGAGAAATTTACAAATTAATCTGGAATGAGAAAATAAATTGAAATTGTTATTATTACGATGTATTTTAATGTGGGAAATGTTTTATGACTATTGAAAATGTTGGAAAAATTACTTTAATTTTTGTTTAGAGGAATTTATATTTTTAAGTTTTCAATTTTAAAAAATAATTTTTATATTTCATAAAATTTAACATTATTTTTTAAAAAACATAACTTTTATTTTTCAAAAAAAAAATTAAAAAACTATTTTAAAAGATATTTTAATATTTTTAAAAACATTAATTTTCAATTTTAAAAAGATTTAATTTTTAAATTCAGTATTTTTTAAAAAGTATTAATTTTCAATTCTAAAAGTTTTTAGCTTTAAAATGCAATATTTTTTTTAAAAAAATATTAATTTATAATTTAAAAATAATTGATTTTTAAAATCAATAATTTTTAAAAAAAATATTAATTTTCAATTTTAAAAAATTTTAATTTTTAAATTCAATATTTTTTAAAAAAATATTAATTTACAATTTTAAAAAATTTTAATTTTTAAATTCAATATTTTTTTTAAAAAAAAATAAGTTTCAATTTTAAAAGTTTTTAGCTTTTAAATGCAATATTTATTTTTAAAAAATATTAATTTTCCATTTTCAAATTTTTTAATTTTTGAATTCAATTTTTTTATATTCACATTAATTTTCAATTTTAGTATTTTTTTTTCAAAAAAACAATTTTTAGTTTTAAAAGTTTTTAAATATTAAATCCAATATTCTCTTTTAAAAAAATAATAATTTTTCATAAATTTTAATTTTTAAACTAAATATTTTTTTAAAAATATTAATTTTCAATTTTTAAAAAAATTAAATTAAATTTTTTTTAGATTGTGAATTTAAAGTTTAATTTTTTTAATATAAATTCCCATTTAAAAATCCCAAAAAATCAAGAAAATCAAGTCATCAAAAATTCCCTAAGCAAAACGTGCAAAATCGTTCATTAATCTTCATTTAACGCGCAAAAAAAAAGTTTTATATCCAAAAACAGCAACAAGTTCAATAACAAATACATTTGCTATTCCTTAACGTACTTCAAATTGTGCATCGGCGTTAAGTGCACATGTGACTTGTGTGTGATGAGAAGTTTGTCTTAAAGTCAAATGCTCGGTTTAATTGTATTTGTGTGTTTAACGATCGTCGCTCAATCGAGAGAGCAGAAAAAAATGTGCAACGAGGAAAATAAAAAACAAAATAAAAATTTCCACAAGGTCAAGTGCAACATTTATAATTAGAAGTTTGTCATTCTTCGAGTCGTGTTTCGCGTTATTAATTTGACGTGAATTCAAAAAAAAATTTCTCAAGTTTCCGCGTTTATTAATAAGTTTATAGTTAAATTGTGAACTAATTTGTGACGGAGAACTGAACACGCATTAGGATAGGTCAGGAACGGAGATTTGATGTTGTGAGAAGTCTCTCGTGACTTTATTTTGGATTTTATGGAATTTTTTGAGTCTTGCTGTGCGTTTTGCTTTCTTTTTTGCATTTTTATATTTTTTTGATGCGTGTGATGTGTTTTGAAATTGAGTTTGATGCGTAGTTTGCACTTTTTGTGTTGTTTTGTAGTAAATTATGAATATTTTTACGCACTGAGATTTTTTTGTTGGATTTGTGAATTTTTTGTAACAAAATTTCCATTTTTTGTCAAATTTTGGTGCTAAATGTAGAAGCATTTTGGTCAAATTTGGAATTTTGATTCCAAATTTTGAAGGTTTTAGGGTTTGTTTGTAAATTACGTCAAGCTTTAGAGCAGTGTTGTCCAACCTGTGTGCCGCGGCACACTGGTGTGCCGTAGAATTTTTTTGAAAATAACACGAACCGCACGCTGTGCGGTGTTGGTCATGGTTTACCATCAAGGTGTGCCGTAGCGCAAAAAAGGTTGGACAACACTGATTTAGAGAGAAGGGGAGGGTGGAACAATTTTGGACTGTCCAAATTCAAGAATGAAATTTATTCTTTGGAAAATTTGTGACAAGGGGGTGAGAGGGGTCAAAACAATAATTCTTTTGCGTGACGTACTTTATGAACGACCCCTTAGTCAAATTTTTGAATTCTTGAACCAACTATTTAAGCAACTAGATCAAGTTTAGAATTTTGGCACCAAAACTTGTTAAAGTTCTGATTTTCAGAGTAAATTTGATTAAAATATGGTTTTTGACTCAAAATTATTTGAAGTTTGATTAACTAATCTTGGACGTCATCCACGATTATCCCACAAGCAGAAAAAATATTCCATGAAATTCCCAAGCAGCAATAAATTTAACAGACAACCAGAAAATTCGTGCACCATAAAAATTAAAATTTCTCCAATTTTCCACGACCCAATATCACCCGATAAAGTCGTGATTGCAAAAAACATTTCACAATTCTATTTAAAAATTAATATCAAAAAATATTCGATAAAAATAAACTGATCTCAAACTTCAAAACAAAAGCAATGAAAACATCAACACTTCTTTTATCAAATCTATTTGTGCATTTCATAAACAATAAGTCGAGTAATATGGTCAACAAGTAGCACACTTGGACGTTAATTAAGTGAGAATAGAAATAATTTTTAATTAAATTGTTCATGCAAGTGACTCAATCGCTTGTCGAATGTCAATTTCCTCATAATTTTCTAACTCACAAGCTGTAAACAGGTTCATGATGCTTCCGTTTTGGCATTTTTCCGCTGATTCCGACGAGAGAGAAATGAGGAAGTGCAACAAAAAAAGATTCTGAATAATTTTTTTTGTTTCGTTGTTTACGTTTTGAAAAAAAAAATTTGGTGGACTTTGTTTTGGGGTTTTGTGCTTTGGCGCCTGAGGGATCAAAGTGCTGAGAAATGACTTGAATTTGATTAAATTTTGCGCAATTAATGACAATTTGTCATTGAACTTGAGTGAAATTTGAGAAATTTCTGAGTTTAGCTTGAATTTTTCTGATATTTTAACTATATACCTAAGAAACCGAGTCTTGGCCATCAAAATAACTCCCTAGTCAGCTCTAATGTTATAAATCCCCATCAAACTGACTGACTAATCGAAACTTAATTGATAACATCAAAGCACAATATCTAAGATTGAATTTCACATTATTTGTAACTATTTGTCATAAAATGTAATACAATATCTGACTAGCGGGAAAATGCAAATAAAGAAAAATTTCCATTTCGAAGGCTTGAATGCATTTGTAATACATTTTGTTGCACTTTTTGTGACTCAGATGTTCCCACATTTTCTTGGAAATTAATTCAAGGTTAAGGAAATATTTCTGTTGGATAAGTGAACAAGTTATAAGTTTAAAATGAGAAGAAAATTGTTTTTTGTTATTTTAGGAACCCCGATCGGAATTAAAATGGTCAAAATATGACCCAAGGATGACAGGACATCATTTCATGGCGTCATGGAACCACTTTTTTGGTTTAAAGTGAGATCAAAGTGAGAAAAAACAAGCTTTCTTCTTGAACTGTTTTTAAGCTTTTTTACTTAATTTTTCTAACTTGTTATTTGAATATATTTTCCAAAGTGTAGCAAGTTAATTTTTTTTATGTAAATCTTCAGTAATTTTCCCAATTATTGAAATTTTTACATCTCATCTGCCTCTAAACGCTGTATTGTGCTTGAAATTTCAATCCCCCCTAAGACACCTTGAGTGCTAATTGTCCAAGAAATTTTTAAATTAATTTTTGACACTTTTGGATCAACAAATGGCAACATTCAAAAAACATTAATTTTATACCTACCAACCCTACCCAGGACACACTAGGCTTAGAGAAGGGGTAGTGTAGGTTTGTGTTTTAGTCAGGGTTCTAATGGAATCCAGATATATTACTACTTTTTCCCATTGTTTCTTATCCCAACAAATTTTAAAAGTAATTTCTAAACAGTTTCTTAATTAAAATTGTTGGGTCCTGTTTTTCAGTTTTCTAGATACATTATAAACCTTAAGATAGGCCATAGAGTATACCAGGGGCGTATCCAGGAATCTTTTGAGGGGAGGGGGGAGTTGAAATCTCAAAAGCGGAAAATGTATACGAAGTTGCTCCAAAATGAAGAATTTTTTTCAGAGGGGGGTTTTGACAACCAAACCCACCCCCCCCCCCCCCTCCTGAATACGCCCCTGTATACCCCTACCATAGAAACCAGGCCCTGGGGTTATACCCTGGGATACATAAATTGTTGTGTCATACTTAGAATTCAAAGTTAAGCAAAAATATTTTTGGGGTATACCCAATGGTACCAAATGGTATACCAATAGGGTACCCCAGGAGTATACCAGGGGTATACCCCTAGGGTATAGGATATACCAAAAAACCAGACACTGAAGACAAATGGCAATTTCACAACAAACCAAAAACTATTGTATTATAAAAAATATTGATGAATCAGTAATGAATATTTCACAATTAATCGCAAATTGATTTATATTGTTCTAAATAATTAAACTAAACACAAATTTTACTTACATTATTTTTTGTTTTTATTTATATTTGAACACTCTTGAATTGCTTTACGTTTAAATATTTTTTTCAGGCTTTTAAGTGGAATTTTTTTGGAGTTTTTTTAATTTTCAGTTTATGTTTTTAAATTTGACAGTTAAAGTTTATTTTATGTAAATTCGTCAGTACTTTTTTGCTGGTGAGTTTAACTTTTACTTTTTAATTTTTGCAACGTGCTGAGTTTTTCACAAAAGGCTGTCAATTTTATTACTTTTTACAAACGTTAAACTATTTTTTAAATTTGTATATTTAAGGATTTTTTTCAATCTTTTTAATTTATTGGAATTTACAATTTTCAAATTGTAGGTTTTTTATTTTTTAAAAACAGTGTTTAAATTTTTAAAACTTATTTAAAACTTTTAAATTGTCTAAACTTTTAGTTTTTTTTGAACTTTTCAATTTTTTTAAAATTTCATTCGACTTTAAAATTTGAAGTTGTTAAAATTTTAATTTTTTTTTTAAAAAAAAGTGAAATTGTTAAGATTTTAAATTTTTTGAAAAAAGTGAAATTGTTAAAAATTTGATATCACAAAAATATTTTTCACAATAAAAATTCTCAACAAAAATAAATTTATCTTAAAAACCAAATCAACAAGAAAACAAAAATTCAACAAGAAATCACTGTCAAAAGTCTCCCTATTGTCAATTCCAGCCCCTCACAATTCAACTTCATTTGTCATCATTCAGCCTCAATTATTTTTAATTTCCGTCTTAGCGAACTTTTTTGTAATAATTCTTCATTAATTCACGACCACGAGAAATTTAATCTTATTTTATTTTAAATATTAGAACGAGAAACTTCCTTTTTGTGCTCTTTCTTCTTTCTATTCTTAAACCTCACTGTACAGACAGTCACAAAACAGAATCGACGATAGAAAAAAACAACTTTATTTGAGTTCGGAGAGATTTTTTTGCTCTCACAAAAAAAAAAAAAAATATAAATTTTGTTTACGTTTTTCGATTCAAAATCGGCCAAAAAATGAGAAATTTTAGACAAATTTTGACAGAAATTTACAAATATTTTCGAAAAATCACAAAACTTACCCTAAAATTATCCATTTGACTACAAACTATGTCGAAAAATTCACAAAAAAATGAAAATTTTCGTGTTTTATTTACAAAACAAAAATTTGTAGTGAAATTCTTATTGGAACTGCAACAACAACAACAACGATGATGAGAGAATTTTGTGAGAGAAATAAAAATTTCTCTCACTGGTGGTCGTGGACCTTTCCTCGTATGTCTTTGCTTCGTGGTCTTTAAAATTTTTTTACAGTTTTATTTTTCAACTTTATTCACTACAAATTTTTTTTTATGACTTTTTCGTCAAATTTTCACAACTTTTTGAACAGTTTTCATGATTTTTTATCACTTTTTAAATTAATCTTAATTAAATTTCATTCCACTGTGCACGACGATCGCGTGAGACTGATTGGCAACAGGAGAAAGATGAACATGAACACGGCCAGTCAGCAGGTAAGTGGAATGAGAATATGAAAATAAAAAAATGAGTAAAAATTGAAATGAAAAAAATGAAATTGAGTAAATTTTAAAATGAGAAAAAAATGAGAGATAAGATATTGTGTGTTTGATGTGCCCAGGAAAGAAGTGGTGCTGTGCAAAAAATTTTGAGAATGACTGGAAGTTGAATTTATTATTTTTATTAAATATTAAATCATTTTTTGTATTGATTTTTAAATTTTAATTTAAATATGTTTTAATCAGAAAAAATACAATGATGTTCATAAGGGGCCGTTCACTTCTAGGGGGGAGGGGGGTGTAAGATTTTGTGACGATTCAACCAAACGGACCACTACCTAAGATTGGTCAAACTTTTTGCTGACTTTTGGTCAGACCTTTGATCGATTTATTCAATCAGACTTCTAACCGACTTTTTGGATCAAATTTATAACCAACTTTTTTAATAAGCCACTTGATCAATGGTGTAGAATTAATTTTCAATTTTGATCATTTTTTGATCATTTTTGATCATTTTTGATCATTTTTGATCATTTTTGATAATTTTTTGATCATTTTTGATTATTTTTTTGATCATTTTTTGATCATTTTTTGATCATTTTTTGATCATTTTTGATCATTTTTGATCATTTTTGATCATTTTTGATCATTTTTTGATCATTTTTTTAATCATTTTTGATCATTCTTGATCATTTTTTGATCATTTTTGATCCCTTTTGATCATTTTCTGATCATTTTTGATCATTTTTTGATCATTTTTTGATCATTTTTGATCATTTTTGATCATTTTTTGATCATTTTTTGATCATTTTTTGATCATTTTTGATCATTTTTTGATCATTTTTGATCATTTTTGATTATTTTTGATTATTTTTGATTATTTTTGATTATTTTTGATTATTTTTGATCATTTGATCAGTTCTTCATCCTTGCATTTGATCAGACTTTTGACCGATATTTTCAAGTTTTTCAGTTTTTAAATTCCAAAATAAAAAAATTGCACAATAATTCTAGAAGCTGTGCAAAATTGACACAAAATTCAACAAAAAAATTCCCATACTTGATAACCAAAACTTCCCCAATTACGCAACGGAATCTTCTTCTCACTTCCTCTCTCGCTCTTCTTCTTTTGTCTCAGAAAATTTGTTCGAGCAATTTGACACGAATTAAAAAATGTAAACAAAATTGATAACAACATGAACATGTTCAATAAAGTGTGACAGCTGAGGCAATTATGGGACAATAAACAAAAATTTATTGTCATGTCGATGAACTTTGTCATGTGCAGCATTAAATTTGTCGCTTTAATTAGCTTTGAATTTAAAAGTTGTTAATTTCTCTTAATTAGGTTTTAATTTTTTATATAATTTTTTTTGTATAATTTCATTTTCCTTATTAGTTTAAGCTATTCAATTATTTTCAATTTTTAAATAATATTTTTGCTGAAAATTTAAAGATTTAAATGATGAAATATTTAAATTTTGAAATTGAAAGAAATTAAATTTTAAATTTGAAGATCTTTTTAATTTTTCAAAATAAAACTTTTTTAGTTCTGCAAAATTTAACTTTTTCAATTTCTTTTTGTAAATTTTAAGGTTTCTACCTGTTTTAAATTTTTAAATTTTTGACATTTTTAAAATTTTAAATTTTTGACATTTTTACAATTTTAAATTTTTAAACTATTAAAATTTTAAATTTTTAAACTTTTAAAATTTAAAATTTTTAAACTTTTAAAATTTAAAATTTTTAAAATTTTTAAAATATAAAATTTTTTAAATTTTTAAAATTTTAAATTTTTTAAATTTTTAAAATTTTTAAAATTTTAAATTTTTTAAATTTTTAAAATTTTAAATTTTTTAAACTTTTAAAATTTTAAATTTTTAAAATATAAATTTTTTTAAATTTTTAAAATTTTAAATTTTTTAAATTTTTAAAATTTTAAATTTTCTGTTTTTAAAATTTTAATTTTTTATAAATTTTTAATTCTTTTTAGTTCTATATTTAGTATAAAACATTTTTTTAATTAAAAATTCTATATTTATAATTTTAAAATTTTTAAAAAAATTTTATCAATTTTTTCTAAATTTTTTAAAATATTAAATTTTAAATTTTTTAAAAAATCCTAAATTTTTTAAGTCAATAAAAATTATTTTTAACTAATTTTTTCCAATAACCACTTAACCTATTAACCTGCATTTTACATAAATTCCAGACAACAAAAAGTCTCACCTTAACCTAAAATGTGACCTAATAATCTCAACATATTTTCCAAAACGTGATCAACTTATTGTTTACATCTACACGCGCTTTAATTTACAATATTTCATAGAAAGCATGACGAAATATTTTCAAGCACACACAAAAATAATAAAAACTCGCAAAAAAAAGTCCAACAACAACGAAAATTTTACTTCCAGCTTGACAACAGCAGCAAAACAAGTGAAAAACACAAGCAACGAAAATGTTTTTTTTTTATCTTACAAAAAAACAAAATATTGATGCTGCTAACTATAATTAGTGAGTGTCGGTCGTCTGATAATCTCTTTATACTTGACACAACGTGATAAAATTGACAACAATTAATTGTTGTGTTGATTCAAAATTGATGTTTATAAATAAAATACTATTCAATCCTTAAAATTGGTCAGATTGACGTCCACGATTGTTGCTACTTCTTCGTGTTGAATTTTAGCACCTTTTGATATGCGTTTGTTGTCTTGTTGATGGCTTGATGCTATTGACTTTTAGATAATGTAAATTTTACTGTGATTTTTTTTGCTTTTTTGTAAATATTTTTCCTGCACTCAACTGGTTTATTGATATTTGAGGTTTTTAAATGATGATCGATTGATGATCAATAATGCTGAAAATTGTTTATTTGAATTTATAATATTGAGTCATTTTTGGGAGCTTAATGAGTTTTTGGGGCATTGTCAGAAGTTGATGATCATATGGGGTACTGGAGTTTAGGGACCTTTGGGTCATTCACTTATGACGTCCATCAAAAAATGTGATTTTGTCACAAAATGTTAATTCAAAACAATTTCTTTAATTAAAAGTGTCACAAAATTTCAGACCCCCCCTTCCTCCCTAAGTGATAGACGTCATAAGTTAAAGACCCCCATCTGATAAGGGTCATTCACTTATGACGTCCATGATTTAAGGGGGAGGGGGGGTCTGAGATTTTGTGACACTTTAAATTAAAGAAAATTTTTTGAATTAAAATTTTGTGAAAAGGGGGGGGGGAGGTGTCTAAAAATCCCATTTTTTGATGGACGTCATAAGTGAATGACCCCCTTCTAATATTTTTGTCCATATCTTTGACTTTTTCTACTAGATATGCCAGAAACTTTCACTAAAATATTTGAAAAAAGTAAAATACACAAATTTTTTGAATCATTATTAATTTTTTGTGTTTATTAATTGAATAAATCCTATTAATTTTACATTGTGACTTAGTTCATTAAATAGTGAGAAAAATGACGAATTTTGAGACAAATGTAATGCTTTAAATTCAAAAAGGTTTTAATTTTTTTTGGAATCTTTAACATTTCACTTCTCATTTTTTTAAAAATAGGCAAAAATAATTTTTTAGTTTTTGAGTTTACATGATTTTTTTGATTATTTAAAACTGCTGTTTCGTTGGGGTTTACCAGATACTGTGACTAATCAATTAACAAGTTTTAACATTGCTAATAAGAACCTGAAAAATTATTGAATTCCAAAAAAAATTGAATCATTTTAGACCTTTGTAAAAAAAAATACTTAAAAATTCAAATTTTCTTAAAAATTCAAAATTTTCTTAAAAATTCAAAATTTTCTTAAAAATTCAAAATTTTCTTAAAAATTCAAATTTCCTTAAAAATTCAAATTTTTATAAATATTCAAAATTTCTTAAAAATTCAAATTTTCTTAAAAATTCAAATTTTCTTTGAAATTCAAATTTTCTTAAAAATTCAAATTTTCTTAAAAATTCGAATTTTCTTAAAAATTCAAATTTTCTTAAAAATTCAAACTTTCTTAAAAATTCAAAATTTCTTAAAAATTCAAAAATTTTTAATAATTCAAATTTTCTTAAAGAACAATTTTTTCATAGTTATAATTAAAATTTATAAATAAACAAATTTTAAATTTGAAAAAATTGAGTTTTTAATGATTAAATTTATTAAATAATAGCTTTTAAATTTGCATAAAAATTTTTTTAAAGTAAAAGTTTAATTTATATTTCTCAAAGCTCAAAAAATTATTTTCATCTATTTTTGTCAATTTTCTCTTCAGTTTTGTTTTTTTAAACTCGCAATATTTTCTCTTTCATTGTTTACATTTTGATCGAACTTCTTAAAATCAAATAAATCCTTTTAATACTTTTACATTCTAACATTTTTTAAAAGTTAGTCAAACTTTTTATTAATTTTTCTCTCAATTAATTAATTCTCATTTCTAGTAATTTTTCTCATTTTCAAATAAATTTTAATTTCTTTTTTTGAAACACAACACACTTTTCTATCAGTATTAATTTTTTCATCTATTAGTTTAATTAATAAAAATCTTTTTCATTCTTAACTTTTTTATGATCAGAATTAGATTTTCTATTCATTAAGAATTTTTTAAGGCACCATAAAAACTCAACAAAGGGAAGTTAATTTGAAAAAATAAAATGGTAAAAATAGTTTTTGTAAATAAAATTTTGGATAAAAATTTGAAAAAGTAAATTTTGAAAATCTAAGTAATCTTTTTTTAAAATTTTCAAAAATATTTTTTTCGTTTAAATTTTTAAAAGATTATAAAATGGCAAACAATATTTTTGTTCCACAACCAAATACATTTTTAAATAATTTTTATAAGGAAAAGTTAAGTGAAATAATAAATTCTTTCAGTATTTTTTGAAATTTTCACAATTTTTGATGACTTTATAAGACAAATTTGAAGCTAAACTTTTCAAATAATTAAAAATGGTAAAATATAATTTTAATTAAATAAAATGAGATTCATTTTTAACATTTTTTTAAATTCACAAATTCTAAAGTAGAATTTTTTGAATTCACATTTTTTAAAATTCCAATTTTTTAAAATTAATTTTTTTTTTCATTTTTAAAACTATTAATTTTTTACTATTTGACCATTTGAATTTTTGAATTTAAAATACTTTAATTTAATATAATTTAATTAATTTAACTTTAATATTAACTTTAATATTTTTTAAATTTTTAAAACTGAGTAATTTAAAAAAATTACTTTAAAATTGAAATTATAAAAAATTCGAAAAACGAATAAAATTGAAGTTTTTTAAGAATTTACAAAACAAACTATTAACTTTCAAAAACTATATTTTACTTTTGATTTTTTTAAATTTTTACTTCAAAATATCCTTAAAAGTCATCAAAATAAATCTAAAATTTTTTATCTCAACTAGACGTGTTTCTCTACTTACAAATTTTCTTTCCATTACAATAAGTGATATATTTTCAATTTTTCATCTCGAGTGTTAGTAAAAGTTAAATTTTTCATATTTTACTCAATTTTTTTCGATAATTCCAATTTCTAATGTTTTTCCAGCAATAGCCGAGAAGTTCATCTACCGTAAATTTTTCGATATGGAATGTTGCAAAATGAATTTTGTGCAAATTGTGCACGTCTTTCGAATTGAGGGGGTGTGACACGAGGGGGAGTTGACAATTGTGTTCTTATTAATTCTTAAGTGTATCTCGAATTAAAGTTAGTGGTTACACGTGCTTCCATCTGGAAGTTTAATACTCTTCAAAAAATGTGTTACTTTACGTTAATGAGCTCGTTGATGATTTTCTGGACGGTGTTCGTTTGACGGTAGATTTACTACGTATTAAATGCTCGTGGGCATATAGGAGACATCCAATGTCGTGGTAGCCCGCTTCTAGGGAGATTTTTAAAGCTGTATTTCCGTCCTGAAATAGAAAAGTTGGAGAATTAGGAATGTATCCTTAAATTTTGTTTCATAACCTCAAAATTGAAGCTGCATAACCTCAAAATTGAAGCTACATAACCTCAAAATTGAAGCTACATAACCTCAAAATTGAAGCCACATTACCTCAAAATTGAAGCCACATAACCTCAAAATTAAAGCTAAATAACCTCAAAATTGAAGCTACATAACCTCAAAATTGAAGCTACATAACCTCAAAATTGAAGCTAAATAACCTCAAAACTAAAGCTACATAACCTCAAAATTGAAGCTACATAACCTCAAAATTGAAGCTACATAACCTCAAAATTGAAGCTACATAACCTCAAAGTTGAAGCTACATAACCCTAAAATTGAAGCTGCATAACCTCAAAATTGAAGCAACATAACCTTAAAATTGAAGCTACATAACCTCAAAATTGAAGCTTCATAACCTCAAAATTGAAGCTACATAACCCCAAAATTGAAGCTACATAACCTCAAAATTGAAGCTACATAACCTCAAAATTGAAGCTACATAACCTCAAAATTGAAGCTACATAACCTCAAAATTGAAGCCACATAACCTCAAAATTGAAGCTACATAACCTCAAAATTGAAGCTACATAACCTCAAAATTGAAGCTACGTAACCTCAAAATTGAAACTACATAACCTCAAAATTGAAGCTACATAACCTCAAAATTGAAGCTTCATAACCTCAAAATACTAACCACATCCTGCTTCGTTGAGTCACAATCAGGCTGAGCAAGTAAAAACTTAATTATATCCAAATGACCCTGCTCTGCACCACACATGAGCGCCGTTGATCCATCATCATCCTGGATATTGATATCAGCACCAGCCTCAACCATCATCTGTACAACTTCAAAGTTGCCATGGCTGACAGCAAGCATGAGGGCAGTTTGTGAATTTTTCGTGGCTCGAAGGTTCACGTCGGAGAGCTTGAAGAGCCTTTTGACGACTGTACGGTGCTCGGAGATGAATAGTTTTGCGAGTGATACGAGCATGCAGCAGGTGTAACCGGCTTTGTTGGTTTGGTTTATGTTGCAGACCTAAAATTGTTTAAATTGTCAGTTTTCAATTTTTATAATGGAATTTAGAAAAAAAATAACCTTAGAATCCAATAAAATAGAAACGACATCGAAATTTCCATGACTGACTGCATAATGCATGGCCATATTTCCATTCTTATCAGTCAGATTCACCATATAGCTCAACAGATCCCATGATTGTTCCTCAAAGTAATCCAAATAATCCTCAACATTATCTGGATTAGCTTTCTCAGTACTCGAAATTTGGAACCATTCACTGGCTGCAATTTCACTTGCTGCATGGATTTGAGATTCTATTGGTTCTGGGTTGATTAGGAGGTGATCGTTGATGACCTTCAGGGCACTCATCATCTCTTTTGATGGTTTTATTCTGGAATGGGATTGAAATTGAATATTTTTTAGGCTATGTTGCAAAAATCTTTGAATTTTCGCAGAAAATGCGCCTTTGTCACTAAAATGTGGTGCTTTTCTAACTTGATTGTCGAATGCTTACTGTCTGTCTGCCAAAAATAAATATTCCTCAAATATGCGCTTTATACCCGCTGTCACCCAAAAAATTTCCTTACTTGATCCCCAAACCCCATTGCTACTCACCTAATTCGTCCCTCTTGCACCAATCGAATTGTCGATATCGATGTTGGTGGAGGTCGCATTGGCATACTCGATGGCAATTGTTCATCATTGAACTCATCATCCTCATACTCGTCGTCGTCCTCCTCGTCGTCATCCAAATACTCGACGGACGGTGACAATGGCATTTTTGAGGGTGGTAAGCTCGTTGGATTTTCTTCTTCTTTTGGTTCTTCTTCTTCATCATCATCTTCCTCCTCATCTTCGTCTTGTTCTGGCTCGTTTTGTGATGATTGTTGTTGCTGCTGCTGATTGTGGTGCTGATATTGTTCGACTAGTGGTGATTTTAAGGGTTCAGCGACCATAATTTCTGAATGACTGACTGGTGATGATTGAGCAGGTGATTTTTGTACTGGCGATGGACTTCGTTGGTGATTCATTGTGAGTCTAAAAAGAAGAATTTATTTTAATGTTTTTAAAAAATTTAGAATCAAATGTTTACTAAGTTTTTTTTCTAAAAAATTTAAAAATGATTACTGAGATTAAAAATTTATTTTTTTGAAGATTGTTTTGAATTTTCGTTTGCAGCAGTAATTTTTTATAGGAATTCATCCTCAAAGAGTCATTTTGAACTCAAGTCGATCAAAATAATCCTCCCGTATCCAACTTTATCCCACACATAATCCCACATCAATTCCCAATTGCATCCTTTCATAACAAAAAATTTTCCCATTGTCTCAAAATTTTCATGCAAAATTTTCCCACCTATCAAAGTCCTTGAGCATCCCGTCGTCCTCAATCGGCGACAGAAACATGTCCAACAAATTCCGTCCTCGTTTAACATCAAATATTTCCTCAAACATTTTTCTAAATCCACTAAATTTAATAAAACTTTTTTTCTTGATATGCAATTTTGTGTTTTTGTCTTTGAAGTCACTAGGGTAACTGAATTTGCGCATGGCAGATGAGAGTGCGAGGGGATGTGGAAAATGGATGTTTTGACATCACACGAGGGTTGAAAAGAGGAGAATTTTATTGCAAACGAGTATTTTGTAGACAATTTGAATTAATTCAGAGTTGGAGATAAACTAGTTTGAATTCTTTACGACCGTTTAGGATTGATGTCAATGAAAGTCAGTTGATTTGCTTTGAATGATCAAATTTTGAAGCTTATTTAGGAAACTTAAACTAAATTATGATCCAAAAAATCAAATTGAAGATGTTATCTCAAGAAAAAGATTCAAAGTCAGGTCATTGACCTCATGAACAGCTGAATTCAGATCAGAATCAAGGTCAAGGTCAGAATTGTGAGTCAAACTCAATTTTATGTTTTTACATCGAGCTTTTTGGACTTATTAGCTGTTGTTGCTTGAAATATAGTAGTTGAGTACCTTAATTACATTATTTGAGATTAAGTTTACCAATATTTGTGGCTAAAACATAACTAAAACTCAACCTGTGGCATCTAAACTTGATATACCCAATTAAACTCTTACTAAGCTCTACCCAACCCTACGACCACCATCACCAAACCCAATAACAAACAATTATACTCACTTCAACACCTTCTCAACCGGACATTCCTCAACATCAGTCACAATAATCCTCTCTGGTGTCTTTCTAAAGTCAAATAATGACGATGGATTCGAACATATTGGCAAATGTGGTGACTTGGCAATGTAATTTGGTGACTTTAGCACTTGAGTTGGTGACTTTAATCCTGGTGACTTGATGATTGTTGTTGTTGTTGTTATTGAGGTCAGTGACACGGGTGCGATTGTATTTACAGTAAATGTATCCTGTCTTGTGAATTTCCTTTGAACACTTGGACTTGGTCGTGGTATTTTTGATGTGTGTTCCTTCATGCTTTCTTTTGATGATGAAGGTTCTAAAACTGGCTCGTAATTAACTCCAATTGTCTTGGTCGTGACAACTTCAGTATTGGATGAAGTTGTTCGTTTGGTAACTTTTGGCTCAGCAAGCGTATTTGTTGCTATGTTTTGTGTCTTAATTAAGTCACTGGTATTAACAGTTTGATCTCTTTTGTAGATCATTTCCGTGCCGATAGCACGATGGACGGTTCTAATTAAATCAATTGAATCGGTGCCTTTATTGCAGCCATATGGTGTGACTTGAATCATTTGATGATTAACAGCACCTTGTGTTGTCTGTGTTGTGTTGTGTCTTGTGACTGGAGGCTTTGCCAAGTCTTTAAGGGATACTGATGGGAGTGTGGATGTGACTGGATCGACAATAGCTGGCTGAGCTTCAATATTGATGACTTTTGTTGGTGTCATGACTAAATGCGGTTCATCAGTGGAACTTGAAGCATTGCTGACGTGAATCTTCGTACCAACACCGACATCTCTTAATGCTTTATTTTCAACATGCTGAATGCCAACTGAGACCATCGACTTACGCATTTTTGAATGGACCAACTCGACAGTCTTCTTCAAATCCTTCTCACTGTAAAGTCGACCGCCATCGCCATCACACGACATCCTAAAATCTGTGATTGTTGCAGCATTACTGAATGTCTTTTTCTCACTCATGACACCGATATCCCTGTGGAAAACCATGGCTGTGTTAGTTCCAACATTTCTCTTTGTTAAGACATTCGTGTTAATCTTCATGGAGTTCAGTGACACTGGTGATACCCTGTGAATCTGAAAGTGTGTCTGTTGAGGTGGTGAAGAA
Organism: Chironomus tentans; assembly: GCA_963573255.1. Classification (NCBI taxonomy): domain Eukaryota; kingdom Metazoa; phylum Arthropoda; class Insecta; order Diptera; family Chironomidae; genus Chironomus; species Chironomus tentans. The sequence goes on from OY754305.1 coordinate 8,755,802, forward strand.
CTTGATGAACTTGATGGAGCTCTTGAAGCTTCCAATTGCATCACCAACTGTTTCTGTTCATCTTTCAGTGACTCTATCTGCATTTGCAGTAACGGAATCAATTTTGTTTGTTCCTCGAGGTCAAAAATGCGTTTTTTATATAAACTTTCTTTTGATGACGGAAAAGTGTCATCGCCATTCTGTTGCATCAACAATGAACCATCAATTGATTCGATGGAAATGTGATGTAAATTATCCTTTTTGGGTGATGATCGTGATGGCTTTACATGATTGTTGTTGGATGGCATACAGGTGTCTAAAATTAGATTGGAATTGTAAAATTTGATTAATTATAGGAATTGTTGAAAATTGGGAAATAAATGACTGGACTAATAGTCAGACATCATTTTTAAGCAAACCCGGTGGCGTAGTCAGGGGGTGTGGATGCTGGGGCGTATCCAGCAATTTTTTGAAGGAGGGGTTTTAAATTTTTTTAACCCCCCTCCCCCTTTTCTTCAAAAAATAGACCCAAACATCTAGCTACGCCACTGAGTGACCCCTCAGCTATATTTAACTAAATTTACAATAGTAAAATCATCTGAACCCCTGGAAAATCTTCCAAATCCCCTAAAAATTGCTTAAGCTTCCCATTTTAGATAAGACATTGCATCGTAATCAATCATGAAATCATCGATATTTGTTGATGTGTCACGATAAACTAGATCAAAATATTTACCAACTTTAATTAAATTTTTACAATTTATTCTTAATTAATCGAAATAATTGATGCTCGTGACTTAATTAATTTTTAATTAACTTAACTAATTTTTTTCGATCTTTTGCATCATAATTTGTATCAACAAATAGCTTGTAGGTCAACTTTATTACACAAATTCTTAATTAACCCGCCAAAATGTATTACAATCAAGCCATGAACCTCAAATACTAACCAAATAACATCGCCCTTTTCAGCTGATTGAATGAAAATCGGCGTTTGACTTCCCTTGTTTGCTTTTGATCCTTCATATTTTTATTATTTTAAATTTTTATATTTTATTAATATTTTTTTCAATTTTTTAAAATTGAAACTCGAAAGTCAAAATTGACCTTATTATTATTTTCACTTTTGTTTTTCACGCCAAAACATTATCATAATGTCAAAAATGTTTTAGTTTCACTGTCAAAAGTCATGTAAGTCATTCCATACAAAAAATGTAATCTCAAAATTATCACAATAAAAAAATTATCAACTTTATTCACAAACACATTGATTGCTACTGAACAAAAAAAAGTAAAAAATAAAAATAAAAGTGAGAAACAAGAATGCACAATTGTATGAAGAAAAACAGGAATTTATGGCACTTAAGGTTGTGAATGAGATAAAAAAATAAATAAAGAATTGAGATAAATTTGTTTCTGATTTTGGGTGAAGTTGGAGGGTGTCGAGGAATATATTTAAGTGGTTTATGGTGTATATTTAGTGATAAAATTGTAGATTTTGAGTATTTGTCTAATAAAACTTGCTATCTTAAGGTTGTCTAGTGATGAAGGAAGACGAACTAGGGCGAATGAGACTGTGGTAAAGGGTGAACTAAGAATAAGTCAAAAATTTCAATATTAAGGTTAGGGGTCGTTCACTTATTACGTTACGCAAAAACACGAATTTCCAGACCCCCCTCCGCCCTTGTTACAAATTTTTCAAGAAAAAAAATTCTTTGCTTGACCTGTTACAAAATCTCAGACCCCCCTAAAAAGCGAACGTAATAAGTGAACGACCCCTTAGTAAATTAACTTTAATTGGGTTCAAAATCCTATTAAGGAGGGGACAGTACCCAAAATACCGATGATGGCTTAATTCAGACTTAATCTAGGGGTTCCTAGTAAAAATACCAAATTTAACAAACTATTCAGTTAGCTCCAAAGTAAACAGGTTCTACTACCTCAAAATTTTGAATAATTATTCTTTTTTGGCAAGGGACACGTCTTTTGTCCCTAAAATGATTATATAGTCAACCTAAACATCATTAGGGGTCGTTCATAAATTACATCACGCTTTTTGGGGGGAGGGGGTAGAAGAATTTCTATGGAAAATTTGTGACAAAGGGGGAGGGGGTCGAGAAAGTAGTTTTTTTAGCGTGACGTAATTTACGAACGACCCCTCATGCTTTGCTTTTGTTATTGAATCAACAAATATACTCATTATTATGTCTTTACTGTATTAAATGGTATTTCCTCACACTATTTTGATAAATATAAATGATAGTAAGATTAAAAACTAAGTAGCTTTAGGGACCGTTCAAAAATGACGTCATGCACTCCTCTGTTTTAAAATTTTCATACAAAAAATTTTCTTTTGCAAGGAAGTCTCACAAATCTCCAGACTCACTCATTCCTAAAACATTGTACGTCATTTATGAATGACCCCTCATTGACTTAGATCGAGATAACACAAAAGTATTAAATGAACATAGCACAAGCTAAATAAAACGTGTCATTTACAGCTGATTTTATTTTTTTTTTATTATCTCCTTTGTTGGTGACGATCTTTAACAACTAATTTAATTATTCATCGAATTTGATGATTAAGTGCTGATTTTGCAGTGGAATAAACTGCTTGTGTCTTTATAGAATATGTGTGAATAATAATAAAATTTAATGAGTTACTCAGTTTTGTTGTGGAAAATTTACAAAGTATTAATCTGATTTTTTAGTATTTTTTTTTAAATTTTAATCACATTTTTACTCTCAATATTCATTTTTCTTGCCTTCGTCAATGTAAATAAATAAATAATTAGTTCAATGTGATGCAGAACGGCATTGTTGCTTGTTGTTTGCTTGTCAACATTGAACCTTGTGAAAATCTTTAAATTTCTTATTGCTTTCTTTTACTATTTTTAACAAAAAAATTACTTTTTTTTTCATTTTCAAAAAATGAAAATGAAAAAAATTGGCGTCATTTGAAGACAGAAAGGCTCATAAATTTTGAGGAAATAAATGTCTCGATGACGTAGATTATTAAGAGGTACGTGATTAATTTGGTAAAGGAGGTGTTTTTTGGGAGATAATTGAAAGATTAAGGAGAAACTGATGACATTTTGAATAGATTATAATAAAAATTTTGGATTCTAAAATCAAATAATTAATTTAGAATCTTTTAAATTTTAATTTATATTTTTTATTTGATTTTTTTAATTTTCAAACTTTAACTAAATTATAAAAAGTGAATAGAATTTTTAAAAATTTATCAAAGAATGAAAAATATTAAAAGTTGATAATATTTTAAAAATTTAAAACGTTTTCAAAATTTATAAAATTTTAGGTTTTGAAATTTAAAAAATTAGTTTTTAAAATTTGTAAAATTTTAGGTTTTAATATTTAAAAAATTTTAGTTTTTAAAATTTAAAAAATTTAGTTTTTAAAACTTATAAAATTTTAATTTTTAAGATTTAAAAAATTAGTTTTTAAGATTTAAAAAATTAGTTTTTAAAATTTAAAAAATTAGTTTTCAAAATTTATAAAATTTTAGTTTTTAAAATTTAAAAAATTTAGTTTTCAAAATTTATAAAACTTTAGTTTTGAAAATTGATAAGAATTTTAAATTTATAAAATTTCACAAATTTATAAAATTAAATGCTTTATAAAAATTAATTAAATCTTAATTTTGTTATTCTTGATACTTTTTTTTTAAAATCCTTAAATTTTTTAAAAATAATTCCATAATCAGAAGTAAATTTTATCTCAACATTTATTTTTTATCTCAAATTAAAATATTCATTCCTAATTTTCTCACATTATCACTTTCCCTACCAATTAAAATCCCATTTTATTCACATTTAACGGAAAATTTTATTCAATTTTATGCACAATTTCAATCTCATTTTTTTCTATAAAACCTCTTTGATTTATTTCATTTAACACAAAGCTCCAATTAAGATTTTCTAAACGGCATTGATAAACACATATTTGCTATGTGCACATAGAAGCTGCTACAACCAGCAGCATCGTAAATATTTTTTGATATATTTTTTTTTCATTCAAACCAAATTTAAATTTCACTCGATTAATTAGCTCATAAAACAACTATTTTCTTTATTTAATTAATATGAAATAATTTATTTTTGTTTTATTGTTTAATTAGCTTATTTCGCCGCTACTTTTTTTCTTTCTGTGTTTTACTAAACTTTCGAGTCGTGAACGCGTCAAAGGCAAATCGAAAACTGAATGAAGAAAAATGAAAAATATTTTATGTGCAAAAAATGTGTGAAAATGTGTGAGAAATAAATTCGACGAGTAAGGAAGGCACTGATGGGAGTGTCGGTGGCATAAGGCGCCTTTTTTTGGAAAATTCATGAAAATCCACTTTGTTTTCAGAATCTGGGGTCGTCTTTTTTGATTTACTCTTAAGTTTACCCCTAGGTTAATAACCCTTGGTTTAATACAAGGCGTATACAATAGGATACACCCAAGACGTACCCACCAGGGTATGCACTAGGACTATATCTTAGCATCATCTCATAAATCAACCCCAGGGATAGATTTCGGTTCATCTAAAGCACATATTAGTGTCTAAGGCTCTTAAAATCATATATTGTTCAAGATTCTGTACAAGTGTCTGGATGTCAGAGTGTCTAGATCCCAAATAGGTCTGGTTTACATAGCATCTGGTTCCTGACATCATTTTCAGGCCTAAATGAATCATATATTTGCCAAACAGACCTCAAACATTCCAATCTAACTTCAAATTCACAACTTAACCTCCAAAATTTTTTTATCTTATTAAAACCCCCAAAACAAGTCAATCCGTCCACTAAAACCAACAAAATTCAGCATTTCACTAACAACAGCCAATTATTGGCAGCCGAAAACAATCTTTTTTTCTCTTTAGTTTTTTCAGAACTCATCAATTTTTTGTGTCTATTTCTCCCTCAAAAATGAGCTTCATAATGATGAATGAGTAATACATGAATAACTAAGTGTGAAATGATGAAGAAAGCCAAAAAAACAACTAAAAGGGCTTTGACATTCTGACGACTCGAATGTGTCATTCTCATGTGTATTATTATGTAAAGAAAATAGTGATGTGAGGCAATTGAGACAGAAAACAAAACTCATGATCAATAAATTATCGAGAAAAGAACTGAAAAATGACAGAGGAAAAATCTTGTGAGAGTGATCAGGTGTTGTGAATTTGAGAGATGTTGTTATGAGAGGCGAATGTGGATGATATGATGTGAATGATGAAATGAGGAAAATGAGTAAGTTTTGTGAATCATTTTGTCTGATTTTAATTTATAGTTTTTAAAAATTACAATTTAAAAAAAAATTAAAAATTCAAATTCTCAAAAAAATCAATTTTAAAAATTCACATTTTTAATAATTTTTAAGAATTTTAAAAATTTTAATTTTTGAAAGCTTCAGAAAATTAAAAGTTTCAACAATAATTAAAAATTCCGTTTTTTGCTATTTTAAAAATAAATTTCTAATAAATGTTAAAATTTTAACTTTATAAATAATATAATAAACTAGAACGTCATAATTCATATTTTAATTAATTTAAATAATTGAAATTTTAAAATTCTTGAAAATTTTAAATTTCAAACAATTTTAAAAAATTGAAATTTTAAACAATTTTAAAAAATTGAAATTTTAAACAATTTTAAAAAATTGAAATTTTAAACAATTTTAAAAAATTGAAATTTTAAACAATTTTTAAAAAGTGAAATTTTAAACAATTTTAAAAAATTGAAATTTTAAACAATTTTTAAAAAGTGAAATTTTAAACAATTTTAAAAAATTGAAATTTTAAACAATTTTAAAAAATTGAAATTTTAAACAATTTTAAAAAATTGAAATTTTAAACAATTTTTAAAAAGTGAAATTTTAAACAATTTTAAAAAATTGAAATTTTAAACAATTTTTAAAAAGTGAAATTTTAAACAATTTTAAAAAATTGAAATTTTAAACAATTTTAAAAAATTGAAATTTTAAACAATTTTAAAAAATTGAAATTTTAAACAATTTTATAAAATTGAAAAACATTCAAAAAATTTTAAAAGTTCATTTTTTTAAACTTTTTTCCTAGTTTATAAATTAAATTAGGTTTAAATCTAATTCAAAATAATAATAAAGTGTCTAAATTTATAAATGAATAAATTTTATTACGTTATTAAAACCTTTTAATATCTTCAAAGAACTCTTAAACCACTTTAAAGTGAAAATCTCCCTCAAAATTAATTTTCATCGGTCATAAATTTTCCCATAAATTGGCATTAAATTCATAATAGCCGTCGTCTCCTTTTCAATTTATTAAAACTTTCTTCTAGAAATAAGTACAAAAAAATCTCAGCACCCACAACATCCTCCAAAATAACAACAACAAAGACTGATTTTTGATCTGTCAACAAGATAAAGAAGACAAAACACGGAAAAGAAATTTTTAGCAAACCAAAAATAGAAAATTTTTTGCGTATAAAATGTATTTTTGTGTCTGAGTCGGCTTTGAAGTGTCATTCAGCTGATATTCATTTAACAACAATTGCCATACATGCATAATGACTTTTTTATCAGACAAATTGGTGTTTGTTGATGACTTTTAGTCATACATTTGCGGAATTAATTGGTTTGATATCAATTTAGGATGTAATCTAGTGGCGTGATCGATGCTTCTTCTTTTTTCACAACAGGCTTGCTGGCTAGGTCAACAATACCATTGTAATTTAATTTTAGACAGGAAAATTAAGCGGCGTAATATCAAAAATCAAAATCTTTTATTATGTTCACAATATTAAATGTGATATCAAACTAAAAGCTACTAAAGACCTTGGTTCTTATTTATTAATACTGGATAATTTGTTTTTTCTAGAATTACACTCGATCAATCATATGTTTTATGACTTAATGTAGAAATGTGTGTGACTATCATGAACTATAAATTATGATGATTCATGAATACTGATTAGAATTGTAAATAGATTAAAAATCATTTTTACAGTGAATGTGTAATTATTATTAGACTTGACCTAGCTTAGGCTGTCCATCTGTGCACTCTTGGACGGGATAGTCCCACTTTTCGATCAAAAAATTCAGCCTAGTATCCCACTTGTCTTAGTCAAAGTCGAATATTATTACCTAAACTTAGTCTCTTTTTAAACAGATTAGCCTCAGTCATGCCAAACCCAAATGAACATCTCAATTATTTCATAAACCCCAGACATCCCCTTAGTCAGGGGCGTATTCAGGGAGGGGTTTTGGGGGTCGAAACCCCTACCTTTTTTGAGAAATTTTTTCAATTTGCTAAGGCTTTTTATGAAAAAAAAATTCCAAACCCCTAAATTTTCCCTTCCTTACAGAAATATTTCAAAACCCCTCCCTCGAAAAATTTCTGGATACCCCCTGCTCTTAGTCTAACTAAAAACATCCCCAAACTCACCATTCAACAGATTCTCCTTACTTCTACTCCCATCCTTCATCCTCTCCACCTTCTCCCTCTTATTGACATCCTCTTTCACCTTCTTACTCCTCTCGAGTGTCTTTTCAAAATCATCAACAACCTCAGACAATGCTGGATCCCATTTTGTCTCCATCTGCTGTCTTGTTGTTAGCTTCGGTATAATTGGTGACTCAATTGAATGCAAATGTGTTCTTGGTGGCGGTTCCGGTGCCTTTTTCTCCCAAAATTCACTGGCCTGATTCATTTGTTGTTGCATTTCGAGTTGAATGCCGAGCATGACTTCCATTGATTGTCGCTGTCGACGGCGTCTCTTTCGTTGAAGTTCAGCATCTGAATGGTCGATGTTTGCGAGATTTTCGCAATATTTTATGAAATCTAAGTCGATTTGGTAACCATATGGGAGGATGAGGGTCGAGGATGAAGAGTTTTGGAGGGCTGCTGGTGATGACATAGCTTTGTTGCTGCTTAATTACTGGGATTTTATGGTGAAAAATGTTTGTTGAGTTAGTTGATCATAGAAAAGTCTTTTTTCGTTGTGTTTTGTGTCTTTTGTTGGGGGTCTGTGAACTTTTATTCAATCTAAAATTAGAAATAAGAAAGGTAATTAGATCATGAATCAGTAATATACCAAAAGTCGTAGGCTGCGTGCTGTTTTGGTGTCTTTTTGATAAAATGTGTCAAAAGTCGTGTAACTAGTACGGTTTTGGTGTCTTTTTAACCAAATGTGTCGAAAGTCGTGTTGACTGTGTGATTTTGGTACAATTTTGAATAAATGTGTCAAAAGTCGTGTAGATTGTATGACTCTAGTCCAATAATTGTCCCCAATTCAGAGTCTCACAAACCAGTTTCGATCAATTTTAGAATTTCATATTTCGACCTCGATTATATCCACAACAAAAACAATCGCGCTTCTGCTCATTATAATTTTATTTTTACAATATTTAATTAATGATACAAATAAGACACAAAAAACATGGTCATTAACATAAACATCTTAAAACCTCAGCCCATATGTTTCATTTTATTTACAAAAATGTTAAAGATCACTTTGATTTTTTTTCTTCTCTGTCCGGCTTCTTTTTGTTTTCTTTTTTTTTTGTTGCTGTGTGTGGTGCGGTTCTTTTCTCATGCGAAATAAAAGTGGATTGTTAGCACTTGAATCATCTATCTAAATATGAAAATGATTTGCTCGAGAATAAGAATTCTTCTTTTTGTGATACATGAAAATCGTTTTAGAGCAGATTTGCCAGATTTTCTGTGTTGTTTGATGTTTTTTAGGGGAATGTTTATGGGAATTTAAGTGGATGGAGTCGAGATTGAGGCAATTTTGAGGATTAGGAGTACCAAAACCGCACTGGCTACACGACTTTTGACATATTTGATTATAAGTGTACAAAAACCGCATAGAATTCACGACTTTTGACAGACTTATCTAAAGAGACACCAATACCGCACTGGTTACACGACTTTTGACATAGTTAATCAATAAAAACCAAAACCACACAGATTACACGACTATTGACAGATTTGGCTAAAGAGACACCAAAACCGCACTGGCTACACGACTTTTGACATTTTTTTTATTAAAAATGTACCAAAACCGCACAGAATTCACGACTCTTGACACTTTTCCAAACCAAACGCACCCAAAATCCACAAAACAATTTTTCAAAGGTTACTAAGTCAAGTCTCGATATCTCTAAAAAACTATTTACAGCACACCACATGCCCCATAAAACTTTATAGCCTCTGATATTCACTTGAACATATTTAAAATCATTTATTAGTCTCTTGAACTGCATCATTAATCCATAATAATTACTGATCACGATCAGTCAATTTACAGTCAATCCATTAAATTAAATTAATTTTTTTACTGTCTTCAACACTTAATTAACTTCACTCAATTACACATTAATTTCCTTCCTAATTGCTCAATGTCGTAGCTATTTAATCACAACAAATAAGAAGAAGGCACAGTCGTACTTTTGGTATTTTTACTTCCAGTTCCAATATTTATCTAAACACACAAATGTAGGCACAAAAATAAATAAAAACAACAAAAACAAAAGCTGAGTTGTGTGAATGTGCAGGTGAGTGAGAACGAGTGAGAGATGATAGAAGAAAAAAAATATGAAATCATAACACGGCGACGTAAGGCACATGCAGTCAAGTTTTCTCTTCATAATTTACGATTAGGAGGGATTTTTGGGGGTTTTGTGGACCGTGAATTTGGGTGTTGGGTAGAATTGTGGTCAAAGTCGTCTGAATTGTACGACTATTGACCAATCGTGATAGTCAAAAGTAGATTTGACCCTAAAACCGCTTGATGTGTACGACTTTTGTTACTTAAGGTTAAAACAGTACGGAGAACACTACTTTTGTCACTTTTTGGGAGACTAACTACTAAAAATAAGTAGTTAAGCTACCAAAACCGTACAGCATACACAACTTTTGACAAAAATAAATGATGAATAATACCCATTAATAGGTGAGCCACCAAACCACACGTTACACACGACTTTTGACACAAAATTACAATATTGCTAAAAAAAATTGTTTAAAAATCTTTAAAAAATTCCCGACCCACACGAGACCCCCTAAAATATGAGACATTCTATTGTTTTTGTGAATGAATTGATCACTAAATACTGAATGAACAGTAAGTTCCGCTACATCTTTGCCATTTTTATTGATCATCTCAATTTTTTCTGTCACAAATTCAACTTTTACAGTTATTAATTGACAATAAACGCAGCGATGATCGACGTGCATAAAAAATTGAGTAAAAATTGCAGTAAAAATTTCTCGAATTCACACCAACACACTTTCACCGCCTTCTCTATTTACATGCTCAATTTTTTACAGGCAGATTTTTACAGCCAGGTGCAGTCATTCAGATTTTTACGCAAGATTTTCTAATTTCTTATTAGAAATTATTGAAAAATTCAACAAAAACATGAAAAAATCTTCAAATTGCCTCCTACATTTTCACAATATCCCCGCACCGATCACCATATGCGCAATTTTCATCCATAAATTTCCAAATTTTTTCTCACCTGACAATTTCTTCGTTGTCAATTTTAATATTTTTGAATTTTTTTCACATTCTAAGCAAATTTTCCGATCAAAATTAATAAAAATTATTTTTTCAAGTCACAGAAATTAAAAAAAAACTTCTTCACTGAGACGATGAAAAAACATGACTGCAGTTGGATACCCTGCACTTTCCCCTTAACCGTGATTCTCTTGTTGCTTGTCACTGTGTTGTGGAATTAGGTGTAAAAATGTCTACAACGATGATCTTCTTATTTGAATTTGATTGAGAGATTTGAGGGGAATTTGGAGAGTAAAAAGATTTTGAATTTTTTGGGGACGTTAGGAATTTTTCTGTGTAATTTATTAAAAAATTACATTTTTTGACAATTTTAAAATAATTTGTACAAAAATCATATTATTTTACTAGTGACATAGCCATAGGACATAGAACCATAGAAAAATCTGGGACCGATTGATTGGTATATCCTAGGGTACCCTAGGGGTATATAGCTTTGGGCAGCCTAGGGGTATAGCCTAGTAGCCCTAGTGTATACCCTAGCCTATACCCCTGGGGTATACACCCAGGGTCAACTTGGAGGTAGTGTTTACCCTAGGGTATACTGAGCAACCGACCCCTGGACCCCCTCAAGTGCTTAAACCTCCTCCTCCCGTCCTCTTTAAATCAATAGCAATATTTTTCAAAATAATTCTTAAATATTCCAACTATGTTTAAAAAAATTTGGACGATGTAGGTCAACCAATTTAAACCCACTTGAAATCAACTTTTTAAGACCTCTGCCGTGATAGTCAAGGGATTCCCCATTTTTTGTTGATGTTTTTTACTATTCTCTGAGTAACTGAAGCATCTAAATTCATTGAGCATAAAGAGAGTCAATTTTTGATAGTTTCTTTCGTTTTACATCAATCATCGCATGCGAATTGATAATTTTGTTGGAAAGTCCAATAAAAAAGTTATTGTGTAAATGCGTTCATTTGGAATATTTGGAAGAATTATCCTTAGGAAATACCCTGAGATTCTTCTTTTCATTCACTTCTTGAAATACTATTTGCCATCCATAGGGTATTTTACCATGCATTGCAATTTCCCAAATAATTAATAATTTATTTGTAAACTGAAATTTGTGTATTTATAAAAATGAACATTCAGTTCAGAATTTCCTTAGAATTATGAAAACAATTCTCTCATTTTTTCTCTTTACAACAAATTTTTATTATTTATTTAAACACATTTTATGAGATTTTTCTCATTCATTCAAAGTTCACGTCTAAAGCAGGAGGCAGTTCAAACTGATTTTATAAAAAAAAATTACAAAAATGTTAAAGTTTATAAGCTGCATTTATTGTGTTATCAGCATTGTTAATTGCAATGTTATCATTGATATTGAAACAAAAGGTAAGTTTAATTATACATTAATTTAAATTAACTAAACATTAATTTTTTCATCTGATTAATTTAGTGTTTTCCAGTTTAATGTGATTTTTAAACCTTTTGATAATTTTAAACATTAATAAAACGCAATAAATGTGAAAATTTCCCATAAAGAATCAATCAAAATATTGTTGCACACTTTCTCATTTGAGTGACATTTCAAAAAAATATTAATATCTATTTTTTTGCATTGCAGAGGTGAACCCAGCAGTAAGGAATGTGGATGTATCAAATGAAGTTGATAATGATGCGGTAAGTTCAAGTGTTATTTAGTAATAATTAAACTTCCCAAAAATCATAAACCCGTCAAGCAGCAAGGGCTTGAGAAACTCTGAAAATTTGTCATTTTAACTAAAACAAAATTCCTTTTTGCAGATTCAGAAGAAAACCGTCGACCTGTCTTGCACCTACAAATTCTTCACCAACTGGTGGGCTATCGACTATGCTTACTTCTGTGAACAAAATGAAGCCATCAACATTACAGACCCAGACAGAAGAATTGTAGCAATCAAAGGAACACACAAGGAATTAAAAAGCAACTCTGATGTCAGAGGATTTCGAGTCAATTTACAATCCATGTCATATTTACCAAAGGGACTTGATAATTTTTTTGATAATCTGGAATTCTTAGCTATCTGGACTGCAGGATTGAAGGAAATTCATGCTGAAGACTTGGCACCATTCACAAAACTGAGAATATTGAGCATTTGGGAGAATAAAATTGAATTTCTTGAAAAAGATTTGATGAAATTTAACACAAATATTGAATATATTGGATTTGGCAAGAACAGAATTCAGTATGTAGATCCAAATGTTTTTGATCCATTGACAAGACTTCATACTTTACATTTTGATGGAAATGATTGTTATTCAAAGCAAGTTGCTGGAAACAGAATTGGAGTTTTAAAAATGATTAATGAAATTAGTGATCATTGTTACTCTAATGAAGTTTAATTAATTTTAAGATTGTAAAATTATTATCATTTTCAATATTAAAAATATTTTTAGTAATTTTTTAAATTTTTAACTTTTTTTAAATTTTTTTACATTTTTTAAAATTTTTAAGTTTTTTTATAATTTTTTTTAAATATTATCCCAAAAACACGTCTTCACACAAAGACAGTCAAGAACAGAATAAAAGCCAAGATATAAAGTGAGGACATCCAGAGAGGAATGAGATTTCGACTTAAATTGAGAGAATGGTTCATTATTATTATTATTTTTCAGAGATTTAAATGTTTTTCTAAGAAAAAAAAATATTTTAAGAATTTTTTTATTAACGATGATTAAATTAGTTCACATTTTCAGCAAATGTTAAATTTTTAAGAATCTTAGAATAGTCAAAATTAACAAATTCTTCAGATTGATAAGAAAAGTTGAAATATTTTCTGTAATCCAAACTGCTGATCACTGGCTTGATGTATCCTGCATAGTTCTCATCATTCGTGTAATGAATAAATGTTAATCCTGATAAAGGAGCTTTAATGTTAAATGAAACTTCATTTCCATCGAAATATGGAACAAATGATTGTCCAGCATCTGCTTTATCATTGCTTATTGAAAATCTTACTCTTGCATTCTTTCGTACTGTGTACAGCGTGTTAGTTGTGGATACTCCTGGTATTTTGTCATAAGTATTAAACAATTCGTTATTGGGAGTTTTTATAATAATTTCTTTCCCTAAAGTTCCGTTGTTGAAGTCAAGAAGCTCCCTTCCAATTATTGATAATGACAAAAATGACCCGTTGTTTGGGTGTAATTGAGTTTCGAAGTGAACACCTAAAATTTCAAATTTACTAAATTTCTAACTCGAGTAACACAATGTTTAAATTACCAGTAACTACGCCATTAGGAAATTGCATCTGTAGTGGATCACCGAAACTAAATTCACGATTTTCATAATTGAAAATAAAAAAGTCACCGTAATCCGGAACTTTAAGCCAATAAATGGATTTCTGATCTACTTTTGCCATTGGAAGAATCTTTCCAACTTGAATTTGAGGATAAATTGCTTTACCATGCTCGATAAACCTCATTCCAGTTACAACACTAAAATAGAAAGTTTTCATTATTATTGAGCAACTTTATAGCTTTGAGCATGCAATTTACGACTCACAATCCATTTGGTGCTGAGATTGGTCCTTTGTAGAAATATCTTAGCGTGATGTTACTTGCAAATTGATCGCAATGGCATTTGCATAGAGCACACTTTCTTTTCGAAACACTTGAAAAAGCCGGAATCTTATATATCATGTTTAGAAATGCATTTTGCTGTATAAGTACACAAGAAAAATAATGAAATTTGCAAAAGGGAAATTTTACAATTTTTTTTAAATCAACAACTCTTATAAACAGTGGTTCTCAAACTGTATACCACGGAACACAAAAGTGCTTTGAAATTTTCATAGGCGTGTTGCTAGGCACACCTGTGGCTGGTTTCTAGAGATACCTGGGATACCCTACTCTACGCTTTCCTTCCACCATGGGTACAATAGGGTATGATAGATGAAGTACCCTAGGATATCCTATGAGAAGGAGGTAGTACGAGTATCTTTCGGTACCTTTAAAGCATTCTAGTTCACCCCTAGATCATCATAGGGTACCCAAAGAGGAAGGAAGGTGTAGGGTAGGTAGGAGCACCATAGGGTATTCTTGTATTCTTGTTCCCCTATGCTTCATAGTTAATGTAAATTGAGTTCCATCATGTTTTTCAAAATGGCGATTAGTGTTCCGTGAGCCGAGAAAGTTTGAGAAGCACTGGCTTTACTACTTACATCATGTTTACTACTCTCACTAACACGAGCATTAATTTCACCATCTTTTCCATGCCATTCTCCACCATCGACGCTATATCCATTATATATTCGATCCACTTGAGGAATTTGCAACGACTGTGACACATACTGGTTTGAAAAATAATTTGAGTAAGGTATGCAATTTAAAATTTGCCCTAAACAGCCGACTTTGTTGATGATGCTACTTATTTCACTCTTACATTTAACATTACATTCATTATAAAGAATATATTCATTTGACCAGAAGAATTGAAGGACATTTTTCATTCGAACTTGATTGATGATTCCATTATTTTTTAAGTCGATAAATCCAATCGTATCAAGGTCAGTTAGCAATGTGAGTTTTTTATGCAAAGATGAAAAAAGTGCCTTTAAAACTTCTTTTTTATGATTATGATTAAAAAGTCGATTTAATTCGTAATTGTCTCCAGTTATTGCTGTTTTTAAATTCACAGCAATCTCCTGAATAGCATTTGATTTCAAGACAGCAATCAGTGTGCAAATGTAAATGTCTACAACAGTTGTCATCGTCGATGATCCAGATGAGTCAAAATTTATTTCATTGTGAGACCGACTGAAAGTTATCATGTCCTCAACGAGTGTACTAAAAATTCCAGCTCCAGAATCAAGAGAATTTACAAGTTTTATATCAGATGCCATATTTTGATAATTGTCAATAAATTTGTCCAGTTCAACAACAAGTAATGTGGAGTTTGACGAGAAGCTTGAAATAATTAATTCAAATCTCAATTTTGATGCTTTTAGGTCTTCATAATTATTTATAAAGTCTCGAAATTTACTTTCTGTTATGACTTTTCTTACAGATTGAGTTAGTTTTGCGTCTAAGTAATTAATCTGAATTAGAATGGGAAAAAATTAATTTTTAGTATGGGTAAGAGTCAAAGACCGTTTGCACTGTATACTATAAAATTCCTAACTACCTTATCCTACGGTAGACTACCCAGGGTCGTAGCCTTAGGTGCCTTGTCACCCCCACCCCTCGAAATCAATAAATTCAATACAATTTTTTAAATTTTTTTATTTTTAAAATCAAAAAATAATTTTTTATAGAAAAATGTTGAAGACTACTCACAAAATCAATCTTAGTGTCTAAGAAAGAAATTTAATATACAGTTTATATTAGAGTGATTTTTTCAAAAAAAAATTTGGGAACCTTTCTTTCAAAAATCCTGGTTACGCCCCTGAGACTACCCTAGGATGCAAGAGTGGAGTAAGGTAGGTGGGGTACCCTAGAGAAAACCCTTCTTAGCCAGAGTAGGGAAGGGTAGATCAAGATGGGTAGCCCCAGGGGCGTATTCACACTAGAAGAAAATTTTTTAACTTTGCTAGGGTTTTTCAGGAAAAAAATTTTGAAACCCCTCAAAAAATTTCTGGATATGCCCCTGGGTAGCCCCAGGCCTGGGTAACCTCAGTCAATAAGTTATACCCCACAACCCTGGTGTAATGCTATGAAAACTCTTTGCTATAAAGTTTAATATGTCATACACTACCATAGGAATATCTACATATCTAAGGTGTCTAAAGTAAAACGAGCAGCCAGCCCAATGTTTTAAATACGCCAATTTGTCTGACCTTTGACCAAATATTCACACCAGAACAAATTCATGCGTGCAGTTTTTTTTTTGTTTTTAAGAAGAAATTTATTGAATATATCTTTACTCACTTGATCCGACATGACATCCAGCTTATGATCTAATTTATCTAATTTTACTGCTAAATTATTCAAAATATCGATTGTTTCATCCTGATGAAGTTTAATTAAAATGAGAATAAGAAAGGCATAATTTCCAAGTGAACCAGAAAATAATAATTTTTTTTGCAAATGATTTCCAAATTTTACAGTAAACTCTTTCACTAAATCACTGGTTACGAGTTCATTGAAAAATGAGATTGTCTCTTTTGCTCCTGTTTTAGGTGAAAACGCTGTGTAGCTGTTTAATAATATAAGACTAAAACTTAAAATTAATAACAATTTCATGTTTTTTACGTCTTTCAATGTCTGTTATCAGGACTAAACAGTGGAGTAGGAAGTAAAGTATGCGACCCGAAATAAACGAAAAAAAAAATCTTGATAAAATTTAATATTAATTTGAATTATTTTTCTAAATTCGACACATTTTATTTAACGGCTAAAACAAATTTGAAAATTTTTAAAAAGTCAATTTGTGTACCGTAACTGATGAACTTTTCAATTTGTTATTTTGTTTATGTTTTCATTTACAAAAATAATTTTCTTAAGAAATGATTGAATTTTTCCGAAAATTGTATTTAAAGTCATAAAAATAAACCCCAAAGTCATTTGAAAAATGGAAAAACTGTGCAGAATTTGCAGAACATCAGATGATATTGAAGAACTAAGTGAATTTTATGATGATCCAAAAGTTCCTGTGGATTTTTATTTTGTAACTGGTATTAAGGTATCTATGACAGTGGTTCTAACCTGATCTGCATATAATGAAATGTTGATCGCATAACAAGCAAGCAGACAGTATACTTAGAACCAAGTGGCTGCCACCTTGCAAATTGCAGCTGTTTGGATATTAAGTAGCTTCCAACACGGCCTATTGGTTCTAAGTACACTGTCCATTTGGCTGCAGTTTGGTCAACAATTCAATGTATTCCAAAATTTACTTCAAATAAGTTTTATAACATATTACCGTATTTTTAGGTAGTCAGCGTCGACCCATCCAATCCAGCTTTCATCTGCTCAACATGCATCGACAGCATCAAAATCTTCACAAAATTCAAGAGGAAAGCTCAAAAATCTGACGAATATTTCCACCAACAATCTCAAAAATTCGAAAATAATTTCTGGAAGAAACAAAAGTCTGAAAATTTCGGTTCCAGTCCACTAATCAAACAAGAGCCAGACATGGTGAATAGCATAGCCTACTGGGCTGACATTGCAAACATTACACAAAATAGCGTTAGTAATTTAGACTTTATAGACGAAAGTGAGGAACATTTTGAGAATTTCTATGATGAAGGTGGAAATGATGAAGATCTAAGTGACAATGACGCCCAAAATGGAACTGAATTTGTCGACAGCTTCAAAGACAATTCAAATTTCATAAAAGTTGCAGGACCAAAGAGCAAAACTCAAAACATAACCTCAAAAAATGTTAAATTAGAGTCAAATCCAGAACCAAACAATAAAATTAAACAATGCAAAATTTGCGGCAAGCAAGTCAAGTCCAATAAATCTCTAGAACTTCACATGAGTGTCGTCCACAATACAGACAACAAAGTTTACACCTGCAGTCACTGTCAGCAAATTTTCAAGCACATTTCTTATGTCAAAAATCATGTTAAAAAGCAACATAACTTGACATACCTAAAAAGTCGGGATGTGGTCATAAAAATTGTCAAAAATCGAGACAAAAGTTCTGAATCTAAAGACAAGATCCAAACCTTCGATCCTGAAATTTTCAATGAAAAACTCTCAAAAATCTGCAAAATTTGCGGTCGTGAATTTTCATCAACCAGAAGTTGCAAAGATCACATGGTCATTGCTCATGGAGCTGCCAAAGATGTCTATATCTGTAAAATTTGCGACGGCAGATTCAAGCTCAAAGACTATCTAGCAAGACACATGAAGAAGCAACACAAAACCTCACCAAATAGTAAAAATTATTTAATCAAAGAAAATGAAAGTGAAAATGAGCAATATGAGGAAATTGATAAAGACATTGTGGACATGGCTAAGCCAGAGACTCGAGTAACAACAAGCCATTGTCAGGAATGTAACAGAACCTTCTGCAGCACTCGATCCTATTCAGAACACATGAAAGTAAAACACAAAACTGATAATAAAATTTATATTTGTAAATTTTGTGATGAAAAATTTATTGTTCCGAGTTATTTGAAGAGACATGCCAGAATGCTTCATAATCATACGCTGAAGCCACATGAGGTGATTGTGAAGAGGAAACCAGATCTTGGTGTGAAGAAGAAAATGAGGATTAAGAGGATGAAGAGGGTGAAAAAGGAGGAAAAGATTGATGCATCTAGTTTGTCAGAGGATATTGTCAATAATTTTCAAGAATAAGCTGAATTAATTGTAAATTATTATTTAATAAAATTATTAAGTATTCATTTTATTAAGTTTTGTCAATTTTAATCGCATGCTTAATCTTGGATCTAAATGTTTAGTTCTTAGTTATATGAAAAAGACTGAATATGATAACACTTTTGATTGTATGGGAAACCACGCTAGAAGCTCTCCCACCCCCCTATTTTTTTGAAAAACTAATAAGCGTAACAAAAAATGTCACTATCAGTGGCGTATTCAGGGGGTTTGGTGGTCAAACCACGCCCCACCCTCTGAAAAAAAATTCTTCATTTTGCTATGGGATTTTTGCAACTAAAAGAATACATTTTCTGGTCACTATTCGAGAAAGATGTCCAAACAAAAAAGGTAGGCTGTCCATATGCACACTTCTTGGCGGGAGAGTCTCGATTTTTAATTTTAAAACAAATGTCTCGTGTCTCCCGTGCCATTTTGGAACTAAATTCAGGTAGTGTTAAATGTTGTACAACTTTTTAACTGTTGATTTCGAGAAAACATGATTCAAAAAACCCTCTCAAAAATACTGGATATGCCCCCTCATTTAGGGCTCTTAGACATTTATTAATTAGGTAAAACCTGATTATTTAAGCATATTTTTAATTTTTTCTAGATATTTTTCAGAAATTATCTAGATCGGTTCAAAAATGCATATTGATAACCTAATTTTGACTCTAGTCCATGCATAAACAATTAATCAAATTAATAGATTTTTAGGTCATTTTTGGGGAACCAGATAAAAAAATTAATAAATGGATCACAAAAACAAAAACAATAAAATGGAATATGGAACAAACAACATGATTTTTTGTAGGTAAAGTATATAAATTGATCGATTTCCATGTCTGATCAACAAAGGATTGAGGCTGGATTATTTTTTAAATAATATAATTGTGAAATCAGTTTAGAATTTATCATCGATGAAGAAAGTTGTCTATAAGACTTGTGATCAAAAGTATTAGTTGAGGACTAAGAAGTATTATTGTTAACCAACAATATTACATTAAAACTCTTAAAAAATTGAAAAATATGAGAAAATTAATTTGTGATTAGTGAAAAATTAAAATTTGAATTTTTATTTTGAAAATTCTTAAGAAATTGGAAATTATTCAAAAATTAGCTGCAAAACTCTTCAAAAATGGACAACTTTGACTACAAATTTTTACCAGAAGAAATTTACATCAAAATTTTCACCGACCTTTCATCAAAAGACATCCAATCATTGACATTAACCTGCAAATATTTCAACAGAATCATCAGTAACAGCTTAAAGCTCCTCAAACATTATGAAATTTGCATCAACAATCACAGCATCAACAATATCAACCACATTGGTGATAGAAAATATTCAAAATTCAAAATTAATGGAGAAATTGATGACAAAATTCTGGAAAATTTATTTGAAAAATTCAAAAATTCAATACAAATTGTTCAATTTGATCAAATGAGAATTAAAACTGAATCATTTGTGAAAATATTCAATTTTTGTGGCAATTTGAAGCAAATTTGCTTTTCAAAATTTGACATTTTGGAATCACAAGAAAATCTTCAACTTCCAGGATTTAACATCAAAAATTTTATTCTAATTTCATCTGATTTAAAAGTTTTAAAATTCTTCAAATCTTCAAAAATTAAAAATTTATACATCAGAGACAGTAAGTGTGTCAATTGGACAACAATCAACGAAATCTCGAATTTCGAAAATTTAACAATTTTTAAACCTGAATCTTCAAGATTTGTGTCAAATTTTTCAAACATCGAGATACCAAATGTGAAAAAATTGAGGTTGATAAATATTAATTTTAAAGAATCTTTAATTCCATTTAATTGTGAGATGCTGAATATTAATGAATTAATCCTCGAATATGTCAATAATTGTGCAGATTTTCTGATTCAAATTTTACAAAAAGACACAACAAAATTAAAATTATTGAAGTCAATTGGGATTGCTTACGATGGAATTGCTTGTTATATTGTTAGAAAAAATTGTCATAAAATTGAAAAATTGGAATCAAATTTTAAGATTCCAATGACAAGACCTGTTGCTTTTGGGAATACAACAATGTTTAGTATTAAGCATAAATGTTAAAAATGATACGAACTCAATTTTTAATTAATCAGCAAATTTTAATGAATAAAAAAGTTTAAAAAAATATTTTTTAAAAAATTAATATTTTATTTTTTTTGTATCATTATATTTTTATTTTATTTTATATTAAAATCAATTTTTTTATATAAGTAAAACTAAATTTTTAAATAATTTCAAAAAAAATAACATTTCAAAAGAAATATTAAAAAAATCGTTTTTTAAAAGAATTTCAAAACATCTATTTTTTTAAAAAAAAATGTCAAACAATAATATTTTTTAAAAAAACTCAAGAAAATCAATTTTTTAAAAAATTCAAGAAAATCAATTTTTTAAATTAATGTTTTAAAATAAAAAATGCTTAAAAATAAATTAACATAAACAATTTTATTTTATTTTTTTTCATTTAAGTGCCATTTCGGCTTTATTTAATAAAATTTAAAAAAAACGGATTTACATAAACATTAAGTTCAAAATTTCAATGTATCTTTGCTAAGCACACACTATTATTCCACTCTCAGGTACACTCTCATAATGTTGGATCATCGATATCAATTTGACGGCATAATGATTTGTAGGCTTTTTGATAACACGGACATTTTTTATCAAAAATTGAATGTTTTTCATCAACATGTTTTCTTAAAATTTTTGAAAAAAATAAAGAAATTTATGAAATACTTTTTAAATTGATTTTAATGAATTTTGATATTTAAATTAAATTTATTTTTTGTACCTGTTTTCAGGTAAAACTTTTTAAACCATCTAAAATTATCTAAATTAAAACTACCTGTTTAATGAATTTTCAAAACAAATATAACAAAATTTTCCTCATTTTCTCTCCCGGAAGTTCAAAATTCCTTTTTTCAACATTCTCTTTTACATAATTACCGACAATTTATCCACTTTTTATAAACACTTTCCCATTTGGACACAATTTAATGTAATTTATGCTGCATGTCACTAAATATTCCCCATTTCGACATTCATCAGCTGATTATTTTTTGAGAGTGCCGAATCGCATGCAAAACGAGTTGTAAACAAAACATTTTCAAAAGTTTACGAACAATGTGAGAATTTTAAAGAAATTTAAAAAAATCTTTATTTAGTGTGGAAATTTAATTTATAATGTTGTGTGATTGTGCAAGAGATCATTAGTATTGAACAAGCAAGCTAGAGACATCGATGGTGATAAGAAGTAAAAGCTAAAAATATTGAAAATTTAAAAATAAACAAAATAAATCTGAAAAAAATTGAAATTTGAAAGGAAAAGTAACAAATTTTGTTAAAAAATTGAAACTAAGGACTCGAAAGTTGGCATTAAAGTGGATTTTGGGGTTAGTCATCAATTACTTACAACAATCTGCTGCAAAAATCCGAAATATTGAAAATTAGCATCATTTCATCATTTTTTCAAATCAAAGAAACTTGATAAACAGACAACAAAATACAAAGAAAAAATAAAAAGATCAACACCAGAGGCCTTCAACCACATCAAATAAATCATGGAATGCATTCCTGAACATGTTATGCTTAAAGCATTCAAGATGCTTGACAAAAATTCCATCAAATCGGCATCAAAAGTTTGCAGAAGGTAAGAAATTAAGTATTCCTATCTACCTTGAATCTAATTCATTCCTGAAAATATTCCTTTTGAACAACATTCTGGTTGTCAATAACCAAATTCCCCTTTCCAGTCAAAACTCGATAGTCTTCCTAGCAATGGCTTACTCAGAGTGGGGGTCTGGAGTCATTTCCCACCTCTGGATACGCTCCCTCATCCTACATCCCTCAAAAAAATTCCATACCTCAACATCCCTAAAAAAATCAACAAAACCATTAAATTCCTCAATTTTCTTCAATTTTAGATGGCAGCAAATCATCAGTTCCTCATCAGTGCTCATCAACCGCCTTGACACAGTCTTCAACATGAAGAATCCAAAGAAAATTAGAGAATCAATCAAAGAACTCGACAGTATTCCACACAAGTCAGTCATCTTCCGCCCAAAATTCTATCAAGACAAAAAACTTCTTCAAAGGTCACTGAGAGCGCTTAAGAAGCACAAGCAGCACATTGAGAAAATTGAGTTTTTCCTAGCATCAAGCAGCACAATAATGCAGACTGTAAATGCTCTGTCGAGTGATAAAATTACAAACTTGACGATCTCGCAGAGCTACAAGGAATACATTGATGACTTTACAGGCTTAGATCTTCCAAATTTAAAGAGTCTCGAGACTCATCAAGCCAGCGGAATGTTTAAAATGATAAAAACACACAAAATTGAGCATCTGAAGATCATCCACGACTACGATGACTATGATACAGCTGACGACAAAATCAACACATTTCTGATGACATGTCCTGACCTTAAAACTTTACTTTTTGAGCATCATTTTCCAATCATTGAAGTTGACAAAATGACATTCAAGCTGACTCACTTGACAATCTCGAATATTGAGGAACGACAAAAATTCTTCTGTCGTCGCCAACTCGACACACTTAAAAGACTAATTGAAGCTAATGTTGACACTTTGGAGCTGTTCCTGCTTGGAAATTATGGAGCTGTTGATGGACTTTTGGAGTTTATGCTGCCTAAGGCTAAAAAGTTGCAGTATTTGTTCCTGGTTTGTCCAACATTTAATAGAATTGAGGATAATATTCCAAAAAATCATTCAATAACAGACATGGCACTGACTTTGGCTCATCATTGTGACTCAAATGCTGGAAAAACCAGGAAAATTATTCGAGCATGTCCAGGACTACAGAAATTGAGCCTTAATTCAATCACGCATGATGTCAGTCCATTGATACAGGAAGCTGCTTGGTCGTTGCCTAACTTGAAGGATCTGTCGATATTCAGCACTAAGGGAAGATCCTTCAATCACATCCCACAGCTAAAATCATTGGAAATACTTTATGTGGAAAGAATCATAAATCAGGCAGACATTAAGCCACTCGTGAACCTCATTCTAGCTGCACCAAAGCTGAAAAAATTGAAGATTGAACTTTGGGGCGGTGACAGACTCGCATTCTTAAGCAAAGACAGACTGAGGAAGATTTTAACGACATGCACGGAACTGGAAGAAATTTTCATCGGAGGACTTTTTAAGCTTCCTAATTCCTTCGTTGAAGGCTTACTGGAAACAGAATCTAACCTCAAAAATTTAATAATTGAGACTTATGATGTCGAGATGATCCAAAAGAATGCAGAAAAGTTGTTGGATACAAAAATCCGCTGCACAGCACTTCAATGGTATCCAAAAAGAAGAAATGAGGATGAAGCTAAATGCTCGGACGACGAGGACTACGATTTTGTTGATGAAGGTCCACAGGAAGCTGATTACATTGACTTCAATGACTTCCTGAATTATGGAGTCAATAATGAAGCATTTGAGTCATCAGATGACGAGGATGCAAGGAACGACAACATATTTTTCGACGATGATGACGACGATGACCGAGAATTAAGAATTGACCCAGATGAAGAAATAAATGAAGCTGTTGATGACAGATTTGATGACTATGGACGAAGACGATCGAAGAGATTGAGACTTAGAAGATAAAAATTTATTCTCGTTGAATTGTTATTAAAATTCAAGTTTTTTAATTTAATAAAAATAAAATTTTTAATTAATCAATTTTGTCTAAAAAAAATTTTTAACTCCTCCTCTGAAAATGTAACAAGTTTGTACTGCATAAGAATTGACTTTAAGATCTCGTTGTCTGCTGAATCCATGGAATGAAGTTGGCTACATTTATGTAAACTCCAGGAACACCTGTTGAGCCGCAACCTGAATTAAAAAGAGGATGTTGAAGACAAAGTTAAAATTTAGTGAATTCTTGAAGATTAATTTACCGATTCCCCATGCAACAAGACCCACAGCAAACCAATTGGCTCCAATCTAGCAAAAAAAATGTTATTTCAATGTTTTGTCAACATTATAGTAATAATAACATACCTGACATGACAAAGGAGATCCACCATCACCTATGCTGTTGTGTTTATTAAAAAATCAATTTTAGTTGAAGGCAGCGTGACGTCAGTCTGGTGTTGTCTCCAGATGTCTATTTATCCGCTCACATGGCTGCCTTCTCACTGCCATTGCCACCAAGGTACCTTGACGGTGACGATACGGTAATGGTAATGAGAAGGCAGCTATGTGAGCGGATAAATAGACATCTGGAGGCAACACCAGACTGACGTCACGCTGCCTTCAACTAAAATGCCGCTCGGGGAGGTATTTTTTTTAAATCTTGATTATTCGTTTTATCACACAATGATTTTTCGTGACATAATTAACCAAGCTTCAAAGATATATCACAGAAGTCAGTGTGAAAGCTTTTGACTGGCCGCCAGGTAACCAAAGATATCAATTTTTTAATTTTAGAGATCTAAACGATAATTACCAAGCATCTGAAAAATAAGATTTATTAGAAAAAGTAATTTAAAATATTAATTTATACATTTTACCTTTGCCAGCTTCACCTCCTGCGCACATAACTAAAAAATGTCATAAATGGTAAAATAAAAATAAGCAATAAGAACTAATTAAAAGTACAACATCAAAATCCACTTACAGCTCTGAAAGTCAAGTGCAAATCCTTGTCCAAGCCTTGTAGCTCTCAATTGATCTGTTCATTAAATTCATATTAATAATAAATTCAAAAAAGTTATCAAAATGTTTATTTACTTACTCTGACAGGTGTTCTAAAATATTGAACAAGAAAATTTACAAAATTATATTAAAACTGGTCATTTATGAGTAAAATAGCATCAAACCTGGTCAATAATTGGAAGATCCACTTCTTTTTGAATTGGTGAATATTGAGAATTGGGAGTAAAATCTTGTCGACCCCATCTAGAAATTAAAGCATAAACTGTGAACCAAGAGTGCAGAACTGATCAAATGTCAGTTAATAAATTCCCCATCCTTACAGTGACCCTGGACAGTGATAATTTCCAAAAACTATTTCAAAAATCTTACCCAGAAACAAAGCACCTGATGCCATTGACTAAGCTTGTTGGAAGGCAGCCCTGAAAATGTCAAAAATTTATCAAAATTCTAAAATCTTCAAACATGTCACATACTGGAGTGATACTAGGTGTCGTTCCTAAGGTAACTGGAGTTGAGAGTCTCAAGATTGCAATACTGTTCCTTAAATTTGCTGCTGTATATTGTGGATGAATGAAAATCCTCGCAACTTGATATTCTTGTGGAGTTATTACTTGATTTAAACTTGAAGCATCCCATTCACCGAGACGAACTTTTAGAGGACGTCCAAAGACTCTGAAAGTGTCGAAAAGTAATTTTATAATTTATTTGATTGTGAAAATATTGCAAGAAATTAAAATTTTAACTCACGTTGATTCGTTGAGCTTGTGAGCAGCCGTAAGGACATGAAGATGATCAATTAGAACTCCAGATCCTTGGAAAGAGTTGTCAGACGCCAAGAGCACAGCTGTAGTTAAATTAATATTATTTTAATTGCTCAAAATTAAGACAATAGTAAAAATAATCTTCAAATAAGATATTTTTGGCAGCTGAAACCAAAATTTGAAGAAAAAAATTATTAAATCTACCTTGCCATGGATATGACATATAATTTGACTGCCCAGATCCAGGAATTGGTGTTCGAGCTCCAGCAACTGGAGGAAATCTGTAACCACATTGATAACCTGAAAAAGTATTGAAAAATGTTTTATTTTTTATGTGTTGTAATTTTTGAAAACAAGGTTTTTTTTTAAAAAAAAACAAGAATTTTTTTGCTTTGCAATAAATTGTAAAACATTAAAATTTCAAAATGAAAAATTATAGTGACGAAATATTTTCGTACATACCTGTAGATGGACAACATCTTTCTAATCCTGCTTGACATGTTGCTGGTGAATTTATTACTGAAATTTAAGTTATAGTAAAATAGTTTTGTCAATTTTTTCTAAAGTACACAAATGAGAGAGATTTGACCCCCCTGGAATATACATTTGACAGTTTTTAGAACAAATATCCTTACCGGGAGTTAGACCTGACCCAGCAACTGACGTTAATAACTGTGTTGTACCAGTTCCTCCAGATGGTCCTGTTCCGCTCTATTTGTAAATTTTTGTTATTAAAATATTGATAAGAAATCATTTTGATATTAAATAATGTAAATTTAGGGTTCGTCAGATTCAAATGAGGGGGCTTGTGGGTCCGTAACAAAATGTTGGTTCCAATCAGGGGCGTATCCAGAAATTTCTTGAGGGGTTTTGGCATTTTTTTCTTGAAAACCCCTAGCAAAGTTAAAAAATTTTCTCAAAAGGGGGCTGAATACGCCCCTGGTTCCAATCCAACCCAAATTTTTTTTAAAAAAAAATTGAAAATATATATTTCTTGTAAAACTTTTGTCAGTCTATCAACATTTTTAGCATATTTAACCCCTGTGGTTGGGGATGAACCCTAGAGATAAACCTGAGAAATCTGCCCCTGAAATGACCATAAAACAGCTGCTGTCCCTGTTTAGAATATTTTGAGAAATCTTCTGAGTCATGAGCGTACCCATGAGGGTCTGGACCCCCTCGGAAAAAGTTGAACCGTAGTGAGAGCAAGGTTGAAAATTTCCTGGGTACGCCCTTCTTCTGAGTATACCGTCACCCTTAATAATAGTAAATTTAATCATAAAGAACCAATAACTTACCGTTTGAATTCGAATATCAATATTACCTTAGGAATAAAATGCAAAATTTAAAATAAAATTTCAGAAAAATTAAAAAAAAATTTAAACCACAACCAAATCAAATCCAAACTTCTATAACATCTACGAGACTACAAACTACCTGTTCCGTCATTACCACCCGATGGAGGAACCGTCGGAATTACAGGTCCTCCAGATCCAAGACTTGCACAGCTTCCAGCAGTCACACAAAAGCAAACATTTGGAACTGTTTGTGAATTTCCAGACTCAAAAATTACCAAAAATATCAAAATTTTCACACGATACATTTTGCAGAGTTTGTTTATGGGAAAATGGAATCAACAGCAGCAACGACAGTGAATTTTATACTACAATCATTTGCCGATTATCTCTTAATTTACTTTAAATTGACCTCAATTATTCTCTCACTGAGTCAACCTTAACGTTTATTTTGTCTTGATTAAATAAATAAAAAATTTAATTTTTCACACTTTTTCGGCAATTTTCTGTAATTTTATTAAAATTTTCAAGTGCGACTCGCTCGAAAATTTATTTAAAATTGATCAAATCATTTTCATGAATTTATCACATTGACGTTATTTGGCGGCGGATGAACAAACTTGTTCAATTATTGACTAATTTCTTGTCTTTTTTAGTGTTTACATGAATGTTGAATATTTTTTGGAAGGGAATTTAGTGTTTTTAGTTAGATTTATAGTAGTTTGATGTCAGTGTAGGCTGTAAATTTAGATAATGCTGAGGTGACTAAGAGACTTCTTAGTAATATTTTAATAGCTCATCATTTCCATTAGATGACATAAATTTTTCGATGAGGTTTGAATTTTTTTGTATAAACTGGAAAGTTTAGCAGAGTTTTGGAATTTTTTTCTTAAAACCCCTAGAAAATTTAAAATTTTTGACCCCCAACCCCTGGAAAACGATCCTGGTTTAACCTCAAGTTCTAATTAGATGCAAGATGAATTAAATTTCCCATCAAAGAATTGGGGGATTTCTAGGATTTGATCTTAAAACCATAACCAAATTAGAGAATTTTTCGATGAGGGGGAGAGTCAAATCCCCATACCCCTTGGCAACGCGCCATTAAGTTTAAATTTGCTCATGTTTTAGAAATATTTTTCTAAATGTGTTTAACAGTGGCGTATCCAGGGGAATGCCCCTGGAATACCCCCTTATTCCCCTCTATCAGCATAGATCTGTATATCTCAAACTATTTCGATTGAAACACAATAAATCAGGGTTGATAATCAAAGGCACAAAGACAATTTTTATTTGAGTTCTGGTTCTCTTATTTTGGGATTTGCCACAGATGTTCATGTATCAAAATATTCTTTCCTCCTTTAGAAAAACTTCTGCATACTGCCCTGAAAACTAAGAAAACACACAAAACATTAATTCAAAAATATATTTTTCAAAATTTATTGAACAACATCATCACAACATTATTTATTTATTAAAAGACACACATTAATAATCTACTAATTTTCTAAAAGATCAAAATAAATTTTTCTGTTGACAAAATCCATTTTAAGCTTGAACTGTCGTTGATTGTATCCAACTGATGTAGTTTGTCACATTCATGTACACTCCAGGAATACTTTGAGCACCACATCCGATTCCTATTAATAGAAATTTTTAATTAAACTCTAATTTGTGTTTAAAGCATAATTTTTTTATCAAGACTCACCCCAAGCAACAAGTCCTACAACATACCACTGACCATTGTTTTGACACATAAGACCCGAACCTCCGTCACCTGAGTTTGACATTTTTTAAGATGAATTTCATAAAAAAATTAAGATTTATTTAAATTTTACCTGTGCACGCATCTCGTCCACTGATTCCACCAGCACAAAGGAAACTGAAATGAGAAGATTTAGGAAATAATCCAAAAGCTCCTTCCAAACTGACCCATGGTCTTCCCAGAATTCAAAACTCACCTCGTTGGATCCAATATAAATCCACTGCCAAGTCTCGTTGTTCTCAGCTGATTCTGACATGTCGTTTGATCGACCAGTGGGACTTCAACATGCTGTAAAATACTTTGAGTTGATGTGCTACCAAATGCACCTTGACCGTATCCAGCAACCCAACATCGAGCAGATGTGATTAAAGTTGCTGAAAAATTACGAAATTCAAAATTTTCTAAAACTTATTAATAAGATGAAAACTTACAGGATAAGCAAGCAGTGGCGATTGTCGGTGTCAAACCCAATGACACGTCAGGGCTGACTCGCAGAATTGCCATACTATTGACAAGGGAACTGGGATTGAATGCGAAATGTGTGAAAGCTCGAATAACGTTGAATTCCATGAAATTTATTGGCTTTGATCCTCCAATCGTCCATTCGCCTAGTCTCACTTTTAGAGAGAATGGGGTTGATCTGTATAGTTTTGGGGGTTGAATATTAATATTAAAATAATTTGAAATTTGAATCATGTAACAAAAAGGATAAAAGGTTCAGAACTTCAACATTTTGTACCCTCAACTTACGCGTAAGCAGAAATCTTATGAGCCACAGTCAGAACATGCCTTTGATCAATCAACACGCCAGATGCAACATATGTGCTTGTACTTTGTTGAAGGATTAATGCAAACCACGGATAACTTCCAAACGGAGCTGAAAAAATGAAAATATATTTTTATTTTAGGATTTCTTTAAATGAACTCATACCTTGACCGGTGACAACAGATGTGGATCCTGAAAAATAGATTAATTAAGCAAGTGTTCCAAATGTTCATAAATTCATAAATTTATGTTAAAAATAACCAAAATAGTATATAAGTCATGACATACCCTGCACTGGAGGGAATCTAACTCCACAAGTATATGACGTTGACACGCAACATAAATCAAGACCGGATTGACATGATGTTTGCGATGACACACCTATATTGAAGAAATAAACATGAAGCAAGTGTAAATTTTGAACCTTTAATTTGAAATTGTAGACGAAAAGTGTCAGAAAATGGCAAAAAAATATTTTGAAGAAACTAATAAAAAATATATTTCATACTTAAAGTAATTCCAGTTGAAGCAGGAGTTGTATATATAGGTGTTGATGATTGATGATAATAACCTCCACTCTGCCAATTAAAAATTTTATTTTTGACAAAACTATTATATTAAAAATGTTCAATTTTTAAAATATTTCATTTGTAAAAGGTTTAATTTTTAAAAAAGTTCATTTTAAAATGGTTCAATTATTGATTAAAAAACAAAATTTTAAAGTTCATTTTTTAATAAAAAAGTTCAACTTTCAAAAAAGTTAAATTTTTAAAAAAAAATTAATTGTTTTAGAAAATTTCAATTTTTAAAATATTTCATTTGTAAAAGATTGAATTTTTAAAACAAGTTCGTTTTAAAAGGGTGAAATTTTATTGATAAAAAAACAAATTTTCAAAGTTCATTTTTTTAATAAAAAAGTTCAATTTTTAAAAAAGTTAAATTTAAAAAAATAATTGTTTTAGAAAAGTTCAATTTTTACAATATCTCAATTTTAAAAAGTTCAATTTTTAAAGCATTTCATTTTTGAAAGGTTCAATTTTTAAAAAAAGTTTGTTTTAAAAAGGATTAAAAAACAAATTTTTAAAGTTCATTTTTTAATAAAAAAATAATTTTTAAAAAGTTAAAAATGTTTGGTTTACATAAACTTATTTTTAAAAAAAATGTTTTCAAGAAAATAAATTAAAAATTTAAAATTTGAATATTTTTGAAGCCAAAAATATTTCAAAAATTGACAATTAAAGAAATAAGTTTAAAAACTTACATTTAGAAGACGAATATCAATTAAACCTGAACCATCATTTGTTATATAGAAGCTTCCATTTGCTCGATTACAGGAACCAGCTGTTACGCAGATGCATTGATCTAATAATTTTTATTAATATTAAATAATTTTTGTAATAAAATTATTAAATTTAATTTTAAAGTAAAATTGATTTTTACTTCCTGTACTGATTCCATACGGATATTGGCTATATTGATTATTATTGTATGGATAAGTATTGTACGGATTGTATGGATTATATGTTGTATACTGATAAGGATTAAAACTTGGACTTGGTGTTGTCCCAAAATAAAATTGACATTCCAAAAACTTGAGATTAAACACCAAAATCATCAAAATCACAACTTTATGAACAAACATTTTTCAGATTTTCTTAACTTTTCTCTTCAAATTTACGAATAAAACTGACAAAATTTTCGT
The DNA here is from genome assembly GCA_963573255.1 of Chironomus tentans. Taxonomy (NCBI): domain Eukaryota; kingdom Metazoa; phylum Arthropoda; class Insecta; order Diptera; family Chironomidae; genus Chironomus; species Chironomus tentans. The sequence continues at coordinate 8,787,588 of OY754305.1, forward strand.
TGAATCCAAGAATGTGTTGAAAACTCACCAATAAATTGCAGCAATTCAGAATAAAAAAGTTTGGAATTATGAAATTGAGCCCATTCGTCCACAAACAAATTAAAGTGTGTGAGAATAAAAACAGATAATTGAGTGGCAAAAGTTACAGTAAATAGCTTAACATTGACATTAGATTGTAAATAAAATAGTTTTTTTGTTAGGTGAAAATTTGTTGTGATGCAAAAATAATTTGTTTATTTTTCGAAACAGTCGTGTGGTTTGGGTTTATTAATATTTATTGACTTCATGTGAATCTGTTTTATTTAATTAAGCTTTTTCAAGGGTTTATTTTTTTTTGAATACCAAGAATTTTTAAACTAAATTAACTTTACTCAAGTGAAAAAAGATCAGGTCAAGTATATTTTAGTCAAGTAAATTCAAATCAAGTAGATTACAATAAAGTAAGTTAAAACTAAATATACTCTAGTCAAGTAAGGTCAAGTTAAGTATACTTAAATCATGTAAGACCCAATCAAGTAGATTTTAGTCAAGTAAGTTCAAATCAAGTAGACTCTAGTCAAGTAAGGTCAAGTCAAATAAGTTCAAATCAAGAATATTCGAGTCAACTAAAGTTAAATCAAGTATATTCGAGTCAAGTAAGTTAAAATCAAATTCATTATAGTCAAGTAAGTTTATATAAAGTAGATTTGATTCATGTAAGGTCAGGTTAGGTAGATTTGAGTCAAGTAAGGTCAAGTTAAGTAAGTTCAAGTCAAGTAAGGTCAAGTCAAGAAGATTTGAGTCAACTAAAATTAAATCAAGTATATTCGAGTCAAGTAAGTTAAAATCAAATTTATTATAGTCAAGTAAGTTTAATTAAAGTAGATTCAATTCAAGTAAGGTCAGGTTAGGTAGATTTGAGTCAAGTCAAGTATTTCCGAGTCAAGTAAGAACAAGACAAGTAGATTCGAATCAAGTAAGTATAAAAGTTTAAAAAAATATTCTTTATTTCAAAAATCGTCAACATTTACATGTTCTTCAATGTTCTGATATTTCAAACATTTCTTATAGGCTTTCATTGAATCAACGTGATAGAACTTTTCATCTTCAGGGCAGTAAATTTTCATTACTTTGTCAAAATCAGCTCTATCTTCCATCAAAATTTCCTCATTTTTTGCAAGCAAAATTGTAAAACCGATTTTTCCGTTAAAGTTTTTACGATCGCCGATAATCTCAACTATACCAAATATTTTGTTGTATTCCTTTAGATTTCTTGAGATTGCTGAAGATTCGATGAACACGTTTGAAAACTGAACAATTTTGAGATTAGGATTCGTGGAAGTTAATTTGAGTATATCAAAATCTATCCGATAAACGGACACAAATGTGATACAAACTTTTTCAAGATTCTTGAGATCCGAAAATATTTTCTGCATTTGTACTTTCATTGATTCATGCTCTGAATTGTCAATAAAAATTTCAAGATTAGTTAAATTTGGGAAATTTTTGAAAAATGCCCATTTAAAAGCAGCTGGGAATTTAATGATTAATTTTTTTAAATTTTTGTTAACAGCGCTTGATGATCGAATTTTAAATGATGGAGTTATCCATCCCTCAAAATTCGAAAACGTTGCTTCTTCCAAATGTGGCATATTTTGAAACATTTCCTCAAATATGAAATGACTTCTGAGAGTTATGGAAGCTTTGACATCCAAAATTTTGACATTTGGAAAACTTTTTGTAAAATTAACGATAGCTCGTGCTCCAGTGATTGTGCATGAATCTAGGACCAACTTTTCTACTGGAATTTTGAATATTGTGGTAAAAATTTTGATCAAGTTTGTGTCAACCAGCTTCAAGGCTTTCAAATTTTTAAGCCTACTGACTTTAATAAAAGTTTCAGGCAGTAAATGTTTAAGGCTGATGCTTAAATGTTCCAAACTCGTCAAATTTTCTGTAATATGAACAAACATCGCGTCCCAAATGTTATTATCTAGTTCCAAAATCTTCAGCTTCTTCTGCTGGACAACAAATTGTTCAAAATGTGCGTGATTTAGATCAATAACAGTATTTAGACTGAAAAAAGTGAATTTCTCAAGATTGCAAATTTCTGGATAATTTTCTGTGAATCTCAACAGACTGGAATATTGAGCGTTAATTTTTAAAAATTTTAATTTCTTTTGATTTGTCAAAAATTCCTTCCAATCGTCTTGAATTGTACTTTTACATAAAGTTGCACAAAAATTAAAATTTTCCAACACATTCGATTTTAATTTTAATTTTTTGAAGTCAAACCCGTAGCATGAATCAATTTCTAGTTGATGTAAATTTTCTACATGCTGAATGTTTAAAATCTCAAAGTCATTAGGCACAATAATAAGGTCCTTAAATGTTAGGTCTTCAACTCTTGACAAATATGAGAACATTTTTGATAAATCTTCTATCTCAATTTCTCCTTTGATTACGAGTTTGTTGATATTTTCACCTTGCTGCTCTAAGAAATTCCAAAATTGATTTGATACCTTTTGATTCCTGGAATTTTCATCATTTGTGCCAAAATTTATTTCCAGATTCTTAAAAACTCGAGGACGGCAATTTTTTAGGGGTTTTGTGAAAAGTTGCAGTTTTTCTGAATTTTCATTTGACTGAAATAATTCGAAAGTTAGTATTTTAATGTAATTTATCAAAAAATTTGAGGAGGAAGGTCAAGGTCTGGTTTCTCATTATCCTCCTCCACCTTTCCTAAGTCCTAGGTTTTAACAATAATCCTATATTAAGGTTGGGTTATATCCTTGGATATAGTTTAAGTGATAGACAGTTGTATACCAAGCAGGGGGGTATCCAGGAATTTTATGAAGAGGGGGAGGGGTAGTTTGAATCTTAAAATTGCAAAATGTATACTATTTTGCTCGAAACTGGCTTTTGATGATCTTTTTTAGTCGTCGGAGGTTAATTTTCCAGAGGGGGGGGGGCATTCGCATTTTTTGGTGAAAACCCAGCAAAAGGAAGAAATTTTTTTCAGAAAGGAGGAAGGATGTCCTCAATACGCCACAGATACCAAGAAACTGATTTTTAGGTTATGACCGGCTTTTGGGGACTCGAATCCATTTTTGAAAATCAATTTTGGTTAAATTTTCTACCAAATTTGATTTTAGGTTAGAGTCCCCAAAAGCTCCTTGAATACCCACTTGAAAATAACTTCTTAAGAATCATTCACAAGACAAGGAAATAAAGCTAGTTATTAGATATAAAAAGCATATCCAATAAACCTCAAATGTCAAAATTACTTACTATTTCATCAGCATCCAACATCAACCAATAAGAATCCTCATAAATTTTACATGATGCTTCATAAAAAGCTTTACAAGCCAAAGAAATCTCATGACGATCTCGGAAATTTGATCTTAGTATTTTTTCAACGATGTGGGACGGTAATTCCTTAAATTTTGAACATTCTGGTGCCGGTCTTTTTTGAATTGTTGATGCGATGTTTCTGGATTTGCTATAAGTATGATTTTTGCAGTTGTATTGAGTGTTTTACAATTTGATGTGGCTTACTTACGTTTTGTGCAATAAAATACGTGACATTTTTATTTAATTATAAATTCGTGGATATTTTGGAGCAACTAATGATTTTGATTCGATGAATTTATTTTTATTTGATGTAAAATAATATGCTGCAATTTATTTATTGTACCTTAATTCCTCAGCAATTTGATATTCAATATTACTAAAAATTATTCAAGTAAAAGATTAATCAAAAATTTAATTATCAGGTTTTTCTTCTTCTTGGTTGATTTTTTATTTATATTCAAATTTTTTCGGAGTCAGTACAGTTAAATAAAATTAAATATTATAATCAGTTTTATTATTATTTGACATTTGACATTTTTTTTGACATTCCGAAAAAAAATTATTTCAATTTAATTTCTAGAACCTGCATGGAAAACTTGTCATTTCTGCCTATTTGAAATAACCAAAAACTTCTCAAAAATCAACAAAAATTCAGTTTTATTTTAACAGTTTCAAAACATTTGAATTAACTCATTAACCTGTTGCTTCATACAAACACATTCAAACAATCTTCAATGTTTTCATCCACTTTACACAGCAAAGGGCACTTAACATCACAAAATTCCACATCATTGCAATGTTTTGATAAAAAAAAATTCAACATAATCGCAGTAAGCGGTGAACTTTTATTAAAAATTTCGTGATTTAATTGAATTTTCATTTAATTTATTGAATATTGAGAATCAAATAGCAAGTTCCTTCAAAATGGTCGACTTTTCATACGGAATCATCACCGGTAAGTGAATTTGTAGCTTAAATATTGAAAAATCATAAGAAAAATCATTTAAATTGTAATTCTTATGAAATTCCTTCTTTTTAGTCTCCGACACATGTCACAGTGGCGAGGCAATCGACAAAAGCGGGCCAAAGATCAAAATGCTGCTCCAGAACTACTTCAATGCCTTCAAAATCTCCCAATCGACAGTTCCTGATGAGATTGTTGAAATTGAGAAAATGTTGCTGTACTATTCTGACGTCCTCAAGCACAATTGTATCATTACAACCGGTGGAACTGGATGTGCTCCTCGTGATGTGACACCAGAAGCAACTAAGAAAGTCATTGAACGTGAATTTCCTCAACTTGCTGTCTTAATGTTGATGGAAGGCCTCAGAAACACCAGATTTGCAGCATTGACGAGAGGAATTTGTGGAATTCGTGGACAAACTTTAATCCTCAACTTCCCTGGCAGTGTCAAGGCATGCACTGAGTGCTTTGAAGCTGTTCGTGAGCTATTGCCCCATGCAATGGAATTAATTTGTGATATGAAGAACAAAACACAGGCGATGCACAAGATGATTCAAGAGGTCAAGACAGTTGAAGGACCACCGGCTTATTATGAGATTAGTAGGACTGAAGAGAAGGAGATTGAGGTGGTTGGGAAGTCAGGAGATGACGAAGGTAAGGGATCAGATGGGGATGTGGATGATTTGGGTTAAAGCTGTAGAGATGAAGGGTTTGGACTATCTGGAGGGTCAAATGTGATCGAGTGATGCTCTTTAGAGTCGAATAAGGTTCTTTAGGGTTGAATGATGCTCTTTAAGGACCAATTAAGTTCTTTTGGGTCGAATGAGGCTCTTTCGGGAACAAATTAAGGTCTTTAGGGACGAATAAGGCCCTTTAGAGTCGAATGAAGTACTTTAGGAATGAATGAATCTTTGTGGAACTCTTTATGGTCTAATGAAGCTCTTTGGGGTCTAATGAGACTCTTTAGGGTCGATTGAAGCTCTGAAGGGACTAATAAAGCTCATTACAGTCAAGTAGTTATTAAATCAATTTTCATTTCATTCCAGTATCATCATCGTCATCAAAATCGTTAGCAGACTCAGCAACCGATCCTAAATTCGACCTCTACAAAGCATTTACATCATCGACGACCTCAAGTCAATCTAAGTACAGTGACTTTTCACAATTTTTACAACAATCTTCGTCCAGTTTGGATGATGCAATCCTTGGTGGTGTCACTGACAAGTCTAATGACTCAGGCAGCATTTACAGCCAGCTGTCAGCTTCAACTATTCAAGCAGCTCCTCAAAATCCAATGCCTTTAACTCCTAGTAAACCTAAACAAGACAGTTTGACTGAAAAACCACAAAATTCACCACCAGTAATTCCACCAAGACACGTCTGTCCACACAAGACAGCAGATCCATCCGACAAGTCTGACCGTAACTCACCATATCCAATGATTGATGTTGCAAAAGCATTGGATATAATTTTTGATAAAGTTTCTCAAATTTCCAAGCCTGTGACTTACAAAAGTCCTTTAAATTGTCCACCATTTCGTGCAAGTATTAAGGATGGATACGCCATGAAGTCATCCTCAAATTCACCTTTCAGACGAGTCATTGGATTCATAAATGCTGGCGATGGAGTCATCAAGACTGATTTTGGTAATAATGAGTGCTATAAGATCAACACAGGTGCTCCAGTTCCTGATTTTGCTGACTGTGTCATTCAGATTGAGGACACAAAATTGCTGACCAAAAATGAAGATGGAACTGAAAATGAAATTGACATAAATAAATGTCCACAGAAGAACCTGGATATCCGCAACATCGGAGCTGATTTGATGAAAAATGAAATTTTATTTACAACAAATGGAATTTTGGATGTTGCTGAAAAGACCCTCCTTGCATCCGTTGGAGTCTCGCATGTCCAAAAGATGCCTAAGATTGCGATAATTTCAACAGGTGATGAACTTGTGGAACCAACATCCGGTGACTTACCAGAGGGCAAGATTTATGACTCAAATACGACAATGTTGAAGCTTTTATGTCAAAAATATGGATTTGAGGTCAAATTTACTAAAATTGCTAAGGATGACTACAGTTCCTTAAAATCAGTCGTTCAGGCAGCCATGCAAGAATGTCAAGTCATAATCAGTGGCGGCGGTGTCTCAATGGGTGATAAAGACTTTGTCAAGCCACTCCTTAAGGACTTAGGTTTTAACATTCATTTCGGACGTGTCAATGTGAAGCCAGGCAAGCCAATGACATTTGCATCCAATGAATCTGGAACGTCATTCTTTGGACTGCCTGGAAATCCAGTCTCAGCTTTTGTCACATTTCATATTTTTGTGTTGCCTGCCTTGAGATTTATGTGCGGATTTACAAAGACAAAGTCAGTCCTTCCAACAATTTCAGTCATTCTGCAAGATCCAAAGTATGAATTGGATGAACGTCCTGAATATGTCAGAGCAACAATCTCTTACAACAATAAGACTGGTCAATATGCAGCACAAATTACATCGAATCAAATGAGCAGCAGACTTGCAAGTCTTATTCATGCTGATGTCTTGTTGCAACTTCCATCGGCATCAGAGATTAAAAATGGTGTAATTGGAAAGGGATGGAAGTTGAAGGCATCAGTGATTGATCAGTTCTTTGTGACTGCAGTTGTGGATTAAAATATTAATTGAAAATTTTGAATATTTGAGCAAAATTGAATAAAACAAATTAATTTTTTTGACATAAAAAAATATTTTTTATTATATTATTATTTTTTAGAATTATTATAAATAAAAGACATTAAATACTTTCAAAAATTAAACTTTCAAAATCTTGCTTGTATCCACGAACCCTAATTTCTTTTTTGTATGCAACATAATGATTTTCAAGGTCAAGGTCATCTTCATAAACAGCACGAAGACGTGTCATATCTAATTGAAATACATCTTTAATAAATTGAATAAATATTGAATAAGTTCCATCTGCCATGTCATAAAAAATTGAAGATTTAAATGAATTTTTTGTAAATAAAATTTGCAATTCTTTCCATGAATTTTTTAACTCTTTGTAACAGTTCATTATAAATGAAATGCTTTCTTTATCGTTTGAGCTTACTAGTTCACTTAAATGATTAAAATCTTTTCCGTAATCCTGAAATAGAATTTTTCTAATGCAAGATAATAATTCATTTTGCTCAATTTTTAGATCTTCGTTCAAAATATTTACAAGTTTTCTAAATGCGTTCGGATTTTCTAGCATCAAAAACCCATCATTATAATTAATACACTCAAGAATTTGTGATTTGTTGGATTTAAAACTTTCGATTATTAATTCTTCAATTGCTTCAAAATATCTCATACTTAACATTTTCAGTAAATCTGGATAATCTTTGAATAATTCTTGAAGATCTTCCCAGGAATTTTTGTATTTTAGGTAAAATAGTTTTAAAATGTCCAATTCTGGCATCTGACTTTCATCCATAAGTAAATTTAAAAATGGATTATGTTCAAACTTTTTGTTAAATAATACTTTTCTCATGCCTATCTTAACGTTTTCTTCATGTCCATCAAAAAAATTGAAAAAAATTTCTTCAAGCTTGACGAGAATCTGGATATCATAAGGTACACAACTTTTGTCGATAAATTCAAAAAGAGTTTCAGCATCGGAATTGATAATTGTTTTCAAATAATTTGTAAAAGTTTGTAAAAAATCATCAGGCATAACTTTTAACATTTTACAAATATTAAAGTCAGATTTGAATAAATTTTGACAAAAATCTTCTAGAATTTTTTCAAAACATGAAAAACTTTTTGTTTCAGCAAAAAACTTTATAATTAGCTCTAAGATAAGTAAAAACATTTTTTCATCATTTGGAAACATTTTTAAAATTTTCTCAAAACATTTAACAAAAACTGATCCAATTAATTTAGTGTCTGGATTCTTTTTGCATTCATCTGTGTTGTTTATATCTAATATTTCATAAAGAAATAATTTGAATCTTTTCTTGTCGAAATTGCTACAAGTTTCATCGATTAAATTTATAAGTTTGTAAAAGTTTTTGAAGTATTCGACACTTTCCTTGTCATCCAAGCATTTAATTACATTTAGGTCTTCTAAATCTTCAGAATTTGGTTCAAAATTGAATTCTTTGATATTTTTATTCAGAATTTTATGCCAATTATCTCCAAGTGAAATGTTGATTGATTTTAAAAAAATTTGAAAAAAATTAAAAAACTTAATAAATTCCCTAAAAAGCATTTGTAAGATAATTGGTTCCTCACTGTCAACTTTCCATAATTTTCTCAATAATTCAAAGTCATTTGCCAAAAATAATGACCAAAAATTCAAGCTCTCCAGAATAATTAGTTCTTTATTAAGAATATCCTCAACTTCTTTTTCAATTAATTCTTTGAATTTTTCATGAATTTCACACTCAACACTTGTCTGGGGTTGACCTGGGTTCTGATTCTTTTCATTTGTGCTTTCCGAGAATTTTGTCTTTAAAGAACTTGACAAAAAACTTTCTTCATTCCATTTTGATTGAAGACTTTTTAAAATATTGAAAACTTTTTCAATTTCCTTGTCACTTTTGGCTTCGTCAAAAATACTCTCAACGATAAATTGAGTAACAAAAAACTCAGCATATGAGTAATGAATAAAATCAATTGAGTTTTTGTTGTTAGTTTCTAAAAAATCCAAATTAACAATAACAAAACCAAATCTTTGGATTTTTTCAGCAGTCCAATTTTTCTTCTCATTTTCCCATTTTTTAATAATTGACAAATCTTTTATTTGTTCCGGTTCAAACATGAATTTTAGCGCCAGAACTTGTAATACTAGAGAAAAATCTCTGATCAAAGAAAATTTTTGATCGTCACGTTCAAGTTTGCGTTTAATTTTCTCGATTTGTTCGTCAACAAGTGCTTCATAAATACTAAATAGATTCACAGAATGAAATTCTAAATCAATTTTGCCTTTTGCATAAAGCTCAGCGATAAATGTGATTAACATAGGATTATTAAAACCATAAAAGTGATAAAACAAATTCTTAAATTTTTCAATTGTCACATCATCGACAGAATGTGAATGTTTTTCTAAAACTTCTTTAAATAATGCAATTCTTTCAGAATCGCAATATTCAACTAAATTATAAATATCAGTATTTAATGCACTTTGTAGTTGTTCAGCATGTTGTGGACGTGTTGAGACCCAAAGTTGATTTCTTGTTTCAATTTTGAATAATTTTGATATTTTTATTACAAAATCGTTAAATTTTGGGCAAATTTCATCAACACCATCAAGAAGTAAAATTACTTTTCCGGAATAAAATAATTTTTTGAAAATTCTAACCTCAAAATTTGCATCAAAATTGATGTTTTTGTTTTTAAAATCAGAAAATAAGATCGAGCAAAAAATCTGAAATACTTCATCAACATTTGAGTCTTTTGATAAATCTACATTACCAAAAACTTCCTTATAATTTCTCAATTTTAAGTACGAAACCCAAAAGTTTTTATAATTTTTTTTCAATTTTTTGGTCAAATATTCAAATGTTGTCGTTTTTCCCTCACCAGCCTTGCCGGATAGGACAAAAATTCTCGAATCTTGAACTTTTTCTATAATATCTTCAAAATTTTTCGACTCATTATAAAAGATCCTAACCATATTATCTTTGTCAAATTTTTTGAATTTTCTTTCAGTATAGCTGTAATTTAAGCTTGATTTACAAATATCTCCAAACTCAAAGTCCTTCTTATTTACCAAAATATCTTTAATTCTGTTTGAAGTTAAAAGTTGAAGAATTTCTTCATCATTTCCAATTATTTCAAAAAGCGAAGTTTCCTCCCCTTGAAAATTTATTTTACTATGCAAAATCTTTGCCTTCATTGGCTCGGTTAGTTCACAAAATTTGACTGTCTGTTCTTCATTATGTAGCTTTTTCAAAATTGGCAAAACTTTATCAAGTTCTGGCTCAACAACTTCCTTAATATATCTAAATAAATTTGGAAAATTTTCCTTACATTTAGTTACTTTTTTAGGATTTTTATGATATTGCATCATTATATGATAAGGTCTGACAATTAATTCTAAATTAAATTGATAATCTTTATAGTTTTTAAAAACTGAGCCAATAAGATCCTCAAACTCTTGATTTTCTTCACATTCTACTCTAACTTCCTCCTCAAATCTCCTTTTTTCTTCAGACTCACCCAATTGATATGGATTAAATGTATTCATGTACGTCATGTACATCGCTAGATGACAAAGCTCATGAATCAACACTCCAATGACCTCAAACTTCTTCTGTTCATCAAGTAAACCTTTCGCACCAATCTCAATGACACCAGATCCATAAGTTATTCCCAAAGTTCCAGAAGATGTGACTGGATCGAAGTAATAAGTCGAGTCGTGCTTGAAGTCAAAAAAGATTTTTAATCCTTGGCATGCTGCTGCAACTTTAAGGACTTTTTGGCATCCTTCATTTTGATCAATGATTCTGTAAGCTTCCTTGACTTTCTCAAAATTATTGTAAAATTGCCGATCATAATTGCTGATTTTTGACCTTAAATTCATGATGAAAAGGTGATCAGCAGGCAGCTCTTTGGCACTTTCTCGATTTGAATTGCGAATCATTAGTTTTTCTTTCATTTTCAATTTCTCAAAATTTTCTTCAATGTCAAAGATCTCTTCTATGCCAGTGGATAAATCAAGTGATGATAATAAGTTGTATGTGTCAATATCTGATATTTTTAATGCATGTGCGAGAAGGGATTGATTGTTATCATCATAAAAATGACATAGCTTTGGATTTTCATGTATTTTTTCTTCTAACAAATCCGTCTTCCTAAGCTCAACAAGTTCATGAAGATCTCTGCATTTCTGTACAAAATCTTTAATTTCCTTTGAAGCATCGTCATATTTAAAATTATTTGGAAATTTTGAATTTGAATTTAGTAAACTTAACATTATTTTGCTGATTTTTCTTTTGTTTTCGCTATTGGTAACCTGAGAATAAATTTCCCATGCTTTATCAACAGCAGTAAAACCACATTGAGGACCTTTTTTGAGTCTGAATTCACGATCAATGTCAAAATCATATTTGAGGAGCTTCTCGACTATATCCGGTTGATTTCGCATAACAGCTAGTATAAGAAGATTTAATCCATTTTTATCTACGAGGTCACGAATGTTGAATGATGCTTTGGATTTGGCACTATTTAGAACACCTGAAGTTTAAAAATTAAATAAATTTTTTAACTGATTTACCAAACTTTCAGAATTTGCTAGTGCATCACATAAAAGATTTATAGTAAAAGAAAGTAACTCACCATTATTCCCTTCTTTTAAAGCATCAGCAATATGTTTTTGGCAAATTTTAGTGATAGTTCCATCAAAGTCTTCAGAAATATTTAGCAAGAAAAATTTAACTTTCTTTTCATTCCAGTAATCTAAACACTGAAGCTTCCAAAATATTTTCGTATCACTTTTTGCATCCGTTGATTGAAATGTTATACGAACTGGTCCCGTTCTTTGGAAAAAATGTTCAAATGACGTCTGATTTAAATTTTCGTCGAGCTTTTTGTTGATTCGAAAATTTATTTGAGTTAAATTTTTTGAAATGACTGCATTTGGGCCAAAACATGGTAGTGATAATGATTTTAAAGCATTTGATAAGGAACATGACTTTTCCATGGTGAATGGACTTTGATCACATTTTATTTGGCACCTTAATCAATATTTCAGTATAACGCCTTGAGATCTTAAAGGTACTTATAATATGATAACATACGCTATAAATAAATCAATTGATAACGACTTTTTATTATGAACTAAACCCATTTTTTATGATTATAAAAAACTAAAATTTATAAAAAGCATGAAAATTGGATAAAAACTTACCTAATTTTAATTAATCTTCTGCTCTTTTAAGTTGACAAAAAGAAAATAAATTTAATTATATTTCCTCGGCAAAAAACCTCAAAATGAATAAGTAAATAAACCACTGCTGTGTGACTGATTAATAATACAAAGAACAGTTCAAATGTTCATTTGAATTTAAATTGGCAGTTGTATGTATGTCAGAAATAAAAATTGTTTTTTTATTTCTGACATACGTAAAAAAAATTTAATTTTGAAATCGCAATAAATTCTGTGAGCACCACAGTTTGAATTGGATGACTTCCAAGTCTTGTTCATCCAGCATCAGAGATGGAAAGGGATAGAAGTTGAAGATATATGTTGATTACAATGCCAGACTGAAAATTTTGAACTTTTTGCAGAAATAAATAAAACATAATTTTTAATATAAAAACGTTCATTTTTTTATTGATAATTATTTTTATAAATTTATAATAAAATGTTACAGAAATAACGTAATAAAAAAATATTATGTAGTCCATGGAATGATTTTTGCAGCAATTAGGAGCCAGCAAGGAGGGGATTGGACCACCTTAAAAAAGTTTAAGATGAGCATTTTCTAGCAACTAATTACCACTAAAATAACCCAAGAATAACCAACAATGAGAATATTATGATTACAGGAATGAAAAAGAACACTAAATTATTTTTAATTAAACAGTTTTTTTTTCATAAACTAAACATTTTTGAAATTCTTCTGTTGTTAAAAATTTCTTAAAAATATTTTCTACTCTATCATATTCTGCCTCATCACGGCAATCTACTAAAATCCTCTGAAAGTTGGAACTACTAATAATCATTTTTCTGACACAATTCCTAACATTTTCTTCATTATTTTCGAAAAACTCTGTGAAAAAAACTATAAGTTCTTTGAATTTTTTATCTGAGCTGATGATCCATGTATTTGCATAGCTAGCACTGATGCATTCGATCAATTGTTTTCTGTCGGATTTGAAAATCTCTTTAACATTTTTTTTAAATTTAGAAAATGAATCACTTGACATATTGTAAAACACTTTTGACAAAAATTTCCATGATGTTAAGATTTTTGGGAACTCGTCAAGTGAGTTTTGATATTCTTTACTAAAGGTAATAAATTTATGGAAAATTTCAACAGAATCTTCATTTAAATTGATCTCTTCAAAATCATACGAATTATTTTTAAATAATGCTGCTCGCATTGCTGTCTTAACATGATTTTGATCCCCACCAAAATAATCAACTAAAAATGAATGAAATTTGTTGAGGTTTTGAATATCAAAATATAAACGTCTTTTGCTTATAAATTCTAAAAAATTGTCAATATTTGAATTGAATACTTTTTTCATATATTTTGTAAAAATTGGCAGAAAATCATCAGACATTAGTTTTAACATTTTATGAATATTAAAATGAAATTTTAAAATATTTTGAATTTGTTCCCAAGAACTCTTATAATTTATGAATAAATTCATGAAAATTTTAAATTTATGTTCAAAATTTTCCCTTTCCGCTAATTTCATTTCAAATTTTCTCGGATCAAATTCAACCCGCATTGAAATCCTCCACAAAATTGACTTGCAAAATAGAAATTTTCTAATTTTTTTACAATCATTTTTACAATAATCTTTTAGAAATAATTCAAAACATGAAAAGTTTTCGGTTTCGACAAGATAATCAATTATTTGTTCTAAAATTAGCAAAAACATTTTATCGTCATTTGGAAACATTTTTAAAATTTTCTCAAAGCATTTTATATAGTTTGATCCAATTAAGTCATTGCCAGGTTCCATTCTAAGTTCAATTTCGTCGTTAATTGTAAATACTTCATAAAGAAATAATTGAAATTTTTCTTTGTGAAGATTGCTAAATGTTTCATCAATTAAGATTAAAAATTTGTAAAGGTTTCTGTAGTATTCGACATTTTCCTTGTCCTCCCAGGTTTTGATAACATTTAAGTCTTCTAAATCTTCAACATTCTTATCAAAATTAAAGTTTTGAATATTTTTATTCAGGATTTTATGCCAATTATCTCCAAGTGAGTTATTGACTAAATTTAAAGATACTGCAAATGAGTTGATGCATCGACTGAATCCATTTAAAATTATTTTTGTAATTAAGGGTTCCTCACTTTCAATTTTCCACAATTTTCTCAATAACTCAATATCATTTCCCAAAAATGAGGACCAAAAATTCAAATTTTTAAAAATTGATTGAAAAAATAATCCATTTTCATTATCAAAAACGTCTTCAATTTCTTTGACAATTAATTCTTTTATTCTTTTGTGAATCTTTATATCATTTTGACTAAAATGAAACTTTAAAGAACTTGACAAAAAACTTTCCTCTTTCCATTTTGGTTGAAGAATTTTTAAAGTATTGAAAATTTCTTCAATTTCTTTTTCACTTTTGTCGTCGTCAAAAATATTTTCAACAATAAATTGAGTTACAAAAAACTCAGCAACTGTGTAATGAATAAAGTCGATTGAATTTTTGTTATCAGTTTCTAGAAAATCTAAATCAACAATCACAAAACCAAAGTTTTGGATTTTTGTAGCCGTCCAATTTTTCTTTTCTTTTTCCCACTTTTTCATTATTTTTAAATCTTTTATTTGCTCTGGTTCAAGCATAAATTTCAGTGCCAAAACGTGAAATACCAGAGAAAATTTTAAGAAAACTGAGCGATCTTCAAAATCAATTTTTTCCTCCATTTTCTTCATTTGTTCAATCACTAGTGCTTTATAAATACCAAACCGATTTAGAGAATTAAATTCTAAGTCAATTTCACCTTTAGCGTAAAGTTCAGCGATTATAGTTATTAGTAATGGATTATTAAAGTCTCGAAAATAAATATAAAAATTTTCAAACTTTTCAAGTGTAACATCATCAACCATTTTCAAATTTACTTCTAAAATTTCTTTAATTAATGCAGTTCTTTCTATGTTATAATATTCAATTAAATTATAAACATCTGCATTTAATTCTTGTTGTAGCTGTTCAGAATGTTGAGGACGTGTTGAGACCCAAAGTTGATTGCTTGTTTCAATTTTGATTATTTTTGAAATTTTAATAACAAAGTCGTTAAATTTTGGGCAAATTTCGTCAACTCCGTCAAGAAGTAAAATTACTTTTCCAGTAAAGAATAATTTTTTGAAAACTCTAACCTCAAAATTTGTATAAAAATTAAAATTGTCATTTCGTGAATCAGGAAACAAAATTGAGCAAAAAATCTGAAAAACTTCATCAACATTTAAGTCTTCTAAAAAATCTAAATTATCAAAAATGTCTTTAAACTTTCTCAATTTTATGAACGAAACCCAAAAGTTTTGGTAACTTTTCTTTAATTTAATGGTTAAATCTTTAAATGTTGTTGTTTTACCATCGCCAGCCTTTCCAGAAAGGACAAAAATTCTTGAACCTTCAACTTCATTTTTAACGTCTTCAAAATATTTTAAATTTTCTTCTTCATCTTGGTTAGGATCATCTTGGTCAATTTTTATGAATTTTCTTTCAGTGTAGCTGTATTTTAAGGTTGATTTACAAATATCTCCAAACTCAAAGTCCTTCTTATTTACCAAAATATCTTTAATTTTGTTAGAAGTTAAAAGTTGAAGAATTTCTGAATCATTTCCAATTATTTCAAAAAGCGAAGTTTCCTCCCCTTGAAAATAAATTTCATTATGCAAAATCTTTGCCTTCATTGGCTCGGTTAGTTCACAAAATTTGACTGTCTGTTCTTCATTATGTAGCTTTTTCAAAATTGGCAAAACTTTATCAAGTTCTGGCTCAACAACTTCCTTAACATATCTAAATAAATTTGGAAAATTTTCCTTACATTCAGTAATTCTTTGAGGATTTTGATGATAATGCATAATCATGTGATAAGGTCTGACAATTAGTTCTAAATTAAATTGATGATTTTTATAGTTTTCAAAAACTGAGCCAATAAGATCCTCAAAATCTTGATTTTTTTCACATTCTACTCTAATTTCCTCATAAAATCTCCTTTTTTCTTCAGACTCACCCATTTGATATGGATTAAATTTATTCATATATGTCATGTACATCGCTAGATGACAAAGCTCATGAATCAACACTCCGATGACCTCAAACTTCTTCTGTTCATCAAGTAAACCTTTCGCACCAATCTCAATGACACCTGTTCCATCTGTTGCTCCACTTGTATAAATTGATGTGGTTGGATCGAAGTAGTAAGTCGAGTCGTGCTTGAAGTCAAAGAAGATTTTTAATCCTTTGCATGCAGCTACAACTTTGAGTACTTTTCTGCATCCTTCATGTTGATAGAGAATTTCAAAAGCTTCTGTGATGTGCTGTTGTCGCTGTTGATGTCTTTTGTCATAGTGACTGACTTGTGACTTAGCAATCAGTACGAAAATGTGAGTTTGCAGCAGTTCCTTAGCTTGAATTTGGCGCTTTTTCCTCATCAGTCTTCTCTCTGTGGCTTTAAACTTTTCGAACATTTCTGCAACAATATCAGCTTCACGGTGTCCTGGGAATATGTCAGACTTATAAAGGAAATCAACAAATTTAGGTTTGGTTTCTTTTAGCGCTAAAGCCATCAATGAAACGTTATTCCTATTGTAAATGTGACATAAATGTGGGAACTCAGCAATTTTCCCCTCAAAATCATCAAAATTATCGTCTTCAATAAACTCGTGCAATTTTTCACAATTATCCACAAAAGTTTTGACCTCTTGTGATGCTGTGTCATAACTGAATATTTCTGGGTACCGTGAATTAGAATTAAGTAGAGTCAACATGATTTTGTTGCTGTTGATTTTATTTTCTTCATTTTGAGATTCAGAATAAATCTTCCAGGCTTTATCGATTGCAGTAAAGTTGACCTCATTATCTGCGTTATTATTAAATTCACGATCTAAGTCAAAATCATATTTTAGTAACTTTTCAACAATTTCTGGCTGATTACGCATAACAGCAAGGATGAGAAGGTTCAAACCATTTTTATCACTGAGGTCTTGCACATTTAAGTTCTTTTTGTTTGTGAAGTTGTTTGAAATGCCTGTGAATTAAAGATAAATTATATTTTAATTAAATTTACATCCAAAATTTATTTTTATACTTATTATAATATTATAATATTATTTATGAATCAAGCTTGGAAAAAATTAAGTACCGAGCTTTTAAGCTTTTTAAACTTGGTTGTGTAGCGTAGCCAGGAGGGTCTGGACCCCCTCCGAAAAAATTTGAACCGCAGCGAGAGTACGGCTCAAAATTATTTGGGGGGGGGTCCAGACCCTCCTGGCTACGCCCTTGTTGTGTAGGTAGGTTAACCTAGGAGGTCCCTAGGTGGAGGGTAAGGTAATGTAGGATATCCTGGGCAGTCTTAGAAATATGTCCTTAATGGGCTCTACTGCTTTTAATCTCAGTATGCAAATGGACACCTTTGACAAAGCCTTTTCCATACAGATGGAATTTTGTGAGTTGTTGACAATTAGATCTACATAAATTCCGCCTGTACATAACAACTTCTCAAAAACTTCTGAGTATTCTCACACTCACTATCATAATTGTTTTACCTACCATAAAAATCTTCCATCAAGGCATGATCAATATGATTTTGGCAATATTCAGTCACAGTTCCATCTGAGTCTTCTTCAATATTAAGTAAATGAAATTTTTGTTGTTGATCGTCTTCATCTTTTGTGCTTTTCAGCTTCCAAAATATTTTATTTTCACTATTTTCAACTGTTGATCGAAATGTTACTCGAACTGAATAATCCTCAGGGAAAACATGAGCAAATGATGTTGCATTAAGCTCGTTTGAAAGCTTTTCGTTAATTAAAAAATTAATTTTTATGACGTTATCCCCAATGATTGCATTTGGCCCATAATTATGTGTTGACAATGATTTTAGAGCAACTGCTAAAGGATATGACTCATCCATGATTTTTGAATTTCACAACAAATGCTGAAAATATATAAAAAATAAAATTGTAAGTTTAATTTAGTTATAATTTGACAATTTGTGTTTTTTGATACATATTTAATGACTTTTAAAATAAAAAATATTAAAACTTCAAGTTAGAAAAAGGAGAAATTTTATATTTTCCAAAATTATCGAAATATTTCATAAGAATTATTATTTTTTTTTAAAATTGTATTTTTTCATTCTTAATAATGCTTACCTGATGGTATATATAAAGCTTCTTGCTAAACAAATCACAATATGCACAAATTTTTAACTTAATTTAATTTTGCATTACATTTTAATTTCTTTTAGTTGAAAACAAAATTATACTTGCGTTGGCGCGAATGATCACGATGAATATTAATAAGAAGAAAACCCATCAGTCAAGTGTAAAAAAAGATTTTAATTCAAAATAGTTTTGGCAGTTACGCGTGATTTTGTTAAAAAAAAATTGTGTTGCATTGTGTAGGAATTTTAAAATTAATTTATTATTTAATTAGCGGTGAAAAGGCATCAGTGACCCAAATCAGGGGCGTATCCAGAAATTTTTCAAAGGAGGGGTTTTGAAATATTTTTGTATGAAAGGGAAAATTTAGGGAAAGTTTTGGGATTTTTTTCTTAAAAAATCCTAGAAAATTGAAAAAATTCCTTAAAAGGGTAGGGGTTCTGACCCCAAAAATCCCTCCTTGAATACGCCCCTGACCCAAATGGTAGGCCTTTCGTACCAGGGGTCCAGGTTTCAATCCTAGGCCATGTCTAATTTTTGAAGCTCTTTTTCCATTTTAGTTACGAAGATCGGTCCATTTATTAGGCCCTAAGTATACCTTTACTAACCCTTGGGGTACCCCATGTAGCCCTAGAAATCAACCCCAGGTCTAATGACGAATTCATGTCCTTGCAATGTGTAGAGCTTGCAAGGTTGGGTCATACCAATGACACAGCTATTTGGATTACCTTGAATGATTCAACATAATTTTATCTACCTTGATAGTTACCTTATCAGCTGCTAATTATCTTTTATCTCAAAAGCTCAACACAAAATTCTTATCAAAATTTATATTGGCACTACATGTGATTTTTTGACAATTCAGTTTACATCTGGTTGTTCATTGTGCTCCAGTTTTATGGATTGATTGAAAATGAAGTTAAAAAATTTATTTAACATCAGCACTTTTGTGGTTCTTTTCACTACATTTCCACTTTATTCTGCCCAAAACACAGTCACTGGAACGTGCATCTTCGACTACTTTCAACAATTTGATGGAAGAATTTTGTATGAATGCAGACTATTTAATGCTGTCATAAGAAATCCAACTGACGTTCTTAAAATAACTGGAAATCACATTCAAAATCACACAGATGCTGATGTCCAAGCTTTAAGTCACAACGCGAGAATTTTGTATTTTAATGGTGAAATTTTGAGAATTTTTGAAAATTTAAAAGTTCTTAATTTGTTGAGCCTAGGATTGAAGGAAATAAGTCAAAATGGATTTGAAAGTTGTTCAAAATTAGAGGAACTGCGCTTAGGAATTGACGAACTTACAACATTCCCATCACAAATGCTCAAAAATTGTGGAAATTTGAAAAAATTCATGGCAGTTTACCTCAACATGTCTGAAATTCCAGAAGATTTATTTGGAGAGACACAAAATTTAGAGGAATTTAGAGTTGAGAACAATCAGCTAACGTCACTGCCGGAAAAGTTGTTGATAAATATGAAAAATTTAAAATATTTCAAAGCAGACTCAAATTTACTCACAGAATTAAGTTCAATCTTGCTGAAAAATGCTGTAAATTTAGAAAGTATCATTCTGTCTAAAAACAACTTTGCAGACCAAGATAAAGTCACAAATATCCTCAAGGAACACAAAAATTTAAAGCACATTTTACTTGACAACAACAATTTCACAAATTTTGACTTCAATTTCTTCTCACAATTTGAAAAGCTCGAGGTTTTGTCCATTGGATCAACAGCTGGTCCACAATTGACTAAAATTTCATGGACATCACTGCCTGGCTCATTAACTGACTTATCAGCTTATGGAATCAATGAGGAAATTCCAGAAAAATCTTTTGACAAACTTTCCAACTTAATTTCACTCAGACTGACTGGATTGGGCATCAAGAACATCCACAAAGACATATTCAAGTCCATGACTAAGTTGGAAGTCCTTTCCATCCAAAACACAAACCTAAAATCCCTCGATTCCAATTTATTCATCAATCAAGCTGCCCTAACCGATCTGAACTTATCAAACAATAAAATTGAGGCACTTCCAGTTGGAATTTTCACTAATCTTGTGAATATTGGAACTAAAGCTGCCGACGGCATCAGGCTACACAATAATAACATTCAACGACTTAATTCTAATTCCTTTGGTCAACATCCAAACCTTCAATATTTAACATTCAGTGATAATAAAATTAATGAAATTCAACGCGGAATTTTCACCAAGTTCAGTACCAAGATGACGTCAGTTACATTCAGTAACAACTTATGCATTGACAATTCCTTCTTTAATGACGACAATTTTGCGGATGATGAGAGTTTTGAGCTGTGTTATCAAAATTGGGATGATACTGAGCCAGAAACTACAACAACAACAGAAGCTAGTCCAACAACCACACCTGGTGGATGTAGAAGTAATTTTAAGATGTTTGAAGTATTTTTAATACTTTTTATTGGATTTTTTGTGAGAATTTTGAAGTTGTAATTAAGGAATTGTTTAAAAATTTTTTAAAAAATGTGAATAAAATTTAATTTTTAAATTACAATGACTTGAGCTTAACTCTTTCGACTTATCACGCTTTTCAATTTTTCTTATCAATTATTGAGTAACAATTTATCGCTAAAAGTCAATGACATTGTGATAAGTGAAGCTTATGATTCACTAGAGCTCAATTTTAATTTCCACAAAAATTGAAAGACGTCAAAAGGACCGTTCGTAAATAACGTCACACAAAAGAATTTTAGATTCAGTCTGGTGTAGCTTCTAGATGTCAATTTATCCGATCGTATGGCTGCCTTCTCATTGCTATTGTCGTATCGTTAATTAAAAAAATATTAATATTAATAATAATAAAAAAAATTATTGTATGAAAAAATTATAGATTTTATTAATTTTACAACACAATAATAATAATAATTTTTTATTGGTCAAGTCTTGGCAACCCCAATATTTCAATAGTTAATCAAAACTGCTCCAATTCCAATAAAAATCACTACAAAAATCTCAAATTTCTTAAAACTACCTCCAATCCTACTAGGCGTTGTGGTTGTAATTCCCTCAAAATTATTAAAACACCATTCAAATTCCTCTCTTTCATCCAAATTTTCCACGTCAGAAAGGACACTGCTTACACAGTCATTCGCAATAAACGAAACAAATCTCAAAACTGGATTAAATCTGCTGAAAATTCCTCGTTCAATTTTGGCAATTTCATTGGAACCAAAATTGACATTCCTTAAATGTGGATGCTGTCCAAACATGCTCAATGACAACCTTCTTATTTTATTAAATGACATACTAAGTCCATTGAGAGTTTCATTTAAACCAAGATTCACCAAAGGCACAAAAGCTCCGTCCTCAATTACCTCAATACTATTATTATACAAGAACAAATCCCGAAGATTTGATTGACTGGTAAAAAGTTGTGACTGAATAGTTTTAATATTTGCATCTGTGATCATCAAGCTTTCTAGCATTCTGCATTCTATGAATGTGTCTAGATGCAGGTCGGTAATTCCAGATCCACCAATAAATAAATTTGTTAAATTTGGAAGACCATGAAAGGCATCATGAGGAATTGGTTCCCGAATACTAGTTGCGCTGAGTGTCATTAATGACCTAGGTAGTGCCTGCCATTGAATACTAGTTAAGTCATGTAGTCTGCTGATTTCTAAAAATTCAAGGCTTTGAAATTGTGAAAAGAAATTCAAATTAAACATTGAAAATTGATTTCCAAACAGGCTGATGCTCCTTAACCTCAAATGTCCGTTCAAAATGTTCATGATTGCTTGTGGGTCGGTGAAATTGTTGGATGCAAGATTGATAGATTGAAGATTTACAGCATTAGATAGTAATCTTGGACTTAGTTCAGACAATCGGTTCAATTGAACATTAAATAATTCCAAATGTCTGTTAGTCGAAAAAAAATCTTCAGGAATGATCGAAAATTGATTACGTAATGCAGAAAATGTTGTCAAATTAAGACAATTTCTAAACATTAGTGGATGTAGCTGAGTTAAGGAATTGGTTTGTAAATTCAGGACCTCCAAATTGCTACAAATGTCAAAAGCTCTTTCATTAATTGATCGCAAACCGGAATTAATTAAACTAATTATTTTTAAATTCACAAACGTCCTCAAAATTTCACCATTAAATTGATTGATTCTGCAATTTGTGTGGACAACAACTTCAACATCAGCATCTGTTCTGCCTGGTAAGTGTGTGCCAACAATTTCTAGAACATCTGTTGGATTAAATGCTCGGATATTATGAAGGTAGCAACCATAACGATCTTGTGGGTCATAGCTAAAGATGCAGTGAGCTTCAATGATGTTAGACTTGCTGATTATTTGCTGTTGTATGGATTGTTGTGGGATGGTAATTAAAATGATTGAAGCTATTGTGAAAATTCTCCAAAATTGAAAAATATTTTGTGAACTTTTTGCAGTCATTTTGATTATTTTTGCTTATTTTTATAATTTGTAGATGTTTATCAAGACCTGATTCACTTTTTTCTACTGTAATTTGTCAGCTTCTTTCTTAATCAATTTCACAAATTATACTAACTTAATTTTAGATTTCAGATAAAATATTTTAAAGAAGTGATAAGAAAATTGATAAATCTAATCTGTTTTATTTGATTTTGCTGCTTAATCCACATCATATCAACAGTGCTTTATCTAAAAAATTGTTATCTACAACTCAACTGCAACTGCGTCTGTTTAAAAACTTCATATTCTCAACAATTTTCAATTATATGAATTAATTTTTTAATTTCCGATAATTTTTTGTAATTTTTAA
The DNA here is from genome assembly GCA_963573255.1 of Chironomus tentans. Lineage (NCBI taxonomy): Eukaryota > Metazoa > Arthropoda > Insecta > Diptera > Chironomidae > Chironomus > Chironomus tentans. The sequence goes on from OY754305.1 coordinate 8,810,745, forward strand.
AAAACTAAATAGTTTTTAATAATTAAATCATTTTAAAAATTAAACATATTTAAAAACTAAATAATTTAAATAATTTAGATAATTTTTATTAATTTAAATAATGTTTATAATTTTAAAAAATTATTTTTTCTCAATTTTATTTTTTGTTACATAAAATTGACAAAAATATTCGCAAATGCAATAAAAATCATTACAAAAATCTTGAATTTATTAAAATTATTACCAACCCCACTAGGCGTTGTGGTTGTAATTCCCTCAAAATTATTAAAACACCATTCAAATTCCTCCCTTTCATCCAAATTTTCCACGTTAGCAAATACACTGCTTATGCAATCATTCCGCATGAATGAAACATAACTCAAAACTGGATTAAATCTGCTGAAAATTCCCTGTTCAATTTTAGCAATTTCATTGTCTCCAAAATTGACATCACTTAAATGTGGATGCTGTCCAAACATGCTCAATGACAACCTTCTTATCTTATTTAACGGCATTTTAAGTCCACTGAGTGTATCATTCAATCCAAGATTCACCAAAGGCACAAAAGCTCCGTCCTCAATTACCTCAATACTATTATTATACAAGAACAAATCTCGAAGGTTTGACTGACTGGCAAAAAGTTGTGACTTTATGGTCTTAATCCTTGCATTTGTGATCTCCAAAATTTCCAATTTTCTGCATTCCCTGAATGTGTCTTGATGCAAGTCCGTGATTCCAGTTCCAGACATAAATAAATATGTTAAATTTGGAAGACCATGAAAGGCATCATGAGGAATTGATTCCCCAATATTATATATGCTCATTGTAATTAACGAACTAGGAAGTCCCTGCCATTGATTTCCAGTTAAGTCATGAAGTCTGCTAACGTGTAAGGACTCAAGACTTTGGAATTGATTGAAAAAAATGAAATTAAACATTGGAAATGGATTTCCCAAAAGAATGATGCTCCTTAAGCTCAAATGTCCATTCAAAAGGTTCATGACTCCTTGTGGGTCGGTGATATTGTTGGATGCAAGACTGATCCATTGAAGATTTACAGCACTAGATAATAATCTTGAACTTAGTTCAGACAATCGGTTCCTTTGAACATCGAAAGATTCCAAAAATCGGTTGGTTCCAAATAAATCTTCTGGAATGATCAAAAGTTGATTACCGAATGCTGAAAAGGATGTTAAATTCACACAGTTCCTCAGCATTTGTGGATGAAATTGGGTTAAAGAATTGGATGCTAAATTTAGGGACTCCAAACTGCTACAAATGTCAAAAGCTGTTGGATTAATTGATTGCAAATCAGAATTAACTAAGCTGATTCTTTTTAAATTCACAAACGTCCTCAAAATTTCACCATTAAATTGATTGATTCTACAATTCGTGTGGACAACAGCTTCAACATCAGCATCTGTTCTGCCTGGTAAGTGTGTGCCAACAATTTCTAGAACATCTGTTGGATTTAATGCTCGAATATTGTTGAGGTTGCAGCTATAGCGATTTTGCAGGTCAAAGCTGTAGATACACCGAGCTAGTATCGTGTCTGATTTGTTGATTATTTGCTGTTGTGTGGATTGTTGTGGGATAATAATTAAAGCTAATAAAGCTATGGTGAAAATTCTCCATAATTGAAGGGTTTTTTGTGGATGATTTCCGGTCATTTTGTCTAACTTGGGTTACTTTTCAGGTCCAGTCAGCAAGCCTCCACTAATTAATAGTTAATAAATTATTTATTCACTATTTTCCACTGTAATTTGACAACTTCTTCCTCAAACAACTCTACAAAATCTACTAATTTAATTTTAGATTCGCAAAAGCATTTTATCAGATAAAAATTAAAATTATTTAAAGAAATTGATAATTATAATCTTTGGACTTTGATGCTTAATATACGCCAAATCAAGCTTTTTTTTATCTGATAATTTTATTATCTTCAATCAGGGGCGTATCCAGGAATTTTTGGAAGGGGGGAATCTGCAAGTCAACTGCAAATGCGTCTGTTTACAAACTTTATATTCACAACAATTTTATGATTTTATTTTTTAATTTTAAATCATTTTTATAAATTTAAATAATTTTTATTTCCCATTTTATTTATTGCTACATAAAATTGACCAAAATCAATAAAAATCCAATAAAAGTAATCACAACAATCTTAAATTTATTAAAACTTTTTTCAACCCCATTAGGCGTTGTCGTAGTGATCCCCTCAAAATTATTAAAACACCATTCCAATTCCCTGTTTTGATCTAAATTTGTTTCATTCCATAAAGATGCACTTGTGCATATATTAGCCAAAAATTCAGCTCGAGCCATCAAAGGATTAAACCTGCTGAACATTCCACGCTGAATTCCAGTTATTCGATTGAATGAAAAGTCAATATGGAACAAATGAGGATGTTGTCCAAATAAGTTGATTGGAAGTCTAGTGATTCTGTTATTAGACATTGTGAGGACACGCTGGAATGATCCTAAACCTAAGGACACAAGTGGAACAAAAATTCCATCTGGAAGGTCAACAATCTGATTCATGTGCATGTCAAGGGTATGCAAGTTGACGAGGCTTCGGAAAAGTTGTGGATTTAAGGATGAAATTGCAGTTTCAGTGACGTGTAGTTCCTTGAGGTTGATCAGTTCCTTAAATGTGTCTTGTTGGAGGTTTGTGATCCCTAATCCAGTCAAATATAATTCAGTTAAGTTTGTCAAATGATTAAAAGCATTTTCTGGAATTTCTTCAGCAATTTCAAGGACTCTTAAGTACTTTAGTGATGCTGGAAGTGCTTGCCATAAAATTCCTGTTAAGTTTTGATTCCCGCCAACAGCCAGAACCTCAAGTCGTTGATATTGAGACAGAAAATTAAAGCTAAACATTTGGAATTGATTTTTATCGATTCGTATAACTTTAAGTCCCAAATGTCCGTTGAGTAGGTTCATAACTTCCTGTCCATCAATGATTCTGTTCCATCCAACGTTGAATTCCTCCAGATTCATCGCATTCACCAAATTATTCCTACTTAAAGTTGTGATTTGATTGCTTTGGATGTCAAAAACCCTCAAATTTGTCATATTTTGTAAAGAATTGTCAGGAAATGACGTCATTTGGTTTGATCTCATAGAAAAATGCTCAAGTGTTGTCAAACTTCCAAATAAGTCAGCTGGAATTGTTGGAATTCTGCAAAAATCCAACTCAATGAATCTCAAATTTCTGCAATTTTGTAACATTTTTGAAGGTAAACTTCGTAGTTGTAGGTTCACTCTCATGTGCAGGATTTCCAATTTTGCACAAACCTCAAAAGCATTTGCATTGACTGACCATAGAGCTAAATTACTCAAACTAAGAACCTGAAGGTTCACAAATTTCCTCAAAACTTCTCCATTAAATTGATGGATTTGAGAATTGACATGAAAAAGTGCTCTAACATCAGCGTCTGTACGTCCTGGAAGGTGGGTTCCAATGATTTGTAAGACACTGTCTGAATTAGGAACAGTTGCATTGTGAAGATCACATGTGTAAAGGTTTTGAAGATCATATCTGTAGAAGCAGGTGGCTGTTACTGTTGGGGATGAATTTGTTGGTTCCAATTGGTGGGATTGATGTGGAAGTACAGCAAGAAGTATTAATAAATGTAGTATCATTTTGAATATTGATAATTTTGAGGTTATGTTATTAAATTTTAGATAGTTGCATCTCATTTTGAATGTTTGAAGTTACTCCTAAAAAAATAAATTTTAAAAATTAAATTAAATTCAGCACAATTGAGAAATTAAACGCAATATTATGAACAAATCTCTTTATCTTCCCGGGTAAACCATGGTAGGATACCATAAGATGCTATGAGGTAGGGTAGGTTGGATTGGGGTAGGTTTGGATACCCCGTGCAGCCCTAGAATCCAAGTTGTGGTGGAAATCAAATCCAAATCTTCACAAAATGAGGATTATAGTGATTTCCGTCTGAACCTTAACTGAGAGATTCGCCTCAAGGGAGAAAACAGCTCCGTGTAAAAATGATAAAAGTGTAAAATTTTTGTAAAAAAGTGGAAAAAAGTGGGAAAAGGCGGAAAAATTGTAAAATTGTTAAAAGTGGCAATTTTACAAAAACTTTTTCCACGGAGCTGTTTTCCCCCTGTTCTCCTCCATATGACTCAATACCCCAGATTCCATTTTACCACGACACCAAAGCTAATTTCGAGGAAATAAAAACACAATTCTCACCAAATAAATATCAACCCTTTCGAATCAACTCACAAAATCAAACTGTATTAAACACGTTATTATCAAAATTACATATTTTATCAGTACATACACTATGGGAAAAAATAGGAAAAAAGCGGCCATCCACTTTTTTTTGGGAATGTTTCAAATATCCATTCCAAAGTGATTTATTCTTGTAGAGGACATAAAAGTAGACTTGTATGCCAAATTTCAGATCATTTGGTGCTGTTTTTGCGATTCTAGGGCTGTTTGAAGTTGAAAAGGGGTCAAAAATCCAATTTTTTCACACCATATTCAAACTGAGAAATCTCAGCGATGGTTAAAGATATTGAAAAACAGGTTTCAGTTTCTAATAGTGGTATATAAGAGCTTTATTTTGACGTACAACAAAGTTTATAATTTTGTAGTTTTAGTACCGGTGTGCTAGGTAATGTATAAAAATCATAGGAAAAATACCTTTGGACATGCCGCAACCACCTTAGATGGCCAGGTCGTGGGTAGTAAAAGTACACTCGCATATAGCCCTTGACTTCTAGTTTACAAAACTGTATTAACATTGGAAACGGTTCACACTCAAAAAAAAGTTATGGCGATTTTAATGAGTCGATCTATATTTGACCAAAAACTAACTTTTCTTAGAAAAAAATGAGAAGTAAGAAAATAAATATGTTTTTTGATGTTTTTGAATGATATTTAATGTTTTAAGACAAATCGTGAAGAAATTTTTTCAAAAAGTTTAAAATTTACCGAGATATGGGGTACATGTGCTCTCTGACGACTTGACCCCTTTTCGCCTCACTCAAACCGCTGTAACTTTTACAGGTTGTAATATTTTTTAAACTTGTTTTCTGATTATTGTAGCCTTTATCAGTACCTTTCTAATGATGTATAATACTTGATGGTTGAGTATGGTCTTGGTCATGAACTCGGTCCTTGTTTGTGACCGACCCCAAACTAGTGAAAATCTCAAACACATCATTTCTTGATATAGCATTTACGAATATAATTAAATATTGTATTTAGGTTTTTATGTTTAGTTATGATAATTATGACCATTTAAACTCAAATTTTGTGTTTTCGAATTTTTTCACAGGCTGTGCATAGTCTCTTGGTAGCCTCCTAATATGTATCCTAGTAGTCTCTATTTGGTCAACTAATCTTACAACTAAACTTATTTTATTGACTTTTATTGATTGATTTATAATATTTATGCATCTTTAAGTTAAAATACATCTACTTTTGGTACTTTTTATCAAGAAAATGACATTTTTGATAATTTTGTTTGAGATTGGCTTGCGTTGGTCACATTCAATACACTACCATCGAAGCAAGGACTACGATATATCCAAGTATTATACATTTTTGTAAAGGTTATAACATCAGCTATCAAACACAGAAAACAGAAATAAAAAATATTTCTCCTGTAAAAAGTTATAACCATCTAAGTAGTCTCAAAAAGCACCAAGTCGGCCACCAGCTTAGACAAAATTACAAAAAAAACCAAATTTCGAAGAAATTTTGAAAGGATTTGGTCCAAAAACTAATTTTTAATCATAAACAAACTTAAAAAAGGCAAAACAAGTCAAAAATTTCTTTGAAATTTGGTTTTTTGTAATTTTGTCGGCTGGTTGCCGACTTGGTGCTTTTTGAGACTACCTAGATGGTTATAACTTTTTACAGGAAAAATATTTTTTATTTCTGTTTTCTGTGTTTGATAGTTGATGTTATAACCTTTACAAAAATGTATAATACTTGGATATATCGTAGTCCTTGCTTCGATGGTAGTGTATTGAATGTGACCAACGCAAGCCAATCTCAAACAAAATTATCAAAAATGTCATTTTCTTGATAAAAAGTACCAAAAGTAGATGTATTTTAACTTAAAGATGCATAAATATTATAAATCAATCAATAAAAGTCAATAAAATAAGTTTAGTTGTAAGATTAGTTGACCAAATAGAGACTACTAGGATACATATTAGGAGGCTACCAAGAGACTATGCACAGCCTGTGAAAAAATTCGAAAACACAAAATTTGAGTTTAAATGGTCATAATTATCATAACTAAACATAAAAACCTAAATACAATATTTAATTATATTCGTAAATGCTATATCAAGAAATGATGTGTTTGAGATTTTCACTAGTTTGGGGTCGGTCACAAACAAGGACCAAGTTCATGACCAAGACCATACTCAACCATCAAGTATTATACATCATTAGAAAGGTACTGATAAAGGCTACAATAATCAGAAAACAAGTTTAAAAAATATTACAACCTGTAAAAGTTACAGCGGTTTGAGTGAGGCGAAAAGGGGTCAAGTCGTCAGAGAGCACATGTACCCCATATCTCGGTAAATTTTAAACTTTTTGAAAAAAATTCTTCACGATTTGTCTTAAAACATTAAATATCATTCAAAAACATTAAAAAACATATTTATTTTCTTACTTCTCATTTTTTTCTAAGAAAAGTTAGTTTTTGGTCAAATATAGATCGACTCATTAAAATCGCCATAACTTTTTTTTGAGTGTGAACCGTTTCCAATGTTAATACAGTTTTGTAAACTAGAAGTCAAGGGCTATATGCGAGTGTACTTTTACTACCCACGACCTGGCCATCTAAGGTGGTTGCGGCATGTCCAAAGGTATTTTTCCTATGATTTTTATACATTACCTAGCACACCGGTACTAAAACTACAAAATTATAAACTTTGTTGTACGTCAAAATAAAGCTCTTATATACCACTATTAGAAACTGAAACCCGTTTTTCAATATCTTTAACCATCGCTGAGATTTCTCAGTTTGAATATGGTGTGAAAAAATTGGATTTTTGACCCCTTTTCAACTTCAAACAGCCCTAGAATCGCGAAAACAGCACCAAATGACCTGAAATTTGGCATACAAGTCTACTTTTATGTCCTCTACAAGAATAAATCACTTTGGAATGGATATTTGAAACATTCCCAAAAAAAAGTGGATGGCCGCTTTTTTCCTATTTTTTCCCATAGTGACATATTAATCATATAGCTTTCTTCGACCTGATAAAATGATAACGATAATTTTTTTACTGCACCAAAAGTAGCAAAAATCCAATAAAAATAATAATAATTTCTGATTTATTAAATTTATGACCCCCATTAGGGGTTGTTGTCATCACTGTTGTTGTTGATGATATCAAAGATTCCTCAAAATTATCAAAACAACCTTGAAGTGCTGGTTGATCGTCAAGATTATTAAGCTGTGAAAATGTCTGATTGACGCAAATGTTATCACCAAACCTCGCAAAAATTGTTCCGTTTGTAAATCGACTGAAAAGACCGCGCTGAATTTCGTTGATTCGATTTCTTCCAATCATGACGTTACGCAGACGAGGATGATGACCAAAAGCACTCAATTGTAGTCTATGAATACGATTTGAATCTAGATTTAGAGAATCTGTTACACCATCGAATCCAAGGTTGACTAGAGGTGTGAAAATTCCATCTGGAAGTTCCTCAATCCAACAGTTTCTTATTTCAAGATGACGAAGGTTACCTTGAGCTGAGAAAAGTTCCGAATCAAGGGGTGATAACCTTGCATTAGCTATACGAAGGCTTTCAAGGGCTGGTGACATTTTGAATGTGTTTTTGTGAATGGTTAAGCTTACTTCACTTGGTCTCATGGTATTTCCAGTAAGGTGTAAAAATCTCAAATTTGGGAATCCATAAAATGCATTTTCTGGCATGTCTTCACCGATAAAGAAGACTCTGAGGATTGTTAACGTATTAGATGAAAATAACCAAGATATTCCGGTTATAGGATGTCGTCCACCAACTTCTAGTTCCCACAGGTTCGAAAATTGCATGAAGAAAATTAAATTAAACATTCTGAATGGATTAAAGCTGATTATTATTCGTCTCAATCCTAATTGTGACTGTAGTAAATTCATTATTGATGACTGATCGCTGATGTTGTTGTATGAAATGTCAATCCGTTCCAAATTCCTAACATTCGTGAAAATAATCGGACTTAATGAGTTGATTCTACTGCCATGGACATCAAATATCCTCAAATTGACCATATTGTGTAGTAAATTGTCTGGAATTGAAGTTAGTAAGTTACGACTAGCTACAAATACTTCCAAATTTGTCGTATTTCCAAAAAAATCTTCAGGAATTGATGACAATATTTCACCAAATCTAGCGTTAAAAATTCTTAAATTTACACAATTTCTAAGCATTTGGGATGGAAAGCTGGCTAAATGATTAGTCTCAATGTTAAACTCCTCCAATTGTCCACAAACCTCGAAAGCATCTTGATGGATAGAATGCAGGAATAAATTGGAAGTAATGTCCAAAAACTTTAAATTTAAAAACTTTCGTAAAACTTCTCCATTGAAATAATTCATTACAAATCCATGGATATAAACAGCATGAACATCATCGTCTGTGAATCCTTGGAGATGAGTCCCACTAATATTCAATACATCAGATGGAAAACGAAGAACAGAAACAAAGAGGTCGCAAGTGTAGCGATTATTAAAGTCAAGAAAATAATCACAGTGACCATCAACAATTGAAGATTGATTTGTTATATTTTGCGATAATGTTAGAGGTGAAATGATGAATAATCTCAGAAGTATTATAGATACTTTCATTATATTGGTGAAAATTTAATATTATTTGTTCACTTGAATTTTTATCGAATGTTTAAATCTTTAAATATTAATCAAAATGTGATCGATATTGTAATGTTTTCAGAGCTAAACTGTAAAATAATTTTAATAAATATTTCAGTAGCTACTAAAAAATGATAAAAAGTGATAATTAAATTGATAAAGTTTCAATTTTTATCTCATACAGAGTTGGCGTCAGGGTTGCAAAAACATATTATTTTTTGCAGAATATGCGCATATATTTGACATATTTCATGTGCGACAGAAAAAATTCTGTCACACATTTTATGTGTTCATACATATTTTTCTGCGACATGTCAAACATATTTTCTGTCAAACATGTTTATGTGTGACACATTTTTCCTGTCACATAATATGTTTTCCTGTCATAAAATATGTTTTAATTTTTTTCACTAATCTTTACATGGTGCGTAGTGATTAAAGACATAGGCAATTCTACGGATATTTCGAATATCCGCGAAATCCAAATATTTCATTGATTAAAGCATATGGGAAGAAGCAGTAAGTTCAGAAAGATGGTTTTCAGTGATCTACATAAGTATGTCCTGTTATGAGAACGTCTTGATATTGTAAATGATATTTTTATTACTAAGAACTGATAATAAATCAATTTTAAACAAATAAATTGCTTATTTGAAAAAGTAAAAAAAATTTCGTTCATACAAAAATCATACAAAAATCACGAGAAAATCTACAACTTTTGAAAATTTGTAGGGAAAAGGTCCGACATATTGGATTGTTTTCAAATTTTCTCTTGCTCTACAAAAGCTTAACTAGTACATTATATATCAAAAGAAAGCATAACTAGAATACTATCAGATTCATTAAAAATTTGAATTGTAAAAAAGTTAGTTAAAAGTTAGTAACTTAACTCATTGGTGTGGAAGTCCAAGAAGAGAGTCCTCAAAAAATCTAAAACTTATGTGTAGTAAAGCCATAAGTAAAAGAAACATCATGTGAAAGTTTCATGAAGATTCATTGAAAGGAACAAAAGTTACGGACAAAAATGTTGAAAAATGATAAATTTTAAATACACATTTTTTATCAAAATATAAAAATTGAGTAAGACTCTATAAAGATGCGGAAGTTATGGCAACTATTATATACTGTTGGATAGGTAATGTTATGTAGAATATTTCACCCTTTAACCATTTTTCAATATCTGCTAAGACTTAAGCTCCAGATCAAGAAAACTAATTTTTCAAAAAGTCTCTAATTTTTTGTTCACTGATACTGTACATACTTATTCTCTAACATCTTTCTTTTGTCAAAAATGACTCAAATCTTAATTAAAACCAACCAAAACGCGTTAAAGATATTCCCAAAGTAAATGCACCTTGCAAAAATTATAGAAAAAAATTAAAACATATTTTATGACAGGAAAACATATTATGTGACAGGAAAAATGTGTCACACATAAACATGTTTGACAGAAAATATGTTTGACATGTCGCAGAAAAAAATGTGTGAACACATAAAATGTGTGACAGAATTTTATCTGTCGCAGAATTAAAAAAATGGAAATATTCTGTTTTTTGCAACCCTGGTTGGCGTAACTAAGATAGGGTAGATAGGGTGTCCAAAGGTATTTGGGGTACCCTAGGATTTTCTAAGGGAGAAAAAGTATGACGAAGAACACCCTAGGGTACTCCACCTATCCTACCCTAGGACAAGATAGGATACCTCGGGAAGCCCTAGCACCCGGTCCGACCTCACCAGCCTAGATTTATATGAAAACAGATAAAACGGATAAGTCAGACAAGATTTGACAATTGGCGGACATTTAATGGTCGCTAATCACCGACGGTTCTTTTGGGAAAAACTTGCATCGTAGAAATTCCGAAAATTCAACTCTGTAATAATAATTTTTATCTTTTTTATCAGCAAGATTTGGAATTAAATATGATTTTTTACTTTCATCTTTTAATTCTTTCATCAAGAGTTAGTCGATTCTCATTTTTGTATTTTTATCTTACATTTTTATCTATTAAATGTTGCACCGAATATCCATGTAAAATTATTAATAATTTTGAAATAAATTTAAAAATCCAATAAAAATAACAACAAAAATTTCAAATCTTTTAAAGATACTTGCAGCTCCAGCAGGTGTTGTTGTCATTATGCCTTCATAATTATTGAAGCACCATTCAAGCCGCGGATTTTCATCGAGATTTTCCTCATCAAAGAAAGCCCATGGAGTACATTCATTTCCTGCAAAGTCAATCAAAGCTGGTCTTGGATTAAATCGACTAAAAAGTCCACGTTGAATTGCATAAATTTGATTATTGCCGAAGAAAATGTAATTAAGGTGTGGATGTTGTCCAAAAGAGTTTGCTGAAAGCCGACGGAGTCTATTTCCAATCATAAAAAGTCCATGGGTAGTCTCATTAAATCCAAGATTGACCAGTGGTGCAAAAACTCCCTCAGGAAGTTCCTCAATCTCGTTGAAACTCAAATGAAGTGCTCGAAGTCGTCCTTGACTTGTGAATAGCTGTGGATGGAAGGTTGTTAAGTGCGTTTCCATGATGTCAAGTCTATCGAGGTTTGTTAATGGAATAAAGGTGTTAGGTTGGAGGGTTGTGATGCCATATCCAGATAGGTCAAGGTATGTGACATTAGGAACTCCAACAAATGCATTTTCAGGGATTTCTTCGCTGATTCCGTAGATGCTGAGGGTTTGTAAGGTGCTGGGCAAGAACTGCCATTCAATTCCTGTCAAATTGCTTCGTCCTCCAATACCAAGTTCCTCTAAGTTTCTAAATTGTGTGAAAAAATTCAAGTTGAACATTCTGAATAGATTGTGGCTTAGTATGATCCTCCTCAGTCCAAAATGTCCATTCAGTAGATTCATGACTGCCTGCGAGTCATTAAAATCATTGAAAAATAAGTCAACTTCCTCTAAATTTAAGGCACTGACAAAATTATTCGGACTTAGTTGACTCAATCGATTGCCTCTAATCACAAATCTCCTCAAATTTGTCATGTTCCTCAGTAGATTGTCAGGAAATGAAGTTAATCTGCTATTTATAATATTGATGACTTCAAGGCTTTGCGTACTTCCAAATAAATCACCAGGAATTGTTGAAAATCTGCTGGAAGAAGCAAAGAAGTTTCTAAAATTTGCACAATTAGCTAACATCCTTGGAGGTAGTTCCAAAAGTGGGTTATTTGCTCCAATGTCAAGCTCCTCTAACTGTCCACAAAAATCAAAAGCATTTGGATTTATTGACTGCAAAAATGTTCCCCGCAAGTTAATCCTCCTTAAATTGACAAATCTTCTCAAAGCTTCTCCATTAAATTGATTAATCATAGAACTAATGTGAAGTAGACCATGAACATCAGCGTCTGTGTGGTTCAACATATGTTCACCGACAATGTTAAGGACATCGTTTGGATTTGTTGTGCGGATGCCAAACAAATAGCAATTGTAGCGGTTTTGTGTGTCATAGCTGAACATGCAGTGAGCCTCGATGACATTGGACTTGCTGATTATTTCTTGTTGGTGGGAATTTTGAGGAAGTGATGTGAAAAATATAAGCAGGAAGGTCAGATGCTTCAAAATTGAATTTGACTCCATTTTTTATTTATTTTTAATTGAATGATTTAGGAATTTTTACTCCAAAAAATGTAAATTTAACCAAAAAACACGTGACTTTTTAACAATCTTACTCAAGTTACACCAAAAAATGAACTAAGTTTAGTACATCCAGTAGACTATTGATTTTTTTAATCAAAATTGTGCAGAATCTGATAAACTGATAATAAAAATCCATGGATTCTCGTCACTTGTGTTCTTGATAGAAAAATATTATCAGATTTTTTTTATCAATGTTGTCATAATTTGCGTCAAAATACTGAATTCCTAGTCTTAAGCCTTTGGTGATTCATATTTTTAAAAAGATTTGACGTCTTTAGTTTCAGCATTTTTAAAAATAATTTCTGTTAAATCAATATAAAGATTTATTAAATAAACTTATGAAATAAAAATAAAAAAGTATAAAAAAAATTCATGAAATGAAAAAAAGTTTAAGAAACAAAAACAAAAATTTATGAATAAAAAATAAAAATTTATAAAATCAAAAATAATTTATTTAAAATTTTTTTTATAAAATCTTGAAAAAAATCTCTAAAATTATACAAAATTCAAAAAATACTCAAAACCTTTACAAATCCAATAATCAACATAAAAGCTTCAAATCTTCTGAACCCAATCCAGGCTCCATTAGGTGTCGTCGCTATTATTCCATCATAATTATTGAAACAAAGTTCCAAGTACTTATGTTCATCAAGATTTCCTTCATTTGAAAATGGCCAATCAATGCACTTATTCCTTGTAAAAATAGCAATGGCTGGAACTGGATTGAATCTGCTGAAAATCCCTCGTTGAATTTTATCAATTTGATTATAAGAGAAGTCAATGTACTTCAAATGAGGATGTTGTCCAAATGCACTTGCTGAAAGCGATTCAAGCTTATTCAATACCATAAAAAGTCCTTCAACTCCTTCATTTATCCCAAGATTGATTAAAGGTGCAAAAATTCCATCCGGTAGTTCCGCAATTTCATTATAATTTAAGTCAAGTGTGCTCAGATTGATTTGGTTTGCAAACAGTTGTGGATGAAAGGTTGTCAGCTTTGTGCTGGTTATATCAACTCTGTCTAACTTTGTCAATCGATCAAATGTGCCTTTTTGGAGAGTTGTGATGCCATGTCCACTAATGTATAAATGTTTGAGGTTTGAAAGATTTTCAAATGCATTTTCAGGAATTTCCTCATCGATTTGATAAACTTTGAGGATCTGGAGTGAGTTTGGAAGGGCATTCCAGTTGATATTTGTCATATTTTGATTCCCGGCAAAAGTTAGTTCCTCTAAATTATCAAATTAAGTGAAGAAGCTCAAATTAAACATTTGGAAATTATTGTAATTTAAAGCAATCTTCTTTAACCTTAACTGTCCACTAAGCAGGTCCATAACTTCCTGTGGATCTGACAGTTGATTCCCAGAAACATCAAATTCCTCCAAATTAGCAACATTTTCAAATGTTTTTGGACTTAATCTAGTCAGTTGACAATTCCAAATTTTAAAACTCCTCAAATTTGTCATATTTTGGAACAAATCCTCAAAAATTGATGTCAGTCGGCCATGAGTTGTGTCAAAAATCTCCAAATTGTTCGTATTTCCGAAAAAATCACCAGGAAGTGTCAAAAATCTGCTTGATGATGCTGAGAAAATTTTTAAATTCTCACAATTTGCTAACATTTTCGATGGAAGTTCCAAAAGTTGTGGATTTGATCCAATACTTAATTCCTCTAACTGTCCACAAGTCTCAAAAGCATCTGGATTTATAGAATTTAAAAATGTTGATCTCAAATTCAAAAACTTTAAATTCACAAATTTCCTCAAAACTTCTCCATTAAATTGATTGATCATTGAGTTGACGTGATCCGATTATGTCAAGGACATCTGTTGAGAAATTTGTGCGGACATTGAAGAGATAACAGTTGTATCTGCCTTGTGGATCGTAGCTAAGTATGCAATGAGTCTCGATGGTGTTGGACTTGCTGATTAGTTCCTGTTGAGATGATTGATGAGGATAAAATGCCAAAAGAACTAAGACACTCGAGAAAGTTCTCAATTTTGATGAATTTTTAAGAAAATTGTAATTTTTCAGCCACATTGCTTATTAAAGTGTAAAACTAAGATTCAAAATTAACCAAAAAAATTATGTATTTTACAACACTCTAGTAAAACTCAGACTAAGTCAAACATTACAATCATAAGCAATAATATTTGTACAATTTGGAATTTTATTTTGATAACAATAATCACTTTATTATCAGCATGCAACAAGTTATTTGATATTTCATATTTTTATCAACATCGTCATTGAATACGGCACATGGCATCCATGTGACCCATATTTTGCGTTATTATTATATCTACAGCATCCTATTCAAAAAAATATCATCATTTTATTAATAAAAATTTAAAACAATTCCAACAAAAATTATTCCAATAATTTCTAATCTCCTAAAATGTTCACCAACTCCATCCGGTGTTGTTGTCGTGATTCCATCAAAATTATTAAAACATCCTTCAAATGCTGCATGCTCATCCAAGTTGATTCCATTAGTTGTAAAAAAATTAGTACATCTGTTTTCAAAAAAATTAACATAAATCATCGTTGGAGCAAATTGGCTGAAAATTCCACGTTGAATTTCATTAATTTGATTAAATCCAAAGTCAAATCTATTTAAGTTTGGATGTTGACCAAAAGCGTAGGCAGGAAGTCGTTGAATTCTGTTGCTAAAGAGGTCTAGAAATGAGAGGTTAACCAATGGTGCAAAAACTCCAGCTGACAATGCCTGAATTTGATTGTGGGGTAATCTAAGATCCCTCAAGTTGACTTGACTTGTAAATAAGGCTGAGTCAAGTGTTGTTAACCGTGTTTGTTCAATCGTTAAGATTTGAAGGTTTGACAATGCTGCAAATGTGCCACCATGAAATCTTGTAATACCCTGTCCTGTTAATTGAAGATCAATTAAATTAATTAAATTGTTGAAAGCATTTTCTGGAATATTTTCATCAATTTCAAAATATCTCAAATGTGTCAACGAGCTTGGTAAGGACTGCCATGCAATTGTGGTTGTTGGATCACTTCCAGAGAGAGTCAAACTTAACAGATTTCGGAATTGTGTAAAGAAATCAAGGCTGAACATTGTAAAATGATTGAAAGCGATGTTGATTGTTCTTAATTCCACATGTCCATTTAACAAATTCATCACTGATTGTGCGTCGGAAATATTGTTGAATGAAATATCAAAAAGTTGCAAGTTATCCATATTTTGAAGTAAATTGTCAGGAAAATGATTAAGTTGACCAAATATGCTTCTAAATGATACCAGATTTCTTGTCGATCCAAATAGGTCACTTGGATAAGTGTCATATTGTCCTCTAAAATTTGTAAATATTCTCAAATTTTCACATTTAGCCAATAACCTTGAAGGAAAAGTTCGAAGTCCTGAGATCCATCCAAGTTGAATCTCTTCCAGCTGCCCACAAACTTCAAAAGCATTTTCATTAAAAGCTCCAATAAAAATTCGTCTCATTTCAATTATCCTCAAATTCACAAATTTTCTCAAAGCTTCTCCGTTAAATTGAGCAAATGATGCTGATATGTGAGTCAGTACTGTAACATTAGCATCTGTACGATCTAAAAGATGAGTTCCAGTGATTATTAGTCTGTCTGTTGGGTTTGTGATGTTGGCTCCAGAAAGATCACATGTGTAACGACGTAGAAAATCATATCTGTAAGCGCAGGTGGCGATGACATTTGTGGATCCTTCGATTATCACTTGTTGGATGGAACTTTGGATGAAAATTGATAAAATTATGATGATGATGATTTTCATATTGAAAACTTGATGCCAAAATATCTGCTTTGAAATTCCAAAAATTTGTAATTTAAGTCCCTCACTCTTCCTTAATCAAACTAAACAAACTGAATGATAATTTATTTTTTATTTTCTTCCTTTATTTTATGAAGTTTGGTATGTGAACCAATTTTTTTTATCTTTCTTCTTGGACTTCTGATATAAATATTTTGGTTTTATCACTTAAATTGGAATTAACGAAGTTGTCATGAACCTAATCATGGGGATTAACTTCTGTGAGTTCACGTACATCAGAATTTTTTTTGTGGATTTTGTGACATCTTAGTCTGGTTGGTCACTAGAAATATTTGCAATTTAAAGTAACGGCCAGCTCTCGTGTGCTCCTGTCGAAACAGTAAGTTCGTTGAAGTTCAATTTTAATAAATTGTAAAAAAAACTGAAAATTTTTGGGAAAAAACAACTAAATTTAAAATATTCAACATTTAGTTAGAAGTATGAATGCACGGTACAATCGATTGGAGTCATAGTGCCCTCAGCTGGATGCGGCACGCCACTGATACCCTTAATCATTATTAGTATTAAGTACACTAGGCAAAGGGTAACCTCAAGCTATGACATTTAAGGCCAACCATACTTACTGATGTCATTTCACCAGATAAAAATTCTTACGTAAAAGGAATTCCATCGTCATTATTTGACGTCAGAATTTAGACTTTTGAACAGAAATCTTATCTAATTATGACTTTATATGACGAAGTTTGTGTTAAGTACTAAACTTATGTGTGTCTATTTTAATTCAAGTTGCTCGGTCGCCCTCTTACTACGTCATTTAATGTATGTGATAAGAAGCCAAGTAAAGCATGTCACTTATCAACTTCTATTTTCCATTCTCATCTAGGAACTCAAATGACGCAAATAAACAAATAAAAGAAAATCCAGTGCTACAAGATAAGGGGTCATTCATAAATGACGTCCATCAAAAAATGGGATTTTTAGAGCCCCCCCTCTTGTCACAAAATTTTAATTCAAAAAAGTTTCTTTATTTTAAAGTCTCACAAAATCTCAGACCCCCCCCCCCTAAATCATGATGACCCCTTAAAGGAGCCATTCATAAATGACGTCCAATTTTTAGTAGGGTCTATCGCTGTTTGACACGTTCATATAAAAGAAATATTTTTGTATGAAAATGTTTTGAGGGTCTTAAAGATCTAATATTTTGCATGACGTCATTTATAATAGATCCCTAAGAGATCTTATCGAAAGTTGCACTAAGAACAGATTAATCAGAGGAGATTAATGATAAAAAATTTATAAATAATTTTGCAGTGTTTATTTTAAGTGATAATAACATTCAGTTTGTGAGCTTAATTTGTTTGAGAAAGGTGAAAAAATATTTTTGTTTATTTATTTTTACTCGGTTTTTGGTAGCTTGAATCCTTAATGGCTAAGATTCAAGTACAACAGCAAATATTTTATCTTTTAATAATTTTTTCAATTTCTTATAGGAATTCCTGCAAGAGTCGCTAAGGTAGCCCTAAAAATTGACCAAAAGTTAAAAATGTTCCTGAAGTTTAATCAAGCTTGGACCAATAAATCTAAATTCTTCATTATTTTAATATTTTTGACCACATTTCTACATCAATCCTTCCAACAATCAATAATCAACAAGTCAAACATCATTCAAGCAACATGTGACTACAGACTTGATCCAGAGAACGGATACAGCTGCTTTTTCAATAATTTAACGACAACTTTTGTTGATTCTTTGGAAATTGGAGGAACTCACCTTCCAGGTCGAACAGATGCTGATGTCCTGGCTGTTTATCATGTCAATTCTAGAGTCAACAGATTTAATGGAGAAGTTTTGAGGAAATTTGTGAATTTGAGGATTGTTAGTTTAAGACTAACGAATTTGCAGTCAATAAATCCAAATGCTTTTGAAATTTGCGGATCTTTAGAGGAACTGAACATTGAGGTTAACTCAGTGACTTCATTTTCACCTTTAATGTTTCAAAATTGTGTAAATTTAAGAAATATACGTGCATTTAACAACAGAATCGTGAATATTCCTGAAAATGTATTCGGCAGAACAAGAAGCTTGGAGATTTTTGACCTACACAGGAACTTCCATTTGCGATCAGTTCCTGGAAATTTATTCCAAAATATGACAAATTTGAGGATGCTTGATGTCGGTAGCAACGAAATATCTGAATTAAATCCAAATATTATATTAAATGCTGTAAATTTTGAGAGAATTGACATATCCAGGAATAATTTTGATGATGCACAAGCAGTCATGAATTTATTGACCGGACATTTAGGGATGAGATGGATCAACATCTTCAGCAATCGATTTCCAATGTTTAGCTTCAACTTCTTCTCACAATTCAATAGACTTGAGGTCTTGGCTGTCGGTGGACTTCAAAATACTACTGGAATAGCATGGCAGTCACTTCCAGCATCATTAACATCCTTAAGTGCTTACAGCATTGGTGAGGAAGTTCCAGAAAGTGCTTTTAATCGATTGACAAGTTTAAGAACCTTGGATATATCCGGGACAGGCATCACAGTCCTCCAAAGAGACACATTTAAAGAATTAAGAAACCTCGAATGGCTGTTCATCATGTACACAAGTATTAAGACAGTCCATCCAGATCTTTTCGTCAGTCAAGGAAATTTGCGAGTTTTATATTTAAACTGGAATGAAATTGAGGAAATTCCGGCTGGAGCTTTGGCACCTTTGGTCAATCTTGGATACAACAGCAGCATTTGGGGTCTTCACTTCTTTTCCAATAAAATTCGACGACTTTCAGCCAGTTCTTTTGGACAGCATCCTCATTTGGACTACATTGACTTTTCATCCAATGAAATTATGGAAATTGATCGAGAAATTTTCAGCAGGTTCTCTCCGATGATTTCGTATATTGGATTCTTTTTCAATAATTGCACACAATCGTCATTCAGGAATGCCACAAATTTGGAAGAAAGTGAGGAGTTGGAATGGTGCTTTAATAATTTTGAAGGAATCACGACGACGACGCCTAGTGGGGTTGGGAATAATTTTAGGAAGTTTGATGTTTTGGTTGTCATTTTTGTTGGAATTTTAAAATCTGTTATGAATTTTGGAAATTAAGTTTTTTGTTTTATTTTAATAATTTGTAAATCAAATCAGTTTTATAAAATTTGAATTTTTCACAATTTATTAAATTAAACAAATTGATTTGGAAGGAATATTGCTCTACGAGGGGAGTAGGCAGGATTTTCAAACAGGTTATTATTATTTTTGAAAAAAAAAATCATTGAAATATAACTTTTGTATTAAATTTTTATACTTCTTTAGAAATTAAGATTTATTCTTCAATTTTTTTTAAAAAATTAAATTTTCTTTTAAAAAATTAATATTTATTTTAATTAATATTTATATTAATACTTTTTTAAAAAAATTTATCTTTTTTTAAAAATTTTTAACTTTTTTAAAAAAATTTATCTTTTTTAAAAAAATTTAACTTTTTTAAAAATTTTATCTTTTTTAAAAAAATTTAACTTTTTTAAAAAAATTTATTTTAAAAAAAAAATTATTTTTTTTAAATTTGTTTCTCTTAAATTTATTTTTTAATTTTTTTTAAAAAATTTAATTGTTTTGTTCAAAAATAAAAAAGTTTCAAAATTAATATTGAATTTTGATGTCGAAGGGTCGTCTGAGTCTCTGGGCAACTAAGGACCTCACACTGACTACGATTCTGCTACACAGAATGAAGTATTAAGAGCCCGTTGCTCAGTATACCCAAAGGTATACCCCTAAGGCTCAGGGGTTGGTCTCTCTAGGGTACCCTAGGATATATTCTTGCCATAACTAAAGACAATAGCAAGAGATGATCCTAAATAGGGTATATGTGGGAAACTGCGACCAGAAAAAGGAGTTCATGTTCGACTATTCGTCGAATAAATGATAAAAATGTGCATAGCAGTTCAAAATATTTATAAAGTCGCAAAAAATGAATCATATTAATCCACTGAAACCAAAAGTGCGTCACTACGTGAATCAAACATTATCGATAATTATCTTTCTTCTTGAGAATCTATGACCTCACACTTGATGGGTTTTTGATGCATGATTTTAATCTTTTTAGACTGTAAACAGAATTTCATTAATGAAGATAATTTTTATCAACATTATCATATCAACTTTAGTAGAAATTTTTATCAAAACTTTATCTTTTTGAGAAAATTGAATTCATTTTACTTTTTGGCATTGATAGAAGTGGAAAAGTATTTTTAGTGTTGAGTTAAATATAAAGTTTTGTAAAAAGTTGAAAAATAATTCTTTTTGTAAAATTTGCCAATTTATTCATAACTTTCCAAAAAATGACATCAAAAGGGCCTCAAATCAGCACAAAATTGGTTAAATTTACCTTTCTATTGACCATCCTTGCTGCCATCCTTCAGCAATCTAGTCAATCAAACTCAACAGATCAATTTACTATAATAACTGGACACTGCATATACAGAATCAGTCCACAAAACATTTACACATGCGATCTCTCAGATGTGATGATTTTAAACCCAACAGATGTCCTTGAAATCGTCGGACTCCACTTTCCAGGTCGCACAGATGCAGATGTTCATGCAGTTAACCATGAAAGATCAACAATTGCATTTTTTAATGGTGAAATTTTGAGACATTTCGCGAATTTGAGGCACATTCAAATAGTCGACCAAGGATTGAGGGAATTTGGACCAAATGCATTTGATGTCTGTCCAAATTTAGAAGAGCTAGCTATCGGGCTGGAAAGACAAATCACAACATTTCCATCTCAAATGCTCAGGAATTGTGAAAATTTGAAAATTTTCGTGGCTGTTCTTAATGATTTAATGCATATTCCTGGTGATCTATTTGGTATGACGAGAAGCTTGGTTGAATTTAACGTCGACAGCAATCAATTACAGTCTATACCTGAAATCTTACTCCAAAATATGACAAACTTGAGGATCTTTAGCATTGGAGGCAATTTAATATCACAAATAAGTCCAAATTTGCTCAGAAATGCTGTAAATTTAGAGGAATTTCTTGTGTCCGGCAACAGATTTATGGATCAGCAGGTCATCATGAATGTCTTGAACGGAAGGACAAATTTAAGAAGATTGTGGCTTAGTAACAATAATTTTGTATTCTTTGACTTCAGATTTTTCTCGCAATTCCAAAGTCTTGTCGAATTATCAATTGGATCAAACACAGGCCCAAGGCTGACTCAAATATCATGGCAGTCACTTCCAAACTCCTTAGCAACCTTAAGAGTTGACGGAATTGGTGAAGAAATTCCAGGAACATCTTTTAATCACCTTTTGAACTTAAGTTCATTGCAATTTTCTGGTTTGGGGATAACAAGTCTTCATAGAGACACATTCAGCACCTTATCAAGGTTAGAGCTCCTTTCAATCCAGAACACAAACTTAAGGAACCTCCATCCTGAATTATTCATAAACCAAATAAATTTGTCGAATTTAAATTTGAATAATAATGAAATTGAGGACCTTCCAGCTGGAATTTTTAGCCCACTCATCAATCTTGGAATTAGAGGTAATCATCATGGCATCAGAATTGCTTCAAATAATATTCAAAGATTAAATGTAAATTCATTTGGACAACATCCTAATTTGCGGCACATTGACTTCCTCGAAAATAGAATTAATGAAATTGAGCGTGGAATATTCAGTCGATTTAATCCAAGTTTGAGTTATGCTGGTTTTCGGTTAAATGTTTGTGTAAGTCAAACATTTTTTAACCCTGTTAATCTTGATAATGATGACCGTTTGACGCTTTGCTTTAATAACTGGGCTGGAATAACGACAACAACGGCAACTCCGACAACCACAATTTCTACAACAACAACTACAACATTAGCTCCAGCAATTACAACACCAGGTGGATGTGGAAGTAATTATAAGAAATTTGAAATTTTTGTGATAATTTTTGTAGGATTTTTGATGATTTTTTGGTAAAAAAATTAATAAACTAAATAAATAAAATTTAAATTTAAACAAAATCAAATTATTTAAAAATTAACATGTTTTAACCTAAAGGGTGGTTGCTTGGTATATTCTGAGGCATTACCTCAATGGTGTCTTTACTATGACAAGAGTCCTAGGATACACCGAGAAAATAACCCTCGCTTCTTAAAGACATATCCAGAAATTTTTACAGTCATATTTCAATTCTGAAGAGGGTATGGAACCTCTTAGACCAATCTTTCTCTAGCAACACCTCTTAGACCACTCATTCTCTAGCAACACCCTATCTGACCCTTAATTAGTCGCTACTTAATGCTACTTATGTCTTTGTGCTGAAACTTGATTCTGACTCACGCTTGTTATTCCGAAAATCAACAAATTAATTTAATGGGCGAAACATGACTTGCAGTTCAACAGCACATTGAATTACATCACTTAGCTACTAAATTCTTATCAAATATCAGTGAAAAGATTACAAATTTGCTGTTTCACAGGGAATTAAAATGTTGACTAAGTTAAACAACAAAATTTTCACCTGACGTATTTAACGATACATAAATAACCACATCGAACAAATCCTATACTATTCATTTTTTTTATCAAAATAGTTGAATTGGAGTGTTTTAGATAAGATAAGAATTGGGGTCATTCTCAAATGATGTGGAACATCTAAGATAGAAAAAGCTATTTGATACTATTTTTAGCAAAAATACACAGAGATTGATTTCTAGGGATATACACTAGGTATACCTGAGGTTACCCTTTGGATGCCTTAGGATGTTCTATGGGTACCCTAGGGGTGGAGGGTAGGGGTACTATGCCTACCCTAGGGTGTATCATACCTACCCGTGGTACCATACTCTACCCCAGGTCATCCTAGAAACAAACACAATTATCAAGCAATGATTTTTACATAAGAGCATTTAACCTATTCAATTCATTACTGGCAGTTATTAAAAATAAATTCATTTTAAGTTTATTCAAATCTATAACTAAAGAGCATCTTTATGAGATCTATTGTGATTTAAATGAATTAAATTGAAATACGCTAGTCGTAATAATTTATAATTGTAACACAACCCAAATTACATACAAATAAACAAACAACCATTCAAAAAAACGGTCTCAAATCAAAACACAGACATCATTTTTAAATAACCCCACGATAAGCCCACAAAAATTCTGTTAAATGCTCAATACGAAATCTTATCAAACAATTTTG
This sequence comes from Chironomus tentans, assembly GCA_963573255.1. Taxonomy (NCBI): domain Eukaryota; kingdom Metazoa; phylum Arthropoda; class Insecta; order Diptera; family Chironomidae; genus Chironomus; species Chironomus tentans. The sequence continues at coordinate 8,834,247 of OY754305.1, forward strand.
GAATAGCGATAACAGATTTGATGATTTAGTTCATGTATTGGCATTCATTACTAAATAGTCGGATAAAAAATTTGAAATAAAGCTAAGCTAAAGTTAAAGCTACTTTTATTGCTCTTTTTAACATTTTGTTTCCTCAAAGTTGAACTTCTCCTTGTAAATAATTGAAATTAAAGAGATTATAGCTGAAAAATTTGTGAAGACTTATTAAAATTTAGGGAAAATCAACAAAAAATGATGACAAAAAATCACCTAAATTTGTTTCAAAAATCATCAATTTTCAACACATTTGCCTGCTTTTTGGTATTCCTAACCATCTTCCCACAAAACTCTACTCAACAATCAGTCATACCCGGAACCTGTGTCTACAGCTACGATTCAGCAACTGGATTATACCTCTGTAGACTCACAGCTACTGTCGCAAATCCAACAGACATCCTCAACATCACAGGCAGTCACCAACAAGGCAAAACAGACATCGATGTTAAAATTGTGAGATATTCTGGAAACACAATAAAATATTTAAATGGTGACATTTTGAATAAATTTGAGAATTTAATGATTCTTGTCGTCGATGCTATTGGATTGAAGGAAGTTAATGAAAGTGCATTTGAAAATTGTTCAAATTTGGAGGAATTTACTACAAATATTTCAGATCTGTCAACATTACCGCCATTAATGATGCAAAATTGTAAGAAATTAAAGCGATTCAAAGCAACTGCTCAACAATTTATTGAAATTCCAGAAATTTTTGGTGAAACGACAAGTTTAGAGGAACTGTCTTTGTTCTACAATCATTTAAGGTCATTGCCTGAAAATCTGCTCAAAAACAAAACAAATTTGACGATTTTTAATGTCCGAGACAATGAATTGACTGAACTGGCACCAAACTTCTTCGCTGACTGTCCAAATTTACAGGAAGTTTATATTTCCTATAACGACTTTCAAGATCAAGAAATGTTCACAAGAGCCTTCAATGGAAACACAAATTTAAAAAAATTAAAAATGGACACAAATAATTTTCACAATTTTGATTTTACATTTTTCTCACAATTCGACAAACTTGAGATGCTGGGCGTAGGAACAACATTTGATCCTCAATTATCTGGAATTTCATGGCAATCACTTCCAAACACACTTACTGACTTGACAGTTGAATCAATTGGCAAGGAGGTTCCTGAGAATTCATTCAGTCATCTTGTTAACTTAATTTCATTATCATTGTCTGGATCTGGGATTACAAGCTTCCACAAAGACACTTTTAAGGCACAAACTGAGCTGAAGTATCTTTCAGTCCAAAACTCAAACTTGAAAGTTCTTCATCCTGAATTATTCATCAGTCAAGCAAATCTCATCGATTTAACATTGAGGTACAATAAAATTGAGGAACTTCCAGTTGGTGTTTTTGCATCGCTTGTCAATCTTGGATCACAAAGTTCCATTAACGGTCTTAAGTTAGCAGATAATAAAATTAAAAGGCTCAATTCAAATTCTTTTGGTCAACATCCAAATCTTCAGAACATTGACTTTGCATCTAATCAAATTGAAGCCATCGAACGTGGACTTTTCAGTCAATTTAGTTCCTTCATGTATCGTGCAAATTTCAACTCAAATGTCTGCATTAGTAAACTATTTTCTGATGTCAACAATATCCATGAGGATGCAAGCTTAAAATGGTGTTTTGACAGCTGGGAAGGAATAACATCGACTACAACTACAACAACTACAACAACTAGAGTGCCACCTACAACACCTGGAGGATGTGGAAATAATTTTAAGAAATTTGAAGTTTTTGGAATTATTTTTATTGGATTTGTAGGAATTGTGGTGAATTTTATTAAATAAAGGAAAATATTTTACAAATTTAGAAACACTGATGTTATTATTACATCAACTTACAGGGTTGACCTACGAAAAAGCTTAACACAATCGATAAAAGATAAGTTTGACCTTAATTTGTTAGTTTTTGTAATGGGGCTTATCTAATAGTTTTTTGAGAACGCGGAAGGTACGATAGTAAATTGCTCAATATGCTCTGTTATCACAGAAAAAAAACTGATAAAAATTATTCTTGATGATTCTGTTCTTCAGTGAGTTTTACTTAGTCACTGTATTTGAAACAAAAACCATCGCGGAGCTTAAATAAAATTTATTAAATTTCTTGTGTTCTGAATATTCTCAATTCTACTCATGTGTTTTAATATATTTTATTAGTTAAAATTCGACATTATTTATATAAAAAGTGCCAAAAAAAATTCTTAAAAAATCATTGACAGAAGATTAACAAAAATGACTGAAAAAATCAATCAGATTGTCCAAAAATTGACCAAAAAATCATCAATTTTATGGACATCCATCTCCTTCCTGCTATTATTCACAATCCTACCACAAATATCCTCAACAATATTCACTGGCATCTGTAGCTACTCCTTAGACTCAGTAAGAGGTTACACCTGCAATCTTAAAAATGCAACAATCCTTAACTCAACTGACATCATCGAAATCAACGGAACTCACCTTCCAGACCACACTGATGATGACGTAACTTCCGTTTTTCATTTAGAAAACAAAATTTTACATTTTAATGGTGAAATTTTGAGGAAATTTAGAAATTTAAAGCACATAATTTTAACTAATCAAGGATTGACTGAAATTGGAGAAAATGCGTTTGATGTCTGTCCAAAGTTAGAGGAACTGATGCTGGTTATGGACAATGTTACTGAATTTCCATCAAAAATGCTCAAAAATTGTGTAAATCTGAAAAAATTCTCCGTGATTGAATATAATTTGACGGAAATTCCAGAAGATTTGTTCGGAAATACTGGAAATTTAGAGGAATTTTGGATAACAAAGAACAAACTGACATCACTGCCTGAATTGCTGCTGCAAAACATGCAAAATTTGAGGACATTTTCTGCTCAACAAAATAAATTAAAAGAATTAAGTTCAAATTTCTTCATTAATGCTGTAAATCTACAGGAAGTCAACATATCCAAAAATGAACTCACAGATCCACAAAATATCATGAATGTCCTCAATAGACATACAAACATAATCAAACTGGATATTAGTTCCAATGATTTTCCCAATTTTGACTTCACATTCTTCTCACAATTCACAAAACTTGAGAAATTAGTCGTTGGATCTAATGTTGGACCGGAATTGACCAATATCTCATGGCAGTCACTTCCAGCATCATTAGTTGACCTAACAGTTTATGGAGTCGGTGAAAACTTGACTGAAAATATACGCAGTCAACTTATCAACATAAACTCATTGTCAGTTACTGGATATGGAATTAAAGACCTCCATAAAGACACCTTCAAGTCACTTGGACATTTAAAGATGCTTTCCATCCAAGACACAAGAGTTAAAGCTTTAGATTCTGAATTATTCGCTGGTTTGACATCACTAAGTGATCTAAATTTAAACTACAATTTTTTGAAGCAACTTCCAGTTGGAATTTTCGCACCATTGGTCAATATTGGAAGTAAATCTGATTCTCATGGCATTCACATGTTCGCAAATAATCTTCAACGTCTCAATGCCAATTTTTTCGGACAACATCCACATCTGAGAACCATCGACTTCTCATCAAATTTAATAGAAGAAGTTGAACGAGGAATTTTCAACAAATTTCATTCAAATTTAACTTTTGTGAATTTTCAAAAGAATTTTTGTATTGATCGATTGTTTGTTGATGTTGTTAATTTAGACGAGGATGACAGATTGACTTGGTGCTTTAATAATTGGGCGGGAATCACAACAACAACACCTGGTGGATGTGGAAATAATTTTAAGAAAATTGAAGTTTTTGTTATTATTTTTGTAGGATTTGTAGGAATTTTGATTAATTTTTAATAAAATAAAAAATTGAAATTTTTTAGAAGACCTTCGAATTTTTTGATTTGAATACTTTTGAGATACATTGACCATTTTATTATATGAAATTGTTCTGACAGACAGATGGATCGACAAACGGACAAAATATTTCCAATTAGAAATGGTATTTAATAAACACTAAACACCAATTCAAGGACAGCTACACCCCTTGTCCAAAAATATAGCCAGTTTTTAAAATAAAATAACTTGAAATCTTGTTTTGAATTTGGATCTCAAGGACGACGTCCGACTACGTCCCTTATCTGGCCCCGTCAATAACATCATCGATTAATTCCCAATAAATTTCTATTTTTCAGATAAATCCAATTGTCGTTAAGATTAATAACTTTAGCTATGATAAGCGTTATCAGCCTATCAAATCCAGCCAAAAACCTCATACAAAATCTTATCAGAAATTGAAATAAAAGCGATATGAAAACTTATGATTCAGTTCACGTCTGGATGTTTGTCGAGAAGTTGTTCGTGATTCTAGTGCTTAGTGCTCTAATTGTGATAATTTGAAATAATTAGCTTCAATATGCACTCAAAAAATAGTCAAAGTGTGCAAAACAAATCAATAATTAAATTTTTCGTGATATTTTTGGCACTCTGTCCACTAAAATCCATCCAAGTAGACACAATCGACGAATTTTCAACAATCGAAGCTACTTGTGTCTACAGTTTACATCCAGTAACCAATTACACATGCAATGTTGTCAACACAAATGTCCTGAATCCAACAGACGTGCTTAATATAACAGGCAATCATCTTGAAGGCTATAATGATGTCAATGTCCAGAGTGTTGACTTTAGAAGTACAAACAACATTCGATATTTTAATGGAGAAATGTTTGAAAAATTTGAAAATCTTAAGTATTTTTATTTGATTGACCAAGGATTGAGGGAAATTGGCGCATCTGCTTTTAAAGTTTGTCCAAATTTGGAAGAACTGATTTTTGGACTTGATGATCAACTCACATCACTTCCGCCTCAAATGTTGCGAAATTGTGGAAATTTGAAGATTTTTATTGCAGTTAATCACAAATTGATGGAAATTCCAGCAGATTTATTTGGACTGTCATCAAATTTAGAACAATTTCATGTGTTTTACAATCAATTGACGTCACTGCCTGAAAATTTGCTTCAAAACATGCAAAAATTGAGGATCTTTGACATATCAAACAACTTTTTGACTGAATTGAGTCCAAATTTACTGAAAAACTCTTCAAACTTAGAGGAAGTTTATATTTTCAATAACAATTTTGTAGACCAACAAAAAGTCACAACTGCACTTAATGGATTGACTAATTTAAAAATTTTGTCGCTTAACAACAACAATTTTACAAATTTTGACTTTAAATTCTTCGAGCAGTTCACAAAACTTGAAAAATTATATATCGGGACATCTAAGGGACCCATGCTGACTGAAATATCATGGCAGTCACTTCCTAGCTCATTAATAGAAGTAATAGCAGAAGGAATTGGTGAAAATATCCCTGAAAATGCATTTGATCGACTTGTGAACTTAATAACGCTATCATTGTCTGGAACTGGCATCGACAACCTCCATAAAGACACATTCAAGTCATTGAGTAACCTAATAGAGCTTTACATTCAAAATACAAACATTAAGACCCTCCAACCTGAATTATTCATCAGCCAAATAAATTTGTCCAATTTGAATTTGAATGATAATAAGATTGAGGAACTTCCAGCTGGAATTTTTGCCCCACTCGTCAACATTGGAACTGGAAACACACTTCAAGGCATCAGAATGAATTTTAATAATATTCAACGATTAAATGTAAATTCCTTTGGACAACATCCACATCTTCAGTACATCAGCATTCACACCAACAAAATTAACGAAATTGAACGTGGAATTTTCAACAAATTTCATCCAAACATGATGACTGCGAATTTCCGGTCGAACGTGTGCATTGACAGGTTATTTAGTGATGTGACTAATTTAGATGAAAATGTAAATTTATTGTGGTGCTTCAATAACTGGGCAGGAATAACGACGACTACAACCACAACACCAACAACAACACCAGGTGGATGTGGAAGTAATTTTAAGAAATTTGAAGTTTTTGTAATTATTTTTGTAGGATTTTTAATGATTTTTTGGTAAATAAAGTGAAGTTTTGTTGAATTTTGAGCAGAGACCAGTTTCTAGAGCTACACGGGGTGCTCCTACCTACCTTTTTTTTAAAAAAAATGTCGGTTCACTTTATTTATGTTTTTTCTTAATTTTTGGTGTATACATTGATTTTGCTTTTTAAGAGACCTAGCCGTAGCTATTACAACTTAATTTATGCATTAATTTACAATATATGTGATTTTTTATTCGTAAAGAATAGAGTTTGTTTTTGCTTTTTTGAAACAACTACTTCAGAGCAAATTGTTTCGTAACTCTACACATTGCATGACCCAGGGTATATCAATACAATGTACCTAACCACAATTTGTGTGCTGACATCACACAAACCGAGTAATGTGGCTAGAACAGTGAAAAAGCACCCAATCCGACTAGACATTCCCTGGGATCGAACCCGAGATCGCTGGTGTAGGATGCCAACACGCTAACCACTACGCCACAGCTGCTTTTCCACTGCTTGCTTCTACCTACCATAAGCATTTAAAAATAAACAATAAAAACTATTGATTTTAACATTTACCTGCAATTCTCATTTATAGTTTATTAATTTTGACTATAAAATCTTTAAATTTATTTCTAAATTCATCAGTTGATAAATAAGCAAGGATTGTGAGCAGAAATAATCAAAAATGTCAAGAAAAATTTCAGAATATTTCAGTTTATGTCCACAAAGTGACTCAGTAATGTCAGAAAAACAAAAATTTAAGGCAGAAAAAGAAGTAACTTTTGAAATTGAGCTCAAAAAAGTTAAAGTTGAACCAAAAGTTCCTGCCAATAAAATTGACATCAAAGGCAATGTTTTCAATTGTAAAATTTGTAACCAGAAATTTTTAATGCAGAATTTTTTGGATCGACACATCAAGAAGAAGCATACGAATGAACAAGCTGAACAATTTGAGTGCGATTTTGATGGAAAAGTCTTTAAAGCCAAATCTAATCTTAATCAGCACATGATGTTCCATCTTCCACTAGTAAAATGTGAAATTTGCAATAATGAAATATCCAAACGCCATTTTGGTCGTCATCAAAAAAGATTTCATTCAAATAAACTGGAATTTAAATGCAAAATTTGTGCAAAAAGTTTCACATCTGCTGAGTATTTAAAAAGTCACGAAAAAATTCACGACAAAAAATTTAAATGTGAGATTTGCAGCAAGAAGTTTCCGCTGCAATCTTACCTCAGTAAACACACAAGGGAAAACCATGAGAATCCCAAAAGCTACAAATGTGAAATTTGTGATAAAAAATTCAATCAAAAAAATGCATTAAGACGTCATCTTGCAACTCATGATAAGAACCGCTTAAAACCATACAAATGTCATCGATGCGATTACGCAACTGACATCCAGCATTACTTTAAGGAACATCAAAATGTCCACGATCGTCAAGATGAAAAATTTGCAGCAATGAAAAATCCAATAAAATGTGAAAAATGTCCAACATTTTGTAAAAACAAGAGAACTTTAACAAACCACATGAAATATGTTCATCCAAAAGTTCTGTTTCAATGTGATTTGTGTGCAAAATTTTATAAAACCAAGTGCAACATTGTTAACCACATGATGCTCCATTTTCCAAGAACTTCAAAGAATTAGACAATATTGAACTCAGGGAACAAAATTCGAAAAAACAAATAATATAGTCTGTAATAAAAATAATAAATATTTAAAAAAAATTATTTTAAATTTTTTATTTTTTCAAAATTTTTCTTCTTTTTCCAGTTTTTAAATTTTTTCATTCATTTTTTTATAATAATAATAATAATAATTTTATACTTTTATCTTATTTATTATTACAATGTGTGTATTTATCCACCTTTTTTACTTCTATAAGTTTTTTCATATTTTTTTCTTCACTTATTAATTAAGAGCGACAAAAAACATTTTAAATTATTTTTTCACTTTTATTTTCCTTTTTTAATTAATTTAATAATAATAATTATATCATTCAATATTACAGTGAATTTTAATAAAAATGTCCTAGAAAAGATTTTTTTAATCATCTTACAATTTTTTTTGTGTCTCAGTGTGATTTTTTGTCATACAAATAAAGTTTATTGAAAAGTTTTCACATTTTTACACATTTTTTTATAGAAAAATTTTTTTATGATCCATTTTACTTCACATTTAAAATTTACTGACACAGTTTTTTTTTGACAAATTTAAAAAAAGAATTGATTTTATTTTTGTTGCTAAACTTTCATTAAAATGTATGAAAATTTACAAAAGGTAAAAAACATACATTTTTTGAATTCAAACCCGAGCACATGACAATTTATTGATCAAAATTGATTTTTTTAAACTTTTTAAACTTCCAGTTGAATCCAGTCGATCCTGTGAGTCAATCCTATCTGTTTGTCTTGGCATTTAGGTCAATGTAGTATCAAAATCATGTACATCTCGGGTTTTGTATCTTTTGCTTTCACCCAATTTTAAGTTCTCAGATCATTTTAATTTAATTTTCACTTTATACAAAAAATACTTTAATTTGGAAAATTATTGAAAGGAATTTTAAATTAATATTAAAAAAATGAACAAGTTGACATCCTTAGGGGGTTTATAGGGCTACCGGGGGTATCCTACCCTATCCTGTTGTACCCTGGGTAGGGTATTACCTATCTACCTGAGGTAGAGTACCCCAGGTAGTCCTAGAAACCCCCTAGTAGGGATATCAACTAATATTCATCAAATAACACAATTTAAAAATTCCCTACAAATTTTTTCCATTTTTTCATTCTATTTCATTAAATTAAATTTTACATTCATTCATTTTTAAATTCATGGTATTCAACTTTTTTTATTCATTTATTTTTATTATTTTTTAAATCTCTAATAATGAGATTTTTACATTCTTTTATTTCACATTCAATCCATTTGTTTTCCAGAATTTAGGGCTTTTAAAATTGTTCAAATTAAAATTTTTTTGTGGATTTTTGAGAAAATTTTCATTAGTTAGCAAAAAAATTGTTTAGATTTTTTAAATATTATAAATTTTTAATTTTTGAGGTTAGATTTATTTGTTGCTATTGAATTAAAATGAGATCTTAGAGAAATTTGTATATTTTGGAGCAAAATGTTTTGAAATTTTAAATTTTTTGATCATTTCCAGTTGGATTTATTAAAAGCAGATAACTTTAAGGTTAGGAATATTTTTAACCTCAAAATTAAAATCTGAGATATTTAAAAAATCTAAATTTGAACATTTCAATGCTAATTAACAATTTTTTCCTCAATTTTAACTTCAACATAATTTTTTAATTTTTTTAAAAAAATCTATCTTTTCACATTTTAATTTTCCTTTTTTTAGATGATTTAAAAGTTCATTCATTTTTGTGATGACTTCCACAGAAGAGCAAGCCATTTTGTGATTTTCTTTTCAATTTTGTGAATTTTTTTTTGTTTAAATATCTTAATTAAACAATTCGAACATTCTTAAGAAATTAATTTACTGCATATAGTAATCTGGTTGATCATTGTCCTTCTCAAACCTCTTCGCTTCCTCCTGCATACTTTCTTTTATTTTTAAAATTGCTGCTGACTCGGTCTGATCCTAAAAAAGATCAAACTTAGTTTTTGAAATTGTAAGATAAATTTGAAAACGAACCAAAAATTGTAAATAATAAAATAAATAAGTTTTAAATTTTTAAGTTTTAGGTATTAGATAATTTAATATTGAAATCAAAATTGAATGATTCAAAAAATATTTTTCTCAAAATAATATTAATGTAATAATATACATTAACCTCAAAATTTAAATTTCAAAAAATTCAAAAATTTAAATTTTAAAAAATTTAAAATTTAGTATTTATAAAGTTCAAAGTTTAAACTTTAAAAATTCAAAATTTAAACTTTAAAAAATTAAAAATTGAAACTTTTAAAAAATTCAAAGTTTAAGTTTTAGAAATTCAAAATTTAAATTTTAAAAAACTTAAAATTGAAACTTTTCAAAAATTCAAAGTTTAAATTTCAAAAAATTCAAAAATTTTAATTTTAAAAAATTCAAAAATTAAATTTCTAAAAATTCAAAATTTAAACTTTAAAAATTCAAAATTTAAACTTTAGAAATTCAAAATTTAAACTTTAAAAATTCAAAATTTAAACTTTAAAAAATAAAAAATTGAAACTTTTAAAAAATTCAAAATTTAAATTTTGAAAAATTCAAAATTCAGTATTTAAAAAACTCAAAATTTAAACTTTTAAAAAAATCATAATTTAAACTTTTAAAAAAATCATAATTTAAACTTTTAAAAAAATCATAATTTAAATTTCAAAAAATTCAAAAATTTAAATTTCAAAAAATTCAAAAATTAAATTTTAAAAAATTCAAAATTTAAGCTTTAAAAATTCAAAATTTAAACTTTAAAAAATTAAAAATTGAAACTTTTAAATAATTCAAAGTTTAAATTTCAAAAAATTCAAAAATTTTTATTTTAAAAAATTCTAAATTCCATTTTTTGAATAACTTAAATTGCAATTTTTTAAAAAATTGAAATTATAACTTTTAATAAATTTGAAATTATTATTTTAAAAAACAAAAAAGTTTATAATACTTTTAAAATAATTAGAAAAAAGTGCATAAAGACAAAACAAAACTTAAAAATCCAAAAAATAATTTGTTTTATTCAAAAAAATCTCAAAATACTTACATTCTCTCCAGCACCGCCACCAAATCCACCTAAATTATAGTCACCCATTCCCGAGCCGGAGTCATCCCTTGGCGTACCAGGACCAGCACCACCACCCGAACTTCCATTAGCTGGTGAATTTTTCATGCCATCAAGTCCATCGCCATTAAGAACGCCACCCATAGGTCCCATTGATTCCGATCCGCCGCCACCCATAGAAAATTCACCTCCCATATTTCCACCGGGTAGAACTGGCTTCATTACTGTGTACATATTTTCACCACCGGAATTCGAAGAGTCTTGAGGCGATGGCATTATTGGAGTTCCAGGCGGTCCACCACTCCCTGGAGGTCCCTGAAATAATTACAAAATATCAGCAAAAATTGACAAAATTATTGAAATTTTCCAAACTTACCCCATAACTTCCAGGCGATGACGACGAGTAGTTCATCGGTGTTGATGTGTTTGGTGTCCATGGTCGTTGGCCGCCCATCATAGGTCCAGGAATTGGTCCACCTCCTGGTCCAATACTGTTTGGTCCCCTCATGCCAGGATAACTGCCCATCGGTCCCATTCCAGGTCCCCTTGGTGGTGGGTTCATTCGTGGATTCATTCCCATTCCTGGAGGTCCTAGAAATATTTTGAAGATTTATTGATATTTTTGAATGACATGGATGGATATGATGATGAATTTTTGTTATTTACAAAATAAAATAAAACATAATAAAAAAATAGTAAATGAAGCGTAAGTAACAGTAAATTATGGTTAAATGTGAGTGAATTTTCGGATGTGCAAAATAAATTATTGTTAGTAAAAGAAAACGATTGAAGACCACAAAAATAGATGTATCGATTAATATCCCTAAAGATAATTAGGTTTATTTGGAGTCTGGGTGTTGCTATCGTTACTGAACTTGTCCATCCTAGTGGCTGTCATTTAAATGCCATTACTGGGTTAGTGCCATCAAAAACACTCGTTGGGGGTCTTATAGTTAACCACATTGGCAATTTTGATGGGCATATAAGGTAAATATGATCCAAGTACCCCTTTGGGAACCCCATGTACCCTCAAATTCCCACAAAAAAACACAAGGAAAAGTAAATGAAAACAGAAGAAAAATGTGAAAAAGAAACAAAATATAAAATATGGCACTGCAACTAACAATCCTCAATCCCTCTTACCTTGCCATACAAAGTCACCAGCATCGCCTGCAGGTTAATTTGTAATTTAAATATATATTTTTAAAATTAATTTATGTTAGAAATTTTTATGTGATAAATTATTTCAAATTTTAAAAAATTAGAATAGAAGAAAAAAGAGAAATTTCTTAAAAATTTAAGATTTTAAAATTACTGTTAATTTGAGGAATTTTTTTGGAAGTAATTTCTGAAGATTTTTTTTAATTTATTGTTTTAATTCGCTAGACTACACTACGGGTTAAATTTTTTTGAGTTACTTTAATCTTAGTTTAGTTCTTAAACAATATATTTTTCAAGATTTCAAAATAGATAACTTAGTTTTTAATGTTTTAAACAATTTAGAATTTCAAGAAATTTCAGAAAATTAAATTTTTATAACCGAATTTTTTTAAAATTCTAAATAATTCAAAAAATTTAAGTAATTCAAATTTTTAAAAAATTCAATTTTTTAAATAATTCAATTTTTTAAATAATTTAAATTTGTTAAATAATTCAATTTTTTTAAAATAAATCAAAAATTTTAAGTAATTCAAATTTTATTAAAAAAAATTCAATTTTTTTAAATAATTCAAATGTTTAAATAATTCAAATGTTTAAGTAATTCAAATTTTTAAAAAATTCAAATTTTTTAAATAGTTTAATTTTTTTAAATAATTCAAATTTTTAAATAATTCAAATTTTTTAAACAATTCAATTTTTTTAGAAAGTTCAATTTTTTAAAAAAAAATCAATTTTTTAAAATAATTCAATTTTTTTTAATAATTCAAATGTTTAAATAATTCAAATTTTTAAAAAATTCAAATTTTTTAAATAGTTTAATTTTTTTAAATAATTCAAATTTTTTAAAAAATTAACTTTTTTAAATAATTTAAATTTTTTAAATAATTCAATTTTTTTTAATAATTCAATTTTTTTAAATAATTCAATTTTTTTTAAAATAATTCAAATTTTTGAAAATCTATTTGATATTTTGTTAAACATATTTAGTAGTTTTGTTAAAATCCCTATAATTGATTTCCTATTTATCATATTATCCCTAATTAATAACAATTACTGAAGTTCATTCTACTAATTCCTCATCAAAAAGTTCTCTACTTTTTTAAAAAAGTTAAAAATTTCCTTAACTTCCTACAAAAATCATCGCAAAAAAGAAGAAATTCAAAAATTCTCACCTTGCCGTGTTGGGTCCATATTATTAGGCATAAGTCCTGGCTGCCCTGGAGGTCCATTAAAGTCATTACCCATACCTTGTGGCATTCTCACAGGTGGACGAGGTCCACTTGGATATCGTGGACCCATAAACGGCTGATTCGGCATCATTTGGTTGGGTGCGCCGGGCTGTGAATGCGGTGATTGTTGAGATGCTGGATGATTTGGGGGCGATGGGCGAAGTGGTGTATTCTACAAGGAATTTCAATATTTTTGATACTTTTTAGATAATTTTATGATTAAACTTACTGGAAAAAATGCAGGACCCATTGGACCGCCTGGCATTCCTTCATTTGCTGGTAATTGACCCAGTGGACTTGGTGCTGGTCCGGAATTCTAAAATATTACACAAATATCAATAATTGTTCACATAATTCAAGCCTCAAGCATATTTACATGTGCAATTCCATTAACTCCATATCCAGAACTCACAAATCCATAATCATGAAATGCTTTTGCTTCTGATGAATGCTCACACGTGTCACGACGCTCTGGTGCTGCACAATATAAATCCCAAAAGACACACCACCAGCTGTGTAGGAAACCTGGCGGCTCACCTAACGTGATGTTCTTCTCCCATCTGATTTCCGAGAGGAAAGTTTGAGCTGCTTTTTGGGCACCAACGTGAAGTAAGTACTCGTAGACGTAGAGAGCTAGTCTGGAGGGTGAGGAAAGTGGAGAAATTAGTTAGGTTTAGTGTGAAGACACCTGATTTTTTTTATATAGTGTGAAGACGACTTAACATTTTTGAACTTAGTGTGAAGGTACCTTAATATTTGGACAGAGTGTGAAGGCACCTTAACATTGGCATCTAGTGTGAAGGCACCTTAGCTTTTGCACAAATTGTAAAGGCAACTTAATATTTTACATATAGTGTGAAGCCATTTTGCACATAGTGTGAAGGTACCTTAATATTTGTACAGAGTGTTAAGGCATCTTAATATTTGCACAAAATGTAAAGGCAGCTTTACATTTTTTGTGTATAGTATGAGAACATCTTAACAATTGCACATAGTGTGAAGGCAACTTAACATTTTACATATATTGTAAAGACACCGTAACTTTTGTATAAAATGTGAAGATACCTTAACATTGGCATCTAGTGTGAAGGCACCTTGACATTTTTTTAAAAATGATTTAAAATGATTTTTTTTTAAAAAAAAATGTCAATAAAAAATCAATTAAAATTCAAAAAAAGCTAGAATCTTCCTCAAATAAACATAAACTTGCCTATGTGACTATGTGAGAATATGTACAAAAAATAATAAAAACAATAATTTCTACTCACTTTTCTCTCGCTTGTGCATCTGATGGAACTGTTGATCCTTTTCCTTTAGCATACATTTTTTATTCCTATATTTTTATATAATAATATTTAATTCCTTAGTTTGCTGCCTCAGTTTTCTCAGAACTTGGTTGATTCTTTTGTAGTTTGTTGATGTTTTTTTTTGTGATAGATTTATCAATATTTGTAATTTTGCAATAATTTTTTGAGAATTTCAATATTTTTTTATTTGCAAATTTTATCTTTTTTACGTTTTGATTAATTTTTAAAAAGAATTTTTTAAATCAATCTTACTTTGCTTCACTTTTGGTTACTTTTTTTAATTTTTGTCGTGACTTTTGATAATGTTTTGAAAAGTTTTCACAACTTTTTTTTTATTGTTTTGATCACTTTATTTCTATTTTATGTTGTGTAGTTTTATTTTGTGTTTTTGGAAATTTTGCAATTTTTTTTTAAGATTTGCAGTTTATCAAGTTTTGTAGTTTTTTTTAATAATTTTGCAATTTTTTTTAGATTTGCAGTTTATCAAGTTTTGTAGTTTTTTTTAAATAAATTTGCAGTTTTTAAAATTTTGCAATTTTTAAAATTTTGTTATATTTTAAAATTTGAAATGTTCCTAATTTTTACAATTTTTTTAACTTTCCAATTTTGTTGAACTTTTTCAAATTTTTCAATTTTTCTAAAGCCGTTTTAGTTTTTTTTTGAATATTTTGGAATTTTTTAGCGAATTTTCTTCAATTTTGCACCAAATTCATTCCTAATTTTTACAATTATCACTCAAATTTTGAAGATTATTGTTGAGTTCTGGATGAATTCTCGGCTCTTTTGTTTACTGTTGTCTTGTTTGAAGACTTTGATTAATAATATCAACCGGATGCAACTGAATTAAAACCTTGGCCTGTTGAAAGTTTGCAAAATCAAATTTTTGAGATTTTTTAGAAACTTTTTTAAGTAATTTTGTGATGTATTTTATAAAACTATATCACAATAAACGACCGAAGGATATCCAAGCCAATAATCAACTCCAGTAATATAATTGCGTCACAAGCTCTTCAATCTCCACTGCAATCTGCACCTCAATTGACAATCCAATTCCTCTTGTGTCCCTATTCGCACGTATTCATGTAAATCTGTGTCTTATATTTTTTTCTAGTGCACAAAACCGAAATAATTGTTTTTAATACACAAAAAGATTACTTTTTTATGTTGTTGTTGTTGCTGCTCTATGTACTCTAGATACAAACACACAGCGGTGAGAAGCAGGCAAGAAATTGAAGATAAAAAAGAAGATTTTTTTTCTCTCGCACTAAAAATTTATTTATTTGTATTTGTGTGTTTTGTGTGAGGTTTTTGCGCACCGTTATGCCGTTCTGAACCAAAAAAATTTTTTTTCTTAATTTTCTTTCTTAAATTCACACTTTTTTGGTGCGGAAAAATGAAAATCTTGAAGATTTTTCCACGTTCTTGTGGTCCTTAAAATTCAATTCTTTTTAATATCCACAGCAAGTTGCACTTTTTAATGGTAAATTTTCATAACATGAGCAGACGCCAGCTTTACAGAAAAAACACCACGAATTGAAAATTGACTTTTCGGTCACAATTTATGACGTTTCTTGATCACTTTTGAGCACTAACCGAATGATCGACCACTTAACTAGTCAATGCGACTTAATTTATCGCAAAATTCATTTTGTTTTTCACTTAAAAAAGTTTTTTTAAGACTAAATTTCACTTCTTCTAATTTCTTCTTGTGATTATAATTTTTTTTCTCGACCTTTGGTTGTGTGCGTTAGTGTTGACTGTGTATAAACAGCTGTAGTGTGTTAGTGTCGTTGTGTTTTTGATGTTGAGGTGTTTTTTGATGACATTTGAGAGGTTCTGGAAATTTAGTTTGAAATTTGGATTTTTGTGATCCGTTATTTTTAATTTTGTAACGGATTAATTTAAATTTTTAATTTGTATTGTTTGGATTGATTCCAAGCTATAGATGATTTGTTCAATTTTAGTACATTGGGTTTGAATTTGTTCATGAACATTGGTAGAGAAAAAATGTCATTTTTGTATTGGGGGTCGTTCGCAAATTACGTCACGCTTTTAGGGGGAAGGGGGTCAAAGAATTTGTGACAGTCCATACAAAAGATTTTTTTTTCTTTGGAAAATTTGTGACAAGGGGGGGAGGGGGTGTCGAAAAAGTCGTTTTTTAGCGTGACGTAATTTGCGAACGACCCCTAGTCATAGCAACGGGTTTCAGGATTTTAGGTCAAAATATGGGCGTAAACAGAAGGGTCTGGACCTCCTCTAAAAATTGTGCTCTAGCTGCGGTTCAAATTTTTTTGAAGGGGTTCAGACCCTCCTGGGTACACCCCTGGGTCAAAATATTAAAATTAGCTACAAAAATGATCAAAATTTACAAAAATATTCATTTATTTGGCAAAAAAGAATCGAATCGACCACGATCTCTATTGTAAATTATAACCATAAATCAATGATAAGCCTGAGTCGAATTATTGGGTGAAATTCTATGTTACAACAATCTTTTATTACTTAAATCCAGGGGCGTAGCCAGGGGGTGGTCCTTATGTGCACGGGCACTCCCCCCTCCTCTCGAGATCAAAAGTCAATACAAATTTTTAATTTTTTTTATTTTTAAAATCGAAAAATTAAGCTTTTACAGAAAAATGATTACGACTAATCGAAAAATCAATCTTAATGTCTAGAAAAGTGTAAAAATTTAACACAAAGGTTATATTACAGTAATTTTCAAAAATAAAAATTTGGGCACCCCCCCTCCCCCTTAAAAAATCCTAGCTACGCCCCTGCTTAAATCAGTGAGGATCAATATATTAAGATAATTTAAAATTTTTCTTAATTTTGCTGTCCAAACTGTGTGCCGCGACACACTGGTGTATCATGACAAGTACCCAGTTATGTTCAAATTTTAAAAATCGCGACAAAAATCAAAATGACTTCTGGCTAGTCACTTAAGTACAAAATTTCTTAAGAGTATGGAAATTTTTTGACAGAAGGGAGGAGGGGGTCTAAAAATTTGATGTTTTGCGTCACGAAATTTTTGAATATCACTTATATATCATGGGGACCATATGATATACAAATGTAAAGATGATGTAACCAGTATATTGTTTTACTTGTAACTGAAACATTGAATTATCCTGGAAGTTTTAGAGAAGGGATGATGATTTTGTGGAGGGGATAAAAAGCTTTTTGAATGTTTTTTTTTTTAATAATTTGTGATGTTTTCAATATTTCTTGCTTAACTTTGCAAATAATAAAACTTCTTTTTTTTCTAGAGGTGCAATTTTTATTTAGATCAAAATTTATATTTTTTTACAATATTTTTCAAATTTATGGAAATTATTAATTTTTGAAAATTTCTCTTCATTTTCACCTCAAATTTATCATTTTAAACAAAAATCAATTTACTTATGAGTTTCACCAAGCAAGTCAAGAGCAAATTTAGCCTGTTTGATTGTGTCATCAAAAGCACACGTCATTTTAGACAAAATGTTACGAATGCAGCTGAACGGCATCTGAAAATCTTCTGGTCTAGCCAATAAGTTTGCAGCTTGATCGACATTAATGTTGAATTTCTTTGCAATTTTAATTACAGCAATGTTTCTAGCTGAATGGAATGTTGAATTAGCTTGACGGTATTCACTATCCACAGCTGCATAGAAGTCAACTTTAGGTTGAGATGGGTACAAGTCTTGGTAAGAATAAATAAAATCGATGAAATGATTTAAAGAATTTGTTAATTCTGTATTTAAATCTCCATGAATTCCGTTGCCAATAACCATCCAGTTTTGACAGATCAGGAGGGTAAATTGATGAGCTGGCTCGTTATCTTCTGGCACTGGTGACGATAAGGCTGGAGAAAAAAGAAATTGATAAATTTTTTAAAAATATTAAATTTGAATTTTTTTAAAATATTAAATTTGAATTTTTAAAAAAATATTAAATTTGAATTTTTTTAAAAAATATTAAATTTGAATTTTTAAAAAAATATTTAATTTGAATTTTTTAAAAAATATTAAATTTGAATTTTTTAAAAATATTAAAATTTGAATTTTTAAAAGATATTAAATTTGAATTTTTTAAAATTATAAAATTTAAATTTTTAAAAAATATTAAAATTTGAATTTTTAAAAGATAATAAATTTGAATTTTCTAAAATTATTAAATTTAAATTTAAAAAAAAATACTAAATTTGAATTTTTAAAAAATATTAAATTTGAATCTTTAAAAAAATATTTAATATGAATTTTTTAAAAAATATTTAATTTGAATTTTTTAAAAAATATTTAATTTGAATTTTTTAAAAAATATTTAATTTGAATTTTTTAAAAAATATTAAAGTTGAATTTAAAAAAAATTAAATTTGAATTCTTAAAAAATATTAAAATTAAAAATTTTAAAAATCCTAAATAAGCAGAATTTAAAATATAATTTGAAGTCGGTTTAAAAAATTTAAAAATAACTTTTTGTACAAACTAAAATTCCTAAAATAGAATTTTTAAATTTTTTTAAAATTTTTTTTAAAAAAAATATTCAAAACTTACCACAAGCAACAACGACGAATAATCCAATAATAGTTTTAAAGAATTTCATTTTCTAATTTTTAATTTTTAAGCTTTAATTTTTTAAAAGTATATTTAAATTTTTTTTATAAAATTAATATTTAGTTTTTAAAAGTATATTTAATTTTTTTTATAAAATTAATATTTAAATTTTAAAAAATTAAATTTTTTTTTCAAATATTTTCCAAGCAAACAACTTGAAAGGATAGAAAAAGCTTTAATGATACTTTACTCAAAACAGCTTTCACTTTTTATACAAAAGCGGCATTTTAAAAAAAGATAAAAATAATAAAAAAAAGTTTAAATAACTCAAGATTATCATCACGATTTTCATTATTTTTTTCCTTTTGTGCAACCACGTGCTGAATACTTTTAAGTGTTATTGCTGCATTCCTGTTGAAACAACTGTCGGTCTTTACAAAAGATTTAATTGCTATTAGAATCTTGGAGTCTTTAAACTTTAATTTAAATATTTATCTTTTAGCTTTTGAAATAAATGTTTGAAATAAGTTTCATGAAAATCGTGCATGGAACTTTAGTAATGTCCACGGATGTATAGCCATAAGTTCTTCAAGGTGGGGGATTCCAATACTCAAAGAGGGTCCAGATCCTTTCCCATTGATACCCTTCTACATTGTTATTAAGTTCTAACCCCCAAGATCTTAGTTTATAGTTCAACATTTCTTTCAAAGATTTTTTGATGTTTTAAGGACATTTGCTTTGCTTCATTGGAAAATTTGAATGTTGAGTCTTTATTTTGTGGAGGGGATGAATGAATTTTTAATGTTTCAATATCAAATTTCAATGTTTTTTCAATGTTTCGGGATATTTTAGGTGACTAAACATTATCCTTGAATGTTTTGATGAGCTTTTGGTTTTGAAACATTAAAGTTTATTTTTGAAAGCATTGAATATTTAATTTTAATATTTTAAGCAGCAGTTTTATGGTTTTTTATTGAAAATTTCCAACAAAAATTAAAGAAGTCTTTTTCTTCTTGCTTAATTTTTGCTATTTTCAACAAATTTAAAGATGTTTTCTAACAAACAGTTCATTTTTGTCCATCTGTCTATTAACTTGTTCCTTAATCTGTACAATTTTAATATTTTGTTGCTGTTGGACATAAATCCCATAACTTAAGAGAACTAATTGCACCTTAACCTAAAAGATCATCCCTTTTCTTCCCATTTACCTCTAAAATATTTCACAAAACTACAACAAAATCCTTTTTAAAAAAATATTCAAACATTTAAGGGTTTGTTCACTTATTAAGTTACCCAAAAAAATGTCTTTTTCAACCCCCCTTTTTAGAAATTTTGAATGAAAACAATGCTTTAGTTTAGCCTGTTGTAAAATCCTAGACCCCCCCAAAAAAAAGCGAACGTAACAAGTGAACGACCCCTAACCACATCCACGAAACCATCATCACCGTTATCATTAACAAAAAGGATTTTTTTTTCTTCTTTCATTTCGGGATAATTTTTGTAAACATAAAGTGAAGCTGAATGTAGCAATTGTAATAATAACAATTGAAACCCATGTCCGTGTTTTTTAATGCTTGTGTCCGTTGTGCTTGTGTTTGCGGCTGTGACTTGGGGTGCAGTAGATAAATAATAATGTAAAGGTGTTTGTGCCATCTTAACTAGTTGAGATATTAGTTAACATGGCTTTTCCTTTGACAGAAAGAAATAAATAAATAAATAATAAATACTTTTTACATCTTTTTTTTACATCAAAAAATAATAGCCTGAGCTGTAGTAAAATTGAAAAAAAAATTAGTATTTTTTATGGATAATATGACATTTGAGGCAAGACTGTCGTCTTTTTAGTTTTATTGATGTTTATTTTTAAGCTTTTATCTAATTTTTTAACATTTTTCTTCTATAGCTTAAAGATTTGTGAAAAAAGAGATCAAAAATAATTTAAAAAACTCCAAAAATTTATGAAAAATTCAGAAAATTTGACTAAAAATTGAAATTTTTAAACACTTTTGGATATTCTGACAATGCAGTCCAAAGATATAACATTCCACCTCCAGCAGAGATCACGCACCGACCGGGACCAACAATTCTGACTCCTTTTGCATCTGACACATTTCCCACGCACTAAAATGAGGAAAAATCGTTGAAAAAAGGAACAAAGCATGAACAAATGTTTACTTTTATTACTCATTTTAGTGCTGATGGTGAATAGAGCTATGACAAATAAAGGAACTATTGTTAGTTATTGTAAAATAAGGGAGAATGAAGCTTCAGTTCATACCTAACATATTTTCACAAATTCACAATAAGAAAATTTTTTTTAAAAATTTGCTGAATATACAAAAAAAAATTCTTTGTTCCTCAGAAAAAAGTTTCAACATCCTGTTATTATTTTTTTTTCAGCTTTGCAACGATCTCTTTTGCGAATTTTTTCTCTTAACTCTATGCACACTCATTCACTTTTATGTTTATTGTTATGGCATTTTATTTATATATCACAGTTAAAAGTGGAAAAATGGGAAATAGAAGAATACAGAATGTTGATGTAATGGGTGGAATGTGAAAAATTGAGTTGTTTTTGATGTAGAAGACATTTTTTTTAAATTTTCCGGAATTTTTTTTAGTTATTTTAAAATATTATTTTTTTGAAATTTTTGAATTTTTTTTAAGTTTTAAACTTTTTAAATATTTTTAAGTTTAATTTCTAAAATATTTAAAAACTACTTTTAACTTTTTTACCTTTTTGTTTCTTTATTTTATAATTTTATATTCTTTAATTATAATTTTTAAATTTTTAACTTTTTTTAATTTTTATACTTTTTTAAATTTTTAATATTTTAAATTTTCCGAAATATTCTTAATTATTTTAAAATAGTTTTTTTTTGAAATTTTTTAATTTTTTTTAAATTTTCCCAAATATTCTTAATTATTTTAAAATACTATTTTTTGACATTTTAAAATTGTTTTAAAATTTTAAAATATTAAAATATTTTTAACTTTTATTTCTAAAATATTTTAAAGTTACTTTTAATTTTTTTAAATTTTTGTTTCTTTATTTTATAATTTTATATTCTTTAATTTTTTTCTTTTTTAGGTTTTTAACTTTTTTAGTTTTTATAAATTTTTAAATTTTTAATATTTTTACTTTTTAAAAATATTTAATATTTTTACTTTTTAAAAATATTTAATATTTTTGCTTTTTAAAAATATTTAATATTTTAAATTTTAAAAATATTTGATATTTTAAATTTTTAAAAAAATTTAATATTTTTACTTTTTAAAAATATTTAATATTTTTACTTTTTAAAAATATTTAATATTTTTACTTTTTAAAAATATTTAATATTTTAAATTTTTAAAAATATTTAAAATTTTTACTTTTTAAAAATATTTAATATTTTAAATTTTAAAAATATTTGATATTTTAAATTTTTAAAAATATTTAATCAAAAATAAAAAATTTAAAACAATTAAGAATTAAATATTTTTTAAAACAATTCATTTTTAATATTTTTTCAAATTTTTAAAGATACTTAAATTATGTAATAACAATTTACAATATTCTTGTTTTTTTTAACAACCTTTTCTTCAACAAAAGACCCCACACCTTCGACAAGTACCTAACATAGACAAGAAACAGCAGTAGCTGTGAAAGAATGCGAATGAAAATTATGCGAATTATGAGGGTACATAAAGAGATAAGTTGAGAAGATTAAAAAAGGCTGAAAAATGTGTGTGCTGGGAAATTAAGCATCAACAACAAAAAAAAGGATGAGATGAATTTTTCCTTCCTTTTCCAAAGACAGCACACAAATGAGAAATTTTTATCTTAAATGAAAATTTGAGGCTTCTTTTTTCTCAAAATCATCATCTGAAAATGGTTTTTGATATTCAAGCTTAAGTTTTTTTTATACTAAAGAGCTTTTGAGGATTTTCGTGTTGAGTGGAATCCTATTATGGGCAATTTGTTGTTAGATGATTTTGGTTCTGTTTTCTGATGATGATTTTTGAGGTTATGTTTTGATAATTTGATGGAAAACTTTTCAGAATTTGAGGTTAGTTTAAAATTTATGAGGAAAGGTGCAGAATTTTTAGGTTATATTAATGAATTTTTGAGGTTAAATTTATAACTTTGAGGTTAAATTTAGAATTTTGAGGTTAAATTCATAATTTTGGGGTTAAATTCATAATTTTGAGGTTAAATTCATTATTTTGAGGTTAAAATCAGAAATTTTGAGGTTAAATTCATGATTTTGAGGTTAAATTCATAATTTTAAGGTAAAATTTAATAAAAAAACCAAAACCCAAACACAAAAAATACAGACTTTACTTTTATTAATTTCATTCCGAAAAGCACGTTCCTGACATCATTTTATTTTCAGCTCTTTTTCACTTTTTATTATATTTCCCATTAACATTTATTTTATTTTACTTTGTGCGTTTTTTGTCATCTCATTTTACATTTCTCATATTCATTTGACTCTAGGCGATGAATTTAAATCTGAAAATTAATTTTTGTATATTTTTGATGTCCTTTTGCTGAACTTGTGTTTGGGTTTGTTGATATTTGGGATTCTTGCTTATAAGGTTTGAGTTTTGCAATTGGTTTTGTATTATATTTGACATTTTACAGGGAATAAGTAAAAACCCCAAAAATATTAATCATAAAAATCATTTGCATTAAAAAATAATTCAATTAACTATTTTGTTTTCTAAAATCCCTCAAGCTAAATATTGTTATGTCCATTACATCCACAAACAGAAGCATTTAAGCCCAAAAGTAAATATTTATTCAGTAAAAAGAGTAACAATGACACTGGCATGATGATCCATTTAAAATTCTAAAGGTTAATGTCATGTCATACAGGCTGTACTGATGCTTAATGTCATGTGTACAAAATTGATTGTCACATGTATATAGGAACACAAATCCGTACGCTTTCTGATGTATCAGATAAATATTTCCCATATTTTCATTTCATTTAAGCTTTAAATTCATTTTTTGATGCCTCATACTACACATCCTTTAACTCGTGTTTGGTTGCTTCATTTCCTATTCTGTGTCGTGGATATGAATTATATGTTGAATGTGTGTGCACACTCCCTGTT
The DNA here is from genome assembly GCA_963573255.1 of Chironomus tentans. Classification (NCBI taxonomy): domain Eukaryota; kingdom Metazoa; phylum Arthropoda; class Insecta; order Diptera; family Chironomidae; genus Chironomus; species Chironomus tentans. The sequence continues at coordinate 8,858,288 of OY754305.1, forward strand.
GGAATATTAAGTGACATGCTGTGCCGTGTATTTTGTTGAACTTAATTTTCACTCATTTACATAACATTAAGTGTAGTCCTTGGATTTTTTGAAGTTAAGGAGCATTTTTTTAATTTTGTTTTAAAGAAAATTGATTTTGAAGATGATAAAAAGATTGAAAAAAATTATACTAAATTTTAGAAACTAAAAATAAAAAGAACAACCGTTTTTTGAAGAATATTAAACAATAAAAAATTGTTTAAAAAAATTCAATATTCAAAAAAATTTAATAAATTAGTAGTTAAAAAATTAAAAAAAATTAAAATTAAAAAAATTCAAAATTCAAACAAAATTAAAATTTTAAAAGTTAAAACCTAAAAAAGTTAAAAGCTAAAAAAAATAAAACTTCAATGAAATAGTTAAGAAAATTAAAAATTTAAAAAATAAAAACTAAAAGAAATTAATAAGTTAATAATAATTAATAAATTTTAAATTAATATTAAAAAAATTAAAAATTTAAAAATTTAATGCTAAAAAATTAGAACATCAATGAAATTAAAAATTAAAAATATTAAAAGTTTAAAAGTCCAAAAAAAATTAAAAATTCAAAAAATTTAAAATCTTAAAAGTTAAAACTTAAAAAAGTTAGAAGCTAACAAAAAAAAACTTCAATGAAATAGTTAAGAAAATTAAAAATTTAAAAAAATAAAAATTAAAAAAAATTAATAAATTAATAATAATTAAAAAAATTTAAATTAATAGTAAAAAAATTAAAAAAATAATGATTAAAAAAAATTCAAAATTCAAAAAAAATTAAAATTTTAAAAAATTTAAAGCTAAAAAATTAGAACTTCAATGAAATTAAAAATATTAAAAGTTTAAAATTCAAAAAAAAATTCAAAATTTAAAAAATTAAAATTTAAGAGAAAAGGATAAATTTAAGATATATTTGACACCCAAACCAACCACAATCCATCCATCCTTTCCAAAACTATTCAGTTAATATTCACAACAAGTCATTCCATGCCATACAATCCATTTCCTTCCTCAGCTACAATCTTTTTCCTCACCTCGCTGAAAATATTAATGCTAATATCATTAAACATATACGTATGTCTCTCATATATCAGATAATAATGACATGAGTATACGATAATATGAAATTATGGCACATGAAAGTCACGTTTTTTTTGTCGCACAGATTGACAGAGACTTTTTCATTGGATTTATCACGAATCTGTTAAAAATGAGATGGATTTTTATTGAATGTCGTTTAATTTATGTCATGCAGTTGATTTTTTGTGCATGATAATAGCTTAAAATATGTGAAACAAGTCAAAATATAGTTCCGGTAATTCAAAAGTTCATAGTTGTCTGGTTTTGAATTGAAATTTTCCAATTAGAAAATTGATACGAAATCAAACGAGGAATTAAAATATGAAACCTAATTAATAGTGCTTTGATGTCACGAATCAAATCACTGCAAATTGAATTAAATATCTGGAAATTCGCATCGTTGTATTTATATAGAAATATTTCAATTAAAAAACGTATCAAATTCACTTATTGACTATTGACTGCTATAAATAGAAATCAGACGGAATACAAACAAGTTTGTTTGGTCTGGTTTGGTCTGATTTGGTCTGGTTTGGTCTGGTTTGGTCTGGTTTGGTCTGGTTTGGTCTGGTTTGGTCTGGTTTGGTCTAGTTTGGTCTGGTTTGGTCTGGTTTGGTCTGGTTTGGTCTGGTTTGGTCTGGTTTGATTTATTTTTGTCTGTTTTGGTCCGCTTTAGTTTATTTTGCTCAGTTTCGTTGCTTTTGGTGTCAATAAAAATACTTAACCTCAAATTATTCACATTTCCATCCATTGATCCCATCCATACTATTTCCAATTCCTGATCAAGAAATTTCAACCTTTTTTTGAAATTCTCACCTTTTACATAACAAAATGATGATGTGACTCTATGTACATAGATGTGACTTCAAGCTTTCACACAAATTAATACGTGAACATATGAAAGGATGGAATTCCTCACATGGGAGAAACAAAGCACATGAACAAAAAAGGTTTTTTAAAAAAGAAAATGGAAATTAATAAGAGACAGAGAGCGAGAGATACAAGCAACGATAGTAAATGTAGATACAAACCGAGTAAGGTGAATATGGCAGGAAGACATGAAAATATGAAGTAGGTGATTATGATGAGTATGAAAATGTGGAAGGAGGAAAAAGGTTCTTCGCACATAATTTCTGAGCTGAAAAAAATATGAATGGATGGAAAAAGGGAAGACAATTCACTTGAGGATGCTGAAGCTTAACACGAAGATTTGTAAATAAACTGAAATAATCCCGAGTTGTTCATGAATATTGAGCTTTTGAATGTTTGAGGGATGCAGAAAGTTAACTGAACGATGAAATGTTACTGAATATACAAGTGATGCAAAAAGAGACGCAGAAATGTTACTGAATACACAAGTGATGCAAAAAGAGACGCAGAAATGTTACTGAATACACAATTGATGCAAAAATAGACGCAGAAATGTTACTGAATACACAAGTGATGCGAAAATTTTACTGAACGAACAGTTGATGCAAAAAGAGACGCAGAAATGTTACTGAATACACAAGTGATGCAAAAAGAGACGCAGAAATGTTGCTGAATTCACAAGTGATTCAAAAAGTTTACTGAATGAATAAAAGAAGCAAAAAAAGCATTTAAAACATAGAAGAAGATCAATTCAAAATAAAAATATGCTGAGTCTTCACATCAACCCCTCGGTCAGCATCAACGTCATCCATAAATAAGCAAGTAAGCAGATATTATAAAACGTAAGTAATATCTTTATGAGATATCATCATAATAAAATAAAAGCACGAGTCTTATCTCTTACTATAAGACATAAGGAAGCAGAAATAGCAGTTGGGTAGGTGTGCATAACATCCTTGATAACGTCTCTAAAGCTTCATGATGTAATCATCTTTTTTAATAGAATTTTTTTCTCTCTTAAGAATCTTTTTCATCATCAACGATAAGCACATTGTGTAGACATAATGTATATGTTCTGGGATGGGCGATAAGATTGAGGAAATAAGGCAAATGTGGGTGATGTAAAATATTTTTTGCTGGAGGTGGATGTACCTTCATTAATAAGCGAATGAATTGAAATAAAATGGAATGTGTAAATAAGGGTGAAGGTTAAAAGATAGCAAAATGGTTTAAATAGAAAATTTTTGGGCTTTTAAAAGTAATTGTGAATTTTTTAATAATTTTTATTGAGAACTTTATTAGTAAACTCAAAAAAGATGCAGAAATTGATGCAAAATTTTACTGAACGCACAAAACATGCAAAAATTGATGCAAAATTTTACTGAATACACAAAAGATGCAGAAATTGATGTAAAATTTTACTAAATACACAAGAGATGCAAAAATTGATGCAAAATTTTACTGAATACACAAAAGATGCAGAAATTGATGTAAAATTTTACTGAATACACAAAAGACACAGAAATTGATGCAAAATTTTACTGAACGCACAAAAGATGCAGAAATTGATGCAAAATTATACGGAATGCACAAAACATGCAAAAATTGATGCAAAATTTTACTGAATACACAAAAGATGCAGAAATTGATTTAAAATTTTACTGAATACACAAAAGACACAGAAATTGATGCAAAATTTTACTGAACGCACAAAAGATGCAGAAATTGATGCAAAATTATACGGAATGCACAAAATTGAGAAAGAAATTGATATTAAAAGCAGTCAAGAAGCAGAAATTAATTTGAAAAAAATACCATGACAAGCAGTCTTCATCCTTTTGTCCAATTATTTCTTCTAGAAGCTTTACCTCAATTTTCTTTGTTCTCATATTTTTCTTAGTAAATAAAACACACAAAACCATCTTGTTCATAATTAATGAAGAAATTCCTAAAATTTCAATAACGACAAAAGACAAGAAGATAAAAATTTTCTAGAATAAAACCTTTCATGCTCTTTGGCATTTGATGTCAAAACATTATTAAGGAATTTACAGACATGAGAAAAATATTTTATTTTAAATTAATTTTTTTTGTTTAATATTTTTTTTGCTTGATTAATTTAATTTTTTTTACTCAATTCCAAACACTTTGATGAAAATATTGTCAGTCGTTTCAGGTACATCTGTTGATTCACTTGGATTCTCAGTTCCTTTGAAGACTTCTTCTGGATATTCTGTATTGTCATCTTCCTCTAAGAAGTTTGGCAGGTTATTTTCTGTTGGCTTGAATGTCGTCGATCTTTGGGTTGTTGCAAGTGGAATCACATCACTTCCATCTGACTTTATACTTGTCACTTCGTTATTTCCTGGATATTTTTCTGTTGAGTCGTCATAATCCTGTTCATGGTTATCTAAGCCAGAATTGCCATCATGAGTTGGTGGATGTGGAGTGTAAGGATGTGGAGTATATGGATGTGGATTATGAGGATGCGGAGCATGAGTTGATGGTGTGTAAGGATAATAACAGTATGTGCGTACAGGCAATAAAACCAATGGTCTATGAACATGATAATGTGGATGAACATAATGATATACAGCGTATCCATAGCTAAATCCATGCCCATGTGCATGTCTGCGCTTTCTTAACAGACTTTGTTGTCCTTCAATTCTTGAATTAATGACACTATTTTGATCTTTATTTTCAGATTGCCTTGGGGTTGTTTGGTCTAGGATTGAGAAAATATCTTTGGTGATTTGTTCTTGATGAGGATTTTGAGTCGTTTTCTCAATAATTGGTGCTTCTATATTGCCTTTGGTGTCTTTATCAGGTACTAAATTGTCTATTGATGTTGAATTTCTCTCAGCATTTGTGTCAACATGATTAGAATCAACACCTTGACCTTTTGTATCATTTAAGTTGAATTTTTCATTTGAATTTTGGTTTAAATTTTCCTTGGAAGGTTCTGAGCTTGAATTTGTGGATTCCTCGCTGGTATCGTCATAATTATATTGATCTTCATCAAAATGGAAGAGCTCGTTGTAATCAAATGGATGTTCTTCAGAACTTTCGTTACTGTGGTCTTCATATATCCGTTTTTGAGATACTTTATCACCTAGTCCTTTATTGTGGTCTGTATTTTGATCGGTTTTGGAGAACTTATCATGTGGAGCTCCATTTGTAATCACCAAAAGTGTTAAAATTATGAAAAATACCGAAAATTTCATAACTTTTGACATGTTGAACACAAAATTTGATTCTTAAAAATCAACTTAATTCGCTTTTTTCTAATAAACTTCTCCGCACTTGTGTCGATCAACAGATGAATGTTGAATGAAAAACACAGTAACAGGTTTTGATGCATTTAGTCAAGCTTCTAGCTTAAAGCGTACACGAAAAAGTTATTATGACTCAGTGTAAAATACTCAGCAACTTAAATTGTCTTTATTACGATTATTGTTGTTGTAGTTCTAAACTATGTATCTTATTTGCTGTTGTGCTGTCAGTGGAATTTTGTATGGATGAGGGGGGAGAGGGTAGAAAAATTTATTTTGTTTAAAAATTGTAGCAATTTTTGTTATTACTTATATGAACATCTTGGCTAGAATGGGGTGAAATCTATAAACCAACCCCCTTTTTTAATCCACTATCTCCCTTACTCCACGCCTGCTGTTATAAATAATCTTGCTAAGGTGGATTTATAAATTATTGATTTAAAACTGGGAATTCCAGTGACGATTGATTGCTAATGAATGTAAATTCCACATAATTGATTCATTCAATTGAGATAATTATTATAGTCACAAATGTTAAAAGATTATTTGAACTATATAAAGTTTTACGAAATGTAATGCAACCTCAAAAAGAATTTAAAAAACTATTTTTAAATTTATTATTTTTTATAATTAATTTTTTTTAAATATTGAGAATTTCATAATTTGTTTTTCATAATGTTTCATTAATTTTTTTAAAAATAATATTATAATTTAAAAACAACTAAAAAGAATTTGAAATTTAAAAAAAATAAAATTTGTAAAATGATTATAATTCTAAAAAAATCAAAATTCTACTAAATTAAAATTCTAATGAATTAAAATTCTTAATAAAATTAAAATTCTAAATTAATTAAGACTCTAAATTAAATTAAAATAATGAAAAATTAAAATTCTAATATATTAAAATGCTAAACAATTTCAAAATTAAAAAGTGAAATAAAAATAAATTTAAATTTAGAAAACTTAAAGTTTAAAAAAGTTAGAAAAAATCAGTTAATTTAAAAAAAAATATATTTCAAATTAAAGAAAAAAAATTTACCAAAAAACATCATTTAGTACACTACAACATAAATAATTCAAATAAATTCAGTTCTTTTTTGTAAAAATTTCAATTTAATAATGTTGAATTTTTCAATCATAATCTCAATTAAAAAATATCGAACTGCATTTCATTTCCCCTCGCAAATCCATTAATTATTCAAATGCACAAAATTATTTAACAAAAAGAAATTTTTATCCCAACAAAACCATAAAAATAAAATAATTGCCCAAAAATCCACAAGCTGATTTAATTAAACTGTGCTATTAAGCTAATGATGTTTGCACATCGACCACAGTTGGAACTGATTATTTTAGATTTATCATAATTAAATGACTAAAAGTATAATTTAAATTTAACATAATATTCAAATATTTGTATTTTGAAATGAAATATTTTTGTAATTGAAATAAAATTGAAAATAGAGAAAATGTTAAAGATTGTTGAGAACGAAGCGCATTTTAAATTAATTTTGGAAAAAGGTTTATAAGTTCTCAATTTTTTTACTATTTTTTAAATTTTTTACTATTTTTTAAATTTTTCAATTTCTCAAATTTTTTTTAAATTTTCAATTTTTTTAAATTTTCAATTTTTTTAAATTTTCAAATTGTTTAAAATTCTCAATTTTTTTAAATTTCAATTTTTTTAAATTTTAAATTTTTTTAAATTTCAAATTTTTTTAAATTTTAAATTTTTTTAAATTTCAAATCTTTTAAATTTTCATTTTTTTAAATTTTCAAGCTTTTTTAAATTTTCAAACTTTCTTGTTTTCCCATTTTTTATTTTTAAAAGATTTTTAAATTTTCAAAAAAATTTAAATTTTCAAACTTTTTCTAAATTTGCAAAAAAAATTCAAAATTTGCAAAAAATTTATATTTTATATTCAAAAATTTGAAAAAAGTAATTAATTTGTTGATATTTATAACAAATTGCACATTTTTACAACATTTTTGATACTTAAACCTCTAAACCACTTTCTAATTTTCAATATTTTCATGCAAAATTTTAATTTCAAAGCAGAATAATTTTCAAAATAAAACCAGTTTTACTGCATATTCAATATTTCATCTAACTGGAAATAATTTCAGTTATTAAATGATTAGTAACTAAATACAATCGAAAATTCATGCAAATTCAATAGCAACGCATAAATATGATTATTCGAAATTATCTGCTGTTGTTATTTGTTTTAAAAATTCCTGTTACATTGATGATTAGTAAAATGAATTCTAAATACTACAATTGTTGCAGAAATTCGAATGAAAATAATTTTATAATATTTTATTAAATTGCTAAAATTTAATTTCCACATCCAGTAATGCGTGATGTACCATGCACCACTATAACCATCAATACAAAGTTAGAAAATGAACTGCAATAAAGCTTTAATGACCTTTCAAATAGATTTACAGTCGGTGTGAGAAAAAGATGGATGACTTGGGTCAAAAATGTTAAACTCTTGCGAGAAACGTTTATTTATTGCAATTAAGTGGGTTGTTGGTTGTGAGCGCTGATAAAGAATTGAATTTCAGAGGGGGTGGGGGTCAAATCAATCAATATCCAGGTCAATCAACTCTCACATCCAGACCTTCTCTCAATTTATCCAATAGTAATACAAATTAAACCATGAAGCAACAGAAATTCACATGAGAATTTAGAAAAGAACCGCCAAAAATGTTCAATCTTTCGAGTTGTTTGTTTGCTGTTGCTACAAACTCAAATTGAGGCAGGAACACATTTGGAAGATTTATGTATAAAGTCGAAGCAGTAAAAACATCGTTAAGAGAATTAAAATGGAATCTAATGTCTTTTTGTGTACCGTCTTGCTGTTTTTTGGTGAGTCCTTGTGATGAATTAGCTAAAATGAGCATTTTTTAGTTTAAAAGTTTCAAGTTTCTATAAATTTTAATTTTTTTAACTCTCCAAGTTTGTTCAATTTTTTTCGAATTTTTTAGTTTTTATGAAATTTTAGTTTTTTAAAATTTTATTTTATTTTTAATTTTTAGTTTTTTATAATTATAATTTTTTAAATTTCCAATTTTTCTTAATTTTTTTTGATTTTTTTAGTTTCTCAATTTTTAAAAAAATTTAAAAAGTTTTTCAAATTTTTAAACTTACATAGTTGTTTAAATTTTTCATCATACTGTAATATTTAAATTTTTTAAACCCTTTAATTTTTAATTTTTAATTTTTTTGCTTCTCCGTTTCTTAATTTGCCACTTTTTAATTTTTCTTGTTTTTTAAAAAATATTTCAAATTTTTTTTCATATTTTTAAACAATTTTAATCTTATTATTTTTTTAATTTTAATTTTGTAAAATTTTAGTTTTCTAAAATTTAAAATTTATTTTTTAAATTTTAATTTTGTAATGTTAATTTTTTTAAATCTTAATTTTTAAAAACTCTTATTTTTTAAAAATATTTTCAGATTTTTAAATTTTGTTAATTTTTCAGTCCTTTAATTTAAAATTTATAAAATTTATAAAAAAAAACTAATTTAAAAATAGAATTTGTTAAAAATTAATTTAAAATTTATAAAATTTTAAATGCTTTTTTTTAATTTTTTACAATTTTAAATTTCATTAATTGAAATATCAACGCTTAAAAATCTGATGAAATTCCCACAATTATTTTAATTATAAACACCAAAGTCTAACTTGAAGCATTGCCGCACTTCATACTATCGTCTGACATTCAAAATGACTTGTAAGTGAATAAATGTTCAACACGATGGGTGTGTGGGGGAACTTTAAGCCTTTAATAGCGGATTAGTGCGAGACAAAGGATGTAAAAGATGTTTTTGAAGTAATTAATGTCGGGTTTATGAAGTGAAATTTTATGTTCTTTGTTTCTTTAGGTTTTAGTTGAATTAAGATGGGGATGGATACTGTGTTGTGGATTATTTTGGGATAAATTTTGGAATATTTTGTTGCTAATATGTGTCTTGAATTTATCTAAAATAAAAATATTTATTGATAAACGCTATCAATTAATTCAATGATTTTATTTAAACAAATTTTTTAACATTGCAACTGATAACAACAATATTTTATCTTGGACACATGTTATTTGTATCATACAAACAGCTCCCAGCAGTTTCATCAAAATACATTCCATCATTGCATTCCAAATTCAACAAAATTTCACCATTTGAGCAATATATGTACTGATGACACAAATTTCCAGGATAAAAGCCATAAAACCCAGCTGGACATCTTAAGGACAACCAAGGTCGAGTACATGGAGCAACATTCTCAAAATCACACATTCCAGTATTACGGTTAAAAACTAATGGAGCTCTGCATGATTGATATGGACCATCAGCTGACCGGCATTGACGATAGCGACGACACTCTCGGTCGTATGGATCAGCAATCTAAGTAATAAATGTCAGTTCATTTCAGGGTCCAGTTTCTTGGGTATACCCTAGGAGGTATATGCTAGGATACCCTAGGATATACCCTAGGATACCTAAATTGTTGAATCAAACTTAGAATTCAAATAAGCAAAAATATTTTTAGGCATATACCCTAGGGTATGGAGTATACCAGAAAAACCGAGCCCAACCAGCAATAATCCTCAGAATATTCTCGAAAAACTCACCATAATATCAGGTTGACCCAACGGTGGACACGCAGTTTGATTAACACATTGATTTGAACTGTCAGTACAAAAATTGGCTCCTTGTCCATTGTCAAAGAAGTATACAGACCTTGAAGGCTCCAAGCATGATCTGACCGAAACTTTATGAACCTCATTTGTGTTGTTCCAGTCGCATTGAAGGTACAAGTGACAACTTGATGGATCTGAAACAAAAGTTGATGTCCATAGATTTGGATTTGTTCGACATCGGAATTGCTGTTGAGTTGATGGACTTGTTAGAATCACTAGAGTGATTAGAGCTGGAAAAGCTGGAGAATTTTAAAAAGAAATTGGTTTTAGGAGTTTTAAGTGCTTAGCTTTAGAAAATTTACAGTATTTTGCTATTTTCCAAAAGAAATCTATCATTTTTACCAACTTTAATAAATGTCTATCAAATACTGATTTCTTTTCAAAACATTTAAAAAAATTATTTATCATTTATGACTAAAGTTTAAGATTTGAAGATAAAAGAGCTTTTAGAATTGATAAGAAAAAATTTATGGCTTTATTTTTTAAGTTTCAATACTATTCCAATTAAACTGCGTAATCTTAAGAATAGGATCAGGGGCGTAACGGAGATCTATGAAATGTTGAATTATGTGCAACCTAATAAGAGGCTCTCCGGCCAAAAAAAAAATGAAGTTTCAAAAAAGTGTGGAAAAAAGTAAAAAAATTGAAAAAAAAATTTCTGCTACATATATTTTTGTATATTTATTGACATGTTTTTAAACTTTAATCTTCACGATTTTCAGAAGCTGGCTGGATATCATCAATTAAAGTTGTGGTTCTCGGGCAGGTGTTGTTTGTGTCATAAAGACAACTTTTCGCTGTTTCATCAAAATACATTCCCTCTTGACATTCCAAGTTCAAAAGAATTTCACCGCTTTGGCAATAAATGTATTGATAACATCTCGTACTAAAGAAGAATCCGGTATATCCACTTGGACATCTCGGAGGTAAAAGAACACTTGTGCATGGTGCATTTTCCGGAAAGTCACACATTCCTGTATTGCGATTAAATATAAGATTTTGTGGGCAAGTTGCGTATGGAGCATTTAATGAACGACAAAGTCGGTGTCGGCGACACTCTCGATCTAGTGGATCTGCAATCTACCGATGTACAATTATATTGAAACACATCATATTTTAGTGTTTAAAATTCTAAAGCTTAAAAATAGTGAATAAGTTTTACCTTAATATCAGGTTCAGATTCAGGTGGACACATCAATAATGGATTCGTACAGTGAGTTGTACTAAAGGAACACGTTTGTCCACCGTTAGCGAACATATTAGAACCACTCTCGTAAAGCAAATAGCATGAACCAATTGTAAATCTTGTTATAAATCCATTTGAATCTCTATTATTACAACGAAGGAATGTATGACATGTTGATGGATCCGTAGCAAATGTTATGTTTGGGTTTGTTCCACAAAGGTTCTGCTGTTGATAGGATGGACCAAAACACGATGTTATAAGAATTAAAACTGTGATTACTAATGTGAAAATTAAAAAATTAAATATCCCCTATTATAATTTGCATAAGATTCTATTAATTGTTATTTTATGGAATTTGAGCTACTTAATTTAATATTTGCACAGTCCTTTAGACCTACCTTCATAAAACATTTTGATGATTTTAGCATAAAAATTCAACAATTACTGAAAATTTTTATTGAATTTTCAATGCTAATAAACAAAATTATCAGTAAAATAAACAATTGATAATTTCTTTAATCAGTGCTTTAAATTAAGGTCGATAACGTCAGTATTTTCAAATAATATTGATAGTTGTACAAGACCATTGAAATTTGCTGACTTTCTGCACGTATTGTGATTATTAATATTTTTTATAATAATGACCTAAATATTTTTTTTGTACAAAAATTCTTTAAATCGTTGGATCTTATCTGTTTTTCCACAAAGTACAAGGAACCTTTCAAGCTCTCTTAACAGTAACAACAGCATTATATTTCATATTTATCGAAAACATTAAAAATCATTTTTATTAACAAAAGAAAAGATATTTTAATAACTAATTTTCAAAATCACTTTTTTGTGACAATTTATCAAAACTTTCAATCACATTCGCAGTTCTTGGACACACAGGATCAAACACTGAGTCATACAAGCAACTTCCTGCGTTCTCATTAAAATACATTCCAGCATTACATTCCAAATTCAACAAGACACTTCCATTTTGACAATAAACATATTGGTGACAGAAATTTCCAGGATAAAAGCCTGTGAATCCAGCTGGACATTGAACTGGAAGCGGAACTCGAGAACATGGTGCGTTGCTTGGTAAGTCACATAATCCTGTATTTCTGTTGAAAACCAGTGAACCTGAACATTCTGAAAAATTTCCACTTAAGTTTCGACATGGTCGATGGCGACGGCAGCTTCTGTCGTAAGGATCTGCAACCTTTGGAATATTTTGTGAATTATTAAAATTTGAATCATTTTATTACATTCAATTTTTACCATTATGTCATCCGCAGGTGCAGATGGACATGACCACTGACTGTTGCTACAATGACTGTTTGAATTTGTGCACCATAAATTATTACTAGCATCTGAATGAACGTAGTCAGCACCAGATCCGTAGCATGAAGCATGACGAGGAACAACAGTGTCGTTGACTCTGTTACATATCAAATATAAATGGCAACTTGATGGATCAGCTACATGTGTGATTGCTGGGTTAGATCCACAAAGATTTTGTTGTTGTTGTGATGGACCGAATGTAATGACTAAGGTCACTAAAGTTGAGATCACTATTGGTCAGTAAAAGAGTTTTATTTAAAAAAATATTCGATCAAAAGTATGAATTTTTGGAAATTGTGTTCAAAATTTCACTTTACATCCTGATTTTTTTGAGAAAATTTATCATGACTATTTGATGGTCACCCCAGGGGCGTATCTAGGATATTTTGCAAATTTTTTTCAATCATGACATTTTCAGCCAGGCTAGTTGTGTCTTTTTTTTAAAAAAAATAAGGGGTGTGATCACCAAACCCGGTCACAATATCAATCATCCACTTTGATGATGTCATTCAAATGTATGATTAATTTTTCAGTAAAACCACTTATAACCTTATCTATAATACGTAGAAATGACTTTACCAGCGACTGTAAAACTTTTTTGTGATATACATTTTTTAGATGAAACCGGGAGCATGTCTGATTCATATTTAATATGCAGAGTCAAAGTAACCCAAAAATCACAATTTTGAAGAAGAAAAATTTAGAAATAAGTACATCAGAGTCCTATAAAATGCTCTAAGTTATTGTAAACCAAGCAACTGACCCGTGCATGGATGAAAAGGATGTAAATCCAAATTTGATGGGTAATTGGCACCAAGCTGACATGATCAGAGGCGTATCCAGGAATATTTTGAGGGGGGTTTTGAACTTTCAAAATTGAAAAATGTTGCTCGAAATTGCCTTTTAATGACTTTTTTTGGTCGCTAGAGTTAATTTTTCCGAGGGAGGTGACCACCCCCCCCCCCCTCTGGACACGATGCTTGTTCCACGCTATATTTTGAACCTAGTTTTAACACTAATTTTAATACAACTACATAATATGAGTCAGTGCTTAGGGGTCTTGAACTATGAGTCACATAATATATTATTAAACTGACAGACGCCCTAAACTGTAATTTAAACCGACAAACATAAATTTCAAATTCTAATTTAACGAATTTTTTGCAATAAGTAAATTGCCCTTCTCAGCTTTTGATAAATTTAAATCTAATTTTTCCGTTACAATGTCATTCATTTTTTTATCTTATAATTTAAAATTTGTAATTTGTCTAAATTGGGAGTAATTAATTTTGTAATGAATCGTATCAAACAACCAGTATGGTTTATAATAAATAATAATAATAATAATAAATGACGGGAAGGATTTTTTTGAGTCTAGGAACCTCCAACTTCCACTTTACATTAATTAAATTAAATTACTTACATTTATTTACCATTTTAATACAAAAAAATCAACTTTATTTTATTTCTTTCAATCCGTGTTCAATTAAAGCACAAAAAGTACTAAAGATTACGTGCTAACATCAAACTGAAGCACTTGAATATTGGCCATGAAATATTTTTGTTTATCAATAACTGATAATGCGATTTATTATTAAAAACTGATTTCATGACTCAAAATTATATTTTGATTATTGAAATTTTATTTTATTTAATTTTTCACCATAAAATCTTCTGATGCACTCTTAGTCCTTGGGCAGATGCCATTCGTATCAGATATACAAGTTAGATGAGTTTCATTAAAATACCATCCAGGATTGCATTCCAAATTCAATATGATTTCACCATTAGAACAGTAGACATACTGATAGCAGGTGTTTCCAGGATGAAAGCCAGTATAGCCAGCTGGACATCGAACTGGCAATGGAACTCTTGTACACGGAGCATTCGAAGAATAATCACATAATCCAGTATTTCGGTTGAAAACCAATGTACCAGAGCATTGAGTGAAGTTACCACTCAGATTACGGCATTGCCTATGTCGCTTGCATGTTTGATCATAAGGATCAGCAACCTGATGAGAATTCAGATCTCAGGAAGACATAAAATATTTCAAGTTAATCAAAACTCACCATAATATCATGCTCTGTGGCTGGTGGACATGACCATAAAGGATCCAAGCAATGACTATCAGTTACTGTGCACCAAACCCCTTTATTTTCATCTGTGACTACAAAATCATGACCTGAACCGAAACAAGATCCAAATCGAGGTGTGATTACACTGCCGCTCCTTTCACATTCTATAAACAAATGACAACTTGATGGATCTGCAACATGGGTGATGGCGGAGTCATCTCCACAAAGATTTTGGAGTTGGTATGAAAGGGGAATGAAGATTGCCAGGATGACAAAGGAGGCAAATGCTGTAGCTGTAATATTTTAAGGTAAATGAGATTTTCTTTAATTAAAAATTTCTTGAGTCTTCCAGAGGTCGAGGTAGAATCCAAGTTCTCTGGACTAACGTATAATACTTATTTTTGTACTAAAATTTGAATTTTAGACTACTTATTTGTGAACAAAATCCGTTACAAAAGTATGTCCGTGAGAAAAATACGGAATAAATAGAAATATTTGATTTTTGTTGCTATTTTTTCATAAAATCACTAAATAATAATAAATTATTAACAACATTATCCAAATCTTTTAAATTAACCTTCATATTGATGGAAAAAAATAAATAATAATTTTTAGTATTCATTGACTTTGGAATAGTCGCTGAAATTTCAAATTCAAATCGCAAAAAGTAACTGATTTTTGTCTATCCAGAGGACTTGGAGTTGGCTATAATTTTATGTGAAGTCTATCAAAGATATGGAACTGATTGAAAGTGGTTGAAAGTGAAGCCATCTTCGAGCTCTGGAATATATCCTGATTACGCTTCTGATAACAAAGTTACAGTTAAATTATAATTTATTGATGAAAATCATAACACATTGACATTTAAAATTAAGTTTATGAAAAATTTAAGGATTACTATCACTTACTTTTACCCAACATTTTCAGTACAGAATTCAAAACTTATCCTTCTTTAACAACAACTCAGAAAGCACTGAAAATGTACGTGTGAAATTTTTGAATTAAAATAAAATGCACTTAAAATTTGACATTGAATATTTTTGGCTATCAATTTCCTTGATAGGGGTTTGTTTGTTTGGATATGATGTACACTTTAAGGTTGGGGGAGGAGTCATTATGCCAAAAATACAATCCAGAATGTTTGTTTATGTGAAAAATTCTGGGGTCGGTTTCTAGGGCTATCCTAGGTACCCCACCTATCCTACCTTAGGTAGGAAACCCTAGAACAATTTACCATACCCCTTCTAATAGGTTGTCCTAGAGTAACCCTACCCTAGGAAAAGGAGAATGTCTACCCCTACCTACCTACCTACCTGCCTACCTACCCTAGAACAATCTACCTACCCATCCTACTAGCTTGTCCCAGAGTACCCCCACTCAAGTGTACCCTAGGAAAAGGAGAGTGTCTACCCTACTAGAGTGTAGCCAGATCCCCTCCACTGCACGGTGATAAAAATTTGACATTTTTCATTGACAATATTGACGAATGAACCGCATTATAATTTATTATTATGTATCAACTCAAACAAGAGTTTGATAAGTTAAAAAAAATTTATAATCTTACGATAAAATCTTACTAGAGAAACTTGAACTTATCAATTTATTGCGTCAAATTGCAGTAATTTAAGGTATTTAAGGTATTTATACCTCTATCAGCTTCTCATTCTTCACTTTATCTCCTAATCTTTTCCCATTAACTCATAACAAAAAATATAAACTCAGAAAATGAGCTTCCATCATGTCAATCCTCAATTTACATCACAATAATGATAAAAAAATAATCATTTGATCCCTCATCAACAATAGTTTCTTGCTTACGTTGACATAATCGGATCTAACTTCTTCTTTTTTCCTAATAAAAATGGAAATTCTCGAGTCTGTCGATAAATGAATGATGATTGGGTTGTTATGCTGATGGAAATAATGATTATTAAGATATGCTGAATGTGAGCTTTTTTTGTGATGTAGGTGGAAAGTTGATGCTGATTAAGGTGGATTGATACAGCTTTTTTACTATCAGATTGTTTGATGTGTTAGAAAGTCCATATTGCCTAGGAAATTATTCAAGGCTGAACTTTTTGTGTGGTTTGGATGATAAAACTCTAGTTCTAAAAACTTAGTTCTAAAAAACTTAGTTCTAAAAACTAAGTTAGACACTTAGTTCTAAAAACTAAGTTAGACACTTAGTTCTAACAACTAAGTTAGACACTTAGTTCTAAAAACTAAGTTAGACACTTAGTTCTAAAAACTAAGTTAGACACTTAGTTCTAAAAACTAAGTTAGACACTTAGTTCTAAAAACTTAGTTCTAAAAACCATCTCAATGTTTAAGTTGCAAGCTAGACAGTACGTCAGTCCGTCGGTCCGTCATTCTGTCAGCTAGCCAATTAATCTGAAAATTATCATTTCATCATCAAAGCTCTCAAATTTCACTTTCATTTTCAATTAATCAACCCAATCATCTATACCTCATCCACAGGTCATATGATTCCATATTAAAATCTGAGCGAATAAATTCCCACAACACAAAACAAAACAAACTCTCTCAAAAAGCACTCAATTTTCATTTAATCCATTATCAAATTTTATGCATTGACATTTTGAAAAAAGTTCCCCCAAGCTAACATATTTTTTACTTACTTGCGGCATCATTTAATGTGAATGTGCTGATATTATTATTATTGGTCATATTCTATGTGCGTTCTCTATTTGCCGTCAATTTTGTGAATATTTTGTTTTAGTATTAATAAAAATCTCATAGAATGAAAAAGTGTTGCGAAATCACAGAAATGAAAAGGAAAAAATTTGATCAAAGTTTTTGGAATATTACAAAGTTGGTGAGGTGAGTTAAATTCAGATAATATTTTTAATCTTTATGCCTGAAAAATGGTAAAATTTCTGTGACAAAAAGTGTTAATAATCTAGAACCGCTAAGAAAAATTAAAAATTGTCGTAAAAAATAAGAATCTTTAAAGAAAATATTTTCGATAAATTTTTTAAAAATCGAAATATGGGTTTCGGATAAAATTTGAGAATATCCTAAATAATAGACCTTGAAAATTCAATAAATCATAAAAAAACATCAGAATTTTCTGAAGTATCCCTGAAAAGTTCAATCTCGATCATAGTTTGCCTTCCAAAATTTGTATGACACGACACAGAGTTAGCAAACATTATTTTAATCTAATAATTCTAAGAAAAAAATCACCTTTTAACTTTTCTCTGAATAATATTGATCAACAGATTATATTGTAAAGATCTTAATAGTTAGAATCTTAATATTAGGTCTGTGATGACGGTTAAATTTAAAAAGTTACAAATTCAAAAGGTTTCTTTAAGGTTTTTTTACATTGAAACTTTTTTATTCCTTCAATTTGTCAAGAATGCTTCATGTATGTCATATAATGGAAATATAAGCTGGCAATAAATTACAATAATAACTTTTGTAATGGATTTTCAAAAACAAAAATAAAGTAAAGTTTGTAGTAGGCGGATATCCAGGAGGGATTCGAAGGGGTCTGAATCTCCTTTGAGAGTGAAATTTCAAATTCACCTTAAAAATGCTCAAAGTTGGTTGGAATAGATAAATGACCTTTATTTTTCAGTAAAATAATTCAGAAAATACACCTTTTTTTACTGTGATTAATTCTTATTGTAGATTTTATATTTAGCTAGTTAGCTAGTTTGTTGATAAGATTATTTATAATTCATAAATTACG
Organism: Chironomus tentans; assembly: GCA_963573255.1. NCBI lineage: Eukaryota > Metazoa > Arthropoda > Insecta > Diptera > Chironomidae > Chironomus > Chironomus tentans. Next base: position 8,876,546 of record OY754305.1, read on the forward strand.
TCATGCTACAAAAACGACTTTTTCGACATCCCCCCCCCCCTTGTCACACATTTTCCAAACAAAAAAAAAATTAAATTTAGAATGTCACAAATTTTTAAAGTCTCCCTCCCTCCAAAAGCTGGAGGCAATTTTCAAGCAACCCCTAATCAATTTTTTCCAGTGACTACAATATTTTTGAATTTTTTTATTATTTTTCCACAGTATCCAGAAAAATATTGATCTTATCCTAATTGTGATTTGCAATATTATTCTTCTTTTCAAACAACCTCCAAAATTTATAAGCATGCAATTTCATTCTTCATTCCAAATTTTGTCAATCTCACAGAGGTTGCACAACCTTCACAATCATCTAAATTCATGTTCAATGCCATATCAACCAAAAAGCACTCAGACAGTCCCATTCAATTTATTTGCCAATTTTTTTTCTGTTGACTCATTTAATTTAATTTTCACACCCAAAAAAAATGCAGTCGTGACTGCCAAAAAAGAAGAAGTTTACCCAAGTTCCGCAAATATTTTTGATCACAAATTTATTATTATTCTCTTTCCACAGATATCTCATATTCTCCCTAATCATCGACAAAGCCATTGCGTCATCATCATTTGGCATCACATTAAATTGCTCATACCGCACGAGCAGCATCCCATGGCCAGTTCTCGGTGATATTTATGAATGTTATATTGAACGCGACTTGTTCATCACGCACTCAAAAATGCCAATCAGTGACGCAGTCGGCGAACATAAAAGTTGGAAAAATGATGAAAAAGTTGTTGGATTTTATGCACGATCTGCGGAAGTTCATTACTTTCCGAATGGATTGGAGAAAATTTTCCCAAATCTTCGACTTATTGCGATCGCGATGTCAAATTTGAGGGAAGTACGGCAACAAAATTTAATTCCATTTGATCAGTTGCAGTATCTGTGTCTGTTTGACAATGAAATTGAGACAATTGAGAAGCATTTATTTGCATATAATTTAATGCTTGAGGCTATTGACCTTCGTGAGAATCGAATTGCAAGAATCAACGTGAATGTTTTTGACTATTTGATTAATTTGAGGATTTTGTACCTGTCGGATGCATTTAATGGATCTTGTGTGTCAGAAGATGCAGCAGACCGTTCAAGTGTTGTGAGGTTGATTAACGAAGTTAAAAATAGTTGTCATGAGCGTGCTGTCTATAGACTTGCACATAGTGAGAAAAGTGCTATGAAAGGAGTCGTCTTGAATGTGACACAAACTGAGGACACCGTTGATCATGACGAGGCAGACTCAAGTGGATTTAGAGAGTTGGGATCAGTTTGGTGCATCTTTGTTGGAATTATTTGTGTTAATTTTACTACTTGAATTATTTTATTATAAAATTTACTTTTATTGCAATTTAGAATTTTAAGATTTAATAATAATTAAATTTAAATTAAGTCAAAAGTGCTCAATTCTGCTTCAGGAATCCTAAGTCATTGTCATTGGGGTCCAATCTGGTTAAGAATAGTTCATGATGGTTCATCGGAGTCCTAACATGGTTCAAGAGGGGATCAAGTGAGTCAAGCGAAGTAAAAGCAGGTTCAACGAGGTTCAAGTGGATACAGCGTATAAAGATGTCTACAGTAGTCTGGACCCTCCTTGTGATTGAAATTTGTATGGGAAAATATTCTGATCCCTCCAAAGTTTCAAAAAAAATAATCAGAAAATTGGCCAAACTTCAACCTGACTTAATCTTTTCACCAAGATTCACAAAAAGAGCACAATTTTGACTATGAAATTCATAAAAATTTAATAAAAAATTCTTTGGTTATGTCTACACCCAAAAAGTGCACATTAAGCTATAAAATTCATTAAAATTAAATTTAAAAAATTCTCAAAAAATTATAATATAATTATTAAGATTTATTGTTCCTTAAAATTGCCTCAGAAATAAAGGTTTTTGACATAACGATCTAAACTTAAGATTTATTATTTAATATTACACGTTTTGACAATTTAGTCCTAGAGATCTAGATTAGGGGGTAACAAGGGGTCTGGGCCCCTCACCCTTTGAGACGTAGGCCCAATTTGGAATAAGGAACTGATCAAAATGATTAAAGATGATCAAAAGTCAGTTGATCAGTTCCTCAATCCCCTTGATCCGATGTTCATGATTCTAAGTTAATTATGCGTCATTCAAACAATTCTCATAAACACTGTTCATATGCTCAAGATCACGAATCTCCATAATATCCGTCTTCAATTTTTGTTTAAGAATTTCTTTCAATATTGCTTCACGGTCGACATCATTTGTTAATCCCATCCTCTTCAGGCTATTGTCATTGAGTCTTAAAAGTGATCGTCCAGTAATATCGTGCTTGACAAAGAGTTCTGCATATTCATTTCCATATTCTGAGCAATGTCGTCGGTACCATTTGACTACATCAGCTGTTGTCCATAGGTAGACTGCTTTTGGACGTGCTGTTTTTGTCTGGATTGTTTTAAAATTGTAAAAAATTAATTTTTAATTATTTCTGTAATTTTAATATTAACTTGTTAACATATTTTAGAATTGTATGAAATTTCAACTCAGAATCAATTAAAGCTACAAAAACCACAGACCTTCTTGTATGTTGTTCCTTCCTCAACCATGTTTGGAATAGTTAAAGCATTTAGTTTCTAAATATTGTTTTTAATAATATTGGAATTTTAAAGTTTTTGAGAATTTTACTATCTATTTACAAAACAAACTTTTTTGGATCATTTTGATTTAAAAGATGCGAACAAAAACTGCGGGAAATTTAAATGTTTTTAATTTAAAAGTTGTGATCATATTGAAAAATCAAAGGTTTGCGATCTTTATTTTTTCATGTTTTTTTATAATTTATATAATTTATTTATTCATTTGGGGGTCGCTCACTATTTACATTTGTATTTTAGAGGAAGTGGTTCTAAGACATTGTAACAAATATTTATTTTTTTTTGAAAAATGTGAAACAAGGGAGGAGGGGAGTCTAAAAATTCGTTTTTTTGTGTACCATAATAATTGAATGACCCTGTAGTTCACTATTTCTGTGCCTGAAAATGAAGAAAACATAAAGACAATTTTTTTGTAAAATCTAACAATTTTATTCTAATAAATATCAGTGTATTCCAGCTATATTGCACTTCTGTTAATTCAAAACAATTTACTATCCCTCTAAAATTTCAAACCCTTCTTACCAGGGGCCGACTACCCGGGTATCTTAAGGTATCCTACCCTAGGGTACCTCACCTATCCCACTCTAGGATACCTTAAGATAAGGAAACGGGTAGGGTAGGAAGGGCATCCTAGGGTACCCCACTACTTATCCGGAGTAGGGTAAGGTAGGTTAACCTGGGTAGTAATAGAAACCGACCCAAATGTCATAGCCAGGCCTCCTCTATGGAAAATATTCTTCATTTTTCTAGGGTTTTTCAATGAAAAAAATGTTTGTGTCCTTACAAGACAATTTAAAACCAACCCCCTCCCCCTTTCATCTCGAAAAATTTACGTATATGCCCCTGATACTTCCTACAAACTTAATCATCAATCTATATCCCCAAAAGTACCTCAAAATCCTTATCATTTAAGTATATCGTTTCCATTTTTCCTAAAACAGCTCTTAAGTCCTCAAGTCTGATTTTTGTTGATGGATTAGTTTCCAAACTGTAGATTTTGACATTTATTGTAGAATCCTTGGTCTTTTTATACTTAATTGTCGAATATCCAAATGTGTTGACTTGAAGTTGATTTAAGTTTGGTAATATTTTGAATATTTCGTCAAAATTTTCATTTGTGAATCTCAGGAAGTCATCGGAGATGTCTGAATAGTATTGGATTTTGAGGGATTTTAAGTTTTGGAATTTGTCGTTAATTTTCAGCCAGGGGTCCATGTTGAGCAGTGAGTTGTGGTACAAAATGTCTAAGCATTCAATTTTTGAGCAATTTCCAGAAAATCTTCCAATTCTTTCATCAAACCACCAAATTTGCAGCTTTTTAAGCTTCTTGAAGGTCAATTTTTGAGGACTTTGGATTTTTTGGACATACTGAAAGTCCTGCAGCCACTCAAAGTTCAAACTTTTACCGTCAAAAACTTCCAGAAAGTTAAAATTTTGTAAATTTTCGATCATCATTCTTTCAAAAAGTTTAATTTTTGTTCTTTCGGTTGAATTGTCAGCAACACCGCAGTGTCCAAAACTCAGTTCCTCTAAACTTTCTTCTTGATTCCTCAAAAATCCATAAAAATTTCGACAATTTTCATCAAAATTTTCCCTCCGATTTTCCCAATCCCATCCAATTGTGAACTTTTTAAGTTTGAATTTCATTTTGTCGTAATTTTCGAAAATTTCATCATTTTTTGTCATGCTTGCTAGGGTTAGGTCTGTAAGGTTCTTTTGGTTCATCAGAAATTTCCTCAACAAAGCTATTTTCGTCGCTTGATTGATGTCAAACATTTTACAAATTAAGTTGAATGACCTTAAAGTTGTACAGCCGTAAAATTGACCTAAAATCTGTTCAGTCACAAATGGATTGTTGGATTCGACTGTTAAGTCCTGTAGAGCCTTAAATTCATGTCCAAGATTGCAGGAAATTTCATCAATTATCCTCATTGCTTGCTGATTGACTTGATATTGAAATTGACTGTCGGATATTTTCAGGATTGATATATTTGGCATAAAAGTTAGTAATTTGATCAAATAATGAGCATGATCAGTGATTTCCAGGCACCTAAGGCGCCTGCCTTTATCCTTAATGAACTCAAATTTACTTAGAACTGAATTTTCATTCAAAACTATCAAAAATTTCTTCATTAAATTCGGCGAACTCAAAATTAAATTGTGAAAATGTCTCGAAACTAAGAGACATTGTTTGAGCGAAGGCACGTCAAGTTGGCTGAGGATGTTAACAAGAATCTCTGGCGGAAGATCCATTTTTGAGGTTTGTATGTTGACTTTTTTTAATTAACTAAAACTATTTTTATAATTTTCACTTTCGCATCTTTGAAAAAGTTTCTGCGTCTATTTTTGTTTACAATTTTTCTGCATCTTCGGGATTATTTTTTTGCATCATTTTTATAAAAATATCCCTCAACTGCCCAGCCCCTCTCCATTTATCAATATTTTTTCGCTTCAGTTTACGTGTCGAAGAAAAAGTTTCAAAAAATAATTTTATAATTCCAAAAAAAAATCTCCAGGCACAAAAGTCAGTCTCAAAATGCATACAGTTCTAACGCGCGGAAACGCCATCCTAGCCTACACTCTCAGCGTCCTCGCCTGCCTCACATTTTGCTGTTTCATCTCGACAGTGTTCCTCGACTATCGCACAAATGTTAAAATAAACGCCGTCAAAACTTTAGTCAAGAATGTACCGAATTATGGAAACAATAAGGAACTGAATGATTTGGGATTCATCACGTTCGACTTGCAGACAGATCTGAGTGGATTGTTTAACTGGAATGTTAAGCAATTGTTTTTGTATTTGACGGCTGAGTATAAGACAGAAAGTAATGAATTGAATCAGGTAAGAGTGCCGGTCGACGTGGAATTTTTTAAGGGCAAATTTTTGCAAATTTTGATGGGGTTCTTTTGGAGTTCTTTGGGTTTTTGAGAAGGTTCTGCTCAAGTTTTGCCTGAAAATTTTCAAATTTTTGGAAATTTTGTTCAAGAAAATCATTAAATTATCCAATTTTCATTAAGAATTTTCTCAAAATTTACACAAAAAAACATAAAATGATTTTTGAAGAAATTTTTCAAATTTTACTTAAAACCGAATTTTCTAACTTTCATGAAGAAATTTTTCTAAATTCATTTAAAAGCCATAACGTTTCCAACATTTTTAAAGAATTTTCCCAAATTTTACCCAAAAATAATCACAAAAAATCAATTTTAGGTCGTTCTCTGGGACAAAATCATCCTCCGAGGTGAAAATGCCGTCCTCGACTTCAAAAACATGAACACAAAATACTACTTCTGGGATGATGGAAATGGTCTTCGTGGACACAAGAACGTAACGCTCACATTAAGCTGGAATATCATACCAAATGCTGGACTTCTACCGACACTCTTTGGAATTGGTGAACATTCGTTTAAATTTCCTGAACAATACACAATGCAGCCTGTGTAAAGTGTGAATGAATAGGTCAAAAAAAATTAATTTTCTAATAATTATTTCATATTTCACAATTTGAGAGCATTTAACGAAGAAAAAAGAAAATAAAGTTAATGAATAAATATGATGGGATGTGTTTTTAATTTTTTTTGGTATGTGGTTCGTGAATTCAAAATAGTTGGGATTATAAATAAATTTTAAATTTTGTGACTAGTTTCTCGGGTATATATTTGCCTTACTAAATACACTGGGGACTGCGGCTGGTTTTTTGGGCTACTCAGGGTACAGAGTATAGGTTTTTGATGTATCATTATTAAATTTTCAATAACAAGTAATGATACCACAGGATATAGCAGGTAAATTAACATACTAGGACAGAACCCTTAAAACTGAGCACAAGATTCAGTTTATGTTACCTCCTAGAGGATGCTTTAACATACTTTGACTGAAACTTACCTAAAATATACCTCAAATATTGTCTTTGTGAAAACTTTCTTGCCAAATATTATTTTTGAGATAAGTCTGATAAGTCTGTTTATTAGGGCTACACGGGGTACCCTACCTTCATCGTCTAGGGTGGGTAGGATAGGTATGGTACCACTAGGATACACAAGGGTAGCCTTAAGATACCCCTAGGATAGGATGCACCCCTAGTAGCCCAAGAAACTGGTCCCTGGTGTGTATTTCTTCATCTTGCTAGGGGTTTTCACTAAAAATGTGCGAACCCCCCATCGGAAAAATTAACTCTAGGGACCAAAAAAAGATCATTAAAAGACAATTTCGAGTAACTTAGTATACATTTTGAGACTTCAACTCCACCCCCCTCAAAAAGTTCCTGGATACGCCTCGGGTGTGTCTTCAGACTTTCTCCAATTTATACTCCAAAATATATCTTTAAAAATAAAGGATGACCATTTGCAGATTCAACAAACTAGATAAATTTAGCTAAAAATTATATTTTGTTAATTTTTCTTATCATTCAACATTTTATTTAATTTTTTTTTCTTTATTTTTTCATAAAATATGTTCAGTTAATTATTTAATGTATGACATTATGCACTGATTTTATGCCATTTTTTAGTGATTTCTTTGTGTGTGATTAACGGTGAGTTATTTATGTTTGTGTATCTTTGAGTGGAGTTTTAGTTAAATTAGAAAAATAAGTTCTAAATTTTGTGGCAGAAATAAGGACTGAGCTTGAAGTTGACTCGAATTTTGTAGAGAATTGATCGACTTTTCTATACAAAACCTTAGTTGATTTTGAGCTCTGATTAAGGAACCTAGACAGGGTCAATAAATGTTCCTTTTTGGTTATTTAAATTAAGGATTGATTAAAAATTTGCTAATAATATCAAAGACGTTAATGAAGTGCCAGGTCAAAAAGATATAATTAATATAAAATAATTTTTAAAAATGCTGAATACACAAATTTACAAAACAGTAAAATTAAAAATAGTTACAATTTCTAAATAATTTTTTTAAAGACTTGGATTTGTCAAGCAAAATTAGTTTTGTAGATTTTATTGCTGTTAAGTGACGGTTGAGTGATCATCAAAATTTTATGTTGTCATTGAATTGATTTGAATTAAATTAATTTTGGCTTGTTTTTGGGACTTATTCTACCTCACCCTGGGGCGGGTTTCTTGGTATACCTCTGCCTCTACTTACAAATAGGCTGACCATCTGCTTGGTTTTTCAGAGGACTGTCCTTTATTTTTTAATTTTTTAAAAATAAAAAAGATTTGTGATGTTCTAATTCGTTCAGAAAACGAATAAAACTAGTCGACATGGGGTAAACTAATAGGGGTAAACTTAGTTATCTTATGGTGGGGATATGGCAGGGTTCATTCCATAGAAACGTATTAGATACTCTAGCGTAGGATACCTTCCTACACAGAAGTTGGTTTCGCGATATACCTTTACCTTAACACTTACTAATAATATAGGCTCCCCTATGTCATAGGGTATACCCCAAGGTAGGTGAATACCAAGAAATCCACCCATTGGTACGAAGGCATCATACCCTAGACAACCTATCTTATCTCCACCCCATTCCAATGTACCCTAGGATATAATATCAAATTTGGTATCCTTAGTAGTCCTAGAAATCGAACCCAGAATATCCAGATACCCAGTCTAGCTTAGACTCTGCCTTTAGATGCCTAGACATCTGATCTTAAGGACTATATTTTAACCGAGGGTGCATAACTTGTGAAAGATGATCGAAAATGATCAAGAAATGACCAAATATCATCAAAGGTGAACTTATCAGTTCCACACCCTAGATACCCAGCTAACAACATAGGTGAGGTAACCCTTGATGTAGGCATCCACAAATTTGAGTATTTTATAACCAATGGTCCTAAAAAGACCACAAAAATTATTATTTGAACTTTATGGAACTTCAGATCTTTAATATTGAGCAAAAAATTTGGATTTGTTACTAAAATGGCACATTTTTAAACTAATCTTGATGATCACTCAAACAGTCAAACATTTCTCATTATTCTGTGATTTTTCTGATACTTATCTCTATTTTAGAGACACAGTTCGTCTAAAACTTCCTCATCGTCATCATATTTTATCTAAAATAATTGAATATCTTGAATATCCTACACGAAGCATTTCTAAAATTCCTTCCATTCATTCTATTGCTCATTCATTCATTTAAACAATTGATCTCATACATCCAACATCTCATGACTTGACATTCGACTCCTCTTCCGTTTGCGTTGCAATTTCCTTTTTTTCACGTTCCATAAGAATTGAATTCATTGATCGAGCAATGCCGAGGAGCTCTCTGAGGCCTTGATTCTCTGTCTTTAGTTGCATTAGCTGTTCGACGTATTTGTTCATGTCGTCGTCGCCCATTTTGACGGCTTCTTGCATAACGCCTATTGCTTCTTGCAGTTGTTGGGCTTGTGAGCTGATTATGTTGGTGCACTGGAAGGGATTAGTTGGGAAAAGATTAGAAATCTCTCAAAAATCTTCAAAAATTCAGCAAAATCCCCTTCAAAATTGATCAAATTCCATCTCAGAATCCTCAAATCCACCTAAATCTCCCGGCAATCCACAATATACCCCAAAAAAATACTCACATCATTCATCTCACTAGCCTTAACAAGTTTATCAAAATCCAGCTTCGTCTCCTCAATCTGCCTCTGTGTATGCTGCCTATACTTAGTCATTATCAACTCAATCGCCCTTTGATGCTCCTCAATTGATGCCTTAAGTTGTCGATTCTCTTGCTGGATCTCACGAATCTGTGGATTTTCTTGATGTATTGTGTGAATCATATCAGCATTACTTCGGTCTCTTGCTAGAATATTTAATGCATTTATGTCGTCTTGAAATTGTCTCATGCTGTCCAGCTGGTAGTTGACACGTTCCGTCTCATTGGACAAGACATCTGCGAGCTGTTCCTTTTCTTTTAAACGATTCGCTAAGCGCTTTGCATCGAGGATCATTTGCTCTATTGGTGTTGACATTCTGACTGTCGTTGTTGCTGTGATGACGAAAGGCGTGAAAAAATTGTCTTTGACTTTGAAATTTGAAGGAAAATTTTTAAAAAACAAAAAAATTATTTTCTTTTTTTTCTATTTTGATTTTTTTTTTGTTTTTTTTTTACTGCTGCGAAAACTACTTTGGGTTGAGGAATGTTGATGCAAACAAAGTGGGAGACGGGATGTTTTTGATGCGAGAAAAAATTTGTTGTTGATCTTGACAAATAGATGGCGGTAGGTTGATGACTGGATGTTGAAGTTTTTGAAGATTTGAATCTTTTAACAACTTTTTCAATGCTTGTTTGATGAAAAAATCATCAAATTAATTTTTTGAGCTACTTTGATGTTGAATTGCATGAATTTGATCTTAAATCAACAAATGTGTCAAAAACCGTACAGGTTTCACGACTTTTGACACAATTTGAACAAAAGTAACCAAAACCGTACAGGCTGCACGACTTTTGACACAATTTGAACAAAAGTAACCAAAACCGTACAGGCTTCACGACTTTTGACACAATTTGAACAAAAGTAACCAAAATCGTACAGGCTTCACGACTTTTGACACAATTTGAACAAAAGTAACCAAGATCGTACAGGCTTCACGACTTTTGACACAATATCAACACAAAAGAACTTAAAACTTCAAAATAATGTCCAAATTCTTTATTCTGACATCCAAAATCAATATATACTAAATACCATCAAGCTACACATAATTCCATCAAAAATCTCAAAATTCACAATAAAAATAATGAGAACCACCGCATGGCACAGCTGATATGTGATACCTTCCCTTATACCAACTCTCAATCGCCAAACATTCTCCATCTGAAAACTTCCGTCCACGTCTTTCCTCAATCATATCATTTGTGACGTAAAACTTGACATTTTTTGGATGTGACAGGAAGGCATCCTCAGTTATTGAATATTTTCCATTCATCCAAATTCGAGTTCCACCACCAGTTCCAAATATTTTCTCAGTCTCGTCATAAACTCGAGTTTTTTCGTGATCAGAATTAATTTCCAAAAGTGTCATGTTGTGAGTTGTGCATGCTTCAGATGATTCGATGAAATTCTTTGGGTTGTGGACCAAGCAAGCTCCGTTGAGGTCAGAAATGTTGAAAAGAATCAAGCAAATTGATAAATCTTTGAGTTTTCCATGAATGTATTCAAATTTTGTAAGTTCTGGGTTGATGTAGCTGGCATTGACGTCACTGTAACTTTCCGTAGTGACTTTGTTGTTTGATTCGCTATCAGAGTCGTCATCTAGAAGATCATCAAGGTCTAGAAATGATCGAACAGTCTTTTTTGGACTTGGTGACATCAAAACAATAGTTGACATTGCTATTGCTATGAATATTAATGCTAGTGCAGACAATGTGTAGCTACTGCTGATAAAAAGTTGTTCTGACTGTTTCGGTTTTGGCTTTGGTGTCGATGGTGCATCTGGAAATGACAAGGAACAACTTTGAGAAATTTTTTTGTTAAACTTAATCGAAACTCACCATTTTGAATTGAAATTTCATCAGTTGCATCTGAATTATTCGACGAACTTTCACTTTTCTGTTGGGTTGGTGACTCTAAAGTTACTAAAGTATCCAACGATGTTTCAGCCTGCATATTCAGTTGATGTCTGCTCTCAATGATCTCTAACTTAGAACTAAAAGTTTGTTTTGATGTGATTTTAATTTAAAATGGGGAGTAAAATTGTTTTTTTTTTTGATAAAAAAAAGTATTTGATACTAGAATAAAGTCCAACAATAGCATGACTAGTATAAAAAACATTTTTTTAAAATATTAATTTTTAAATTTCCTGAACTGAAATTTTTTAAATTTGACTTTTTTTTAAATTTTTGAAAATTCAAATTTTTAAATTAAAATTTGTAGAAATTGAAACTTCTTAAAATTTAGATTTCTTAAAACTAAAATTTTTTATAATTCAAATTTCTTAAAACTAACATTTTAGAAACTAAAACTATTTATATTTGATTTTTTTTAAATTTTGGAAATTGAAGTTTTTTAAAATTGAAATTTTTTAAATTTAAATCTTTGGAAATTGAAACTTTTTAAAATTTAAACTTCTTGAAATTAAAATTTCTTAAAACTAAAGTTTCTTAAAAATAAAAATTCTTGAAATTAAAATTACTTTAAAATTAAAATTACTTTAAAATTAAATTTTCTTCAAATTAAAATTTTAGAAACTAAAACTATTTAAATTTGATTTTTTTTTTAAATTTGAAAATTGAAGTTTTTTAAATTGAAACTTTTTAAATTTAAATCTTTGAAAATTGAAACTTTTTAAAATTAAAATTTCTTAAAAATAAAAATTCTTAAAATTAAAATTACTTTAAAATTAAAATTACTTTAAAATTAAATTTTTTATAATTAAATTTTCTTCAAATTAAAATGTTAGAAACTAAAACTATTTAAATTTGATTTTTTTTAAATTTTTGGAAAATGAAGTTTTTTAAAAGTTAAAAATTGAAATTTTTTAAATTAAAATCTTTGGAACTTTTTATAATTAATTTTTTTTTAAAACTGAGATTTTGTGAAAAATTTTGAAAGATATTTAATTAAAATATTTATGAATTTTTAGCATTTGGGTATAAGCACGAATTCTGAAAGTTACACACCCTGAAATTTAGGTTAAAAAAGCAAATAAATAACCAAATAGTCTACAAAATAAATTTTATTCTTTGATCATTTTTTCACAATAAAAATAATATTGTATCTCGCACCTAGCCGATGATATCTCAAACTTGTTACCAGGAGGACTATAAATCCTTGAACAGCTCCCAAAAATGCTCTCCTTTGGATGTACATCAACTTCCGACCCATCATGCAATGATTCCCAAATCTGTTCATCCTCATTCCACCTTCCATCAACCCACAGTGCAGTTCCAAGACCCACGCCAAATATTTTTTTGGTGCCATCAAAAACTTTTTGTTTCATTTTATCGTCGGAAATTTTCAAAAGCCTCATTCCTTTTGTTTTGCAATAATATGCAGCTTCTCGTGGTGACTTTGGAGCTTCAACTAAACAAACTATTTTGTTGAATTCAGAAATTTTGATAGATTTTGAGCAATTTGGAATTTCATCTTCCAACTCATCGCCACTTCCTTCTGAGTAGCTTTCTGAATAGTCATGAGTTGACTCCGTTGTTGATACTTCTATGTAGTCGTAGTTCAAATAATCTCTATTGTCATCAATTTCTGTTGAAACTTGATCCTCTTCTTCGAAGATTTCATAATCGGTATCTTCATTGGATAACGATGGTAAGGGTGTGGTGGACTTTGGTTGTGCTGGATTAGTTAAGAATGTAGAATATGCAAATATATCATCAAGATCAGAATCGTCTTGGTATGGGAGTAGGAAGTAGTAGTATCCGACGAGGACAAGAATGAAGATGATTATGATGGCTAAGATTGCTTTTAGATATGCATTAATGCTTCTGCTGGATGGTGAGGATGGATTTTCAACTGAAAATGTAAGTTTAGTTGAATAAATTGAGTTTAAATCAGTGTTGGATAAAAATTATGGGTACAATTATTCGCAACTATGTGCTGACCATCAACTTTTGATCGGGAAACAGGACACTTCCTAATTTTTCCCAAATGAAAGACGAAAAATTATAAAATTTACAACATTTTAATGAATAATTGTGAAGTTTGATGACTAATTAAACTTTTTGACTTATTTTAGCATTTCCTAAGTGGAACTTTAGATGCTTAAAGCAGTGGCGTAGCCAGGGGGGTGAATAGGTGGAAATTCACCCCTCTCCTTGAAAAAAATTGGCTTGATTATTCAAAATTGGTAGGGTTTTTTAATGAAGAAAAAAAACTCACCCCCCCCCCCCCCTTCAAAATTTCTGACTACCCCACTGACTCAAAGTGAGTATCAGCATTTTGTTCAATAAATCCCGCCAAAAATTGACCAAATGAACAGCCTTGCAATTGAATATCAAAATATTTTCAATAACATTGCCACTCAAAAACAAAAAAATTCTGTTCATAAATGACGTCACGCAAAAATGAGATTTTAGACTCCCTCCCCCCTGTCATAAAAATTTGCCTTTAAGTGGAAGTATCACACTTCATCAGACCCCCCTCCCCCTAAAAAATTAGACGTCATTTATTAATAACCCCCAAAATCAATCCATTAAGTTCCATCTGTTTAAATTCAAGATCGTCAGTCATTGCCAAAGGTCAAGGGAACAAAATAATCAGAATTAAAATTTTTCCAGTTTTAATTACTCACGGCTGATAGACTTCTTGCCCATATTGTCTCTCGTGTGCGCTCCTCAAGGCTGGCTGCTGATTATTTTGGATTTGATAATTTTTTTGAATATGCGTTATTAATATGATTCAACTTTGTCTCCTTATCGTTTGGTTGACTTATTTATAGATTGAGAATTTACACGTAGGATTACTTGTTAGCGATTATTTAATTTTATTTTGATTCGAAAATTAATTTTAACTAAGTTTTAATTTGAAAAATTAAAATTTTTTAAATTTACAAAATTTAAAAAAAGAAACTTTAAAAAAATATTTTTTTAAAATAAAAATAAACTTTAAAAAAATATTTTTTTTAATAAAAAGAAACTTTAAAAAAATATTTTTTTAAAATAAAAATATATTTTAAAAATTTTTTTAAAATAAAAAGAAACTTTAAAAAAATATTTTTTTAAAATAAAAATAAACTTTAAAAAAATATTTTTTTAAATAAAAATAAACTTTGAAAAAAAATATTTTTTTAAATAAAAAGAAACTTTAAAAAAATATTTTTTTAAAATAAAAATAAACTGTTCTACTATAAAATTATGTTTTAATTAAATTAAATATTTTGACTAAAATATTTTTTATTTAAATTATTTATTACTTAAAAAATTGACTTTATGATTTAATTTGAACCACTTATTAATGTTTATTACTTTAGAAATTTATTTTCTTGTTATATTTTATAAGTTAAAAAATATTAGAATTTAGAAATTTTAATTTTTGAATTTAATAAAATTAATTTTGCTTTTTACGACTTTTTTTACTAATTTACTCAAAGAAAATTGATGACTAACTGATTTTTTTTATATAAATTATTTGATTCAATAAATCTCATTTTTTTATTCGTCTCATTTATTAAAATTTAGATGAAATTGATTAAAATTGAGAATTGTTAAAGAGAATATTTAAAATATTTTTGTAAGAGCCTCTCAATTGTGTCTTTAAATATTTTGAGCAATTATTTGAATATAATTTTATTTAATTCAGACAGAGAAAATTACTATTTTTTAGTAATAAAAATTTTCAACTTTATTATTTTTACAAAAAAGGTTATCGCATAAAATATTTTTCTAATGGGTCAATTACTAAAATATTTTACAATTTATTTGTTCAGAATGTCGTTTTGGCAATTTAAATGGAATATTTTACCAGTCTGGAGATTCAGTTGAGTGTCTATGACTACCTGAATATGGAAAAGGAGGTGGCATATACGGAGGAGGTGGATAATAATATTGTGCTGGTTTGTCCAAACTATTTTCATATTTTCTGCCTAATAAGAAGCCTATAGAACCAGCAATGACAATTGTGATGATAATAATCCAAGTTATTTTATTTTTAATAATTTTGGAAGCTGAAAAAAAAATAAATATTTAAAAAAACATAAAAAACAGAAAATGATAAAATTTACTAAAAATATAAAGATTAAAATTTGATTAAAAATAGAAAAATATTAAAATTTAATTCGCTTTTGATTTTATTTAAATTTTCAAATTTAACATTAATTTTAAATTTTTTGAATTTAAAATTAATTGTAAATTTGTTGAATTTAAAAAATAAGTTTTAAATTTTTTGAATTTAAAATAATTTTTAAATTTTTTGAATTTAAAATAAGTTTTGAATTTTTTGAATTTAAAATAAGTTTTAAATTGTTACTTGAATTTAAAATAAGTTTTAAAATTGTTGAATTTAAAATAAGTTTTGAATTTTTTGAATTTAAAATAAGTTTTAAAATTGTTGAATTTAAAATAAGTTTTAAAATTTTTGAATTTAAAATAAGTTTTAAATTTTTATTTGAATTTAAAATAAGTTTTAAATTTTTATTTGAATTTAAAATAAGTTTTAAATTTTTATTTGAATTTAAAATAAGTTTTAAATTTTTGAACTTAAAATAAGTTTTAAATTTGAATTTAAAATAATTTTTAAATTTTTTGAGTTTAAAATAAGTTTTAAATTTTTGAATTTAAAATAAGTTTTAAATCTTTACTTGAATTTAAAATTTGAAATTAAAAAAATGATAATAATAAATTTAGTATTCCGATTTAATATAATTTTTCCCAAATTTTTCAATTTAAGATATTAAAAATTAATATTTACCTCTTCCATTTTCAAATTCCATTTGCTCAACCATGTTTTTTAAAAAAAATTAAAGGATGAACAAATTCACGTGACTTGCTACCCTGAAGCACTCAAAAAGAATAATTCGACTACAATTTTAAGATTTTTTTTTCTTCTCAAAACTCTTTTTTCAAATTAGAACAATTTTTAATTTTCAGCTCAAAATCTCATAAAATTTATTTCTCTCAAAAATATTTGTCAATTGTTTTGAAAACATTCGGACAATTTTTTCTCGCAAGTTCTGCATAAGCCGACTTTGAGTCTGCCTTAAGTTTGTAACTTTTGGGCCCAAACTCTTGCATTTTATTCCAAATGTGAACGAAATATGAATCTTTAATTATTGCCATTGTTTCATTCAAATTTTTTTCTTCATAAAATTTTTCATAATCTTGGTATTTAATTGCATAACATTTGTCGGTTGGAAGGATTGTAAAGTCAGCGCATTTTGAGTAAATTTTCTCTTCAAAAGTTGTTTGGTTGCAGAATTTTTTGAGCACTCTTGAGAACATCCCTGGGCCATTTGCTTAAAAATTGATAGAAATGATTATTTTTTAAATAATTTCCAAAAAATAAATTTTTTATATTCTCAAATGCTTACCTCCCCAAGCATTTGGCATGAATTCATTAAGTAAGGTTCTAAAAATAGTAAAATTATTTCAATAATTAAAAAATTCAAAAATTTAGAAAATTTAAACAATTTAAAAATTTAAAAAGTTTAAAAAATTTAAAAAATTTAGAAAATTAAAAATTTCAAAATTGTAAAAAATTTAAAGAATTTTAAAATTTAAAAAATTTAAAAAATTTAGAAAATTAAAAATTTAGAAAATTAAAAATTTAGAAAATTAAAAATTTAGAAAATTAAAAATTTAGAAAATTAAAAATTTCAAAATTGTAAAAAATTTAAAGAATTTAAAAATTTAAAGAATTTAAAAATTTAAAAAAATTTAAAAATTTAAAAAAATTTAAAAATTTAAAAATTTAAAAAAATTTAAAAAACTAAAAAAAATTTAAAAAACTAAAAAAAATTTAAAAAACTAAAAAAAATTTAAAAAACTAAAAAAAATTTAAAAACTAAAAAAAATTTAAAAAACTAAAAAAAATTTAAAAAACTAAAAAAAATTTAAAAAACTAAAATAAATTAAAATATTTAAAAAAATTAGAAAAAATTAAAAAATTTAAAAAATTCAAAAAATCTAAAAAATTTAAAAAAGTTCAAAAAATTAAAAATTTAAAAAAATTTAAATATCAAAAAAAATTAGAAAACTAAAAAAATTTTAAAAAAACAAAAAAAAATTAAAATTTTAGAAACTTTAGATATCAAAAAAATTTAAAAAACTAAAAAAAATTTAAAAAAACAAAAAAAAATTAAAATTTTAGAAACTTTAGATATCAAAAAAGTTTAAAATTTAAATTTTTTTATTTTACAAATTAATTGAAAAATATAAGTTAAAATTTTTAACTTAAAAATTGTTTGTTTGTTTATTAAAGCAATTCAAATTGAAAATGTTCCAAAAATTAGTCTCACCTTCCATACTCTTCCAATATTTCTCGACTCTTATTAACATCAAAATTCAGCACCGCATTATTCACAATGTCTTTACCTTGCACACATCCATAATTAGTTTGATTAATTGAAGCAATCGAAACCAAAGAAATCACATCCAAATCCAAATATTGTCCACCATATTTACTCATCAATAAAATCCTTAAAGCATTTGCTCTGTTTGCAACGTGGTATATTGACTGAGCTAAAAGATCTTTGGTGAAAAATTCCTCAATAAATGTTCCTTTCGACAGTACTTTGGGGTCAATAAATCGGAAGTTGATGTTGCGATATTTTGATAGAACTTCAAATAGTTCAGAATATTCTAAAATAACTTCAGTTGAATTTGTTGCAAATATGAAATAAATTTGTACTTCTGGGTTTATTCGAGCTGAAAATTAGAGAAATTAAAAATAAATATATAATATTTTTAATATGCTTTTAATTAATTTTGAAGTTTAATAGTTTTTTAATTTTTAAATTAATTTTTAACATTTTTCGAATTTTGATTTTTTTACTTTGATTTTATTTTACTTTTAATTATTTTTTTAATTTAAATTGTTAAAAAATTGTTTTTAGATTCCTAAAATTAAGTATTACTAATATTTTTAAAAACGCTAACATTTAATTATTTTAAGTTTTAGGTTTTGTTTCAAATTTTCTCTTTTTTCTAATTTTAAATTTTTAGATTTTTAAAATTTCAAAATTTTTAAATATGAAAAGTTAATTAATTTTTAAATTTAAAAAATTAGTTAATTTTTAAATTAATTTTGAGCATTTATCGAATTTCATTTTTTTACTTTGATTTTATTTTACTTTTAATTATTTTTTTAATTTAAATTATTAAAAAATTGTTTTTAGATTTACAATTTTTTTTAAAATTTTAGATTTTTAAAATTTTAAAATTTTTTAATATAAAAAGCTAATTAATTTTTAAATATAAAAAATTAGAAAATTTTTAAATTTATTTTTAACATTTTTCGAATTTTGATTTTTTACTTTGATTTTATTTTACTTTTAATTATTTTTTTAATTTAAATTGTTAAAAAATTGTTTTTAAATTTCTAAAATTAAGTTCTAATAATATTTTTAAAAACGCTAACATTTAATTATTTTAAGTTCTAGGTTTTATTTCAAATTTTCTCTTTATTTTAGTTTTAAAATTTCCTTTAAATGATTTTTAAAATTTTTAGATTTTTTAAAAATTTCAAAAATTTTAAATATGAAAAGCTAATTAATTTTTAAATATAAGAAATTAGTTAATTTTTAAATTAATTTTTAACATTTTTCGAATTTTGATTTTTTTACTTTGATTTTATTTTACTTTTAATTATTTTTTTAATTTAAATTCTTAAAAATTGTTTTTAAATTTCTAAAATTAAGTTCTAATAATATTTTTAAAAAACACGTTTTTCAAGGTTTTGGAACTAAAGATGATGCTTAGTGCAAAAAGTTTATATACAGAAAAATGCAGTCTCGCGAGGGCAAACTTTTGGCATCATTAGATTTTTCTTAAAAAAAGAAGTCTTAACACCGTAATAAAAAAATGTGTTTTTCGTGAAACTAAATAACTTACACGCTTTTGCGTGGAAGTTAAAACGCTAACATTTAATTATTTTAAGTTTTAGGTTTTATTTCAAATTTTCTCTTTATTTTAATTTTAAAATTTCCTTTAAATGATTTTTAAAAATTTTTAATAACAAAAACACCAACTTTTTGAATCGTACCTGCTGACTCAACCGAACAAGCCTGACGAGGATTGTCAAGCTTTCGAATCCCTTCCAAGTGAGTCTCGATAAAAAATATTTTTTTGAAATCTTTATTTTTCAAAAATTCTTCGTCATTTTTAAGATTCTTTAACTTAAAAATTATTGGAAAGTCTGCATATGAAATTTCACTTGGTTCACTAACTTTTTCTTTTTTTGTAGAAAATTGCAAATAAATAATAATAAAAAGTGAAATGTATAAAGCCAGCAATATTAGTGACTTGCATTTAAACTGATTTCCAAGAATGTTTAACATTATTTTTTAACTTTTAGTTTTAAATTTTAATTTAAATTAAAGAAACAAAATAATTTATTTTTTGAATTTTTTAAAAAATTTAAAATTAAAAAAATTAAAATTTTTAACTTTTTTTTATGTTTGTTAAAATCACTTTTCACTTTTAATTTCTGCTTTCCTCTAGGAAGTTTCAAACAACAGTAAAATATTTTATAAAATTCAATTCAAGTTAACTTAACAATTTATTTTTATTACTTTCACGACTTTATATTTTTCTAATAAATTTTAGTTATTATTTCAATGTAGCCTCATTGAGCCTTGGTTGGAAAACTCGTTTTAAAATATTTGCTTTTTTCTTGAATATCACTTATTTTTCCATTGAACTGAAATGCCAAGACATTGAAATTTAAGTGAAATTGTTGTGGAAAATTGACAATTTAGTTTGTCTATTATGTGAGCTAACACATGTTTAATAATTAATTTCAGGCATTATCCAGCAATTGACATTATCAGTCCTGATAAGAATTATCATATTTTACAGGACTGTAGTCAGAAATTTTGGAATATTTTCTCATAAAAACCAAGAAAATTGAAGAAAGTTTCGTACCTCCTTACCAACTTACCTTCCAGGACCCCCTGGGACCTTTAGGTAGGCGGACCATCAAAATTTCATAACAATTCTGGACAGTCATAGAAAAATGCGAGCAGATGGTCAGTATACTTTAAGGTTAATAGCTTTTTTAATGAAACGGTTTTAAATTCTATCAAAAATTTGTCACGATTTACTGGCTGTAAATTTCTATAAATATTAAACTTAACTTCCGCAAATACAATTTTTTAGTTTTGACGTTTTTCTGTTTGACTTGGAAACAATATTTCAATTTTTATTTAAAAAACGTTTTTAATAATAAATTTTAACTTTGCACGAAAAATCAAAAATTTAAAAAAATAAATATTTCTTCAAAACTTATTATTTATATTTATTGATATATTTCAGAAAGAAAGGAAAAAGCCTCCTTAAAAAGGCATAAAAAACCTTTGTAATGAATACAATTACATAATTAAATTTGAAGAGTTTCAATCTAAAAATATACCTTAAAGAAATCTCTTCATTAAGTTGATCAACAGAAACATTTTCCGTTACTTAACGACTTTTTAAAATTTAAATTTGAATTTGACCAAAATGAAGTCTACAAGATACATTAAACATTAAATCTTTTAAAAGTTTCTTACCGCTTGAAAATCTTTGTAAAATTTTAGAATTTTTTTAAAACTGTTTCTTAAATTTTTGAAAATTTTAACATATTTTAAGTTATAAAAAATTATAAAACTTTTCACAATTTTTTTAAATTTGAACTTTTCACTTCTAGTTTGAATTTTTTCTTCACAAATTTAATTTTTATATATATTTAAATTAATAAGGGGTCATTCGCAAATTACGTCACGCTTTTAGGGGGGAGGGGGGTCAAAGAATTTGTGACAGTCCATACAAAAGATTTTTCTTTCTTTGGAAAATTTGTGACAAGGGGGGGGGGGGTCGAAAAAGTCGTTTTTTAGCGTGACGTAATTTACGAACGATTTGAAACCAAACTAAAATTACCCAGCAAAATTCCAAAATTTACTATTATTACTAAAATCATTAATTTGCACCACAAGTCCAAAACTGATAAGGAAAAAAAATAACAAAAATTACAAAAGCAGATCACAAAGTAATCAACAACGACGACATCAAATAGCCGAACATAAAAACACAACCAAACATGCCGAAATAGCTCAGTTGGGAGAGCGTTAGACTGAAGATCTAAAGGTCCCCGGTTCAATCCCGGGTTTCGGCAAGCTTTGACTTTTTTTCTAATTTTTTTTATAAAATACCTTTTTAAAAGTTTAAAAAAATTTGTTTCAATTTCAATTTTGTTCCTGAATCGTTTTTATTGAATTTTTTTTAGTTTCACTGAATGGTAAAAATTCACACAACATACGAGACTTCTACAGCAATTCCACATTGATTGTTTTTATTTCTAGCCATACGAACGTATCCATTTTCACCCCATGATGTACCCTAAAAAATATTAATTAATTTTTTGTAAAACGAAATTTTTTTCCAATTTTTTTGGCCTTACCCATGAATTTTTAATCAACCAGAAGTCCATGTTTGTTCTATTGTCATGTCCATAGCCAACCAGAAGCATCGCATGATCTAAATTCCTTGAACATTTCGGATTATTGTAAACTCCAGATTCGTAGTTCATAAAGCTGTCAGCAGCACGAATGGCAATAGCAACAGGGCCATAATTAGCTACAATGTCCTTCAATCTGTTCTCATTTCCGCGTAATTTTTCAAACTTTACAGTTCCTAGTTTAATTGGAACTTTTTTAACTGACGATGCTCGACATTTTCCATTCTTTGCTGTGTATGGATAGTCATCAAATGCAGCTATTCCACTGCTTGCTATGTACTTTAAGGCATAGTAAGCATCACCACCATTACATCCAGAATTTCCACCATTTTTACTGCAATCGACTAAGTTTTGTACCGAAAGTCTCGTGTCAATTCCTTTTTTTAGCAAGACACCTTCAGCGACCCCAACAGCTGTATATGTCCAACAACTTCCACATTTCTTCTGATCCTGAATTGGATTTACAAGTCCAGCTTTAACCCAGTTGAGTTCCGGCGGTGAAGCTTTTAATTTTGCAGCTCTAACAAATCGCAAAGTTGTTGACTCATTTCTTGGCTCGAAAACCTTTTCTCCACTTAGGAACTGCTGTTTTTCATCAAAGCTTAAGTCTGACTTGTCCCAAAGTGCTCTCGTGTATGTCGTCTTACCTGCTGCATACAGCTCATTGTGAGCTTCAATTTCTTTCAGATTTTTGACCAAGTTTTCCATTGCTTTGTCCTCGTCGGCTGACGATTGATAACTTTTCTTGTGCTTTTGCTTCCACTGCTGGAATCTTTGTCGATCTAGGTCAGAAATGGATGATTTTTTTGAATTTTTTGCACCTTGTGGAACTGAATTTATCAAATTAATGCAGAAAATTCCAAAGATTAAAGGAAAAATTATTTTTTTCTGCAACATTTTGCGTTGATTTGATGAAGTTGAATGAAAAATTGTAACTAGAATGTCATGGACTGATGGGCGGTGCCTGTTAATCACGTCAGAATTGTAATTTTGGGGTTTGAAAATTGCTATTTTTGAGTTTTTTTAATTATAATAATTGAGTTTTGTAGAGTTGTGAAAATATTTGATCTAATTTAGTTTGACTTGAACTTTAAAATGAATGATTGAGTTGAAAATAATTTAATATTTATTAAAACAATAAAAATTTTATTTAACTCCCTGAAAAAATCTACAAAAATTAATTTATTCTAAATTAATACAATTCAACTTAAATCATCTAAAAAAGTGTGCTAATTTTTCCCTTTTTTTCGTTAGTAAAATGCAAATCAAACAAGCTCTTCGACTTTGGTTCAATAGCTCTGCTGTCAAGACTAATGCTCCTTGTTGGCTTTACTTTGAAATTCTTTTCAGAACCAAAGCGTGATCGTGACTTCATAGATCTTGGTGGCGTAGATTTTCGACTGATTATTTCACTCGAATTTGATCGAACTGGTTTGGTTAAGATTCTGAAGTTGAAGGCAAATCCGAGCTCAGATTTGAGGGCGTCCCAGTGGGTTATCTGAAAAGTTGGGTATAAAAATAGATGATTTTAGTTAATTATAAATTTTATTTTAATTAATAATGCGGAATTGATCAAAATGACCAAAAATGATCAAAAGTCATTTGATCACTTTCGAAACCTTGCATCTAATCACCAGTAACCAAAGCTGTTAAAAGTTAGTTAAAAGCTATCCGAAAGTTAGTCAAAGCTAGTTTTTAACTAACTTTTTAATGGTTTTTGCAAGGGCTAGGGGCTCCTCTGCACTCGTTGCATTTTATTGCAAATTGTCTGAACTTTATTGCATTTTGCTGCATTTTTAACACTTTACTGCACTTTATTGCACTTTGTCACACTTTGCCACACTTTGTCACACTTTGTCACACTTTGCCACACTTTGTCACACTTTGCCACACTTTGTCACACTTTGTCACACTTTGCCACACTTTGCCACACTTTGTCACACTTTGTCACACTTTATCACACTTTATCACACTTTATCACACTTTGTCACACTTTATCACACTCTATTGCACTTTACTGCACTTTACTGCACTTTACTACACTTTACTACTCTTTGTTGCACTTTCCTTTACTTTTAATATTTTGAGGAAAAATATCGATAAATGTGGTCAAATATCAGTTTAATGTACTTTAAAATATATTTTACGTTATTATTTAAAAAAAGATGTAAAATCCCAACTACTATGAACAAATACGTTACAGCCAATTTTCAAATTTGTTTTAAAATAAAATCCATTAGTACGCCTTATTTTAGAACCTAGCAGTCGTTATTCTTAGAACAATTTTTTTCAGAAATTTCTAAAAATCATTGGTTTTCAATACTTAAGAACACATTAAGCGCTATTTGAAGGGTAAAATAAGTGATCTGCATTAATATTTGGCTAATTTAGTCTATTTTTCGCCGAATAATTCATGAAAAATTAAAAATGTTCTAAAATATCCTAAAATAAATAAAGAATTTTTTGGTAAATTTTACTCAATTTTGCTTCAAATTATTTAAATTAAGTTATATTTTGTACAATTAATGATGTTTTATTTACTTTAAAGCTATTTCAAGCAATGAATAAGTGTCAATTTTGGCTACAAAATGTTGAAAAAAATGTTCTACTTTTAACGTATCAAAATTATTTAAAATTCTGTGTACGTGTTAGTGTGTTTGATTTTTTTCAAATTTGAAATTTTGTACGAAATAACGGAAGAATTGTCTGTTCATAACAGTTAGGTAAAATCTTTTTAGAATAAATTATTAATATTATCTAAAAAGCATTCAAATCAAAGGGATTGCATTATCATAAAAAATAACTATGATGAAAATCGACTGACAACATAAAATGTTGAAAAAATAAAAAGGTATAGGTCATTTTTTATTTTTAATACACATTTTTAACTGTCTTGAAATCATAAGAGATTCAGTTTGTTTACAAAATAATAATTTAGATTCCACCATATATAAAAAGTTGTCAAAAAGGGGGAGGGGAGCCGATTAACAGACACAAAAAGTAAGATATTTAATCATTAATAATTAATTTACGCTGTTTTCACGTGTTAATATAAAAAATCGGTTCAATATGAGTAGGCTTCGATTAGCTGGTTAAGCCCAGGAAAAATATATATATATATATATTTAAGATAATTTAAGATATTTTTATGATAATGCAATCCCTTTGATTTGAATGCTTTTTAGATATTATTAATAATTTATTCTAAAAAGATTTAGCATCTTTTTTTAAATAATAACGTAAAATATATTTTAAAGTACATTAAACTGATATTTGACCACATTTATCGATATTTTTCCTCAAAATATTATAAGTAAAGGAAAAAGTAAAGGAAAGTGCAACAAAGTGTGATAAAGTGTAGTAAAGTGCAGTAAAGTGCAACAGAGTGTGACAAAGTGTGATAAAGTGTAGTAAAGTGCAGTAAAATGCAACAGAGTGTGATAAAGTGTGACAAAGTGTGACAAAGTGTGACAAAGTGTGGTAAAGTGCAGTAAAGTGCAACAAAGTGTGATAAAGTGTGATAAAGTGTGACAAAGTGTGACAAAGTGTGATAAAGTGCAGTAAAATTCAATAAAGTTCGATATTGTGCAGTAAAGTGTTAAAAATGCAGCAAAATGCAATAAAGTTCAGACAATTTGCAATAAAATGCAATGAGTGGAGAGGAGCCCCTAACCCTTGCTTCAATTTTTCCTCTATTTTCAGAAATTTTCCACTATTTTTGTTAAAATGTCCTCTATTTCTAAAAATTCGACCTTTTACACTAGATAAAATAGACTCATCCTACTTCTCAGTCGATTTTAATCAAAATTACTTTTTTTATGATAGTGCAATCCCTTTGTTTTGAATGATTTTTAGACAATATTAATAATTTATCAAATTTTATGTACCAAATTTCAAATTTGTCAATACAATATTTTTGTTGAAATAATTTTAAAGCATTACTAAAATATTTGAATTTATGTTTAAAATAGACTGCACTTTACTGCACTTTAATGTATTTTCGCAGCACTCGTCACACTTTTGCAGCACTTGTTGCACTTTACTGCACTTTGTCACACTTTACTGCACTTTGTCACACTTTATCACACTTTGTCACACTTTGCCACACTTTGTCACACTTTGCCACACTTTGTCACACTTTGTCACACTTTGCCACACTTTGTCACACTTTGTCACACTTTGTCACACTCTGCTGCACTTTGTCACACTTTGCTGCACTTTACTGCTTTTTTTTGCACAATTTGGGGAGCCCTCAGCCCTTGGGTTTTTGTTACTAATTAATTAGAACTAAATTTCTATAATTTGGTCTTGAGAAAAAAAAATTTACCTTTTCATTGATTGCTACATTTTGAACATTCATGGAAAATTCAATGATTGCTATAAGAAGAGCCACTAAGCATCCACCAAGAAGAAGTAAGAAGACACCACCAACATTTCTACATGAAATGAAAAAGGTAGTAATATTTAACTAGAATTGTGAAGGTGAGGAACTAACTTACCCAATATCAAGATCATCGTGTGGCACTTCAATTGGCTTACATTCTGAAAAATTATAAACAATTAATATTTTTGGATCCTTTGAATTTCAATTTCACTTAATGAGTCACAGGGGCAAATCCAGAAATTTTTCGAGGAAGGGGTTCTAAAATGCTATTGTATGGATGGGAAAATTTGGGGAGAGTGTTGGGATTTTTTCTTTAAAAACCCTAGAAAATTGAAAAAAAAAATCCAAAGAGATAGGGATCTTGACCCTCAAAGACCCTTCCCTGAATAAGCCCCTGATGAGCCACCAATCTACTATAAAAACTTACCTTCTCCTTTAGGTGCTTTCCACCAATCATCTTTTAGTTTTGCAAGCACGCCACTTTCCTGAAGCTTTAAAATTTGTGTGCTGAAGAACTTTCGATATGGCGATTCTAAATTAAAAAATTCCAAAATATTAAATTTCTTATTAAAAATTGCTAGTAAGCTACTTAATGCCATAACTTGGCAGAACTAGTTATTTTCAAACATTTTTAAGTAATAACTGTATGACCCCAAAGCAAGATTGAAGCAGAAATGATCAAAAGTCAGTTAAGAGGTCGTTTATAAATGACGTCCATCAAAAAATGATTAATAATGACCCCTAATATCTTCCTCAACTTTACTTTAAACTCAAAAAACTGCTTTATACTTCAAAAAATTCATCATACCTAACGGCAACGCAATCCCATATCCTTTGCTATCCAACCACTCTCCCACTTGCATAAGCGTGCATCTTCTCTGTGTTTGGAACTCCATTGGAACTGATTCCATCATAAATGCATAATCTCCATTATCTTTTTCAACTTTATTAACACCTTCGTCGTTTGACTTTGGATTGAAGATGTCACCGTTCCTCTCCATCGTTGCCCACATTCTAAATAATAGAATTTTTGTTAAAATTGTCAAAAAAATATCACAATTGTCAAAATTTACCTCTGATATGTACTGTAATTACTAAATTGGAAAAATCTCATCGTCGATCCATCTTTTACTGCTCCATACTTGATTTTTACTTGTTTTGCAAGATCTTCAGCACCATTGATTGAAGATGTCAAACGATCGGATGTTAAAAAGGCAGCAAGATTAGCAGTGTAAGAAGCAAGCATAATAAGAGCAAAGAACCACCACAGACCAGTGACAATGCGGGTTGATGATCCCCTGGTGAGTGAAAATAAATAGAATTATTGATTATTATTGAGATTTTGGAATGGTTAAGTCAGGCAGGCGTCCATCTGTTTGCCTTTTTGTCTATCTGCCTATCCTTCAGTAAGTCTGTCCGTTTTCCCTTCCGTCCGTCAATCCACTTTCTTCTGACCAACTATTTAGCCAGTTTAAGTCATTATTTCTCAAAATTTATACTCACTTGGGTAAAATATCCGAACCTTGACCCATGATACTTCCCATCATCAGCCAGACACAGTTCAAAATATTCCAAATACTCTCAACTTCATCAGGGTCCTGATTGCAAGGATGTGACGATTCCCAGTCATCATTATTGACTCTCGACAGCACAAACACCAAAATTGAGATGAAGATGTAAGCAAGTCCTGTGTATATCCACACATCCATGGTAAATGGATCAAAGAACGAGAAAAGATTTTTCTCTTTTGGCTTTGGCTTAACGTACAGAATACTGATTCCAAGATTCATGAATGGTGTTGTAAAGTCAACGACTTTTTTACGATCACATGTGATTGTGATGTCAGCAATTGCCAGGTCTGCTCGACCTTTAAGAATCTCACCAATTAATCCATTCCATTCACCTTTTGCGGCATCAAAATTTCCATTTTTTCCATCATCGACAAGCTGAAAAATGTACTTAAAGTGTAAATTAGCTTGAATTCTTTTTATCAATTCGACAGCATAGCCTGAAAATTGTGCATTTCCTTCCAGTGGCATTCCATCCTTATCGACTGTATTGTGGAATAAAAAAGGTGCTTCCGATCGGGTTGTGATGACGAAAGTTTTATTCTGAATTGCTGCAAATATTTTCTCCTCATTGTCACTTTCCGAGTAGTCATAGATCATGCCACTAGTCGAGTCAAATAGTGCAATTTTATGAAAATGTGATGAATCTCTGGAAAATTCCAAAATGTCAAGTGTAAATTCAGTTCTTGATCCTCTCTTTTGTGTGACATTTCCTTTGAAAAATTCAATTTGTCCTGTGATTCCGGTGTATTCTCTTGCTCTCATGAACTCCATTAATCCATATCCAAATGACTGTTGGTTCCTTACACTTGTATCTTGAACTTCTGTGCAGGTTTTGGCTTTCATTCTGGCATTTTTTGGGTTTTCTACATAAAAGTCTAAGGCATTAACGAAGAAGTGGATGGCGTCGTGGATTAAAGCAGCTTCGAGTGGGATTTTTGAGGCTTCAATGTTGTGCTCACCTGGAATAATTGAATAATTGGAGCTATTACCCTTAGAATCCATCAATACTCACCATATCCGTTAATATTCCTCAGTGCATCATCCATAAATCCACTAGAAATGTTACTCAACCTTACTGTTGTAATATTAACCAATGATTCAGTGATGTCTTTAAAATTCAAAGTCGCAGAATCAAGATTGGTCAAGAAATATCTGTTGTAGTCGCCAGTCATTCCAACAAGCTTAGCAGCCTCTAAAAGTGGAATCAACTTATCGACACTGATGTCCAAAACGACATTTTTGACTTGACTGAATTTAACTCTCTTCATTAAAATTGCATAATTGTCGTCTTCTAATTTCATCATTGTGACTAGATTGTCACCATTTGGTTGATGAACTTGCAGGATGTCCTTAAGTCTTAACAGATTCTCCTCGGTTTCATAAATAATTGTGTAACTTTTCCACGTGTAATCGATGAGAATTCCAGCTAAAGTCTTTGCTACAGCATCTGAGTCTGGATAGAAATTGAGGGTCATTTTTGGATCTACATAGTCAACTTTTTGTCGTGGCTTTGTCTTCCAGTGGTAGATTAAATGAGGGATTTCAAGTCTTTCAGCCATCGATGAGACTATTCCTGATGTTTCGACTGAATTTGGACCGAAAATTGCCATGACACCCTTTCTGGATAGGCTGCAGACTGAAAATTGTATTTAAATTGAATTTTTAGATTTTTGAATTTATCTAGTGTCTAGTGTCTAGTGTCTAGTGTCTAGTGTCTAGTGTCTAGTGTCTAGTGTCTAGTGTCTAGTGTCTAGTGTCTAGTGTCTAATGTCTAATGTCTAGTGTCTAGTGTCTAGTGTCTAGTGTCTAGTGTCTAGTGTCTAGTGTCTAGTGTCTAGTGTCTAGTGTCTAGTGTCTAGTGTCTAGTGTCTAGTGTCTAGTGTCTAGTGTCTAGTGTCTAGTGTCTAGTGTCTAGTGTCTAGTGTCTAGTGTCTAGTGTCTAGTGTCTAGTGTCTAGTGTCTAGTGTCTAGTGTCTAGTGTCTAGTGTCTAGTGTCTAGTGTCTAGTGTCTAGTGTCTAGTGTCTAGTGTCTAGTGTCTAGTGTCTAGTGTCTAGTGTCTAGTGTCTAGTGTCTAGTGTCTAGTGTCTAGTGTCTAGTGTCTAGTGTCTAGTGTCTAGTGTCTAGTGTCTAGTGTCTAGTGTCTAGTGTCTAGTGTCTAGTGTCTAGTGTCTAGTGTCTAGTGTCTAGTGTCTAGTGTCTAGTGTCTAGTGTCTAGTGTCTAGTGTCTAGTGTCTAGTGTCTAGTGTCTAGTGTCTAGTGTCTAGTGTCTAGTGTCTAGTGTCTAGTGTCTAGTGTCTAGTGTCTAGTGTCTAGTGTCTAGTGTCTAGTGTCTAGTGTCTAGTGTCTAGTGTCTAGTGTCTAGTGTCTAGTGTCTAGTGTCTAGTGTCTAGTGTCTAGTGTCTAGTGTCTAGTGTCTAGTGTCTAGTGTCTAGTGTCTAGTGTCTAGTGTCTAGTGTCTAGTGTCTAGTGTCTAGTGTCTAGTGTCTAGTGTCTAGTGACTTAATCTTACTCACCAATTTCTTGAGCTTTCAGTGAATCAGTCCTCGTTATGTTGAATATTTGAGGCATAAATTTGTATTTGTACTGCAAATTGTTGATTGACTCAAATGTCGATTTAAAGATCTTCTGTGATAGTTCGTCATCTCCATGAAATATCCCACCTAAAAATTCACAATATTCTGTATTTTGACCGGCAAAACATCAACAACTCAACAAAAATAAATCCTCAATGTACACAAGCTTTAAATCATCTTATAAATAAATCAAAAATTCCTCATAAGCCACACAAGTAAACATAAAAAATAGTTAAAAATAAATTCCGTATAAATTGAGACTCAAACCCTTGACCCAATGTAAATCTTCTTTTCCCCGACGAGGAAAAATGTTCGATTTTCCAAAAATATCATGAAGAAAATAAATAGAAAATGAGTCGCGTGATGAAGTAACTACGCACATTAAGTGACGATTTGATGAATTTTCATCGTCTACAGGTTTTTATTTTGATTATTTTGGTGGGGTTTTCTTGGGTTTTGAGGGTTTTTGGGGGTCAATTTTGGATTTTTGTAATTTAATGTTTTAAACTTAATATTTTTTAAATTAATTAAATTAAAAATGTCAACAAAAAAACTAAAAAATCTACATTTTAAGTATTTTTTAATTAAACTTACCAACCAAAATTTCCTTTTTTGCATCCAAAACACCAACAAATGTCACAAGAACAAAAATAATCCAAATTTTCATTCTGATTTATTCAGAAAAATTATTTTTTATTAATTTTAATTTTCCATCAACAAAAATAATATTTTCCGACTACTTTCTAGCTTTAACGACACACGACTAAGCTTTACGCTCTCAAATCTCGATGATCATTTTAAAATGAGTAATTTTTTTTATGTTTCGGAGAAAATTTAGTGTTTGGGAAATATTTTTCTCGCGTGATGTTTGATGATCGTGGAAATTTGTGATGAATTTTTTTCTTTGCGTAATAAAATTTATGTGTTTCTGTCTCCGAAGGTAGCTTATGTTGGTATTTATGTTTAACGTATGTAAAACCAGGGGCGTACCCAGAATTTTTTTTTGCGGGGGTCCAAAAATTCTTTTTATTCTTTTTCTCAAATTTTTTACTTGTTGTTAATTCTAATGGTACGTGAATGATTAACTAATAAATTAGAGCTTCGGAAAAATGTCGGAAAACTTTTTAAAATACAAATTATTTTTAAGAAAAAAAATTTCAAAACAAAAAATTTTTCGATGGGGAGTCCGGACCCCAGTGTACACCCCCTGGTTACACCCATGCATTAAACGTTCTGTAAATTTAGAAAAACATTTTTTTCTATATTTTAGTTAATTTTACTAAAGTTTAAGCTGTAAATTTTTTAAATAATTGAAGAAATAATTTTTTATAAAATTATATTTTTCTTAAAAATTTTATTCAGTTAGTTTATGTTTTTTAAATTATTTTTATACTATTTTATAATAAATTTTCTAATTTTTAAGAGAAATTTCAACTCATGACATAAAAGCATTAACAAATTTCTTACAATTTTCATTTTCATTGTTCATAATTTCATCCTTTAAATATTTCTTTTGAATTTCTTCGCTTAATTTCTTTTTGTTTGTTTTAAAAACTAATTTTAGGAAATTTTCAAATGCATCGTAAGTTTCAATTGACATTCGTTGAATTGACTGGAATGGAAATTTATCCAAAAACAAATCTTGTGCCCAATCCCAGTGATTTGTAAATTTTTTTGTTAAATTTGTTAAAATTTTAATTTCTTCGAAATTTTCATAGTAAAACATCCAGAGAATCGAATCATGATCTTTGCAAATCAATGTTTCAAATACCTCATTTATAATTTCCTCTTCCTTTATTTCGTAATATTGAATACAACTGCAAAATGGGTCTGAACCATCATCTTCTTGTACTTCCCTAATCATCCTTATCTCATCATATATACTACGAAAAATTTTAATCATACACATATCGATAACATTCTTGTTATCACTTCCGCAAATGTCCATCAAAAATTGATAAAAAAAAATCAACTTTTTATTTTTCTTTAAATTAACAAATTTATTTCTAATAGGATATACAGGTAAGCTAATAGATTCAATTATTTGTTCCTTATTTGATGCAAAAATTTCACTCAAAAGCTTTGCTACCATGCTGTAATTTTCCTTTGATGTGTAATTAAAAATGTCAATTAAACTTTTTCGTGAAATTAACATTTTTCTAAGTTCATCAATCGTGCAATTATTTTCATTAATAAATTTAATTAAAGTTTGAAACATCTCAACATTTTGAATAGCATTGCATAAGAAGTAATGAAAATTATCATAAATTAAATTTCTTTTTACATATTTTTTGATTTCATTTTCATCGTAAATTGCGTCCAAAAACTTTTCAAGATTTTTCATTTTTTCTTTATTTTCTAAAAATGCCAAAGCTGGTTGATTATAACATTTTAGACATTTATATGAATTTGGTTTAAATTTACTGAACATTTTAATGCATATTTTTATGAAATGTTCGCATGATTCATCTGATAGCTCAGAAATAATCTCCAAAAAAATATTTTTGTCTTTTAATTTGTCATAAAGTTCTTCATAAGCATCATCAGAATATTTTCCATAAATTGTCAAAATCTCTAGAGTTCTATCAACACTGACTCCATAAGTATGTGGATCAAAATTAAATTGATTTTGAGAAAAATATTTTAGTAAATTTCGTCTCATGCATTTGATTGTAATTGGAAAATTTTGATCAAATACTTCGTGTAGAAAGTTAAAAAATATTGCAAATTTTTCTTCACTTTCAATTGGTTTATAAATGTGTGATTCAATCATAAATTGCATTAAAATGTTTTTGTTATTTGCAAATATTTTTGATATAAATTCCATAAAATCCGGAAAAATTTCATGAGTCATTTTTGATAAAATTTTGGACATAAAAAATTCTTTAAAATAATTACGTCCAGACAGTAAATAATCTTGAATTTTTTCATAATTTTGTTCATCAAACAAGTAAATATTTATAAGTCTTTTAAAACTATCCTTACCTCCTTCCATAACTCTAAATAATAGATCGCCTTGATAATGTTCTCTTAAAATTTTCCTAGCAAAAATTGACTTCAAATTTGAGTCATTAAAGCTTAAGAGAAAATTTTCAAATTTATTATATTTTTCTTCATTTAAAAATAAATCATGCATATGACCATAATAAAAGATTTCCATAACTTCTAATGGACAATCTTTATAAATTTCTAACAACACTTCTTTTGTCTCCTCAAAATTTTCATCGCAAATTTCTTCAATTGGAAATATTTCTCTTGATAATTTTTTCTTTAATTTATTTTTCAAATTTTCATTATTGATCCAAACATTTTTGATGCTAAATAACCTCAAAAATCTATCATTTGAAAAACGTGACTGATTACAAATAATTAGGTCTATTGTATAATTTTCATATCGACTTAAAAATTTCTTATGATTTTCTCTACAATTTTTTAGTAAATTTTCACATTTATCCTTTAAAAAAATCAGTATTTCAATGCTTTCAACCTCACAAATGAAACGTTTTGTAACGTTAAAAAAAGCTTCTTCTTCTGCATCAGAAGAAATTTCAACAAATCTCATAAACATTTTTTCCAATACAACTTTTTTAATAGATACTTTCATTTCAATGAACGTAGAGAAAATTCTGTGATTTTTATAAATTTCACACCTTTCAGAAATATTAAAATTACTCTCCACAAACTCAAAGAATTTAAGTTCACATTTGACATCGAATTTTACATTTTCATTCGAAAATTCAAATTTGAATTTTTCGTCAGTTTTTTTAAATTTTTCATCCCAATTTACTCCGAATGAAATTTGAAGAATTTCGCAAATTTCCTTAATTTTAAGCCTTGTGTTAAACAAAATATGATTCAAAGAATTTTGCGATTCCGTTAATTTCCAAACTGATTTAATTGTTGCTGGATTATTCGACAAAAGAACCAAAATTAACTCAATTAGACTAAATTTTATTTCATCAAGTATCTTTT
This sequence comes from Chironomus tentans, assembly GCA_963573255.1. Classification (NCBI taxonomy): domain Eukaryota; kingdom Metazoa; phylum Arthropoda; class Insecta; order Diptera; family Chironomidae; genus Chironomus; species Chironomus tentans. The sequence continues at coordinate 8,910,760 of OY754305.1, forward strand.
CCTTATTTATGTTATCCTGTTGGTTCATAATGTAATTGTCAAAAAACTCACAAAACCATTCAGTATTTTTATTTCCTTGGATATTTCTGTTTTTGTTTCTTTGCATGTAGCTTAACAGAAATTTGGCAATAGAACTGTCACCTGAAATCTTAATTGTGTTAATCAATTCAAGAAGAATCTTAAAATCTTTATTTTTTTTAAATCCTCAAATTTTGGGTCAAAAACGACAGAAATTATTAACTGAGCTGCAAAAAAGTCAGCGTATGTTCTGTGAATGAAGTCGATGTAGCTCCTGCGTGGGTCTTTATCAAACTTGGCATCAAGTGTCACGAATCCAAACCTTTGAATTCTGTCCACGGACCAATTTGACCTTTCTTCTTTCCATTTTCTTATTATTGACAAATCTTTGATATCTTTATATTTAAATAAATTTTTTAGAACTAACACTTGATGCACATGTCCAAGAGTAAAGGTACTAAAAGGATCCTTGTCCTCACTTTCAACTTTTTCTCCAACTTCCTTCTTCAATTTTTCTGTGACTTTATCAAAAATGTCAAACAGATTTGCTGATTCTGGATTTAGATTAATTCGTCCCTGGATATACAGCTCGGTGATCATTTTGATCATCAATGGGTTGTTTACCTCATTTAAGTATGAATCCTTGTAAATACCATATTTCAAAGTTTCAAAAAATGCATTTAAATTATTTAGGGTAACTGCTTTTGAGACATTTTTGGCTGTTTCCTCGGAATCAATACAAAACATGTCGTAAATTTCGTTGACAAATATTTCCCTTTCCTCGATCGTAAAAGGTTCAAACTCTTGTGCCTGGACATTAAGATTCTCTTCAAGCATTTTAGCACACTGTGGTCGTGAGGAAATCCAAATTTGGTTTTTGGTTTTTTCTTTCAGAACTTTCAATAATTTAACCATAAAATCGTTGTAATCTGGACTTATTTCATCCACACCATCAAACAATAAGATCACTTTATCATTTCGAAACGAAGATTTAAAAATTTCTGATTCCAAATTACCTTTTAAATTCTGAAGGTCAATTAGCAAATTAAGGACATCCTCAAGATTTAGCTCCTGACTTCTGTCAAAGGAATCAAATAATGATTTATGAACTCTTAATTTGAAGTAGCAAACCCAAACGTTTTTGTTGCTTTCCTTTATTTGTTCTGTCAATTGTTCAAAAGTTGTAGTCTTTCCAGCACCAGCTAAATCTGAAAGAATCAAAATTTTATATTTTTCAACTTCATTTTGGACCTCCAGCATATACGAATTTTTGATAGTAAACGTTCTCTTAATTGCTGAAAATTTGGTGCTTGAGGTATGTTTGTTTCCAATTTTGATGCATTCCCCTCTGATCAAAATGTCTCGGATCTGTGTTGATGTCAATTGATTCAATATTTCGTCATTATTTCCAATTATTTCATGTAAAGTTGTATCTTGACCTTGAAAATTGACCTCAGAATTTAAAATCCTTGCCTTCATTGGACCAGTTAGCTGATCATATCTAATATCCTTGTATTCATCCAATAATGTGTCAATAATTCCCAAAAAATCATCAAAATCCTTTTCGATGACATCCTTGAAATATTCAAACAATTTTCCGAATTTTTCTCTTCGGTCTTTGAGAATTTTTGAGTTTTCACACTCAATTAATGGATCTTGGACATAATAGTGCATTAGCATCTGGACAATCCTCACAATATACTCAGAATGATGATGTTCTACTTGATAATCCAGAACTCCACCTACAATTTCCTCAAGGTGTCCATTTTCCTCGCATTCAGGAACAACTTCATCTTTAAATTTCTGTTTTTCTTCAGATTCACCCTTTGGGTATGGATTATAGTTGTTGATGTATGTGAGGAACACAGCAAGATGACAAAGCTCATGAATTATAACACTAATGACTTCATACTTCATTTTATCATCTACTAAGTTCTTCGCACCAATATAAATCGTGTGAGCTCCATAAATGATACCTTTGGTTCCTAATTGAGAACTTACAGGATCAAGATAGTAAGCAGTATCGTGTTTGAAGTCAAAATAAATTGTAAGTTTTTTCCATTTAGCTGCAATTTTGAGGATTTTAGAACAGGACTCGTTTGTATCCATGATTCTGTATGCTTCCTCTACAAGATTCCAGCGTTCATCGCATCGTCGATCATTGCCACCGATTTTTGAGCAAGTCAGCAGGAAATGAATGTGTGAACTTGGAAGTTCTTTCGCCCATTTTTGATGCTCAGCTCGCATTAATCTTTTTTTACTTATTTCGTAGTTTTTATAAAAGTCTCCAAGATTTTGGATTTCGTGATGTCCAGTTGACAGTTTTAATGATATTAACAGTTTCCATACTTCTAGTTCCTTAGATTCTATTGCATGTGCCATTAAAGATTTATTATTTCTGTCATAAAAGTAACATAATTTTGGTTCTTTTTCTAATTCTAATTTTAGTTCCTCTAAATTACTTTCAGTGACTAAATTGTGCAATTTTTCGGAATAATCCACAAAATTTTTGATCGACTTTGAACAATTTTCGTATTTGAACTCAAAATTCTTATTTTCTGATTTAATTTCAATTTTTCTTGGATATTTTGAATTATTTTTTAATAAACTAAAAATTATTTCATAACATTTTTCCTTAATTTCTACATTACTTGCGTTCAAGCAGTTTATCCAGGCTTTCTCGATTGCACTGTGCTTCTTGTCATCTTCATCGTCAACATCATAGTCATGTTTGAGGAGCTCAACAACGACATCATCTCGATTATCGATTGCTGCAAAGATGAGCAGGTTTTGACCTTTATCGTTGCCAATGTCTTGTAGATTAATGTTTCTTCGTCCTTCCAATCTTGATAGAATGCCTGAAATGTTATTTGTTTTTAATTGATAAATCGATTAATCGCGATTTGCAAAAAACAACAAAAAAGTATTTTAAAGTGTTAGTAAGACCATCTTAAACCACCTGCTCCCACCTGGCTATATCCCTGATCACCATGACATAAACATACATATTCTAATCTAATCAACTGTTTTAAAATACCAAAATGTATTAACTAAAGACTTATCAGCAATAATTTCTTATTTATACCCAACACAAAGGTAGCTTTTCTTTTACACTTACCGTTTCTATTTTCTATGATCTCACTGATAAGAAATTGTTCACAAAAATCCGACTCAATTGTACTTAATAAATCACAAAAATTAAGAAAATTAAATTTTTCACTTTTTGATATTCTCCAAAATATTTTGACTTCATTTTCACTTTTGAATGCAATCAGCACAGGTCTTGAAACATCAAAACAATAAGAAAAACAAGCCTCATTGAGATTTTCATCTATTTTGCCTTCAATTTTGATTTTAATGTGAAATATTTTTGTATTCGCATATTTTTCTGATTTAAAATTTAGTTTTGATAATATTTCTAGTGCTGATGTAGTTGTTACAGCTTCAATATCATAAGGAATTGGATGATTCGGTTCCTCTTTTTCACTTTTTGACATTTTACTTCTATAATCCCAATTAAAATAGAGATTATTTACTTTAATATAAAAAACAGTTCCAAATACAATGAATTTTCGATCTACACTAACATTGTTAATTACTTCTCTCTGCGATTTTATATTTTTCAACCTATTTTTCTGTCGATATCTTATCTTGTATTTTATAATTTTTTATTGCTTAAATTGTGATTCACTACACTCAAAATTCAAGATTTTATTATTTTTTAAATTTTTGTAATAAAGAAAAATTCTCTCAATTTTTCGATAAATCTAAATTTGTTGTCAGACTCAATAAACACAACTAAAACAGAATTTATAGACAAAATACACTTTTTGATAAAGGAGGGAAGGCGAAGTCTAGACCAATAATTAAAAAAGTTCACAAAATTATTTTTTTAATATTTCATTTTAGTTTTTATTTACATTTTTAAAATTATCCTTAAATCCTAATAATCAATAAATCTAACAACTTCTTGGAAATAGAATATCAACTTCAACTAAAATAGCAAAAGCTGCAAATCCTAAATAAAGCACAAACAAAATGGCACCAACAGTTTTCCTCAGTTTATATCCAGCAGCAGCAATGACAGCATAAAGACAACAGACAGCAAAAATAATGGCAATTAACGTAAATTCAACGCCATAAGAGTAAATTCGGATATATGAGTTGTCCCATCCAAGCACAACTCCATCAACCATTGTCCTGATGAACCATGGAAATCCAAGACTGAACACAACAGCAAGACAATTGGCACCAAGAGCATTACTAACTCCCATCTGACCTGATCCCTTTCTCGCGACAATTATAGCTGATACAGCTTCAGGCATACAACCACCAAATGCCAAAAATGTCATTGCCATAATTGGATCAGGAATGCCGAATGTATCACCGAGAATCACGACCATCCAGAATACAATCCAACTCATTCCAGCAATCCACACAATGCACATTATAAAGGACAGTGGATAAAGCTTCTTGTGTTTCATTGGATCTGGGATTGTGAAGTGCAAAAGGAACCGAACTGGCCATGTGAAAAAGTACCAGAATTTTTCAAAAATTGACACACCTGATGGAATTTCCCACAAGCTGTATTCTTCTTCATCTGGTTCCGCATAAATTTCAGCCAAATCTGTTGACAGTCGTCTTCCTACTCGAATGCCTGGATGATTCACTTCTCCATAAATTTCAGCTAAATCTGTTGATTGTCTGCGTTTGCCTTGTGTCGATGAATAGTCAATGCTTACTTTGGACGCTGTAAAGACTGGATTCTCAATTCCATTTGGTTTTGCATCCACTTCCTCAACTCCACTAATTTCAGCTTCTGTTTTTGGTCTCTGATTTGCTATATCGTAATTTTTGATCCTCTGACACCAAAGCAGACGTTCCTCAACAACATATTTGACTCCTTTTACTAATCTCTTATTTTGGAACATCAAGACCCAGTAGAAGACAAGCACGCAGACTAAAACAACTGCTTCATACCACATGATAGCTCCATCCCATGCGAATGTGATCAAAAGACTTAAATGAATGCATAAAAGTAACGAGTCACGAGTTACTGGCCACCAATCGATTTGTATTGGCTTTTTGATAAAGAGTGAGGCACAGGCAGCTACACCGAGAGTGTTGAAGAGCATACTTCCAATAATGGCACTCAGGCTGAAAGAATAAGATTGGAAATTGATTATTATTATTTGAATGAATTCGATTTATGATTGGGGGTTGTTAACAAATTACGTCATGTGAAAAAACACATTTTGGACCCCTCCCCCTGTTACAAAATCTTAGACTACCTCTTTACCCTAAAATGCGACCGTAATAAGTGATCGACTCCAATAATGCTTAGGGGTCATTCACAAATTACGCCACGCTTGGAAATTTGTGACAATGGGAAAGAGGGGTCGAAAAAATATATTTTATATATGACGTAAATTACGACGAAATTACCAAAAAAATTCAACTTACCCCATGTCACTCTCAGCAATAAACGTAGAGATTGTGTTTGTGAAAAATTCAGGAATTGTCGTTGCTGTTGCCATGAATGTTGTAGCTGCAACATCTTGGGATATGTCAAGGACCGTGCAAATTCTCTCGATTGTCGGAAGGAAATATTTATCACAAATAAATGCTATGACAATGAAGCAATAAATAGCGGCTAGGATGTGGATGAGGAAGAGACCATAGAGACGTTGCTGACCTAAAATTAAAAGCAAATTTTGAGTTAGTTTTGAGGAAGTATGTTAATGATGTAAGTTTATGCTGTTGAAGGGTCAAAAGTCTGTCTGTCAACTTCAATAAAGCACTGTTGTCCTAAATTCAATCGACTAGTAAAAGTTTGTTATCATCCAGACATAATCTTGACTAGTCGAGCAATTTCTTAGTTTCTAACGCACAGAGACCCCAAATAAGCACCAATTCTGTTTTTACTTAATCAAGTGATCTATTCATGTCAAGAACGGATCTAATTTCATAAAGATCTGATTCCATAAAGTCCAGGTAAACAGCAAGTTCCCAACACCAACAAAATATTCAAAATTCAAAACTTACGAGTCCAAAACCCATCAGGAAACTCCTCAATTGCAGGAGGCCGCTTAGGACACGTTGCATGCTCAATTACAAGTCCTTCTTCATCTATTGAGTAGAATATCCGCTGATATGGAACCCAGTGGACTGTGCTCTTTTGTATTTCGAGTCTCTCGTGTACTGAGAGTTTATTTTCATCCGTGATGTTGTGTGGATGGAGAGAGGCTGGAAATAAGGAAGAAAAAATGTGTAAAAATTTAGAAAATTACAATCTTCACCATGAATTAATAACTAATCCATTCAGGCACTCGAAGACAATGTCAATATAACTTATTATCAATAATAAGATCACTGACTTGTCATTTAAAAGCTTGTTCATAGAATTTTGCAAGATCCATGCCGATAACGACTGAATAGATAAGTGCATAAAGTGTGACAGTAAAAAACACTTGTCATTAACTTTATTGCTTCTTTAATTGCAGCTGCAAGTTAATCTGAGCTCTAAAATTAATTTAAAAATTAAACTTGTTTGTTTTTTTGGCAAATTAATCAAAAAAATTTATTTCACTTTTCTTGGAAGCAATTTATGAAAATTTCTAATGAAAATTAAGCTTTGAGTAGGGATGATTGGGTAATCTGTAGATAGCTTAATTATTGTCTTTTTAATTGAGGATTTCAGAGAAATTTTGCAGTAGTTTAATAAAGTGATTAATTTTATTCGTTTTTATGATGTTTTTTGGGAGTTATGTTGAAATTAATAAAGTAGGAGTAATAAAGGAAAAGATAAAGGAATCATGGTCTTTATTGATATATTTTCGAATCATGACATTATGGTAATATTTGTTTTTAAAAAAAGGGCACCCCTAAATGGACTGGTTGTAATGGTGAATTGAATTGAGCTGCTGAATTCCTACAGACTCCAAAAGGCGATCAAGTTAATTTTTTTTCTGGGAACCAAATTCCCTCCAGACATGGGCGTACACAAGGGGGGGGGGGGTCCAGGCCCCACTTGGAGGAATTTTTAAAATGGAAAATTATTCACGTGCTGTTAGAATTAATAACAAGTACAAAACCTTAAGAATTAGAAGGAAAAAAATTTAGACCCCTTGCCCCTAGGTCAGTAGTACTCAAGCTATGCTCCGCGACACACTACTGTGATTCAGACTCCGAAGCAAAAAAACGACACGTAAACGTGTAAAACGGATCAAATTAGTATATCAGTGTGCAAATTGGAAGTCCAGTTTTACTGTGTTGCGCTCTGAAAAGTTTGAGAACCACTGCTCTAGGTACATAAAAATTAAAATGTGACGATTTAATGAAAACAGTTTCTTTATATGTTCTTACTTCCTCAATTCAACCATTAACCTTAAACAATATTTCGAAACATTTTTCAAAATATACATTTAATGGTTTAGACAAGGACAATCAGTGGATTATTATAAAACTATAATCCAGTTAGTCTACAATAATCACAAAAAAATCATCGACCTTCTCCAGTTTAGCTTATCGCTGCATACTAATTCCTGATTAATTCCACCAAGAGCATAGCCAGGGGTGTGCTTTGGGTATTAAAATACCTTCCTTGATGGAAACTTTCTTCAATTACTTAGGTTTTTTTAAGAAATTTTGCCATTCATACAAAAGCAAAATTCAAATTAACCTCCCTTCCCCATAAAATTTTCTAACTACACCCCTGACTTTCAAAAATTTATTATCGTACGTCCGATTAATTAAGAAGCAGCAGCTTATCGACAAAAAATTGCAATTTCATTTTCCAACATTGTAAGCTGAAATTTCCAATCTTTGTCCTCATTTGTCGCATCAAATCACAATAAAAAAAAGTGAGACAGTAAAAAAAATCACAGACTTATCATTTAGATAAGAAATCAATCAATTTTGTAATTCAGATTAAAATTAAATTTTCTTAATCTAAATCAGAAAAAAGGAAGTAAAGCATGTGATATGATGATGAACACTTACCATGGGTGTATGTGATGTTGCTTAGTGATAAAATTAAAAATATCAGCGATAAGTTGAGTAGTTTGATGTTCATGATGACTTTTTCGAAGGTAGTTTTATGACTTAAGATTATCACAAATTGAGGCACAAACTTGGTGAAATTTTAAATTTTTCTCGATACTGTATTTCAAATTTAAGGACTTAGTTGTGTTTAAGAAGTGTAACGGTAACGGAAATATTGCTGAACAAATTTTAAAACTGTTTTAGTACTTTTTTTGTAAATTATATTATTATTTTGTATTTTATCTATTTTGTACAATTTTTCTAATTTCTATTTTGAGTTTATGAAAATTTTAATTTTTTAACAATATTTTTTTAACACAATCTTTTTTAAGAAAAAGAAAATTTAACTTTTTTTATAATTTTTATGTAATATCGCAAGCAATTTATTACTGCTCCAAAATATAATACCGTTGGCAGATTTTAGAGGATTTTTAAAAAATTTAAACCTTTTGAACATTTATTTAAAGAAATTATTTAAATTAAAAATTAGTGTTGAAGTAAAATTGAAATTTTAGATAAATTAATATTTTTGAATCAAAATAATAACTGAAATTGAAAAAAGTTTATATTTAATTAAATTAATTCTTTTCTATTTTATTGAATTTTTACTTTTTAATCTTTGTTATTAAATCAATTTAAACTATTATTTTTAAATTCAACTAGTTTGACTTTGACAATTTTATTTTATCTGGAATCTTTAAATTTTGTATTTTTTTATTTTAGATTTTAAAGTCTCTCAATTTTAAGTATTTCGAATTAACTTATTTGTTAAAATTTTAAATCCTCAACTTTTTTATATTTTTGTTAAACCAAAAACTTTTTCTTTTTTAGTGAATTAAAAATTTTTCAAATCTAATATTTCTCAATTTTTTAAATTAAATATTTTCTTAGTAAACAACTTTAAGCTCAAAGATTTAAAGCTTTACAAAATTTTATCAATAACACAATAATTTTACACAATTTTAATAAAATATTCTTCAATACTTCAAAATTGTGAGTTTAATTCTAGAACTCTTAGTTTTTATATAAAATTTTTAGAATTCTAGTTCGTAAATAATTATTATTTTTTAATATCGAGTATCTGAGTCAATTAACAATTTTAACAATTTTAAAGTTTTTATGTTCAGCACTTTTAAAAATCTCAATTTTATTATTTTCAATAATTTGTCACTGATTTGTTCACCGTTCCGTTCCGTTCGACATTTTCAACACAATTGATAACGACAAATGATTTTCACCGAGTAAATAAACAACGCTGTGTGGAGTAAAAAAAAAGTCAAAGATTGTAATCACGCGGACAGACAAGATAGTGGAGGTGAAATCACACTTCGATAACAAGGGAATTCCGTTGGTTTGGTGACAGTAACTGTGTTGGATACGCGGAATATCTTATCGGACGATTTGTATCGGTGTGAAAAAAATGAATAAAAGAATTTTAATTGAAATTATTTCTTTATCTTAAAGACAATTAAAAGATTTGCAAAGTGTCGATAAGTTGATGCAATAGCTCATATAATGAATAAAGTATAAAGTATGGAAAAGCCTTTTATGACTCAAGGTACAGTCAGTTTACTCAACTCACACTTTTCACAAGGTTTGGAGTTGAATTATGACTTGTTACAATTTTATTTTAATTTTTTTATCAATTATTTTCATTTTTTGATTTTTTTTCTTGTGTAGTGAATCATTTATTTATTTAGGCTGAAGCTTTATGTAACAAATGTCATTTAATTCAGTTTTCTAATATTTTTTTTATTTTTTCTTTTTTTTTACAATTTCTTATTTTTAACTTTTAAAATTTTGAATTTTTTAACTTTAAAGTTTCGTATTTTAATTTTTAAAATTTTGCATTTTTTAACTTTAAAGTTTATTATTTTTAATTTTTGAAATTTTTCCTTTTTTAACTTTAAAGTTTCGTATTTTAATTTTTAAAATTTTTGCACTTTTAATTTTAAAGTTTATTATTTTTAATTTTTGAAATTTTTCATTTTTTAACTTTAAGTATCCTATATCATAAACTTTAAAGTTTGAAATTTTTATTTCTAGACTTTTAAATTTCTTAGTTTTAAATTGTAATTCTCTGTCCATTTCTTAATTTCAATTTTTAAATCTTTTCATTTTTAACTTTAAAATTCTTAAATAATCAATTTTTGAATCTTTGATTTTTAAATTTAAATTTTCCTTTTTTAAATTTTTACATTTCATTTTTTCACTTTTAATTTTCTAATTTTTGATTTTTAATTTTCTTATTTTGGATTTTTATATTTCATTTTTTTACTTTTAGAACTTTTAATTTTCTAGTTAGAATTTTATATTTTTAACTTTTAAATTTCTTATTTTCCATTATTTAATTCAATTTTTTTAAATTTTTAATTTTTTTTTCTATTACTTTTCAACTTTCTCATTTTAAAATCAATTATTATTTTTCATTATCTTTTAATTCATTGTCATCTAATTCAATTTAGTCAAAATTAAATTCCGCAGAAATAAAAGAATTAATACTATTAACGTCACAATCTATTTAAAGTAAACCCTAAGCTTAATCTTATAGAAAAAAATTCCTAATTAAATTTGAGATAAGAAAATAAGATTTTATGGGTTTACTATAATCCATTAAAAATAAGATGGCAATTTTCTATGGTATTTTAAGCTTTATCCACAGCAAAGTTCGCGAATTTCTAGACATTTCTATCGCATGCCATTTGAAATGATAATTCTAGCGGAAATTAAAAAATCTGTGGGCTTTATACTTGGAAAGTGAAAGAAATATTCACTTTTGTAAATAAAATAAAATTATTCCAGTCTGTTTAGACTCAAATCAGCCCGTTTAGACTCAAGTCAGTCCTGTTCTTCACATTTAGACTCAAGTCAGTCCTGTTCTGTCCGTTTAGACTCAAATCAGTCCTGTTCTGTCCATTTAGACTCAAATAAGTCCTATTTTGCACATTTAGACTCAAATCAGTCCTGTTCTGCCCATTTAGACTCAAATCAGTCTTGTTCTGTCCATTTAGACTCAAATAAGTCCTATTTTGCACATTTAGACTCAAATCAGTCCTGTTCTGTCCATTTAGACTCAAATAAGTCCTATTTTGCACATTTAGACTCAAATCAGTCCTGTTCTGCCCATTTATACTCAAATCAGTCCTGTTCTACACATTTAGACTCAAGTCAGTCCTGTTCTGCCCATTTAGACTCAAGTCAGTCCTGTTCTGTTCGTTTAGACTCAAGTCCGTCCTGTTCTGCCCATTTAGACTCAAATCAATCATGTTCTACTCATCCCGCCCTTAAAAAACTCTATATTAAGCATTCAGGCAAAGCCAGTCGCAAATCAGCAGAGCTTTTTCACAGGAAATATCAATTAAGATTCCAATTTTCGTCACAATCGATTCCGATCCCCAAAAATAGCCTCTCAACTTAATCCAAGAGAAATTTGTAATTAAAAAACAGATAACTACTGAACCATATCTCAGATATTTCAGATTAAAGGCTTAAAATCCATTCGAACCACTCGAATTTCGTTATCAAAATTAAATCACAGAATAAAAAAGATTTATAATCACGTTTTTGAAGTGTGGAGGTAAATTTGTAGATTATAGACTGGAGACTTCCAAATAAAGTCGGAAGACAATTTGATTGAAAAATGATAAAAAAGACAGACGTAAATGCAAATGAAGTTCAGGTTAAATTACTGCGTCTTTAACACATGACTAATCCTAAGTGGAACTAAATAATTTTATTTTTTTATCTTTTGTTGATTTGGTGAACATAAGCTTGAGGATGTGAATCAGTGAGATTGCGGTCATTTGAAGACACTTTTTGATTAGGGGCTGGATTCAATGCCCACCAGGATAGGTAGGGTATACCCTATGGACCCTAGGGTAGGGTAGGTGGGAAACTCTGAAGTGAAATAAAAACAATTTTTTAAGGAATAATTTAATTAATATTTTTATTTATTCAACACAATTTTCCGATTAATAAACATAAACTCAATAAAATCATCTAGTTATTTTGTAATATTCACATTATATTGGTAATTAGAATTCAATTTTAAATAAATTAAAATAAATATTTTTTAGCTAAATTTAATGGTTTTCAAGATCAAATTATTTTTTAAAATTCAACTAGATAATGTAAAAATGGCTGATAAGTTCAAAATGTAGAATGAAATTTTTTGCTAGTTAATCTCTGAATTTTCAATAAGTTTGGCTACATATTGCTATTATTGCATTTAAATGTCATGAAAAATGAACTTAAAGCATCAGAAAAAATTGACTAGATTCAAACTACAAAAACAGAAACATTAAAAATGACTAAATAATATTGCTGAACTATTGTGGCTAGTTTTAAAATTCATTTTAAATTAATTAAAAAGTATTCTTAAGAAATTCATTTTTCTAGAATTATCAGAAATTTAATTTTGTTCTTTTTTAAGTGCTGCTGCCCCAGGATTCTCTATAAATGCACAAATTGAAGAAAGAAAACTGATTTTGATTAAAATCTGATCGATTTTTAAGCTTTTGATAGATTTTAAGAAATAATTTCAATTCCAGCTAGTTTTTTGCGCATCTTCTGATAATAACAAGTGACTTGGATGCTCTAAAGGTAGCTCTGTAACTACCACAAGACATACCAGGTCTAATATTTAATAAATTTTCTATTAAATTTTAACTATTAAGAAATTCAGATAAATAAATAAATTAATATTCGGTAAAATGGCAAGATTTAAAAATTTTAATTCAGCTTCTTTGGTTAAATTGTGATACTTTTTGTCTGTTCCTAGACGTTCTTCATTTCGGTCTTCAAGCACTGCTTAAATGCTGCCCATCCTTCGGCCTTTGCGGTTGACTGTAAAAAAGAGAAGAAATAAAAATGTTTTTAATAAATTTAAAAATATTCCATAATTTAATTTGGCATGAGAATTGGAATTTAAAGTGTTATGTTAGTGTAAAAAATAGGGTCGTTTTTAAATGATGTCCAATAAGGCCGTGTCCGAAAGAAGGAGGGAGTTTAGGTATCTAGCCCTATCCCTGGGCGTATCCAGAGTGGAGGGTGGTTTCAGGGTCAACCCGCCTATTTTTTTTTTGAAAAGTCAATACTAGCCTTAAAAAGAAAAGGTCATAACTCGAAAAACCCTCTCAAAATAATCCTGGATACCCCCCTGCCCCTACTCGAAGAATTGGTTTCAAATTTCTAAGAATTATCTTAAAAAACTAGTAAAAATGAAAAAACTTTGACTTTATAATCAATTTTAATGGACATCAATTCTAAATGACCCTAAATGAATCTACAAACTTACAAAATAAATTAAACTATGAACAAAATAGCAGCTACCTACTTGTGGATTTTTTTAAATAAACGACACTTAATTATTAAGCTAGACAGTCACAAAAACCATTTAAGAAAACTGAATTTTAAATTATTTTGCTATTCTAAACACAAAAAAATTTCACTTAATATTTTTTTTACAAATTTAATAACCAATAAATAATTGACTAATGTATAAAATTGAACTTTAAGCAACACGTAGGAACCAAAAACATTTAAAATGACAGTAAAGACAAGCACTGCAACCCAAAAGTTCAAAGCTAAAATAAAATAGAATCAGAAAGGACAAAAACACACCGAAATAAAAATTATAAAAGCTAGAAAATAATTTTTTAATTTTAAAAACAAATTTCACATAAAAAATTTATACAAGTTAGTTTTCTTATTCATCTAAATTGAACACTTAGTACTGGTTAGAGTTGAATTTAAAAAAAGTATTTTTCATTAATTTTAGTTGCACAAAATTTTAAAATGTTGAAATTTTTACAATTATAGTTTTTTTAAATTAACCTTTAATAGCTTTTAATATTTTTTTAAAAATTTTTAATTTAAAAAATGTTAGTTAAAATTTAGCTGATTTTAATTTAGATTTTGTAATTAAAAAACAAAAAAAAATGATTTTTTAAATCAATTTTCAATAATGTAAAAGAAAAAATTTATACAAAAGTTTTTAATAAATATAAAAAACTAGCTTCAGAATTTAATATCAATAATTTTTTCATAAATAAATTTAACTTTTCTAGAAATTTATTTATAAGCAACTCTTCAGTGGCAGAATTTGTGTTTTAGAAAACTTAAATTAGGTTTTTAATCAAAATAATTAAATTATGTTAAAACTTTGAATTTTTACACTGGAATTTAGAATTTTTTGTTAAAATATTTATTCCAAAATATGTTTTTGTGCAAATAAATAATATCTATACTTTAAAATTGCGATTTTTATCAAAAATTAATTTTTGAAACTTGTTTTGTGCAACAAAAAAATCTCATTTAAGCGCATAAAAAACCATAAAAACATAATTTCTTTCTATCAACAAAATGACCATCACTGTCTCAAAAGTGAGGTTAAATGCACTAAAAAGTGTTAAAATTTATTGTTAAAATCCACGGGCAGAATGGAGGAGATGATTTGCTATTCTACGGCACGCTCGTGACCGAAGTAAAGAAATAAAGGAGAAGTCATCTTCGTCATATTCTTCGAGGTAATTGTCCATGAGATATTTGTTATTTACCTTAAATCCACGATGTAGACGGTCCTTCATGATTGCTATGAACTCTTTGTAGCTCAAAAGACCTGAAATTGAATTTTTTTACTGATATTTCTGGAACAAATTTAAATGTTGAAACTCACCATCGCCGTCCTCGTCGAAAATTGCAAATACAGTGTCTATTAAATGGTTACTTAATGCATATCCAGTGCATATTTTTACTGCTCGAGAAAACTCATCTAAAAAGTAAAAAAATATTTTCGGAATGAAATTAAAAATATTTTTGAATTTTGTTCAAATTATTCAATTTCAAAAATTGTAAAAATTAAATTTTTTTAAAAATTTTTAAATTTTTTTAAAAAATTTTAAATTTTTTATAAGTTATAAAATTTAAAATTATAAATCAACTTTTGAAAGTCATAAAAATTAAAAAATTCAGAAATTAAAAAATATTAGCTAAAAAATTAAAATTATAAAATATTAACAATTTTAAATATTACAAAAATTCAAAATTTCATATAAAAATGATGAAAATTAAAAATTATTACAATTAAAAAATTTCAATAATTTAAAATTTTTAAAAATATCAAAAACTTTAAATTTTTAAAAATATCATAAACTTTAAAATTAGAAGAAAAATAAAATAAAATTCAAAACTGAATAATTTTCAAAGTAAAAAATGAAATCGTTAAAAATAGAAATTAATTTTTTTAAAATTTATAAATTGATTATCCATTTAAAAAATGTTGAAATTTTAAAAATTTATCGAAAAATTCAAAATTTGTAACATTTTTGAATTTTCTTTATAAGTTAAGTTTCAATTAAAACAAATTTAAAAAATTCTAAAATGTAAAATTTTTAAAAGATATAAAATTTAAAATTTTCTAAAATTTATAAAATTTAAAATTTTCTAAAATTTCTAAAATTATCTAAAAACTAGAAAATTTAAAAAATTATAAATTAAAAAATTTGAAAGTCATAAACTTCAGAAATTAAAATATATTAGATAAAAAATTAAAATTAAAAGTTAACAATTTTGAATATTATAAAACTTCAAAATTGCAAAAATATGAAATTTTAAAAAATATAAAAAAGTTTAAAATTTTAAAAAAATATCATAAATTTTAAAATTAGACGAAAAAAAGAAATAAAATTCAAAACTGAAAAATTTTCAAAGTAAAAAAATGAAATCGTTAAAAACAGAAATTAATTTTTTTTAAATTTTATAATACATTTAAAAAATGTTGAATTTTTTAAAATTTACCGAAAAATTGAAAATTTGTAACACAAAATTATTTCTATAAGTTAAATTTCAATTAAAACAAATTTAAAAAATTCTCAAAAGTAAAATTTTATAAATAAATAATTAATAAATTTAATTTTCTCACCTTTCGAGATTGATCTATCAGCCAACGTGTACATTCTCATAGCAATCGAGAAGTCTTCAAGATTATTCAAAAATTGACAAAACTGCTTAAACTCCTCAAAAGTCACTCCTTTTTCTTTCATATCTTCACGATCGAGAAGTCGATCCAAATAATTGTCATACTCTTCCGTGTCTAAATACGTGTAACGAAGTAAAATCTTAGCAAAATCTACCTCAGAAATTTTTTCATGGCCTTTTGAGAATTCATGGAACTCGAGCTCGAGAACCTAAAGGATATTGAGTAAAAATAAAATAATTAGGATCAAAACAAAAGCACACGAGGTAAATATGTCACAGATTATGATTCATTTGAACTAGATAAAGAACAGTAAACAAGTTTGCTTGGGTTTTGTGATTCATAAATCGATTAACTGACTCACCTCTGTTTGTAAATTCTTCATGAAATTATAAAATCCATCAAAGTTCAAGTCTTGAGTTCCTTTTTTGCCGAAGAAGTGAATTTGAAGGGTTGTGTCTACTTTATGTCTACGTTGGAGGCCTGTTGGATAGATTGAGAATCATTAGTATCAATATTGAATTAACTATGCAGATATAATCAACTAAAGGAATCATACAGAGATCGGTTTCTCGAGTATACCCTATACCCTAGGGTAGGATATGCTTGGATACACCCTAGGGTATATACTCTTGGGTATACCCTAGGATATATAAATTGTTGTATCATACTCAGAATTCAAAGACATAAGCAAAAATATTTTTTTAGGTATACCCTAGCATATACCCCTAGCTATACCCCTAGGTTATAGGCAAGCGTATTAGGAATTTAGAGCAAGAGTTTACTGCTATTCTCTGAATTTTACTTCCTCTTATTGCCACATTGGATTCAAAGCAACAATTTTATGCCTTTTCCAGCAATAACTTTTGAGTTATCTAGTACTAAGGTCAAGATGGGTATTTGGTCCTCTAATGGGTCCTGCTACTTAGCAAATAGCCTAGCAATAGTCCAATTCTTACTTACCTTGTTCATCATCAACCAAATGATCATTCGCGTCCTCGCCTTCCTTTCCTTCTTCGACTTCAATGCCTCGTTTACCACGCCATGCATAGCTGAAGATTTTTTCCATCTAAAATTATCAGAAAATGAATTTTTAACAAAACAGCTTGAACAAGTTTAATTAGAAGCTTAATATCTCGAGTGGTACACATTGAAGTAACACACATCGTGGTCAAGTGACCTAGAACTAAGTAAATTCTAAGTATACTGTCCACTTAACCACCGTGTGTTCATGTTCAATATGTGTCAGTCAAGTATTACTTTAGTACACGAATGTCACAAAAGCGAGCACTCTTTATGTTCAGTATTTTAGTTCTTCTTTTTATGAATCTAGTGATTTCTATTACATTTTAATTTTTAACTATTTAATGTTTATATATTTTTAGAATGATCACTATTATGTATCGCATATTTAGTTAGATTTTAGTACAACATCAAGTTGACATGGTTCAAAGCTGATTACGGATTTTCACAACAAAGGTACGCACATCTTACATTCATAAAAATGACCTCGATTAAGGTACACTTAATATTTTTGGGGATGAAGAATAACTCAATGTTGAATTTTGGTTTATTTGTTAATATTTGCACACATCAGATGAAGTAAAGTATGGTTAATGGCTTGAAAAGATTGTGGCTCATAAAACTGGCTGAAATCTGCCTTGTGACCCATCAAACTAATCTAATCATCATCCTGGAAATCCCACACAAAAGCAAAAGAATTTTTCGCATCACAAAAAAATACGACATCAATTGTGGACTATTAATTTAGGTACGGGAGACACAACGAAGCACGATTTTAGTTACTTTTGGACTTACTAAACTTCTCTTTACAACCTCTTTCTTCTTTTCTTTCTCTTCATCAGCAACTTGCTGTTCTCGACGCTTTTTGTCATCGTCTGTATCTCTATGTGCTCGTGTGAGATACTTGGCTTGTGCCTGAGTCGACAACAAAGCCATGAGCTGATCGAAGGTTTTTTAAAACAAAAATAAGGAATGAAATTTTGAATGACAATAAATAAATTAGTTACAATTGACGAAAATAAAACAAGAAAAAATCCAAAGAAAAACAAAGAAACAGAGGTGGCAGGTGTCTGGTCTATACTGGAGGTGCCTCTAAAATAGAGTCCTGCCAACTCTGAACAAAACAATATCAAAAATGGAAAGTAACCCGAGCAGCACGTCATATTTTTTTGCAATCAAGACACTTCTTCATCCATTTGACTTTTTGCCATTAACACGGCACCATGGCAATGTCCTGATGACTATGCTGTGCTGCTCGAGTAGAAAATTATACTATTCTAAGCAAAAATAAGGAATAAAGTGGCAATAAAATATATCTAAAGCATAAGTCAGTGGTTCTCAAACTGTGTGCCGTGGCACATTCGTTTCAAATTGGGGGACATCCTTCTACAATACACATCTAGCCTACCCCAGGTCGTGATGTCTAGAGTAACATCAATACCTTAATCCTTTCCTCTTTCTAGGGTACCCCACCTTCTCTAGGGTACCCTAGTTGGAGGAAAGTGATAGGTAAGAGCACTCTAGGGTATACCCATTGCTCTAAGAAACCCTTCATGAATCCAGTGGCATATTCAGGGGGGGGGGGGGGTGTTTTGGGTCTCAACCCCCCCCCCCCCCTTTTTGAGAAATTTTTCAATTTTCTAGGATTTTTCAAGAAAAAAATATCAACCCCCTCCCTCAAAAAATTTCTGAATATGCCCCTGCATAGACCCCAAAATGAAAAAGTTTGAGAACCACTGGCTTAAAAACTTCTTCGTCTGTTGAAGCTTGTTCAGAATGCAAAATTAAACAGAATTAAATAAGAAAAAACAAAAAATAACAAAAACTCAAAATTATAAAAGAAAAGATTGAAGATTAGAGTTGCGAACTGGTTGTGGAAGAAGGAATAGAAGCAGAAGGAAGGTAAACAACAGAAAATGTCAATAGAAAAACAAGAAAAACTCAGATTAGAGTGTCAAATCTTATCTCACAGCTTCTTTTGAGTCTTCGTCAAACTCTCGATCTTTATATGAACCGCCAAGCAATTGTCGAATCTATTAATTTGAGTATACAACGAATTAGAGAAATGTTGGATCTAAATGTCGGTCAAAATTAGGTTTTTTTGGGGAATTGAGGACCATTCTTTAAAAATGACCTCAAAAATTTAGAAAATTATCTAAAATAATCATTTAAATTGAAAATATGCTGAAAAATTGACTAAAATTTTAAATTTTTTGACTAAAGTTGATTTAAAAAATTCAACTCACCACAAGAAACTCATTCTTATCAACCTTTGAGTTCCCATCCGTATCGAACATATTAAATGCAATTTTAAAACCCGAATGAGGTTTGGTAAGAACACTAAGAAGGAACAAATATTCCGTGTAGCTGATGATGCCTCGGTCACGTAATGATCTAAAGAGATTCGACGAGCCATGCCTGAGCGTTGGCGTGGCTGACTTTAGCTGATCAATTTCATGTTCTGTTAAGCGTTTACGTTTGAGTCGTGGACGCGGTTCCTGTTCCACGACTGATTCGAGGAAATCTTGTGGGGTAAGGTAAAGTTGCCCATCAAATTCAACTGATGCAAATTTTATGAAGCGTTTTTCGCGAGCTGTAAGCTTTACTGCCTTTTCTGCTATTTCATCCTGTAATTATAGAATTTAATTGTAGAAATATTAATGCATTTTGAGGGAATTGATGATAAATTGTTATGTGTTGGTTTTTCGGGAATCTTGGGAACTGTCTTGTAATTTCGTATGCCCTAAATTTGGAAATGGGTATCATGGGGTTCAAGGGCCGATTTTTAGATCTACCTAGGGTACTTCACCTACCTTACCCCTGCCTTTCACCTAGGGTACCATAGGGTATACCCCTACCCTAGGAGGTAGGGTATGGTATGCCCTAGAAACCGGCCCCAAGACCTCATTCCCACTCAGATCTATACCCAAGTATTAAAAAGGTAGTAAAATTTTAATACCAAATTAATATAAAATTCAATGAATATTTACACAACATTTCAATATAATTGTTCATCATAATACATTCAAGTTCATCGAGTTCAGTTTATTTGCATAAACTGTTTTGAGTCAGAGGTTTCAAGCATTACGTAAAGTGCCTCAAATTATTGTACATTTCATTCAATTCTAAACCCCAGCATCAATTACACAATCAACTTTATCTTCACACAATTTAATTTATTTTCTCTTTCATTTTCATCACAAATATGGATCAGTGAACTATGAGAATGCTCAGCACATATATTGTGCACTGTAAATCCAATCTCGGCTTATTTCAAAGCAAATATTTGTTTGCTTTGATTTTTAAAAAGATTCAATGAACATGTGCGAGATAATCAACACAATCAATTGCCGTTGTTGACTCAATTGCAGCATAGATTTACTAATGTGACGGGATAAACTGTTTGATTGAATTTGGGGACATTCATAAATGACGTCACGGAAAATTGATATTTTTTTCTTTCACAATACTCCAGACTTGAGGTCCCCCAAATATTAGCCATAATTTATAAATTGACTTAAGGGGTCGTTCATAAATGACGTAAGTGGGATTTTTAGACCCCCTCCCTCCCCCCCTGTCACAAAATTTTCATACAAAAAAAAATTCTTTTGTATGAAGGTGTCACAAAATCTCAGACCCCGTCTTGTGGACGTCATATATGAATGACCCCTAATTATTTAATGGATATTTTTATGCTGTCGATGTAAAGCTAGTCTACAAGCTTGTTATTTATTTTATATGCAATTAAATGTCGGTAGTTCTTCTTAGACTCAAGTACTTCATGAACCACTAAGGAAATAAATCTCGCGTACATGCTGTCTAAGTTGCATGTTAAGTTTCTTATTTCTTCTGTCTACTGACATGTCTAGTACTCTCTATATTTAATTTAATATCAAATATAAGTGATTGCATGAGATATGGATGAACATATTGCAATTGAAGGCTAACTGTAATGACCAGGAACAGTACGCTTAATAAGTGGCATAGCTGGGGTATTTTAGGGGTCAACCTCCACCCCTCCAAGAAAATTTTGTTCAATATGCTAGGGTTATTCGATAAAAAAACCCTAAAAGCCCCTAAAATTTTTGTGTTCATGCAAAAAAGTTACAAACCCCCTCTACCATCATAAACTTCATAAATATGTAAAAAATTTGGAGATTTTTTAAGATTTTTTTGTTCAAAATTTTAGCAAAAAAAAGCAAAAATTTCCAAATAGCGGGGAATTGCACTTCCACCTCCTCTTGGATATACTTTCATACCCATAAAATCACCCGTCCTTGCCACACACCTATCGCATTCAAATTTTCTTTCATACATTTTATCATAGACTAAACCTTTCCATTTTATTCTGCATTCGCACTTTTGTATCCATTTCAACTTTTCAAATCACCTTTCACGTGTCTCTTTACACTTAACATTGCTGTTCTCAATTCAACTTAATTAATTCTCTGAATCTGTTCAGATCTGTCAATCTGTTTTTCTTCTTATTGTCTATGAATTCAATTTGAGCGATCACGTTGCCTGTGAGGCATTCATGATTCATGAAATCTTGAATTTTTATTCGCAATTGTTGCTATTTTTTGATCTTATGGAACTTGTTTTTTGGGTTTCTTTATGTTTTTTTTTCTATTCTTGCAAAGGTGAATTTTTATTTCATTTGATTTATTGAATTAGCAGATTTATGAATATCATTATAATTATTAAATTGAAAGCTTTAAATATTTGATTTTAAAAATTTAGAATAATTTCCTTAATTCTTTCAACTACAAAACCCCAATTAAAATATTGTAAGACATGAAATTTGAAGACCAATCGCTTTAAAGTGCAGTGCACTGAACTGTAATTTCACACATTTAATCCAATTTTGTTTTGTCTCTCACATAATCATGTTGAAATTTAATATATTTATTATAATAAAATTTTATTTTCTAGTTTTAGTTTTTATTTTGAAATTTCTAAAAAAATTCTGTTTTGTTTAATATTTTTCTATTAAAAATTTAGCCAAGAGGTGCCAATTGATGTGAAACTTCAATAAAACAAGCAACGAAATACACCAAAAAATCGTTGAAAACTCTTAATTACCAACGCATTGTTGCTCGTAATATATTTTTGCGTATTAATGAGGGAAAAATGTTGGCTTTGAATGCGGGTTTGTGAAGAAATGAACGAAAAAAGATGCAATATTATGGAATAATTTATTTTAAAAGCATACTAAAATTGCATTATCATGGGTAAAAGGTCAGATCTGATTTAGATTTTTAATTAATAAATTAAAATAAATAATTTTTAAGATTTTCTACAATTTAAGAAATTTTATTAAATTTATGAAAATTCTCTTGGGGTCATTTTTAGGGTTACCCGGGGTACCTAGACAGGACCCTTCTGGAGGGTCTCCCTAAAAATTTTGAGCCGTGCTCTCACTGTGGTTCAAATCTTTTGGTGGGGTGCCCAGACCCTTTAATTGTCTTTTATAAATTATTGGCCACATCAATCAGTATACGTTCCTAATTGTTCAATTCTAATTATTTTTAATTCAATATTATTGTATGTATTCCATAGGTTAAGCCAGTGTTGTCCAACCTTTTTTGAGCCACGGCACACCTTGATGGTAAACCATGACCAAAATCGCACACAGCGTGCGGTTCGTGTTATTTTCAAAAATTTTCTACGGCACACCAGTGTGCCGCGGCACACAGGTTGGACAACACTGGGTTAAGCAATACCTTCGGTAACAATAAATATCAAATATCAAATACCCTCTTGGCTATGCCCCTGATCCTAGTATACTATGGGCACCCATTGATACCCTATCCTAGAGTACCTTAGGTGTAGGGTTGGGATAGAGTCGTGAAAGGCACCTCATGCAGCCCTATTAACCCGCGTCAGATTTTTTATAAAATTTTTATAGCAACTCTATAACAAAATATCTCTTCAAAATACCAAAAATCACATGCTAAAAAACTAATTCTTACACAATCTCAAC
This sequence comes from Chironomus tentans, assembly GCA_963573255.1. Lineage (NCBI taxonomy): Eukaryota > Metazoa > Arthropoda > Insecta > Diptera > Chironomidae > Chironomus > Chironomus tentans. The sequence continues at coordinate 8,933,802 of OY754305.1, forward strand.
TCAAAATTCCAATAAAAAAAATCTGACGTCATATTTCCATACCCAACAAAATAACATTGTTGCAAAAAAAATGTGATTCACAAAAGTGATTCCGTCATTCACTTAATTTTAAGCATTCAGTCGATCATAAAAAAAACTTTTAATTACATAAAACCGACAAAAGTCGTCTACTAATCGTAAAATGATAAAAATTATAAATATAAATTTTTTGTTCTGGAGGGAAACTTGTGCTGATAAAAAGTATGTACATAAAAATTCGCTAATCTTGTAATATGTTTTGGTGAAGTTTGTGCTGTTATGATGTCTATTTTTAAGGGTTAGAGGACATGGACATAGCGCAGGGACTGATTTTTCGGGTATACCCTAGGTTCTTTTTACCACAGCTATTGTCTTTAGTGTGGCAAGGGTATACTTTGGGGTATATCCGAAAAACTGACCCCAGGGAGGCATCCAGGCCTTCTAAAATATTTAAATTTGTGTGGTAAAATTTTTGACCCCTCTTAAAAAATAATAATGTTTGAGACAAAAACCCAGGACACAATTCGAGAGGTCAGACCAGGTTTCGACCCAAGGTGCTTTTAAAAAAGGCGTAAAACTCATTTAAGAGGACGTCATAATTTATATTTTGGCCTGGGGTAAAAAATCCCTTCTCATTTCACTTCCACAGTCAAAAATTCATTTTTTTTTGTTTGACGTCATTTGCGAATGATTCACAATAATACCACAAAAAAACATTTTTTCCCACTAATTTAAGAATTTATAATTTTTTACTCTTCACATTCAGCAAGAACATCTTGAATCTCCTCACAGATTATCACTTTGAATCTTAAATTTCCTAAAAAAATTATCACTAATTCATATTTATCCACTAATATTATATTTTTTTATACCCAATTAGCACAAGCGCGTGAATAAATTTTACAACATTAAATATTCCAACTTGATTTTGATCATCTTACAGCAATCCAGCTTTACAGCACCCAAAAACTGAATCTGTCGTAAACAACCTTGACTGGATTACCAAAATATACACAAAAAAATATTTGTCTATGCACGACCCATTCGACATGCGAGAGGAAAGAGAAGAAAATTTACATTTTTTTCAGCCTTTTTGAGACGTAAAAATTTTTTTTATCGCACAAAAAATGATTTAACAATTAAGAGAATCCCAAAAATTGTTATCAAAATCAGTCAAACTTGAGCTCACCTTTCGCTGCTGCAGTGCATAAATCTTATTCCAATTAACTTTAAAGCTTTTTAAGGCAAAATATCCAACGAAAAGTCCTCCACTGCCTAGGAGCAGATACCATTTGTATAATCTATTTTGACTGTGGCTACCGTTACCACGGAAATGTGACAAATGTCTTGAACTTGATCGTAAAATTTGGGATCGTGATAGAATTAAATTTTTTAATATTATAGACATATTTTCACATTTCCACTGTACTTCTCTCACTCTAAATAATGACTGAAGTCGGCGAATGAAAATGTATAAAAAGGAACAATAATAGAATGAGCAAGTAGGAAAGGCATGATGGGGTTTTGTAGGGTATGGAGCGCATTTTAGAGGTTAAAGGTCTTAAACGTAAAAGATTCAATTTTTAAATATATTCTGCTTTTTTCAAATATTACCATTACTTTGAATTTTATTTTTAATTTTTTTAAAAAAAATTTCAAATTTTTTAAAACTTGAGTTTTAAATTTATTAGACTGGTTTGTTAAAAAAAATCTTAAACTTCGCAAAATTCTTAAATTTTTAAAATTGTTAATTTTTTAAAATTGTCAATTTTTTATAAAAACTATAAATTTTTTAAACTTTAAAAAAATTTATTTTGTTTTAAATTTTTTAAACTTTAAAAAAAATTATTTTGTTTTAAATTTTTTAGAAAATAAAACTTTGTTTTTTAAAATTTTAATTTTTTTAAAAAAATTAAGATTTTTTAAATTATTTTACATAATAAAATTTTGTATCGTAACAAATGAATTCATTTCAGACAAAGTGTTCAGCTTTTTCTATGAAACTTGTCAAAATCGTATAAAAATAAAAATTCAAATTTCAGAAAACCGTTATTTTTATTTTTTTATTATTCTTTTAATTTTCTATTCTAAGTGTTGATTGATAATAATAAAATTAAAAATAATAAATTTGTCTATTCACACTCAACCCAACATCTTGTTCCCAACTTCCATCGTAATTGACATGTCAATCAGTGCCTTGTCCCCATTGGAAGCTTTTGAATAAACTTTATAAATTCCATTGGCAGCTGGGATGACAACATTATCAAGAGTTATATTCCTTATATCAAAATCACCTTCATATGGACATTTCGAGAACATTTTTGGAGCCAATGGACGAACTTGATCAAGTGCCATTTTAATGACTGGATTTGATGCTCCTTCAAGCATCATCGAGCACCATTCCATTTTGTCAGTTTTAAAAACATCCGTGAAAGTTTTTCCACTTTTAACTTTTGCTGTCATTTGCATGTAAAATGGTTTTGAAATTTTCTGTTTAAAAGTGAAACCAACGCTGATTCCTGTGGATTTGAGATGCTTTTCTAGATGACAGTAGCAAAATTCGATGATGTCTGGTGCTAAAGATGTGCACTCAATGTCACGAAATCCAGTTGATTGAGAAAATGATGATTGAATTTGGAGTGTGAAAAATATGAAGGAATATAAGACGATTGGAAATAAAGATGACTGGCTGAACATGGTTGGAGGTTACTGTTGAATTTAAGAAAATATGTTCATTACTAATTTTAAAAAGTCAAACTTAAAAATTTAAAAAAAATATATTACACTCATGAAAAAAAGTTATTAATTTTTATTAAAAATGTATGAAGAATTTTACTAAAAGTTAGTAAATATACATCTTGCTACTATCTTGCTTTTTTTGGTTTTGTAAAATTTCATTCAAATTTCATAAAACCGTTAAAATTTTAATAATTTTCATACTAAAATTTAATAAAAAGTTAGCAAGATGTATATTTACTAACTTTTATTAAAATTGTTCGAAGATTTTAATAAAAAGTTATTAAAATTTCTTTGAAAAATAAGCTTTATACTATAATTAATTCATAGTATAAAGCTTTTTAAAGTCAAAACTGAGAAACTTTCTCAATGTTTATGACTTTGACAAATGTTTGACAATTTATGTGCTTCATAAATTATCAATTAATTTGTATGACTTTGTATGAGAATTAAGGCTCATACTTGTATCAGTCATTTCTGGGAGCATTTGTGAAGTATATAAATGCAAGAAAATCTTGTTTGATAACTATTATTAAAATTTAATAAAAATATAATAAAATTTAATAATTTTTACTAAAATTTTAATATTTTTCATTAAAATTTTTGTAAACAAGATTTTAATAACAAATTATTAAATTTTTTTTCATGAGTGTAGTTAACTTAAAAAAAATTATATATTATAATATATAAAAACTCAACAAAAAATGCTTAAAATCACATCTCAAAAATATTTGTAAAAAATAATTTAACTTTTTTAAAGCAATAAAAATAATTTACTTTTTAAAAAAATTTAAAAAGGTAAATTTTTAAAAAGTTAAAATTTTAAAAAATTTCAAAAGTTAAAAATTTAAAAATTTTTTTAAAAGATTCAAAATTTTTAAAAAATTCAAAATTTAAAAAAAATTCAAAATTTAAAAAAAAATTCAAAAGTTAAAAAATTTAAATTTTTTTTAAAATCAATAATTGAAAAAGTAAAAAATCCTCGAAAAAATCTATTCATTTTTAAAATTTTATCTTCTCTTTTTTGACCTTAATAAATTTTCAATGTTTTAGCTTCACAATTTCAAACTCGTCTGTAAATTTTATGGCATTTTCCACTCAATTTATACAAAATAAATTATTTTTAGTAATTATTCACAACGTAATGATAATGACATTACTGTTGAAAATTTAATCTCAACATCAATATGACGTCAATGGCCAAAAATCAACAAAAATATTAATTCAACCACGAGAAGTTCATAATGAGCTAAAAATTAGGTCAAATTTAATGACCAACTATTTGCTAACGGGCCACAAAAATAAGTTGTTAAAAATTAATTAAAAGTTAAATTACTTCTGAAACTAAACAGAATCAAAATAAAATAATTTTTTGTGGATGGACTTCCAATCCTTTTTTTATTATCCAAAAATCCTAAAATTCCCAACAATTAAAAATTTAATTATTTAAAAACATTTTCCATCCAAATAGTTTGAACATCATTGACGTGTTCTGCTTTAGAATGACTCCATAATTGGGTATGTTGGCCCGTAGCTTTCAATATTTGCAATATCCTTGCCTCTGATGACACGGAAGTAGCCTTGTTCACCGAAGTTTGTGCTAAAAATTTTTTTAATGAGAATTTAAGCTTGCATATAGTCTTAGTAGTATACTTTAAGAAGTATACTACAAAAAGTAGTAAAGCATCTTTAAAAGTACACCCTTGAAGTATAGCTTGGCTAGTTTACTCTGAGAGATATGCTCCGAAAGGCATACCTAAACCAGACTAAGTACAAAAAATCACAATCTTACCCCCATTGGTTCTTATAGATCCAGTAATCAACTCCTTTCTCAGTTCCCCATCCAACCAATAAAACATAATGTGCACCCTTGACCTTTCCTTTAGCCTTTGAGTAGATTCCACGTTTGTATTTTGGGAAGTTTTCATAAACATCAAAGACAATAGTCATTGGTCCTTTGTTATACAAATAGTAACGGATTGTCTCAACATCATTTGGCATTCTGATCCATTCCTTAACTTTTGTTCCTGGAACACGTGGACGTGAAGTTGTGTCGTCGCAGCTGTTGATTGGTTTTTCTTTATATGTATAATTGGAATAAGTAACTCCTGTCTTCTGTTGTGTATATGAGTAGATGAAGCGATCATATCCACCTTTGCATCCACCAATTGCACATTCCAAGGCTTCCTGTTCGGAGAATTTTTCACAAACATTGTTATACAGACAGGCATGACACTCAATAGCAGCAATTGCTGCAAATGCATAGCAACTTCCACATCCTCCTTGATTCTGAACGCTATGAACGACTCCTTTGTCAACCCAGTTGAAATAGTCTGGAAGGTCCTTCGTGTCTTCTGGCTTAACAACATCAACAATTTTCTCAAGTTCATCACCCTTCCTCTCATACTTGATCAAAGTGTTGTCAAATTCCTCATCAGACAAATGTGAGAAATGATTGACTTCCTGTTCGAAAAGCTCTTCACCTTTACGGAAAGCTGAGTTGTGTTCCTCAATTTCCTTGAATTTTGCAATCACATTTGCCTTCCATCTCTTTGCATCTGCGTCCTGTGGAACATCAAGACCGTATCTTCGGAGATATTGATTAAAGAGACGTTCTCCTTCTAGAATTGAGTTTACGTCACGATTTTGGGATGCTGCTGCAGCAAAAAGGAGGGCTATTGCCAGTAATCTGAAGGGGAAAAGTCAATTTTGGGTCATTATATTTTAGGGTCTAAGATAATTAAGGGGATGCTCAGTATACCCTGAGATATCCTGAGATCTATAGTTTTACCTTACAAGTAACCCATGGGGTCTGTTTCTCGAGTAAACATATAGATATACCCCAGCTTTTGTCATTAGAAGACCATAGGGGTGTAGGATATACCAACAAACCAGCCACAGGACTATCTCTTTTTCAATTTAGAGAACATATCCAACTTAAGTCAAATTTTCTCACCAAAAAATTTGCTTACCTTAACAACATTTTGACCACTTTCTAACTTTTCCACCACACGTTCAGTTAAGTTCAGGATAAGAAGAAGTTTCAGTTTTTACTTGCCGAGATCAACTGATGAAAATTCTAAGAAAAATCGTTCAATTTATACAGTTCTGATCATTCGATCCTGGGAAAATTATCTCTTATCTCAACATAGCATAAATGTTATCGATTTGATCGAAAATCGATTGTAAGCTCAATAAAGTTATAATTATTTAGTCTAGCACATCTAGTGGCATCAAGATAGGGGCGTATCCAGAATTTTTTGTTTGAACGGAAAAATATAGGGAGGGGGTTTGGAATTTTTTTCATGAAAAACTCTAAAAAATTGAAAAAAAATTCTTAAAAAGGAGAGGGGGGTTGACAACTAAACTCCCTTCCCCCCTAAATACGCTTTTTGAAGAATATTTGCATATTATTTGAATTTTTTCTCATAGCAAACGTGGAGTTGAATGATTGTAGGTCAAATTCTAGTAGATTTTGCATTTTGGGTGAATTTGGGGCAAGAATATAGCCAGGGACCATTTTTTCGAGTACTCTATTTCAAAGGGCATATCTTAGAGGGTGTATATCCTATGGTATATCTTAGAGAATACCCAAGAGACTGACCTCAGAAATTTTAATTCCAATCTTCCCTCCTGAGGTCAGTTTCTACCCTAGCTAATGTCCGAGAAACCAATCAAAAATATTTTTTGGAGGAACCATTAGCTGACAGGAAGGTCAGAGGTGTCAATGATCTTCAAAAGGGTTTTTCTTAATTTTCTTAAATTTTCTCCAAATTTTCAGAGCAAAATCAGAGCAAAATTTTCAGAGCTTCTGTCTATATCCTGGGAAAAATTCCTTTGCACCTTGTTAGCATAAATTATTTACAGTCAATTGAGATCTCCTCAAAAATTAAGTAAAATTCCACAAAAAGTAGTAATTATCCAGATCACGAGAAACTACTGCAACTTAATTGTATTTCAATAAAAGATGTTTTGCATATCTTGATCTAAAACATGGCAATGATTGATCTGAAATCTGCAACATATTCAAGACATTGAAACGCTACAAGTAGCTACAAGTTCAGAACTGAAAGTAAAAGTGTATAAAAATAATCTTGAAATTTTCAGATAAAGCTTACAAAAAGTCACTCAAGGAAGAATTTTTGATTGCATCTTCTGATTCAATTGCTGCAGTAAATTTACAGGTGATTGAATTTCTTGAGTGTGACATAAGGAAATGCAGATTTATTTCACACTGATACTTTATTGTGCTACAAAGTGATGCAACCTTTATATTTGTATTGTTGTCCTTTTAGATTTTGTGACTGGATTTGATCATAAATTGGACTTTTGGGTATCTGAATTTCAAGACTGCTGTCGATATAGCCAGAGTAAGAAATCTTGTGTTTAGTTATAACCCTGAAAAGAAATTTGTGGACCATTGAATAATATATTGTTCTATATTACTCAAAATGTATGCACTTTACTTCCTACAGCCTTTGTTTCCATGCATTTCTTACAGTTGAAGGTAAATAGGTGAGATGCAAATTTTCTATATAAATCTGCAAACTGACAATGCCAATATTCATATCAAAAGTTAGATTTGTCGTGATAAGACGTAGTTGTCAGAAGAAAGTCACCATGAGGTTGTTCTGGTAAGCATCAAGCTTGTTGTGGATAAAAATAAATTTTTGGGTAAATTAAGTGACTCGAATCAAGCCTAAACTGTCAATCTACATACTTTTGAGCTGGGTAGTTCTAAATTTTGAACGATGACATAACAATCTACCTAGGATTTTGCGGCCGTTGCTAGGATCGAGAACAGAAGAGTAGCAAGAAAACAAATTAATGGGGGGGGGGGGGGGGGTTCTAAGTTTTTAAAAAAGAGATTTTTATTAATTGAATTAAAGCACATTTTATTAATTATTTTTTAAATAATTTATGTTTCAGCACAAAAATTTCAATCCTTGATCATCATTCTTGTAAATATCAGCAAGTTTGAGCCTGCTAGCAGCGACTTCAGAAGTCCCAACATGGACGCAGCATTTCCAGTGGACATTGAAATGTCAAAGTCCAAAAAGTGTATTGAGTTAAGTGCTGTTGACAGTTCAAATGGATATGTCAAAGTTAGAACAGTTTTTGATTATGAGTCCGAGATTTCTGGAAAGCAGTGGAACACATTCAACAGTCTTTTCCTTCTGGTTTCGATTCTGTGCATTCTGATGCTATTCGTGTTCATCGGTTCTTGCGCTACTTTGTGTGATCGAAATGATGATGATGATTAAATTGAAATTATAATAAAAAATGCCCCCCCCCCAAAGTATGACGTAATTTGTGAACGAACCGTAATTTGCGAATTTAAAAATCAATTTTAAAGGACTTACTTAAGTTGCTTTTTAGAGTAACTTAGAACATTACTAAATAAGACTTCTATTAAACATGTGGGATCTATAAGCCCCATCCCATTTGAATAATAAATGCCTAAAATATTTGATGCAAAGTCTTTTCTAATTTAATTTTTTAATGAAAATTTTATATTTTAGAACGCAAAATGTGATTAAATTATCCTTAAATGTGCTTTTTAAATAAAAATATTCATGTATGCTCAGCCAAACCTATAACTTTTATTTAAAATACATTTTATAAATTCACAAAAATATTTTCATCAATTCTTCAAAATTTATCAGATCCTTTTTTATATCACAGAGATTTTTATGTTTGATTGCATCCTTAAGCTTTTGAAACTGCTTCCAAAACTGGATATGATGGATAGTATGCCTCAGTATTTGCAATATTTTCTCCTCTCTTGACACGGAAGTAGCCACCCTCACCGAATCCTGGTCTGAAGATACAAAGAAAATATTTTGTAAATTATTTTGAAATTGAAAAGTTAATATGGGCAAATTGCATGCATCTAAGTACTTACCCCCATGAGTTCTTATAGATGAAGTAATCAACTCCACCTTCAGTACCATAACCAACCAAAAGAACGCAATGGCAACCTAAGGCTGGTCCTGGAGCTGAAGAGTAAATTCCTCTCTTGTATTCCTTGAAGTTTTCATGAATATCGAAGATGACGTACATTGGACCGTTGTTGTAAAGATAGAACCTGATTGTCTCAGCATCTTGTGGAAGTCGTTGCCATCCAGTAACTTTTGTTCCTGGAACACGTGGACGAGAGTCAGCGGCATCACATTTGTTGACTTGTTTAGCTTCATAAGTGTAGTTCCCGTAAGTAGCTCCATTCTTTTGTTGCGTGTATGTGTAAATGTATTCATCCTTTCCAGCATTACATCCAGTATCACTGCATTCCAAACCTTCTTGTTCTGAGAGTTTCTCACAGACATTATTGTACAAACAAGCATGAGACTCAATAACACCGATTGTAGCAAAGACATAGCAACTTCCACAGCCTCCTTGTTGCTGTGGTTTGTGAACGACACCTTTGTCAACCCAGCTGAAATATTCTGGAAGGTTCTTGGTAGCATCAGCTGTTACAACTGGCAACAGACCATAATCATCCTTTGGTTTATCAAATCCAATCAATGAAGCTTTAAATTCTTCTGGTGACAAGTGTGAAAAGTGATTAATTTCACGCTCGAAAAGTTCCTTGCCCTTACGGAAAGCTGAGTTGTGTTCCTCAATTTCTCGGTACTTCTTGATGACATTTGTTTTCCATTTGTTGAAATCTTGGTCTTGTGGAACTTCGATTCCATACTTTTTGAGCCAAATGTTGAAGATTCTCTCTTCTTCTTGTTGTTGACTAGTAGTTAGCTGAGATGTTGCGGTGGCGGCAAGTAAGGCGATTGTGAGAAGCCTGCGGAGAAAATTTTATTAAGAACTTTTGAGTTGGGGATTTAAAACTACTAGGTAGTGTATTTTAAGATCTACTAGGTAGTCTCTACTAAGTAGTAACTCCTAGAATCTACTAGGAGTTGTTCCTGTTAGGTTCTATTGGGTAGTATCTACAAGGATCTACTAGGTAGTCTTTGCTAGGTTCTATTAGGTATCCTCAATTAGGTTCTACAAGGTAATATCTACTAGGATCTACTAACCAGAATCTACTAGGTAGTATCTGGTAGGTCCTATTAGGTTCTACTAAGTATCTAATAAGTTCTACTAGGTAGTATCTACAAGTTGGTCTCTACTAGTTTCTACAAGTTAATCTCTGGATTAAATTCTTACTTCAAGAACATTTTGCTCGTCTTTTAATTTTTCTTTTATCCAATAAAACTGACTCAAGCACAATTAGAGCTTTCAAGCTGAACTGATGATTCTACTGCTAATTTCCATCTCTTTTATATCACAAATATTTCGATTTATTATAATCATGTGAAAATTTAGAAGCATAATTGATATTCAATCTATAAAATTTTCGTAGATTTTTGAAGATCAGAACAGATTGATAAGAAGATGTAAACATCTAAAATCAAGATCAAAATAAACAATTGAGTAGTAATTCTCACGTGAACTTGAACTTAAACTTGATTTTACTTACTTTTGAAGATCACGTGTGAGAAATTCATGTGAAATTGAATCATTGTAATTAAATAATTCAGGTTAATTTGATTAAATTATTCAAAAGATCATCAGATGAAGTGCAATGTCCTCTGATGACTTTAAAATTTAAATAAAAATCCAAAAAATTAAAGAATTTTATATTTTAACATTTTATTATTTTTTATTTATTTTTCACAGCTTAAAAAATCTTAGAAAATTTCTTATAAAACTCATCCAAGCTAGACACACAATAATCGGGTACCAACTTCTTAAGCTCCTCATCTTCATCACCTCCATTGATTTTCTCAACAATCTCTTTAACTTCATCCATTTTTGATACACCAGTTTCAACAAAAAGCGTTGAATATCCAGCATTTTTACCAAATACCATGTCAGAGCTCAAAGTATCACCAATCACTAAAGCACGGCTGCTATCGAATGGTGGGGCATCTTCAGCAATGACGTTACAGATATGAGTTGTTGGCTTTGAAAGAATCTCAGGTGTGCGTTTGGTTGCTGCTTCGATGGCTTTGATAAAGCATCCTGGAAAATATTGTAAAAAATTTGAATTTTTAACGGTTTTTTAAAATTTGAATTTTTTAACGGATTTTTTAATTATGAATTTTTAACGATTCTTTTGAATTTGAATTATTAACGGCTTTTTTAAATTTGAATTTTTAACGGTTTTTTGAAATGTGAAATTTAACGACTTTTTAAAATTTGAATCTTTAACGGCTTTTTAAAATTTGAATTTTTAATGGCTTTTTAAAATTTGAATTTTTAACGGTTTTTTCAAATTTGAATTTTTAACGGTTATTTTCCAATTCTAAATACTCACCAACTTCAGGCAGCAAAAAGTTAAATTGTGGCATATCAAAGGCATTATCAGCATTCGTTGCATAATATTTAATATTTTCATTCTTTAAATAATTAACAACTTTGCACAGCTTAATATATGAAAAATTTCTATCAAACGAAATCAGCACAGCACCAACATCTTCATCAAGTTTATATCTTTTTATGATATGATCGTAAAGTTGTCCCTCAATTACATCAGGTCCAATTCCAATATGCTTAATGCCAACATCATCCAAATCTTTTCCAAGCTGTTCAGGTCCAATCACGTAAAGTGTCTTATCAAATCCAGTTTGCTTCAAATAATGAGCAGCAACATAAGTTGAGGTTAGAATTTCCTCGATTGAGATTTTGTAGCCAATTTTCTCGCATTTTTGAAGCATTTCTTCACGATTTGTTTGACTGTTGTTGGTGACTAAGTAAACTCGCTTGCCGAGGGCTTTGAGGGCATTGACTGACTCACAGCCGCCTGCGAATGGGGTGCGGAATGACCAAAGAACTCCTAAAATTGATAAAAATGTTTTGAGGAATATAGTAAAGTAAACTAAAGTAATAGAATCAATAACCTACATCACCATTTCTCGAGAAAAGTAATATTTTTTTTATTAATAATAATCATGCAAACATAAGTCATTGGTGATAAGGTTGATAAGATAAAAAAATCGACAAAAACCAGAGTTGGTAGTAAAAAATAATAAATTTAAATAAAAAAATAAAAAATTTACATATTTTGCTCGCTAGTTAAAAGATTTTTTGATATCATATTGCTTTGTGGTTTCTTCAACCTCGTTGTTTTGTGCTGATCAAGCAAAAAATACGCTATCGAATGAATAATTTTAATGTGAAATTTTAAATAATTTTTTATCCATACATCCCCCCATGGGTGACGCTACTGATTCTAAAATTTAAACTTCTATTAAGGTCAAATTGTAAACGATGAATAAATCACAATTTGATACATCTGGAAATCATTCACATGGAATCAATAACCTTTGATCAAGCGTAACATAAACTATTCTATTAATAAGTCGACACTTAATTGAATTTTGTTGTTTTTTTTAAAAAATACATTTTCTACTTCTATTGCAGTATGAAGCTAGCTCAGAGTTCAAAAATTAATTTCAATTATTTATTTTTTTAATTCTTTTTATAAATTGAAAAAATTGTAGTGCTTTTTTGATTTAATTAATTTTGTTCTTTTCTCAATAACTTAATAATTTTAAAAAAATAAGAAAAACTAATCAATAATATTTGGACCAGAAATGGCAAGACGCTGAAAACCCGAAAACGTCGGACGCTAGGACGCTGAGCGTCCAACGCTGGGAGAAATTTTCGAACAATTTCCATCAATTTCCATCATTTTACTAAAGTTAATTTTTTTCGAAATTTTTTACCAGCGTCGGACGCTAAACTAGGACGCTCCCAACTTTGATTTGGACTAAAGCTTGACATTTTTATATTCAGATTGTTGAATTTCAAAAAAAGTTGAATTTCAACTTTCTTAATATTTTATAATTTTTTTTCTTCTTATTTTCGAGTTTATTAAAATAATAAAATCAACAAAAAATTTCGAGGGGGGGTCTAATTTCAGGATTGTTTTCTCAAAAAACGCTAACCTTTCTGGCTATGGGGTCGTTCATAAATGACGTCCATCAAAAAATGGGATTTTTAGACCCCCCACTCCTTGTCACAAAATAATTTCATACAAAAAAATTTCTTTTGTATGAAGGTGTCACAAAATCTCAGACTCCCCCTCCCCCTAAATTGTGGACGTCATATATGAATGACCCCTATGCGCCTGAATAAAATATTAACAATTTTTGTGAATATAATTTGAAAAAATAATTGAATTTTAAAAAATCTTCCGTAATTAGTTTCCATAACAACACAAAACTTTCTTAAAAAGGAAATAAAATTATTAGATCAAAATTAAGCCGTGTAAATAACCAGATAAAGTTATCACAAAAATTATCAAATTTTGAAATAAGATTAATTACTCACAACTGAGTCTGAAGGTCAAGTGAATTTACTCTCTGATTTTTTTGTGATCTAATTCAATTTATTTTCGAACAATTGAATTAGTTTTTAATAAAAATAAAAAATTTATGACAAGTTTTTAAATTTCCTTTTAACCAAACCACCCGAAAAATCAATAATAAAATTCAATATTTTCCTCACCATCACAATCGTAAAAAATCACATCAAACTTCCCGATAAATTCCTTAAATTCTCCGTCACTTAAGTTCACTAAGTCAACAGGCATCTGAGCAGTCATTATCGCAATTTGTTGATGACACAAGTTTTGTATTTAAACTGAAATTAAGTGGAGAAAAATGTACTTTATTGTCGCTTTTCTGATATTGGATTTGTTGACTGAGAGACGACTTTTTTGTGACTGAGTAAAACTTAGTGCCGACTGTGAGATATTAAAAATGAAAAGAGAGTAAAAATGGATGAGAGAGTGAACAAGAAGAATAATAAGTTTGGAAAAAGTAGGAAGCACGTGGGTGCACAAAAAGTGAACAAAATGCCTTTTAGAAATTAATAAAATTCAAAAAAAATTATAATTTTAAAAAATTTAAATTTGAATTGTTTAAAAAAAATTAAAAATTTGTCAGATATTAAAAATTAAAAAATAGTTATTTTTAATTTAAAAAAATATTTTTTAAAAAAAATTATCTCATACTTTTCCGCTTAGATTTTTAAAATTTCACTAAATTTTAATTAAATTTCTAAAAATCTAAAATTTTCAAAAAATTGTTGTTTTAAAAATAATTCGAAAATCGAAAATTTCATTTTTTAAATTGTTATAAAAAATCATTTTTTTTGTATTTTCTAAAATTTTATTTTTTAATTTATCCAAATATTCTTTTTAAAAAAATTATTAATTTAAATTTTTTTAAAAAAATAATAATATTTAATAATTTTTAAAAAATAATAAAATTTAATAATTTTTAAAAAATAATAAAATTTAACAATTTTTAAAAAATAATAAAATTAAATAATTTTTAAAAAATAATAAAATTTAACAATTTTTAAAAAATAATAAAATTTAATAATTTTTAAAAAATAATAAAATTTAATAATTTTTAAAAAATAATAAAATTTAACAATTTTTATTATATTTTGCACTTTTTTAATATAATTATCCCTAAAATCTTCATCAGCATATTTTAATCTTCATTCCAATAATTACATTCATCTTTACCGTCCCAATAAATTGCCAATTGAAAAACTCATCAATCAATTTTCATGTCAATTAAGTTGTCATCAATGTTCATCAATCAACCTCATTTATCCCATCCACAGTGCACATTTTCTTGTATAAGTTTTTACTACACTTGAAAGCATTTTCTCATTCTTGATTGTATTCATGAGTAATTTTTATGAGTACTAGACTTGAAACAATGACTCAATGAATCTTGATAAAGCACATTGACTCAATTAAAGCTTATTGAGAAACATTTATTCAAGTTCAAGATCATCTGGAGGAATTAAATGAGCGAAAATAATTTGAAATGAGAGCAAAGATGATAGTTTAGGTAGTCTTTATGAGTGTTTTATGAGATTTCTAATTATTTAGGACAAAAGAGTTTATTTAATTAAAAACTGTAATTTGATTTTAAATTTTAAAATTAACCATTTTTAGTAATTTTTATTTTTTAATACTTTTTAATTTTTTAAACTATTTCCTAACAATTTTTATTTTCTGATATTCTTTTAGTTTTTTTAATTACTTTTATTTTTTTAAATTTGTTTTCTTAATATTTTACTTTTTTAATAGATTTGCTTTCTCAATTTTTTTTTTAAAATTAGTTTTTTAATTTTTGTTTTATAATTATTTTTATTTTATTTTTAAAAAATTATTCATTTATTATTATTAACATTATTTTTTATTTATATTAATTTATTTTTGAATAATTGAATTAGTTTTTAATTGAAATAAAAAAAGAGATTTAATTTCTAAAAAATTTAGTTTTTAAACAATTTTGAATTTTTAAACAATTTTGAATTTTTAAACAATTTTGAATTTTTAAACAATTTCGAATTTTTAAACAATTTTGAATTTTTTTAGTACTTTTTACTTTTTAAACAATTTTGAATTTTTTAATCAATTTTTAATTTTTTTAGTACTTTTTACTTTTTAAACAATTTTGAACTTTTAAACAATTTTTACCTTTTTAACAATTTTTATTTTTAATAATTTTTAGTTTCTAAAAAATTTAGTTTTTAAACACTTTTGAATTTTTAAACAATTTTGAATTTTCTAAACATTTTTTATTTTTTTAAACAATTTTAAATTTTTCACATTTTTTAATACTTTTTATTTTTTAACAAAGTTTTTTGAAAATAATTTTTAGTTTCTAAAAAATTTAGTTTTTAATCAATTTTGAATTTTTAAGCAATTTTTAATTTTTTAACAATTTTTATTATTTTAAATAATTTCTATTTTCTAACAAATTTTTTAAAATTGCAAATTTTGAATTTTCATAAATTCAATTTATTATGTTATATTATAATATATTATATTTAATTTATTTTATTATATTTTATAAAATTTATCTTACTAATATAACCAATTATTGTTTAATTTCAAATTTTCCCGCAAATTTTATTCATCCTTTACGAAAAAAAAGTCCTCGCACATAATTTATAAACAAAAGCTCCTCGCATGCGCACAAGTCACGTGTTCCACATCACATACATCCTCTTCTTCCCTGTCTGCAAAAAAAACTTATAGAAAAAAATTTTCCACATCAAAAAGTCTTCAAAAGTAAAAAATTTTTTTCATCACCAAATGTGAAATTTTCATCACAAAATTTCACTTTTAAACGAAACTTTAGTGCCAAAGTCAGGACTGAGTGGTGGAAATGGGACGAAAATTTGAAATTTTCTAAGAATTAAGAAAGAGTGAAAAAAGAGAAATTTGATAAGAGAAGAAAAAAAATTTATTCAGGGTGGGTTTGGCATTGTTTACGTTTTTTAAGTTTAAGGTTTGGATATCCAGTGGTTCCAGTTAGGTGTCATCAAGAATGCGTCGTGGATATAAAACTTTTCTATTCGTAAGAAATAAAATTAAATTCAACTAAATATTTAAAAATTAATAAAAAAAATTTCAGGTGCTCCTCAATGTCCTTGAACTAGCATCGACAGCAAAAGATTCGGACGGTAAAGCCCAAAAGCTCACGAGTAACCTCAAGTCATCCGACATTTACTCAAAAATCTCATTTCAATGCAACGAAAAGTCACTAAACTTCCTGAACGCATCATGCAGCGCATTACGTCACAAGCAAATCACCTTGACCCCATCATTCTCATCCATGAACGAGACGATGGAAATTTTGAGTCATGAAAAATTCATTCAAGGATTAAAGACAATCCCGAAGGCATTCATCATTAGTGCGGAGGTTAAGGAGAGCGGATTGAGGAAGTTTAAAAATAAATGGCAAAAATATTTGAATCGATCGGAACGGCCATTGATTTTGCACTTTAAAGCAGGTCGGGAGCGTGGCAACAAGGACAACAAGGACAATGAGATCATTTATTATTTAAATAGTGAAGCTAAAATTGAGTCTGCAACATTTGAGGAGAAGCTGAACTCGAGGAGATTGAGGGAAATGTTGCTGCATAAATTCACGACTGATAATCTTGTCTATTACTTGAGATACGCGTCAGATCGAGGGATGAATGGAACTAACTATTATATCATCATGACATTTGCCATCAACTACAATTGCTCAGTCTGTGTACGAATGTTGAATGCTTATGTACCGAATTTCAATGTCAGTGACTATCTAGCTAAAAATTCAAAAAGTATAGCTGAAAAATTCAATAAGGAACTGATTCATGCACTGTTTGACCTTCCATTCAACTTTAGTAATCGATTTGCTGCCAAAAGTACATTTGAACCAATCAGAAAGTGTCGAGATCTTCTAGCTAGAGCAGCTGAAAGTGGAAATATTGATGGTATCAAGTTCCTGCTGGAAATAGACTACATGGGTGAGATGGACTGGGAAAATAATACAGCAACAACTGTGGCATGGCAGAATGAGCACTATGACATATTCACGCTGCTTATTAAGTCTGACTTTCCGTATCCAGACAACTTTGGTGAGATTGTTCCAGTCAGACAGAATGCAAAGAACAATAAAGCACTTCAGGAGCTCAGTGACCACATCAGGAAGATCCAGACACTGCATGATGACATTCGTGGAAAGAATTTTGACAGAATTGAGACTTTTATTGAGGAAAATAGAAGGCTTAGATATGCAAGGGATGTCGACAACATCCTTGCAATAGTCACAGCTGTTTACAGTAAAAATGTCGAAATTATCGCGTTGCTTAATGCCAATCACATGATGCCGTATGACAATGGAGCTGCTAGGTCTATCGTTAATCACATTTACAGCTTCAATGATGACGAGATTGTCGAGTTACAGAAATTAAATCTTAAGTATATCCATCATCCAGCTGAAGATTACATTGCTAAGCTTCATCAACGGTCATTAATCACATACGATCCATTGGATGTGGACGGAGCAACAGCAAGTCGTGAAATTTTTTCAGCATTCATTGACATCCACAAAAATGAGCTGACAGGTCCGATCATTGAGTTTGCAGCTAGATGTAGCAACTTGCAGATAATTATTGACTTGTCTAGTCGTTATACCTTTAAACTTAATCCTGTGTCATACACATCCTCTGGATTAACAAATGAAAAAGAGAATCGAGTCTATATTGGAGCAAAGGACCTCCTTAATCCAAAGGAACGTGACACAGCACTTGGAATTATAGTTCATGAGCTTCTGCACTACGTCATGTTCCTAATGTATCACAATGAAGCCAAACCGTACACAAAGAACGACTATATGGTCAGAAAATATTTCGAAATGATTGAGGACATCTACAAAATGGACGATAGACACGAGGGACAATGGATGGTAAAAATATTCCAAAAATATGAGGTTGAACAGCACCAAATGGAACTGATTGCTCGAGCTGTAGACTTGCCGATTGTTTATCGCACGAACGTGACTGGAATGCAGCAGATTCGAAGAGCTTATCGAGATCTTTTTGAATTTTATGAAAGTAAAGTTTTGCCTGATATCAAGTATCGAATGTATATCTCGGGCGGAAGTAGAGTAAGCGGTAGATTAACAATTATTGGAGCTTCAATTGTTGTTTTTGTTGCGTGTTTGAGGATTTAGACAAAATGATGGAATAGTTATGAGTCGTAGACGTTTTCATAAAATTTATGAGAAACTTTAAAAATTGATATTAAAAAAATAATTGGATTGAAAATTTTGAAGAAGTGAGAAAAGATGAAGAAATTAAGGGATTATGTGAGGAACTAAACATTGGATTGCTCATGAGGTTGATTAATTGAGGAAGTTTGAGGTGGATTCCTTGGTTATTTATTAAAATATTAGTCATGGGTCGTTTCTAGGGCTACTTGGGATACCTTACCCCGAGTAAGTATCTAACCCACCCTATCCCTCTCTAACTCGAGTAGTTAGGTACCTTATCCTACCCAAAGGCATCCTTCCCTACCCCGGGGTATGTTGATACCCTTCTCTATCCAGAATACTTAGGTATCCTCCCCTAACGTACATCTAACTTCCTTACTACTACCCCACACTAGTGAGCAGCAGAATGCCCTTTGGTATGCTAGGTGGGGTAAGTTAGGGCAACCTCTAGGATACGTTGGGTGGGTTCTCTATGCGTGAAATTGGGGTAATAAAGGTGATGGTACCCTATTGTAGGGTATCTACCTATCCAAGTTAGAAAAGGATATATTATGGTACCCCGGATAGTACTATATATAATCCACAGGGGTTCAGATAGCTCGAATAAAGAATCAAGGAGTTCATTTAAAAACTTGAAGAAATTTTTTTAGAAAAGAAACAAATTTGTCACGCAAAAATTTACAAAACAAAGAAAAATGTCATAATTTCAAAAAGATTACAAAAATTCACATACTGTAAAAAATTGACAGAATCGCAACGATTACAAAATATCCACAAGTCAACTTGAGTGACCAAAATCAATGAAGATCCATAAAAAATATTTTTGAAAAATCTTCCTTTTAAAAATGCCAAAGAAACAAAAAAAAACTTCAAATTAGATCAACAAATTTTCAAAGACTTTTTAGAGAATGAAAAAATTTAAATTTAAAAAAATTATGAGGCAGCAGAAACAAGATCATATTGATAAGTGTTCATTAAATTTATTACTAAAATATGCGCAAAGTGTCGCATTAAAGTTGAAAAGAAAATATTTAAAAAAATCAAAAAAAAAACGCAAAAATTTGCGTTAAATAAATATTCTCAGTGAACAATTTTAAAAATTGACAAAAACTCAGACAGCGTCCATCAAAATGGGGATCAAAATTGAATTTTAAGGAGACAAAAAAAATTTCAAGGCACAAAAAACAGAGCACTAAAATGAGCTTATGTTGAGCTATTCCAGCACACAAAAATTGTCCACTGAGAAAACACACGAAAAAAGCACTACCGAAATGAAAAATGATAAGCATTTATGTTAAGTACCTATCCATGTTAGGAAGTTTTATGACAAATTTTCTGTACCTTTTTGGTGGGGTTATGGTGGGGGAAGGGGGTGTTGCATAATTTATTATATTTTTTTAAAATTATTAATTTTTTTTTAAATTTTTAAATTTTTTTTAAATTTTTAAATTTTTTTTAAAATTACTAAATTTTCTAAAAAATTTTGAAACCTTTAAATTTTTGGAAATTATTAATTTTTTTAAATTACTAATTTTTTTAAAAAAAATTAATATTATTTTAAATTATTAATTTATTTTAATTTACTAAAACTTTTTAAAATTATTAAATTTTTTTAAATCTTTAAATTTTCTACGATTATTAATTTTTTTAAAATATTAAATTTTATAAAATTATTAAATTTTATAAAATTATTAAATTTTATAAAATTATTAAATTTTATAAAATTATTAAATTTTATAAAATTATTAAATTTTTCAAAATTTTTAAATTTTATAAAATTATTAAATTTTATTAAATTATTAAATTTTTTAAAAATTTTAAATTCTTTAAAATTATTAAATTTTTTGAAACCTTTAAATTTTTTGAAATTTAAATTTTTTCTAAATTTAAAAATTTTTAAATTTTTTTTAATATTTTTAATTTTTTTTAAAATTTTTAATTTTTATGAATTTTTTAAATTTTTTAAAATTTTTAATTTTTTTGGAAATTTTGAAATTTTTTAATAAATTTTTTAATTAATTTTTTTAAAATATTAAATTTTATAAAATTATTAAATTTCACTAAATTATTAAATTTTTTAAAATTTTTAAATTTTATAAAATTATTAAATTTTATTAAATTATTAAATTATTAAATATTAATTTTTTAAAAATTTTAAATTGTTTGATATTTAATTTTTAATATTTGATAATTTCAACTTTTTTAATTTTCAAAAATCTTAAGTTAATAATTATCACCCCCAAAACAACCCCCAACTCAACAAGCCCCACTTCATCTCCTCCTATTGCATGACAAGAAATAAATTCAAAAAATTTCAAATTTCAAAACAAAAAAGTTTAAAAGAATGAAAAGTATTTTAATAGAATTTAAGAAATTTAAAAAACTTAGATTTTAAGAAAATATATATAACTCTATTTTTTGAAGCAGTAGACGACAATTTAAACTATAAATCTATGCCAAGAATGACAGAAAATAAAAAAAAATCTTCAATGTTCAAAAAATTGCCAAGAAAAAAGTTCATAAGTAGAAAATTATAAAAAATATATTTTTGTTTGTGAATTTTCAATTGTTAAATGTTTTATTTAAAGAAGTAAAAAAGGAAATATTTTGTGAAAAGTGTCTATAAAGTCTATATCTACTCATCTGTGCAATCTATCGGATTATTTATCATATAGTAAAAAGTACAATCATTAATTTTATGTAAGTTATTTAAAAAAAAGTTAATCAGTATTATTCATTATTCAATTTACAATTTATCGTCATATTTAATTCATCTTCCTGTATAAAAAATATTAATTTTTAAAATGAAAAAAAAACTGTCGTATTCGAAAAAATAATTAAAATTTTTCCTGCTGTGCCCTCAGTTAATTTAAATTCTCATTATAATTAGAAGAATTCATCAAATTTTCATGTTTTTGAAAATTTTGAAAAAATTTATAGAAAATGCACTTAACGAAAAGTAAAGTCTTTAAAAAATGAAAACTATAATACAAAAATTGTTCAATATTAAAAAGAAATTATTATATCTAAAAAAATCTGAAAGCAAAATTAAAAAAGCAAAATTAAATAATAAAAAAATGTTGAAAAAAATTAATAATGTTAAGGAATTAAAACTATATCTAAAGATTTAAAAAAAGTTCATGAAAAAAGCATTTAATGCAGTAAAATTAAAATAAAAAAGATTTAAAAATGTAGAGATTTATTAATCATAGAATGAATGAAGAAAATATTTAAATTTAAGCTGATTTTTAAATTTGAAAAATAAAAATTTTGTTTAATTTGAATTTTTGATCAAAAATTATAAATTTTAAATTCATTAAAATTTTTTTTAATTTTGTAAACAGTTTTAAGTTTTGAAATTTCTTAAATTTTAAAAATTTCAAATTTCAAAACAACTAAATTTTAGAAAACTTGAATCTTTGAAATATTTAAATTTTTCACATATTTAAATTGAAAAAAAATTTAAATTTAAAAAAAAATTTAATTTAATTTTAAATTTTTTTAAAATTTAAAAAAATTTAAAATTTTTTAAAATTTAAAAAAATTTAAAATTTAAATTTAAAGAAAACTAAATTTTTAAAATTTAAAAAATTAGAAATTTTGAGAATTTTAAATTATTCAAAAATAAAATTTCAAATCTTAAATTATTTGAAATTAATATTAATTTTTTTCATACTTAAAAGTTTATTTCGCAAAATTTATTTTCCTCATTATTAAAAATTTTCCGCATTATAAACGGAAATAAAAGAAAAATTTAAACTAAAAAATTAAAAAGCAACAAAAATCATTAAAAAAATTAAAATATGATTATAAAACCTAATTAATGGTAAGATGGTGCTTTATGTCTCACACACACAAGTAAAAAATTTATTAAATTTTGAAAACTTTTATTTTGAAGCTTTTAGGTCGAAGTTTGAATTTATTGGTCGAAATATTTTCTAAGATTTAATTTATATTTAAAATTCTTAAATCTTTTTTAGATATTTAAAGCTGAAATTATGAAAAAATTAAAAATAATTAAAAAAATTTATTTATATTTTTCAAAATAATTCAAACTTCGACAAATTTTACTATTAAATCAAAAATCTATTTGAAAATCTAAATTAACTAAAACAAATCGAATTAAAAAATTGCACTCATAAAAATCATCCAAAAAATCATTTCGTTATTGACATTCTTTGTACGAAATTCGGTTAAATCTAACCTAAAAATCTAAAAATTGATAATTCAAACTAAGTTTATAGTTTTTATTTTGTAAGCACATTAGAGGATTTGATGAGAAATAAAGGAAGAAAAATTTGACAAAATTATTTTTTAATGTTTATTATTCAAATTGACAGGCTCTGATTTTTCAATAATCAGGTTCAATGGTACAGAAAGTTCAGTTTCAATTGGAAATTTCCTCCCTTTGGATGCGACCCTTGGTACCTATGTATGCTTAATACATCCAGATTGAATTATGATCCCTATTTTTGTAGAATTTATTATAAGAACAAATCAAATTGTTTCAGTTTCTGAAATGTTCAACGAAAAAGCAAAAATGACATGAAAATAATACAGCTGGGATCATGAATCATCAATCTTAATACATTTTGTGCATCGCAACTGCAAAAAAACAACTTGAAAATGGACAATTATTGTGTTAAAATACAAAAATATGACTTTAAAATCCAAAAACTTCAACTTATTGTCATCAAAACTATTAAATTTAAAGCATCAAATGAAAATATTGCATGACTTACCTTCAATGTTACCATTTCTGCATTACATTTTACAAAATGTTCCAATTCAGACACCAAAAACACAACATTCACTCATTTTAACCCCCAAGGATCATCATCCCCTCAAAAACTATCGAAAAAATACCCAAAATCACCACTCATCCAAAAAAAGATCATTTCTGATCTCGCAGCTGCCCCTAGAGGGACTTGAACCCCCAACCTCTCGGATAGAATTGCAAGTTTTAATCAAAGTAAGTTTTTCCGAGCGCACTACCATTGTGCTATAGGAGCTGTGTTGAGACGACTCGGCTAAAAGTGCTTTATAAAGCTTTAGAAAATGTACTAAATGACGTCGATGGATATAGATGTATAAGAATGTGTGGATATAAAGAACATCAGTCATCGCATGTTTGTTCGATAAAATGTAAATTGATGAATCATGTGTTAATTGTCTTTGGAAGCGTGGAGCATGTGGAACTGAGTGGGTGAGGAGATGAGTATGGTTGATGAGCTCATAGCACGATATTTTTTTTGGTAGAAGTATCAATCAAAATTGTTTATTTGTTAGTCAATATTGTGAAATTATTTGAGATTGATTTTGAGGTGGGTTTTAGATAGGGTTATCAGACATTTTCAAGATAAATAGAGGACATCCCCCATGTCGACTAGTTTTATTAGTTTTCTGGACGAATTAGAACATTACAAATCTTTTTTATTTTTGAAAAATGAAAATAATATAGGACTGTCCTCTGAAAAACCAAGCAGATAGTCAGCCTAGATTTAGACTGAAAATGAGAATTTTTGATACTTTGACTTGAAGTTTTGGAAAGAAATCTCATCCTGACTGTCAATTTCACCAAAAGTTTAAGATGGTGTAGGCTTGAACTTAGATTCATATCGGATAATTTCCGTAGAACTTTGTTACATACAAACCTTGTGCTGGGCTTTCTCTGATTCTTTTCAGGTAACAACCTCCCTTAAACATGGGTTGTTCTGAATATTGATTACCATAATACAGGGACGTAGTCAGGGGGATCTGAACCACCTCAAGATTGAAATTTGTATTTTTACCTTTCCAACTTACCCTTCTCACCACTTGAAAGATCGGATTTAAAAAATTTCTGACTACGTCCCTGTCACAGTAAGAACAAAGAAGTAAATCAAGCGGTAGCGTAGCCAGAGGGGTGGTTCATTTATGAAAATTCACTTTCCTTCTCAGGAAAGAAAGGCCCAAACCGAAAAATTATTTAAAATTGGTTTATTCAGAAGGAATCTTGGATACTCCTCTGAAAGCAGCAGGAGCGTAGCCAGGATTTTTTAAGGGGGGGGGGGGGTTCCCAAATTTTTATTTTTGAAAAAATTACTGTAATATAATTCGATTTTTAAGTTTAAAAAAATTAAAAATTTGTATTGACTTTTGATCTCGAGGGGGGCACCTAAGGACCACCCCTGGCTGCGCCCCTGGAAAGCAGGAAGAACTTAATAACTTTTTAATCATTTTATATAATTGATTAATTTTTTTATTTCATAACATTTTTATTTTTAGGAAATTACAAATTACGGTTTTATTTTTATCATGACTTATTATAAGACATAACTTTTATTATACAATAATAAAATACAGATTAATTACGTGATATAATTATTTTTTTTGTTACTTTTTAATTTTTTATGTTTTCTTTATTTTACTTTTTTGAGGCAGGGTTCCATGGTAACTGGAATTTTTCATGAATAGTTGACTTTGAGCTATGATGTGAGACACAACAATGACATCGTTAAGAATCTTGGCACACTTTATATTTTACATAAATTAATTAAGTATTTTTAATAAATCAATAGCCAGTTTTTAATACTGAACTTCCATTTTATCATCCTTCTGTTCAACTTTCTTCTCCTCATCCTTTTTCTCATCCTCAGTCTTCATCTCAATCTCATATTCTTGTCCCTCATTCTCATCGTCAGTTCCTTCATCACTCACGTTACTATCTCCACTCTGATTTTCTAATAAGCGTTCTCTTTCTGCTCTCTCATTTTCCCAACGCTCATTCCATAATGCCCATCGAATATTATTAGAATCACAGCATCTCTCATGCTTACTGACATAATCTTCACGTTCTTCGTCTGTAAGTGGTCTTAACAGGTCAATAAGATGGTTGAATCCGATCGCCCAATATGATGGTTTTGAATTTCCGTGACCTCGTCGGTTCTCTTTCTCGCGATATGTGTGGATGTTGCGGCTGTTGTACTTCTGCTCGACTTCATTCCATTCTTCAATTGTTCCAGTTAGCAAGAACCTCTTCTTGTACTTTTTAATACTTTTGATGTCGCAAATTTCGCCATTGTTATAGACTACTTGATTATCAGCATCAATAGCAAGCAGCAAGATCGAAATAATTTTAGATCTCAATGGAACTTCCACCTTCAAGTCAACCAACTTCCTGCAAAGCAGCTTGAATCCATTGCTTGATGAATTTGCAATTTTGTAGGTTATATTGTTCCTTACAATTCCATTTTTCCAGATGTTAATCATAGCTTGATAGCTTGTCTCGTTGATCAAGTTGTCAACAATTGCCTGTGCCATTTCCAGTTCCTCTTGTCTACGCTTTGCCTTAACCTCAAAATCATATTGTGCCTCAAACTGCTCACGGACGTACTTCTTGACATCCTCCATTGCTGTTTGATGATATTTGACATCCAAGATCTTCATGGTTTGAGTTTTTGTGTCAGCACGGGTAGTTGGTCGTGGATATCTTAGTGCTTGGAAGACATTAAGGAACACAAATTCTTTATGGCTGTAGTCAATTCCAAATGCTTCTAGTGCTGTTGCTTTTGTCATCTCTGGAATGTTCTTGATGTCTTCGAGTTCGCCAGAAGTTACAGCTGTGAGGAGTTGAGGAAGTAAGGTCATGTAGTTGTGGTAGTAAAGTGGCTGGGTTAGCTTGTCGAGGTATTCTTGGTCAATGTTGAAATCATCTGGAAACTTCATGTCCTCACGTATTGGCTCGGATTCAAATTTAGGAGTTAGTTTGACCTTTTTAGTCTCAAGATTGATTCCTAAGAGCTTATGAAGCATGTCCTTGACAATTTGATCAAAGTTCTGCTTTCCTTTGAATTCTTTGCTGATTCCTTTCCAGATTTCATAGCTGTAGATCGATCTGAGGATGTCTGGTATTCTCTTGACTGCCTCATGGTTCTTTTTGTTGTAGATTCGGATCAGAGGAACTATAAGACTAGCAATACCATTGTTACCAAGATAATATCCATTCATTCCATGTTCTTTATCTTTCAGCAATTCTTCAATGTGGTCGTAATATTTTCCAACAAATGATGCAGCTGTGCTGACCAATTGCTTAAAAGTCTCCAAATGCAGGGTAGATTTATTCTTGTTGAGGTCATACATCATTCTTCTTATACCAGCGATGATGTTATACCCAAATGTCATAGGAACGTCAGCAACAACTCTTCTCATTCCAATTGATGATGTAAACTCCAAGATCGATGGAGCATATTTCTTCAAAAAGACACCAACCCTTGGATCATCGAACACTGGAATCACATTCGTGATCTCTTTGTCAATTCCTGGAGCCTTAAGGACAAATTCTGTATCACTAGATTGATGGATTGATGTGATGATGTCAGCAACACTGACATAACATCCATAATAAATCTCATTGACCCTCCATGTTGATGCATCTGGGAAGTCGCCGACTGGACAGCTGCAAGCAACACCGACGAGGTTGAGAACTTGGAGAATTTCTTCTGCTGTGAAATTTGAGAAGGTCATGTCTTCTGTGAATTCTATAAGCATTCGGATTCCCTCGAGGGTTGTAGCTTGTGAGTAGAATGAGACTGAATGCTTTTTGTAGTCGATGTCCTTGATTTCATCAAAGTTAGCTTTGATTGCTTGGACCTAAAATTAAGAATAAAATGAGTTAGTATTTTTGAGGTTGTGTTAAGAAATTTGAGGTTATTTCACTAAAATTTGAGGTTAGGTTGCTAAATTTTGAGGTTAAGGTCTGAACTTTGAGGTTATGTTTTGAATTTTGAGGTTATGTTAATAAATTTTGATGTTATAATCTAAATTTTGATGTTAGGTTGCTAAATTATGAGGTTATGTTCACAATTTTGAGGTTATGTCACTTAACTTTGAGGTTATGTCTACAAAGTCAACTTATTCTTACCTCTTTATGAACAATTTCATCAAAACTGAGCTGCTTGGCTCCAATTTTAGCCTTCTTCTTTGCTGCTCTCTTGGCTAATCCCCGTCCAGCCTTACTAGATGCCTGAACACTCCTCAAATAGTTTGCTTTCTGCTCAGCATTTAATTTATGAACGTGATCATCATTGGCAATGGTTTGTAGGAATGTTGTGATCTTTCTGGATCGGATTCTGTTGAGTTTAACAAGTCTTGCTCGGTTTGCAATTGATTTTGGATCCACAACCTCATCACCAACCAAACTAGCAAGCATGTTTTCAATTCTAGAGAAATATTCAACCATTTTTTCAATTGTGATTTTGGCTGTGTCTGAGTTGACAATTTTGAGGATCTTCATTCGGTCGATGACGAAATCAAGCTTGGCACTTAGCAACAGCTGGAATGTATCTAAGCTTATGTCCTTCTGGATTGTCACTTTGACTGGCTTTCCTTCAACTGTGATGATTTGTGACTCTTTTGGAACTTCATCGACCCAAAAGACATTTCTTCTTCCAGGGAGGATTAATAGATTGTCAATAGCTTCTTCATCCCATGGATATTTATAGAAAATAGCCTCATTTGATTGCAAAATTTTTGACTGGTCAAATCCATCATTTACGAATAGATCCGCCATTTCTCTTGCTACCTTTTCATGATGCTTTTGAGCTCCGACGTCAATCATTTGACATTTATCGACATTATTAAGTTGTAGCAAGCTGCAAAGTGCTGTTGTGTCTGGTTGAGCTCTAGATGTGAAGAACCTGACTGCTTGAGAATTGACTGAGATATTGCATTTACATGCATATTCAGCAAGTTTGTCTCCAAGCTCCTTTGTCTCTTGCTGATCATAAACTTCTCCATCCGAAATTGTCACAATTCTCAACGACGTCACTGAGGATGGAAATTCCTCAAATAATTTCTGTAGCTCAGTCACAGCCGGTGCCATTGACGTTCCACCAGCACTGAATATTTTAAAGTCCTTAAAATCTCCAACTTTTATTTTGTGAACTTCTGTACTACTTTCAAATGCAATAAGGTTGATCTCAGTTTCAGGATCATATGACAAATATTCAAAGAACTTTGGCAAGATACTATGGACGATTTTGTAGACTGATCGACCCATCGAACCTGACCGATCAACAATCACAACCGTTTCAACTTTAGAATGAACCTTTTCTGATGCATTTTGGATGTTGCTTGTGTCTAGGCATGCGATGAACTCATCTTCAATGGGATAAAGTTTGATTTCGTATGGTGAGTCGGTTGTGATGTCCATTGGAGTTGCTGGTTCTACAGTTGGTTGAGACATGGTTTAATGGGAAGTTGATTTGAGTTGATGATGAGCTGCAAAGATGCAAGAATAATTGATTAAATTAAAAATTAGAGTTAGCCAAAATTTTAAAAATATTTTGATAAAATGGGAGTTTTATGGGCAAATGTGAAATAAAAAGCCATGCACAACAGGAAAACCCCAACAACAACATCTTACATGTGAGCATTATCTCTGATTTCATTAAACACGAAACAACATTCTTTAACCTTGAAGTATTGTGCATTGTATGAATAATAGATTCATATATAAAGTAACACATGTGACAGTCGTGTGTATGAACAATTATTAAGGAAACAATCAATCATTTATTCATATTTATTGATGATTTTTTACATAAATCTTGGCTCTTTTTGAGTGTAGGCATCAATAGTAATATAAAAAATCCAAAAAAGAAATCTTAGGAATTCCAAAACGTAAAGATCTTTTTGAGTCTAAAAATCGCAACAGAAAATCCCAAAAGGTCCTTAAATATCCATAACATGAGAAAGGGTCGTTCATAAATGATGTAAAAATGGTCCAACTGGTCTTAACTTTCGTGACTGCTCCATTAAAAAAATAATTTTTTTCGTATGACAATATTATGACAGAGGAGGAGTTCTTAAAATCTCTTTTTATGCATGACGTCATTTCTGAATGACCCCATATATCAAAAATTTTAGCAAATAGTTAAATAATTTGATGAATAAGTTGGGATTTCCGATACATCATTTGACGAGTTTCAGTGTAATAGCGAGGAATTTAGGTGTCTTTAAATTGAATTCTCGCCTAGGGTGAAACTGGTCGAAACGTCGTTTGTGTTAGATTTTGCGAATTTCTCATAAAACCACTCGAAAATTCAATTCCAATTTACTGCGCCACCATGATTTTTTTTTAGAGAAAATAGATGTATTTTAAGGGGTCATTCACTTATTACGTTACGCAAAAAACGAAATTTTAGATCCCCCCTCCCCCTTGTTAGAAATTTTTTTTTCTTTGTTTGATCTGTTACAAAATCTTAGACCCCCCTCCCCCCTAAAAAGCGAACGTAATAAGTGAATGACCCCTAAGTATTAACATGGTGCTGTTTTATTTATTCTTGAATTACCTAACATTGAGTAAAGTATTCAATTTCATCATAAAATGAAATTGTAAACATATTGACTCACAATTATTTTGAAGAAATTCGTGATTTAGCAAATAAATATGAATTTAAAATTTGGGGTCGTTCACAAATTACGTCTATCAAAAGCTTTGAATTTTCTGTCACTAGTATTTTAAAAAGTTATTTTTAATGAGTGTTAAACAGCTTCAGATGTGTAAAGTGTGACAGATATGTAACAGATGTGTAAACTTCACATGTGTATGTGTGTTATTTACTTTGCAAATATTTTAAAATATTATTTAAAAAAATTAAATTTTCGCGATTAACCCAAATCACAACATATGTTTTGAATACTTTAATTAAAATTAATTTTTGATGTTGAACTTACTTTAAATAAATTCCAAAAAATTCAGCAAAATTATGCACTTTTATACACCCAACTTCAATGAATCATTCACTAATAATAATATTTTTAACTCTTCTCTCAGTCGTCTCACTTTGTTTTTGTTATTGTCGGCTTTTTCGCTTTTCTCAACTGTATTAGTTTTATTTTTTCTCTCTTTTGAGAATAAATTTCTCTCTTAGAAAATACTTCTGTCTACGATGAGCGCTGAAACACGACTGAAATGGATTTGACTTTTTTTTTCTATCGGTGGCAAGAAGAAAAATTAATTTCATGAAGACTGAAACCCATGTACTTAGTGACTAATGAATTTCACAATCTTACGATAAGATATGAATCTTGTGTTTGATAATCCAGACTGTGGATATTGGATTGATAATTTTTAAATTATACGTGAGAAAAAAAATACATTTATTTTTAAATATTTTATTTTTCCATTAAAATATTACAATTTATTAGAAAATAGTCAAAAAAATTCTCTATACATTTTCAATATTTTCCTTGCTGTATCTTTCGAATGTTCAGTGAGTCACAGCATCTTACATGCTTATCAAAATAGATATCACTTTCATCTTTGCTTAGTGTCTTTATGAAATCTGCTGGATTACTATAACCCAATGCCCAAAATGACTTGTTTTTATTTCCATGACCTCGTTTGTTTTCTTTGTTACGGTATGTATGAGTGGTTCGGTTGTTGAATGTTTCTTCGATTTTGTCCCATTCTTCAATTGTACCAGTGACCAAAAATCTCCTTTTATACTTTTTAATGTTTTTAATGTCGCAGATTTCACCATTGTTGTATACGACTTGATTGTCAGCATCAACTCCGAGTAGCAATATCGCAATAATTTCAGACCTAAGTGGAATTTCCACAGTCAAGTCAACCAACTTCCTGCAAAGCAGCTTGAATCCATTGCTTGATGAATTTGCAATTTTGTAGGTTATGTTGTTCCTTACAATTCCATTTTTCCAAATATTAATCATAGCTTGATAGCTTGTCTCATTGATCAGATTGTCAACAATTGTCTGTGCCATTTCCTGTTCCTCTTGTCTGCGCTTTGCCTTAACCTCAAAATCATATTGTGCCTCAAACTGCTCACGGACGTACTTTTTGACATCTTCAATAACTTCATCGTGATGCTTGACATCTAAGATCTTCATTGCTTGTGCTGTTGTGTCAACACGATCAGCAGTTCGTGGATATCTGAGTGCTTGATAGACATTCAGGAACACGAACTTCTTATAGCTGTAGTCAATACCAAAAGTCATCATTGTTGAAGTTTTAGTCATCTCTACAATGTTCTTGATATCTTCCAGTTGACCAGATGTGGCAGCTGTAAGTAACTGAGGCAAGAGACTCATATAATTGTGATAATAAAGTGGCTGAGTCAGCTCATCAAGATATTCTGTGTCAACTTCAAACTCATCTGGAAATTTAATGTCCTCACGTTTTGGTTCTGGCTCAAAAAGCGGAGCAATTTTAACACTATCGAATTCTAAGTCGATGCCTAAAAGCTTATGAAGCATCTCCTTTACAATTTTGTTAAATTTCTTTTCTGATCTGAATTTCTTGCTAATTCCTTTCCAGACTTCATAGCTGTAAATGGATCTGAGGATGTCTGGTATTCTCTTGACCGCCTCGTGCTTCTTTTTGTTGTAGATACGGATTAGAGGAACAATTAAGTTTCCAATACCGTTGTTACCCAGGTAATATCCATTTAATCCACAATCTTTGTCTTTCATGTGTTCCTCAATGTGATCGTAATATTTGCCAACAAACGAAGAAGCTGTGCTGATCAGGTTCTTGAAGGTCTCTAAGTGGACAGTCGTCTTGTTCTTGTTCAGATCATACATCATCCTGCGAATACCAGCGATGATGTTATATCCAAATGTCATCGGAACGTCAGCAATAACTTTTCTCATTCCAATTGATGAAGTAAATTCCAGAATCGATGGAGCATATTTCTTCAAAAAGACACCAACTCTTGGATCATCGAACACTGGAATTACATTTGTGATCTCTTTGATCTCATCGATCTTTCCAATTCCTGGAGCTATCAGAAGAAAATTAGAGTTCTTTGACTGATGGTAAGAAGTAATGATGTCAGCAACACTAATATAACATCCATAATAAATCTCGTTGACTCTCCATGTTGATGCATCTGGATAATCACCTTTAGGTGAGCTGCAAGCGACACCAACGATATTGATAATTTGCAAAATTTCATCAGCTGTATAGTTTGGGAATAAGACATCATCTGCAGCTTCAACTAATGATGTGATTCCTTCGAGTGTTGTGGCTTGTGAGTAGAATGAGACTGAATGCTTTTTGCAGTTGATGTTCTTGATTTCGTCAAAGTTTGTTATGATTGATCGAACCTGAAATCAAGATAATTGAGAAATAGTTAGTTTTTAGGTTATGTTCTACAATTTTAAGTTTAGATCCAAAATTTTGAGGTTATACCTCATTAATTTGAGGTTAAGTTCTACAATTTTAGGTTATGTTCCAAATTTTTGAGGTTAAGTTCTACAATTTTAGGTTATATTCCAAATTTTTGAGGTTATGTAACAAAATTTCAAAAATTTTGAGGTTATGAACCAAAATTTTGAGGTTAAGTCTCAAAACTTTAGGTTAGGTTTCAAAATTTTGAGGTTATGTACCAAAATTAAACTTTTAACTTATAAACTTCAACCAAATTTACCTCTTTATGGATGATTTCATCAAAACTCATCATTTTGTTACGATTCTTTCTCTTCTGCTTAGCTGCTCTCTTAGCCAATCCACGTCCAGCCTTACTTGACGCCTCAACAGTCCTCAAGTAATGTGCTTTCTGTTCAGCATTTAATTTGTGAACCTCGTCATCACTTGCGATGGTCTGCAAGAAGACTGTAATTTGTTTTGATAAAATTTTATTGAGCTTTACAAGTCTTGCTCGATCTGCGATTGATGTTGGATCCACATTCTCGTCGGCTGCTAATTTGATAAGAATATTTTCAATTTTTGTGAAATATTCGACCATTTTTTCAATGGTTTGCTTCGATGCATCTGTGTTGATGACCTTAAGAATCTTCATTCGGTCAATGACATAGTTAAGCTTGATGCTGTCCATGAGCAGATCAAAGGTGATGGAATTTCGTGCAGACACTTTTATAGGCTTTCCATTGACCGTCATGACTTTTGAATCATTTGGAATTTCGTTGAACCAGAAGAAGTTCTTTCGTCCAGGTAAAATTACAATTTGGTCAGTTGGGTCTTTGTCCCATGGAAATTTATAGAATAAAGCCTCGCTGGACTTCAGCATCTCAGACTTGTCAATTCCATCGTTTAAGAATAAATTTGCCATTTCCTTTGCGATGTCTTCATGTGGTTTGCCTGCTTGGATGTCAATCATTTGACAATTTCCAAGGTTATTAAGCTGCAACAAGCTACAAAGTGCTGTTGTGTCAGGTTGAGCTATGGATGTAAAGAACCTCACTGCTTGAGAATTGACTGAAAAGTTGCATTTAACTGCATATTCAGCAAGTTTATCTCCAAGCTCCCTTGTTTCTTGTTGATCGTCAACCTCACCGTCCGAAATTGTCACAATCCTCAATGACGTCACCGAAGATTGAAACACCTCAAATAATTTTTGTAGTTCAGCCACAGCCGGTGCCATTGAGGTACATCCTTCACAAAACATTCTAAATTTGATGAAATCTCCAACTTTTATTTTGTGGACTTTTGTGCTGGTTTCAAATGCAATCAAGTAAATCACAGTTTCAAGTTCATACCCCAACAGCTCAAAAAACTTCGGAAGTACATTGTTGACAATTTTCTCAACTGAATCGCCCATCGAACCTGATCGATCAAGAATTACAACAGTCTCTCCTTTGGAATCACTTAAATCATTTAGATCTTGACCGCTGGTTGTGTCTAAGCACCCAAGGAACTCATTTTCAATTGGGTAAAGTTTTATTTCATATTGGGAGAAATCGGATGTGGTATCCATTGGAATGGCTGGTTCTGTGGCTGTTTGATCCATGATGAATGGGGAAAATTAATCAAATTAATGAAATCTATAAGGAAAATAGAAATTAAAAATATTATTTCCTTCTACACCTGATATCATAGGTTCAATCCCAGGGTCTGGTTTCTCGGCTATACCCTAAGGTTATAACTTTATTATATTAACTTTGAATTCTAAGTATTACAGTATGCGGACAAAAAATTAGGGACTTTTCAAAAAATTAGTATTATTGATCTGGAGCTTAAGGCTTAACAGATATTGGAAAATGGTAAAAGGGTGAATTGTTCTACATATCATTAACTATCCAACAGTATATAATAGTGGACATAACTTTCGCACCTTCATAGGGTCTTACTCAATTTTTATTTTTTGATCAAAAATTTATATTGAAAATTTGTCATTTTTCAACAATATTACCTGTAACTTTTGTTTCTTTCAATGAATCTTCCTGAAACTTTTACATAATGTTTCTGCTACTTATGGCTTTACCCTGCATAAGTTTCAGATTTTTTGAAGGCTCTCTTCATGGACTTCCACACCAATGAATTAGGCTACATTATAAAATTTTAATTTTAAAAATTTACTTTAACTAACTATTTTACAATTCAAACTTTTAATGAATTTGATAGCATTTTAGTTAAGCTTTCTTTTGGTATATAACTTATTAGTCAAGCATTTGTAGATCAAGAGAAAACTTGAAAAAAATCCAATGTGGCGGACATTTTTCCAACAATTTTTTGCATAAATTATTGATAACTTTTATAAATTATTCTAGACCTATGGATATTTTTACATATTTATAAAGCTCTAACCTTCCTTTACAAGTTTCTAGTACATTAAAAAGTTCTAAAGTGGACGGAAGTAGAAATTATCAGCGCTTGAAAAGTTGTAGATTTTCATAATCGAAATTTTTGTATGGACGAAAAATAAATTTCAAATTTTTCTTAAAATAAGCAATTCCTTTGGTTGTAAGTGACATTTCTGTTACTGAGAACTAATAATAAATCAATTACAACCAAAGGAATTGCTTATTTTAAGAAAAATTTGAAATTTATTTTTCGTCCATATAAAAATTTCGATTTCGAAAATCTACAACTTTTCAAGCGCTGATAATTTCTACTTCCGTCCATTTTAGAACTTTTTAATGTACTAGAAACTTGTAAAGGAAGGTTAGAGCTTTATAAATATGTAAAAATATCCATAGGTCTAGAATAATTTATAAAAGTTATCAATAATTTATGCAAAAAATTGTAGAAAAAATGTCCGCCATATTGGATTTTCTTCAAGTTTTCTCTTGATCTACAAATGCTTGACTAATAAGTTATATACCAAAAGAAAGCTTAACTAACATGCTATCAAATTCATTAAAAGTTTGAATTGTAAAATAGTTAGTTAAAGTAATTTTTAAAAATTAAAATTTTATATTGTAGCCTAATTCATTGGTGTGGAAGTCTATGAATGGAGGCTTCAAAAAATCTGAAACTTATGCATGATAAAGCCATAAGTAGCAGAAACATTATGTAAAAGTTTCAGGAAGATTCATTGAAAGAAACAAAAGTTACAGGTAATATTGTTGAAAAATGACAAATTTTCAATATAAATTTTTGATCAAAAAATAAAAATTGAGTAAGACCCTATGAAGGTGCGGAAGTTATGTCCACTATTATATACTGTTGGATAGTTAATGATATGTAGAACAATTCACCCTTTTACCATTTTCCAATATCTGTTAAGCCTTAAGCTCCAGATCAATAATACTAATTTTTTGAAAAGTCCCTAATTTTTTGTCCGCATACTGTATACAACAATTTATATATCCTAGGTTTTATCCTTGGTTATACCCTTAAGAACACCCTAAGGTATACCGTATACCCTAGCATATACCCTATATGCATTCTCTGGGTCTATGGGTTTCTAACTAAGGGAATATCTAGTCGAATTTAAGTGATTTTTTTACTGTTCTAGCTTTATAAAGCTTTATTCGTCGTGACATATAAATTATTATAGTATTGTTCGTTACTATAAAATGATTACAACTAGCAGTTGGTGACCTGGCATGTCAAAATCATGAAACTCATATATAGTACATTTTTTTATTTCATGAATCAAGTAATCTAAATCAGCCAAAGTGGACCTTTAAAAAAAATAATATTTCTGACTTATGAAGCTGCATACGGCTGCCTTTATATTTGTAAGAAACAAGTTTACCCCTTTGGTTTTAAAAACAATGGCAGAGTTCTTAAGAACAAAAACTCCAAAGTCAAAGGTAACAATTTAAGCAAACTAAATAAAATATTTATATAATTACCTTTTAATTGAAATTTATTAAAAAAATAATGAACACCAACTTCAAAAAATTATAAGATTAATTACACAATCTTCTATAATAATCTTTTAATGCTTTAATATTCTGCTTGTTTCTACGAATAGCACAAAAATACAACTAAATAAAATTATTCGTTTTCTCTTGCTTAGGGAGAATTGTATAATCTTAATTTGAAAATTTTCTCTTTTCTGAATTTCGCCATCATTACTTATTGGTAGGACACATGCTCCATATGGAAAAAATCACGACTTTTATTCGTGATGCTTAATACAATAACCAAAAATTAAAACAACTTTGTTTAAATTCAAAAATGTAAATTTGAATTTATTTACAATTTTTCAACCAATTCTGAACTTATTTTAATCCAAAATGTCCATTTTCTCTTGTTGATCATCTGTGTCTTTAGAATCTGGATTGTTTGAGCTCTTGTTGCATTTTTGTTCGATTTCATTCCATTCCTCAACTGTCCCAGTGACCAAGAACCTCTTTTTGTATTTTTTGAGGCTTTTTAAGTCACAAATTTTACCTTTGTTGTAGACGACTTGATTGTCAGCATCAACAGCAAGCAGCAAGATCGAAATAATTTTAGATCTCAATGGAACTTCCACCTTTAAGTCAACCAACTTCCTGCAAAGCAGCTTAAATCCATTGCTGGATGAATTTGCAATTTTGTAGGTTATGTTGTTCCTTATTATTCCATTTTTCCAGATGTTAATCATAGCTTGATAACTTGTCTCATTTATCAGATTGTCAACAATTGTCTGCGCCATTTTCAATTCCTCTTGTCTGCGCTTTGCCTTAACCTCAAAATCATATTGTCCTTCAAACTGCTCACGAACGTACTTTTTGACATCCTCCATGGCTTCATCGTGATGCTTTACATCTAAGATCTTCATTGCTTGTGCTGTTGTGTCAACACGATTAGCAGTTCGTGGATATCTGAGTGCTTGGAAGACATTAAGGAACAGGAACTTCTGATAGCTGTAGTCAATACCAAAAGTCATCATTGTTGAAGTTTTAGTCATCTCTGGAATGCTCTTGATGTCTTCTAGTTGACCAGATGTGGCAGCTGTGAGTAACTGAGGCAAGAGACTCATGTAATTGTGATAGTAAAGTGGCTGAGTTAGTTCATCAAGATACTGGGTGTCGACTTCAAACTCATCTGGGAATTTAATGTCCTCACGTTTTGGTTCTAGTTCAAAAAGCGGAACTAACTTAACTTTTTGGGATTCAATATCTAGTTTAAGGAGTTTATGAAGCATGTCCTTGACAATTTGATCAAAGTTCTGCTTTCCTTTGAATTTTTTGCTAATTCCTTTCCAGATTTCATAACTGTAGATCGATCTAAGAATGTCTGGCATTCTCTTTATGGCTTCATGGTTCCTTCTGCTGTAGATTCGGATCATAGGAACAATTATGTTTTTAGTTCCATTATTTTCAAGATAATATCCATTTAATCCGCAATCTTTGTCTTTTAAAAGCTCTTCAATCTGATCATAGTATTTTCCAACAAAAAGATAAGCTGTGCTGATTAGATTCTTGAAGGTCTCTAAGTGGACTGTTGATTTATTCTTGTTAAGGTCATAAATCATCCTCCGAATACCAGCAATGATGTTGTACCCGAAAGTCATCGAGATATCAGCAATAACTCTTCGCATTCCAATTGACGAAGTAAATTCCAAGATGGATGGAGCATATTTCTTCAAAAAGATCCCAATTTTTGGATCATCAAACACAGGAATCACATTCGTGATCTCTTTATCGATTCCAGGGGCCTTAAGAACAAACCCACTATTGTTGGATTGATAGATTGATGTGATGATGTCAGCAACACTAACGTAACATCCATAATAAATCTCATCGACCCTCCAAGTTGATGCATCTGGGAAGTCATTAATTGGCGACTTACAAGCAACTCCGACAATATTGATAATTTGCAAGATGTCGTTAGCTGAAAAGCTGAAAAATGTAGGATCGTCTGTTAAATCAATCAGTGCACTGATTCCTTCATAGGTTGTGGCTTGCGAGTAGAAGGATACAAAGTGCTTCTTGTAGTTAATGTCCTTGATCTCGTCAAAGTGGGATTTGATTGCTTGGACCTGATATTGAGAATGAAATCAATTAGTATTTTAGAGGTTATGTTAAGAATTTTGAGGTTATGTTAACGAATTTTGAGGTTGTGTTCAGAAATTTGAGGTTATGTTTATTAATTTTGAGGTTACGTTCTGAATTTTTAGGTTATATTTATTAATTTTTAGGTTATGTTGAAAAATTTGAGGTTATTTTTATGAACTTTGAGGTTATGTTCAGAATTTTGAGGTTATTTTGGACAATTTTTAGATTTTTTGACAAAAATTTAATGACTTATATTTCCCTACCTCCATATGAACGATTTCATCAAAATTGAGCCTGTTGATCCAATGCCTTTGATTTCTTTTTGCTGCTCTTCTGGCTAATCCACGTCCACTTTTACTGGAAGCCTGTATATTTCTCAAATAGTCTGCTTTCTGTGCTGCATTAAGCTCGTTGACATTTTCATCATTTGCGATGGTTTGCATGATATTTGTGATTTTTTTGGATGTAATCATGTTGAGCTTCACAAGTTTTGCTCGGCTTGTGATTGATTTTGGGTCCACAGTCTCGTTTGTAGCCAAATCAGCAAGAATCTTCTCAACTTTAGAGAAATATTCAAGCATCTTCTTAATGGTTAATCTTGCTGACTCTGTGTCGACAACTTTGAGGATTTTCATTCGATTAATTGCATGATAGACGTTGGTACAGAACAGGAGCTGGTCAATGGTTATGTTGCT
Source organism: Chironomus tentans (assembly GCA_963573255.1). Taxonomy (NCBI): domain Eukaryota; kingdom Metazoa; phylum Arthropoda; class Insecta; order Diptera; family Chironomidae; genus Chironomus; species Chironomus tentans. The sequence goes on from OY754305.1 coordinate 8,973,013, forward strand.
TTGGATTGAAATTTTGATAGCTTGATCATCAATTATAATTCCATCTGTGTCTTTAGGAATGTCGGTGAGCCAGAAAAAGTTCATTTTTCTAGGTAAGATTGCAAGTTGTTCAGTTGAGTCCTTGTCCCATGGGAATTTATAGAAAATTGCCTCGTTGGACTTCAGGATCTTCAGCTGATCAAATCCATCATTGATAAACAAATCAGCCATTTTCCTTGCTATTTCGTCATGTGGTTTGTTTGCTTTAATGTCAATCATCTTGCACTTATCAACGTTGTTGAGCTGTAACAAGCTACAAAGTGCTGTTGTATCTGGTTGCTCTTGGGATGAAAAGTATCTGACTGCTTGAGAATTGACCGCAATATTGCACTTGCCTGCAAATTCAGCAAGTTTATCTCCAAGCTCCTTTGTGCTTTCCTTATCGCCAACTTCTCCGTCAGAAATTGTCAAAATTCTCAACGTACTGACTGAATATTGAAATTCTTCAAATAATTTATGCAACTGAGCCACAGCTGTTGCCATCGACGTTCCACCAGCACTAATAACTTCATAGTCATTGAAATCTTTAACATTAAGTTTAACAACTTCTGCAAATTCCTCAAATAGAATCAAATTAATCACATCTTCAGGATCATATGATAAAAGCTCAAAGAATTTCGGTAATACACTGTTGACAACATGCTCGACTGAATCTTCCATCGAACCTGACTGATCGAGAATCACAACCGTTTCAACCTTAGCTTTAGTATGATTTGAGGAGTGTTTGATGTTGACAGTGTCTAGGAATGCGATAAACTCATTCTCAATTGGATAGAGTTTAATCTCGTATGGAGAATTTTCAGAGATGTCCATTGGAGTTTCTGGCTCTAATGTTAGCGATGGCATTTTATTAGAGGCTGTATTGAATATGGTAATAAAGAGTTAAATAATTAATTAGCCATGAAAAGAGAGATTTTGATGATGAGGGGAGTAAAGGCACCCTATCCGTGATTCAAAGTTTCCCAATTTGAGTTACCCTGAGTTGCCTCAGATATGTCACACGACTAGGGTACCCTAGTATGCCCTGGTGCCAGGTGCTCAATATACACATACTACATATATACACTACCCCAGGGGTTACCCTAGGGTGTTCCCAGGATATGGCCTAAAGTAAACCTAATGTATTCCGAGCAACCTGCCCTTGGGGGAGGGAAAGTGGTTGTTTTTGGATAACCTAGAAATGAGGTAAATATTGCATAAGTAGGGTATCCTTGACTCAACCTTGGACACCCTAGATACCCTTGGATACTCTATCTATTCTCGCATAATGTTAATGTAAAGTAGAGAAGCCGGCTCCTGATCTCAAAGTTCCACCCTCCAATGAATTTTTTCCTAAATTCTCATCGTTTTTTCCAAAACCAACTAACAAAATTATTTCATAATACACAAAATTGATTTTGCGACCCACGTGACATTTACTTATGTGTATTAAACATTGTGCTCATTAAATTTTTGAATAAACAATGTTTTTATTTAAATTTGACAGTGAACTGGCGTATTAAATTACTGATAAGAGTCATTTCACAAATTTTGTAATAAAAATTCAGCGTTTTAAATTTTAGTCTAACTTTAAAGAATATTAATTAATTTAAACATTTAATAATGAAAATTTTTGAAAACCTAAAAAATTTAATAATTTATTCTAGATTTAATTTCACTTCAAATTCTTAATTTAAGGTTTTCTATTTTTAATGGCTTTCATACTAAATTAAAATAAATAAATTAATACAAACCTTATATTTCACTTCAATAAACCAATTAAAGTCAATAAGTATTACAATTTACTTTTATTACTTTTCAAATGTTATTTTTTTGTCTAATTGTGAAATTCTGTTTAAAACGCACTTCTATGGATGGAGAGATGTCAACTACGACTAAAGTTGTTTGTATGTTTTATGCTCTCTTTCTCTCAAAATGTAAAATGTGGAATAGATGTGATCACTCTTTAGAGAAATAAATAGCGTTTTTCATGCAATTTTAAAGGTCAAAAAAGTTTGAAAAACAACGGTCATAAAAAATTTGAAAAATAACGGTCATAAAAAATTTGAAAAATAACGGTCATAAAAAATTTGAAAAATAATATCATCTTGGTCATTTTGAGCAAAAAGGGAACAAGGAAACGTTTGATGATGAACCGCATAATGAGATACGCTAAATAATCGACGTCATACGTGATGACGATTAATAGAATTTCAAAAAATTGTTTGATAATTAAAAAATTATTTATTCATAAGCATAATAAAATACATCTCACACTTTTTTAACAACAGGCACTTTTTGGAATGCATTTTTAAAATTTCTGGATATATAATGCTGCTTCTCGATATTTGAGTCACACATTATGTTCATCCTGACATGATCCTTAAATCTTTGGATTGTTATGTTCGTAGAATTATTCGATTGTGGTGTTCGGAAGAAAATGACATCCTCAATGTCTCCATCATAGCATGTTATCATTTTTGATGGCTCATACTCATTAATTCCCATACACAACGTGACTGAAATTGCAAATTTCTTCGACAAATAATTAATTAAAAGTTTCATGTACATGGATGGAATGACGGTTGTGAGAAAGTCAAATCTAATTTGTATCAAGCTTAATAAATAAATCATGACTTGATGCTTTCTTGTCTCAATCAATTGTTCACGTATTTCAGCAAATTGTGGAAATGAAGGCTCGCCAACTGGAAGTTTAAATCCAATAACTCCATTTCTCAAGCAACTAACACCATAAAGGTATGAAAATGGAACTGACCGGAAGTTGACACGGATATAAGGTGGAATTTTAACTGATTGACCTTCGTCCTTAATTTGTTCAAAAAAGCTCATTAGACATGACGAGATTGTTGAGAACATGACCTCTGAGTATGACTGTCTGTTCTTCTTAGCTTTAGCATGAAGTCGCTCTATTGAAATTGTATCAGACCATGACACAAGCTTACGTCCACAAAGTGCTGCATTAAGGTAATGTCCATCGTCATTAATGCTTGAAAATAATTCTTCAATTAACATTCTTGGTGCTGTAAAGCACAGACCTGCTATGTAGATGCATTCCTTGAGTGATTTGTATGCCAATGGGATGTACTTTATGAAAAATCCACAATAGGAATTTGAATTGATGTCTTCATTCAGGAACAGATAGCGTCTGAGTGCATTTAATTCTCGAAGGATGTAAAATGGTGATAAAAAGATCCAAATGCAAATTGTCCTTAATACAAACAATCCTGTATTTTTAGCGATGTTTATTGGATGCAGTGCCTTGAAAATCAAACTGATTCCAAGCTTAAAACTCAATTGTCGTCGTTGACACTCTTCCAATATCAAGTCACTTAAGAACCTCAAATGTAGCTGCGGATCAGATTTTCCTTTCAAAATTTTCATACTTTTTCGCTTATAGTCAGTATAAGTGTTAAAAATGGCCATAACAATCGACGACACCAAGTCATACAAATTTTGTGGACATTTTGTGAATCCATCATGATGATCCAGTGAGTCATGCTTCATAACAAATTCATTCCAACGTGAAATAATTGCATCTGTTAAGTCTTCATAAATTGTTCCTAAACTAACTGCTGGCTTGATTATTTTCTCGAGTGGGGTGTATGCTAGATACTTGTCCTCTTTTGGTATCGAATAATCAATTGTCATTCCTCTCGATCTATCAAGTAACATCATGTCACCAAGATTCAAATTCCTTTGCTCATCCAGAATTAAATGATGGATTCTGATCATTAAATAGTAAGCACTTTCATCACTCAATGGAACCACCTTAATCTGCCATGGTGGGAATTCACAACTCATGTACTTTGATACGATTGAACTCATGCATTTTTGGATGTTGTTCTCGTCAATTGGATTTCCTTTGTAGTCTGTTGGTCCCATGAAAATGTGATTGTCGACGTTGAAATTGCTAAAATTGAAATTTGAAGTTTAAAAATAATAACGGTTAAAATTTTTTGAAAATAACGATCACTATTTTTTTGAAAATATAACCGTCTAGAAATATTTAAAAAAATAATGGTTACGATTTTTTTGAAAAAATAAATCTACAATTTCAGATCAAGTTGCTTTCAGAACCATTCAAATGATTCAAAAACTGTACAATTTTAGAGGCCAGTTGCTCGGTATACACTAGGGTATACACTACCCTAGGTGTTACTCTAGCGGTATACACTACCTTAGGGGATACCCTGGGGTATACCGACCAACCTGCCCCAGATCAAATTGCCTTCAGAGCCACACAAATATTCCAAAAATCAGCATTTTTAAACAATTCTTTCCACAAACTAATTTAAATTAAACTTACTCAAAATTCTTAATGAACGCATAATTTCCCCAACACGATATCAAAATTGTCTTCAATCTGGGATATAAAAACTTTCCATTCTTATCCTTTTTGTCCAACAAATGCTTCTGATAAGCATTACGAATCTCCTCAATGTCACATTTGCCTTTAATCTTGACAATAAAGTGAAGAATTCCTGGGTTCCGTGATGTATCAACAAGCGTTCTTATCGTGTTGCTTCGTGCAAAGTCCAAGTAACGAAATCGTTTTGTCAATATTATTAATCGGAGCTTGTGATAGATTGTTACGACTGAAAATAAAATATTTATTGATAATCATGTAATTAAATATTTAAAAAATTAATTACCAATAAATGCTGTGAAGAAGAATGGAAGGAGCAGAACAAACACAAAAAAGTACACGGTCGTCTTAATAGAACTGATCAAAGGATTTTCCTGAATTTTTAATTTTTTAGTCCTCATTCTGACAATTTTTAAGTCTTTACTGCACAGAAGTTTAAACGAGACTGATGAGCACTATCAGCACGTTGAGAGAAAGCAACTCATGCTGTAAACAAAATAGATTGATAAGAGATTCTGAGTCAAGCCCCTTTTCGAGAATAGAATTGATTATTTTTGTTTATTTTGAAAAATGAGTCAAATATTTATGACTGTAGGGGTCGTTCGTTAATTACTACGTCACGCACAAAAATCAATTTTTGACCCCCTCCCCCTTGCCACACATTTTGTACAGAAAACCGTTTCTGTGTCTATACAACCACAAATTCTTCAGCATGACAGAATTTGTGAACGACTCCTTAGGGGTCATTCACTTATGACGTCCATCAAAAAATGGGATTTTTAGACCCCCTCCCCCCTTGTCACAAAACTTTCATACAAGAAAATTATTTTTGTATGAAGGTGTCACAAAATCTCAGACGCCCCCTCCTCCCTAAATTGTGGACGTCATATATGAATGACTCCTTATTAGTCATGCATTTATTATTATTATCAGCTTTTATTTGTATACAAAAAACATAATCTATGGGCAGATTTGGATGAAGATTTAACTAAGTTTGAGAAATTGATATTAAGATTGATTTCTATGAGATTAAACATTTTTCATATTCACACCAATTTTCAATTGCTTTTAATATTTATATTTTTAGTCAAAATTAGTCTTATTTTTTGGTACATTTTAAATTAAGTTATTGAGTATTGTTTTACCAAAATTCTGTTTTGCAATACAGAATCAATATATTGATTTAGGGGTCGTTTGCAAATTACGTCTCGCAAAAAACTACTTTTTTGACACTCACACCTCTTCTTGTGACAAATTTTCCGAAAAAATTCTTGACTGTCACAAATTACGTAATTTACGACTGACCCCTTAATTGTTTTATTAGCTAATTAAAATTGTATATTTATTTGACAGTGATGAATCTAGGAAGATGGATAAATTTACCCTCCCCCCCTCCATGGGCGTACCAAGACTATAAAGGAGGTTGTTTTAAACTTCATTTCTGTATGAATGGCATAATTTTGAGGAGTGTTTTATGATTTTTTTCTAAAAGATCCCTAGAAAATTGAAGAAAATTTCCATCTGGGCGTTTTCGACACGAAAAACACCCTCCTGGCTACATTATAGGGTATAAAGTTACAAACAGCTATGCTAAGACAAAGAAGATGTTCATAAATGACGTCACGAAAAAACTAAATTTTTAGACAGACCCCTTCCCTTCTAAATATTTGACATCATTTATGAACAACCCTTCTGTCAAACTTTTTACTCTTCCTCAAATTCATCTGGTTTATTTTGAGCTCAACTTCATCTGTCAGGTCTTAACATACTCTCTTGTTACATGAATTCATCCCAAGTGTTGATGATTTTTTCACTCGTTTTCTTCTTTTTGGCATTTGTCTCCATTTTGTTTGTTTCTTGAGTAATTTTTTCTCCCTTCTGACTTTAATTTTAATTTTAATATCAAACTCATCATGTTCTTCGTCATATTCGTCATCGTATGCATCATCATTACAATCCAATTGATTCCACTTTTCTTCTCGAATTTCTTCAGCCCATTCTTTAGCATACAAAGCTTTACGAATGATTTTTGAGTTGCAGCAACCTTTATGTTGATTAAAATAGAAATTTCTTTGATATTTTTCACAATATTTTAAAAAATCTGGTAGATGATTGAATCCAAGAGCCCAATATGATGGTTTTGTATTTCCATGGCCTCGTCGGTTCTCTTTCTCGCGATATGTATGGGTGCTGCGGCTGTTGTACTTCTGCTCGATTATGTTCCATTGTTTGAGTGATCCTTTTAGTAAGAACCTCCTTTTGTACTTTTTTATGTTTTTAATGTCGCAGATTTCGCCATTGTTATAGACTACTTGATTATCAGCATCAACAGCAAGCAGCAAGATCGAAATAATTTCAGATCTCAATGGAATTTCCACCTTCAAGTCAACCAACTTCCTGCAAAGCAGCTTGAATCCATTGCTTGATGAATTTGCAATTTTATAGGTTATGCTATTCCTTATTATTCCATTTTTCCAGATGTTAATCATAGCTTGATAGCTTGTCTCATTTATCAGATTGTCAACAATTGTCTGCGCCATTTCCTGTTCCTCTTGTCTACGCTTTGCCTTAACCTCAAAATCATATTGTCCTTCAAACTGCTCACGGACGTACTTTTTGACATCTTCAATAACTTCATCGTGATGCTTGACATCTAAGATCTTCATTGCCTGTGCTGTTGTGTCAACACGATTAGCAGTTCGTGGATATCTGAGTGCCTGAAAGACATTAAGGAACAGGAACTTCTTATAGCTGTAGTCAATACCAAAAGTCATCATTGTTGAAGTTTTAGTCATCTCTGGAATGTTCTTGATGTCTTCCAGTTGACCAGATGTGGCAGCTGTGAGGAGTTGAGGCAAGATGCTCATGTAGTTGTGGTAATACAGTGGTTGGGTTAGCTTGTCTAAGTATTCTTGGTTAATCTTGAATTCATCTGGGAATTTAATTTCCTCACGTTTTGGCTCGGATTCAAATTTATGAGTGAGTTTAATCTTCTGGGTCTCAAGATCGATGCCTAAGAGCTTATGCAGCATGTCCTTGACAATTTGGTTAAACTTTTGTTTACCTTTAAATTCTTTGCTGATTCCTTTCCAAATTTCATAGCTGTAGATCGATCTGAGGATGTCTGGCATTCTCTTGACCGCCTTGTGGTTCTTTTTGCTGTAGATTCGGATCAGAGGAACAATTAAGTTTCCAATTCCGTTATTACCTAGGTAATATCCATTCATTCCATGTTCCTTATCTAAAAGCAATTCCTCAATGTGTTCAAAGTATTTTCCAATAAATAAAGCCGCTGTGCTGATTAGATTCTTGAAGGTCTCTAAATGCACGGTCGATTTATTCTTGTTCAGATCATACATCATTCTGCGAATACCAGCAATGATGTTGTACCCGAATGTCATCGGAACGTCAGCAATGACTTTTCTCATTCCAATTGATGATGTAAACTCCAGGATCGATGGAGCATATTTCTTCAAAAAGACACCAATCCTTGGATCATCGAACACTGGAATCACATTTGTTATCTCTTTTTCAATTCCTGGAGCCTTAAGGACAAATTCAGTATCACTAGATTGATATATTGAAGTGATGATATCAGCAACACTGACATAACATCCATAAAAAATCTCATTGACCCTCCATGTTGATGCATCTGGGAAGTCACCGACTGGACAGCTGCAAGCAACACCGACAATATTTATGATTTGAAGAATATCATTAGCTGTGAGATTGGAAAAGGCAACGTCTTCTGTAAATTCGACTAGCGTTTGGATTCCCTCGAGTGTTGTTGCTTGTGAGTAAAATGAAATGGAGTGCTTTTTGTAGTCGATGTCCTTGATCTCGTCGAAATTGGCTTTGATTGCTTGAACCTGAGGTTGAAAATGAAATAAGTTAGGGTTTTTTAGGTTATGTCAAGAATTTTGAGGTTATGTCTACAAAATCAATTTTTTCTTACCTCTTTATGAACAATTTCATCAAAATTTTGACGTGCTGACCAACTCTTTGACTTCTTTTTAGCAGCTCTCATTGCCAAACCACGTCCAGCTTTACTGGAAGCCTCAACATTCCTCAAATAATTGGCTTTTTGCTCCGAATTCAATTCGTGAACATGCTGATCATTTGCAATAGTTTCCAAAAATGTTGAGAATTTTTTGGACGTGATCATTTTGAGCTTAAGAAGTCTGACACGGTTATCGATGAACCTTGGATCTATAGCTGCATTTTTAGCTAATTTAATAAAGATATTCTCCAATTTTGTAAAGAATGCAACAATTCTTTCGATGGTTTCTTTGGCAGTGGATGAATTGAGAATTTTTAGAATTTTCATTCGATCAATTAGGAAGTCAAGCTTGATGTAATGTAAAAGTTGGTCGAAAGTTAATTTCGTGAGGACTGAAAATATAACAGTTTCTCCATCAACTGTGATGATTTGTGATTCTTTTGGAATTTCGTCAATCCAAAAGATATTTCGTCGTTCTGGTAAGATTAAGATATGATCAGTTGGGTCTTTGTCCCATGGGAATTTATAGAAAATTGCTTCACTGAACTGCAACATTTTTGACTGATCAAAACCGTCATTTATGAACAAATCCGCAATTTTCTCAGCAATTTCTGCATGATTATTTGTTGCCTCGATGTCAATCAATTGACTTTTTTCCACATTGTTGAGTTGCAGTAAGCTACAAAGTGCTGTTGTGTCTGGTTGAGCTCTGGATGTAAAGAACCTGACTGCTTGAGAATTGACTGAAATATTGCATTTGTCTGCAAATTCAGCAAGTTTATCTCCAAGCTCCTTTGTTTCTTGTTGATCGTCGACTGCACCATCCGAAATTGTCACAATTCTCAATGACGTCACTGAAGATTGATATTCTTCAAACAGTTTGTGTAACACACGCACAGCAGGTGCCATTAAGGTACATCCTTTACAACGCAGCTCAAATTTTTCAAAGTCACAAACTCGAATTTTATGAAGTTCTGTATAGCTTTCAAATGCAATAAGGTTGATCTCAGTTTCAGGATCATATGACAAATATTCAAAGAATCTAGGCAGCACATTGTTGACAATATTCTCAACTGAACTACCCATCGAACCTGATCGATCAAGAATCACAACTGTTTGTAGAAAAGAATTTGATTTCTTTGAAATGCTTTTTTCATTTTTTGTGTCCAAACAGGCAACGTACTTGTTGTCAATTGGATAGAGTTTGACTTCATATGATGAATTTTCTGAGTCATTTGTATTTGATGTTGGTTGAGACATTTTACTGAGTAAAATGTTTATGTTTGGAGAATAATCTGTAAATAAAAATTTAAATTATTATTATTTATTTAATATTAAAACCACTAATAATTGAAAACTGATTTTTTTTTAAAATTTAAATCATAATTAATATAGTTATTTATTTAAATTAATAAAAGTAAATTTATTTCTTTGATGGTCGGTTACTTTATATTTTCCAAACACTACCCTTACTGTACCCTTGCTTAAAGAGTAAAACCAACAAAATAGCAATTTGCACATTGAAATAACTCTAAATAACCATACTTTACCTCGAACAAACTCGTGAATAATAGAGATTCTATGTGTAAATTTCTTCTCCTCAAAATCCTCTCTTCAAGTTCTTCCAATTCCGATGACTACTGCGAGATGACTAAATTAAAATTGAGATTCTCAGCTTTTTATATAAAAATAATGAAAATTATTTCATGAGTGTATGAAATTTTGATGTTTTTTTGTTTGTTGTTGAGTTTTAAATGATTTCATATTTAATTGTAATGTTGTTCTTAAATTGATTTTAAATTTCGGGCTAAGCTGGTTTTTTATACCCCATCTCTGGACCTGGTTACTCGGTTTACCCTAGGGGTATACCCCAGGGGTATGGCCTAGAGTACCCGTAGGGGTATGACCTAGAAAATACATTAGAGTTACTCTAGGCCTCTGGGGTAAATACCCCTATGAAAAAATTATTTTTAATTTTTCATTTTAGATATAATTCGTCAATATTTCTGCTTCGGGGTAAACCGAGTAACCGGTCCCTGTCTAAGTCAAAGATTTGAAATCATTTACAAGTGATGAGTGTGGTTTATAGAAGATGGGTTCATATTCAGGGTGGTGAAACTGTAAAGACGGGAAGGTGATTCAGGGGGGTGATTTGAGGTTCTTTTCCTTAAGAAACCAATAAAATTGAAAAAACTTCCCCAAAAAGGGGGTTACCCCCAACCCCCCTTGAATATGCCCCTTCTTGTCAGAAAATTTAATTTTTAGGAGCACATTGGAGGATAATTTTCAAACTACGAGCTCAAATTTACTTAAAAAGCAGGTTGTCCGGTCGGAACGCGGCGTAAAAATGCCCAAATGTAATACAAAAATGACAATATGTTAATGAAACATTTATTTGCAATACCCAGTAGGATTTCACGTTAATTGTAATTAAACAGAACATATGTATTATTAGTTTATACTCGGAGAGTACAAAATTGAAGCAGTTTGATCATTATAGCAACAAGTAGCCTCTTCTGAATGTTTGACTGTTTGGTTTTCAATTCAAAGGGTGCGTTCTGTATGATTTCACACTATATTATTAACATATTAAAGCTTGCTGTATAAAATAAATTAAAAAACGCTTTTTCCGCAATAGTTTATGAAAATTTCTCACAGAAATTTTATTTTTATTCAGTTCGTGTTAAACTTGCAGACTTGAAGGATTAGAAAAAGTATTTTTTTGTCAAAATGCAATTTCCTGCCATCAGGAGTCGATTCGACAATTCAATCCAAAGTCACATATTCCCAGGCATTTCAGCACCAGGAACATTCATCAGAAAAAATAAGGAAGAACTCAATCCAGAACAAGAAACATTTTATTTTCATAAAATTGATGATTTTGTGTTGCGAAAGTTTAAAGATAAATCAATTCGAGGTGAATTGAGTTTTGGCGAAAGGATTGTGATGTGGATGCACAAAATATGTCAATCGACTGACAGTAATTGGTTCTTTATTGTTCATTTGTCTCTGATGCTTGGACTTGGATTGTATTTGGCTGGTGGAGCATTTTTGTTTATGATTATTGAAGGTAGGGAGCAATTGAGTGTTTTTTGGTCGTGGTCAAGAATTAGATATTAAGGAACAATGTTTAAAAAAATGAAAAAATCAACAGATGTCTCAAAAATCTTAGTGAATTATTAAATCTTTAGTAATTATTTTTTTTCGGAATATTAAAGTCTTGGCAAGAAAAAGGCATCTCGGATCAAATATTTTGGGATCTAGCGTTTGGTCCATTTTAATTACCTTGTCCGTTTTTATCGAATTTGTGAGTTTTATTCGATTACATATCAAAAAACGGACAAATTTCTGCACAAAATATGAAAAAATTGTTATCTATCCCATTGAGTTGACTCCATCACGACACTAGGTTTGTCTCATAAGTTTTAAACATCCATTCCAGGTTCTCATGAAAATGAACACAAACCAGATTGGATCTCGATTCGAAGAAACTTCAGCAGTCGATTTCAGGAAATATTAGCCGATGATTCAATAATGGAGGTAATTTTTTAAAATTCATTAAAATTATCAGTAAATGGAATTTTTTTTTCAAATAAATTCTAGAACATCACAACATTTGAGCCTGAAATTGTGAAAATAATTCAAGATTTTGATGAGGCGTCTTATGCTTTATATATGGAAGTTGAGAGGAAATTTACATTTTATGGAGCTCTGTTTTATTGCTGTTATTTATGCACGACTATCAGTAAGCGTGTTTTAAAATATTATTTGTGCTATGGGCCAGTGTTTCTCAAACTTTTTACATTCTTGGCACCACTGCTGCCATTTTGAAGACTTGACGGAACATTAGAGTCCCAAAAAGTTAAGTTTGAAATCAATTTAAGTTGATTTAAGCTGACACTTGTAAAACTCACACTGGACTGTAGTGTGTCGCGGCACACAGTTTGAAAACCACTGACTTAGAGCCTTGTCTAGGTCCTATATCCTTAGTTAGCCCCAGTAAGCCTTAATATTCAGCAATGACATAACTAACAATTACTTTTTCCTCGTAGAACACACAGACATTTCACCATATTCACTTCTTGGACGGACATTAAGCTATGTATACACTGTAGTTGGAATTCCACTTTTCATCATTTTCCTTGTTGATTTTGGAATGCTGTATGCAAAGCTGATTAAGTGACTAATGGTAAGGATAAAGCATCTGTTATTTGACCGAATTCATGAACTGTTTTAGAAAAATCTACAATCTTTTGGTTGTTTTTACTAAAATTTAAAATTTTCTCAAGTTTCAAATCATATCCTGCGTCAAGAATCAATTTCCATCACAAAATGTGAGTTTTTGGTTAAATATATATATATATATTTTTTAGTTTTTTTTATATATTCAACATTTTTTTCATTTATTAAAAAATATTTTTTTCATTTATTAAAAATTATTTTTAATAATTATTTAATAATTATTAATTATTAATTAATAATTAATTATTTATTATTTATTTAACAATTATTTTTAAATAATTTTAAATGTTTTTAATTACTTTTAATTTTCAAGTTTCTATTTTTTTATCTACAATTTTTACCTTTTTATTTTAAATTTTTATACTTTTTATTTTAAATATTTTATTTTTATTTTTTTATTTTCAATTTTTAATTTTAAGTATTTTACTTTTAAATTTTTTTATTTTTATTTTTTTTATTTTTTATTTTAAATTTTAAATATTTTATTTTTATTTTTTTATTTTCAATTTTTAATTTTAAGTATTTTACTTTTAAATTTTTTTATTTTTATTTTTTTTATTTTTTATTTTAAATTTTAAATTTTTTATTTTTATTTTTTTATTTTTTAATTTAAAATTTAAGTTTTTTATTTTAAGTATTTTATTTTTTAATCTTTTAAAAACAATTTTAATCAACCATCCCAAATTTATCCACCCAGGAAATGATAATAAAGCTAAAAAGCAAGAAAACACAACTTGTCCCAGTCAAAGAATACATTTCCAGTTACTACATCTACAACCAGGCAGTAACATCAATTTCATGTGCCACATTAGCATTTCTAATTTGTATGACCCTTGGGGGTGCTGCATTCTACACACTTTTATACTTTTTTGACACTCAAAGCTTTCAGACTATTTACATTCAGAGGCCGTCCTATATTGTGTTCTTGTCGATAAGTAGGATTGGTAAGTTGATAGTTTTATGTTGTGTTTTTGTGAATTTTCGAATTATTTTCTTTAAATTTACAGGTTTTGGCAACTTAAAGCCATCAAATCCATTAATGCAGATAGCATCAGTTGGTTATACAATTTACGACCTTGTCACATTCTCAATGATAATTAACATTATTTATGAAAAGCTAAGGCATCATTATAAGAGAGCAAATATTAAGATTATTGGTGAAAATTTGGGTGAATTGACATCTGGACATGCACAATTAAGAAGAAAGAAATCAAAATTTGAAATTGTTGTTTAAAAATTAGAATATTGATGTGAAGAGTGTAGCTAGGGAGTCGTTTGAGGGGTCTGAACCCCAGAACCGTAAATAAAGAAAGCGTCAGAAATGATAAAAAAGATCCAGACCCCCCAACTTCATGAAAGGAAAGACCCCCATTCCAACGAAACTTTTCTTGCAACGTCCCCAATTGATAAGTAATGTTTTAAGAATTTTAAATTTTTATTTTCATAAATTTTAAATGCAAAAATTAAAAAAAAATTGAAATTTCTCAACAAAATCTTAAATTTGAATTAAAAAAATAAAATATATAATTTCAATAATTACCACAAATTACAAACCAGTTAAGCTTCCTCAACATTTTAAAAATAGACTATAGTTGATCATTATTCAGTAATTATCACAATTTTCAGTTTTAGTCGCAGAACTTCCATCAAAATATGAAGTTTAAAATAATTTTTATCTTAATTTTTCAATTTTTAAGCACTGTCAATTGTGAGAAGAAATTCAGATTCCTTAAGACTGAAATTTGTGGATCAAGAAATATTTTGATGGCAATTGAGAAATGTGAATTTAAAAATGATTATTTGTCATTAAAATGTCACACAGTTGAACCGATCATCAAGTCAGATGTGAATATTTTTTGTTTATTTTGAATATTTTTGTAATTTTTTTATAGATTTCATTTTCAGTCTACATGCTCGAAAACAACAAATCCCGCGAGATTTTCAAATCACCAGACAAACTCAATTGGTGTCAAATGGTCCAAGGTCTAAAAATGAAGCAAAATCCAATTGTCAAAATTTTCTTATCAGACTTTAAAGAGCAAATCAGGTTCATCTTCACATGTCCTATGAAAGGCGGAATTGAAATAGAAAAAGTCAGACTTTTTGATAAAATTGGAACTTTTTTCCCGATGAAAACATTTCGATACAAACAAAAGGCAACTTTTGAATCTACTGATGGTAAAAAAGATGAGCTGAGTGTATCGATGGTCTTTGAGCATTATGATGACGGAAAATAAGATTAAGAGCATGCCATTCGAGATTTTTTTAAATTTGGATACTTAACCTAAAAATTTAGAACAATAAACTAAAAATTGAGAAACATAACCTGAAATTTCTGATCATAACCTCAAATTTTAAAAACATAACCTTAAAGTTCAAAACATCACAATCAAGTTAGTAGTTTTATTTTTAAAAAATGTTTTTTAAATCCAAAAGCAAAATAAACTGAACAATCCGTAAAATCAAAGAATTTTAACCTCAAAAAAAGAAATTTTTACATGCATTCCTGTACATATTGCTTGGTAACTTTACACTCGACAGAATTTTTCATTTTTGGACATTGTAGGAAAAGTTTTCGTGTTGTACATCCGAAAATTTTGATAACATGCCATGGGAATTTACAAAGTACAGCAGTTTTTTCCTGTGGCATGTTTTCGTCAATGCATTCGTCAACAACTTCCTGAATTAATTGATCCCATTTGTCGTCTTGCTTCACTGACTTCCTTAATTCTTCAACAATTCCATTTTTGTCAAGTTCATTCTCATTGTCGACGATATTTGCTGACCTCCAAATGCAACCAAGTGAGCAGCAAATGTCACGTGATCCAATGCATTCCTCAGAACAGCTGCCTTGAAAGAATTTACGGAAGTGAATTTGAGGATAATTGCAGCATTCTGACAACTCTTGTCGGTTTTTGTTGAGCTCAATGCAGGCATCGGAAGTTTCATTGAATTTATCGAAGACTAGGATGTCAGCAATGGATGGATCGATGAGATTGATGATTGACAAAATAAATATAATCAGCATTTTGAAGAAATAATCGAATCTGATATTGATTTAAGAAAATAATATTCGGCCTGTTTCACTAAAGTGGATTATCCTCATTTTCGGATTAACTCTCTTCGATGTGAGGAAAATCTAAATACATTTTTTCTGACGTAGAATTTCATGACTAGTCCTAATCCGATGAGTTTGAAAAAATATTTTTTTCTCGAAAAAAAGATTTAGCAAAAAATTAGTTTTAGCAAAAAGATTATCCGAAGATTATCCTGGGATTATCCTGTAGATAATCCTAAAATTCAATCCTGGTACCCCTCAGTTTTAAAATTTTGGGATTATCTACAGGATAATCCCAGGATAATCTTCGGATAATCTTTTTACTAAAACTAATTTTTTGCTATATCTTTTTTTCGAGAAAAAAATATTTTTTCAAACTCATCGGATTAGGACTAGTCATGAAATTCTACGTCAGAAAAACTTAATTTGAAATTTCCTTGCACTGCAAAATGAGTTAATCCGAAAATGAGGATAATCCACTTTAGTGAAACAGGCCTATTAAGTTTAAATGAAAATTGACTATTCTGTTTCTTAAATAATTAAAATTCTAAAAAATTAAACTCTTGACAACTAAAGTTTAAAAAAAATAAAAAAAATAATAATTTTTAAATTCAAAATATGTTAAATTCAAAAAATGTTAAATTTAAAAAATGTTAAATTCAAAAAATGTTAAATTTAAAAAATGTTAAATTTAAAAATGTTAAATTTAAAAAATGTTAAATTTAAAAAATGTTAAATTTAAAAAATCTTAAATTTAAAAATGTTAAATCTTAAAAAGTTATTATTTTTTTAAAAAAAAAAAGTTTTGTTTTGAAATAATTTTAGACTTTTTAAAAGTGATAAATTTTTAAAAATGATAAATTTTTAAAAATTATTAAATTTTTTTAAAAAAGTAAAATTATGAAAAAATTATTTTTTTAAAAACTGGTAAATATAAAAAATAAATTTGCATAAAAAATTCAAAAAAAAATATTAATTTTAAAGAAATTAATTTACAAAAATTCGAAAAGGCTAAATTTACAAAAAAAAAAATTCAAAAAAATGTTTGAAATTTATAAAAAAACAACTTTAAAAACAAATTTTTTAAAACTGAATTTTATATTTGCATAATTATTTTTTAAACCTTTCAAATATTAAATTATATTAACACTTTGATATTTTTGTACTAAAAACCAGAGATATATTAAATTTCGTCGACACTTCGTCTATTTATATAAAAATAAATTGTCATTTTTAAATTGTTCTTTATATTGTTTGAAAAAATTAACATTTTATACACAGTAAAATGACATAAAGTTTAATTTGCAGCCAAACATGAGTTGAATATCATTTTATAATAGTTATTTGAATTTATTTGACTTTTTCAGTCACTAAATGTGTGATTATTAATAAAAATACATACAAAAATTAAATAAAATTTATTAGTCATAAAAAAGAAATAATATTTTTTAAAATTTTAGATCCTGACGAGAACAAGCATGTTCCTTTTATCAACAAAAATCTCACCCATCATATTGCTAAGCATCCTGATCTATGTAAAATCTCAAGGTCCACCCCCAAATCAGCAAGACCAATATAACAACCAGCAAGGTCAATACAACAACCAGCAAGGTCAATACAACAACCAGCAAGGTCAATACAACAATCAACCTCAATACCAGCAAGGCGGTCCACCTCCACCAGGTCAAATGGGTGGTCAACAGCCTGGAATGAACCAGCAAGGTCAAATGAATGGTCAACAAGGGCAAAATCCAGGAATGGGTGGTCAGCAACTGCCCGTAGTAACACAACCAACAACAATCAAAGTAACTCCAATGGATCCAGGTGGCGTTCCAGTAACACAAACGAGACCAGAAGAAATAACGACAACGACGACAATTTTTAGTGATGATCGACCTGCTTTGTGGGTCACTGGCAGTGCAAACACTGAAAAGGATGAATGTGTGCATTTTAAGGTCTCAAGTTTGCCGACCGATTGCTGTGACTTGCCAAAGCTATTTGTACCTGAAAATGTGACCAAAATGTGCCAGCAAGAATGCAAACAATCCGAAAATGGTACTCATTGCTGCTTTTCACAGTGCAAGTACCGTGCATTGAACATTTACAAGGAAGGACTTTTCAATTGGACATCAATTGAGATTTATTTAGCACAATCATTCAAAAATAGATCAGATTCATTCTTAGGTCCTTGGAAAATGGCAATAACTTCATCCATGAAGTACTGTCTATGGGATCAAATGTCAAAAGAGACTACAAGACCTCCAATTCCATTAACAACAGACAGAATGAAATACTTAATGAACAACGCAATCCAAAATGGACAAGGACATTATGTGAATCCAGAAATTCAGCATCGACCACCACAACCAGCATATACAACACCGCCAGGCACAACCGAGTCACTTTATGTGAGACAAAATAACAATCGTTATTGTGGAATTCCAGTTTATGTCTTTAGGGTTGTGGCTTGCATGAGAGTCGTGAATTTTGTCAATTGTCCTTTTTTTAATAGGAACATCACAGCTTGTGTGTCTAAAAGAGAGGAGATAATGAAATGTGGACGAGAATTGAATTATACAGTTTGAATTAATTAAAAATTTATTCGAAAATTTTAACAAATTATTTTTATAAGGGGTCGTTCATAAATGACGTCCATCAAAAATGTGATTTTTAGACCACCTACCCCCCCCCCTTTTTCAACATTTTCATACAAAAAAATTTCTTTTGTATGAAGGTGTCACAAAATCTCAGACCCCCTCCCCCCTAAATTGTGGACGTCATATATGAATGACCCCTAACTTAAGATGGATTTTAAGCTCATTAGGAATGTATCCCCTTTGAAAGAAACTTCCTGATCATCAATCTACCTGGGATTTGTGTTAAGCCAATTTAATGTTGAGAAACTAAATAGTTTTAGTTACTGGATGTTACTGGATCTTGCAATTATCATTAATATAGCCAATATTTCCAAAAAATCACAACTGAAACCTTAATTCGTATCGACACTTCCTCAAAAAATCTCTCCATTCATCACAGACTTCATTATTGTTCCTGAAATTCGGGCAATTTATGAAATTTTGTACCTTTGTACAAGAAATCATCAAATAAACATAAACTGGAATGTTGCAGTAAACATTCTTGTCCCTTCGGTCCTTAACTGACTCTGTTGATAATGTTGTTGTGGATATTGTTGTTGATGAAGCTTTGGATGTTGTCATTTCTAAAGTTGTAGAAGTTGTTGTCGTTGTTGATTCAACAGATTTTGTAGAAATTGACTGCCCAGTTCCTTTCAATGTTGCTACCTTAGCTCTACTACTCGTAGTCATCGTAAAAATATTTTTCTTCATATTTACAGTCGTTGTCCTTAAAGTCGTCACAGACATGATCATCGATTCACAAAAATTAAGAGACAAATTCAATGCATTTGGCCAATTCGAAATATCACCAACAATTGAATTTTTATAGGCAGTCAGCAGTGCTTGATCACTAAACTCTTTGTTCTTGTAGATTCCCATTTCACGGTATTTACATTCAACAACACAGCAGTGGCGATTTTTACACTCATTTTTGCAATTGTCTATGATTTTTTGAGGAATTTGAAGTTTTGGAAGTGAGCAGCAATTTTGTGGCAGATAAATAATGCGGAATTTCGAACAGTCCCAGGGTCTTGATGGACTTTGAGGGTTTCTGGTTGGAATGTCTGGATTTTGGGTTGTAATTTCTTGATTATTTGTGGATATTTGTGAAGTTTGGAGGATACTTGGTGTTGTAGATTGTGATTGAGGTGATTTTGTGGTTTGTGGATTTAAAGTTGATGTGGTTTGGGTGGAAACTATCGCTGGTTGAAGAGAAGTTGTAGAAACATTGATTGTTGATGATTTTGTGGGTGTTTGAGGTGGATTTGCTGTAGTTTGAGGTGAGGCATTGGATATTTCTGGATTTTTAGTTGATTCTGTAATTTGTGGATTAACAGCGCTGCTAGTTTGTGTTGATTGACTGATATCAGTTGACAGGGCACCGAAATGGTTGATTATTATACAAATAAATATTATTAACTTCATAATTATTTAGTAAAACTCTCTTCAATTTGGACGTTTTATTGAAAAATTTTACCACAATAAATTAAATGAAAAATATTTAAATAATAACAGGAAGTAAATGATATGTTAAACATGAATTGTGACATGATTTTAGTTTTTTAAACATTTAATTTGAGTTATTTTTGTGCTGGAGCTTTTAAAATAAATAACAAATAATTTAGCATTAAAACATTTTAAAATGAAAAAAGAAATTATATTAAAATCAATAATTAATTAAGAATTTTCCAATAAAATTTTTAAATATACTCTTTAATTACCTAGTTTCAATTTAAACATCAATAAAGACTGATTTCTTAAAAGTTTCTTAAGTAAATAAAATAGATATATCTTAAAACAAGTTTCTACAATGCTTGATAAGAATTTGTACCTGCAAAGCTGTATAAAATCTAATTCAAAAATTATGATTGGTATCAGTTCAAATAATATTTTCAAGATACAAGTACAAAAAATAATAATTTCAAAAGAAGAGATTTTAAATTTAAAAAAAAAATATTCAAGAATTTAAAAAAAAATATTCAAGAATTTAAAAAAAAAATATTCAAGAATTTAAAAAAATATTCAAGAATTTAAAAAAATATTCAAGAATTTAAAAAAATATTCAAAAATTTGAATTAAACCAATTTTTTAAAAATTAAAGCAATTTTTTAAAAATTAAACCAAAAATTAATATCACAAAGTGTGCAAAAAAATTAACAAAAACCAGCATTAAAATGGAACTTTTCTGTGAATACACAAACTTCACATCAGTCTTTTGTGACGAAATCATTTACAAGTGTCGAGTCATTGGAATTAATCGAATTGCATCAAATGGACGTGTCATTAACATCCACGGAACTCATCCAGAAGGCAAATCTAACGCCGATGTCCACACATTGACAATTTTTGATCATCAAATTGAAAACTTTCCGCGTTATTTGTGCAATTTCTTTCCAAATTTGAAGTCAATTTCTGTAATTTCGTGTGGATTGAAAAATTTATCAAAATTTGACTTTGTTGGATGTGAAGGAATTGAAAAGTTGATGCTGAATGGCAATTTGATCACGTCACTGACTGCTGATGTCTTTGAATATGCTCAAAATCTTGAGACAATTTCATTCTTTATGAATCGAATCTCATTTGTGTCTGAAAATGTTTTTGATGGACTAAAAAAGTTAAAATATGTCAATTTTAAAATGAATCCAGAGATTGATTGCTGCTGCCGTGAAATTGGACGAGGAAAAAATGAAGGTTTATTGGACGAGATTAAGACGAATTTGAGGAAGAATTTTGGAAAAAAGAAAATTGATGGCAATGCTGAAAATGGAACTCAAGAATTTTTCGAAGCTTTTGAATTTTTGGAGAATTTTCGAGACTCGACGAGGATTGCGATGGCAGACAATTGCAGCAACAGGATCAACATGATGTTTAATAGATTGTGAAGTTAAATTCTTTATTTTCAAGATTTTTAGGTTATATTTATTAAATGTTAAAAAAGAGAACAATAAAAATATTTAACCCAAAGATTCTTTCAAATGTGACTTAATTTCAAACCTCAAATCCATCTGAAAGACCAAATTTTTCGTCGAGTTGTAAGTTGAGATCACTAGTTTATAATATCCTTCAGGCCAAATTGTAATTGCTTTATCCTCATTTATTGTGATGTTGTAAAGATTGTGTTGACCCTCGTATGGACATTTATGGAATAATTTTGGTGCAGAATCTTTCAGATGTGAAATTATCAAACTTATGTATGGATGTGTCTGTACTCCGTCCATAATTGAACACCATTCTCTCTTTTTTGTGTCAATAGCCTCACGATAAATATTTCCATAACGATAAAAAAGAACAAACTGAAAATAACAAGGCTTCCTCAAAGGCACACCAAAAGTACCGAAAATATTCAATGTCACAATTCTTCTAGAGTACGCCTTCAGATAACATCCATCAAGTAAAACTGTATAATTATCAGTTAAGCACTTAACAGAGCGAAATCGAGTACCAAACCTGTACTGATTTACAGTCTTAGCTGCATTGACTTTAAATATTGCAACAGTTATGAATAATAAAAGAATCAACTTCATTATTTGGGTAAAACCACAGTCAAATGTGCAACAATCTTGTTTGAATGACAAATTTATATGGGAGGATTAAATCAGGTGTTAAAATTAATTTTTTTAAATGTCATGTAATTATTGAAGTCGAGACAAGAACGATTATTGACACGTTTTTTGATTAAAATCTGATTGCTAAGTTTGATGTACTAGATTAAATTATTTGGCTAGCAAAAAATAGGGGTGGTTGACCCCCCTGAACACACCCTTTATAAAGCATTGAAGAAGTTCAATTTTGAGGTTAAGTTGAAATTTTTATACTTTTAAAATTCCATTTTATTAATTTTCAAACTAAAATACAATAAAAATAATTAACCCATAGATTCTTTTAATTCTGATTTGATTTCAAACAGCAAATCCACCTGGAAAATCAAATTTTTCGTCGAATTGTAAGCTGTGGCCTTCAATTTGTAAAATCCTTGAGGCCAAATTGCAATTGCCTTATCCTCATTTATTGTGATGTTGTAAAGATTGTGTAAGCCTTCATATGGACATTTATGGAATAGTTTTGGTGCAGAGTCCTTCAATTGTGAAAATAATAAACTAATGTATGGATGTGTTTGTGCTCCGTCCATAATTGAGCACCATTCCCTCTTTTTAGTGTCGATAACATCACGATAAATATTTCCATAACGATAAAATAGAATAAATTGAATGTACCAAGGTTTTCTCAAAGGTTTTGCTACAGTTCCGACCATGTTCAATGTCACAATTCTTCTAGAATAAGCTTTCAGGAAGCATCTGTCTAACAGAACTGTACTATTATCAGCTGAGCACTTAACAGATCGAAAACGAACACCAATCGTGTATTGATTTACAGTTTTGACTGCATTGGCTTCAAATATTGCAAAAGTTAAGAAAAATAGAAGAATGAACTTCATTTTTGGGTAAAATCTGCACTTCAATGTGCAATATTTGTCTACACGAGATATTTATATGAAATGATTATATCAAGTCCCAAAATTATTATTTTTAAATGCCAAATAATTGTTAAAAGCGAGACATGAACGGTTATTGACATGCTTTTTGGTTAAAGTCTGAAATAAATTTAATGCAGCAGATATATAAATAAATTTTGAATTATGGAGGTTTGTTTTACGTGACTTGAATCTGATGTAGTAAATTGGAATTTAAAGTACTAGATTTAAATCTAAAGTACTAGATTAGAATGTTAAGAACTAAATTAGAATGTAAAGTACTAGATTAGAATCTGAAGTACTAGATTGGATTCTGAGGTACTTGATTTTAATCTAAAGTACTAGATTAGAATATTAAGAACTAAATTAGAATGTAAAGTACTAGATTAGAATCTGAAGTACTAGATTGGATTCCGAAGTACCAGATTGGAATCTTAAGTACTAGATTGGAATTTAATGCACTAGATTAGAATCTGAAGTACTAGATTAAATTCTATTCTAATAAATAAAAGAACAAATTTTCTATTATTTGCTTACAAAACATATTTTTATTCAGACAATTTTCTCTAAAAACATTATTATATTAATAAAATTAAATAATTCCTAAGTTACATTTCCAATCGGCTATCCAAAATCCTCTCAAAACTCCTTAAACCTTGTACCAACGTGTGCTGACAACATCTCCATAAGTACAGATGACCTTGCATTCAGTCTCTGAAAATTCACGGGTGATTGTTGACTTCTTATCAGTCTTTTGTGTTTGTGTTAATGTATTTCCATCGAGTGTCATGATTGTCTTGACAATGCGTCCGTCCATGGTTTCTTCTTCGAATTCCTCGCCCAATTTGAATTTTAAGATTGTTGTCTTGAATGTTGATTCGGTGTGGAATTCATACCAGTCACCGTTCTTGACTAAGAAGACTGTTGGGTTGACATTGTTGCCAATCTTGCGGAGGAAGAAGCCGACACCTGGAGGATAAATGGGGAGTAATTTTTGGGGTTAGAATTATTGAACTCAATGATGGTACAAGATTAGAATTTATAGTACCAGATTGTCATTTTTAGTACAAGATTATAATTTGTAGTACTAGATTTATTTTTTAGAACTAGAGTAGTTTTTTAGTACTAAAAAGCAGTACTAGATTAAAATCTTTAGTACTAGATTAGAATGTGAAGTACTAGATTGATATTTTTACTCACCCAATGCCTTCATGTAATCCTCGAAGTTCTCAGACTTGTATAAAGTGTATTTCTTACCAACCCATGCCATTTTTAAAGTTTTGATTTTTTTAAAGTTTTCACAAAAGAAAATTTGATTTGTTTGTTCTAATTGAACTGTTTTGCTTGAGAGATGAACTCGAACTGATGATTTTGACTAAAATTCTGTCGTCTTTTATACCAAAAATTATTTTTTAATCGCTTAGAATATTTTTGGTTCTTGATCGTATGTAAATTGTATTGTGGGAAAACTTTTTGGTTATTGTAAGAGACTAAACAAATTGTTTGTGGTTTCGTCGACTTGAAAATCGAATTTAAGTAAATGTTCGATAAAAAATATAATTTTTTTGAGTTTCTTATCGCATTGATTTTTATTTTTGTGGATAATTACTCAACATGTGTGTTGGTTTGACGTAGAATAAGGAACATCTGGATAGTCTAAATGATAAAACAAAAAAATATTAAGTAAAATATTTTATTTGTTAAATTTTTTAACAATTTTTTTCTCTCTTGAATATAAAATTATTACTGATACATAACATTAAAATATTATTTGAATCTCATTTATTATAAATGTTACAATATAGGCTGTTCATCTATAAAAAGCATACCTAAGGGGGTCCAATGGAATGCGGACCCCCTAAGAATCTTCTGAAAAATAGTTTTTCTCTTAAATTTTTCCCAAAGCTCTTATTTGGTAGTTCATCATTTACGTAGCGTTAGTAGAATTTGGGGTCATTCACTTATGATGTCCACAATTTAGGGGGGAGGGTGGTCTGAGATTTTGTGAGACTTTAAAATAAAGAAACTTTTTTGTATGAAAATTTTGTGACAAGGGGGGGAGGGGGTCTAAAAATCCCATTTTTTGATGGACGTCATTCATGAACGACCCCTTATCAGCAAGTCCAAAAACGTGATAATAAAAACAAAAACAATTTGGACTCCTCCCTAAAAAAAATCTAGGTACATCTCTTGTATCTGTGTATTAATAATATCCCAAGAAAGGGAATTTATCCTCTAACTTTATAAAAATTTAGTAAAAATATTGTAAATACTAGAACTTTCTGTATTTTGCTAGTTAAATTAGGAACAAGTCTCACTTTTCAGTCATAAGTTGATGGTCAACTCTCAGAATGTTCTGATTGTCTTTTGATTGCTTATCCACAGGGCCACTTGACTGTCAGTCAGCTTTTTTTCTCATATGGTTTACAATCAATGCTTGAGAGTTTATAAGATTTTACAGACGTCATGCAACATTACAGTTGTCATATTTTAATGCTTTATCTAAAATCCTTTTAAATTAAGTTTTTCTCAATACTTTCATAATCATTCTGACTCATTAAATTAATTCTGCTTTTACATTTAAAAATTCAATTTCAAACTAAATAAAAAAAAATTCAATAATTGATAAGAAAACCGCATCACAAATGTCTAAAAATATCGATCTCATGTGAAATTTTCTGACTTTTTTTTCTTTCGATACTATTTCATGCGACAGATTAAATTTGAGTCATGGGAAATTTTTGCGGGTAGTCTGATTATGTAATGTTCAGTTCATTGACTTGTTGGTTAGTTTTATGAAATATTAGATTTTGATAACTTTTAAAGTTTTTTGTTAAATATTATTTAAATTTTTTAAATTGAAATTGAAATTTAAAAAAAATGAAATAAATATTAAATATTATTTAAAAATAATTTTTTAGAGTCGATGTTTAAAAAAATTAAAATATATTGAAATTTGAAAAGGACTTTTACAACAAAAAAATTGAAATTTAAAAATGATTTTCTAAAATAAAATTGAAATAAAAAAGATAAAAAAATATTATTTCAAATTGGTTTTTTTAAAATTAAAAAAAAATAAAAAACAAAAATAACAAAAAATCCTACCAAAAAAAGAAAGCACTGTTTTCGCCCGGTCTCGAACCGGGGACCTCGAGTGTGTTAGACTCGCGTGATAACCCCTACACTACGAAAACGTACAGCTCTCATATCCACTGAGCCACAGCTCGTGAACACTGATTTGTTTCTGTTTTGCAATTTACTTTTCATTTGGTCTCGATTAAAAAATGAATGTTGAGCATAAAGATGATATTGGGGTAGGGAATGGACAGCTGTGGATAAAGGTTTAAGATACTGAATAAGAAAAAAAATTGAATCACGAGTTTGTTTGAAAAAAGAAGGTCAAGATAAAGTTGCACAATTAAAATTCAAGCAACGACGGTTGCCTACATTTGAGGAACTCAGAACACTTCAATGACGTCATCAAATTTCATTTACAGCTTGTTCCTACCTCTTTTTACTCAGTTGATCTCCACAAAAATCAAAATCCACACTCATTTGATATAGAAAGCAACAAAAATGTAAAGAAAGCCACCAAGAAAGTCAAAAGAAAAGCAAATTGTAAAACAGAAACAAATCAGTGTTCACGAGCTGTAGCTCAGTGGATATGAGAGCTGTACGTTTTCGTAGTGTAGGGGTTATCACGCGAGTCTAACACACTCGAGGTCCCCGGTTCGAGACCGGGCGAAAACAGTGCTTTCTTTTTTTGGTTGGATTTTTTGTTATTTTTGTTTTTTATTTTTTTTTTAATTAAAAAAAACCAATTTGAAATAATATTTTTTTATCTTTTTTATTTCAATTTTATTTTAGAAAATCATTTTTAAATTTCAATTTTTTTGTTGTAAAAGTCCTTTTCAAATTTCAATACATTTTAGTTTTTTTTAAATATCGACTCTAAAAAATTATTTTTAAATAATATTTATTTTAATTTTTAAATAATATTTATTTTATTTTTTAAATTTCAATTTAAATTTAAAAAATTAAAATAATATTTTAATAATATTTTAATAATATTAAAATAATATTTTAATAATATTTAATAATATTAAAATAATATTTTAATAATACTTAATAATATTAAAATAATATTAAAATAATATTAAAATTTATTCTTTTAAAATTCAAAAAATTATCTGTTTTTGTTAAGTAAAATAATATTTGGTTAACGCTGTGTTCTTTTATCATTTTGTTAGTCAGTCCATCAATTTTTGTTCTCTGTTATTCCAAAAATGTTCATGCTGCTCTTAACATCATTAATCAATCGAATAGTAGCAAGCTGATTCTTTTTGCTGTCAAAAAAATTCACATCTGAGCAGTAAGTTCCAGTTGGTACAAAATATAAAGCCTTTTCAACTTGAAGGGTCACATTAGTGACAGAAGTTTCACCTTCATAAGGACATTTGTGGAATAGTTGCGATGCAGTTTCATTTAGCAGTATAATAATATTTTTGATCATTGGATTGGCATCAGCTCCATCCATAAGTCCACAAAACTCGATTAAGTCAGATTTGAACATGTTTTGACAAAAATTACCACTTGTTTTACGGCTCAGAATGTACTGGATGTAGAATGGCTTTTGCAACACTCGATGTAATGTAAATTTGACACTAAAAGCTGTAATCTTCCTGGAATAAGCTTTAACGAAGCAAAAATCAAATTTAACTGTTTTATTGTCCAAACTTTTGCATTCAAGACTTTTAATACGATTTAAATTTTGACTTTCAGATGCACTTAAAGTTAAGTCAATGACAAATATTTGGAATAAAATTATTGACAAAATATAAACAATTATTTTATTGGTCTGCATTGCTGTACAGATGAATGCAAAATAATTATTTAAATTTGATGTTCACGGGTTTGAAATTTTTGTATGAAATTATAAAAAGTTCTGTACGAAAATTGCATCAATTTTAAATAACAATTAATGATTATATTAATTTTTACCAAATTTTTGAAGTTTGAGTAACTTTTTTAAAATAAGTTCAATATTTTGTCAAAAGTCTGCTAGAATTCCGTCTAAATTCTGTTAAAATTCTGTCAAAAGACAAGTCTTGAATTTTGTTAAAAATCCGGTAGAATTTTGTCAAAAATCTGGGTAAAGTTTATCAAAAGTCCGCTAGAAGTCTGCCAAATAACTATTTTGGAATTTTGTTAAAAGTCCGTTAAAAGTCTGTCAAAAATTTGAAAAAATTCATTCAAAAGTCCACTAAAATTCTGTCAAAAATCCGCTAGAAGTCTGTCAAAGAACTATTTTAGAATTTTGTTAAAAGTCCGTTAAAAGTCTGTCAAAAATTTGCAAAAATTCATTCAAAAGTCCACTAAAATTCTGTCAAAAATCCGCTAGAAGTCTGTCAAAGAACTATTTTAGAATTTTGTTAAAAGTCTGCTAAAAGTCTTTCAAAAATTTGCAAAAATTCATTTAAAAGTCCGCTAAAATTCCATCAGAAGTCCGCTAGAAGTCTGCCAAAAATTACCTAACCCACAATTTTTTTGATTTTAATTTTTTTCCTTAAGTCCAAAAAAGTTGAAGCCATTTTTAATCTCAGCTGTCAACTTTACTGCCATAACTTGCTTCTTCTTGTCATCAAAAGCATCCAATTCAGTGCAATAAATCCCGGTAGGAAATGCAATTAAGGATTTTTCAACTTGAATTGTCGCATTTGTCACAACTATTTGACCTTCGTATGGACATTTATGGAATAATTGCGGTGCGGTATCATTTAAAAGATGAACAATATTTTTAATCAATGGATTTGCATCGACACCTTCCATAATTCCACAAAACTCTATCAGATCTGATTTAAAAATGATTTGACAATAGTTTCCGCTTGTTTTTCGTCCGAGGATGTATTGGATGTAAATTGGCTTTGGAAATTTCCTATGAAAGTCAAATTTCATGTTGAGAGTTGATAACTTCCTGGAATAAGCCTTGACAAAGCAATAGTCAACAGACACTGACTTATTATCCAAACTGGTGCACTCGACGCTCTTAATTCGATGACCATTTTGACTATCCGTGACACAAAATGGAATTAATAATGCACTAAAAAATATTTGAATCGAAATAATGAGAAAAGTTTCCAAACTAATCTTCATCATTCTGATGTATGATTTGAAATGATTAAAAAAGTTGAAAAATTATTTTGAATGTTTAAAAAATTTAAAAAATTTCTGTAATTAAAGTCAATATAATGGTCTAGTAATTTTTTTAATTCGAAACCTCTTAACAGTGTTGGATCTTTCAGATTTCAAAATTTGATATAATAATTGTTAAAAATTAAAAATATTCGTATGACTAACGTCTGCTAAACTCCGCTGAAATTCTGGCTAAAATCCGCTGAAATTCTGAATTCTAGCTGAAATTAAGCAATTTTCTTCAATGCCTAGCTTAAGTCTGCAACAAATCTCACTCAAATTTGGTAATGTCCTTCAAAGCCTATCTTGGCTAAAGGCTACCAAGAATTAGGCTGAAATTCAACAAAAGCTTCTCAATCTCTTGCTAAGGTCGGTTAAAAATTTGGATAAATTCCGCCAAAAATTCTGTAAAAAAGTATTCCATTTATTTATTTATATTTACTTTTCAAATAAATCACACAATCCATAAATTTGCAAAATTCAGAACTTTAATTCTTCAAAATTACCATCTCCGTAATATCAAGACTATTCTTAATTTCACAAAAAAATTTAAAACTTGCAATTTGTTTCTTTTTATCATCAAACATATTCCACTCAGAGCAGTAAGTTCCTGTAGGGAAAAGAACAAAAGCCTTCTCACCATGAACTGTTGCATTTATGACTTCAATTTGACCTTCGTATGGACATTTATGGAATAATTGTGGAGCCGTGTAATTCAGAACATTAACAATACTTTTGACAAGTGGATTTGCATTATTTCCATCCATATAATCGCAAAAGTCAAGTAGATCGGATTTGTAATATTGTTGACAATTATTTCCACTTGTTTTACGTCCCGCCATGTATTGGACATAAATTGGCTTCTCCAGTCTTCGAACAATATTATATTTCATATTTAAAGTCACAAGCTTTCGAGAATAAGCCTTCACATAGCAGAACTCGAAGATAATCGTCTTATTGTCCAAACTCTTGCACTCAATACTTTTAATTCGAGTGTAATTTGGCTTTTCGGCGGCACCAGTCAAGCTTAAGAAAATAAATTCAAGCAAAACTGCCGAAAAAATTAAAATTATTTCCAACTTAGTCTTCATCATTCGATGAGAAAATTTGGAATGAAATTTTAAAAAATATTGAAACAAATTTTGCCAAAAAAAATAATTTTGACTAAATTAAAAATAATTTTTTTGTGCAAAACTTAATTGTTTCTAGGATGCAGAAAGGTTAAAATAAAGTGACACGAAACAGTAGCAAAGTCAGATCTCTGCGCGTGGATTTAAACACATTAATTTTTTAAAAAAAATAAATTATTAAAAGCTGGAAGGTAGCCAAAGGGGAGGTTCAATGGGGTTTAGAATATTCTTGCATATTCACTTATATTTTCTTGGTTAAGCCCCTAGGTTAATCCCTAGAGTACCTCGAGTATAACGATCAACTTATCAATCACAAGTCGATAGTCTAAGGGTCATTCACTTATGACGTCCATCAAAAAATGGGATTTTTGAACCCCCCCTCCCCCCTTGTCACAAAATTTTAATTCAAAAAATTTTCTTTAATTTAAAGTGTCACAAAATCTCAGCTCCCCCCCTTCCCCCTAAATCATGGACGTCATAAGTGAATGACCCCTTGAGAAGTGTGAAAAAAAACTTGGAAGCAAATTTTGTACATTTTAAAAGCAATTTAATGATATTTATTAAAATTTGAAATTTTTCGAACCTAACCCTCCTCCAAATCCCTCCCCTCAAGGGACTGGCTTCTTAGTATACCCTTATATAGACACTACTCCAGGGGCTATCCTAATGGAATAGTCGAGGATTACCACAAGGGTATACACTACCCAAGGATAACCAAGAATCTAGAATAGTGTATACCCTAGAGTATACCGAGCATCAGACCCCAGAGTCCACATATCACTGATATCATCAATCTTCCCTAAACTTAGCCTTATAATTAAAATCACACAAAATAGACGTCCTATCATGTCGTCGAGTTTTCAAAATTGTGCAATTTGATGCCAAACATCCGCGTGGTCCATCAATCATTTTATCAAAATATTGTGTAATCATCACCAAGTCAGTTATGTCAATTTTCTCGTTTAGTCGATCATGATCTTCGTCATAATCTTCTATGGTTTTGTTTCTTTTAGCCAACTCTTTTTGATACAAAGTATTAATTTTATCATCTACGTATTTTCTTGCTCTTTGTAAAGGCACATCACAAGTCTTGTCAGACAAAGAATCTTTAAATATGTCAGTATTATAGATTTCCACATAGTTTTGCCGGATGAGCTTTCTGGAGAATAGATAAATATTTTTAAAAAATGATTAATATTCAGTGGCAAAATTTAGACAATAAACTTGATTTAATTAAATGAATCACATACTTTAAAACGCAATGCTCTTCTAGCTTTATGTCATCGACCGTTGAGAATGTCTGATACAAAAATACTCCAACGCATATTATGTTGATGATTAAGCTGGAAATAGTGGAATTTTTTTTATTAATTTTTAGCCCGTATTTTCAGTTAAATAAACTAATTTTGTGATCTGTGGTGAAAAAAGGGGGGCGACTAGGGGCCGTGGACATGATTAGTTGAAAAATGATTATTTTGATTCCGTATGCCAAAAATCCTTGCTACATCACTCTGTATTTTGGGACCGGTTACTTGGTATACACTAGGATATACTCTGGGTAGGGCATACCCTAGTTTATACAGTATGGTTACCCTAGGGGTAAAGCCTCATTTTTTTATGAAATTCAATATAGAGAAAAGGGAGTTTCACACACTTCCGCTCTAGTTTACTTGTCTGTCCATGTCATATAGTTTTTTCATCCCTACACTAAATGTTATACGTCAAAAGTGAACTACAGTTCACGTCGGCATCAAAAAGGATGACACATTAAAAATTTTAAAGCAAAATTTAGGAACTTCCCATAATATCACTTTGAATTCCTTTACACACCATAAAACTCACCTCACAACAAGAACTACAACCAATAGTGAACAGGACCGTCCACCCGATGGATCATAGTTGATATCACCCAATTCTTCATTTAAATTTCGCTGTGGTAAAATCCGTTGTGGTAAACGATCGGTAATAATTCGACTAAATCTTTCAAATCCTCTCGGTGGTACCCTTGGAGGTATCGCAGGCGCAGGTTTAGGTCTTACAAATGTACTCATTTCAATATCTTTTTTTGACATTTTTCTTAATTTATTTTAATAATTTTTCTAAATTAATTATTAAATTTTTAATTTTCTAAATTATTTTAAACTTTAATGCTTGACTATATTTTACTAAATGAATTTTTTATAATTTATTATACATGATCTGACTAAAAGGATTCATCATGTCTATTTTACATGGAATTAGGCTGTAAAAAGATATGAAACAATTATGCATGCAGTAGTTTAATGTAATTTATGAGTAATTTGATATAATTATGTCATAGCTGGTTGAGATGATGCTCGGCTGTACCCAGTAACATTACAAGGGTCGCCCGGGACGAAATCAAAAATTTGCGCCCTTGTGAATTAAGTATGCCACCCCTTTAAAAAATACTTTATACATCCTCAATTACGAAAAAAGTTTTTTTTTATTATTTCAAAATTCAAACTTTATTTTCTAACATTTTAAAATTCATCCAAAAAAATAAAATTTACTAATTTTCATCAATTTTTATGCCAAGTCAAATCGTGCCCATCGAGCTTGCTTTTTGCTGAGCCACACGACTGTTCCAACAATGGCAAACATTAAAATTGATAAAATTATTATTGAAAAAACACGCTGTACATAGAAAGCCACGAACTTCCACGTTTTACTTATGTTAGATTACAGAACTTATTTAAACACGCTGTACATAGAAAGCCACGAACTTCCACGTTTTACTTATGTTAGATTACAGAACTTACTTAAACACGCTGTACATAGAAAGCCTCGAACTTCCATGTTTTACTTATGTTAGATTTCAGAATTTTCTAAAATCAGAAATGTAAAAAAATTTTTTTTCAAGAAATACAGAGATCGAAAAATTAATGACTATAAATGCATGGAGCGTTCGAAAGCAATTCGAAATTAAATTTTACTTACGCTCCACGCATTTATAGTCATTAATTTTTCGATCTCTGTATTTGTTGAAAAAAATTTTTTTTACATTTCTGATTTTAGAAAATTCTGAAATCTAACATAAGTAAAACATGGAAGTTCGAGGCTTTCTATGTACAGCGTGTTTAAGTAAGTTCTGTAATCTAACATAAGTAAAACGTGGAAGTTCGTGGCTTTCTATGTACAGCGTGTTTAAATAAGTTCTGTAATCTAACATAAGTAAAACGTGGAAGTTCGTGGCTTTCTATGTACAGCGTGTTTAAGTAAGTTCTGTAATCTAACATAAGTAAAGCGTGGAAGTTCGTGGCTTTCTATGTACAGCGTGTTTTTTCTCGTATATCCATTTAGTACATAGGGCTTGGAAAATTTTCACGCCTTCACTCCGCTTCGCTACGTTCAGGACGTAAAAATTTGTGAGCTTCGCTCAACCTAGTTCGAACTACGTTCGAACTATTTTTGTTCGAGCTGCGCTCGAACCTCTAAGATTTTAACAGACAGTTTATAGATTACAGGGGTTGTCGAATCTCGCTCCGCTCGTTCGACTGTTTATAGATCACAGGGGTTGTCGAATCTTGCTCCGCTCGTTCGACTGTTTATAGATCACAGGGGTTGTCGAATCTCGCTCCGCTCGTTCGACTGTTTATAGATTACAGGGGTTGTCGAATCTCGCTCCGCTCGTTCGACTGTTTATAGATCACAGGGGTTGTCGAATCTCGCTCCGCTCGTTCGACTGTTTATAGATCACAGGGGTTGTCGAATCTCGCTCCGCTCGTTCGACTGTTTATAGATCACAGGGGTTGTCGAATCTCGCTCCGCTCGTTCGACTGTTTATAGATCACAGGGGTTGTCGAATCTCGCTCCGCTCGTTCGACTGTTTATAGATTACAGGGGTTGTCGAATCTCGCTCCGCTCGTTCGACTGTTTATAGATCACAGGGGTTGTCGAATCTCGCTCCGCTCGTTCGACTGTTTATAGATCACAGGGGTTGTCGAATCTCGCTCCGCTCGTTCGACTGTTTATAGATCACAGGGGTTGTCGAATCTCGCTCCGCTCGTTCGACTGTTTATAGATCACAGGGGTTGTCGAATCTCGCTCCGCTCGTTCGACTGTTTATAGATCACAGGGGTTGTCGAATCTCGCTCCGCTCGTTCGACTGTTTATAGATCACAGGGGTTGTCGAATCTCGCTCCGCTCGTTCGACTGTTTATAGATCACAGGGGTTGTCGAATCTCGCTCCGCTCGTTCGACTGTTTATAGATCACAGGGGTTGTCGAATCTCGCTCCGCTCATTCGACTGTTTATAGATCACAGGGGTTGTCGAATCTCGCTCCGCTCGTTCGACTGTTTATGTCACAAGGGTTAACTCAAATTTTTCTCACATATCCACAGTCTTCTAACAACTACGTTCAAACTTTTTTTTTCGAGCTCCGCTCGAACTATTATTACTATTGAACGTAATTTCTACAGTTTGAGCAACACAAATATTCAATCGTAGTAGTCAACGTTTTCTTCTTTCAATGTTTCCTATGTACTTCTGATGTTTTCAAAATCTTCTATAATGCCTTTTTGTCTTCAATTCCTTTCATCGACATCTTGACTTGATAATTGCTTGTTCTTCTCTTCAGCTTCACTTCAATACAAATTTTTTAATCAATCATTGAAAATTTCTTAACGTGATTTTTCTTGACTTAATGATCAGGTTATATCCACTTAAATATAAATCCGGCCCGAAGGACCAATTTGTTGCGTACAACAATAATAAATGCGATGGTTTTGGTTTAGAGTGGACTGTATTTTATTGACGACAAAAGAATGAATACGTGTTAATTGTTTAAGATATGAATTTGTACTAAATTATTTTAAGAAAACTTTGACTACTACGATTGAATATTTGTGTTGCTAAAATTGTAGAAATTGCGTTCAACAGTTACTCAAATCACCAACCCTTTCTCACATATCCACAGTCTTCTAACAACTTTGGAAAAATTTTCACACCTTCACTCGCTACGCTACGTTCAGGATGTAAAAATTTGTGAGCTACGCTCAACTTAGTTCGAACTACGTTCGAACTTTTACATTCGAGCTCCGCTCGAACTATTTTTATAACTCAAATTACCAACACTTTTTCATATATCCTGATATCTTAATCTTATAACCTGATTATCCCACCACCATGACAATTCCATGAGTCATGCTTTTTCAACCTTTTACTTGTACTTGGTGATCAACAACAATTATATCATTTACACAGCTTTGTTATATATTGTTCATTGTTACAATATTTGATATTAATGTTCATGAAATGTAAAATACCAAAAAAATTCATACTCTCATCACAACTGGAATACAAACTTTATTTTTTTACAAGGACTAAAAAATATTGGCTATTTACTTTCACAATTTAACTCCTTTTTCCAAGCTAAGTATTTTCATTACTCACAGTCGTAAAGATTTTTCTCCCCAAAAATACATTCACCAATATAAACCTATATAACGAGTCACAATAGCTGTATTTATACACCAATTTTATCCAAACAGTTTTACAACTACATCTATTAGTGACAAATATTCGTATATATATGTATAGTGAAAGATTATTGCTCTTGTGAAGTATATCAATATTTCATACAAAAACTCAAAAAAATCAGAATATACTCTTTTTTGCTGTTTTATGACATAAAAAAATATAATTAAGCATATTTAAATCATGAAACATCATAAAATATCAAAAAAGTGTAAAAAAGAATCAAAAAATTAATCGATTGGAGCAGTAGAAGTGGTCAAAAAATCAATTGCAAGATTTGATCATGACAAACCAACTAACAAATAGACAGAGTGAGTCAATATAAAGCGTGTAAAAACATGGAAGTTCGTGGCTTTCTATATACAGCGCGTTTTTTCTCGTATATCCATACAGTACGTACGGCTTGGGAAAATTTTCACGCCTTCACTCCGCTTCGCTACGTTCAGGACGTAAAAATTTGTGAGCTTCGCTCAACCTAGTTCGGACTGCGTCCGAACTATTTATTACTTACATGGATCACAGTAGAGTCGAGCTTGAGCTACGCTCGCTCGACTTGTTTAGAATCACAGTTTTACATGGATCACAGTAGAGTCGAGCTTGAGCTACGCTCGCTCGACTTGTTTAGAATCACAGTTTTTACATGGATCACAGTAGAGTCGAGCTTGAGCTACGCTCGCTCGACTTGTTTAGAATCACAGTTTTACATGGATCACAGTAGAGTCGAGCTTGAGCTACGCTCGCTCGACTTGTTTAGAATTACAGTTTTTACATGGATCACAGTAGAGTCGAGCTTGAGCTACGCTCGCTCGACTTGTTTAGAATCACAGTTTTTACATAGATCACAGTAGAGTCGAGCTTGAGCTACGCTCGCTCGACTTGTTTAGAATCACAGTTTTTACATAGATCACAGTAGAGTCGAGCTTGAGCTACTCTCGCTCGACTTGTTTAGAATCACAGTTTTTACATGGATCACAGTAGAGTCGAGCTTGAGCTACGCTCGCTCGACTTGTTTAGAATTACAGTTTTTACATGGATCACAGTAGAGTCGAGCTTGAGCTACGCTCGCTCGACTTGTTTAGAATTACAGTTGTTACATGGATCACAGTAGAGTCGAGCTTGAGCTACGCTCGCTCGACTTGTTTAGAATTACAGTTTTTACATGGATCACAGTAGAGTCGAGCTTGAGCTACGCTCGACTTGTTTAGAATCACAGTTTTTACATGGATCACAGTAGAGTCGAGCTTGAGCTACGCTCGCTCGACTTGTTTAGAATTACAGTTTTTACATGGATCACAGTAGAGTCGAGCTTGAGCTACGCTCGCTCGACTTGTTTAGAATTACAGTTGTTACATGGATCACAGTAGAGTCGAGCTTGAGCTACGCTCGCTCGACTTGTTTAGAATTACAGTTTTTACATGGATCACAGTAGAGTCGAGCTTGAGCTACGCTCGCTCGACTTGTTTAGAATTACAGTTTTTACATGGATCACAGTAGAGTTGAGCTTGAGCTACGCTCGCTCGACTTGTTTAGAATCACAGTTTTTACATAGATCACAGTAGAGTCGAGCTTGAGCTACGTTCGCTCGACTTGTTTAGAATCACAGTTTTTACATGGATCAGAGTAGAGTCGAGCTTGAGCTACGCTCGCTCGACTTGTTTAGAATTACAGTTTTTACATGGATCACAGTAGAGTCGAGCTTGAGCTACGCTCGCTCGACTTGTTTAGAATTACAGTTTTTACATGGATCACAGTAGAGTCGAGCTTGAGCTATGCTCGCTCTCTTTAGAATTCAAACCTTATAACGGTCAATATATGTTTGAAATTTTCCCTCCAAAAGGTGTGTGAATTAAATGTCCATAGCTTCTATGTCTAATTAAACAAGATCCAGTAAACATCTACAGCCTCTATGCCCAATAAAAATAAGATCCAGATCCTCTATCTCTAATAAAATGAGATCCAGTTAGTCATCTACAATCTCTATGTCCAGTAAAAATGAGATCCAGATCCTGTCTCCAATAAAAATGAGATCCAGTAACTATCAAGAAAATCTAAATCCTCTATGCCTAATAAAAATAAGATCCAGCAATATTTTAGACCCTCTGTTTCCAATAAAATGAGATCTAGTTGGTCTATATTCATTCAAACAATATTTTTAAGTAAAATTCACGTTACTTAATTTTACGTTATAACTTTTATAACAATCTTCTTCATGCTGTAACTATTTACAGAAGGCTCTAAAAGGACCAACATAGCGGATATTAAATGTAGATGTTGATCTTTCATTATAATCCTATTCTAATGCTTGAAATGTTAATTACAGTGAGTAATCAAAAATGACGTAACTGTCATAAAAAACCATGTTTTTTTGCATTTTTCGGTCACTAAACGAACGTAAAGTTCGTATGTTATGTAGCAACTTTTAGTTTTTAAGTACGATTGGGTATGATTTATCGTATCAAATAGAAGAAACTGTATAAAAGTCATCGCATAGAAATTTTTCATACAAATTTTTGGTTTTTGACGGTTTTTTTGTGTCTAGTTCCAACGCAACGGAACTGGCTGGAACCAAACATATCTCAGGTAATAGCCATTTCCAGTATCTGTCATATGAGAGTAAAAACGTATTGATTAATGCTTTCGTTGACTCAAAAAAGAAGGAAGTTAAAATGGCACGTGTTTTGGATCCAAGCAGGCACAGCGGAACTGACCAAAAAAGTATATATACCAGTCAATAGGAAATTTTAATACCTACATTTATTACCTTGGTTGTTGGGGCTAATAATGCTTAGTTTTCTCAAAAAAAATGAAAAACGTGAAAAATGACACGTGGTTTTGGACCTAGAGCAGGCACAGCGGAGCTGACCAAAAAAGTATATATACCAGTCGATAGATAATTTCCATACCTACATTTGATATGCTGATTGTTGGGGCTAATATTGCTTAGTTTTCTCAAAAAAATGAAAAACGTGAAAAATGACACGTGGTTTTGGACCTAGAGCAGGCACAGCGGAACTGACCAAAAAAGTATATATACCAGTCGATAGATAATTTTAATACCTACATTTATTACCTTGGTTATTAGGGCTAATAATGCTTAGTTTTCTCAAAAAAATGAAAAACGTGAAAAATGACACGTGGTTTTGGACCTAGAGCAGGCACAGCGGAACTGACCAAAAAAGTATATATACCAGTCGATAGATAATTTCCATACCTACATTTGATATGCTGATTGTTGGTGCTAATAATGCTTAGTTTTCTCAAAAAAATGAAAAACGTGAAAAATGACACGTGGTTTTGGACCTAGAGCAGGCACAGCGGAACTGACCAAAAAAGTATATATACCAGTCAATAGATAATTTTAATACCTACATTTATTACCTTGGTTATTGGGGCTAATAATGCTTAGTTTTCTCAAAAAAATGAAAAACGTGAAAAATGACTCGTGGTTTTGGACTTAGAGCAGGCACAGCGGAACTGACCAAAAAAGTATATATACCAGTCGATAGATAATTTCAATACCTACATTTATTACCTTGGTTATTGGGGCTAATAATGCTTAGTTTTTTAAAAAAAAATGAAAAACGTGAAAAATGATACGTGGTTTTGGACCTAGAGCAGGCACAGCGGAACTGACCGAAAAAGTATATATACCAGTCGATAGATAATTCCAATACCAATAATAAAAACTACAATGATTGGGCTAATAATGCTTACTGTTCCCAAAAAATTGAAAAAACCACGTGTTTTTCGGACACTTTCAGGTTTTGAGGCTAAAGCCTCACTTATCCTCAAAATCACGCAAAGCGCATAGATTTGCCCAAGGGTTCACTATTTGCCTGATAGATTGGCATCAAAAACCGCATCAAAATATATGGTTCCTGACCCGGTAACCCAATGGACAAAATTTGTAGTACATTTTGACACGTGTTTTTTGGACCTAGAGCAGGCACAGCGGAACTGACAAAAAAAGTGAATATACCAGTTGATAGATAATTCCAATACCTACATTTGGTATGCTAGTTGTTGGGTCTAATAATGCTTAGTTTTCTCAAAAAATTGAAAAAACGTGAAAATCGGGCCATTGTAGAAACCAATAACTTACACGCTATAGCGTGGAAGTTAATAAATCCAGAATTGAAGCAACTGCTGTTTGCGTCGTCAATAATTGACTGAAGTTTTTCAACATTTTTGTCATTATTTTGAAACTTTATGCTGACTGTGCTATTTTGAATATTTGCAACTTCTAAAGTGAATTCTTCATTATAGTCATTTTTCTTGATATATTCAATTATGCATTCAATTTTCTTGGGATTTGTTCTGTAGTTGTTATCATTGTATAATGTTTGATTTACGAGATCACGTAGTGCAGCAGCTTTTAAACTTGAAAGTTCATTCGGTGATATTTGTGCTGTTGATTCTGTAGATAAGAATTTTATACAGTTAGCTTATTATTTTGCATTTTGATTGATTCTTTTTACCTTTATGTTTATTACGTGTAACGGTGAAAATTTTAAAATCCTCGTCAGGATTTTTAGTTGATTGATAGTTGTCTGTGGGAAATATGAGAATATGTGGTTAAAGTTTCATGAGATTTCTATAAATTTGGCTCGAACCGAGATGACCAAATTTTCATACTTAAACTGAGATGACCGAATTTCTAAATTCGACCCGAGATGACTGAATTTTTAAATTCGACCCAAGATGACTGAATTTTTGGTTCCAACCGAGATGACTGAATTTATAAATTTGACCCGAGATGACTGAATTTATAAATTCGACCCGAGATGACTGAATTTTTTCTGCTCAACTCGAGACGACTGAATTTGTAAAGTCGAACCGAGATGATTAAATTTTTTAAATTTGACCCAAGATGACTGAATTTTTGGTTCCAACCGAGATGACTAAATTTTTTCTACTCGACCTGAGATGACTAATTTTTTCAATCGAACTCACCTGCCTGAACCGTCACATTCAGCTGAGATGATAGTGTTGACACTTCTGAGTACGACAAGCCCACAAATGCAAATAAAATCCCAATCTTCATCCAAATACTCATTTTTCAATTAAGTACGAAAAACTAAGCGTGTGAAAAATATAATGGTAACATGCGTGTGTGATAAACGACTAAAAATATGAGGAAGGAAAATAAAAAAAATAGCTCACAAAAATATTTACAAGTTAGGAAATTTGTGATTGTTATGAAGGTTTAAAGCGCTTTTTGATGGAAAAATGATGAATAATAGTTTAAAAAATATTTTGAATAGTAAATTGACTTAAATGAACATTTATTCATTACTTACTAACTCAGTCAATTAGTTTGACACTTTCCAACCTATTTTCTAATCCAGTGGTTCTCAAACTTTTTTAAAGTATGGATATTTTTCCGGTTACGTGACGTTTATTGGTTTGACACTTGAGTCCATCTTATTAAGATACACCTGCTTTGATGCCGCGACAAATATGAGTCCCGCGGACCATAGTTTGAGAAACTCTGTTCTAAATTTCAGTTTCAAGAGAGAATTCTTTTTTGAGAATGAGAATATTATTTTGGTTCATTTACTATGACAATTTCCGACGGTATTTTCCATTAAAGCGAAAATTTTTCTCTATTCTAAAATTATTTATTTGTAAAAAATGAGTTTGTGCTAATATTGTCTCTTGTTTTGATAATTTTGCGAGAAAAAAAACGAGTGTGAACAAAAAACAAAACAGTGTAAATAAAAAAAATAAATATTTTTAATTGATTTACCTTTTTTGACTTTTTATTAAATTTTCAAATATTTTCTTTTATTTGGTAAATTTTTAAAAACTAAAAATTGCAAACATTTTTTTCTGAAATTTTTATTAATTTTGTCATTTTTGATGCACCAAAAAGCACCACTTAAATATCAGCAATTTTCAGTTTTATGGTAATTTATTGGCGACTAGTCATGCTACAGGCATAACCAGTCAAATTTTCATTAAAATACGAGACTCAATTTTAAAAATTTACGTTATAATTATATTAATATAAATTTTTTTATTATATCCTGGGCTGTATGCGTTGATTCATGTTGTGGGCAGCAAGACTTCTAGAAAAAATAAATAAAGCATACATTTTAGAAACATAACCTCAAAACTTATGGAAGGGATAACCTTTGACGTTTTTGGTAAAGAATAAGTTCAAAAATAAACGTAACCTCAAAATAAATGAAAAAATAATAAAAAGTTAACCTAAAAATGATATTTTTTACAAACCTAACCTCAAAAATTTTGATTAATTTAACCTTAAAAATATTTTTTTTTAAACCTAACCTCAAAACTAATAAAATTTTACAAACCTAACCTCAAAAATAATAAAATTTTGATTAATTTAACCTCAAAAATATTTATCTTTTTCAAACCTAACCTCAAAAAGATTTTTTCCGAACCTAACCACAAAAATGATGATTTTTTTCCGAACCTAACCTCAATAATAATTTTTTTTGGCAAACCTAACCTCAAAATTCAGCTCTTTGACGAACCTAACCTCAAAATGATTTTTTTATCAAATCTAACCTCAAATGTCATTTTCTTCACAAACCTAACCTCAAAATGTTCAGAAAAATGCAAATTTTACTAAACTAACCGCAAAGTAACAAAAGTTAACCTCAAAATTAAATAAACCTAGTCAGTCAAACTAATAAAATCCTCAAAACTAATGCAGCATCCTCAAAAAAAAGTTCTCAATCATTCAACCCACAACCTGAACCCATCACTCACACACCACCCAGGACTTTTCACATTTCTAGCATTATTTGAGCTTCCTCCCAATTTAATCTTAACATTTTTTTTCATTAATTTTGTCTTTACAAAAACTGGCATCGGAAATTGTCCCTTAAATTTCCAACTCAAGTGCTTGACCACCTTGAACGCTGCAATTCAATCTGAGACTCCAATGTCTTGGCGAGATAAATGATGAGAAGTTGAACGAAACTGCAGCTTAATGCGACACCAGCAAATAAATATAAATTTCTCTCGGCCCAGACTCGAACAATTTCTATGCAGCCTGATGTCCAGATCTTCTTGCTGGCTTGACTCACGGACTGGGATTGAACCCCGTAGCCGCACATACTGTGAGGGAGAAAATAAGATATTTTTATGAGAATTATTGATATAAGAAGCTGATTATTGGGTATAAAGTAGGGTAGATCTCATGTAGAATGTGATTATATTGTATAATAATGTGGATTTTTTTAAAAAAAATTCTGTTTACAATCTAGCAGCGGGGTAACAAGAGTTTTGACTTCCGGGCATCCTTATTAATCGTATTTTGCACCATTTTTACAAGATAGCCATGGCAAGCTTGTTTTTATTGCTATACCACTATCATATTCATCATAAAAGTCAGTATACCCTAGTGCAGGGGCATATGCAGAATTTTTTTTATATGAACTGGAAAATTTAGGGGTCCAGGGGGGGTTTTGAGATTTTTTTTAAAAAATTTTTCTTAAAAAGCCCTAGCAAATTGAAAATATTTTCTAAAACGTGGGAAAGAGGGTTTAACTCCCATGAATACGCCCCTGCCCTAGTGCATGCTACCTTTTTTATCATACAAAATACTATTTTAGTGTTTACCAGGGGCGTATTCAGGGAGGGGTTTTGGGGGTCAAAACCCCTACCCTTTTTGGGAATTTTTTTCAATTTGCTAGGGTTTTTTAAGAAAAAAATCCCAAAACCCCCCCTAAATTTCCCCTTCCATACAAAAAAATTTCAAAACCCCTCCCTCGAAAAATTTCTGGATACGCCCCTGGTGTTTACTTATGGAAGAAAAGCCTTATTAGGATTTTAAAACACTTCCTTTAGAATTTTTAGAAGCCTATTTTATGTGGTCGTTCACTTATTACGTTCGCTTTTTAGGGGGGAGGGGGGGGGGTCTGAGATTTTGCAACAGGTCAAACAAAGAAAAAAAATATTCTTGGAAAATTTGTAACAAAGGGGGTAGGGGGTGTCTAAAATTTAGCTTTTTGTGTAACGTAATAAGTGAACGACCCCTATCCATTTTTTACATATTATACTCACATATTAATCAGTCCAGAAGAAATATCTGTAGAATTGATGCAGCAACTGTATGGGACACCACATCTCTCAACTGATGGTGATGAGCAGTTGAAATATTCATTTTTGGACCTAAAACGTTGAAAAATATTCATTTAGTTCAGGTTTCATACAAAATATATCTTTAAAAAATAATTATTATGGTGAAAAATATTCCAAGAATAAATATAAAAAAAACTCAATGCCATAAAATTATTTACACAATTCAGATAACAAACAC
Organism: Chironomus tentans; assembly: GCA_963573255.1. Classification (NCBI taxonomy): domain Eukaryota; kingdom Metazoa; phylum Arthropoda; class Insecta; order Diptera; family Chironomidae; genus Chironomus; species Chironomus tentans. The sequence goes on from OY754305.1 coordinate 9,016,940, forward strand.
AGATTATTAAAAACAAGAAAAAGTCTCTGTGCATTGTGAGTTTTCTTCGTTGTAGTTCATGATTTTACTTATGTTATTATGAATATTTCTATGACTCATAATAAACACAGCTGCTTATTTTATGCACAAGACTGTAATTCATGGTTTATGGTTAGGCTTACCAGACATTTTCAAGAAAAATAGAGGACATCTCCCATGTCGACTAGTTTTATTCGTTTTCTGGACGAATTAGAACTTTACAAATATTTTTTATTTTTGAAAAATTAAAAAATAAAGGACTGTCCTCTGAAAAACCAAGCAGATGGTCAGCCTATTTATAGTTTGTCATGAAAGTTTTTACAAATTTACTTAAGCTTAACTCTAGTTATCATTATTTAAACACAAGATTTGCAAACATTTTTGTTAATAATTATAAGAAAAAAAATATTTTTTGAGCATTTTTGGCATTGAAGGTGGCTTAATTTATGTAACTTGGTTTCTGCAAGCATTAAATCTTGACATTGAGCTTAATTGTTTTTAAAATTCTACTGAGATGAATGCGGAATTTGAGATTATTTTTATAGTTTCTATAGATTTATTGATTCAGATTGTTCGGTCAATCTTAAGACTGGTTTTTAAAAAAGATGGTTTGTATCGAGGATTTGTCATGTTTTTACTAGTTTTTGTAACACTTAAGTATTTTATACTGAGCAGCCTACCCCTAGTATGCAAAGGAGCATAGGTTGGGAGCCACTGGCATGATGTATATTATTATAGTTTATACCAGTGTTGTCCAACCTTTTTTGAGCCTTTTTCGTGTTATTTTCAAAAAATTTCTACGGCACATCAGTTTGCCGCGTCACATAGGTTGGACAACACTTGTTTAAACAATAAAGTGTACTTCAGAAACTCTCCCCAGTGGATAGTTGTTTGGTATACCTTAGGACATATCCTAGGAAAATAAGGCTATGCCTTTAACATAATTCTAGCAACCCTCCCCAGAACATCATCAAAAAGCCATCAAGCACCCCCCAGAAATTCAAAACCCAAAACTCACCAATCCAAAAATCCAGCCGAGCTGAGTCCACAGCAGTTAAACTCTTGCTGCACAAAGTCGATGAAGTTTTGTAGGTCAGGATCATCACGATACAGCGTAACTATCTACAATACAATAGGAAATAAATAAGTTAATCATTGCATTTAAACAACATCGTGTCTTATTAGCAATTAAAAAATATGAAAAAATATCTTTGAGCAATTAAAGTCAGAGGAAAAAATTGATTAATTGGTCTGTGAAAAACAGGTCAACTGGAAATATTTTGTCATTTTTTGTTTGATTTTTGTAGTATAGAATGTAGATTGAATTATTTGGCACATTTGTAGGTGTGGGCATGCATGTAATGAGGTCGAGTTGATGTTGGATTCGGATATTGATTAAATTTGGAGAAATTTCCTTGATTTTCTTCAAAATTTCTCAATTTTCTTCAAAATTTCTCAATTTTCTTTAAAATTCTATCGAAAAAATTCATCCTAAACCACATCAACCTCCCTTCCCCATCCACCCCTCCTCTAAAAAACCCAGTAAACCCAACAACTCACCCTATCAGTAAACGAGTCCTCAAGCATCTGATTTAGCGTGTGCGGGAATATAAATCCAACAATAGCAATCGCCATTTCACATAAGAAGAACACGAGTAGACATAGAGAGTAAAATTTCAGTAAACAAGTATTTTCTCTTAGGGCACCGAGACATCCGCAGAATGAGACAATGAACACAACACCTCCACATAAGACTAAGACAATTGAGATATTTAAGAGTATGTCATAGTAAGTGTCAAGCTTGATGAGTCCTGTGGCTTGGAATTTATCGAATCCAGAATAAAATCCGATTCCTGGAAGTAAACAAAAAAATGAAAGTGTCGCGAATGAGTCATCGAACTGTGAAATTATTTTTTACCTATGAGAAGTCCACCAAACAGCCAGAATATAAAGTTAAGTAGAAAAATTAAATATTTTGTGCAGGAGCTGACATATGTGTAGTTATTGTGGTAGCGATGGACTGGTGGCATTTTTGAGATTTCACAAAATTTGTCTTTTTTGTTTTTTTATTTTTTCTTAAATTCTAAATTTTAAAACTTTTTCTAATACTTTTCGCGTAATGTGAATTAATGGATTGGACTATTTTAATCTTAATTTGTGGTTAAATTTCGGAGGAATTGTTAAAAACATGGAAAAATTATTTTTTAATTCATTTTTTTGTCTTTCACTTTTTCTATTATTTTGTTTTTCTGTTTCGCCTCTTTTGACGCCAGGGGGTGACAATTTTGTTTTTGCTTCAAATGATGCAGAAGGGGGCAAACTAGTGGGATGAAACTATTTTTTTGAATTTTTTGTTTAACTGATTTTTTCTCAATTTTATTTATGAATTTTTAAATGATTTTTTTTGCAAATTTAGCAGTTAAATGACTAATGTGAAGGTGAAGGATTAATATTGAGAGAATTAATTTGGAAATAAACCCCTTTTTTGTGAGCAATGTTAGATCAACATCCAGCTCAGCCCACATTATAGTGACGGACTCTACAACAAATTTTTTAATCAATTTAAATCAACATTTAAAATAATTTTTTACTCTTTTTAGCTCAAAAATATTCAAATTCAGATTCATAAATTTAATACAAGGAAGAATTGTGACCAAAAGTACTGAACTGATCAATATAATCAAAAATTATTGAAAATGATCAAAAGTCAGTTGATCAATTCCGCGCACTTGACCAGAACCACGATACAGTGGCATATCAGGTTCATGGGCTAACTACAAAATTTGGCGTTCCATTTTATGAGATTTGGTACCCTTTTAAATTGGATTTGCGCTCATTCGTATGAAATTTGGTGCATTTTTAATAAGACGACCCCAGGTTGGTCATGACCTTGATTACTTCCTCTCCTCCGCCACTGCCATTACCCAAGGCACTTCATAATGAAGACAAAAAATCCTTTAAAAGCCCCATATAAAGGCTATCGTCTAGTCCAGTGTTGTTTAACCTTTTTTGAACCACAACACACCATGATGGTAAACCATGACCAAAACCGTACACAGAGTGCGGTTCGTGTTATTTTCAAAAAATTTCTAGTTCAGTGACTTAACAAGGGTGGGCAAAGTGGGACATTTGCCAGGGGCATCAAAATTCATAAAATTTTCAAACAGAAGCTAGAAAGTAGCACAAAAATGCAACTAAAAACATGTTCAGAGTGTCAAAATTTTTCATTACGCCACTGGTCTAATCTCATTTAAAGGCTCAAGAGTAAAAACCTTGCCAGGTGTATGAGGAGTGGGAGTTAACCAATATTAATGTCACCAAGACACAATAATAACTTAAATCCACATAATTTTATCAAATCCATCCAAATATTCATTTTATTATTATTCAAAGCACAATTGGGCTCCCGCAGGTAGCTAAAGAACCGCACAAAAATTAATTATATTAAATAACACGGTGTGAATAGGACCACAAAAGCGTGAGCTTTTGCATTTTAATTATATAATTAAATATAAATAACACCTATTTTTCACCATGTGAATATATTGTTTTTGCTAAAGATTTTTTGATGAATTCTTTATTATTAACTCTAAAATGCAGATATGGATTGTGAAGTATATAGTGGAAATTTTTCTGTGGATTATAAGTAGCGACATCTTGATGATGTTGATGGAAACTTGAATTTTAGGAACAAACTAAAATATTTTTTTAAAATGAACTTTTATTCAAAATGCAGCAATACTTCACATTGCATCTTCAAATTTCTTAACAATTTCCAATGTTTTTGCATGAATTTCGTAAATTTTAAAATCAGATCCTTTACAGTCATCCCGAATGTCCTGCTTGACCTCATCCATATCAATGATCTCTTGTCTCTCAGCCAACTGATATTTATACAAAGAACAGCTTCCAGATTGCCGTAAATTCAAACTTTCAAGCTTTAATCCTGTCTTTTTAGACAAGAAATATATATTTTTAGAATTAATTTTTGTATGAATTTGAATGATTTTATTTGAGATTATAGCGTATGAATGAAAATTTTATTTATTTGACAATTTTGTTTCTTTAGTTTCTTGATTTTTTCTATTTTTACATAAGATTCACTGTTTTCACTCTAATCACTTTAATCCTGTGGAAATTGTTGTGTTTTAATTAAATTCAATATAATTAATTTCTTATTCCTTACTCTTTTACGGCATTTAGTGTGCTTCTTTCCTCTTCTCCTTCTCTTCTTGCAATAAATTCAAAACCCAGTTCAAAAAAGTTCTACTTTTAGTAGATCAAAAATTTAAATTCGAAATGACCGTTAAAATTCAAATTCTAAAAAACCGTTAATTTTCAATTATTTTATGAAATAATTGACACTCCCAAAAGCAACAAGAAATTAATTATTTACATTTTTAGGTACAAAAGATATTTTGATGTCAAACATTTCAGCTATTGCACTTCCTGGTATCAACATGCTTTGATTCGATAATCCATTTACTATATTGTTGCGATTCATCAATAAACGATTGTCTTCCAGTTGTTGTCGCAAGTCTATGTAATTATTTGCAACTGGATTTGTAGCGTTAGATGTTATTGGTCTATAGTTGCAATTAAATGATGGAAATCTAACCAACGGCGGTTGATGAAATGGCACAGCTGCTGGTGTAGTGATTGTAGGATTGGAATTTGCTGTATTGTCTTGAAATGTGTACTTTTCCAAGTACATAAACGTTAAAGAGTAACGCACATCTCTGCCTTCATCAGTCATTTTATTTTTGACAAACTTTGCTTGTCCCTTACTAGCAAATCCAACGAATGTTGAGGTTTTGGTGTAGGATATATACTTAATAGGAACTTTGAACTCAGCTAGTTTGGACACGACGTCGTAAATGTCACCATCAATCTCGTTCTTTATCATAAGAACTAAATTAGCCATTCTTCTATCCTTTGCAATGTTTCTCAATTTGAATCTCTCTCGGATATTGTCTACTATTATGAATTTCAAGTTTTGACCTTCCAATTGTATTTTGTAAGCATTTCTGCCTGATCCTTTGACAGCCTTTTGCTTAATTTCTTCGATTAGACGCGAAGACGAGAAAGCAATTCGAAAAACAGGAACTCCATCAACATCTTCTTGGTGGATCAGTTTAATGTTTTTTATTTGTTCATCAGTTAATTGGAGCTTGTTACTGAGATTTGCAATTAAATCCTTAATGGACCAGCTCGATGGAATCGACGTCAACTTTATGTGGCTCATTATCTCTGTAATGATAATAAAAAAGAACAAAGAAAAGGAAATTTTGTTTGATTAGTCCTTTGAATAATTTATCTTCTCAGTTGAGACCTTTTGACGATTGTTGAATTCTGTTGGGTACAATCAATTTAATGTTTAGATTAGCGTTGTGACTAATTGTCTGACAATACTTTAATTAATTAATTTCAATAATTTTTTGAAGTTTGTTGTTTACTTCTTGTACTAAATAATTTGAATTTTTCCGTTAAAGATGTTTTAGAACTTTTCGTTAAGTTCTCTTGATTTCGTTAAATATTTGAATTTATAATGATCGTTGAAGATCGTTGAAAGATTGAAAGTGTTTGCTTTCGATTTAAATGATAGGAATTCGTTGCGAATCCTTTCAGAGTAGAAATTTGTGATCGTAATGATCTTTTTAGATAGATTTAATGAAAGTTGAAAGCTTTCAGCTTTCCTTTTAAATGATTGGAATTCAATTTGTTATGAATCCTTTCAGATGCTTATTAGTGATCAAAATGTGATCGTTTAGAGATTAATATTGAAAGTTTTTTCTTTCAATTTAAATGATTAGAATTCAATTAGCTATGAATCCGTTCAGATAATTATTAATGATCAAAATGTGATCTTTTAGCTAGGAATTCAATTCGCTATGAATCCTGTAGTTAATTGCGATTTCTGTTTGAAATCATTTTTTGTGTTAGTGCATAATGTTTGTTATGCTTTAATTTGATTTGAGAATTTTCGACATGAATCAATCATATCATTTTTACGAGAAGAAATTAATTGTTTTGTGGAGTGAGTTTGTGTCTTGTAGACTTTTGGAGTAACTTAATGATAGTAAGTTATGTAACATCAGTCACTTGTGTTAAAATTTACATAATTTGAATAGCTATAAAAGGAATTCTTCACATTATGTCAAGTCTTGTGACTGCTAATGCCGGACGAGTAATTATACTCTGACCTTCTTCCTTATAAACTTTTAGGATATGATCCTTGCTTACATTTTTAAGTTGACAGTTTAATGGACGATTTTTCCCAAGCTGAATAGTTACTGACCTTACTTGATCTTGAGAACCTTGCTTTATTGCTATGATTCTGCCTAATCTCCAAGAGTTTGCTAATGAAGGGTCAGCAACAAGTACGATATCATCCACTTTTAATGGACTCTTTTTGTCAAACCATTTTTCTCTCATCATTATAGATGGAATGTATGCATTTAACCAGTGCTTCCACAAAATGTTAGTCAAAATCTTTATATCAAGCCAATACTCGGTCAGATTTGATATTTGTCTGTTACTTATAGGCACAGTTTGTACGTTTTGTTTTCCCATTAGGAAATGATTGGGAGTTAAATAATGATTATTAGTTCCTTCAATTGGAATCATGGATATAGGGCGACTATTTAACATTCCTATTATTTCACATAAGATACATCTCATTTGAAAATCATTATATCGGTGCGGATTTCTATTTAAAGAGGTAATCAGCTTACTAAGTGCTGTTTTAACTAATCCTACCATTCTCTCTACTGCTCCTTGTTGATGTGGTGCTTTTGCCGGTGCAAAATCCCATTCAATGGGCTCAACTATCATTCCTTTCTCAAGTAACTGACTGTTCCACTCAGTTTGAGCGATATCAAGTATATTCTTTGCACCTATAAAGTTAGTGCCATTGTCTGTTACGATTCTTTTAGGAGCACCTCTTAAATTTATTGTGCATTGAAGCGCTAATAATGTGGAATTTGCAGAAAGGTCTTCCAACAGTTCAAGATGTACAGCACGAGTCGTTAGGCATCCATACACAAATATGTACCTTTTCACATCCCTATTCCTGTAATTTTTTACAAATATTGGCCCAGCCAAATCTATAATGGAATAGGTAAATGGAGTAACATGGTAAGCTAGCCTGTAACTAGGAAGATTTCCCATCATGGGAATCTCAGGTCTGAAATTCAACCTTTTGCACATCATGCAATTATTTTTAATGACTTTTCTGACAGTTGATTTTATGTTAGGAATGTAATACTTTTTTAGTAACTTGGTGATTACCGTATTTTCAAGCATATGAAAATTATTTTCGTGCTGTTTGAGAATTATGAGATGAGTCAACTTATGATTGTTAGGCATTAGTATTGGGAATATTCTGTTCTGGCCATAAATTTGAACATTTTTTTCATTGAAGCTAATTCTGGATGTAGCTCTTAATATTTCATTTTCATCAAGAAAAGGATTGAGCTTATACAAAAGATTATTTTTTGGAAGTTTACGTTTTGACTTTAAGATGAGTATTTCCTTTTCAAATGCGTCATTTTGACACTTTTTTATAGCGAGATTTTCGACATGCTTGTAATGCAATGTTTTATTTTTTAAATCACAAATTAATGCTTCGTACTGTTTTGTTGTCTGTCTGATTTCATTTTTTAAACTACGATTGTGATGATCCGATGCTTTTAACATCAGCAATTGTTCAATCTGGTTTTTTACTTTAGTTGTTTTTGCAATATCTTGCCATTTTAGTGCCATCATTGCAGAATAAATTAAGTATCTAAATTTACTGAATTTATTGGCATCTAAAATATCATCTTCTTCATCAAATGTATCAGTGACTGTTGTGTTAATGGAATTATTTATCTTGGACTCATAAGAGTTCCAAGTTTCCTTCGGAAAACAAAACAAAGGAGGTTGAAACCAGCTGTTATTATAAGTCATCTCGGGCATTGCAGTTTCTTTAGTACCCATGTCAGCAGGCATTAATTCTGAAGGAACCCAAATCCATTGATTTGGTTCGGACAAAGACTTGATTGTATCGAGTCTGTTCTTTACGTAAATTGTGGGCTTTTTTGCACCTGTGGTAATCCATTCTTTTACCACCATACTGTCTGTTACATATTTTATGTCATCAAATTTAATATGATGGGCTTCAACAACTTTCTTTGCCATCTCACAAATTTTAGATGAAGCAGTTACTTCTAGTTCAGGGATAGTACGTGATTGTTTACAAGGCACTACAAATGTTTTAGCGTAAATCATTCTGACATTGATTAATTTTTCATCTTTATCAAAGAAAAGAGCATATAAAACTCCACACATGATGTGTTTTCCTGCATCCCCAAAAGCCCAAAGTTCAGATCTGGCGACTTTTGTATTATCATCACAATACTTTCTGGGAATTTTAATATTCTCAACCTGATTAATCCAATCTATACATTTATACCATAATTCTAAGATTTCCCCATCCAACAAGTCGTCCCATTCATACTTATTTAAACATGTAATATGGTAGATTAATTTTAATTTAGATGTTAGAAACTGTACAAACCCAATAGGGTCAAATAAACTCATAAGTGTTTGTAACACTTGTTTTTTACTTGGAATTTGCTTTTTTAATATAATGTCAGTTGGAATTTTAGACAGACTTGGTGATACATAAATTTCATCCGAATAGAAGTCGATAGAATATCCTAATAATTTTTCTTCATGTTCCTCGCTGAATAACTTAGGATTGTTAGACATATCATTAGCCATGCAACATTTAATTGCTTTTAGTGCAACATTATTAGTACAATTGATTTTAAGTAGATTAAATCCTCCATTATGAAGGATGTTTTTTGCTTCTGTAGTTAATTTAACTACATTTTTTAAGCTATTTGTTGACTTGACTAAATCGTCTACATAACAGTTGTTGAGAATTACTTCTGAAGTTTCTGGATGTTTAGCAGCAGCTTGTTCAGCAATTTTGTTTTTAACGAACTGAGATATTACAGGAGAGCATTTAGCTCCGAAAGGCAGAACTAACATTTTAAAGTATCTCAATTTTTCATTAGGATTGAACCTGAACATGAACCTTAAAGCGTCTGTATCTTGTTCTCGAACTTTAATTTGATGAAACATCTCGCCGATATCTCCTTTTACTAAATATTGACCTTCTCGCATTTGAAATTGTATATCTAACATGTTAGCATAGAGATTTGGCCCTGTAGAAATATAGTCATTAAGACATTTGCCTTGTATTTTGGCTGCCAAATCCCAAATCAACCTTGTTCGTTTTGATGGTGGATGTATAAAGAAGATTGGGTTGTAATATGCAATGTCACTTGGATTGAGAATCTCTTCAGGGGTTAATTCTCGAGCATAATTCTTATCTAATAGATTTCTGATTTGATCACTGCATTCATCAAACTTGTTAAGCTTATGTGCTTGTTTTTCGACAATGAGGTATCGTTTTAAGGCAAGATTATAGGAAAATTCAGTTGGCAGTTTGAGTTTATCTTGCTTCCATAAAAGTGGAGCTATAAATTTATTACTATCGTCTAATTTTTTAACTTCATTATTGAGCAGATCAATAGTTCTTTTTTCTTCATGAATGAGTCGGTCATTTTGACTGGGCTGGTTGTAATTAATACCCATGACTTCCTCTTCCATTATTTTATATTCCTCTGATTCTTGCTCACTTAAATCGTGAGTAGTATCGTCATTCTTCGCTGAATGTAGATTTTGTACAGATAGTTCGTTATAAATACAGTTCAAAGAAGTATTACTTCCATATAAATAATCACCAAGAGGACTTTTAACACCATGATAATCAATTCCATTTAAGCCTTTAGCTTTTATAGTTAAATACCTATCAAAGGCAAACAAATTATCAATGCCAATTACACCTGACAGCTTATTGTACTCAACCAATTTCAAGCTTTTTAATTGAGGATAATCCTCATAATCTTTTAAGTTGAACCTTTGCTCGCACATTTTTAGATTTCTGACAGTACGGAAAAATAATTCATGTTCCTTTGGATTGTCATTAAGGCTTTTTACCTTAACTTTTACCACTCTAGACAACTTTTCTTTGCGAGAATAATTACCGGACCATAATAATGTTAAAGGAAACCAAGGTCCTGATAAATTTAACTTATTAGCTATGTCTTCTTCTATTAACGACACAGTGCTTCCAGAATCTAAGAGAAATGCAGCCTTTAGGTTATTTTCTAATTCCAACACTATTACGCTCAATAAAGTTTTGTCAGTTTCTGTTAACTTGTTATGGTTTCTTGATATCTGTCCATTTTGGACCTTTATGCTATAACTTTTTGATGGAGGATTAAAAGTGTTAACATTATTTCTGTTATCCTTAGAAGAAACATTGACATGATTAGTATCTTTAATGTTAGTGAACCTTTTGATCATTTCCTGCAATTCAGCCTCTGAATCGTCCGCTTCTTCTGCCGGTTTGCTGTTAGAAGCTTCAGGCTTCTTTGATGTATTTTGGTTATCACCTCTTTTAAATTGATGTTTGTAATTATTAGATGTCTTGGGCCTATCATTATTATTTAAGTTAGTAGAATTAGTTTTAGCTTTGCGTTTATAACAGAAAAGAGAATGGTGTGAATGTCCACAACCTTCTACTCTACATTTTAGCTTATAACTGAATGGACAGGGTTTATGTTGTTTATATCCACAATATGTGCATACTTTATGTAGTTTGGCCATGTTGGAAACAGTCTTGCCATCCATGTCCCATAAAGATCTACAACGATTGCCCGTATGATCATTAGTTTTATGATACCAGCACAAATAATTATCATTTTCGTTACTATGATATTTTCCCAATGTAATTTTACTAGAGGGATTTCCATAATCATTTCGTTTGTCATTAGTGTAATTAAATTTCGATGATTTATAGACATTCTTGTGTTGAAAAGAGTTATCGGACTTTTTATCCACAATACGTACTTTATCATTTCTAATGCTTGCTTCAATTCTAGGAAGCTCTCTGTCGAAAACTTCAACCATGTGTATTAATGTAGGTGTTCTGTTATTAGCCTCAAGATCAGCTTGTTTAGCTTCCCACTTGTTTCTTAAGTTATAAGGAACAATGTTCCCAATGTTGGCTAAAAACCTACGATTTGTAATATACGACTTATCTTCATAAGCCTCAGCAATGGTGCAAAAATTTCTGATTTTGTCTAAGAACTCTACAAGCTTTACTTTGTTTTCAGGCCTTATACTTTGAAAATTTTCAATTTCAAAAGCTTCATCAGTGAGAAAATTCATATTTTGCTTGAGACGTTTGTTGACATTTTCTATGCATCTAGCATAAGTTTTTAGATTGAACAATCCTTTACCTCCAATTCTTTTTACAGATTCGTCCTTTATAGCAGTTTGGACTCTAATTACATTCTCATAATGAGTAAATAAATCTTTGGTGTCTATAAAGGAAGCATAAAACACATTCCATGATACATCAGCGTCTACCACTTCAGGTAGCTTCTTTAATTGTAGTTTATAAAAGAACTGTTCAGAGGTTATCGTTTTATTAGATGTTATTGTACCGTGACCATGAAGAATTTCATTACCGTCATGTCTAGCTGATCCTGTTGACCTTAAATCTTCTTCACTGGAAGATTCTATTAGATTTGTGCTAGAAATGTTAATTTTTTGTGGATAAGTTTTCACTTGAGTAGTGCGTTTAGCATTCACAGAATTAGCATCGCTATTAAATGTTCGCTGAATTAATAAATCAACACATTTATTACAGACAAATGATTCTGTATCCTTGTGTAGCGTTCCTTCTTCTCTAGCAGTAATACAAAAGGGGTGATATTTATTTTTACAACCTTTGCAGGAGTATACAAATTGTTTCAAATCTTGTTTGCATGCATAGCATTTGACTATGCCCTTTTTCCCTAAAGGTCCAGCTTCATCCCTAACTTCCCTTTCTGCAGGATTAGTAGGAGTAGATTGATGTGTTTGTTGTGCTAAGAAATCGTTAGCTGTGTTAGTGTTTACAGCATCATGCTGTTCTTGATTAAGACTCTCAATTATGGTTTCATGTGATAAGATTGCTTCTTTAGAATCTGCCATTTTACCACTTATATTTATAGCAGTATTATAATATTCATGTAATTTGTGCAAATGATTTTTACAGGCCCAATTAGTTACAATGGAACTTCTTCTTCTTTCAATGCAACTTTTATGCACCCAATAGCGACAAGAAAGGTCATCGCATTTAATTATATTACTTAAGTTGTCAGACTTTTTATTACAAACGTAGCAGTATCGCATTAAACGATAAAATTAATCACATAAAGACATATAATAACAATATAGATCCTCTGGATCTTACTTTTTTAGGTTACTGGATCTTGTAATATGAAAATTACGACTCACCAATTTGATTGTTACTTGAATCGTAGCTTTTTGAGTCCTTTCCTACTTCAATGACTTCCTTACTTCAATTAATTGAGATCCAGCAGCAATTTTCAATAATTTTCTTCTGATGTCACGAGGTATTTCACATGCACTTTTTATTTTCACTTTTTTAATTAATTCTCTTAAAGAGATTAAAGATTTGTCTTTTTAGACAAGAAATATATATTTTTAGAATTAATTTTTGTATGAATTTGAATGATTTTATTTGAGATTATAGCGTATGAATGAAAATTTTATTTATTTGACAATTTTGTTTCTTTAGTTTCTTGATTTTTTCTATTTTTACATAAGATTCACTGTTTTCACTCTAATCACTTTAATCCTGTGGAAATTGTTGTGTTTTAATTAAATTCAATATAATTAATTTCTTATTCCTTACTCTTTTACGGCATTTAGTGTGCTTCTTTCCTCTTCTCCTTCTCTTCTTGCAATAAATTCAAAACCCAGTTCAAAAAAGTTCTACTTTTAGTAGATCAAAAATTTAAATTCGAAATGACCGTTAAAATTCAAATTCTAAAAAACCGTTAATTTTCAATTATTTTATGAAATAATTGACAAATCCATCGAATGTCGTCTCATCTAAATATTCAAAATTATTTTCATATCCATCGACAACTCTGAGCTCAGGTTTATTAAGGAACAGCTGTCCACTCAACGTCATCAATTTATTCCTGGCAAATGAGAGGATCTGAAGCTGATTGAGGGAGTCGAAGGCATGTGGATGAAGAACTTCAAGATTATTTCCTAAAATGTTTAAAACTTCGAGACTTTTCAGTGGTTTGAAGGTGTCCGAATGGAAATATTGAATGCTTGAGTCAGCAAGGTTCAAAAATGTTAAATTTTCTAAATCTTCAAATGCGTCTTTGTCAACTTCTGTGCAGGATTTACTTTTGAGGATCAAAATTGTCAAGTTTTTCAGGTTTTTAAGATTTTTCTTCTCAATTTTTGGGAAACTTGCTTTGTCTACAAAGTATTGATGCAGATTTGGGAAGCTTTGGTCTAATTTTACAGGCAAATGTTCAACCTGCGATCCAGAAATCTTCAAAATATTCAATTTTTCTACATTAGTATGCTCGATTGTTGTGTCTGGATGTGTTATTGCAGTTCTATTGATGATGCAGATCGTGTCTTTATCAGTTGTCTTGATGTAGTCACAAGTTACTGAATTTATAGGATTTGCTTTAGTTGTGGCAGCACAAAGTGCTGCGATAAGGATAATTTTGGTGCAAAAAGGTAAAAACTTTGATGAACTGTTTTTAAAATAAATAAAATTTAGATTTAAATACAAAAATCTATTTTTGAAATTAAAATATTCAAGAAATTTGCAGTATTTGAGGTCAGAAAATTGAAAATTTATTAAAATTGAACAAAACTTACCTCATCTTAAGTCACTTGATTCCTAACACAAACTAAGATTAAAATGATTTTTTTCTTTGTAGCCTTTATCATCTTCGAAGTTGTTTATTTATTATTGACCGATGTGATTCATTCATTCTGAGAGATTTTAAGCTTGAGAATTTAAAATAATAATTTGAGAATTTATTTTTTATTGCTCATCAATTATAAGAGCAAGGAATTTGTAATTAACACATTATTTCAGAATACAGAATTAACATTTTATGAGAAATTTTGATTCTTGAATCATTTCTGCAATCTTTTTTATTTTTACACGTCAATTTCTACAATTTTAAAATGTATTCTGAATTTAATTGATGAAAATCTTTTTCGTCTCGCCTCAAAAATCTATATAAAATTTACAAAAATTATTTTAAGCACTTGATATAATTATCTCATATAAATGTCTCATGCAGACAAGTCTGATGCACATTTGACTGCAAATTTTAACCTAAAATGAAGCTTGTTCTTCCGTTTTTCATAACTGTTTCAATATTTGAAGCAAATTCAGCTGAAAATTTAAATAATTATAATTTTGGTGTTCGTTTCCGGTCTGTAAAGTGCTCAACTGACAATCATACAGTCTTGGTAAAAGGATGTGACCTAAAACCATATTCAAGAAAGGTTGTGACTTTAAATTTGCATGGAACTTTTGGTAAACCTTTAATTAAGCCTTGGTACATTCAATTTCTTCTATTTTATCATTATGGAAATATTTATCGTGAGATTATTGACACAAAAAAGAGAGAATGGTGTTCAATTATGGACGGAACTGAAAAACATATGTTAATTTTACAACTGAAGGATTCTGCATCTAGATTATTCCATAAATGTCCATATGTTGGTGAACACAATCTTTACAACATTACAATCAATGAAGACAAGGCAATTGCAGTTTTTCCACAAGGGGTCATTCACTTATGACGTCCATGATTTAGGGGGAGGGGGGGTCTGAGATTTTGTGACACTTTAAATTAAAGAAATTTTTTTGAATTAAAATTTTGTGACAAGGGGGAGAGGGGGGGGTCTATTAATCCCATTTTTTGATGGACGTCATAAGTGAATGACCCCCAAGGATTTTATAAAATGAAGGTCACAGCTTACAATTCAACTAAAAATTTAGTCTTCCAGATGGATTTGCTGTTTGAAATGAAATCACTTATTAAGGAATCTATGGGTTAAATATTTTTATTGTATTTTATTTCGAACTTAATAAAATTGAACCATTATTTTTAAAAAATGTAATTTTACTTCACAATTTGCATTCGAAAAGTAGAATTGATATGATTCAGATTCTAATCCAGTACTTCGCATTCTAATCTAGTACTTTAGATTCTAATCTAGTACTTCAGATTCCAATCTAGTCCTTCAAATTCCAAGCTAGTACTTCAGACTCCAATCTAGTTGTAGACATTCAATCTGGTACTTCAGAATCCAATCTAGCTCTTAGGATTCTAATCTAGTATTTATTATTCCAATCTGGTACTTCAGATTATAATCTAGTCCTTCAAATTCCAAGCTAGTACTTCAAATTCCAATCTAGTACTTCAGGTTCTAAACTAGTACTTCAGATTCCAATCTAGTTCTTAAGATTTTAATCTAATAGTGGACATTCAATCTGGTACTTCAGATTATAATCTAGTACTTCAAATTTCAAGCCAGTACTTCAGATTCTAATCATATAATGTAAATCTAAATTTAAAATTTCATATATTAAGATATATATTTAATCCAGAACATCAAACTTAATAATTAAATTTTTAATCAAAAAGCATTCCAATAATCGTTTCTGTCTCGCTTTTAACAATTATTTGAAATTAAAAAAAATTAATTTGAACACTTGATTTTATCATTTTATATAAATTTTTCATGCAGAAAAATCTGATGCACATTTGTCTGCGATTTTTAACCAAAGAATGAAGCTGATTATTTTAGTTTTCATTATTTTTGCAATATTTGAAACCATTTCAATTAATAAATTGAATCAGTACAAAGCAGGTGTTCGTTTTCGATCTGCGAAGTGTACAGCTGACAATTACACGGTTCTGTTAGACAGCTGTTACCTTAAAGCTTATTCTCGAAGAGTTGTGGCGCTAAATATTGTCGCAAATTTTGCAAAACCTTTCAAGAAGCCATGTTATCTTCAATTTGTTCTATTTTATCGTTACGGAATGATTTATCGCGAGGTTATTGATACAAAAAAGAGAGAATGGTGTTCTATTATGGACGGAGCACAGACGCATCCATACTAATAATAATAATAATTAATAATTTCACAACTGAAAGATTCTGGACCGAAATTATTCCATAAATGTCCATACGAGGGTCAACACAATATTTACAACATCACAATCAATGATGATAAAGCAATTGCAATTTTTTCACATGGATTTTATAAAATGAAGGTCACAGCTTACAATTCGACTAAAAATTTGGTCTTTCAGATGGATTTGCTGTTTGAAGTCAAATCAGATTTAAAAGAATCAATGGGTTAAATAGTTTAATTGTATTTTATTTTGAAAATAAATTTGAAGCTTAATCTCAAACAGTATAAATAACCTAACCTTAAAATATTAAATTCCACCTCACAATCTATTAAACATCATGTTAATCCTGTTGCTGCAATTATCTGCCATCGCAATCCTCGTCGAATCTCGAAAATTCTCCAAAAATTCAAAAGCTTCGAAAAATTCTTGAGTTCCATTTTCAGCATTGCCAACAATTTTCTTTTTTCCAAAATTCTTCCTCAAATTCATCTTAATCTCGTCCAATAAACCTTCATTTTTTCCTCGTCCAATTTCACGGCAGCAGCAATCAATCTCTGGATTCATCTTAAAATTGACATATTTTAACTTTTTAAGTCCATCAAAAACATTTTCAGACACAAATGAGATTCGATTCATAAAGAATGAAATTGTCTCAAGATTTTGAGCATATTCGAAGACATCAGCAGTCAGTGACGTGATCAAATTTCCATTCAGCATCAACTTTTCAATTCCTTCACATCCAACAAAGTCAAATTTTGATAAATTTTTCAATCCACACGAAATTACAGAAATTGACTTCAAATTTGGAAAGAAATTGCACAAATAACGCGGAAAGTTTTCAATTTGATGATCAAAAATTGTCAATGTGTGGACATCGGCATTGGATTTGCCTTCTGGATGAGTTCCGTGGATGTTGATGACACGTCCGTTTGATGCAATTCGATTAATTCCAATGACTCGACACTTGTAAATTATTTCGTCACAAAAGACTGATGTGAAGTTTGTGTATTCACAGAAAAGTTCCATTTTCAAAGTTGATTTTTTTTTTAATTTTAAATTTTTTTGAATTTGTTAAAGTTTTAGAATTCTCCAAAAAAAATTTTTTTTGAATGTTTAGTTTTCTTCGAATATTTAAACTTTTTTAGATGTTCAAATTTTTTATATAATTTGATTATATTTAATATTTTTTAAATTGTGTTTTTAACTTTTTTAAAGTTTAATGTTGAATGTTCTAAATGTCAACAATAATTGATAACATTTGATGATTTTTTCTTCATTTTTATATAGTTTTTAGGCAAAAGTTTCTTAAAACTTGAAACACTAAATCTCATTTGTTAAAAATTATTTGCGAAACTTAATTTTGTACACAAAAAATCTCAATTTTTTTAATTTTCAAAATTGAGTGAAAATTTTATAACAGTGGAAGTTTGATTTTTATTGGCATTTCCCAAAATAAATTTACAATTTTTGAAGCTTAATAATTCTAATTTTCTAAATAAAGCTTTAAAAATGCAACAAAATTTAAAATTTTAAAATCTCAATAATAAAGTTGGAGTACTTTTTTGCTTGAAGCATACCCTACGACATCCATGTTATCTACAATCTACAAAATTATAAATTATTTACTCGAGTAGTATTAATTCCGTAGAATATGCTACCCATTAGGACATTTAAACAGTATAGACGGATAATTTTTCTCAAAATCATTGGCAAATTTATAGAAATTGCTAAAAAGGCAATTAAATAACAAATCCTAATCAAACTAGGATCAATCTTCAAATTATATATTAATAAGCAAACTTGTTAAACAAGAAATCATTAATCGCAGTCAATCCAGTTCTTGGTTTTAGTAAAATTTCTGCAAGTTCCTCAAATTTCTGCTCATTTCGTCTGTAATACATTAAAGCATCTTTCTCTAATTGAGCTAGTTTGTCCTTATTGCATTCGGTCATTGAGACCATTTCGGTGAGATATGGGTTGAATCGGAAGTAAGTTCCAGGCTCCATTAAGTCACCTAAGATAAGATATGAATCAGAATTAATTAAATAATTTGACAATTATTCTTACTGAGTATATGATGAGTTTGTTCAGTATCTGTAGCTGCATCTAAAATCCTCAAAAATTTCGTTTTCCAGCTGCTGGTCTGGATTGCAGCTTCTTGGAACAGACTTTGCATCTGTTTTTGAGAATAAAGCTTTTGACTATCCATTTTTCGTTTGTTTGGTGACCGACCTGTTCCTAATGAGACTAGACAGAGTTTCTGGTTCGGCCAGAGAAGCTTGGCTTCGTGTATAGCTACGCAGGATGGGTTGTTCTGTGGAGAAGGATGAATATTATTGAAAAACACTTAGGGGTGTAAACTGGGGGAGTCGGTTGGTTGGTATACCATAGGGTTACCCTAGAGGATATCCTAGTATATACCAAGCAACCAGGGGGTTTAGGGGTCAAAAAAACCTCCTCAAGTAAATAAACTTCAAACTACGCCCTTAAACTGCATTTTAAACTCAATTTCTCCTTCTACTCACATAAAGCACGCCACCATCCTGATGGACTTGATTATTGAGTATAAAATCTCCAAAATATGTTGGAGCGGCACTTGAGCATCTTACAACTTCCCATAGTGCAGCCGTGTGACTTCCATGATAAATTGACTCAACGTTCCATGGCAAGACGTAATTTCGAAAAACATGAGCATCAAGAGAATCGTCAGACACTGTCGTTGAGACGCAGCAGAACTAAAAATTGAGAAAAATAATTAAAATATTTTAAAAAATAAATTTTAAGCTTCGAACCTTTGGAGCATTAGCGTATCGCGATGTGTCAATAATTCTCGTGTGAGTCATTGTTTGTTGTAACAATTTTTCCCATAAATCGACATCATAATAAGCATGTGTCCACATAAGTCTAGATGTTCCTGATAAAACATCCAATGTACCCGGTAAATGAAATACTTTTCGACTGACTTCTTTGTAAAGTTCTTGTCCTTCTGATAAAGTTCTAAGGGGATCTGCAGTGAGGCCACAAACCACAATTGATCCTGTTGATACTCCGCAGATGAAGTCAAAAAGATCAAAAATTCTTTTCCCTGTTAACTCTTCGAGTTTTTTCAACATTTCTATGACTAGAATTCCACGGATGCCACCACCGTCGATTGTGAGGATTCGTAGGTATTCGGTACGGATGGGTGCAGTATAGCCAAGTAGTGCTGGAATTTTAAAAAAATGTAAAAATTAGTTTTCATCTTCAAAACCAAAAAAAAATTAAAAAAGTTCAAAACTAAAAAAAAAAAGTTGAAAAAATTTAAAAGATAAAAAAAAATTAAATTTAAAAAAGTTTAAAACTAAAAAAAATTGAAAAAATTAAAATTAAAAAAGTTAACGTTTTAAAATACAATGGTTAAAAAAGTTAATTTTTTTTTAAATTTAAAAATTAAATTTCATCTTCAAAACCAAAAAAATAAAAAAAAGTTTAAAACTAAAAAGAAAAGTTGTAAAAATTAAAAAGTTAAAAAAATTAAATCTAAAAAAGTTTAAAACTTGTTTAAAACTAAAAGAAAATTTTTTAAAAATTTAAAAAAATAAAAGTTTAAACATTTTAAAAATTAAAAATGTAAAAAGTTTTAAACAAATTTAGATTTAAAAAAATTAAAAAGAAAATTCAAAAGGTAACGTTTTAAAATACTATATTAAAAAAAGTTAATTTTTTTAAAAATTTTAAAAAATGTAATACTTCAAATCCCACCTAATCCAAGTCGACAATTTTCCTGAATCACCTCACATGGAACTTCCCTCGTCTCATTCTGTAACTCAACCAGTAAATTAGTGGCT
Organism: Chironomus tentans; assembly: GCA_963573255.1. Taxonomy (NCBI): domain Eukaryota; kingdom Metazoa; phylum Arthropoda; class Insecta; order Diptera; family Chironomidae; genus Chironomus; species Chironomus tentans. Next base: position 9,036,894 of record OY754305.1, read on the forward strand.
AGTTGCTGAGTCTGTGGATACATATACTGCCTTTCATTCTCAATAGTTCGAACGAGAACTTCAAGAAATTGCAGCTGTTCTGTCGTGTTTGCTTTATTTTGACCAACTGATGTTATTAAATGATGGAATTTACTTTGGTCATAATGGAAGGCTCGAGTTGAGAGCTACAAGGAATGAATATTAAGAAATTTGATTTATTTATTGATGTTTAGACCCTTTTACAGGACTTATGGAAATATCTGTATCCTAAATTGCATGATTACCTTTTGTATAGCTCGACATCTTTGGTGCACTACTCGGAATTGCTTAAATAAGTTTCTGTTTATTAGTTTGAACATTTTTGGTGGATTATTTCGATTTTATTCTAGAAAGTTATGCAAAAAATCAATAAATTTGTAAGATTTTTAATTCTTCAATATTTTTACAATTAAAATTGAATTTTAGTAAAATTTTAATATTTTTAATTAAAAAATTAACTTTTAAATTAAAATTTATTTATTAATAAACTAAAGCCTTAGATTGCTACTTTGTTAATAAACAAACCACAAATTAATGATGTTTACCTTCAAATTTAACTCATTGTTGAGACATTTTTATATTTAGAGCAATTTTTTGTTTGACATTTTATTGTTTCGTCTTAAAAATTGATCATTGTTGAAGAATTTTATTACAATTTATACTAAATTAATTATTTTTTAAATTTTATTAATCAATTTTTTATTATTTTTTGAAAATTTTCTTCAAAATCTTTATTTTCTGTATTTTTTCACAATTATTGATTTGTTTTTCACTTAAACTGCTTTAATTTCTTTGAATTTAGACTAAAATTATTAACTTTCTCAACCTTTTTCAACTTAAGCGATCACAGAGCTCATTAATCTGCGCAAATATCAGCTTTGTAGCCAATAACAATCCCGTTCCTGACCTAAAATAACAAAAATCTTCTTATTCGATACACACAAAACCTTCTTTAATTCAATTCAACCAAAACAAACATCAGCTGATATTTTTTTCTGCATCTTTTTACTATCTTTCTGCGTTGTTTGAGAATTTATTGCAGTGGTTCTCAAACTTTTCAGAGTACCATGGACTAAACCAGAGAAATTCAAAATTTGAGATGTAGAATACAACCAGGAAAGGGGGTCCAAAGGGATTCTGGACCTCAATCGTAGTTTAAGCTTTAATATTAAAAAATTAAAATGCTTACAAAAATTGAAAATATATGAAAAAAATTCAGACCCCTCTTGAGAGGTCAGACCCCCACCCCCCTCGAAACTTTCTTATTCCCCCTATTTTAACGAAATGGATAAGATTACCATTCTACACAATTTAGTGCATTGTGGAGCATAGTTTGAGAAACACTGATTAAATGGAATGAAGTTGAAAATGAAACTATAAAAAAATTGAAAAATTGTTTATTTTACTAAACTAAGTTGAAGTTGGTGTTTGAAATTGGAACAAAAAAATTAAATATACTTGAAATTTTTATTTTTTTTACTGAAAATGAGTCTACTGCTATAAAAATGTCTTCAGAAAAATTGACAAAGTTAAAAATTCTTTGACAAAAAAAAATAAATTTTTTATTCAAAAAATTCAAATTTTTAATTTTTTTTTTATAAAATTCAAAAGTATGAATAATGATGTCATAAAATTATTGCGCATAAAATATAAATGCTTGAACTTTTATATTGTAAAATTTAAATTTTCTCACTTTTTAGTCAAATTTTCACCTCAAAATTGTCAATTTTTATTTAATTACCTGATTTTTCACAATTTTGTCTTCTCAAATTATCAACTCAAGTCCCTTATTCGCCATCAAAATAGCATTCACCTCAAAAAAATAACACCTGTCATAAACATTATCACATTCCGATAACTTTTCTTCAAACATTTTGCCGAACTTGTTTACGAAATAAAAATCTAGACAGGTTTAAAATTCAATTTTTGTCAAGAACACGAACATCGAAGCAAAAGCAAGGTTGGCCGAGCGGTCTAAGGCGCCAGATTTAAGCTCTGGTTCCCATCTGGGAGCGTGGGTTCGAACCCCACACCTTGCAGTAAATTTTTTGTCACTTTTTTAATTGTACTTTTTTTAAGGATTAATATTTTTTTGATTACTATTTTTTTTTGATGAATATTGTTATTTAATTTAGTTTTTATGAATATATGTGAGATGTGTTTCAGATTCCATTTGTTTCATTTTTGTCAATTGTTAAGATTATTTATTATTATTTTTAAAAAATATTTTTTCACAAAAATCTTATTTTTTGGGGTTTGCACACTCATTTTGTCTACTTTTAAGTTTAAAATCAGTAAAAAATACAAAAATTCACTCAAAAAGTCACAAAAATCTATAAAATAATTTTTTTCCATTTATTTTCCTTTTTTCTTGGGGTCGTTGAGCTCTCTGTCTATTTTGTCACTTTCAACTTCCATTGTTTTAGCTTTTAACTTTCCGAGGGGTGTCTAAATTATTTTTAAAAATTTATTTTCATAACTCAATAATTTAATAATTTATAAATAGACCAAAAATATGAATTTAAGACTTTTTTTTGAAAATAATATAAAAATTAGAATCAAAGGTGTGGAACTGACTGTTGAACATGTTTTGATCATTCGCATCAGTTCCACATCTTTTATTTGAGCCATACCTTCGCCCACCATGACAAAAAGGCTTCTTCCTCTTCCCTGTAGACAGGTTCCTTTGTACTCAAGGTATTAATAAGTTCAACATGAGTCAGTGGCTTAATCCTCAATTGTAACATTCTCTTACAAGTGATGACATCTCGAATGCACTGAGAAACAGCTCCGATTGTATATCCGTCTGATACTTTAGCCATTGCACCAGAATCAAAGGTTTTTGAGACGCCTGGATATTGACTGAAATAGAAAGGTTGATAAGTTTGTTTATTGGTGATCTTTTTGGATTAAAGGGCATATCTGGTGGGACATGACCCCCATACCTCCCTTCAAGACGGAAAATTTTCTTTAGTTTTTTTCAAGAAACTCAATTCCAAGTAAAATACAAATTTAATAGCAACTTACGCAAGTAATTCACGCCAAGCATGTGACAAGGCTCCATAATCAGGTCGTGGAATGTAAATAAACCTGTTGTATGTTTGTTGAAGCAGTTTCTGATCAGCATCCTTAAAACAGTGATAAAATTCATCATTAATTCCAAAAAAATAATTCTTCAAACTCACCCAAGGAGCATTAGACACTCCAATCAACATAACTCTGTCCTCCGGTGCAATATTCTTGACAATCTTCTGTAAATCCTTTTTCAATCTTTTTGGGTCAGTTTTGTCAGTTTTTGGAATTTTCTTCATGAATGGCTTCTCAGCGTCTTCAAAATACAAAATTGTTGGCTGCAAAAGACGTGAAACTTTCTGAATTAAGTGAATCAACATGATGAGACCAGTTTTTCCAGGATATTTTCCAACTAAGTTTGCTGGGCTGAGATCGAACATGATAGCTCCAACTTCTGTTGCTATTGCTTGGACTAAGGAGCGTTTTCCGGTTCCTAAAAGGATTTTTAATGGTAAAATTAACAAAATTGATGAAATTAGGGACCTAAAGTGTCATTTGGATCCTCCAAATAGATAAAATGGAGAAGGAGATCCAAAAGACCCTCGAATTGGACATCCAACCCTCTTACCTTTAGGTCCAGCAATTAAGATAGACTTTATGCAAGGTGCATAATTCCTAATCATCGCACTACCCAATGGCAATATGCAATACTCCTTCAACAACTGCCTAACATCCCCTGGTGCTGGATTAGTTGAACTACGAGCAGCATAAGCTCGATCACCAAGGAAATTTTTCATATAATTTTCAGGATATTTCACAATAATTCCATTAACAACAAGTTCTTCGAATAGAGATTCTGTTGTACGATCGGGTGTTAGGTCCTTTTCCTTCTTCTTTTTGCTTTTCTTACCAGCTCGTCGAGCCTTTTTACCTCCTTTTTTGACTTTTTTACCTTTTGCTGCGCGGTCTTTGTCAAGAGCGATCTGAAAGTGAATGTTTTGGTTAGGTGGACAGCATGGATCATCGGTTATCGATCTTTTGAGTTAGTTTGATCAATATGTGATTGTTTAGGCAAATGGTTGTACCAAAATTATTAATAATGTAGCGATAGATGCTAGTGTCAGGTTGGAATACGCATGATAGCGATAAAAAATTATCATTAACAATTATAGCTTACCTGCAACAGCTCAAGCTCATGGCGCATCATTTCATCCACGATTTTTCGAAGTTCAAGCTCAACCTCAGAGAATTTATCAGCATAGATCATGTCCTCGTAGTGAAGTTGCTTTAAATTTACACCTTCTTCCTTGTTCTTCCAAATGTCATTGTACCTTAAGAATGATATTAATTTTAGTTTTAGTTAAATGCTTATTTATATCTAGCATGCTACAAAAAGTCCCTAAGACACCAACTTACTCATCAATTCCACCCTTAATCTCTGGCAAAAAGGACGACTCTTCTGGTTTGAATCCCTTCTTGAAACCGTCATCAACAATTGGCTCATCTCCTTTGCCTTTTTCTTTAGCCTTGTCTTTCACTGTCTTTTTTGATTCTTTGGATGATGGAGCTGATGATCGGCTGAATTCACTGTCAGTTCCTTTGGAAAAAATATTTTAAATCACAGTTCTACTGAAAAAATTCAAAATCTACCCTGTCGACTCAACAAATGCCTCGATCCACCAGCTTCCTCTGACGGGAACTCTGGAAACTTTCCAGTTCGTCCAAAATAATCTCTAAACCAGTTTCGAATCTCATCGGTCATGTCCTCATTCAATGCTGCTCCTTGCTTGTCTTTAATTTCATTCTCGAATCTCTTCATTGATGTCTCGTATAAATTTTGATATTCCATCTGCACCTTACGTCTTTCATTCCGTACACGATCAGTTGCTTCTAGTACTTTTGTGTCTCGAGTTGGATCTGGCAGCATTCCAATCAGAATCATTTCCTGCATCTTCCTTTTTCTTGTTTGTGTTCGACTTGCAAAGCCACGCCAGACTTTTTGGATCTTTAAAGCAGCCATAAATCCAGTTTCAGCTTTTCCACGTTCTGGCTTGCCTTTTTCTTTTAGTGACCTGATTTCCTTCATGAATTGAGCACGTAGTCGACCTTGACGTGCTCGTTCATGCATTTGAATGATTCGGATTGCTTCCAGTTCTGATAATCTTTCAATTGGAATTTCTTCCTCAATTACACCGATTCTTTTGAGGATGTCGTCCATTGTTCGTGTACGAGCTGCTAGTTCCTCTTCACGTTCACGAAGGAAGTAGTGAGGAATGACAATTTCTGTGTCAAATGGAGTCAACTTAAGCTTCAACATGATTTCATCATTATAGCTAAATTCAGTTAAGTCTAATTTGACCAAATCTTGCTTCAATTCACAAACCCGACCTAAACAGGCATCGAGGATCTTCTTGACTAGAATTCTCTTTTGTGGCTGCAACATTTGATCGTAAATATCATTTAATTTATTTCCAATTATGATGTACTTTGAGTAAAGTTCAAAAATCTTTGATTGTGCAAAATGTTTGTCAAATTGTGGCTCAGATGACTGAAATTCATAATCGTGAGTTGCGAGCTTTTCGAGGTCAACTTGGGTTGTTCGCCAGAGATTGTTGTAGGTCAGATTAGACATCTTTTTTGATGGAGCTATTTAAGATTCGACTTGACTTTAATGAGAATTTTCCGGAAATGTAAATTCTTGTTTAGATTGAATAAACATAAACAAAATATCGCCAATAGCTACGTTGTCATGGTGAAGTTTATGCTTGATGTTTGTTGAACATTTCCACCTGTGGATATTTAAGTGCATCTACATTTATGTGTCTGTAGTAAGCACTTGTTGCACTTTCCATCAAGTTGGTTAACCAGATTTGACTCGACATCCTGTATTTCCCTGTGGGAACAACACTTGACTTATGACAAGGTTGTTTGACTTCAAACGAACAACAAGTCATCCTAAATCCACATCAATCAATCCAATTATTTGACTTATTGACTCAAGTACCTTTTAATATTTTAAGTTCAATTATTTTCCACTTTTTTCTGGTTTAAGTGCTCCCTAAAAAAGAATTAACAAGTCATTACATGCGAGCATGACAAGTCAATCAAAGAGATTAGGAACTCTTGTAATTCATTTTATCAGCCAATCTGTCTGCTGTTGAAATATTTGATTGACGTATTAAGATAACTGTTGATAAAAAAATAATTGGGAATGATAATTCAATTTTATAGCCATTCTCGAGACACTTTCAAGAGACTAATCCTAAAAATAAGATTTGAACGTATGTAATCTATATTTACTGATATAAAGTACAAGGATTAAGATAATTTTTAGTGATTTTATATACTTTTGTTTCATAGTTTGCTCAAGTTGACTGTATCAAGCTCAAGTTGGACGTGACAAACTTAAGTTGGTAAAAGGAAGCTCAAATTGAGTAAATCAAGTTCAAGTTGACTATTGCAAGCTCAAGATGGCCATAAGAAGTTCAAGTTGAGTAAATCCAGCGCAAGTTGACCACTGAAAGCTCAAGTTGGCTGTACTCAGGTCAAGTTGAACGTTGCAAACTTAAGTTGGCAAACGCAAGGTCAATTTGACTTAATCAAGCTCAAGTCGACTAAATCAAGCTCAAGCTAACCTTAACAAGCTTAAGTTGTCTAAATCAAGCTCAAGTTAACCTTAACAAGCTCAAGTTGACCGTATCAAGCTCAAGTTGACCGAAAGAAGCTCAAGTTGACCATTAAGAGCTCAAGTTGACCATAAAAAGCTCAAGTTGTGCGTAAAAAACTCAAGATGACCGCAGGAAGCTCAAGTTGAATGTATCGAACTCTAGTCAAGCGTAACAAGTTCAAATTGATCAAAACAAGATCAATTTAGATGTAAAAACTCTCACAAATGCACCATTTTCTCAATTTACATTCAAATAACTCCGCCAATCTTCAAATCTCATTATTTTGTCATTCCCTACCACAATTGACTTAACAATATTGAGGTAATGAAATAATTATGAACACATACAGCACCTTATCTTATCACAATTTGTCAACTTATTGTACAACTTTTGATGTTCTTTTAATAGTCAATTGAGAGATTTAATCGGAATTACAAGTGCTTAGAGTTGAATGCAACTGATAATGTGAAAAGTATTAAGGCAGTTAAGGAATTATTTGCTCAATTAATCGATGTCTAACCGTTTAATTGTTAAGTCGATATCAAAATGAACGTGAGGATTAAAACATTTTGTGTGATTTTTGTGGCACTTTTGTGCTTGAATGATGTGGAATCACAAAATTTGCCTGAATTTGACATTTCATGGACGAGCAAAACATTGATTGTTGGAGAAAGTCATGAAATATTTTTGCAACTAGTGTGAGTGGAATTAATTGTGAATTAAAATGTTAAAATTGTGATATGTGATAAAAATCTAGAAGTTCAAAGCTTAGACACCCAGGAGTAGTAGGGTCATAGACAAGGGACGGTTTCTTGGATGCCCTTGGGTATATCCCATGAAAATGTCTTTAATATGGCAATGGTATAACCTTAGGTGTACCCCAGAAATTGTTCTCAATAATTTTTTGAAGGTGGGGGATCTAACATCTTACGAAAGAGGGGTTAAATTTTTTTTAATAATACAAATTTCAATGTAAGATGGCTCTGGACCTTCTTAGATCCCTGTGGTTACCCTCCAGTTTAAGGTTTAATACAGTGTTGTCCAACCTGTGGGCCGCGGCACATTGGTGTGCCATAGAAATTTTTGAAAATAGCACGAATCGTACGCTGAGTGCGGTTTTGGTCATGGTTTACCATCAAGGTGTACCGTGGCTCAAAAAAGGTTAAACATCACTGGTTTAATATGTTAATTAAGCTTTAGATATTTAAAATGAAATTATAAGTTTCAAACCTTAAGAACCAGTTCCTAAAGTCATTTGTGCCTCAAACTTTCCTAAGTGCTCCCTATCAGTAGCCAATTTATCCCGAATTTTCAACAACCTTGTCCATCTCGATAAGTTGTCAAATTTATTTATTAATTTATTGATTCACAATCAATAAAGTTTGAAGTTATCTTGTGAATTTTATTGTTACTCTTATCAAACACTTCAATATTTATTGAACCAGAAGATTTTGGATACTTGAGGATGAGGTGCGACTTGAGTAAATAAGGTTTATAGAGTTCTGTTATCTTGACTTAATGAATGTTATATATTTGAGTGTTTTAATTACTTTAAAATAGTTTATTTAACCAAAATATTTATTTTTAGATCTTCTTTACCGCGCACTCTCAATGTAAGCTTCCTCGAAGACCAAGAAGACCTCATCGACTGGTCACCAAAAGCTATTTCAATCCCTCAAAATACTCCAAATTCAAATTTCACAATAAAAATTGATGCAAAGAAAGCTGGAAGTGTCGAAATCACTGGAACATCAACCCCAAAAGATCTCATCAGTGACTTTAATTTGTTCTTCAAACTTAAAATTGGAAATTCTCGTGGATTGATTATTGCATCGCTTATTGTTGGATGGATTTACTTTGTTGCATGGAGTATTTCATTCTATCCACAAGTTTGGATTAATTTTAGAAGGAAATCAGTTGTTGGATTAAGTTTTGACTTCTTGGCATTGAATGTTGTTGGACATACGTCTTATGCTATTTTTAACTCTTGTCTGTTCTTCTTGAAATATTTCCAAGATGAATATTTCTTAAGATTTCCACATGGACAGAATCCTGTTGAGCTAAATGATGTGTTCTTCTCGATTCATGCGTCGTTCTTGACGGCTTTTACCATTTTCCAGTGCTTTATTTATGAGGTGAGTTGACATAACCTTGAAATTTTGAAACATAACCTCAAATTTTTGAATTAAAACCTCAAAAATTTCAATTTAACCTCAAAATTTTCAGTCCAACCTCAAATTTTTGTAACCTAACCTCAAAAATTTCAATTTAACCTCAAAATTTTCAGTCTAACCTCAAATTTTTGAATTCTAACCTGAACTTTCGAATTCTAACCTCAAATTTTGAATCTTAACCTCAAAATTTTAAATTTGACCTAAAATGTTTGAATTATAACCTCAAAAATTTCAATTTAAACTCAAAATTTTTAGTCTAACCTCAAATTTTTGAATCCTAACCCCAAGTTTCGAATTCTAACCTCAAAATTTTAAATTTGACTTCAAATTTTTGTAACCTAACCTCAAAATATTCAAATCTCGTTTTCAGCGTGGAGTCCAACGCGTCTCATACATTGCCTGGTCACTCATCGCAATCTTCTTCCTAGCAATTGTTGTCGTCATTGGCATTTGTTCAGTTGGCTCTCTCCACTGGTTAGATTTTCTCTACACTTTGAGTTACATCAAGCTTGCAGTCACACTGACTAAGTACATTCCACAAGCTGTGCTGAATTATCGCAGAAAAAGTACAGTTGGATGGAGTATTGAGAATATTATTTTGGATTTAACTGGTGGTGCTCTGTCGATGATGCAGATGTTTTTCAATTCATATAATTATGGTGAGTATTCAATTGGTTTTTAATTGATTTTTTTTTATAATAATCATTGCATCAATATTTCAGACGACTGGCAATCAAACTTCGGAAATCCAACCAAACTTGGTCTTGCTCTGTTCTCGATATTCTTCGATTTGATCTTCATTGTTCAACATTATTGTCTCTACAAAAGTGCAAGACATCCTGAAGATAACAAGGCTGAAAGTACAGAAGTGACAGTAGAACCAGAGGAGAAAAGTGAAAGATTCTGAAAAATAAATAAATTTAGATTAATAAAAAAATTAATAATTTTGTAAAATTGATTTTTTTAAACAACTTAATAACAAAAATCACATAAAAGTCCGCGACATTTGTCTTTCGGACTGGGTTAATTAACAGCTTCTGTTCTTAAAACGGACTGTTGCAGTATAACACATTGTAATTAGATTCAGAATGCTCTTCTTTAATATTGCATAAATTAATTTAAATCAGATTCACCGGGATACAAAATAAGTAATTCCATTAGCGGAATTAAAATAAAAATCAGTACAGAACTTGTTGATCAAGTGTGAAGTAATGCATAAGGCAGTTAGAATATTTTTTCTGTTTTCAATTAATTTTTTGAACTTTAAAGCTGATAATTTGCCAACATTTGAAGTTTTATGGACACCTGATGTCGTAATTGTGGGCGAAAGTCGCGAAATTTTACTGAAATTTGGGTGAGTAATTAAAGATTGCAACTTAATACTTTTTGTACAACAAACAAGGGCGTCATGTAAATTGCAGATGTTATCTGAATCAGACAGTCAACCTCATCTTTACCGAAAATCAGCCCAACCTAATTGACTGGTCACCAAAAGCTATTTCAATCCCTCAAAATACTCAACCTACAAATTTCACAATAAAAATTGATGCAAAGCAAGCTGGAAGTGTCGAAGTGACTGGAACATCAGCCCCAAAAGATCTTATCAATGATTTTAACCTGTTCTTCAAAATTACAATCGGAAATTCACGAGGATTGATAATCGTATCGCTTATTTTTGGATGGATTTACTTTGTAGCATGGAGCATTAATTCGTATCCTCAAATATGGTTGAACTTTAGAAGAAAATCTGTGATTGGATTAAGTTTTGACTTTTTGGCGCATAATATGCTTGGTCATATTGTTTATACAGTCTTCAATGTGTGCATATACTATGTGAAGTTCTTTCAGGATGAATATTTTACTAGATTTCCACACGGACAGAATTCTGTCCTATTAAATGACGTTTTTGCTTCCACACATGGTGTCCTGGTGTATTTGGTTATAATTGTACAATGTTTTATTTATGAGGTAACGGATTTACTATTTTTTGATATTTTTATCATGCTACTAAGCTTTTATCCTTTCTCAGAGAGGAACACAGAGAGTATCCACAACCACATGGTCAATTATTGGAGGTTTTCTAGTCTTAATCATAATTTCAATCATATTTTGTGTAATCGGCAAACTTCACTGGCTTGATCTTCTTTACATTTTAAGCTACATCAAATTAGCATGTACACTGACCAAGTACATTCCACAAGCTGTTCTGAATTATCGCAGAAAAAGTACAGTTGGATGGAGCATTGAGAACATTTTAATGGATTTTACTGGCGGTATTTTATCAATTTTGCAAATGTTTATTAATGCTTACAATTATGGTGAGTTAAGGATGCAGGGTACTAGTGAGGTGTCTAACTTGAGTTTAATTTCAGATGACTGGCAATCGAACTTTGGAAATCCAACAAAACTCTTACTTGGAATTGTCACAGTACTTTTTGACGTAATCTTCATCATTCAGCATTATTGTCTCTACAAAGTTGTTGGAGTTACTTCACAATCTACTGGACTTAATGAAAGTTGCACTACTATAAATACTGACGTGATTATGGAACCTAAGACGGAACTTGAGAAATTTTAATATTCTTGTTGATTGCTTTATAGCATCTTAGTTCCGTAGCTAGAAATTTTTTGAGGATGAGGGTGGAATTTGTGTTTCTTTCTTAAAAAAACCTAGCAAATTGAAGAATTTTCTGGTGAAAAATCCACCAACACCCCACCTTTCCTGCCTACGTGCCTGCATAGCATAAAACCCAGCCCTTTCAACCTCTAAACAACAAATATCATAGAAAAATGACCCAATAATTAATAAGCCATAACTTGAAGCAATTTTTGCATAATAAGTAAAAATTAAATTACTAAGAACAAGTTTATTCTATTTAATTTATATTTTTTTAACACTTAATTCATCTGTATTATGAAATTTTTTAACTAGTTTGTTCTCGTTCTGTAACTGAGCAACACAATAATCTAAAAATGAAAAAAATACCATTATATAATTTTTTTATAGAACTTGTTCTCAACTTATTTCAAGACGTTCAACTCTTGGCACTGTTTGAAATATTTAGTGTGACCATCTGCTTGTTTTTCAATCGATAGTACTGTATTTTTTAACATTGTCCTGTGCAAACATAGAAATTTTGTTGTGGATCTTATTTTTTCACAAAAATTTTCGTTACATTTCAAATTACCTTAGGTTACGCTAGGTGGAGGGTAGGTAGGGATATTTACCCTAGGGTAGGGTACTTGGCATACCCTACCAACCCGGGTAACTCTAAAAATTGGCCCCTGGTGGTACCTTGTCGATGATGTTGATGTTCTTCAATTCATATAATTATGGTGAGTCTTAAATTGGATTTGAAATGATTTTTATAAAAAAAATTGCATGTATTTTTTAGACGACCGGCCATTCAACAAAACTTGGTCTTGCCTTGTTCTCGATATTCTTCGATTTGATCTTCATCGTTCAACATTATTGTCTTTACAAAAGTGGAAGACATTCAGAAGATAAAAAAGTTGAAAGTACGGAAGTGACAGTTGACCCAGAAGAGAAAAGTGAAAGATTTTGAAAAAAATAAATAATTTGGTAAAACTAATTTTTTAACATTTTAATGACAAAAATCACAAAAAAGTCCATGACGGTAGTCTTCCTGACTGGGTCAATGAATAGTTTCTTAAACCGGACTGTTGCAGTATGACTCATGTCATTTTTCTACAGAATCATCTTCTTGAATATTGTATAACTTAATTCAAATCAGGTTCATCGGGATACAACAAAAGTAAGTGGAATAAAATTTCTCATTTTTGGAAATAAAAATCAGTATAAAACTTGTTTATCAAAAGAGAAGTGATGAACATGCTACTCGGAATTATTTTTTTCGTTTTTATCAAATTTTTAAGGTGTAAAGCTGACGATTTGCCAACATTTGAAGTCTTATGGGCACCTGATGTCGTAATTGTGGGCGAAAGTCACGAAATTTTACTAAAGTTTGGGTGAGTAATTGAAGATTTTTGATAATTTAGAATTAAAAATGGGTCAATCATAAGCAAAGTTTATTTAAAGTGAGAATTTTCGGCAACTTTTCTGTCTCCTTGCTTCATGTTGCTTTGGACATTCCACAATTCCATTCGATGTACATACTCATGTAGAACCCCAACTATTTCCTACTTTATTTTGACCTGATTATTCATTTAATCTAGTATATATTAGTTTTTTAATTATTAAGAGAGAGAACGGGACATAATCTCAAATATAGTATCAAAAATCTACGGTATCCTGGGTATCCTGGGTTAAGGGTACTCCTGGGGTAGTGTATACTGAACAAATGGCCCCTGATATATTACTTTATATGCAAATAAGCCACAAAACTCTTAATCTAACATAGTATCCAATTTTAAATCCTAGCCTCAATTTTTTTTATTCCTAACCTCAAATTTTGAATTCTAACCTCAATTTTTTGAATCCTAACCTCAATTTTTTGAATCCTAACCTCAAATTTTTGTGGTCTAATCACAAATTGTTTAAGTTGAACCTCAAATTTTGGTCCATAACCTCAAAAAATGTTAACATTTGAAAATTGTAGATGCCAACTAAATGAAGCAGTCAACATCACCTTCAGCAAAAATCAGCCCCACCTCATTAGTTGGTCACCAAAAACAATTTGCGTCTCTCCAAATTCTCAATCCTCAAATTTTACAATAAAAATTGATGCGAAAAAAGCTGGAAGTGTCGAAGTCACTGGAACATCAACCCCAAAAGATCTCATCAGTGACTTTAATTTCCTTAAGATATCAGTTGGAAAATCTCGTGGATTAATCATTGCATCAGTTATTGTTGGATGGGCATACTTTGTAGCATGGAGCATTAATTCGTATCCTCAAATGTGGTTGAATTTTAAGAGAAAATCAGTGATTGGATTGAGTTTTGACTTTTTGGCGCATAATGTTCTCGGTCATGTGTCTTACACACTCTTCAATGTGTGCTTTTATTTCGGTGAATCATTTCAAGAAGAATATTTTACTAGATTTCCACACGGACAGACACCGGTTTTGCTAAATGATGTTGTCTGTGCCATGCATGGTATTTTGGAGTGCACTATTATAATTTCACAATGCTTTTTATATGAGGTAACGGACTTAATATTTTTTGATATTTTTATCATGCTACTAAGCTTTTATCCTTTCTCAGAGAGGAACACAGAGAGTATCCACAACCACATGGTCAATTATTGGAGGTTTCCTAATACTAATCATATCCTTCGTCGTATTTTGTGCAGTTGGCAAACTTCACTGGCTAGATTTCCTTTACATGCTAAGCTACATCAAATTAATATGTACATTGACTAAGTACATTCCACAAGTTGTACTGAATTATCGCAGAAAAAGTACAGTTGGATGGAGCATTGAGAATATGTTGATGTGTTTTGCTGGCGGTATTTTGTCAATTTTGCAGATGTTTATTAATGCTTACAATTATGGTGAGTTAAGGATGCAGGGTACTAGAGAGGTGTCTAAATAGAGTTTAATTTCAGATGACTGGCAATCTAACTTTGGAAATCCGACAAAACTGTTACTTGGAATGGTCACAATACTTTTTACCGTAATCTTCATCATTCAGCATTATTGTCTCTACAGTGATTCTTCAAAATCTACTGGACTTAATGAAAGCTGCACTACCATCAATACTGAGGTGATGATTGAAACGGAGAAGAAACTTGAGAAGTTTTGATGTTTTTTGTTTATGAAATGGGAAAAATTATGGATTGTGACATAGCAGGGGCGTATTCAGGATTTTTAAAAGTGGTGCCGAATTTTTTATTTTTAAATAAACCTTTGAAAAATAACCTTTGATTTAAATTTTTAATTTTTTGTAAAAAAAATTAATGTTTGGATTTAAAATCAAAATAAAATTTTAAAAAATTTGTATTGAACGTTGATTTTGAGGGAGAGGGGTGTGTCCGGGCACCTCCTGGCTACGCCCTTGTTACATGGCCTAAAGTATCATAGGAAAATGTCACCTTAATTAATGAACAATAATTTGTAACAATTTTTTATAATAAATAAAATTAAAATTGCTAAGATCTAGGTTATCCTATTTAATTTGTGTTTTTCATCATTCATTTCATCTACGTTATCATATCTTATCATTTTTAACTAGTTTATTGTGGCTGTATATCTGAGCAACACAAAGCTTCCATCTGGAAGCTACACGGAGTTCGAATTTGTTGTAATCCGCTGAGGGTTCAATATAACGAAATTCTGCTATTATTTGATATTTTATAGAACTTTTCACTAGTTTATTTTAAGACGATCAACTTCTGGCACTGTTACAAAATTGAAAAAAATTAATACCAGGTTACACAAGTCTAATAAGGATGGCCATTATTTTTTCGTGAAATATCTGAGACAGTCACTGCTTATATTTCCACTTAGTTTTTTAAACTTTATTTATTTATTAATAAAAATTATTAATGCCATGAAATCTTAATTAATAAAATTTATTTCCTAAAGTTAAATTCGAATGACTGTGCTGGTCGGAATTTTATTTATACAGATGCTTTTTTTCTAATTATTTATTTTTTTATTCAGTTGAAAGCGTGCTAGTCAAGCGAACAGAAATGAGTGAAATGTTAAAAATTATTATTGTAATTATTTTACAATTTAGAATTATTAGGAATGAAAATTTACCATTTTTTGATATTTCGTCGGTACCTGATGTCATTATTGTGGGAGAAAGTTATGAAATTTTATTAAAATTTGGGTGAGTTATGAGAAAATATCTTGAAAAATCTGCAAAATCATGCAGATGACCTGTGAAAATTGAGGTTTGATATTTTTACATTCACAGATCTCAACTAAATCAATCAGTCACTGTAAGCTTCCTCGAAGATCAAGAAGACCTCATCGACTGGTCACCAAAAGCTATTTCAATCCCTCAAAATACTCAACTTTCAAATTTCACAATAAAAATAGCCACAAAGAAAGCTGGAAGTGTCGAAGTGACTGGAACATCAACCCCAAAAGGTCTCATAAATGACTTCAACCTGTTCTTCAAGATTACAATCGGAAATTCACGAGGATTGATCATTGCATCACTTATTGTTGGATGGGCATACTTTCTAGCTTGGAGCATCTGCTCGTATCCTCAAATATTTTTGAATTTTAACAGAAAATCTGTGATTGGATTGAGTTTTGACTTTTTAGCGCTAAACATAGTTGGCCATGTGTCTTATACAATTTTTAATGTTTGTTTTTATTTTGGTGAATTTTTCCAAAAAGAATATTTTTTGAGATTTCCACACGGACAGACGCCTGTACTACTGAATGACGTCTTCTCAACAGCACATGGAGTTATTGTGTACATAATAATAATTTTACAATGTTTTGTATATCAGGTGAAAGATTCTTGTTTACATTTCTTATCATTTTATTGTTACTTAATCTTAATTTTTTTTACAGCGTGGAGCACAAAGTATCTCTAAAATCACGTGGACACTGCTTGGAGCTTTTTTCATTTTAATTGTTGCTGTTGTGATATTGTGTTCGATTAGCACACTCCACTGGCTTGATTTCCTCTACACTTTGAGTTACATCAAGCTTGCAGTCACACTGACTAAATATATTCCACAAGCTGTGCTGAATTACAGAAGAAAAAGTACTGTTGGATGGAGTATTGAGCGAGTTTTATTGGATTTGATCGGAGGGATTCTGTCGATTTTGCAGATGTTTATTAATGCTTACAATTATGGTGAGTAAAAGAAAGTCAATTCAAGGGGAGGTTTCGAGTGCTAAATGGAGTATTCTGCTCGGGGGTATAGAGCAGTAATGCCCAACCTGTGTGCCGTGGCACACTAGTGTTGGCCACCACTGGTATAGAGTAATGTAAGATACATCTGTTTCATCAGGGGTGTATTTAAAAAAATTTTGATTTTTTTTGTGTAAAATGAAAGTTTTAGGTCGGGTTCTGGGATTTTTTTCTTAAAAACCATTAGCAAATTGAAAAAATTTCCCAAAAAAAGTGAATACACCCCTGATTCTTATCCAAGTAGGGAGAGGGTTGGATATTCATGTAGTCCTATAAACTAACCCCAAAGCTTATTTTTTCTGCAAACTTCTGAGTCTAAATATGTTTCGGTGGTTAAGCTAGCTTGCAATTGCAGATTATTTAATACTTTTTCATAAATTTTTTTAAATATTCCAGACGACTGGCAAACAAATTTTGGAAATCCAGCAAAATTATGTCTTGGATTGTTCTCAATATTCTTTGACGTAATTTTCATTACCCAACATTATTGTCTGTATGGAAAAGGAAAAGTTTCTGAAAATAAAGACTCTGAACAAACTGATGTTACAGTTAAGCAATAAACAATAGCTGAAAGTTGAAAATCCTATCTTATTGTATTTTATCAAAATTAAATTAATAATTAGAAATCAGATGCTTTTGTTACTAATCTTTTAATAATTCACTGTGCTGATATTTACGTGTGTGACGTTGGCCGGAACAGGTCCTCCAATCAAACTGAAACTTTATCAGAATCTTGGATGTGCTATATCCAAATCCAGGTGATAGGACGAAAATATTTAAATGTGGGACGTAAATGGACGTAATTCTGACAAAGTTTCAATTTGATTGGAGAACCTGTTCCGGCCAACGTCACACACGTTGATATTTGATACTAAAGTTACATAGCACAGAATCAGTGATTACTTAGGATAAACAAGAAAATCGACGCTGGCAAAAAACACATGAAAAAACAATAACATGAACTTGATCTTTTCATGTTCTTCCCTAAAAACAATCAGTTTGTTGACATTTTTTGGTTTTTGCTCAGAGCAGATTGAGTTAGTCTTATAGAGCATGTAATACTCTTTTAAAAATCTTGCACTGTTAATTTTGTTCTCTCTTTTTTAAATTCCTATTTAAATTCTCTGTGTCCACATTATCAACTCAGTTGCTGTTTATCGTCTTGAATGTGAATATTAAAGTGAAAACTAAAGTCAAGATTAATTTTGATTAGTTTGTTATCAGAAGTGTAAAAAATTGTAAATACATGTGATTTTGACCTCATAACTAGAGTTGGTAGAAATCATAACATAAAATAATTCAACCAGTTTATTCTCGAGTCGAGTTTCTAAAATAAAAATAAAACAGTGCAAAATTCCCACAACAATGACATCAAGTAACCTCAATCTTCGTGTTTTTTGTGTAACCATCTTGGCCATCAGCTTCGTAGCCGCTAATGAGAAATGCAAATACGGTTACAATTCTGGTTTAGGAATAACCATTGGATTTTATGGCAGATACACCTGCACTGTAGTCAATTCAACGGATGCGAATATGCATATGTCTAACCATTATCCAGGCAAAACTGACAACGATGTGAAATATTTACACAACAAGTTCGATGGATTTTATGAGGAACTGACCCCAGATTACTGCTCTTGGTTCCCAAACTTAGAACAATTTGGATTTTTCGATACAAAAGTCAAAAAATTCAAACAAAATTACTTTAAAAATTGCAAAAATGTGAATTTTATTACATTTTCATCCAACGGACTTAAGGAACTTCCTGAAGATCTCTTCACTGGAGCCAAAAAACTTGAACAACTGAGCATAGGAAGTAACGACTTTGAAACATTGCCCGAAAACATTTTCTCAAATTTAAATCAACTCAATAATTTGCAATTAGAAAAAAATAGAATTAAAATTTTGCCACCAAAAATCTTCTCTTCGCTCACTAAACTAGCCTTGTTGGACATGAGTGGCAATAAGATCACAAATTTAAACTCAAAATGGTTTGAAAACCTACAAAATTTGCAATTTTTGCAATTAAACAACAACAATATTGAAGAACTACCTGACAATGTCTTCAGTTCCTTAAATAAATTGAACACCTTGGAAGTCAATGGAAATAAGCTCAAAACTTTCCATCCAAATTCATTTTTCAATTTAAAAAATTTAGGAACTTTACACATGTCTAGAAATGAAATCACTGAACTTCCCCGAGATGTCTTTAAACACGTGGAAAAATTATGGATTTTATGGATCGATAACAATAAAATAAAGACAATCCATTCAGATTCATTCGGTAATCAAAAGTTGTTTATACTTGAAATGTCCAACAACAGTATCGAAGCGATTGATGAGAAAGTCTTCGACAAAGTGGAACCAACTCACCTCTTTTTGGAAGGGAATGTGTGCATTAAGATTAGTGTTAAGGGTGATGAAAAGAAAGTCAGGAATGAGAAGTTGAAGGAATGCTATAAAAATTATCAGCCAAGAGATTAAAATGACGGTGAGGATTTATTGTAAATTATCAATTTTCCCGTTTAGGAGTTCATCATTTGAACTGAAAATATTGTGATAATTTGGGGAGGGGGTCTGAAAGTTCCATTTTATGATGAACGTCACAAGGGATCATTCACTTATTAAATTCGCTTTTTGGGGGGGGAGGGGGGTTCTGAGATTTTGTAACAGGTAAAGCAAAGAAAATTATTTTTTAACAAAGGAGGAGGGGGGGGGAGGGTCTGGAAATTGGTTTTTTGCGTAACGTAAGAAGTGAACGACGTCATAAGTCAATGACTACAAATAGATTCAAAGAGTATATAAAGTTTAAAATAAACAAATTATTACTAAATTTGCTAAGCATTTACTTTAATTACAGATAAAATAAATTTTCATGATAAAAAAATGAAGCGAGATTTACAAACCACTGAGAGTTCCAGATATACGAGCACCTAGAAACACTAACATTATCTAACATCTACCAACGAATCAACGCAGTCATTCTAATAGCAGCAGTACTACTATATTGTATTAATTCTTCAACATAAAATATTTTATTATTTTGTGTTCCAAAAATTTATTATTTTAATTAAAATTTGAATAAATTAATTATTTATTATTTCTTCAAAGCACCAAACAGAAACTTAAGATTTTTTTTCTTCAAAAATCAATTATCAGTGGCATTGCTAGAAACTTTTAAAGTGCGAAGAGCTGAAAAGTTTTAAGTTATAATTTTAAATCTTATAAAGCGGATTCTTTGGATGAGTTTTTGAAATTTTTGATCAAAGAATCACCAGAAGTAATCATTAGAATACAAAACTAGTAATGCGTCCACGGGCTGCGGACGGAAGTGCATTTTCTTAAACTACTGTGCCCAGAAATTTAAACGTATAAAAAATTAGTAATGATAAAGAAAACTAATGCACGAAACACTGAAGCAAAAAATTAGTCAAAAATATTTGAATAATAAATATAAGTTTTTAAAAAGAATAACGGTAATTTCTTTTTTTTTTGGAAAAATAACGGTCAAAAATTATTTGAATAATATCGGTCAAAAATATTTGAACAATAGCGGTCAAAAAATATTTCAAAAAATAACGGTCAAAAAATATTTGAAAAAATAACGGTCAAAAAATATTTGAGAAAATAACGGTCAAAAAGTATTTGAAAAATAAAAATAATACCCCCGTTTTACTCCCCCCCCCCCCACCTTTATATACACCCCCTCGTTTAATTCACCTCCCCTTTCAATTCACACCAAGAAAGGTTTTCGTAATGTAAATTTACATAACACGTATTTTTACATAACGTAAGCTTTAATTAATTTAACTTCGTGAAAAGTTCGGAAAATGTGAGGAAAAAATATGAAAATGGAAAATTTTATCATAACACATCATGAAATATCAAAAAAGTGTAAAAAAGTACAAAAAAAAAGTTGCTCGGAGTGGGGCTCGAACCCTGGCCGGAAGATTGTAAGAAAAATCACGTTTTTAAGGGCTACGTAAAAAATACGTACGTAAAACGTAAGCAATTTTTTGAAAAAAAGTTAATTTAATTAACTTCTACTACACCGATCAAAAAAATCTCTCGTCATTCTTGCCTCAGACCTAGTCCACACATTTTAAGCAAAAAACCGCGTCGAAAAAGCTTAAACTGGAGGAGGAGTTACACGGCAGACGGACGGACGGACGGACGGACGGACGGACGGACGGACGGACGGACGGACGGACGGACGGACGGACGGACGGACGGACGGACGGACGGACATTAGGCGGACAATAGTGTCTTTTCCCAATGGGAAAATGCACTAAAAATAAACACTGGCAAAAAACACATGAAATAAACAATAACATGAACTTGATCTTTTCGTGTACTTTCCTGAAAATAATCACTTTATTGACAACTTTTGGTTTTTCCTCTGAGCAGATTGAGTTAATCTTAAAGAGCAACTGACCCATATTCCAAGAATGCTCTTGCAAAAATTTTGCTCATTAAATTTGTTTTCTCTCTTTTTTTAATTCCTATTTAAAGCTCTTTTATTCTCTGTGTCCATCACATTATCATCTCAGTTGTTGCTTGTCGTCTTGACTGTGAAGTTTTTTTTAAGAACTAAAGTTAAGAATAACTTGATAATTTAAAAAAATTGAAAAATTACTCAAAAAATATAGTTTATTATAAGAAGTTTGAAAAATTGTGAATTAAACCTCAAAACAAGAGTTAGTAGACATCATAATATAAATTAATCAAACCAGTTTATTCCCGAGTGGAGTTTCTACCATAAAAATACGTCAGTGCAAAATTCCCAAAGCAATGACCTCAAGTAACCTCAATCTTCGTGTTTTCTGTGCAATCTTCTTGACAATCAGCTTCATAGCCGCGGATGAGGACTGCAATTACGGATACGAGTCTGGTTTAGGAGTTACAGTTGGAAATCGGGACCTGTACACCTGCACAGTAGTCAATTTAACGGATCCTTATGAAAATATTCATATGTCCAAGCACTATCCTGGCAGAACTGACCACGATGTGAAATATTTACACAACAAATTCGATGGATTTTATGACGAATTGACACCAGATTACTGCTTTTGGTTCCCAAATTTAGAGCAATTTGGATTTTTCGATACAAAAATTAACAAAATTAAGCAAAATTATTTTAAAAAGTGCAAAAATGTGAATTTTATTACATTTTCATCCAACGGACTTAAGGAACTTCCTGAAGATCTCTTCACTGGGACAACAAATCTCGAAGAACTATCCATTAGTAGCAACGACTTTGAAACATTGCCAGAAAATATTTTCTCAAATTTAAATCAACTCAAAAGTTTGCACTTAGAAACAAATAAAATTAAAAATTTGCCGCCAAAAATCTTCTCATCACTCACAAAATTGACCTCGTTGGACATGATTGGCAATAAACTTACAAATTTAAATCCAAAATGGTTTGAAAATCTACAAAATTTGGAGCTTTTGCATTTAAGCAAAAACAATATTGAAGAAATACCTGACAATGTCTTCAGTTCCTTGAATAAATTGTCATTCTTGTATATCACTGGAAATAAGCTCAAAACTTTTCATTCAAATTCATTTTTCAATCTTAAGAACTTAGGAACATTGGATATGTCTAATAATGGCATCAGTAACTTTCCACGAGACATATTTAAACCTTTGGAGAAATTATCTTTTTTGTGGATCGGTGACAATAAAATAAAAACAATCCATTCAGATTCATTCGGTAAACACAACAACTTGGTCATGTCCGGAATGTCAAACAACAAAATCGAAGCAATTGATGAAAAACTCTTCGACAATGTGGCATTAACTCACATCTTTTTGGAAGGAAATGTGTGCATTAATGGTAACATTAAGGGTGATGAAAAGGATGTCAGGAAGGAGAAGTTGAGGGAATGCTTTAAAAATTATCAGCCAAGGGATTATGATGGTGAGGATTAATTGTGAATTTTATGTCTTTATTTATCAGAAGAGAGATCGCAGGGTGTCTATATGTCTGGTTTTGCTCAATACAATTGGTATTTGAATGATTTTTGAGTTAACTTACAAAAAACCTTTCTAAGTCACTAAGGTGTATATCCTTTGAACTAAACTCAGCTTCTAGAAATATGTTAAGTCCAAAATAACCAAATTATTACTAAATTTTCTAGACATCGACGTTAAAGATCTTTATTATTATTATTATTATTATTATTTTATTCAAGTAATGATAAATTACATAATTTAGTAGCTAATAATCAATTTTAGAGTTACAATGTTCTATGAACTTTAAAGAACTCAAAAATAATAGGAAAGAGCAAAATAAATTGTTACAATAACGGTTAATTAGGATTTAAATTGCATTGTGGTGAATTAAGTTGTGTGAGTATTCAGAAAATTTTGAAGTGATTAAAAATGCAGTTTACTTAACATAGATCTTAGTCTGATTTATTTATTTTAAAAATTCTGATTTTTTAACTTGCTAATTAAAAAATTTATTTAAATTACAGATAAAATAATATTTCCTGATAATTAAATGAAGCGATTTACAAAAATATACGACGATTCCAGCTAAATAGGCAACCAGGAGTACTGGGACCCAAAATAATAAAATTTCCTAACTGACAAAAATAATGCACTGTGGTATCTAAGTACAAAGTACCTTTTTTGTGTTAAGCAATTTCAATATTTTAATTAAAATGTTAATAAATGGAATAAATCAAATATTTATTTACTCAAAGAGCTTCTTTGATCTTTCTTCTTCTTTCATTTTTGTGCATTTTATAGAATTTCTTTTTCATCGTGACTCAAATTTACCAAAGTCATACAAAATTAAGAAAATTTAAACGACGCCCGGGTCAGTTGCCCTGCTCTTCCTAGTTACGCTGCTGGCTTGAGTCTGTCATCAAACTTTTTTTAGTAACTCAAAAACATCCAGACTCGAAGTTAATTATTCACAAAAAATGTTGTACTTCACCATGTTAACACAATCAAATTTCGAGCCATTTATTACCTGTTGACTCAAATTATCCAGGAAATGTTTAGTAAAAGTTCAACAAGACACCGCTGAAGGTCAAACAAAATGTCAATTTGAAAATGCTATAAAACCTCAATCTCTCAAAACATTCCAGACAGTCGGCTTTGAATTTTCAATACTTTTCTGAGGAACTAAGGAAAAAATCCATAAAATGTGCAACACCTTAAAAACTATCATATTGTTCATCACAGCTGCTGCTGTTTCAGCCAACATGCATCAATACGATTCACAAAGTCCACCTGAGAACGTCGTCAACCTTACACGTTGCAATGAGTTGAATCTTCACCGCTGGGAGCTTCATAAGTGCTGCAAATATCCACACATTAACCTTCATCGTGTTCTCATGGACACTTGCTTAGATGAATGTATTGGATCTAATGATGAGTGCTGTCCAATGGGCTGCCTGTGGCGCATCACTAAAATTGTCTACGACTCAACAAATGTCAATTTGAATGGATTAAAAAGAACCTTGAAGAGTTCAGTCTTTGACAGTGAATGGGATGACTTGGTTGACAATTCTGTTGATGAGTGTGCTTCGGAAGTCAGACCAGCTGGACTTGAAGGTCCATGTCAATTCCCAGGTCATTTACCAAAACTTTTGGGATGCACAATTAAGAAATTGTTCTTGCAATGTCCACAAATGCATCCATTGCCTGTCTGTGAAACAACTAAGACTTATGTCCAGGAATGCATGTAAAGAAGATTTATTTATTTGTATTTTTTTCACACAAAAATAAAAAAATTAAAATTTCAATTTTTTGTTAAATGTTCTTTATTCTTAACATTGAAGTGCTGGCTTAGCAACCTTTGCATTTAGTTGATTTACACTAGAAAATCCAGTACCTCCTCTCTGCAGCATAATTATGTCCTTCTCTGTCAACTTCTGATTAGTCAATGGATGTATCCAGTCCTTCTTAATCACTTTCTCAACACAATCCATAGTCACAACATCACCAGTCGGCCTCAGAACAGCCAATGGCATTGAATTTGTGAGAATATCCTTCGACACAGCACAGACATAACGATTCTCTTGCGCAACAAGTGATTGTTTAGCATTCGGATCAGCCAATGTGAATTTTACATCAATCAAGTCTTTTGATTTCAGAACTTTTCCACTTACTGGACAGTAAATTGTGCTGTCTGGCTTCTCAACCTTTGCTTTTCCTGAATCTGGTGTTTGTGATGGAACCCAGAAGCTTGGTAGTTGTTGCTTCTTGTCGCCTGTCATGTTAGAAAGTGCTGATGATGTGCTGGGGCCTGGTTGGTCTAAAAATGAAAGGAATTAGTTAGTTCCTGGGATTGATTTGAGGTTTATGGACACTGTATATAGGGTTGAGGTAGTTGGGTACTAGCAAGGGGGAGAAAGGTCACTGGAAAGTGGCAGTTTAAGGTGTTTTTTGGAAAAAGATACAAAATTTGTGATGATTTGAACTCAGGCACAATAAATCGTTGCTACTCTGCTGAAAATACCTCAAGGATGCACCCAAGGTGTACAGTTAGGGGTCAGGATAGATACTAGAGTAGAATTGGATCATACTCTAAAGTAGGAAATGTTAACTTCTGGTAGGATATAATTTAGATAGGATATCGTGTTCCTTAAATGATTTTAGCTTATTTAGAGTATGCCAATATCATTATCAAGTATCAAATATGTAAAATGTCTCTTAAAGCCCTCCAAATACTTACTCATCTTAGTTCCAATCTTAATATTCTTCTCAGTCTTTACGAAGTCATCCAACTTTCTCTTATTCTCAGCAGCTGCAATCTCAGCCAATTCTTCTTCATCAGATTTCTTTTGCTTCTCAAATTCCTTCATTTTTCTGTTGTATTCGCCCTTTTTGGTGATAATATACTGTAGAATAGCTTCTTTGTCAAACAAGTATCCATCTTTTGTGATAACTGGAAGTTCACATGGCTGAAGAGTCAAATTACAGCAATCGAATGATTTTAAGGATTCCTTTGCCAAACGCTGATGCTCAGTTCCAAATCCTGAATTTTTAGAATCTTTTTTCTTTTCGTGATAAGTGTAAACTGATCCTGCTGTTGAGTTTCTAGCGTGACGAGTCATGTTGCTGTGTTGATGGGAATGATGAGTGCTGAGTTTTTATGCAAGATTCCTAAAATTGTGAGAATTTGTTAATTTTTCAAGAAACTTTTCTGGAACAATCAATTGAGATTTTTGTTTGGAAATAAAAGTTGTAAATAAAAGCGGAGAGAATTGTTGGAGAAAATTGAGATTGTAGAGTGACAGGGTGACAAAAAATGTTTTTGGTCGTACAGGGTAACTCAATTTTTTAAATTACAGGGTGACTAAAAGATTTGTTTGATTTTTATAATGATTTTGTTATTTAGTGGTAAGTTTTATGTCCTGGTCAGGATGTAAGCTTTTACTGTTTGATATTTTGAGCTATTTTGGATTAAATTTTCAAAAAATGAGAATTTTGTTTAATTTTTTTTAAATTAATTAAAATTGTATATAAAAATAGTTTAATGTGTCGAAAAGGCTTTTAGCATCATTAAATCTTCACACAACCCTTCATCGTCCTGCAAGTACCACAATTTAAAGAAAAATTACAAAACTTTATCTTTTATTCAAAATCTTAGCCAATCCCTTAAATCTAACAAGTTTTTTCATTCTTAAAGCCTCATAAACCGTAACAAAAACTTTAAAACCTGCATTTTCCTCTCTTAAAGCCAAAGATCATAACAAAAAGTTACAGAAAAAATTTATTAAAAATACCTAAAGCAAAAAAAAGAGGAAAAAGAACCATAAAAAATTAAAATGAGACTAAAAAAAATCTCATGTGGCATTAGTTTCAAAGATAGTCGAGCAACAAAAAAGTAAGGATGAAGAAGTTTTTGTAAACACGTGCATAGTTTTGAGTTTAAAAAAATGTGAGAAAGTTGAAAGTTGTAAGCAGCTTTTGGGGATAAGTAAAGAATAACGAAGTTTTTTTAAAAATACTGTAATTTACAATCTAGTTCTCTTTATTACTAATCATTACTTGTATAATTATTTAGCATTATATTCTTCTTTTAATATTGAGAATAAGAATTATAATTATAATAATAATAATAATAATAAAACGGATTTTTTTTGAAATATTTAAAAAATGAAAAAAGTTGAAAAATAATATTTTTTAATAACTAGTGGAGACAAAATTAAAAAATTATCATTTCAAGAACTAACAATTGAAAAAAAATTTTAAAAATCTAAATAATTTTTTGCTATATCGTAAATAGCTGACATCGTAAAACGAATTAAAGTAAACAGGCTTCAATGGGCTGGACATGTTATAAGAAGACCTGTGGAAGCTCCATTAAGTAAGGTCTTTAAATCTGACTTCGTAGATGGCAAGAGATCACGTGGACGACCAAAGAACTCGTGGAGGGAAGCTGTTGATAGAGACAGCATTGCACTTGGTATTGGTAATTGGCAGACGGTAGCCAGCGATAGAGCTAGTTATAGGTGCCAAATAAGGGAGGTCATGGATCACAATTGATCTGTACGACCAGCGAAGTAAGTAAGTAAATAATTTTTTAAAAATCTAAATAATTTTTAAAAAATATTAATTTACAAAATACATACAATTTAAAAAAAATTATTAAAAATTTTTAACAAAACAAAAAATCAAGCATAAAAATACTTATTTAAATTGCATTTTAAATTCCATTTTTTAAATTTCCAAATTTTATTATATTTGTTTTAAAATGTTTTGAAATTTCATTTTTTAAATTTCTCTAAAAAGATAAAAAATTAAAATAAAATTGATATTTAAAAAAAGAAAACAAGATTAGAAATTTATTATTTTCATTTTGTTTTTCAAATTTAAAAAAATATCTTGTTTTTGTATTAATTTTTAATTTTTTTAAATTAAAAAGCAAGAAATATTAAAAAACAGAACAAATTTGAAAAAAATTGAAAATAAAAATTCAAAATTATTTCACATTTTTAATGAAAATCTTAATTTTAAAAAAAGTTTATTTTATTTCAAATTCACCCAAACTGTCTCAAAATTAACCCCAAAAAATTCAAACAACATCTTCAAAAAATAGTTCAACAAGGAAAAAATTATTTCCATACTTAAAAGGGCAACAGCAGTAGCAGCAACATGTAAAAATATCTCATAAAGACCTGTAGCAAAAGGCAAAGTTTACAAAAAAAAAGCACCAACATTTTATTCATATGAAATGCACGGCACGTAATCAGCACAATAGCAAAAAAGGCAAAAGGATTTTTTTTCGTTGCTAATTTTCTTAAATTATTAATGAGCAGCAATTTCTCCGTTTTGGTGCTGCTTTGCATTTTTTTCTCTTGAATTTGCTGGATTTTTATGCACTTATTAATTATTCTGTGCACTGTTTTGTATTTATGATCGGCGAGGGCTGCTGTTTGCTTGTTGCTACTGTTACTGGGTCGGATTATGATATGGAAAATTGATGCGACTGAACTACTTTTTAGAATATTTCTGTTTGTAAGGAGAAAAAAATGAAGCTGTTGAAACTTTTATTAAATTTTTGAGCTTTTTGAAACTTTTCGACAGGAGCGTATCCAGAAAATTTTTGAGGGGTTTTGGCATCTTTTTCTTCAAAAACCATAGCAAATTGAAAAAAAATTCTCAAAAAGTAGGGAAGGTCCACCAAACAACACCCCACCCCCCTGAATACGCCCCTGTTTTTCGATCTATTTGTTTTTAAATTTAAAAATTAAAGTTCTTTTTAAAAAATAATTAAAATTTTCAATATTTTTATTTTAAACATTTTTTTAAATTTAGTAAAAAAATTTAAAATTTTGAATTTTTTTAGTGTAATTAATTAAAATTACGTATGTTTTTTAAACTCATTTAAATTTAACTCAAGGTACTTGTTAGTTTTTTATCATTTAGTTTCAGTATCAGAACTACAGCAGGAGCGTAGCCAGGATTTTTAAAGGGGGGTGCCCAATTTTTTTATGTTCAAAAAAAATCACTGAAATTTAACCTTTTTATTAAATTTTTATACTTTTTTATACATGTAGATTGATTCTGTGAGTAGTCTTCAACATTTTTTTTTATAAAAAATTAATTTTTGGGTTCAAAAATAAAAAACAATTTTAAATTTTATGGAATTTTGATTTCGAGAGGGGGGGTGTCTGGGCACCTAAGGACCACCCCTGGCTACGCCCCTGAACTACAGCGTTTACAGGGACGTAGTAAGGAGGTTCAAGAAGGCACGGCACCCCTCAAGATTGAGAATTTATAAGAAAATTAAAAATAAATATTTTCCTGCGCTTCACTGAACCATTTCTGCTCATTCAGCTATTCAGCTATTTATTTAGTTTAATTTTAAATATTTAATTTAAATTTTTAATTTAATAGTTTAATTTTAAATATTTTATAATCATAATGAAAATCTTATTTTCAACTTTTAACAAAAGAAAAGTTTAGAAATCAGAGACAAAAACCGCAGTGCAGGCAATTAACTGTAATCAGTTTTCTCAGCATGATGGAACTAATTAAAATTGTCGTATTTTAAATTCTACTGAGATAGCTCCTTCCTGTTATGCAATTCACGCTGATTCAACTATTGTCAATTTTAATAGAATTGCTGAATATCAAGACAATGGGTCAGAATATGATTTTATTCTTATTAGTCCCAAGACTACATTGATTGATTTTTGTAGGTTTCAGACATTAATGTCTTCAAAATATATTTGGATTTAATTCAAATTTTTAGTAAAATTCTGTGTTTTGTTAAAATTAAGTTGTAATGGAGCACTAAAATTTGACAAAATTCAATTTTTTACCATTTCTATTTTTTATAGGTTAAATTCAATACATGCAAAGGCGTGTTCAGAGGGGGAGGGGTTGGAGGGGCCCCCACCTTTTTGAATTTTTTTCAATTTGCTAGGGTTTTTCAAGAAAAAAATGAAAAACCCCCCTAAATTTTCCTGTCAATACAAAAAATTTTTAAAACCCATCCCTCAAAAAATTTCTGGATACGCCCCTGAATGTACATCCTGCTTTTTTCTCATCAAAATTGGATACAAACACCCACAATAGTTAAATTTGCATCATCCACAAACGAATCAGCATAAATAATATGAATTGTTCTCTCAACTTAGGCATGTGATGTCTCAAGAACATGCGTTACATTGCCTCTCAACGATCCTCAATCTTAACATAAATTTTTCCTCTATACATCACAAAATTAGACACACACCAACATTTGTGGATTGTTTACGAGAATTTCATTCTGGTTTTGAGTTGAACAAGCGGATTGTGTTTATGTAGAAAAAATATTTCATTCATTTTGACATTTTTCATGGTTAATCTTTCGTCGTTTTTTTTTTTTATTTTGTGTGTCTTTTTGTGGTGCCTCTTTGGCACTCATCCAAAAAAAACTGTGGGAAGAATAAGAAATTTGTGGATTTAATGTGGGGAGGTGCAATGTGGGTGGTAGTGATTATAAAGGACGAGGAGTTGGTGGATGATTTGAGCTTTAATTTTGTGTATTTATGAGGAAGATTGAGGGAAAAATTGAAGAAAATTGGGAAAAATCAATTTTGTTCTGAACTTTTTTGGGTTATTTTGTAAATTATATTAGGGGTCGTTCATTAATGACGTCATGCAAAAAAAAACAGATTTTTTAAACCCCCAACCCCCTCTGTCAGAAAATGTTCAAACAAAAATGTTTTCTTTTGTATGGAAGTGTCACACAGCATCAGACCCCCTTCCTGCCTTTAAATTGGATACAAGGGGAACACTACTTGATGGAAAGGAAACTTCAGGGTGGTCTAGGAACCAAATTTTTCATGCTAAAGTATATAAAACCTTAATATAAGAACTTTGGATCATTTTTCCGCCAGGAAATATGTAAAAATTTGAAGTTATAGCTCAAAAAGTGTGTGGCGGAAAATGGTTTTCTCCACCGAGTAGTCTTCCCCCTGATTGGATATCATTTATGAACGACCCCTTGTCATAAGGATGATTTTGGTATTAAGGATCAAAAATTGTCAATTTTTAGTGTCAAAATTGACAAAAGCTTCTTTTTGATAGTGAATTATCATTTCTAAACCTTTAGGGGTCATCCAGATGTTCCATAACCTCAAAATTAGCTACTGTGGTCTCAAAGGTGTAACAAATGGGTTCTTGTGGGGTAAAAAGGGTGAAGGGGTCCAAACACCCATCTTCAAGATTGAAATTCAAACCCCTCTTAAAACCAAGGTCACCTTTTAAGAGTTCGTACCCTCCATTGAAGGATTGGACCCCTCCCCTATTCGAAACATTTATGTGGGTTAGTTCATAAATTACGTCCATCAAAAAACACTTTTTTGGAGTGTCAAAAATTCATCATCCCCCCTCCCCTTTAAAGCATGACATAATTTTCGAACGACCCCTGTCTAGATCCTTGTTTTGAGTCCATTTCCCAAAAATCATTTCGTAACTTGCTGATGATCCCCCTTCCCCCTGTAATTTTATATCTCTAAAAGCAGACAAAAACAAAAATTTGCAAGCTAATTAAAACAAAATTTATTTGCTGACTTCTTAATTAACCAAATTTTCATCCTCTAATTTGCTGAAATCTTTCAATTTTCCCGCTCATAAATTTCTACAACACACAAAAATTTTCATTTTTGCAAAAAAAAATTCATTTTCACCAAAAAAACATTTTTCATCATTTTTCCCGCGAAATAAATTTTCCCCTTTTTTAAGCAATTTATTTTATTTTATTTTTTCAACTTCACAAAAAGACATTCTTTTTATTTTAACAAAACACAAAATGAACTTTTTTTTGTTAAAATTTACTGCTTTGTTGTTCATAAATATATTTTATGTTAAAAATTACGAGCACAACAATCATGTGGATGGTCTCATAAATTTTCGACTGACTTGAGAGCTTTTGGATAATTTTTTCAGGCACTTTTCGGTGGGCTTAAAAGACCGTGAGCATTTTATGAGTGTGTAAGTGGGAAGATGAGAGGGTTCTTATTGTTGTTTATGAGTGGGTGGGTCGGGGGTGTAAATAGTCGAATTGATGTTGTTTCTTTGGGTAATTATGAATTTATTTTTGTTGATTGTTATTTTTAGGATCTTTTGTAATTTTTGGAGATTTTTTATATAATTTTTATTATTTGTCTATTTTTATTTGCTTTTAAATTAAAAATGGCGGAACAAATTGGTTCAAAATGGAGAATCACAAAATTCAAAATGGCGAATCACAAAATTTAAAATGGCTAATTATAAAATTCAAAATGGAGAATCACAAAATTCAAAATGGAGAATCACAAAATTCAAAATGGGGAATCACAAAATTCAAAATGGCGAATTGCAAAATTCAAAATGGAGAATCACAAAATTCAAAATGGAGAATCACAAAATTCAAAATGGAGAATCACAAAATTCAAAATGGAGAATCACAAAATTCAAAATGGAGAATCACAAAATTCAAAATGGAGAATCTAAAAATTCAAAATGGAGAATCACAAAATTCAAAATGGCGGATCTATGGTGCAATATTAAATTGTGTTTTGTGAGTTCTGTCATGAGTAATGCATTATAATGGAGTTTCATTCTAGTTTTGATTCTATTTATATTAAAGTACCAATTTACAAATTCAAAAAAAATATCTAAAAATAAATCCAAAATTAATTCTCACCAAATAAATACGAAAATTTATCTTATCATTATCGTCATTTTTACCAATTTGTCCCATCATGTCTCTCTAATGTTCAAATATATCTCAATTCCCCCAACAAAAATTTCTAATCCTCAACAGCCTCAACAATAATAATGATAATTCCCATCCACACTCAATATTTCAAATGTAATGAAAAGTCAACAAGACATCTCAAATAGCTCTCAAAACACATCTCATCTATCCAGGCATAAAAATAGAAAAAATAATAAGAATTTTCCTTAAAATACTCGCGAATATAAAAAACAATTCTGCATGGCTTACATTTTGGTAACGGCAAATTGCTTGGAAGGATTATTTCATATTTTATATTTTACTTCCTTCCTGCGAAGAAGCTCTTTTTGCCATTGAAAAAAATAATGTTTTTTGCTTCACGCATTTTTGTATATGAGACAGTATCTAGTCGTATATGAATTTGGGGTTGGTAGGCTAATTATGTGAGTTATTTATGGGGGATAATTTTGTCTGAATTGTTGTGATTGTTTTGATGTGGAGCTGCCCAGGGTGGTAATACCAGGAGCGTATTCCCCCCCTCTGAAAAAAATTTCTTCATTTTGCTAGGATTTTTCACCAAAAAGGTGCGAAACTCCCCCCCCCCCCCCCCCATTAAAAGACAATTTCCAATTTTAAGAGTTCAAACCTCCCCCCCCCCATCAAAAAATTCCTGGATTCGCCCCTGGGTATTATCTTTGGTAGGTAGGGTATATCCTAGGACACCCTGGTTGGTAGGGTAGATGGGGGACCCTAGGGTAACCCTAGAGTTACCCTGGTAGCCCTTAAAACCGGTCCCTGTAAGCTACTTTAGTATACTATTTTAGTACACTCTAATATACTCTATTAAGTCTTCATTTTTAATATGCTCAAGTATCTTGTGTTTAGTATATTAAGTTAAGTATAAAAACTGACATAACATACAAACAAGCCCCCAAAATTATGTTTAAGATGATAAATTGTGATGTGATGTATGAGTAATATTAGGAAGAAGAGGAATGCTTGTATATGGAAGGATCACAAATTCTAGACACAGAGTTGAGAGGATTAGAATGTAAGTCGATAGGAAGATAAGGAAGTCGGTAATTAAAACTATGGAAATTCAACTTCTTGTATTGTTGAAATTTAATCGAATATTTTAGTGAATTTTGAAGGATCTTCAGACTTTTTTTGTTTAAATTCGAATCATCTCCAGTACTAATTCCATAAATCATCCATTTCAACCCCAGCCCACATCACCCTATCCTATTTTGAATAAAAAGTAGCAAATCTTACTATCGCATGCATGCATGCACGAGTATTTCGCGTTCTCAAACATTCATTGAACCAAAAATCCATCAAAGCACAAAAAATCTATCTCCTTCAAGAAATATTAAGAAAATTATGAAAAAAAATTTGCGTGATGAGGCGTGAACAATGATGATGATCAAATTGCTTCAAGATATTATATAACATGCGTTACTTCATACGATTCAATTTGAATGGATGGGAAGTTAATACCTTTCGATTATTTTTCGTGTAATACAAATATTAATAATGAACATGAGTACGTAAGTACGTACGATTACACTCATGTAGAGAATATGAAAAATTTAAGAGGCTGAATGAAATTATCGAGCACGTGCGTTATCGAGATTAATTTCTGATGCTATTTGCTGTGTGTATTAAGGATTTTATGTGGATTTTGGATGTCTGTTTTGAGTGTAGATTAACATTTTTTATTTGGATTCTTGGTTGATTTAAGATTGTCTTAATGAATTATGGGCGAAATCTTGTTAAATATATTTCGTTTATATCCCCGTCAAGCATGATACGAAACGAATTAGTTAAAGGATTATTTGGGATTTTGTAGAGATTCAGGGGGAAAAAAGAGCAGGGATGATTAAAGTGGACACAAAAGCTTGCAACTAGATGGATAAAATGAAATACTAGAAGATGTAGCTTGATGTTTTATTGATTTTTCTAGAAATTTTGAGCAAATGATATTTTTGGTTCGACTGACAGCATTTTTGCTCAACTGACAGCATTTTTGCTCAATTGACGACACCTATGCTCACTTTACAGAATTTTTGCTCAACTGACAGCACTTTTGCTCAAATGATAGCATTTTTGCTCAACTGACAGTTTTTTTTTGCTTAACTTACAGCAGTTTTGCTTAACTCACAGAATTTTTGCTCAACTGACAGCATTTTTGCTCCAAATATAGCATTTTTGCTCAACTGATAGCATTTCTACTCAACTTACAACATTTTTGCTCTACTGACAGCATTTTTGCTCCAAATATAGCATTTTTGTCTCAACAGACAGCATCTTCAGCATTTCTACCTACAACTTACCTACCAACCATCAGTTTACTTAGTTTCGCTACCCTCTCAATGTGTTACACTCGGAACAAAGCACTAAAACCCCTAATCTAAGACTATATTTCTGAAAATAAAATCCCCAATAAATATTTCAATCTCATCTTAAAGCACATCCCACTTCACATTCCTAACAATAAAACTTTATCAAAATGCTTAATAATTTTCTCAAGACTCTCAATCTTTCTTCTTTTCCTCTCAAGTGCTTAAACATCATAATCAAAATATTATTTTCAGCTGATGTCTGCTTCTCCGTCCACACATTTTCATTTCACTATAGCTTTGATGGCGAAATTGAGTCATTCACCTTGAGAGTCGTCACTTTTTTTACTACTGAGAATCCATTAAATATGAAATATCTGCAACAATTACCATAAAAGTTTTAAACAAATTATCATAGATCGATCAAGTTTTCAGCATAAATTTGTACATTTGACTCAATGTCTCGCTGATTTTCTTCTTCATTTCTCTTATTTTATTTCGAGAATCGTTAATAAAAAGTTGAGCAATTTGTCATTTTTTATGCACAAAGTGACACTTTTCTTTTGCTATCCTCGTGAATCAATTAAAGATAAATGTTTTTTTACTCGAGCTCGTCGTATTGTCTTGTTGGGAATTTAATGATTAAATTTTTGCTGCTTACTCTGAAAAGAAGAATGGGAATTGAGAGAGATGGAATAAATTTTGAGACCGGCATGAACATGAACTTTGGATGTATTTGGTTGACTATTGTCGAAATTTTAAGCAGAGGATGAATTTTGGTTCGACTGACAGCATCTTGGCTCGGCTGACAGCATCTAGGATCTAATGACAGCATCTAGGCTCAACTGACAGTATATAGACTCAACTAATAGCATATAGATTCAACTGACAGCATATAGGCTCAACTGAAAGCATATAGAATCAACTGACAGAATATAGGCTCAACTGACAACATATAGGCTCAACTGAAAGCATTTTGGACAACCGACAGCATTCTAGCTCAACTGACAGCAATGTTGCTCCATGAACCCTCAAAATTCTATACATCTCGGTATTTTTCATCCTTCACAAACTTCTCAAGTCCCTGAGTCCTTGAACTACAGCACAAAAAGTCCTTGCTGCTTCTCATTCTCTACGAAACTGCATCCTGTGATTAATAAAATTGTTTCAAAGCTCAGAGAAAAATTCAGAAAATTTTCTCAATTTCCCTCTTGATGCAATTTTGTGCTTGTTTTTTTGTTGAACTAATTTTACATCTTTAGCTTTTGCTGCATATTGGAATCTTTGTGACATTAAAATTACTGTTTAGCATTTATGTTCTTAACTTGAGTGCTTTTTGAGCTCTTTACTCTTTTGTGAGATTCTTTTGCTTTTTAAATTTATTTTAATTGTTTAAATTTGTAGAGAATGTAATAAAATTAATTTGGTCATCTTGGTAGCAAAATTGGTTCATCTCGGTATATAATCATGTAATCTCATTAATCAAATTTTATCATCTCGGTAAAAAATCTGTCATCTTGGTAGCTAAATTTTTATCATATCAGAAGAAATATTATGTCATCTTGGAAATCAAATTTTGTCATCTTGGTAATAAAACTTTATCTTCTCGGTAAAAAATTCTATCATCTCAGTTTTCTCTCATAGAAAAAACTTTAAAAACCGCATCAATTTTCAAACTCAAATAGTTCCACTTCAAAAAATTTAATCCATTTTCGTAAAAATAAAAAGTTTTGAAAGAAAAATTACATTCAATTAAATTATTTTGTTAAACTTACGAAAAAATTTCTTCTCAATAAAAAATTAATTCAACTGTGCATTAAATTGACCCTCAAAGGGATTTACCAAGCGAAAATTCATTGTCTCAATTTGTAAAAAGATTTTTCTATTACAAACATAAATAAAAATTGCATCAGCATAATTTCTTATGATTCTTAATTATGTTTGCAGATTTAAGACAAAAAAAGATGATTTTTTTACTCTCAGCTAAACTTTTTATCGCAAACATTCTGGTAAATTATGTGAGCTGAGAGAACTAAAGTTCAATGTTGAATGCACAAGAAAAAAAAGTCTGAAATGTGAAATGGAGCGTGCAATGAGAAGAGCAGAAAAGTTTTGTTAGTTCAGAACTTTTTTTTTTAAAAAATGAACTAAATTGAATCAAAACTTTTTTTGGGAAATCATGTGAAAAATTGAGAAATTTTGCAGAAAAATAATAAGTTTCATGAAAAGATGGTCAGATTTTAGTCAAAAAATTTGAAGTTTCCATTGAAAAGTAAAAAATATTACCGAGAGAATTGAATTTTGGTACCGAGATGACATAACTTAAATACCGAGGGGATGTAACTCAAAGCTAAGAAGATAAAATGTAAATCTGAGATAATAGTATTAAGATACTGAGACGACATAATCTGAATACCAAGATGACATAACCTTAACACCGAGATGACACAATTCAAAAACTATAAATTGACGGCTTTTAATTACCGATATGACAGAATTCAGATGATAATACCGAGATGACGTAATTGAGATACCAAGATAACATAATCTAAATACCAAAATATCAAATTACAGATTAAAATTTAGTCTAATTGTCAACATACCCAAATATAAATTTACATTAAAAAATTGTCAAATTAAAGATTCAAATTTACCAAACATAAAATTCAATATTTTTTTCTCAAAAGGTTCTCAAAACATCTTTTGCAAAATATCAAATGCCAACCGTCTTCTTTGCTTCCTAAAAATAACTTTTCAATCCTTTTTCTCGAAAAAACTTGTGCTTTAAGAAGAAGAAAATGGAAAAAAGCATCAAATTTTAACTCAATTCAAAAAGAATTCAATAACATAAACTGACCGTTTGCTACTTTTTTTCCTTTTCTTTTTTTCATGTCGACATTTTCTACGAAGAAGCTCTTCAAAGAATAAATGTTATTAAAGTGAAAGAGGAAATGAATCCGACTTATGTAACTTGATTCTGTAAATAAACTTATTGTCACACATGAGGATGGAGTGCAATGAAGGTAATGTTTGGTATTAAAGATGCAGCTTTAAGCTTTGAAAGAGTGCAATTTTTTTACCGAGATGACTAAATTTGATTACCAAGATGACAGAATTTTGTTGCCGAGATGACTAAATTTGGCTACCATGATGACTGAATTTGGTTACCAAGATAACAGAATTTGTTTTCCGAAATGTGAAAAATTGATTGCTGAGATAAAAAAAATTGATTGCTGTTATCCAAGATGACCTAATTTAGTTACCGAGATGACTAAATTTGATTAAATTTGCCGATAAGACTGAATTTGGTTACCGAGATGACAGAATTTTGTTGCCGAGATGACTGAATTTGGTTACCGAGATGACAGAATTTTGCTACTAATATGACAGAATTTGGTTACCGAGATGACAGAATTTTGTTGCCGAGATGACAGAATTTGGTTACCGAGATGACAGAATTTGGTTACCGAGATGACAGAATTTTGCTACCAAGATGACATAATTTTGCTACTAATATGACAGAATTTGGTTACCAAGATAATAAAACCCAAACTCCAAGAACAAAAGACATACAAAATCTCATCCGAAAAATCTTGAAAACTTCCTCAATTCCTAACAAAAAAAACTATCAACATTCTAAAAACATCCGCTTCTTAACCATTCTGTTGAAAAATATTTTCAAAAATCATCTGTAAACTTCCATAATAAGAAAAACATTTTCAAACAGAAAAAGCAAGCAAACATTTTTATGACACATGTCATTTGCTCCTAATAATGACAATAACTGTAAAATTGAATTGAAAATTCACACAAGTAAAATATTGCAAATATAAAACTCATAAATTTATCACACCAAAAAGTTCATTTGACTCCCAATCGAGCAGACTTTGCTTCGCACAGCAGTTTCTCATCATTTACAGTTCATATTTTTTTCTTTCTTATTTTTCTTGTGTCTGTCTTGAGTCCAGCAGAGTGGACAAGAATGGTAAGAAAAACGCATTCATCAATTTATCTTCAGATACTAGCAGTTGAAATGCGTGTTCTGGTGAATTATTGGACCTCATGCCAAGGAACATTTTTTGAAGGAACATGGATGAAAAATGCTTCAAGCTGAGCCGATTTGGTGGAAGAACATGGAAATATGAAGGTGTAATTGCTTTTATGGGGATTATTGTGACAGTTAACATTTATTTGTGATTTATTTGACGATTATTAGAAGGTAGCTTGTATATTGATGATGGAAGGCAAGTATGATGAGGTAGGTGGTAATTACAGGCAAAAAGCTTTCTTGTCCTCAAATTGTGTCATCTCGGTAGCCAAATTTTGTTATCTCGGTAATCAGATTTTGATTTCTTGTCCTCAAATTGTGTCATCTCGGTAGCCAAATTTTGTTATCTCGGTAATCAGATTCTGCCATCTTGGTAACAAATTCTGTTATCTCGGTAGCCATATTATATATTTTTGGTACTCAAATTGTATCCTCTCGGCAAACAAATTGCATCACCTCGGTACTAAAATTCTCTCTTCACTAAATCTCAAAACTAAACTAATTCAACAAGTTTCTCAATAAATTTCAATTCGACATCAAATCCTTCCTCTCAATCCATTACCAATCATACTTTTCATGACTGCTTCTCATTAAACTTCATCTAATCTCGACGCAGGATGGAAAAGAAAGAAAATCTCAGAAACTTTCCTCACACAAAACTACAAGTCAATTGACGTTGATTGAACATGCAATTTATTTTTAATGTTATAACCTCAAACAGACATTGTGGCTGTTGGAAGAAAATTTATTTATTTTTTCCTTTCCTTTCTTATTCTTGTGAATTTCTTTTTTCTTTCCTTAAAATAGAAACAAATGGAAAGAAAGCAAGAATGGGAAGCGAAAGCGAGCTTGTCGCATTCAATAACGTGCAATCTTGTGGAAGAAAAATTACCAAAATAAGCAATTTAACTTTGTAACCAATTATTACTGTGAGACGTAGATTGAATGATAGCAATGGAGGGAATTTTTTGAAGTTTTCGAGGTTATGTTCCGAACTTTGAGGTTATGTTGCTCAATTTTGAGGTTATGTTGCATTTTAGGTTATTTTGCCGAATATTGAGGTTATGTTGCGAATTTTGGGACTATTTGGAGAACTTTGAGGTTATGTTAAATAATTTTGAGGTTACGATAAATGAATTTCCTCATTCCTGGGCAAACTTTACCCATTTTCTGTTTAATATCTGAACAAGTTCAAAAAAGTTAATTAGTTTCCAGCATTTTATACCTCAGTCAATATTCCTGTTGACATAAATATTGCGCAATACTTCAACATCAACTTTTCTCATCAAAATTCTATTTTTTCTCATTTTCTCATTAAAACTCATTAAATTAGCTTTATTTTTTTTTCATTATAAAACTGCAACAATGAAGTAAATAGAAGGAAAACTATTTTACAACTTCAGTCTATCCATAAATTTCATACCGACCAACCTCATTTATCTTGTTCTCACCTCGCCTTTTTCCTCTTTTCATTCCGCTTAGCCTCACAAAAGTTTTTTTTTATTTTCAAATAGATGAATGGGAAAAGTTTATAAAAGACAAGAATTCACTGAAATATTGATGTCAGAATGGTTAAGTGCTCAGTTTTTGCAAAAATAACCTCAAATTTTACAACATAACCTTAAATTTTGGTAACACAAACTCAAAATTCATAACATAACCTCAAAGTTAAGTTTTAACCTAAAAACTAATCATCATAACCTAAAAATTTAAGATCATAACCTCAAAATATGGTAAAATAACTTCAAAATTCAGTTGATAGCCTAAAAATTTATATAACAACCTCAAAATTTGTATCATTACCTGAAGAATTGTTAACATAACCTCAAAATTTAGCAAAATAACCTCAAAATTTGGCAAAATAATCTCAAAATTTGGCAAAATAACCTCAAATTTTACAACATAACCTCAAAATTCAGTTGATAACCTCAAAATTTGTATCACTACCTCAAAAATTGGCATCATAGCCTCAAAATTCATAACATAACCTCAAAGTTAAGTTTTAACTTCACTATTTGTCATCATATAACCTAACAATCAATATTTTAGCTCAAAATTTAACATTTTAACCAAAATTTTTGCACCATAACCTCAAAATTTAGCAAAATAACCTCAAAATTTGTAACATAACCTCAAAAAAGATATGCGTCTCTAAAACTCCCAACCCTACAGCATTTTAACTTTGCATTTTTCAGACTCACACCCCTCATTTGAAATTGAAAGTGCAGAGCTTGTAGTGTCGGTGAATATAATGTCTATTAGCACCTTCTACATTTTTTACGTTCATACTTTATCCTGTGTTGAGATATTTATGTGAATGTTTATCGTTTAATTGGTTGACACCTGTTGCAGAGTTTTTATTTTTGCTGTTGCCGTTGCTATTTCAATGAAATTGTACATGAGCTTTTCTGTTTCTGCTCTTTTTTATTGTGTGTATGAATAAATCTACAATTTTTTTGTGCTTTACTTTTCAACGAGTGAAAAGCGAGACTTTTTAAATGGGTCGAGTGTGAAGAAATATACAAATGAATTTATTGTAAAGAATTTAAAAATACTAAATGGTTAAATGGTATAAGATCGGAAAAGTTGGTGGAATTTTGGATATTTTGAGGTTATGCTCCAGGAATTTAGAAAGTTTTGAGGTTATGTTGCAAAAGTTCATTCAACTTTCGGGAATTTTAGAAATTTTGAGGTTATATTGCAGAAATTCAACAAAACTTGAGGATATGTTCCAGAAATTTAAAAAATTTTGAGGTTATGTTCCAGGAATTTAGAAAATTTTGAGGTTATGTTACAGAAATTCAACAAATTTTGAGGTTGTTCCAGGAATTTAGAAAATTTTGAGGTTATGTTGCAGAAATTCAACAAAATTTGAGGTTATGTTCCAGGAATTTAGAAAATTTTGAGGTTATGTTGCAGAAATTCAACAAAATTTGAGGTTATGTTCCAGGAATTTAGAAAATTTTGAGGTTATGTTGCAGAAATTCAACAAATTTTGAGGTTGTGTTCCAGGAATTTAGAAAATTTTGAGGTTATGTTCCAAAAATTCAACAAATTGTGTGTCTCAACCATAAAAGTCATCCAAAATAGTCAATTCCCAAACGCCCCATCTATTTCCAACAACTTTATGTCCATTTAAAAGCCATAAACTCAACCCCATCCACATTACTCAAGCGTATTTTATTTCAATCTGTATAAAAAGTGAAAAAAAAAATCTCTTCCCAAAAACAAAATGAAATTGAGAAAGTCGAAGTGAAAAATGTGAGAAAATCCAAAAAAAGGTGTCTGACTGTAAAAATATTTTTTATGTGCGATCGAAGATAAACTGCCGAAAGTCGTGCCATTAGTTAAAGACGAGAAAAAAATATATTTTTTTTGCAACATCACAAATTCCTTTTTAATCCTCTTTCCGTGAAATGGAAAACTTTTTTTTATTGCTTGACTGTGAACATTTTTTGTGTGTCTTGAGATTGTTTTTTCAGTGAATTTATATCAGGTCGGATATCAATTTTCTTCTATTGAGATGTTTTGATTGGAATGGAAAAATATTTTTTTACTTTCTTGTTAGAATTTTTTGGTGTTCTGTTGTTTTATGGATAGAAAAACATGAAAGAATTTATGAAAGGAAAAACAAATGTTGGGATGTGACGAGATTATGACTACAGGTGTGAAAATGTTTGAAGTGATCTGTTCAAAAAATGAATATTGGGTTTTTGTTTATTTCACTAAACTTTGAGGTTATGATACTAAATTTTGTTGTTATGTTGGTCGATTTGGAGGTTATGGTCTGAATTTTGAGGTTAGAATCTGAATTTTTAATTTGCTATAAATTTTTAGGTTAAAATATAAATTTTGAGGTTAGGATCTAAATTTTTTAGGTTATGATACCAAATGTTGTTAATTTTGAGGTTATGACTCCGAATATTGAGGTTAAAATATAAATTTTGAGGTTATTATACCAAATTAATAGGTTGTGTTGTTAATTTTGAGTCATAACGGAGTCATAACTCCGAATATTGAGGTTAGAATGTTAATTTTGAGGTTAGAAGCTGAATTTTTAATTTGCTGTTAATTTTTAGGTTAAGTTGCCCAGTTTTGAGGTTAGAGTCTGAAATTTGAGGTTAAGATGTAAAAATTTGAGGTTAAAATCTAAATTTTTAGGTTATGATACCAAATTACTAGGATATGTTGTTAATTTTGAGGTCATGACTCCGAATATTGAGGTTAGAATGTTAATTTTGAGGTTATAACTCCAAATATTGAGGTTAGAATGTTAATTTTGAGGTTAGGACTTAAAAAAGCTCCATTCTCTTCATCAATGCTTGACTTCATTACCAATTAATCTAAACATCTCTAAAAGTCCCTCTCTTACCACAAGAATCTCAGCAATAATGTAGACTTCATCAACAACCATCGAAAGTAAAGAAGATTCCTCCGAAAAATGACAAACAAGTTCCTTTTTACATTCACACGCCGCTTACTCTCTTTAAGAAGGTCGTTAATCATCACGATTAAAGAGGTGATGATGCTTAAAGAATGAATGAGGCAGAAGAAGAAGGAAGAAAATGATATAAATGGATTTTTGATGTTGCATGAGAATCTCTTCGAAAAAAAATTTTCTGCGGCTTTTGTTGAAGCATGAGCTGGAGCTTCTTTTGTGTTATGAATACTGTGATTTAATTCCTTCTTTTTAATAGGATGAATGAGATGAGATTTTTTATATTATTTTACAATGCGGATGATTTTGTGCTTGCATGTATGAGCTTTTAAGCTTCGTGTGACGTGAGGTTGGTGGAATTTAGATCAGTCTGTGGATTTTTTGAGGTTATGTTTTAAGAAAATTCTCCGCTTTTTAAAATAACCTAAAAATTCAGTTTTAAACCTCAAAATTCGACAAAATAACCTCAAAAATGAAAACATAACCTGAAAAATAAGATGCTAACCTCAAAATTTTGCAAAATAGTCTCAAAATGTAGATTTTAACCTCAAATTTATCAATATAACCTCAAAAATTTTAATTAAACCAAAAAATTTGACAAAATAACCTTAAAAACCAGCTTCTAGCTTAAAAGATCAGATTATAACCTAAACAAATGTCAACATAACCTCAAAATTTGGC
The DNA here is from genome assembly GCA_963573255.1 of Chironomus tentans. Classification (NCBI taxonomy): domain Eukaryota; kingdom Metazoa; phylum Arthropoda; class Insecta; order Diptera; family Chironomidae; genus Chironomus; species Chironomus tentans. The sequence continues at coordinate 9,080,752 of OY754305.1, forward strand.
ACTATAACTTCAAAATTCAGATGATAACCTCAAAAATCAATAACATAACCTAAAAATTGGAATTTTAACTTAAAATTTGAATATTTATTAGTCAAAGCTTCTAGGTTCTCCCTTAATCCATAAAAACAATCTCTATCCACCCCATCCACCTTAAACAACCACACCCATCCTGTTTAAATAGCATCCATAAAAGAATTTCAATCATCATGAGATAACCACATTAGATACATAATCCATAATTACCTCATAAAATCCTCAAATAAAGTGTAATTGTTTTAGCAAACAATGAAGACACTGACAATGTGTTCCATGCACTTGAGAGACAAAAAATCCAAATAAGAAGAACACAAAGCACACAAAAATCATAAAAAGCTCTAAAATGAGCATCAAATGCCGTAAAAAAGTAAAATTTGTGACTGAAAACAAAACATTTTAGAGCTTTTTAAAGACCACTTGAGCTAAGTTGAGTGCCGATTGTTGAGCTGATTGTTTGTATTTTTCCATCTGCTTAATAAAGTGGATTGATGAGATAGAAAAAAATTTACATGAGCATGCGAGTGATAACAGAGAAGAATGAACTACTTTGGATGCTTTATGAGGATGTTGAATGTCTGGGGGTTAATTTTTTTTTATAACAAAGCGATGAAACATTGGGATTAAATGTGGATGATTTGTTTGAGTTTTGGAGGGAAAAATTTTGAGTGCTAGCTAAGAAAGCTTTTATATGTAATTGTGGATTTAAGATTAAGTTATTGCGACATAAAAGGGGCTTAGAGAATTTTTTATGATGAGGAGAAAGCTAGGAAATTATGGGATGACATGTTTTGGGTATGATATAGTGGCTTGGGATGGATAACCATTAATGCAAAGACTTCGAGACTCTAGTGTGAAGGCACCTGAATTTCAAATTTCTAGTGTGAAGGCACTTTAACCACAAATTTCTAGTGTAAAGGCACTTTAACCACAAATCTCTAGTGTGAAGGAACCTGAATTTCAAATTTATAGTGTAAAGGCACCTTAACCTCAAATTTCTAGTGTGAAAGCACCTTAACTACAAAAGGACTAGTGTAAAGGCACCTTAACCTCAAAACTCCAGCGTAAAGGCACTTTAACCTCAAATTTCTAATGTGAAAGCACCTTAACTACAAAAGGACTAGCGTAAATGCACCTTAACCTCAAAACTCCAGCGTAAAGGCACCTTAACCTCAAATTTCTAGTGTGAAAGCACCTTAACTACAAAAGGACTAGTGTAAAGGCACCTTAACCACAAATTTCTAGTGTAAAGGCACTTTAACCACAAATCTCTAGTGTGAAGGAACCTGAATTTCAAATTTATAGTGTAAAGGCACCTTAACCTCAAATTTCTAGTGTGAAAGCACCTTAACTACAAAAGGACTAGTGTAAAGGCACCTTAACCTCAAAACTCCAGCGTAAAGGCACTTTAACCTCAAATTTCTAATGTGAAAGCACCTTAACTACAAAAGGACTAGCGTAAATGCACCTTAACCTCAAAACTCCAGCGTAAAGGCACCTTAACCTCAAATTTCTAGTGTGAAAGCACCTTAACTACAAAAGGACTAGTGTAAAGGCACCTTAACCTCAAAACTCCAGCGTAAAGGCACTTTAACCTCAAATTTCTAATGTGAAAGCACCTTAACTACAAAAGGACTAGCGTAAAGGCACCTTAACCTCAAAACTCCAGCGTAAAGGCACCTTAACCTCAAATCTCTAGTGTGAAGGCACCTGAACCAGAAAACTCTAGTGTAAAGGCAACAGAAGCTTTAAATAAAAGAAAATGTTAAAATGTATCACAGAAATGTCACGCAACACAACTAAAACATCAAAAAGTCTTCAAGACACAACGCAGCATCCACAAAACACTCAAAGCATCCACAGCATCCCCAAAAACATCCAAAAATCATCAACATTTGCCCATTCCACCCACAATATAATGTTTTTGTTTACAATATCAACTTCACACATGCTATGTGCTTCCTTGCTCTCTCCATGCCATGTTACAACATAATAATTTCCTTCAATGCCACTGTGTATGTTTTTCCATTCCATCCATGAACTTTTTCTTTTTTCAGTTCTACTTTTTTCTTGCTTCTCGGATGGGATGCTTGAATGTAAAAGAAGAAGTCAACGTTCGCACTCTCCATCTTTGTCTCTCCGTTACAGCACACAAAAAAATTTTTTTTGATGAGGATTTTCTGTCGCATTCAGTTTGTTACTGTGTGTTCTCACATGCACAGTGAATTCTATTGGTCTCGATTTTTGGCAACAAGCCGGAATGTTCGTGAGGAATATTTTTTTTGGATATGAATATTTAAAGTGTCGATGATTGTGGGAAAATATAAAAAATATAAATATATATCCACGGTTGAAGAGTTGAAGTGTAAAACATTGGATTTTGAAGATTTGGATTTTGGATTTTTTAGCGGGAAAAAAAATTGAAACTTGTGTAAGTTGACCAATGTTATGTGAATTGGTTATAAGTATTGAAAAATTAAAATACAATTTTAAAACTAAATAAAGTATAAAAAAATAAACAAATCAACAAATTTTTAATTAAATGCTAACATTATTTATTGAAAATTCAATAAATTGAGAAAAAAAATCTATTAAATCTAAAACAAAATTATTGAAAAGTGTAAAAAAAATTGAAATAAAAATATAAATTGAATTAAAAATAACTAATGATAAATGTTAAAAAAATTAAAATGTTACAAAAATTAAATAATAAAAATTGAAAAAATAATAATTATTATTATTAATAAAAATTACACAAAAAAAATAAATAATGTTAATTGACGAGATTTTAAAAAAATAAATTTATAAGCGTTAAAAAATAAAAACAAAAATTTAAACAAATTAAATTAAAAAATCTAAATTATTGGTTAAATAATACTAAAAGATTAAAAAAACTTATTCAAAAAATGTGACAATGTTTAAAATAATTTAAAAAACAATAAATTTTTCCCACAAAATAGAAAAGTAAAATATACTTTACAATAAAAGTTCAAAAAGCTCAAGATGAAAATGTGAATATTCTTTAGAAACAAAATAAGACAAAAAATAATAAATCAAGTTTTACTTTTGAAGAAGAAAAAAGTTTTTCAAAGCAAAAAATTAAGAAAAATTAGTGCAAATAAATAAATATTATTTTAATTTTAAGATTGAAGTTTATTAAAGTGAAATAAAAAAACTCTCGAGAAGAAAATTTAAATTTGATTCAAAATAATTTCGAAAGTAATAAAATTATTTTTTTTTATTAAATGTGATGTAGAAATGTGAATAAATTAAATTGTGAAAAATTTTTTGTGGGATTTTAAAATAAGGTAAAAATAGGATTTTGACTTTTATTAATTGTTTGTTTTTTTAAATTTTTTTTTAATTATTGATGTTTTAGATAATATTTATGAGTTTTCAAAAATGATTTTGAGTAAAATAAATTTTGAAAAAAAAAATTAAAAAATTATTTTAAATTAAAAAAAATTTAAAAAATTATTTTAAATTGAAAAAATGTTAAAAAAATCTTTTAAGTTTCAATTTTAAGAATCTTTTAAGTGTCAGTTTTTCAAATTTGGTTTTTTTAAGTAAAAACAAAAGTTTAAAAAAATTATTTTAAATTCTAGAAATATTAAAAAAATCCATTTTGACTAAAATAAATTTTGAAAAAAAAAAATTTAAAAAATTATTTTAAATTGAAGAAATATTTAAAAAAATCATTTTCCAAAACAAAAGTTTTAACAAAAATTTAAATTGCAGAAATGTTAAAAAACATGTTTCAATTTTAAAGCTGAATTTTCAGTAACCAAACCATCCAAAGTTCCATACCTTAAAGCTACCTTAAGGCCAAAAAAAATCCATAATCCAATAAAAGTTTAAATTTCTCAACAAAAAAAAAGTTTCACAATTCAAGATAAAAAAAGTGAACAAAAAAAAGCTCACAAAAAATGTTCAACAATTTCCGGTCTGAAAGATCTCGCGATAAGAAAGAACAAACGAGATAATAATGATTGGATTATTTAACAGAATCGGCATTAAGTTGGAAAAGTGGATAAAAATGTGACACAAAAAGGTGCGAATTTATTTTTCTTTTTTACTCCACACAAAAAATTACTCGACATTGAATTTTATATTTTAGTCATGAATTATTTCCATTCATAATGCGGCACGAAAGATGATAAATGAGGACATGAAGGGAATTTTTAAGGACCAAAAAAAGCTTTATAGAAAATTTATTTTCACTTTTAAAGTCTTCGATCATATTCTTGTGAGAAAAATTTTGTTTATTTGAGGAAAAGTTTTACTTTTGAGAGAAAATTTGAAGCATTTTTTTAAAAATTAAGTAAAACTTTTTTCTAAAGATAATGAAATTTTAAATTTTTTAAAATTTTAAACTTAAAAATTTAAAATTTCAACTTTAAATTTTTTTAAAAATTCCAATTTTAAGATTGAAGTTTTTAAAAGTGAAATTTTTAAAATTGAAATTTAAAAAAAAATTAAATTGAAACTCAATTTTAAAAGCTTCATTTTTGAAAATTTCAATTTTAAAAATTTCAATTTTAAAAATTTCAATTTTAAAAATTTCAATTTTAAAAATTTCAATTTTAAAAACTTCAATTTAAAAATGTCAATTTTAAGAAATTTTTAAAACTAAAATTTTTAAAATTTAAATTCCTAAACTTTTTTCTAAAGATGATGAAATTTTAAAATTTTTAAAATTGAAATTTAAATAAATATTAAAAAAAGAAATTGAAATTGAAATTCAGTTTTAAAAATTTTAAATTTAAAAATTTCAATTTTAAAAATTTCAATTTTAAAAATTTCAATTTTAAAAATTTCAATTTTAAAAATTTTAATTTTAAAAATTTCAATTTTAAAAATTTCAATATTAAAAATTTCAATTTTAAAAATTTCAATTTTAAAAATTTCAATTTTAAAAATTTCAATTTTAAAAATTTCAATTTTAAAAATTTCAATTTTAAAAATTTCAATTTTAAAAATTTCAATTTTAAAAATTTCAATTTTAAAAATTTCAATTTTAAAAATTTCAATTTTAAAAATTTTAATTTTAAAAATCTTTTAAATTTCAGTTTTAAAAATCTTTCAAATTTCAATTTTAAAAATCTTTTAAATGCCAATTTTTCAAATATTGTTCTTTTAAATGAAAAACTACCAAAACTTTATCATGCATTTCAAAATCGATTCTCAAACTAAAAAAAAGTTTTTATCAAGCAAAAAAGTATTTAAAAAATTTTAATTACGAGAATAATTTACATCCCCAATTTCACTTCCATTAGTTCCATTATCAACACAAATTGTGCAAATTCATCGATAATTCGATAACTGAAAACTCATTAGTGCGGCACTAGCACAAAATGTTTCCGACCGTATCTCATTCATTATTAAGTTTTGCAGATAAAATTCCTTTTTTTTACTCCCAAAATTGCTGAATTAATTTTTCCGCAACAAATCATTCGACTTATCTGAAATTGAAAATCGTAATTAATTAATTTTAAATAAATGACTTATCTTGATAATTGTGAATTTATGGAACTTTTATCTGTGCTTACATGATTGTGTGTAATGGAATGTTGAATTATGATAATTATGGAATTTTTAAGTTTGAATTAATATTTCGGTTTTTGGTCATAATATTGGAAAATGATTGAGGACTTTTTAATGTATTTTAACAATTTTTTTAACTTTGAAATTGAATTTTGAAAAATTTAGAAACTATGTTTTAAGAAATCTAAAATTCCAATTTTAAAAAACTAAAAAATTCAATTTTAAAAAATAAAAAATTCAATTTTACAAAACTAAAAAATTCAACTTAAAAAAATCTAAAAAGTAAATTTAACAAAATTTAGAAACTCAATTTTAAGAAATTAAAGAATCCAATTTTAAAAAATTTAAAAATTCAATTTTAAAAAATATAAAAATTCAATTTTAAAAATTTAAGAACTCAGTTTTAAGAAATTTAAAAATCCAATTTTAAAAAACTAAAAAATTCAATTTTAAAAAACTAAAAAAATCAACTTAAAAAAATCTAAAAAGTAAATTTAACAAAATTTAGAAACTCAATTTTAAAAAATTTAAAAATCCAATTTTAAAAAATTTAAAAATCCAATTTTAAAAAATTTAAAAATTAAATTTAACAAAATTTAAAAACTCAATTTTAAAAAATTTAAAAATTTGGAAAATTCAGTATTAAAATTAAAATTTTGAAATTTTGGTTTTTTTAAAAAAATTAAATTTTATTTTTAAGAACGTTTAAATTTGCGTTTTTCAAAACTTTAAATTTTCATATTTTAAAAAAATATATTTGAATTTTTATTAATTTTTTTATTTTATTTAAATTAATTTTTTTCTTAAATTCAGTTCATAAATATTACCAGAATATTCAACAATCTCGACATATTTTCAAACATATTTTCATCACAATAAAAACACGAACAAAAACATTCCTGTCTGTCCCATTTTATCCGACATGAAATATTGAGAAATTTATCAACAAAAAAATGCAACAAAAAGTTTTAAAATCAATAAAAATTTACACACAAAAAACATTTTAGTGCAGTGAATAATTTATGAATTCACGAAAGGAAGAACAATTTATGAAGTTTTCGTGCAACAAACATAAAAATATTTCAGAATAGCCAGCAGGATTATGAAGAATGGAATTGAAAAATCCTCTTTTTAATCTTGCTGTGATGAAAAATTCATGAAATTCAATTTATAGATTTTTTTTTTGCCATCAAAAACGTGGATTTTTTTATGAAACTCTGTTGGAAGTGAATTAAACGTTTTGACTGCTAATGAAGTTTTGAATCTGATTGAACTGCATTGAAATGTGATTTGGATTAAAAATAGATTTTTGAATTAGAAATTCGATTGTAATTTAAAATTTGAAGAGAATTAAAAAAATTTGAATTTTTAAAAACCGTTAAAAACAAATTTCTTAAAAACGTTGATAATTTGTCTAAATTTTTTCTAAATGTCAAAAATCTGATCAAAATCTAGAGAACAAGATCCGATTTAATTATAGATACAAAGGTCCGGCCAAATTCTGAATATAAAAATCCGGTCAATTTCTGCATACAAAAATCTGGTTAAATCCTTAAGGGGTCGTTCGCAAATTACATCACGCTAAAAAACGACTTTTTCGAACCCCCCTCCCCCCCCCCTTGTCACAAATTTTCCAAAGAAAAAAAAATCTTTTGTATGGACTGTCACAAATTCTTTGACCCCCCCTCCCCCCTAAAAGCGTGACGTAATTTGCGAACGACCCCTAATTCAAAAATCCTGTCAATTTGCGAAAGAAAAAGTCAGACAAAATTCAATAAAAAATGTCCGATCAAAATCTGCCTTGAACCTGCAATCTATCTAAATTAATCTATTCAAAACCAAAGCACTTCCTATCTTGATAACTCAAGAATTCACTCTAAAAGCGACACAAATACAAAAAAACCATAAAATTAAATTCAAATTCCCAGAAAAAAGTCTCAAAATCCTTCAATTAAATCTCGATAAGTAAATTCATGAAAAAAAATTTCTCGACTCAAAACATTATCGTGATTTCTTTTCTGCTGCTATTTCAAGTTCCTCGCATTATTTTCATTCATAAATATTTAATGAGAAAATAATTCTTTTATGATGCAATCCGTAAATAAAAATTTAATTTTCATAACTTTAGCTCGCAATTTTTTTTATGATGGGAAGCTTTTTTTGATGGCTTTCAGAACAGGCATAAAAAGAGGAAAAAATAATTCTGATGGAATTTTTTATTGTTTATGGAAAACTGGGATGGGCTGCTGTGATTATGGGACTTTGTAGACCTTCAGAAACTTTAAAAAGCAAGGAACGGTTTACATGGCTCTAGCTTGGGGTACCTTTGGTTAAGAGAAAGGGAAGGGTAGGCAGGTCTACTTTGGGTATACCCTGGGTACCCCCTGGTCAAGGGCGTAGCCATGAGGTGGTCCTTAGGTGCCAAAGCACCCCCTCGAGATCAAAATTCAATACAAACTTTTAATTTTTTTTATTTTTAAACCAAAAAATTAATTTTTTTACCATAAATATTGAAAATTACTCACAGAATCAAACTTAATGTCATTAAAAAAGTGTAAAAACTTAATAAAAATGTTATATTTCAACGATTCCTTCAGAAATAAAAAATCGAGCACCCCCCCCCCTCCCCCTTGAAAAATTCCGACTACGCTACTGCCCCTGGTAGCCCTAAAAACTGATTTCTGCTCATAAATTTTGAGAAACATCTCCACTCAATTTTCACCATTAATTTCTTTCACCAAAATTAAATCTCATTAAACTCTTAAAATTTCTTGTTTTAATTTCTCAATCATTATAATTAATTAACCCTCTCAAAAAAAACTTTAAATATTCCAAGAAGAAATTTGATCAATTTACTTGCTCCACTTCCGCAATTTTGCCTTCGTTTTTCTGCTAGAAATAATTTAAATTCCTCATTATTTAATCTAACAGAATCACTTAATTACCATCAACATAAATTTCCTCAAGCTTTGATAAGAAAATGTTTTCTTATTTTTTTGGTATGAAAAGAAAAAAATGTTCTCAATTTTCATCATCAAGTCGCAATTTTTCCTCATTTGGATCGCATTTCTTACTCGAGAGTCACGAGTGTTGACTGTGATTGTGAAGAAAGAGGATGGAAAGGCAGTTATGTGCTAATTACTACACTTGGGTGAAATAGGAATTTTTCTGGGGTGCTGAATTTTTAAAAATGGGTTTTTGAGTGCATTATTAAAAAAATTAAAATTAAAAAAAGTGAAAAATTTAAAAAAGAATTAAAAAAACTAATTTGAAAAAATTTAAAAAACTAATTTTTGGAAGAAGAAATAAAAAACCAGTTTAAAAAAATATAAAAAAAAATAATTTTAAAAAATTTAAAAAACTAATTTTTGGAAAAAAAAACTAGTTTTAAAAAATTAAAAAACTAATTTTAATAAAATTAAAAAACTAATTTTAAATATTTAAAAAACTAATTTTAAAAATTTAAAAAACTAATTTTAGAAAATTAAAAAACTAATTTTAAAAATTTAAAAAACTAATTTTAAAAAATAAAAAACCAATTTTAAAAAATTAAATAAACTAATTTTAAAAAAAATTTATTTAATTTTAAAAAATTAAAAAACTTACTTTAAAAAATTTAAAAAACAAGTTTTAACAAAATTAAAAAACTAATTTTTAAAAAAAATAAAAAACTTCTTTCAAAAAATTAAAAAAAACTAATTTTAGAAAAATTAAAAACTAACCTAAAAGAAAATTAAAACAATTTAAAAACATTAACAAAAATTAAAAATTTTAAAATTAATTTTAAAAAAATATAAATTTAAAAATAGGTTTAAAATATTAATTTTTTTACAAAATAAACTAAGTTTAAACAAATAAATTGAAAAAAATTCCAAAGTTTCTAAAATGTTTCTTATTCTTAATTTTCAAACAATTTAATTCAATTAATTTACAACAAAAGACATCTAAAATTAAGAATTTTCAGAAATAGGACAAAAAGGCATGAAAATGGAAAGCAGGAAGTGAATTTGCATAATAAAGAAATAATTTGCGTCCCCCAAAAATGTTAAAATTAGAAAAAAAAGACATAATGAAAAATTTAAAATCATTAAGAAGCATAACAATGCGGCACAAATGAATGACATTAAGTCATTAGGATGTCGAATTTTAATTGAATCAAATGAGGCGAAATTTGAACAAGTATGTAGTTAGCATATTTTTGTATTTTTTATTGATTCTAGTGGAAAGGCGCGTAGCTAGGGGGGAATGTGGGGATCAAATGCCCTCTTGCTGGAAAAATTTCTTAACTTTGCTAGGTTTTTTGAGAAAAATAATTTTTGGTGAGGGTCCAGACCCCATTGGATCCCATTGGACCCCATTGGACCTTATTGGACCTTATTGGACCCCATTGGACCCCATTGGACCCCATTGGACCCCATTGGACCCCATTGGACCCCATTGGACCCCATTGGACCCCATTGGTTGAATTTAAAGGTTTAAGTTTGAAGTTTTTTAAATTTTTAAAGAAATAATGCTAATCATAAAGAAATCATGAAAAAACACAAGGTTTTGAAAATCAACCCCCCTTTCCCCCAAGAAAATTTTCTTTAATTAATTTTTATCCGGAAAAAAGTCACACGAGCTACAAAAAATTCATCCGATCAGCAAAAAGAAGGAAAATTCGCGTTTTGAATACAAAATTAATTTTTTTTCTTCAACTTCCGATCAAACAAAAAAATAATAATAATTTTTTCCATCAAAATGAGAGACGCAAAGTAATAATGGGGAGAGAAAAAAAGTTGCTTGCCATTGCCATTTATGCCAATTCACTTCCAGCTCATTTTCTACTTCATTAATCATTCTATAATCGTGTTGCTTTCATCGGCAATGAAGGAATTTTCTTTTCTTACGTCCAACAATTGCTTTTGTTGGATTTTTTCTTCTAGTTTTTTTTATTTGATAGGAAAATTTATGAATTGACGGAAAACATGAGATGAAAGATGGATATTTGGTTGGTGGGAGTTGTGAGGCATGTTCTTGGTTTTGGTTGTGAATAATATCATAGGATGGGGAAGGGGTATGGTGGGGACAGCTTGGAGTGAATTAAGGAATTTTTCAGAAAGAGTTTGAATTTTTTACATTTACGTTATCAATTTGGGGGGTTAAATTTTAATTTCCGGAGGGGTCTTGACCTTCTTTTCCCCTCTTACCCTCCCCCACTTCTCCCTTTAAACCTAGCAATTTTTAAATTTTATTTGATCAAATTCTTAATTTTTAGACTCAAAAATATCAAAAATAAATATTCAAAAATATCAAGAACCCCCAAATGTACCTCATTTAATGATTTTTACCTTTTTTCATCTACTTGTGATTCTTAAAGTCATCCCAAACGACACTATGATTAATATTCTGATGATCACAATGACTTGCTTATGGGATTTCCTCTTGTTTCTCTTTTGTGCTTTGGTCACTACATTTGTGACTTGTTGTTGAGCGAGGAGAAAATTGAAATTTTGTGTTAGGAAAGTAAAAAGAAAATAAGAAAAGTGTGATAATGACTTTTTTGAGGTTAATGAGGTGTGTGGAGTGACTTTGTTGTTGGTTTTTGCTAGAATTCAGCTTAATTGGATTTTTGAAATGTGTTTTTAGGGTTTTGCGATAAAAAATTAAATTTTTTTAAATAATTTTAAATAATTAAATAATAATAAATAATTAAATAATTTTTTTGAAATGTGTTTTTAAGGTTTTGCAATAAAAAAATTAAAAATTTTTTAAATAATTTTAAATTATTAATATTTTAAATTATATTTTTTATATCTTAAATTTTTAAAGTAATTTCAAAAAAAATAAAATTTAAATTTTTTATAAAATTAAAAAAAAATAAAACATTTTTTATTTTCAAACTTGTTTTAAAATTGTAAAAGTTTTTAAGGTTTTTAAATTTGATAGTAATTTTAAAAAAAAATAGAATAATTTACAACTTATAAATAATTAATTGTTTTTATATTTGATCTCATTTCAGAAATTACTGTAAAGTGCATCTACAATATTTTCATTATTTTGCAAATAAATAAATTTAAAAACGTAAATTTCAATATTTATTTTAGACAAAAAAACCGTAATTATCTACAAAAAATTCATATTAAGCAATAAAAGTTAATCGTTCGCGTTCAGTAAACAATTAACGATTGTGTGCAAACATAATTAAAATTTAATCATTAAAAATTAATCGATATTGTGCAAAAATAATAAAAATTTAAATTAATGAATCATAAATGTTTTTGATAATAAATAAAATAATATTAATGTGAGAAAAATTTGTTGTGTTATTTTTGTGATGAAAAATTGTGTTAATCAAATAATTTTAAAATATAAAAAATAAAAAAAATATTGTTGGAAAATTTTAAAATATCTGGATGGATTTTAAATACTAAAGGTAAGATTTTTAAAATTAAAAACTCATATTTTAGAATTTTAAAAATAATAATTGTTAAAGGTTTCAAAATATATAAACTTTAACGGCTTTTAAAAATTCAAATTTTAACGGCTTTCAAAAAAATTCAAATTTTAACGGCTTTTAAAAATTCATATTTTAACGACTTTTAAAAATTCAAATTTTAACGGCTTTTAAGAATTCAAATTTTAACGGATTTTAAGAATTCAAATTTTAACGGCTTTTAAGAATTCAAATTTTAACGGGTTTTAAAAATTCAAATTTTAACGGCTTTTAAAAATTCAAATTTTTAACGGATTTTAAAAATTCAAATTTTAACGGCTTTTAAAAATTCAAATTTTAACGGCTCTTTAAAATTCATATTTTAACGGATTTTAAAAATTCAAATTTTAACGGCTTTTAAAAATTCAAATTTTAACGGCTTTTAAGAATTCAAATTTTTTAAGGATGTTAAAAATTCAAATTTTACCGGCTTTTAAAAATTCAAATTTTAACGGCTTTTTAAAAGTTCAAATTTTAACGGCTTTTAAAAATTCAAATTTTAACGGCTTTTAAAAATTCAAATTTTAACGACTTTTAAAAGTTCAAATTTTAACGGCTTTTAAAAATTCAAATTTTAACGGCTTTTTAAAATTCAAATTTTAACGGCTTTTAAAAATTCAAATTTTAACGGCTTTTTAAAAATTAAATATTTTCTGTCAATATTTACAACAATTCATCCATTCTTAAATTCAATCTTTACCCATATTCCCAGAAAACAATCTACACGCTATTAATCATAATTAAGTCACGGAAACACAAAGTGGAGACACAACAAGTATAACAAATAAAATTGACAGAATTTAAATTGCATTAGATTCAATTTCATCTCGACGACCCTTTTTTCAGCTGTCGTTGCTTTTTGTTCCTCCACTTTATGTGATTTCGTGAATGATTCGCGCGTAACTTTTCTTGTTGCTACAATGTACAGCATAGAAGAAAAAAGTGTGCAGAAATATTTTATGAATGGAAAGAAGAAATTCTATCAAAAATTCTGTTATCGTAGAAATAATAAATTCTTGTTAGATCTGCAAAAATTCAATTTCTAAAAAAAATCTTTTTATATTTTTTTTTGCTTTTTTATTCTCATTTTTAGATGCAAAAATTATTTTTATCGATCTATTTCGACAATTTTTGAAATGGGCTTGTGAAAATTGAGAAGAATATTGAGCAGGAATTTTGGGAATAAGGCGCAGTTTGAGGTTATGTTGGGGATCATTGGGTAATTTAATTTTAAAAGTGGTTGTGTGAAGTACACGGGATCAGTTTGTCAGATTGGACTGGATTTTCAGTACTTAGGTTCTGAATCCCTGTATTTTTAGTATTTAGATTCTTAACCCCTGGATTTTCAACATTTAGGTTCTGAACCCCTGGATTCTTAGTATCTAGGTATGAAACACCTGGATTCTTAGTACTTAGCTCCTGAACCCCTGGATTTTCAACGTTTATGTTGTGAACCCCTTGATTTTTAGTATTTAGGTTCTGAACCCCTGAATTTTCAACATTTAGGTTCTGAACCCCTGGATTTTCCATATTTAGGTTCCGAACCCTTAGATTTTTAGAATTTAGGTTTGGAATCCCTGGATTTTCAGTACCTAAGCCATGAACCCCTGGATTCTCAGTAATTAGACCTTAAAATCTAGTTATCCAGTCAAATACACACCCAGACAAATTACTCACTTGGGAGCATTAAAAACTTCCAATAAAATAAATTTCAATATGACAAAAAATATCCAAAACAAGAAGAAGCCAAAAAAGAGAAAATTTGAATTGAAAAAGAAATAAAAAATAGAAAATTTTTTGGAACTCATTCAGAGAAAAATTTTTCCAAACAGAGCAACAAAAGGCTCAAGGAATTTTCATTCAATAGTATTTGCAGGCAGCACAGAAAAAAAAGTAAAAAAAAATTGAATAAAGACAAATGGAATTTACGAGAAGAAATTGAAAGAATGACGAAGAAAATTTTCACCGTAAGGCATTCGACATGTTTTTCTTATTTGTTGTCGATGTGTGGAGCTTTTTGTCTGCACTCAGCCTTGACTGAAATCTCATTCAGCCTTTATTCCTCTTTACCTTGTGTCGTTCGTATTGAATTTAAATCAACAGCTTTGTTGAGTCGTATCCAATGTTGTATCATGAGACTTTTTTTTGGGATATATGCTGCATGATACAGCAAATGAGGAATTCAGGTGGATTTATGTTGGAATATATCGATTCAGATATTTTTAGATCCATTTGATCCATTGAAAGTGTTTTTTGGAATCCATTTAAGTTCTCTGGATTTGTGATGTACGGTTGACGACTAAATACCTGATGGTTTGGTCTTGAACTCTTTAATTCTGAGTTTTTCGGTGCTGAACCACTAGATTCCAAGTAATTTACTTAGTTCTGAACCCCTGGATTCTAAATCACTTAGTTCTGAACTCCTTGACTCTTAATCACTTAGTTCTGAACCCCTTGACTCCAAGTCACTTATTTCTGAACCCCTTGACTCTAAATCACTTAGTTCTGAACCACTTGACTCTAAATCACTTAGTTCTGAACTCCTTGACTCTTAATCACTTAGTTCTGAACCCCTTGACTCCAAGTCACTTAGTTCTGAACCCCTTGACTCCAAGTCACTTATTTCTGAACCACTTGACTCTAAATTACTTAGTTCTGAACCACTTGACTGTAAATCACTTAGTTGTGAACCCCTTGGCTCCAAATCACTTATTTCTGAACCCCTTGACTCTAAATCACTTAGTTCTGAACCCCTTGACTCTAAATCACTTAGTTCTGAACCCCTTGACTCTAAATCACTTAGTTGTGAACCCCTGGACTCCAAGTAACTTACTTTTGATCCCCTGGATCCTCATTTTTCTGTCGTTCCGTGTTCCACTTCCTACTCATTAAATCATCCATCTTACATCTTAAATCCCATGCACATCTATCCAAATAAATACCATTCAACTCATGAAAATCTTTCATATGACCAAGAAGAACATCCCCAAAAAAAGAGAAGTTTGTTGACGTTTGCGATAAGAGCAAAAATGCTTGAAATGGAGAAAATTAAAAGTCACAATTGTCTTGGGAAGTCACACATCTCTCATTCGTATTTTTCTCGGCTGCTCTCATGCTGTGGGCCATGAAAATTGAAATAGACTGTCGACAAGTCGAAAAGGTCATGCATGAGAGCTCTTCTTGTCACTGTGAAGGATGTTTAAATTAGAAGCTGAGAGAAATGTCATGTTGAGCTCTAGGTGTTGATGATAAAGTGAATTTTTGGGTAAGGTTGTGCAGTATAGGCGTGGGTGTAGTGCAATTTGAATTTTTCTGCTTTTTTTCATTTTTTTGAACCAGAGTCATTAAGAAACCATTACTATTGGTGTGTAAGGACGACTTACGGTATGTAGGTCATAAATTTTACCAAAGTCGTAAGTAGACAACGTCTTTTGACATCCAAATAGAGAATTTTACCAAAATCGTACACAGACAACGACTTTGGGTGTCGAGACTATAAAATTTGACTAAAACCGTGGAAATGTAACAACTCTTGACATCAAAATACATAACTTTATCAAAATCTCACAGACAACAATTTTTGATGTCTATCATAATAAATTTCATCAAAATCAGCGGCGTTAAGGTGACTGAAACAAAATTAAATCATTCGGTAAAATGAAACGATACTCACACATAAATCGTAAGGCACAATGCGATGTATGAAGGCATGCATAAGGGAATATTTTTATACGAATATTGCCAATGTTAATGCGATGCCTGTCATTGCCTTCGTTTTATGAAAATGGATGAAGAAGAAAGCGAATGTCATGTGGGAAACATTACACGTTTGAGAGAAAAAAAGTTTTGGAGGTAAAAATGTGTACTTTATGCTTGAAATTGGATCGATTTGGTTTTTTTGGGGTTGATTTTTTGATATATTGCTTGATAAACATGTCAAAAGTTGGTTACAGTTAACGGATTTTATGGATCATGTGAGTAAAATTGACCAAAGTCGCATGTAGCTAACGACTTTTGGTGTCGAATGTGTAAATTATACCAAAGTGGTATGCTTTTAACGACTTTTGACCTCTTTTGAGAATAATTAACCAAAGTCGTACGCGGCTAACGACTATTGGTGTTAAATGTACAAAAATTGATCGTAATCGTACACTGTTAACGACTTTCGTACACAAATGTATACAATTGATCAAAGTCGTACGCTGCTAACGACTTTTGTGCTCAAATGTGTAAATTTCACCAAAATCGTACGTTTTTGAGGACTTTTGACCTTATTTGAGTATAATTGATTAAAATTGACCAAATTAACGCATTCCAAACAGCTACTAGACCACTAAATTCTACAACTGCGTCTCATTTCCTCAGATTCTTGTCAAAATTTCTCTACTAATTTCCTTTTTATCCCCTTTATGCATTTTATGCTGTCACAATTTTTTGAAATGGGATTTAATCACGAATCAAGGATGAATGACTTGAAGGAAAACGGATACACTCTAGAAAATGGATATAGACATGGATATTAAGTCGCAACAAGGAGAAAATGTGTGAGATTTTGAGTGACAGGATGAAATATATGCCCCAAAAAAAGCTTTTTTATTTCCTAGAAAAAGATTTTTTTTAGATATTTTCAGTATTTGGGTTACTAAGGAACATTAAAGAGGTTCTATTTGAGGATAAGTAGTCATCATTTTAGACATGTTGTGAATACAAAATAAGGTTGTGCATGGATTATGGCTGGAGAATCTTGAATTTATGTTTGGGATTTGTTTAAGGATGAGCTGTTGCTTGAAGGATGGAACTAAATGTAGCTTGGGGGGTATAATGTTGTCAAAAGTCGTTATTTGTGTACAGTTTTGGAAATTCTTCCTTAATTTGTACCAAGAGTCGTTATTTTCGTACGGTTATGGACTGTTTTGTTCAATTTGTACCAAGAGTCGTTATTTTCGTACGGTTATGGACTGTTTTGTTCAATTTGTACCAAAAGTCGTTATTTGCGTGCAGTTTGATGACACTTTTGACACAAAATTACTTAAAAGTCATCATTCATCAAGTAATACATCATTTTGTCAAATTTACATATAATTCTTCGTTATAACTCCCAAAAATCCTATCAAGAATCATCCACAAGTCCATCAATTTTTCATCAAATTACAGAAATTCAATTCCCTTCTTATTCTTATCCATCAATCAATCAATAAATTTCATAAACATTTTTTACGATCAGAGCACTTTAAATCAGCTGCAGGACATTTCTTAATATGCGTTAGAAATAAATATTTTATGGCTGTCGGAAGGAAGGCAGCTGAAGAAAATGTCGTAACTTTTTTTTCTTCAAAAATGGATTTTTGTTAAAGGATGGATTAAATATATGGGTTCAGACACCCCTTGTGCTAGATATTGGGAGAAATGGCGAGTCAATGAAGTTTTTCATGTCTAAAATCGTGTGCGTTGTACGACTTTTGACACTTTTAGTCTAATAGTCACCAAAATCGTGTGCATTGTACGACTTTTGACCCAATTTTCTATTTTGTGTTCAAAATAATGTGCATTGTGTGACTTTTGATACTTTTAATCTAATAGTCACCAAAATCGTGTGCATTGTACGACTTTTGACCCAATTTTCTATTTTGTGTTCAAAATAATGTGCATTGTGTGACTTTTGATACTTTTAATCTAATAGTCACCAAAATCGTGTGTATTGTACGACTTTTGACCAAAGTTTCTATTTTGTGTTCAAAATCGTGTGAGTTGTACTACTTTTGACCAAATTTTCTACTTCGTGTCTAAAGTCGTGTGCTTCATGCGACTACCGACCTCTTTTTCTGGTTTTCCCCCAAAATCGTGTGTGCTGTGCAACTCGTGACCTTATTTTCTAATTTTTGTCTAAAACCATGTGCATTGTATGACTTTTGATACAATAATAACCACATAACCCCAAAATTTTCAAACAAAAACTTTTCAATAAGTTTTGCTAATTTAAAATTCAAAACTCTGCCAATATTTTAATATTCCCTCAATTTATCCTTGTCTGTAGCTCCTCGAAAAATTTATTCAAAGGAAGGCTGAAGAGCCTGAATTATTCATCAAAATACTGAGTATCATATGCGAGTACAATATTGATTTAATTTGAGAGAAATTTTTTCTCCTTTTTTGCGGCTTTCATGAACATAAAAGAGACTCAGTCACAGTAGAAACTGCTGGCTGTACACAAATAAATTCTCATTCATTTAAAACGAAAGGATGTCGACTTGTGATTGTATGGCTTGTCGTTTGAGAAATTAAAGAGTCTTGTGGTAATTTAAGAGCTCGTGTGGTTTTGTAAGCAATTAAAATTTGAAATTAAATTTTGTGTGAATCAATTGGAAACTTTTTGAGATTCAATTATTTAATGGGTTTTCTTTTGAAGTGGAAAACTTGAAAGATTTTGAAATGGAAAGTGCTTGAGTTGTGAGTTGGATATTAGAGAGCAGAAGTGCGTACCCAGGAGAGTCTGAACCCCCTCCAAAAACATTTGAACCCCAGCGAGAACACGGCTCAAATTTTTTTGGAGGGTCCAGAGTCTCCTGGGTACGCCCATGTTAGAGAGCTATTTTTTCACCAACCACCCCAAGGACCCTGACTTAATAATATTAAGAACCCCAGGTTGTGTTCCCCAGTGGCGTATTCAGGGGGGTTTTGGAGGTCAAAAAATTTCTTCATTTTGCTAGGGTATTTTATCGAAAATGTACGAACACCCCCACCCCCCGGAAAAGTTAACTCTAACAACCCAAAAAAAAGGTCATGAAAAGTCAATTTGGACCAAATTAGTATACATTTTCCATTTTTGAGATTTCAAACCCCCCCCCCCCCTTAAAAAATTCCTGGATACGCCCCTGGTGTCCCTCCTTGGATACGCCTCAAAATTTGAAAGAAAGTTGAAAGTTTTTTGTATGGCTGCAAAAAAAATTGGATTTGCAATTTTCTGAATTGAAATTTTCAGCTAAGATGGGGGGAGGGGGGTTTCAAATCTCTGGAAACACCTTTTAGAAGGTTGATGGTCTCCAAATTTAAAAATTGACCAAAAATTCTATTTTTCTGTCTACATTGATGCAGGCATTCATGCTATTTTCCTTCCATAACAATTATTACCTAGTCAACAAACTCATAACATTCACATGCCCCCCTTCAATCTCCCCTTTGTTCTCCAAAAAAGCATTCATAAATTCTCAATCACAAAAAGCATATTGAACACAAAAACCTGCAAAAATATTAATTGTAAAATATGAATCCATGCGTGTCTAATTGGGGAAAATTTTACTGCTGGCATCGAAATGGGACAAGAAAAAAGAAAAAGTTTATGAATTGAAATGACTTTTTGGTGCTTGTGGATATTGCCAGTGGATGCAATAAATTATGAAAGTCACAAAAGGCTTTTCGTTAGTTTTGTGCAATTTTTGGAACGTGAATTTGGAAAAATTATGGAAGCAGATGATGTTGGTTATGGGGAAATTATTTTGAGAGGTATTTTTATGGTTTTGTTTTTCATATTTAAGGGATGGGATGTGGTTGAGGATGAAATGAGTAGGAAAATTCAATTTTAACTTCCTGCATCTCTAAATTCCATTTGAACTTCAAATGACACTTCAGTTCCATTATTTTCCCATTAATTCTGATATTTCCTTCAGCATCCACCCAAAACTGCAACATAAAGTTTCCAACAACTTAGCAACCAAAGCAATAAAACTTCAGTTACACAAAAGAAAAACTTTTATAAAAAAAAATAATCATGCTGCATGAAAAATCATCAGTCAATGTCACATTCACAGTGCATTTCACATTTCTCACTGACAAAATGTCGCACGAAGCTCCGTGCATGTCGCTGAGATAAAAAAAATACACAAACCAGAATGTAATGAAGGAAAAAAAGGTTGAAGTTGAATGAAGATGGTAAAAAAGTAGTTCTGAGAATTTTTTTGTGTGTGCTAAAAATGTCAAAAAGCTTTTTTTTCTGTTGAAAAATGAAAAATGGATGGAGGTTGTGCTTCATGTGGATAATTTGGGTAATGGAAGAGCTTATGCACTTAGTTGAAGGTCAGCTATAATGGATAATGGTCAAGTATCTAAGATGGAATATTAAGAAGGGGAGATTGCATTAAAAATAGGACATTTAACCTCAAAATTGTAAAAAATTCTAACCTCAAAATCCAAAAAATAAAATTTCTAACCTCAAAATCCAAAAAAAATAAAAATTCTAACCTCAAAATCTAAAAAATAAAAATTTTAACCTCAAAATCCGAAAAATTTAAATTATAACCTCAAAATGCCAAAAAACAAAAATTCTAACCTCAAAATCCAAAAAATAAAAATTCTAACCTCAAAATTTAGCAAAATTTAAGTTCTAACCTAAAAATAAAAAAAAATAAAAATTCTAACCTCAAAATTTAGCAAAATTTAAACTTTAACTTCAAGGTACCAAAAAATTCAAATTTAAAACTGAAAATCTCAAAAAATTCTAACCTCAAAACCCGAAAAATTCAATTTCTAACCTCAAAATCCCAAAAAATAAAAATTCTAACATCAAAATTTAAAAAAAACTAAAATTCTAACCTCAAAACTCCATAAATTACTTTAATAATCAAAAGGTAAGTCCAAATACGGATAAATTTCAACAAATTTACCATAATTCACTTATACAGTTTCAGACCACGAAATGGTATCTTAAAATATGACACGTGCAATTGCGACTGCATGCTGAGATGAATAAATTCAAAAACTACCATAAACTTTACCATTTTCAGGCACGTACTGTCCGAAATCTATTTAATCCATCAAATGATGAGATGAAATGAGAATTTCTACTCAACCACT
This sequence comes from Chironomus tentans, assembly GCA_963573255.1. Lineage (NCBI taxonomy): Eukaryota > Metazoa > Arthropoda > Insecta > Diptera > Chironomidae > Chironomus > Chironomus tentans. Next base: position 9,101,651 of record OY754305.1, read on the forward strand.
CCAGAGAGAACTGACTTGTATCAATTTGGTTAGTTCCATTCGATCAAAGTGAATTAAAAGTTTGGAATTTTCAATTCATCATCTCAATTTCATGTTTGTTTAACCCCCAAAATGTGAGTTCTTCATTTAGTAAATCAAATATTTCCAAAACCAAAATCAAATTTTGCAGCAGTAAATTACACAAGCTGCATTGACAAAAGTTGTCATGCAACAGAGAAATGCATAAAATTTTCGTATTTTGACCAAGTAAAATGGAACATTTGATATTTGGCTACAAATTTGAAAACTTCGAGTAGAATGAGTGATGAGCACAGTTAGTTTTTGGTTTGTGGCTTTGCTTTTATGTATTTTTGTTTGTTAAATGATTGAGCATGAATGAAGTAAATGTAGGAACAATTCATCGTTTGATTTAGTCAATTTTTAAAGGCAGTCACTGCCTCAGCTTTGCTGTGGGTGCAATGAGGAAGTGCAACCTCTTGAAGGGGGTCTGGATTTTTTTCTATATAAATTTCAATCTCAACAGGGGGCTAGCATACTCTTGGACCCCTCCAAGCCTACATTCCTGCAGATTTGACAAAAACATATAATTTTTTAACAAATATAATTTTCAAAATGTCACATTTCAATTCAAAGCAAATGTCAACAATAAAAGAAAGCAAAAATTGCCACTAAAAAATTCAAAACAGCCTAAATTTGAATATCAAAGAAGAAAACAAATTTCGTTTGAATTCTTCAGCACAACTTGTCCTTGACGCTATTTTTCATTTACAAAAATAAGATTTTTTTATGGAAGAAGAAAAAATCAAATTTTTGGAGCTAGGAAAAATTTTTATGTTTTTTTGTGGATCTTTTTTTACTCTAATATCGTGAGGCTGAAAAATGTTGAGAATTCTCGCTTTTGAAACAATTTTAATATGATTTTATGAAATGTTCAAGGGGGTTGGTAGATTAAGATACAATTTATATTAAATACTAAAAAATTTGTGAAAAAAAGAATCAGAATAATAGTTGAAACAATTTAAAAAAAATTCAAAATTTTAAAATTTAACAAAAAATAAAAATTTGAATAAATTTAAAATTTGAAAAATTTGTAAAAAATTTAGAATTAAAAAAAAACTAGATTTAAAAAACTAAAAGTTTTGAATGATGAAATTTAAAAAAATGAAATTTAAAAATATTAAAAACTTAAAAGCTAAAAATTCAAAAAAATATGAAATAAAAACTAAAATTCAAAAATTAATAATTTAAAAGAAAAACTTGAATTAAATTTTATTATTTTAAAAAATTTTAAAATTTAGCAAAACAATAAAAATTTGAATATATTTAAAATTTAAAGTATTTTTAGAAATTTAAAATTTAAAAAACTAGATTTAGAAAACTAAAAATTTCAAAT